>CM057383.1:102461622-104861622 GCA_030015415.1 Cynopterus sphinx | reverse complement strand
GTGGGAAGTTTGGAGATTAGAATTTAGCTCTTAGTTTGCCACTATTCCATCTATTCATCCATCTTTTCATTCATTTCTTCCTTCAAAAGATGTTTATTGAGTACCTACTATGTGCCAGGCACTTTGCTTTGCAGAGCAGTGAACCAGGTAGACATGGAGATTACATTCTAGAGAGGAAGACAGACAATATACAAAAACAAGCAAATAAAGAAGACAAATATAGATTGTAATAAATGCCACAAGTACATAAAGAGTATGAGAAAGTAATAACTGGGGAGGTAGCAGCAGCAATTACTTTTAGTCTGACCAGCTAGGCATCACATATCCAGCTATGTAATATCAGGCTTTTTTGGTATCAGAGTTCCAACATGAGAAACAGTGGAGTGGACAGAGCCCTGGATTTGAAAACTTAAGCTCAAGTTTGGTCTTGTTTGTAGAACTATACCTGCATGGTCTCCCTGATGAAAGATACTGTGAATAGAGTATGAAAGCCCTTGTGAACTGAACAGACTAAGCCACAGACTAAGAGTGTTCCTTTTCCTTCTTTAAGACTGTTTACACCTCTTTGGATATTTATTTTCATTTATACTAGAGAAGACTTCTGAGAACTTTGGAAACCCTAGATTAAAATTTTTATTCTACTTCCAGACAAGAAGCACATCTGCTTCATGAACAGGATAAGTACGGTAAACTGGCACTGATAATCTATTCTTCACTGCACATGTAAAAAGAGTACTTACCTCCCCCTTTTTCCTATAATAAGTTCAACTCAATTAGTGATAGGTTAAAGAAAAAAACCCCAAACCACTAGCAAAACCATTATTTTTTCCTTTAAAATTTCAGGTATGATCAGGTTTGACTATATAGTCAAAGAAGAGCATCCTTCAATGAAAGTGAGGCCATCACATTTAAGAAGATAAACAGTACCGAGTGTAAAGTGCCATTATTGGTCACTGCAGGAAGGCGAGCCCATCGCTCATTTTCCAGTTCTTCCATTACTTGGTTCATTGCACTCTTTAGCCATGTGTCCACAGAGACACCGATCTGCTTTAGCAGGTCTAGCCGGGCTTCAGCTTTCAACTTAATAATCTAAGGGGAAAAAAAAGTCAGAAATCAAGGCATTTTTTTTTCTCAAATTGACTGTTTTTTAGTTATTTATTAATTAGAACAATCTTGATATTCATTAGTGATGTGGCCTTGGCATAGTTGTTAATTTTTCAACTGGCGAGAGGAAAAGAGGGAAAGGTAAAAGAGCGGGTAGTGGGGGAGAAAGACAAGAACAGGGATATGGAGGGGCTAACAGTGGCAAATGGCACACTTGCATCTTGACAAGCCATCAAATGTAACATAAATAGGAAGATACTGATGTGCCATAAAGTCTGCATTCTTTTCTTCTTAATAAGGCTATGCTTCAGAACATCATAAATTCTAGCATCTTCAACAGACTTCTAATCTAACCCACCTCTTGGACCTTTTCTTCTCCTCTATAGGGTTTGAGTTTGCTGTACAGAAGCCCATTTACAAGTCTGCAAATGATATCTTGTCACTCCCCTGCTTAAAAACTTTCACGACTCCTGACTGCCTTCTGGGTAAAGATTTTAAATTAAATTATGATGCAGCTGTCAGAAATAGTAGATTGAGATTCATACAAAGTTCCTATTCTCCAAATTAAAAAAAGAGAAAAACTGACTGTTTTTTTGGCTCTTGTGTCAAGAGGTAAGCAAGTAAACCACTGAACCAGTTTAAACCTGTCTCAATCAAGTGGTAATTGCTTTGCTCCAATAACCATGCTTCTGAAAGTGAGCTAATCAGGATAGTCTTCTGCAAGGCAGCCAATCAACCACAGCCTCATTCCAGTAGTCATCACTCCTGCTTCTGATAGTCTGTCAATCTCTATATATCACAGCTAAAAGTGAGCCAATCTGTATAACATTTCCAGTTTTGAAAATATGCCAATCCCTGAAATTCATACTTCTCAAAACCCTATATTTAAGTTCTGCTTTGTTCAGAGATTGTATTCTGTTAAGTACCATTCTCTTTTGCTTTACCAAGTAGTACATTCAGCTTAATTGTTCACATAGTATAGTGGTAGTCTCTTCCTCCAACAGTTGAAGGCTCCATCCACTAAGATAATTTTAAGGACCCCTACTTTATGGGCTTCTGAGACTCTTGGACAAACAAGTGTGCTCACTGAACCTTTTTGGTATGCAATTTGATCACTCTCTGCTGGGGGATGTTGGTATCAAAAAGGATCTGAGCTCTGACTTGTTTCACTGAACTCTCACTGCTGAATTCACTTTGTATTCCTAAGATTTGTAAGTAGATAGATTTTAAAAAAAGATAAAACTTATATCCTATAAAATTCACCATCTTAACCATTTTTAAGTGTAAAACTCAGTGGATTTGGCTATCATATACATCTTTATAAAAAGTAATTAGAGTTTTTGGCTGTTTTTGGTATACCATTTGGTAAATAGTTCTGAAGAAATCTACTTATTCTAATAAAAATTTTTTTGCAACAACTTTATGGAGATAAAGCTTTCATACCATAAAATCCACCCATTTAAAGTATATATTGCAATAGTTTATAGTATATTCACAGATACATGCAACTATAATGGCAGTCAATTTTAGAACGTTTTTAACTCCTCCAAAAGAAATCTCATATCCTTTTTTTTTTATTCCCTGCAGCTCTGGCAGCCACTAATCTACTTTATATATAGATTTATCTATTCTAAACATTTAGTATAATCATACAATATGTGTTTTTTTTTGTGAGGTTCATCCATGTTGTAACACATGAGTATTTCTTTTTTTTTTTTCAGCCAAATAACATTCTATTGTATGAATATAGCACATTTTGCTTATCCACTTGTCAGCTGACAGGCATTTGGGTTGTTTCAATCTTTTGGCTAATATGAATAATGTTGCAACATACATTAGTGCAAAAGTTTTTGTGTAGATATATGTTTTCATTTCTCTTGGGTATATACCTAGGATTGGAATTGCTTGGTCATAAAGTAATACTATGTTTAACCATTTGGGGGAAATGTCAGACTGTTTCCAAAGCAGCTGCCTCATTTGACAATCCCACCTGCAGAGTAGAGGGTTACCAATTTTCCACATCCTGGCAAACACTTGTTAATGCCCTCATTTTTGATTCTAGTCATTCTAGTGGGTGTAAAGTGGTCTTTCATTGTGGTTTTGATTTGTATTTCTCTGATGACTAATGATGTCAAGCATCTTTCATGGGCTAATTGATCATTTGTATATCTTCTTTGGAGAAATATCTACTCAGATCTTTTGCTTGTTTTAAAATTGGGCTTTTAATTTTGTTTTTGTCTTTTGATTCTAAGAGTTTTTATGTACCCTAAATAAAACTTCCATATCAGATACATACTTTGCAAATATTTCTCCCCATCCTGTGGGTTGTCTTTCACTTTCCTGATAGTATCTATTGAAACACAAAAGTTTTAAATTTTGATTAAATCCAATTTATCTATTGCTTGGGCTTTTGGAATCATATCTAAGGGATTAATCCAAGGTCACAAAGACTTACCCTTATGGTTTCTTCTAAGAGTTTTATAACTTTAGCTGTTATATTTAGGTGTTTGATAATTTTGAGTTAATTTTGGTATATGGTGTGAGGTAGGGTCCAACTTCATTCTTTTGCATGCGTATATCCTGCTGTCTCAGCACCATTCTAGTATGCATTTTAAATTAATATATACAGTGAAAAATTAAAAAAAAAAGAGTTAAACAACAAACCTTTTCTTGGAAATTATAAATGTAAGCCATTTAGCTACTGAAGCAGAGAAACAGAGGAGGGAGGGGTACAGAGAGAGAGAAGTAGGGTTTATTCTATTTCTCAATACCAAGTAATCTAGTTTTCATAAAATTTATTTTTGTCAGTGCTTTGTCAAACTGATGAACATGGCTGATGAACATGGTATTTGCAAACTTAGAGATTTAGACTGCAGTCCCAGAATAAATATTGCTTTCCTTAGAGTTCCACCTGTTTACATTTTAAAACTGTTTAAAAGCAGAATTTTCCAGTGTTTTCAAATGAATTTTGATGGTTTGCCAATGGATTAACATTCTGCAGAGCATAGCAGTCTGTAACTTGATGGCATTTTGAATACAACTTGGCCAAATCATTTTTTAGAACTTATAAAAAAAGACACAGAGCATTTTAAAATGATCTTTTGAAAAGCCAAATTTTTTAGAGTACATAATATTGGTATATTAGCAATGTCAGTTAACTGGCTTTAATATAAAATTTAACATAAGCATATTCAAGTGTCAAGCCACAGTTGAGTTTATGAAACTTTAATCATAAAGTCTATAAATCTAATTTGGGATTAATTTATCTTTAAAAGTATCATTTCTCTAAGGATAAGGACTGTATGTCTGCTGTAACTCTTATTTAGGACACTGCCTTGCATATATAGTAGGACATGAATAATGGTAGATTATAGTTTTCTCTACACTCAATTACTTTTAGTATCTTAAAGAAAAAACCACTCCAAACAACTTTTATTATATGTACTAGGAACTATATGATTATACTATTTCATTTAATCCACACAACAATTCTGGAGATGGATATCGTAAACTCCATTTCATAGATGAGAAAATGATTTAACCAAGGTCATATTAATAATTGTGGCAAATTTTTTTCCTCAGTAAATCATGCCTTCTGGTGTCCATGTAGCACCCCCTGCCCCCAACATTGATTCTGCCATGTGATTTGTTTTGGTCAATAAGACAAATGCAAACTTGATGCAGAGGTTTGATAAGTAGTATTAGAACTTGATTTTTTAGAATGTGCCTCCATCATGTGAGCAAGCTCAGTTTACCCTATTTGAGGATAAAAGGCCATATGGAAAAAAGGCCTAGCCCTCTGGCAGACTCTCTAGCTAAATGCAGCTCCTTGAGGAATCTCATGAAAAACTTGCAAACAAAATGCAGTCAACATCCAGGATAGTGAGAGATAATAAATCATTGCTATTTTTGCCATAAAGTTGGGTGTTATTTTGTTTTTGTTTTTAAGGCAGCAATAGCTTATGGTGTTTAAATATTTTAAGTTCTAAACATCTGGGGATTTTCTAGGTATCTTTCTGTTATTGAATTTTAATTTAATACTGATGGATCAGAAAGCATAATCTCCACACTATCAATTTTTTAAAATTTACTGACACTGGTTTATGATCTAGTATTTGGTCACACTGAATACTCCATAGGTACTTTTTTGGGGGTAAATTTAGCATTAATTATTCCTTGAAAGATTAGAACTCAATAGTGAAGCCAGGGGTTTTCCTCACAAAAATATTAAAAAAAACCAAAAACCAAAAAACTGTTTTTATTTCCCTAATGGGAATAAGACTATTTAGTTTATGATTCCTAAGTCTGTTTTAGTAAGTGATATTTTTCTGTTAATTTGTCCAATTTATCAAAGTTTCAAATTTACTGGCTTTTAACATCCATAATATCTTCTATCATTTTAGTATCTATAATATCTGTACTCACATACTCCTAATTCTGGAATTAGTTATTTGTGCCTTTTCTTTTTCCTTGTTTTTTTTTTGCCAGAGTTGGTGAATTTTATTCTACTTTTTAAAGTTGCAAATTTTGACTTGCTGAGGAATGTGAAATTGAACTGCAAATACTCATGAGAGCTGATTCATAGTAGATGGGTAATTATATTCCACATGTACTTTAAAAGGACTTATATTCTAATCTTGTGAGGTGGAGTGTTCTATAAATGACAATTAGATAAAATTGGTCAATAGTGTTGTTCAATTTTCTACATCCTTACTGATTATCTAGCTCCTTATTCTATCAATCACTGAAAGAAATGTTGAAATCTCCAACTACAATTGTACATTTGTTTCTTCTTTTAGTTCTGTCAGATTCTGCTTCATGTATTTTATGGTTCTATTAGTAATTACATACACATCTAGAATTGCTATGTTTTCTTGATGAATTGCCCTTATTTTAAATCATTATGAATTACCCCTCTTGTTCTGTAGCCTATTTTGTGTGATATTAACATAATCACTCCAATTTTTAATGAATAGAGTAACGGCTGAAATTTTTGCCCAGTTTTTTGTTTTCCAGCTGTTGTTTCCTGCCAAGCTCCTTAAAGTTTCTGCTCCACATGTGTATTCAGGATTTAGATGGTTATTGATACGCAAACTTGAGGACTTGCTGACATTCATACTCAAGCCAGTAAAATTCTCTGCTAGAATTCTAGTGTGCAGCCCTTCAAAAAGAGCTGTATAATGTAAATGTCACCAAGTAGAGTCCCCTTCTTTCAAGGGTTGATTGCTCTCCACTTTTTACATGCTTTGGGGTTATCTTCCAGTTCTACCAAATAGGTATTTTAAATATTTTTCACTCCAGATTAATAATTGTTACCTAGAAGAGGACATAAGCTAATCTGTTATTACCAGAAGCAGAAACCCTTACAGAAATATATTCTACATTCAAAAAGAACTACAAAGTAATCTTAGATTATACTCAGGTAGTTTATTATTAATCATATTTATATGGTATTTTTGAAATTGTTTAATATATACTATAGGATAAAGCAAATAAAATATGATATTATTAGGAACTAAGATTTTCAATATGAGAAAAAAGATAAATATAAAATCAAAGAAGTTTAACAAAATCCTTATAATCTTAAATTTTAATTGAAAATATCAATATGAATTTATGATTAAAAAAAATCCTAGCTCCAACAACAAATGAAGGAGCAAAATAAGTAACAACCATAATAATAATCACCTTCACAGCCTAGACCTTGGTGTCTGAATACTATTCTCTATTAAAAGAAATCAGAATTTATCCTTGGAAAAATGGCCAAATCTAAACCTGGGTGAGGAAAATATAAGGTGAGCCTACGATAGCGTGTTGTACTAGAAAGCAAGAAGAGTGTTTAAAGACTAATGGGAATGTCAAAAGGACATGAAAGTCAGTTTAAATAGACTTTCACTGGCCAAATTTAGAAAGCCTCAATTACAACTGTAATTGGAAACAGACTAAATAAATAAAAATCCATAATAAACTTAGAACATACAAGGTGAGACCCCATGAGAAGCAAAGAATAACTACTGGGGAAAGAATATCTACTGTGAAGCTATCTACGGTGAAGCTATCTATGAACTGAAAAATTCCCAGAGCTTGTACAGGACTGAAAGATGTTGCAATTCTATCTAGCCAGAGTTGAGAGATCTTGCTGGAAACCCAAGGCATAGAAACTGCAGAAAGAAAATGCATCAGTAATTAGCTACTCTAACCTAACCCCAACAAAACTTAAAAGCAAGCCTCAAATGGATCAAACTGATCAGCAAGTAATTAATTGACCTGGCTGCCCAACACAAACTCAATAGCCTTTAAAAGAAGAAAGGAGAATCCAGACACTCAAGCCAAACATTCACAATTCCTAGTATTCAATAAAAAATACTAAGTATTAAAATAGCAGAAAAATATAAGCCATAATTAGAGGAAAAATCAGTCAATAGAGAGCAATAATTCACAGATATGATATGATAAGTAGACAAAGACTTTAAAGTTACTATTATAAGTATACTTAAAGATCTTTAAAAACACAAAGATAAATAGGCGTGAACTGGAAGACATAAAGATTTAAATAGAATTTATAGAGCTGAAAACAATATATGAAATCAAAATTCAGAGGATATCCCCTGACCTGAAGAGTAGATTATACACTATAGAAGATCAGTAAGCTTGAGTTCATAATGATAGTTACTCATCAAACTGATAGTAATTTTTATCATACAAACATAGTGATAGCAACTATTCGTTAAGATAAAAAAGAATAAGGCTAGATAAACAATGTGTGGGTGATCTTAGTATGTGATCTGTAGAACAATATCAAGCAATTTAATATTCAGGTGATTGGAGCTGAACTAACCTACATCAGAAGGCAGATCAATTGTGGCTGGGTCACAAAAGAACTTTTAGGGGTGATAGAAATATTTCATATCTTGATTGTGGTGGTGGATACTTATGGTTATGCATTTGTCAAAGCTCATCAAACTGTTTACTTGAATTGGATACATTTTATTATATGTATATTATATCTTGAGTTGATTTTTAAAATTCCAAGGCATCATAATGATACTTAAGAGAGAAAAGTATCCATCTGCCCTCACCAGACGTGACTAGTACTTGCTAATTGTAATGGGGGGAGGGGAGAGGAAAGAACCTTAACAGTGGAAAGATCTAGCACCACTTTAATTAAGTGACTACTCTCAGAATAATAATCAGGCAAAATGATAAAAACCATACTGTGATGAATAACATAGCATCATCTATAACTTAGCATCATCTACAAAGTATTCTTGCCCAAAATATTGATTCTAATCAGGTTATTTTACAGAACAGAATTAACTTCAAGTATAGAGAATTACAGAATTAACTTCCATTTTATAGAATAAACACACAAAGCTGATAATGAAAAGTATTAATAACTGAATTTAGTATGATGGGAAATATATATTTACTCTTCATCTTTTCTATATGTTTGAAAATTTTCACAATAAAAACTGATGAAAGTGATTAGTCAAGAGGTACGCTGATATACCATACAATGAGTACAGTAAAACTCCATAACAACAGGCCCTGAGGTAATGTAAATTTGGATATGATGTAATTGGAAATTCTGGACTTTCTGTTTATAGCTACTGTCCTCACCTACTTCAAATGAAAACCCAAACTCATGAGGCCTCAGTCCCCACCCTCTTATTCCTGGAAGATGCAAGGCCAACTGTGTAGAGGTTGTTTTCAGAGAAGACTACTTTGTCTTTTCAGAAGAGAATCCTTCTCATTTGCTTTATGAGGCAGATGCAACCTCAAACCACAGACAGGTTGGGACTTATGCAGGCCTCAATGACGATTAGTAATTTTGAATTCATAGTGTACAACAGAAACTCGTGAAAGAACATTTTAAGAGAAAATGGTATCTATGAAAATGTGTTTATATAGACAATAATTGATTTTTTTTGGTTTTGTTAATTCACTTGATATCATGTACTTTGGCTTTCAAATGTACATTCAATTCAGATCAAAGAATACAGTTAATATCTTAAGGGAAGAATGATATAGTCTACATATAGTTCCTCCTGCAGACCTATATCAAACATGAGTTATTAAAAATTTGAGGGTATCTTTAAATTTTAAATCAATGTTCTCCTCTTTGTGTTAAGGATTTCACTGCCATAAGAGAAACAACTATCCTCAACCCAAATAAAATGTACATATAAAAATACTTCTGGTCTCGAACAACCTAAGTCATGTATATATAAGCTCCTAAAAAGATGGCTTTTTAAAACTTTTAGTTTCTTGGCAAGCTACTTTTAAAATAGGTATGTCACATGTGGAATGTATATGTGCCTGTATGACAAAGGCATTCTGAAAATTCAAATACTTAAATACCAGGTTAGAAAAGTTGTTATTGAAGTTTAATTTAAGCAGCTATTGCTTCAATTCTTGAATCAGTCAGGGGCTGCAAACAATAGCATATCTAGTACAAATATTTCTGTGACCGTCATAGAGATCATAACAAGAACAATAGTTTATTTATTGCTGTACGTCTAGTATATTCATCAGTATCTGGCACAGAGCTGGTACTCATTAAATATTTGTTAAACTAATGCGCTAGTGAATTTGCTCCCGAATTAACCAGTCAGTAATTAATCATTTAGAAAAAAAATTTTAAATCTGTTACTGAACAGTACAAAGGTTTCTATTCTAATTAGCAACACTAAAAGGAAACACAATATAGAAAAGATTAGATAAAGCAGATTAACCAATAAGGGAGGGTAACATCCATGTTAGTAGGAATTAAAAACCAAACATGAAGGATATAATGGAATTAAAACCAGCTTTCTCCTTTTGTATAGGTATTTAAAATAAACAACTATTGAATAAAAAGAGAAAATTCAATGGAAATGATATACATGCAGAAGAAAAAGGGAATTCAATAAAACCATTACTGTCACTTCCTCTGAAGGTTCTTGTGTAGTTTATCCAAAAATTTCACTGTGATAATCCTGTAAGTACTACCCCTATACTACCCATATATTGGCTATCTAATTTTAGCTAGGTTATTCTCTGTATCTGATAAAGTGGACATCATGTGAGAAACCACTTTAAGATAGCTGTAGAATTAACTATATTTCACAGACATTAAAAAATGTGATAGTAGATCTAGCATCATGGTTTTTAGCATATTTCATATTTTTGGTAAGAAACCTGTATTTGAGATGCAGAATTAAATACTAGGATTAGGAGAAATGAGAAATTTTATTGTGGGAATCTCACTTCATAGTTTTACCTTTAAGGTAACAAACACAGAGTATTTAGCACATTCATGGAAACAACAGGTCATTCAGCCTAAATGCAGACTGTGTTACTGATACTACTACTCCGCTACTGGGGATTTGGAGGAGCTAGGGTAGCAGATGGTGACACCATGGATGGACTCTGGAAATGGAAAATACAAGAGAGAACACGCCCTTTAGAAAACTTCTGAGACTTGTTCTGTTCTACCGAGGCTCTGACACTGGCTTCACCCAGAGTCTGGAGAAACAAACAACAGAAAAAATTCTTCTACACAGCCAATGTTTCTCAAAGTAGGCAATGGCCTGCCAATAGTACTTGGCCAGCGCACTAGGGAAGTGGTTTAGCCATGACCCTGAATTCAGAGAGGAAAAAGGCTATTTATTGTATACCCTGCCCTCTTTACTATGGGGGCTCTATATCATGTGCCAGGAAAAACAGCGAGTTGGGGTTACTAGGACTTCTCTAGACCAAGCAGATGACAAGCCATTTCTGGTTCAAATCGCTTCCATAGAGTTGTGTCAAAAGCATGCTCATATTCCTTGTTTGCCTATGGTGCCTCTCCACTTCATCCCCCCCACCCCAAAACACGTCCTCAAAACCTCTAGAGTCCTGAGGGGGTATTTAAAAATCATTAAATTAGATTAACCCTCAACTAGTACAAGAATTCCTCATATACATTCATTCCCTGACAGATGTTTGCCCAGAATCTTTTTGTACACTTATAGTGCTGCACTGTGTCTAGGGGAACTTATTCTGTCATTGGGCAGATGTGACTGTTGGAAAGTATTTCCCAATACCAGGCTCAAATCTGCCTCCTTCCTACCTTCTTGCTTTGGTTCAAGTTCTGTTTCTTGAGGTTGCCTGGCATAAATCTGTGCTATGCCTTTCTCTCTGACTAATCAAATACTACTAATCTGTCAGTACCCATTTAAGTCTTACCTCTCTGTGTTACCTGCCCCAACAAGTCCTCCCACAATGATCTCTGTTTCTTCTGGGTTACTTAAGTAGGCTTGTATGGACCATTTCTTGGCATTTATGCTTTGCGGTCTTGGTTATCTTTGGCGTTCTGTATGCCTTCCTAACAAGAACGTGTTCTCCTTGAAGGCTGGACAGCCTCAGTCTTTTTTTAAATGTCTACTTCCATGTCCTTTCACCATGGTGTACTGGGTAAATAGCTACCCAAGTGTGCATAGGTCCTCTGTAAACTGGTTCTAAACACAATTATTTTACTTACTTCCTATTATATTTCCTTACAAAAATCCTCCACTCTTATCAAACCTAGCTGCCAAACTAAATACTACATCTTCCTCCTTCTCAAATAACTTAATTCTTTGCATATCAATCTCTGCTCGTCTAGGTCAGAGAATATTAGCCTATGGTACATGAACTTCTGGACACTACATAAAAATGTACAATGTTTCTTGTGGGAGAAAGGCTTTCACACTTTCATACAACCCTCAAAGAGATCCCATGGCAACTTCCACTTGCCACAAATTAAAATACACGGCTGTAACTTTTTTTGCCTTGTTTGCTTAACCAAGTCTTCTCTCTTCTTAAAAGCTGGGCATATGCCCCTGGATCCAAGGTTCCAGAGAACTTTCCATAGAGGAGAGAATTTTCTAGTCTCTAAACTTTACATATATCAATTTCTATACCATTAATTTGACTGATTTATTATATATCTTGTGAAACTTTAAAATTAGCATCTTTGTGACTTAATTCTTTTGTTATTTAATGTTTCATGATTATAAATTCTTCTTAGTGGGTTCAGTATCTTTTCATTGTATGTACTACCTTATATGAAACAGGTACTCAAAAATAATACTATAGATACAGATGAAGACGGTGAATCATCTTTAAAATAATCAGTGTATGGAAACTGAATTCTAAAGGTACATTTCAACAGTTAAGATGCTGGAGCTAGGCAAAGCACCACAATTAACCGCTACCTCACCTCTGCTTTACGAATATTTTCTCTAGCTTCATCTATTTTCTGTTCCAACTCAGCTCGGCTTTGTTCTGATACTGCAACTCCATGACATTCCAGATCATCTAAAACCTAGTAAAGAAAATAAGAAAACAATTACTGTTTTTTTCTTAAGTGGCTGGAGTATTTAGATAATTTAAGACTTTAGTAATGAGTGTGCAGGAGTCCCTTTTTAACCTTTTTTTTTCATATTTTGTTTATTAAAAAACATTGGATAATTATAGATCCACAGGAAGTTGCAAAAGTAGTATAGAGTCCTTTACCCCATGTTCCCCTAATGGCAAAAACTTGCTTAAGTATAGCACAGTATGAAAACGAGGAAACTTGACATTGGCACAGTCTACAAACGTTGTTTTGATTGTACGTTTTGATATATATACCTTTAATTTTTAAAAACTACATACATATTTTATTACAAAACAACAATACAAAATGGCAAAAAGTCTGTTGTATCTGCACACCCCACCATGTACCTGCTTCCCCAAAATAACCACTGTCCCATCAATTTATATGTTTTTCAATCATTTCTTATGTATTTCCTACATATTTGCAGTTTTGTTTAAAAAATGAAAGATCGATCATCCCCTCAATGTGTCTAAAAAACCTTTTTGTTTTTACATAGATTGACTTCCTTCTCTAATTAATCAACAGATTCAACAGTTTAACTGTAGCATACTTTATTTACTCTTAATCTATTGCTATTTGAGTTTGCAAATTTCTCAATGTTATAAATACACTATACAAACAATGTAGTCAATGACTCTTTGAACACATGTGCGAATATTTATTTAAGATAAAAAACATAGAAGTGGAAATTGAACATTTTAATAGACATTACCAAATTGCCCCCAAAAGGTTGTTACCTACTCTTCTATTAGTAGTGTATTAGAGTATGTTTCTCTATACCTCACCAACACTGGATATTCTCCATCTCTAATTTTTGCCAATATATAAAGATTATCTAATAAAGATTCTCATTTCTCTGTAACAGAGAGAGCATCATTTCACATGTTGTTGGCCAACTGTATTTCTACCTTTACAAATGGGCAGTTCATATTCTATATATACTTTTCTATTTTTTTGCCTTTCTGTCATTATTTATATATATTTCTTTCTAGATATTAGTTCTTTTTGTTATTTACATTAAAACAACTCCTATTCTATTCACTTTCTCTTAACGTTTAAAAGTTCTTTTGTTTTACAGAAATTTTTAGTTTTTATGTGAATGTGTTTATTAATCTTTTCCTTTGTGTGTCCTAGGTTTTGTGCCTTGCTTAAGAAGCCATCTGTAATATACCAGAAAATTCTATATTTTTCTAGTTTTCAAAAATATATGTTTAGCACTTAGCTCCTAATTCTCCTGAAATTTACTTTGTATTTGGTGGAAGGGAGAAATCTACATTTCCCCCCAAATACACAATTTCTCTTATATCATTTACTGAATAAACCATTTCCCTAAAGCTCTAAAATGTTATTAACAAGTTTTTTATTATGAAAAATTTCAAATATACTCAAAAGTAAAGAGACTAGTATGATGAACTTCTATATACTGATCACCAAGATTCAAGAGTTAACAAGATTTTTCCACATTTGTTTTATCTATTTTTTGTTGTTTAAGCATTTTAAAGCAAATTCCAGACATCATGTCATTTCACTCTTACACACTTCTGTAACAGTCTTTAAAAATATAAACTTCAGGAAGAAAAAATACAACCACCATGCCATTAACAGAACTAACAATATTTCCTTGGTAGCTTTAATAAACTGTTCATCACTAAATTTCCCTGCCTGCCTCAGAATGATATTTTATGATTTGATGGTTTAAATCAGTATTAAAGATCTATACACACACACATGATTTTAATTACTATAGTTAGTGTTTTATGTATCAGTATTCACTCAAGGCACATTAAGTCTCATTAGTGTTGTTCTTGGCTATTCTTGTATATTAAAAAAAAATCCAGATACATTTTAGAACCATTATTTTCAAGTTCCTTTAAAAATATGTTTTAAGTTTTATTGAGATTGAATTGAAATTACATATAAATTTAATAAAATCCACATATTTTTGCATCTAATTACTTATGCCTTCTTTTATGTTCTTGGCTGAAAAAATGTCTTCTTATAGGTCATGATATTTCACTGGTTGATTCATTAGTATTTTATTGTCATGGCAACTATTTTTTTCCAACTGTATTTTGCAAAGTATTATTTCTAGTTAATAGGAAAAGTAATGATTTTTTAAATATAATCTTGTACCTACTCATCTTACTGAACTCTTATTATTTCTAAGAGTTTGACAGTTGGGTCTCATATTTTGAAGGTACACTATCACATCATCTATAAATAATGACAGAAGTACCTTTTCCCAATATCTATATACCCTTAGTTTTTATTCATTAATGCACTGGCTCACTGACACTGAAAAGTGGTGATGATGATGGGTATTATTTTCTTATTATCATTGTAATAGGCAGAATTGTCTTCAAAAGATGTCTATACCCTACTCCCTGAAACTATGTATATGTAAGAAATAATCTGCAGATATATTAGAATTATGGACCCTAAAATAGGGAGATTATCCTGGATTATGTGAGTGAGCCCAATCTAATCACATGATTTCTTACAAACAGAGAACTTTCTCTGGCTGGAGTGAGATGAGATGAGCTAAAAGGGAAGTCAGTGAGATTCCAGACACCACTGCTGGTTCTGAAATGTAGCAGCCCATGCACAGGAAACAGAGAGATTGGCCTCTTGGAGTTAAGTGTAGCTCCCAACTAATGGCCAGGAAGGAAACAGGGACCTCAGTCCTAAAGTTACAAAGAACTGGATTCTGACAACAACCTGTAGGAGCTTGGAAACATTTCCTCCCCCAGAGGCCAGCACAGCTGACACTTTGATTTTGGCCTTGTTAGAGCTGGAGCTGAAAAACCAACCAAGCCCATGAGGACTTCTGACTTTCGGAACTGTGAGATAATAAATAAATTTATATTCTTTTAATAGAGGACTAATACAACCATCAAGTATAATGTTTGCTATAAGCCTCAGGAAGATATCCTCCTCAGGGTGAAAAAGTCTTTATCCAGCTGGCTGGGAATTTTGTTTTATTTTTTAATCCCTAAGCGATACTGAATTTTATCATTGTTTTTGGTAACTATAAAAATAATAATATAATTTTTCATCTTGATTCTGTAAATGTATTTACTATACTGATAAATTATCTAACGTTGAATCATTGCATCTTAATTAGTCATATGCTTTTACAACAGCTGGATTCATTTTTATTAAATTTTATTTAGCATTTTTATAAGTTTGTTATATCTTTATTAAAAATCAGTTGACTGTTTATGTAGTGTCCCTATTTCTAGACTTGTTATTTTGTTCCATTCACCTGTAAGTACATTCTTACACCAATACTGCAACATCTTGATTACTGTAGTTTTATGTCTTAAAATGAGGGAGAGTAAGCCATCCAACTTTATCCTTATTTATCAAAATTGTTTTTGACTATTCTGGATCATTTGCATTCTCATATATATTTTAGAAGCATTTTGTCAATTTCTACTAAAAACAACAACAACAACAAACAAACCCTGCTGGATATTTCACTTGGATTGTGTTAAATATACAAATTAATATGGAGATAACTGACATTTTAAGAATATTGAAACTTCTATTCCATCAGTCTATTATGTCTGTCCTTATACCAATACTACAATGTCTTGAATATTGTAGCTATGTAATAAGTTTTGAAGTCAGGAAGTATGAGTCTTCCAATTTTGTTCTTTTTTAAGATTGTTTTAGCTATTGAAGAAGGTACCTTGAAATTCCATCTCAATTTTAGAGTAGGTTTTTCTATTTCTGCAAAAAATACTGTTGGGATTTTGATAAGGAATGTATTAAATCTGTAGATTACTTTGGGTAGTATTGTCATCTTAATGCCATCTTCCATTCCTTGAACATAGGATGCCTTTCCATTAATTTATGTCTTACTTAATTCCTTTCATCAATGTTTTATAGTTTTAGTGTACAAGTCTTTTGCCTCCTTCATTCAGTTTATTCCTAAGCATTTTATTCTTTTTGATGCTGTTGTAAATGGAATTGTTTTCTTAATTTCCTTTTCAGATTATTAATTGTTAGCATATAAAAATGTAACTGATTTTTGCGTGTTAATTTTGTATCCTCCAACTTTGTTGGATTTATTAACCTGTGTGTGTGTGTGTGTGTGTGTGTGTGTGTGTGTGTGTATAATATTTAGGATTTTCTACATTTAAGATCATGTCATTTGTGAACAGGGATAATTTTATTTCTTCCTTTTCAATTTGGATGGCCTTTATTTCTTTCTCTTAAGTAATTGCTGTGGTTAGAATTTCTAGTAGTGTGTTCAATACAAGTGGCAAAAGGGGGCATCCTTATCTTGTTCCTGATCTTAGAGGAAATGCTTTCCGTCTTCTACCATTGAGTATCACTGCTTTTTAACAAATTGATTATGATATGCTTTGGTGTGATCTTTGTGTTTACTTGTCTGGGTTTGTTGAGTTCCTTATATTTTGGGGTTCACAGTTTTTATTAAATATGGACAGTTTTCAGCTATAATTTTTTTCAAATATTTCCTTCCTCCTTTCTTTCTGTCTCCCAAAGGAGTCTCTTTCTAACTCATAAAGTGTGTGTTAGATTACATATTGTTCCACACAGGTCAATGATGGTCCTTTCATTTTTAAAGTCTTTTATTTCTCTGTTTCAGTTTCCCTAGTTTCTTTTGCTATGCTTTCAAGCTGATTATTGTTGTTATTATTATTATTATTATTATTATTATTATTATTACTTTGCAGCATCTAATCAATTGAATTTTTCAATTCAAATATTTTATTTTCAGCTCTAAGTTCCATTTGGTTCTTTTGTCTATTTTCATTTTCTTTCCTCAATATGTTCTTATTTATTTTCTTTTAAATCCTTGAGTTTATTCACTGTTTAAAAGTCCTTATGTGCTGGAAGTCCTAGCCACAGCAATTAGACAAGAAAAAGAAATAAAAGGCATCTTACTTGGAAAGGAAGAAGTAAAAGTGTCATTATTTGCAGATGACATGATACTATATAGAGAGAACCCTAAAGATTCCACTAAAACTATTAGAATAAATGAGTTCAGTAAAGTAGCAGGATACAAAATTAATATTCAGAAATCAGTTGCATTTTTATACATCAATAACAAACTATCAGAAAGAGAAATTAAGAAAACAATTTCACTTACAGTCTCATAAAAACAATACCTAGGAATAAATTTAACCAAGGAGGTAAAAGACCTCTACTTGGAAAACTATAAGACACTGAAGAAAGAAACTGAATAAGATACAAATAAATGGAAGAATATACCATGCTTATGGATAGGAAGAATTAACATTGTTAAAATGTTCATACTGCCCAAAGCAATCTACAGATTCAGTGCAATCACCATCAAAATAACAATAGCATTTTCACAGAAAAATAATCTTGATATTTATATGGAACTACAGAAGAACCCAAGTAGCCAAAGCAATCTTGAGAAAGAGGAACAAAGTTGAACATGTCATGCTATCTGATATCAAACTATACTACAGGGTTATAGTAATCAAAAGAGCATGATATTGGCATAAAAACAGACATACAGATCAATGGAATAGAATAGAGAACCCGGAAACAAACCCACACCTATATGGTCAATTAATTTATGACAAAGGAGGCAAGCATATTCAATGTGGTAAAGACAGTCTCTTCAATAAATGGTATTGGAAAATAGACACACGCAAAAGTATAAAATTGGATCACTTTCTTACATCATATACAAGGAAAACTCAAAATGGACTAAAGAATTAAATGTAAGACCTGAAACCATAAAACTCCTAAAAGAAAACAGAGGCAGTAAACTCTCTGACATTGCTGTTAGTAATATTTTTTGGGGGGATATGTCTCCTTGGTTAAGGGAAACAAAAGAAAAAATAAACAAATGAGACTACCTCAAACTAAAAATTTTTTGCACAGCAAAGAAAATCATCAACAAAATGAAAATACAATCTACTGATCTGGAGAAGACATTTGACAATAATATATCTGATGAGGGGTTTATATCCAAAATATCTAAGGAATTCATATAACTTAACACCAAGGAAAGAGTCTGATTAAATAATGGGCAGAGAACCTGAATAGACATTTTCCCAAAGAGGACATACAGATGGCCAACAGACATATAAAAAGATGTTGAATATCACTAATTATCAGAGAAATGAAATTAAAACCAAAATGGGATATCACCTCACACCTGTCAGAATGGCTATCATCAATAAATCAACAAACAACAAGGGCTGGTAAGAATGTGGAGAAATGGAACCATTGTGCGCTATCGATGGGATTGTAAATTGGTGTAGCCACTATGGAAAAAAGTTTTGAGGTTCCTCAAAAAATTAAAAATAGAACTGCCATATGATCCAGAAATTCCACTTCTGAGTATTTACACAAAGAAATCCAAAATACTAATTTAAAAAGGCAAATGCACCCAAAAGTTCGATGCAGCATTATTCACGATAGCTAAGATATGGAAGCAACCTAAGTGTCCATAAATGCATGGTTAAAGAAGATGTAGTACATTTATACAATGGAATATTATTCAGCCATAAAAAAGAATGAAATCTTGCCATTTGTGACACTATGGATGGACCTAGAAGGTATTATGCTAAGTGAAATAAGTCAGACAGAGAAAGACACATACCATATGATTTCACTTATATGTGGAATCTAAAAAAAAACAAAATAAATGAATAAACAAAACAGAAACAAACTCATAGATACAGAGAACATTTTGATGGCTGCCAGATGGGAGAGGGGCTTAGGGGATGGGTGAAAAGGGGGAAGAGATTAAGATGTACAAATTGCCAGTTATAAAAACTGTCATGGGGATATAAAGTATAGTACAGGGAACACAGTCAGTAATATTACAATAACTATGTATGGTGTCAGATGGGTAAGAGACTTATCTAGTGACCACTTTGTAAGTTATATAAATGTCTAATTACTATGTTGTTCACCTGAGAAACTAACATAACATTGTATGTCAACTATAATTGAAAAATAAAAAATATTAAAAATAAAGTCCTTATTTGCTAATTTCATCATTTATGGGTCTGTTTTAATTGACTTTTTTGGGGGGAGTGGTCATGGTTTATATTCTGCTGCTTCTTTTAATATGTAGTAATTTTTACTTGATTCTTGACATTGTGAATACTATGTTATTGAATGCTGGATTTTGTTTTCTTTCTCTGAAGAGTAGTAGATTTTTTTCTGGCAGGCAATTAAGTTACTTGTGGATTAGCCTGATCTTTTTGAAGCTTGTTTTAAAGTTCTGTTAGTTCTGATGTAGCCTCATTCTAGGGCTAATTTAATCCCAACATCAATGTATGATCCTTCTGTAGTTTCTTGAATACTCTAGGTGATCCATGAGTACTCTCGACTCAGCTAGTCAGAACTTGAATGTGTCCCTATTCGATGGGAGCTCTGGGAATTGTTCATTTTCTATTTCCATTGTTTTTCTTTACGTAGACTTGTGGAATTTCACTCTGTGCATGTATGGTTTAGTATTCAGCAACAGACTAAAAGGAGACCTATATAGATTTTTGGAATTCTTTTTCTGCATTTTCCTGCAGTCTAGTATTCTGCCTTGAAAATTCATGCCACTTCAGCTTCTCTGAATTCTGATCTCATTCTTCTCAACTCAGCAAGACTGTGGTGCTCTGCTTCAGCCTCTCTCCCTGTACTGTAAAAGGGAAAGTACCTTCAGGTGGAAAGCCTGAGAAGTCATAGGGCTAATTTATTTTCCCCTTCAGGTTTCATAATTCTGTTATTTACTACTGTCCAATGTCTGAAAATGTTTGCTTCATATATTTAGAACAATTTTATAGTTGTTTATGCAGGAACGTAAGTTTGATCCCAGTTACTTCATCATGGCCAAAAGTAGAACTGAATTTAGTGTTAAAAAAAAATGCCTAATTGTATTGCTAAAATACACCTTACTAGATTAAAGCCTATCACAGATCATACTATAAAGAGTTGAAAAGTTATTGAAAGCTGCTTGTCTCTACGTCCCATAAAGACACAACATGCCTTGATTAAAGAGAGGAAGCAGATTTATTTTTAATCTTCTAACATTTACTTTCAACTATAGTCAAGCATTCTAGTGGGAAAAAAAATTCTCTTTATGTGCTTTATATTTATACATATAAAGCTGCAGAAATTAATCTCATCGCCATTTATTAGATATGTAGGTATACAGATAACTTGTCTCTCTAGATCACAAATTCTTTAACTGAGATAAACTGTATTAGAGGAACTGAACCAAAGAAGCCTATCTGTCCTTAAATCTGATTTAGATGATGAGATTCTAAATTATAAGATGAAGTCTGATGCCAAGCTTTGCAAGACTTGGGGTGAAGAGGAGAGTTATATTTTGCATGCAAGAAGGGTACAACTGTTGTGGCAGAAGGTCGACTGTGGCAGATTATGATTTTTTAAAAATAGCAACTATAATATTTCCTATTCCACATGCTCTTCCAGAACCTTGCTATTTCTCCACCAAGAAGTGGAGCTTATGTCCTCTCCTTGAACCAGGATAGGCCTTTATGACTGCCTCAATTAATAAATATGACATAACTAATATTATTCCTGAGGCTACATCAGAAAATAGGATATAGCTTCTTTGTGGCTCACTCTTGGGACTCCTACCTTTGGAGCCTTGTGCTACTAGGTAAGAAGCAGGGCTAAGCTGAAGCTGCCATGTTGGAGAGGTTATATGGAGAGACCACAGTAAGACAGAGATGCACAAGAAACTCTAGCTAGTCTAGTTCCCAGCTGTTTAAGTCTTCTTGGTCCAAACAGCAGATATTTCAGTGGGGAAGCCTATGAGATGATTCTAGCACTGGTCACTGATTACAATGAGAGACCCTCAAATGAGAACTGCCAAATTGAGCCCATTTAATCCACAGAGTAGTAAGAGACAATATAAAATAATGCTTTTTTTTGGCATTAAGTTTGCGTGTTTTGGTATGTAGCCTTAGATAAGTGAACACTGAATTTCAGATGCCTGTGAGATAGTGCAAAGTAGATGTCAAAGCAGGCAAGAGGATATATAGATACACAGAACGAAGGCCTAACGGTGGATATATTAATTTATCATCTGGTGGTGAATAGGATTGAGTGAGACTGCCTATGAGAATAAAGAATAAGACAAGTAGACAGTCTAGTACAGAAATCTAAGGAATTTAAATATTTAAATGTGAGATGGGCAAAGAAGAACCTAGAAAAGACTAGGAATGGCCAGAGCAGCAGAATGTAAAACAGGATAATATTATATCATGTATACTAGAAAAGAGAATGTTTCAAGATAAAGGGCGTTATCAATTGGGATGAAACAGCCAACAGGTTAAGATGAGAAATCAAAGTGCCCATCATTGGTGATTTTGGCACGTGCAGTTTTTGTGAAGTGGTGTATGGGAAAGGGAAGAAGGAAAAGCCCAGATGTAATGGGCTAAAAAGTAAGTTGGATGTTAGGAAATATAGATATTAAACATGGAAAATTCTTTTAAGAAGTTGGATATGAGATAAAAAAAAGAGAATAAAGTTCTAAGTAAATGGAAATTGAGAAAATTTTTACTATAGCTAAAATAATTTCTCAGCACTTTTAATTTACTCGTGAAGATACATTTTCATAAACTATCTAACTGTGTCTTCAAAAAATCTGTCTTGGGGATGAAAATCCAATTTAACCCATGTGTGTCTCTTCCACTGCCCAAGAGACTATAATACACTACTACTAACCTTTTTTAAGGCACTTTCTATGGCAAATAGATGAATTATTGTGTTGCTGCTAGAGGGCTTCAGGAATTTCCAATCTAAGTAAATAGCTGACAGCATACTGCTGAGTGCTGAGAAATTACAGGAGAAACATACAGGATATTTTTCGCATTAATGAAATTTAACTTCTTAAATTGTTTAGACATTTGGCTTAAGCTAAATATAGCTTAAGACTCTTTTTTACACTTACTCGTTGTTGGTGAACAATGTTTTTGTGCTCACGTGCCACACGTGTGGCCCATTTCCGAGCCTCCTTGTTTAGACTGTGTTCCTCTGTGGTTCCAGTTTCTGATTCTAATTGTCGGCTCTACAACACAAGAGAGAAAAGAGAGAAGGCACTTTTATCCTTATTGGAATCACTACCATTGTGTAGGAGGATCTGAGAGCCTTCACTTAATTAGCACTCAAAACACAAGCCATGCTCCACTACTGTGGGATATTAGCAGAAAACTAGAGGGGAGTATGAAAGCAGAAATGACCAGAGTTTTTTGGTCTTACATTGCTGAACATTAAAACTGATGGGACTGATCTATTTGGGGTGTGAAGAAAGCTAAGCTAAGCTAAACAGAAGAAAAAGTATTCATGCTAACCTACTATGACACTAATAGTTACATAGGTAAAAATGGAAACAACTCAATAGTTTCAAAGGGGTTACACAGTGGATAGAGTGAAAGCAACAACAACAAAACAATATAATAACAGCAATACAAACTCTCTGCCCCGCAAGATACTGAGTTTTAGTTTCAGGTCCATCACCAACTTACCACCAAAACTCAAACTAGCTTTTACCCTTCATTGGGCTTTAATGTCACATGAAAGATGGTGACGCTAGATCAAATGATCACTAAGGGTTTAGTCTTGCCCTAAAATGCTATGATTATGTTTCACAAAGAACAAACTGTAAAATCTAAATAAATAATAGTAGTGGTTAAGCCCTACTGTGCAAGGTATTAAGGTACTTTTATAACAATCTTTTGAGATGGGTCATACTGACATTTTATAGAAAAGGAAACTGAGGTTCAGAGAGATTAAGTAAAATTTCCAGTGTCTACCAGATATTAAATATTACAGCTTTGATTACATAAGTCTGATTCCAGATTCAGAGTCCTTAACCTCTAAACTATCTGAACTTTCTCTAAACTCTCAAGAACCTAAGAAAAAAATATTTTTATTACAATAATTAGGAAAGAAAACAATTTCTTAAATATAAATTACCCAAAGAGAATTTTAACACAAAAAAATAGCAAAATTTTATTATACTGGGACAATCTTAGAAAACTGACTTTTGCTCAAAATTGGTAAAGTAGAATTTGATAAAATTTTAATTTTTGTTGCAATAGTAGGCAAGGTTAAAACACTTTTACTCTATGCAGACATTTCAGCTAAACCTAGATTATACAATGATAAAAGAATTGAAACAGAACAAAAGAATAAAAATCAAAAGCTAATTAATTTTACAATTATATGTTATACTCTGATTCAATTTTGTGGGGACTAAGAATCTGGAAATTAACTTTAGTGTTATATTTTGCATTGCAAAAAGATCTAGGCATTTCAATTTATATCTGTCCTCAGAAGTCAGAGTTTAAAATGTTAAACCCTGGATGAAGATGCAAAGGCAATTTACATTAGTCAGAAGAATCATATATATAAGGGTAGTTCAGGTGTATTCTAAAGAGCTCAGATATAGGTTTTTAAGTCAGACAGACATAGTTTTAATCCTTTCTATGCCACTTACTGGCTTTATGATCTTAGGCATGTTAATCTGATCTTAGTTACATCTGAAAATTGGTGAAGATGTCACCTATCTCATAAGGGTCATTAGAATAAAATTTGGCCATGTTTTAAACATCCTCTTATAGTATCTATATATATTAAGTATCCAATAAATGGTTTGTTAATGTTAAAGACCCAATTGAAAATTATTTGAAATAAAAAATTTTCTCATTACTGTTAAAAAAAACCACAAATAATTCTTAAGTTCTTGATAGCCCAAAAAATAAATCATAAACAAGATTAAAAAATTATTAAAAGATCTTAAAGAGAATGAAACTGTAGGGAGTTGAGTTGATGAGAAAGAAGGCAGTTGATGGAGAAATTTAATTTTTATTACTGAGCAACATTTTGGGAACAGGTAAATAGGTCTAAAATATGTGTGGGCTACAGGTAGTGATAGTCCATACACTCAGTGTCTGCTGCATTGAAATGTACTTCAAAACAGAACAGGAAGAACAGCAATTTAGAAATACAACAGACGACAGTGGTGATTAGTCCTTCCTACTTGTCCTCTACTCACCTGACAGGAAGAGTGGGCTAATGAGCACCAACGGGTGCTCTCCACTCCATGACAGATTTAGTGCTACCAACTCCAAAAGGAAACCAGAAAAGCAAGTAAACAATGGCTCCATTCTCACATGCAAGAACAGTACTAGTCTAAACTGAGTAAAAATAATTATTTGGGATTTCATTTTTTGTGGGCAGTAAGAATACCTAACTTACAACAAAAAGTACATGAAAAAATATCTTTAAAAAATGATTATTCTAAAAGCTATTTCTATGGTTGACAATCTGGGATAATTTTTATAATAGTATGGGCATTTATCTTTTTCCATTATGAAAAAATTAATTGCTCCCCAAATGCTTTTTCCTTTTCAGAAAACAGAGTAGCATGCAGAAAGAATATTAATACTGCCATCAGGACAGTAATGTGCCTTTTGCTCACTGTAAGACGATGGACAAGTCTGTTTTCCTTTCTAGGCTTTAGTTTCCCTTTAATAAAGGAAAAGTTAGATCTTAGTTCTCTTCAGCACTCCTGTTAAGATAAACTAAAGTGCTTCAGACAAGATAAAAAATGAGAAGTTCCATCTTTTCATTATAAATAGAAAAGGAAATCCCTAATTTATAAGGGAAAATGGAAAGCCCAATCTTACACATTCAGTGGTCCCTTATACATATATCTTTCATCCCAATACCAGGTCCCACCCTTCATTAACATGCAAACCCACACATCAAAATCCTCCCACCCTTGACCCACAACCCCATATACCTCAGCTATGGTCATTCTCAGAGCACTGACAGGGGAGAGCTCAATATCCACCAGTTGGGCAGCTTTTAAACTCTGCCCAGTAAAGATTGCACAAGGACAGAAAACAGCATAGAGTTAAAATTTTAAGGCAAACAGGGACACACAGCTAAGAACATTTAGCACAGTGTCTAGAAATAAGAAAGGATTTAGGGCTGCAGTTAGGCTTTGGACAAGTGATATGAGAGTCACTGTTATTCTGATTTTCTGAGGAAAATGAGCAAATTAGTTGCAATTTTAAGTCAAGCTTGGCAAACTTGTTCATACTCTATTTTTCTGCTTCATTCCTCCTAGGTTTCAAATAAGTTAAATTATAGGACAATGTCACTGAATCAGTAAGCAAAAGCTGATTGAATTTAAAACAACAACACTCCTGTAAAGGACAAGGGTATAATCTAGAAGAAAATGCTTTTTTTAAAAATAGCCACTAAAAGGGTAACTTAAAATTTAGTAAGTAATGAAGATAGCTCTACCAAGGTTTGTATTAAACTGCTACTATAGTTTAAACTATAAACTATTATAAACTATGGTATCATAAACTCCCTTGATTTTGATTCTAGATTTACCAACAGATCCTACCACTATAATCTGACTTTCCTCTTGGCTAGCCTACATTGAGAAAATGAGCTAGATATGCTAGCACATAGATATATGCTACATGTGTGCTTTCTCACCTTGTAGAAGTTAAATTTTCTTTTTATGTTATCAAATTGGCATTTCAGTTCTTTTTTAAAATTCAAAAATGGCATTTTTCATAGAGTAAACTAAAGGGTAAAAATGGAGGATTAATGTCTGCTATGTAAAAAGTGCCAATTTGGCATCTGTTAATATTTTACCATTCTAATCTGAAAGAAATTATAAAGGGCCTATACTTTTGTATAAAACCAATCAAAATATTTGCATATGCATATTCATTATTCTATTTATTAATTGTATTCTGATTAAAACTTAACCACTGGTTTCTTTGAAAAGGTATACATGTGAAGAATTTCATGGATAGATGGTATAATTTACTGAATTTTTTTCCCCCCTAAATTCAGTTTTCAGATTTTCAGTAATTTGTCTTATAATTTAACCCAATTTAGTAGAAAATTATAGGCATAAAGATACTGAGTGTGTCAGTCATATTTTATAAAGAAATGTAAGTTTCTCTGTATCCTCACAGTTTGTCTATTCTAAAGATAATAGTTATTTGAGCACAAACATAGCTTACAAACAAAATGAAATGAAAATGTGGAATTCCCTTACAGTATCACTATCACAAGGTTGGAACTGGAAGGGCTGGGGTTTGTGAAATACAGCATTCTCTTGTAGAAACAGCTGAAGATTATAGTCCCGTACCACCTACAGAGAAAATAAAATATCTTTAAGTCTTTAATCAGGTTAAAATGCCCAGTAATCACATTTTAAGGTTTAAGATTTATTCTGTTGTTTTTCAAAATGAAAAATCATTCAACACTACATGGTCAAAAAGAAATGATAATTACACTTTTTTTTTTTTCACTTTAGATACCAGTTGTTACTTATGTACTATTTTCTCAAGAATCTAAATTGGGAAAGTACTAGTTTAGAAACTAGCCCAGATTTTGGGACTAGACAATGTACAATATTTTAAGACGGCAAGAAAATTGCTATTATACAAAAAGCTATTCATGTGTATGTATGTGTGTGTATGCATACACGCAAATAGAGAAGCACATTAGTCTCTTAGTTCTCTTCCAGTCTAAAGTTTTGTAGGCATCTCACAGTCTGTTTTATGGAGATTGCCATCCATTAGGAAACTGCCAGATAACCTCGTCTGTACCACAAAATAGTATTTTTATAATATTTCTTGCCACCTTTTCTAGAAGATTACATTCTAATTACCATCATAAAGCATACCGAGAAGATAAACTAGAAAGGAATTTATATAGAAGGAGAATTCTGATAAACAGAAAGTAGCAAAACAATTAGCACAGAAAGACAGTCATCTAAAAAGAATTTATTGCATTATATACCCTGGGAAAGAATGGAAATCAGCAACATTTGATTATGCAGAAACCCATTTTGCTACACTGCTTACTCTTTACTTATCTTTCATTTGTAGCTTACAGCTCATTAGTACCTCTGCCAGCGGATGGATAAACAGAGAAAAGAAGTTTAAAGTAGCTCTGTAGCTATACCTTAGTAGTCTTGGGAAAAGGGTTTATTGAGGTGATGGATAAAGGAGGAGGTGTATTGTGCATTTTATTTACCAGTACAATCCCAGTTTTTTCTCTATTCCTCCCGTCCTTCATTCAACAATCATTTATTGAGAGTTTATCAGGCCCAATGTTAAATGTAGAGCTGAGAAGGAGTATATGAATAAAGATAGATATCAAAGTTAGCATCTTCAAGGATTACCCAATTAAAATACACTATGGAAGTACGTAGAGGGTACTAGGCAGGCACAACCGAAGGTGATATTCAATTCAGACAGAAGGGGTGGGATGGGGTGAGGAGTGGTTGGGAGAATTTGGTTAGGGAAGGCTGGCCGAATAAACATATTGTTGAAGGGAATTTGTTTTGTTGGTTTCCTGGATTCCAGTTTAAGCTAGATTAGCTGTGAAAGCTCTTGACAGAGTCCTGAGAGCCTCGCTAATCATCATGCAGAAAAAGCTAAGAGAATCATCCTAAATTGCCATACCTATCCTCTCAAGCACTACAAACTTTTTTACACAATTTTTTTGAGGGTGAAGTTTCAACCTTTTAAAAATTTTAACTTTTTGTTATGAAAATTTCAAATGCTTATATAGAAGTAACAACAATAGTATAGTGTATCCCTATATACCCATTAAACAACTTCCAAAAATATCCCCTCATGGCCAATCTTATTTAATCTATAAACCTACCTACCTCTTCCACTCCCAGTTATATGAAAGAAATCAGAATGATATGAAAGCAATCATATCATTCCATCCATAAATATTTAAGTGTGATATCTAAACAAGGACACTTTAAAAAACATATTCAGATTAAAATTTACAATAAATACTTATAAAACAAACAGTAAGTTCAAATTTCTGTAATTGTTTCACATTTTTTAGAGTTTCAAATCAGGGTCAAAATGAAGTCTCCACAATGCAACTAGATGATGTTGCTTAGGTTCTTATGCAGGTTTCTTCCTCCACCTCTTTTTCCCCCTTTGCAATTTATTTGTTGAAGAAACTGGGTTTTTGTTCTGTAGTTTCTCACAGTCTGAATTTTGTTGACTGCATCCTTGTAGTGTTCTGTTTCTATATGTCCTACAAACTGATGCTTGACTGCATTCAGATTTTTGTTTTGTTTTGGTGTGTTTACATTCATGAGGCTTGCCTCTTTTCTTGATATTAACAGGTGTAGTGGGCTGAAGGACAGCCTCCGAAAGATATATCTTGCTCTAATCCCTGCAACCTGTGAACATTACCGCCTTTGGAAAAAAAAAGTTCAGTATTTTGAGCTAACAAGATCATTCTGGACTCCCTGAATGCTAAATCTAATGATAAGTGTCCTTCTAAAAGCTATACAGAAGGAAACAGTGATGTGACCACAAGCCAAGGAATGCCTTGAGACACAAGAAGCCGAAAGATGAAAGAAACTGCCCCTAAAGCCTTTGGAGGGAGTGCAGGCCTGCTTACCCTTTGATTTCTAAATTTTAGCCTCCAGAATTTGGAGGAAATAAATTTCTGTTGTTTAAAGCCACCAAGTTTATGGGAGTTTGCACAGCAACCCTAAGGAAAATAGTAGAACGGGCTTAAATCCTAAATGCCTAAATCCATTAGGGGTTACACAAACTAGAGACTTTTCTATCATTTTATCAAGAAATTCTATCAGTCTTTTTTTATTTATTAGTTGAAATACTTCCATAAGAGAAACTATCAATTATTTAGTTACCTTGAACTAGTTTGTATAAGACAGGATATATGCTTAATTCTTTCCCTTTATTTTCTAGTTTTCAAATTGAGTTTCCCCCCAGCAACCTCCCCAAAATGACCGATTATATCTTTAATAGATTATAATTATGAAGTTATGAATTTTAAAATATCCAGTGTTTTAATCCTTTGCATTTATCATTATTGATGTTAAAATCATCCCAGCATTGGCTAGCAAAATCACATCCTGAGTCTTCTTGACATTACCTAGTGGTTTTAATAGTTTTGATAGTTTCCTTGCTTTCTATTATGAAAGACTATTTAAGGTTTATAACACATTTCATGTCCCAAAAATAGAATCAGTCTTATTTTCCCCAAAAGTCTTGTTTATTTTTTGTTTTTTGAATAGGAGAAAGTATTTAGAAAACAAAATCTGGACACTAGAGATACTGGGCTCATCATCGTTCTCTCAATTTATTTTTAAAGGAAGTTGCAGAGAGGTCCTGTGGACTTGCCAGTGTCGGCATTTTGCATAACTATAGTAAATATCAAAATCAGGAAATTGACACTGGTACAAAAGCATGCAGCTTATTTAGATTTCACCAGTTATATATGCACTCATCTGGGGGTGTGTATGCATAGATGTCTACATAATTTTATTGCAGGCACAGTAGCTTTCTGTAACCACCATCACAATCAAGATACTTAAATGAACCATCACTGTAAGACTTCCTTGTGCTGCTCCACTTGCATATTTGTGTGCAAGTTTGGGTGAAAAAAAATTTTCATTTTCCCTAGGATATATGTCTAATCTCTCTCTTTAAAGATATTACTGAGGTATAATTGACATGCATGAATTGTATTGTTATGAACATGTCTAAAGTATATAATTTGATAAGTTTTAACATATCTATACACCTGTAATGACATCACCACAATTAAGATAATGAACATTATTTCTCACTCTCAAGTTTCCCCATCCTTCTTGTAATCTTTCTCTTCAGTTCCTTTCTGATACCCTCTGTCATTCCTTGTGACAACAGAGACTGGGCCTTAAATCTTATCACTGATATTTTCTTCAGCACCTAGCACAGTGACTTTGCCTAAGTATCATTCAATAAAGTTGTTTAAGAACACCTAGGTATCCAGAGACTAAATAAAACATTACCAATATTGTTGAAAAACTATATGCAGTCTCCTTATTGTATTCTCGATTTCTATCCTTCTATAGCACTGTTACTCAACTTAAAAAAAAAAGTTATCCCCACTCCCTGGCCCAGGGAGCTGTTTTAGACACTTTTTCTCTACGCACCTGCTTTGATTAAATTTTAATACCACAAATATTCTGTAAATATGTCTATGTACTGTGCACATTGTGATATCTAAGAATTTTTTGCAAACCACCCCATCCCCTCCAGCAATACATGCTTGAGAGGTAACCACCCTACTGAAATTTATCATTCTCACTTTTTTTTCCTTTAAATAGTGTTACTACATATGATGTATCTCAAAACTATACTATTTTCTTGGACGTTTTTAAACTCTGTATAAATGGCATCTCAGTGTGTATATTCTTTAGCAGCTCACTTTTTTGCTCTACATTATTTTTGTAAGTCTCATCCATATTAATGCATGTGCCTACAGAACTTTAATTTTACTGCTACATTGTAATCCATTATTCATCCTACTGCCAGTGGACAGTTAGTTGTTTCTAGCTTTTTCAACTTTTATAAATATTTTCCCAAAAGTTTCCTGATACACATGTGCAAGAACTTCTCTAGGATATATTCTTAGGAGTAGAACTGCTGAGTCAGAAATCAAGTACATCTTTAAACTGACTAGATGTCAAATGTTTTTAAGTCGGATGTACAAATTTTTACCCCTTTGAGTAGTGCATGAGTTTTTGTTAATCTACATTCTCACCAACATTCATTCCTGTCTACCTTTACTTTTGTCATAGGTGTATAACAGAATTCATGGTAATTTAATTTTCATTTCTTTGATTAATGATGAGAATAAGCATTTATATTAGTTAGGGCTGCCATAAAAAAGTATCACATACTGGATGGTTTAAACAACATAAAATTTCCTCATAGTTCTGGAGGCTGGAAGTCCAAGATCAAGGTGTTTGGTAGGATTGGTTTCTTCTGCAGGTCTCTCCTTGGCTTATCAATGACCATCTTTTTCTGATGTCTTCACACGGTCCTCCTTCTCTGTGTCTGTTTGTATCATAATCTCCTTTTACAAGGATATAATCTCCATTCATATTGGATTAAAGCCCACCCACATGACTTCATTTTACCTTAATAACTTCTTTAAAGGCTATGCCTCCAAATATAGTCACATTCTGAGGTAATAGGGGTCAGGACTTCAACATATGAATTTTAGGGGGACACAATTCAACCTGTAATAGCATCTTATTATATGGTAATAGATATTTATATTTTTTATTCTGTGGGATTTACATTGTATGATGTATTAGCAGTTCACTCCTTTTTATGGAAGAATAATATTCCATTGTATGGATATACTATGTTTTATTTATCAAATCAGTTGATGGACATTTAGTCCCCCCCACACTTATTAGCTATTATGAATAATGCTGTTGTGAACACCTATATATATATATTTTTTTTATTTGAACAAAAATTGAAATGGAATTTCTAAGTCATATGGTAACTGTATTTCATTTTTTGAGGAAATGCCAAATGGTTTTCCACAGTGACTGTACCGTTTTACATTCCTACCAACAATGTATGAGGGTTCTAATTTCTCTACATCCTTGCCAATACTTGTTAGTTTTCTTTTTTAATTATTAAAGCCATCCTAGTGGGTGGAACATTGTATATCATTGTTGTTTTGATTTGCATTTCTTAATGACTAATGATATGGGATTTCTTTGCTTCTTGGCCATTTATATATATTCTTTAGAGAAATGTCTATTCAAGTCTGTTGCCCATTTTTAAATTGGGTTGTCTGTCTTTTTGTTGTTGAGTTGTAAGAATTTTAAATATATTTGGGTATTAAATCCTTATTAGACACATGATTTGTACATATTTTCTCTTATCCTGTGTGTGTTTCTTTCTCATTCTTGATAATGTTCTTTGATGCACAAAAGCTTTTAATTGGATGAAGTCCAATTATCTATTTTTTCTTTTGTTGCTTGTGCTTGAAGTCAAATCTAAGAATATCATACCAAATCCAAGGTCCTAAAAGTTTACCTCTATGTTTTCATTAGTAGTTCTGTAGTTTTAGGAACTTGATCCACTTTGAGTTAATTTTTGCACATACAGTGAGATAGGGGTTCAACTTAATTCTTTTGCATGTGGTTATCCTGTTGTCTCAGCACCTTATGCTGAAGAGACTATTCTTTCTTCATCAAATGGCCTTGGCAATCTTGTCAAAAATCAAGAGGCCACTGATGTTTGGGTTTATTTCTGGACTCTCAATTCTATTTCATTAGTCAACATGTCTCTCCTTATGCTAGTACCACACTATCATGATTATTATAACTTTGTTTTAAGTTTTGAAATTGGGAAGTGTGAATCCTCCAAATTTTTTCTTTTCAGTGTGTTTTGGCTATTTCTGGCCCCTAGAAGTTCCATATAAATTTGAGAATAGGCTTTTCCATTTCTGCAAAAAAAAAAAAAAAGGATCATTGGAATTTTGATAGGGATTGCAATGAACTTGTAGATTGCTTTGGGGGGATATTGGAGGATTAGTGATATAAAATCTTCTAATGCATAAACATTTATTATTTCTATTTACTTAAGTCTTCTCTAATAGCTTTCAGCAAAGTTTTGCAGTTTTAAAGGTAGAAATCTTTCACCTCTTTGGTTAAATTTATTCCCAGGTATTTTATTCTTCAGATATTATTATAGTTGGAATTGTTTTCTTAATTTTCTTTTGGTTTGTTCATTGATGGAGTATAGAAACACAGCTGATTTTTGTGTTTTGATCTCCCATCTGCAACTCTTGCTGAGTTTATTAGCTCTAGTACTTTTATGAATTCTATAGAATTTTCTAAATAAATCAGGTCATCTGCAAATAGAGATAATTTTACTTCTTCCTGTTCAATCGGGATGCCTTCTATTTTTTTTCTTGCTTAACTGCTCTGACAAGGTCTCTAGTACAATGGTGAACAGCAGTAGTGAGCATTTGTTTTGTCTCTGATCTTAGCGGAGAAAGTTTTTAGTCTTTCACTATTGAGTATATCAGCTGCAGATTTTTCATAAATGTCCTTTATCATGTTAAAAGTTCCCCTTGAGTTCTAATTTGCTGAGTGTTTTTATAATAAAAGAGTGCTGAATTTTGTCAAATGCCTTTCCTGTGCCTTTGAGATGATTGTGTGTTTTTCTCCCTTCCTTTTACTAAATTTACTTTTTTTGGCTAGTATTGAAGATATTAAGAATGGCTGTACTAGACAATTCAACTTTCAAAGAAATACAGGATAACACTGTATTTTATGAATTGTTAAAAAAAATAAAAGTGCTACACTAATTGGTAGGAGTTTCCTTATGTAGACAGAAAACAAGCACACACAAACTAGAAAGGCCTGGAGAGAAAATATGACAACATCTGCTTCAGTTACATATACAAAGCATTTCATAAAATATTAAGGAGAAAAGCAAGCTTTATAAATAATTAAACAAAAGCTCCTAAGGCCAGAAGTTTCCCTTTAGGGGATGAAAGATATAGAGCGCACCTTAACATTTACAGTATGTCACTATAAATAACTCCAAAATATTTTTCAGAATATATACAGTTACAACTTAGATATGCAGGAAAAAAATGTTTTTTCTCCCCCAAGGGCAAAGTAATAATGATGTAGAATAAAAACCTAGAGGGTTTCAAAATTCTTATTGGGTTATCAGATCACTGGATTGCTTTCAATAGTATAACATGAGCAGCATAACAAGTTTGTTAACAGAAAAGCACATGGAATAAAACTTAGGTGTGAGCTCTTTTGGTACTTGGAACAAAAGAGCACATCTCTCAGCTACATTATTCTCATTAAATTTTTATTCCTACCACTTTCCATCTAAATATAAGAGCATGCCATTTATTCCTCACCCCTGGGGAGCAAGATACTCATATCAGTGAATGCAGAGGAAAATGAAAGCTTATCTCTTTATGTGTCAAATCAGTTTATACATTTTTAATTCATTTTCTATGAAAATAATATAAGCATGGAAAACACTATGTGTCAGTCAGTATATGACATCAGGTAAGTCACAAAAATTTCCATCTGTTTTCCTCTCTATAAAATGAGCAAGATAATGCCAATTTCAGAGGATGTGCTAAAAACTCCTAGAAAATTGTTAAGCGCTGTGTAAAATATGAGCTGTTTTTTTAAGACCATACATTTACCTGTTTTATAAACTAACGGTAGTGTATCCGATCTATCTTATTCTTAGAAAAAGGTTTCAAAAAATTTTGTTAGAGGACAATCACTCCGATAAAATTGGAATCCACATAATAAAATAAAAATAGATATAATTTCTAATAAAATTAGAAATGAAAAATGTTACCTCACTACATACTTCTAACTGAATGGACTGGAAAACCTCACTTCTAAATAATTCATGGATAAATGAGGGGGAAAACACAGAAACAGCAAAAAAGCAATTAAAGTAGAAAGAGAAAAATTTTTTAGTAAATGGATAATAGAATTTTATTTTCATACACTATTTCAAGTGCTTACTGAAGTATTTGATGTGATAATCATAATGTAAGGTTCAGCTAAATATATAGGATTCCATAATTTATCTTTTTTTAAACCATTTATTATTATTAGTAGTATTATCATCATCATCATTCGAGTTTTTAATTTTCCCTCTCCCCTCTCCCCCATCTCCTCTCCTCTGGTAACCATTAGTCCATTGTCCATGTTCATGAGTCTCTCTCTGTCCTGTTCATTTGCTGCTCTTTTAGGTTGATATCTCACATGTAAGCGATATCATGTGAGTTTTTACTTTTTCTGTCTGGCTTATTTTGCTTAGTATTATTATTTCAAGGTCCATCCATGTTGTTGCAAATGGCAGTATTTCATCTCTTCTTATGGCTGAGTAATATTCTATTGTATATATGTACCACAGCTTCTTTAGCCAATCATCTATTGCAGGTCACTTTGGTTGCTTCTATGTCCTAGCCACTGTGAATAATGCTATGAGCATCAGTGTGCAAATATCTTTTTGGATATGAGTAGAAAGAGGAAATTTTAAAATATAAGTGGATTTATTTAAAAACAAGAAAGACTGCAAATCTAATAGAAAAAGTCTGAAAAAGAACAAGTGTAATAAAGTATAAAAAAATAATGAATATAAAGGCAGAAATTAAAGAAATAAAAAATTTTGAGAAGTAGCACAAAAGTTGGCTCTTGGAAAAGATGAATAAAATGGACCTGTTAAGTCTGATAAAGATGAGAAAAAGCACAAAGAATATCAGAAATAAAAAAGGATATAACCCTACAAGCAAACAAGTTTATAAGCAAATTTAGGCCATTAAATTTGATAGATAAAACGAACAATTGTCTAGGAAAGTATAAGTTACCAAAATATTCTAAAAAGAAACAGAAAACCTGAATGAAATAATAAATATAAACAATTTGATCATTATTCAAAATCAAACACTCCATTAAAAAAAAAAAGCCAAGATGTTTTGATAGACCCTGCCCCCCTCCAAACATTCGCTTATGGAAAATCTAAAAAAAAAAAAAAGAAAAAAAAAAAGAAAATCTCAAATATATATACATTAAAATAAAAAGTATTGTATTAAAACATCTTTATACCCACTACCTAGATTCTTTAATTAACATTTTTCTACATTTGCTTTCACACAACCATCTTTCTCTATGTCAGTCTTTTCATTCCTTTTATTTGATTCTGGAGGGGGGGAACATAAAAAAATTGAAATATGACAGGATTTCAAAGCAACAGACTAGTCACCTTCACATTTCCATATCAACTTAACAGTCCAAAAGTTTTTCTCAAAATAGAATTGGAGTATGGTACACTGAAAACAAGAATAAATACAAAAGGGGACATTTAGGAAGAAGAGTCGGTGCACCTTTTCTTTCCTGTCTTTGGACATTGTCTTGTGGATAGGATACCCTGATTCCTTTCCAAACAATTTCTTAGCAGCTATAAAATGAATACATTTTTACAAATGCATGCATTTAGTCAGGAAACATTTACTGTGCACTTAATTTATCAGAAAGAAAGCAATTACTAATCACAGAAACAATGTATCTTCCAAAGGACAGTTTCTCTACTGCAAAAATTTTAATCAGTCAAATCCTAAAGAAAAGCAATTTTATTTATTTTCTCTGTAATACAGTGTGATATGTTATTAAAGTTGATGGATTTCAATACTTTTGAATGAAAAGATGACTATCAAAGAATGATGGTATATAAACATAAGGGTAATTTTTAAAAAAACAGGACATTATAGTATTTATTCCTTTATTGATTATAAAATGCTGTTTTCCTCTTTATACCTCTTTATTATTCTTTGAACTAACAATGACCCCCATTGTTTCCCCATATGAGTGAGCTGAGTACATTCAAAATCTGAGTGGAAGATAAAACTCTTTAAACCATTCTTTTCAAAAGCAATGTACATGGCAATGGACTGATGTCCTCAGCTAGCCTGTATCATCACTTCCTCTTTCGCCATTTGTATCAACTCATTAAGAACAGAATATCCACCAATGTTGTTAGAAGGAATACCATTTCCAGGAAATTTTTCCTTTAAAGCATTCTTCTTAGGTTATTGGTGCCTTATTTTACATTGTATGTAAAAACACTTTTGATTCTAACATCACACGTTGCACTAAAGGTAACTTACCTTGCTGGAGGTTTCTAATAAAAACTGGAATGTGTTCTGCACAGCTTGACATGTTTCTAGCTCAGTTCGGCTGAAGGCTATTAAATAATCCTTCAAATGATCATACACATTTCCATCAAGAGCCTATAAAAGGGGAATAAACAAAAGCAAAAAAAATTATGATAAAGCTTCAATATGTAATGTATACTGTTTATAAGGTAAGCTCAGTTTAAAATCTACTAATAATAAATGAACAAAAGGTACACATTATTATGTAAGGATAGATATAAAAGGTAAACAATCACATGGGAAAATATGGAATTTCTCTAATAAGTAGGAACTAAAAAAGATAAAATCCAATATTGGTAAAGCTATGGGAAGAGGACAAAACTTGGAGACAAAGTGCTTGGGTTCTGACTTTTGCTTATTTGCTATTATCTGTGTCAACTTCTGTAGTCACTTTAGTGGGAACAGGTTTGGGTGTTAGATGAAATAATGGATCTAAAAGGATCCAGATACAGTGCCTGGCACAGAGTAGATACTCAATAGTCTTTAATCTCCCTTACTTTTCCTCATCCATTAATGGTAGGATTACAAATTATAGTATATCTTTCCTATAGAGCAGTCAGAAAAAACCCACAACTGAAATAATAAAAAAGAAAAAAGAAAAAAATGACTCAAATCCTGTTTTGGGGAAGAAATACCAGTCAATGTCTATGAAGAGTTTTCAACAAATATTCTTATTTGTTTAAGCATAGAACAAGACCCTTTGAAACAAAAAAAAGAGAAGCAAAAATCAGCATACATTTAAGAAATGATTAGCTGTGACATATATAATGACTAAAACATATAAAGCCAACAAAAAAAAAGAACTGTGAAAACTGTATAAATGGAAAAGTATATGTCAAATAATTTTAGGTTAAAAAAATAGTAGAATACATACATACCAGTAATAACGATGGGAAAAATATATTAACAATAATTTAAAAAGTTTTTTATCACCAACCAATAGAGATTTTCTTACAAATTGAGGTAAAATTCACATAACATAGGAGTCACCATTTTAACAATTTTAAATAAATTCAGTGGCTTTTAGTACATTCACACTGTTGTGCAACCATCATTGTCTAATTTCAAGGTATCTGCATCATCCCCCCCCAAAAATCCCACACCAATTAAGAAATCGCTTCCATTCTTCCCTTCTCTAGCCTCTGGTAACCACTAATCTACTTTCCCTCTTTGGATTTGCCAATTTTGGACTTTTCATACAAACGGAATCATATACATGTGGCCCTTTGTGCTTGCCTCTGTCAGTAAGCATATTTTCAAGGTTCATCAATGTATTAGTACTCCATTTCTTTTTATGATTAATATTCCATTATATAGCTATACCACACTTTGTTTATCCATTCATTAGCTTAGGGACATTTGGGTTGTTTCCACTTTTTGCTATTATAAATAATGCTATGAATATCTGTGTTCAAGCTTTTGTTTGAACACTTGTTTCCAATTTTCTTGCATATATACCTCGGAGTGAAATTACTGGGTCCAATGGTAATTCTATGTTTAATTAGCTGAGAAATTGCCAAACTGTTTTCCCTTGTGGCTACAGCATTTAACACTACCACCAATGATATATGAAATTTCTAATTCCTTCATAACCTCATCAACACTTTTGTTTTTTATTAATTTTTAAAAATTATTCAAGTCATCCTAGAGGTATCTCATTGTGGTTTTGATTAGCATTTCTCTAGTAACTAATAATGTTGAGCATCTCTTTATGTGCTTATTGGCCATTGGTATATCTTCTTTGGAAAAATGTCTATTCACGTCTTTAATTCATTTTTTAATTGGGTTGTTTGGTATTTTTGTTGATGGGTTGTAGGAGTTCTTTATATATTTGTATACCAATATGTAACCAGATACAGGATTTTCAAATATATTCTCCCATTTTGTGAGCTGTCTTTTCACTTTCTCAATAGTGTCCTTTGATGTGCAGTTTTTTATTTTGATGAAGTCTAACTTAGCTATTTTAATTTTGTTACTTGTATCTTGGTGTCATATGTAAGAACCCTCAATAGAGGTTTTATAGCAAAAAAATACATATCTTGTGTTTTGAGATTCCATTAAATTTTTACTATAAAACTAGTTTTAATAAATAATACACAAATTCTGTTCCAAAAGCCTGAGTAATAAAGCTGCACGTTCTATAGTACTTAAACCACTAGATGGCACTATTAAGCACTTTAAGTATAGGCAGTGCAAATTCCTTGAGTCCTTTCTGTGCAATTATGTAACATCTCCAAGAAAGGCCCTGGTGCGAAGTCTGAATAGAAATTCCTGCCTTAGAACATGCTTTTCATGAACTTGTTATAATTCCCTTTGATATGTAGTTTTTGCCTTAGAAGCTCTCTTGGAAGATGGCCATAATCTTGTGTCTGCAGGAAACCACTGCAGTACTTCATTTAAAAACAGCAAATGGTAACATAGGCAGCATAAGATCCCGTCCTCAGAGTTTCTGATTCATTAGGGGTGGTGGTGCCTGAGAATCTGTATTTTCTAACAATTTGTTGCTGGGTTGGGGCCCATACTTTGAGAACCACTTGACTAAATAGTCATTTTTGCTGATTAGGTTGAACATTTATATAGACTTAGATGCTGGTGACCCTGGAGAAGCAAAATGGCTGGAGGCAGAGAAATCTACCATGTTGAAAAGGGTCAACAGCACCAAAACAGCACGGAGGCAGATTAGCAGCTGTTTTCAAGTGAGAATCATGCTCTATCTACTTCAGAATTACAGAGGCAGCATGATGTAGCATGGAAAGAACGTGAGTTCTGGAATAAGTTGGATATGGGTTAGAATCCCAGAACTTTTACTTACTTCATCATTTTGATGGTTTTCTTATTTGTACTTAGGGAAAGTAGGAATACCATATACTCCACAGGTCACTGTGAAGATTAAATAAGGTAATGGAAGTAGCACAATGTTACGTCTTCTTTCTTCCCTTGCTTAAAAATCTTTACTGAATTGGCCACATATTGACAATTGTTAAAGCTGGGTAATGAGTACATGAGGATTATTACATTACTTTTCTTACTTCAGTGTATGTTAGAAAATTTCCATGAAAAAGTAAAAAGTAAACCTGATTATCAGATTAGGAAAAAAAGTGATGCTACAAATTATTTTCAATGAGCCTCACTGTATATTTTGAAAAGTCAAAATTCTTTATCTGGTATCGAAGGTCCTTTAAAATCTAGTACCCCCTACCTCTCAGTAGTAGCATCTCTCATCATGGTTATCTGCATTTTATTCTACATCCCAACCACACTGAGCCATTTTAGAAAATGATGTTTACTTTTATGTTTCCAGTTAAGGTATTCTCTTGACCCAATTTTCCTTCCTCCTCTTTTCTTCCACTTAAATAGCAATAATTATAATTAAACAGAGACAATTAACATTTACTAATGGTTTATCATGTTCTAAATGCTTTTCAAAATTGACTTGACTAGCTTCTCCTTTGTGATTCCACAACCTTTGTATGGTGTATGGGTATTATTGCAAATTGTGGGTTGAGTCTTATTCAGGCACAGTGCCTGGCAGACCAGATACTCAAAAATATTTATAGAATAAATAAATGAATGCTTTACTCTAGAGTTTAATATAGCAACAAATATGCCCTCAATTAAGTTACCTCACTGGCAAGCTACACTTAACATATTCCAATTAAAAGGAAACGTAACATTAATTGTTATGTACCAAACATAGTAAAGGCTTCTCTTGGCTTCAGCAACCCAAGTAAGGCTTAATGAAACTTGATTAGGTGCAAAATGGGACAAGTGATTGGAAGCCTCTTCAACAGATAAATCTTAAAATATTTTTCCATCCTATTCAACACCTAGAATTCCCTGATTTTTAATTATCACATATGCAGGGTTATAGAAGTTATTGACTTGCATACGTGCCAGTTTTTCTGGTGGGTAAGAATAAGCTAGTTGGAGGCTTTCTGTCCTATGAGGATTATTGCTAGTGTGCATAGAGTTAACGCAGGAGGTATGAAAATAAAGAAATTACTGGATCAAAGCAAAGGAAGTGGATGACTACCGACACTATGGCTGGGACCAACCCCCTGCCTCAAGTTAACTCCAATTGTTTGAATCAGTTGTGGTACCTTAAGATGAAGTTCAAAGCAATTCTGAGTAGTGCTATCTCAATGTGGTTTGTGATTAGAAAGCGGAGTGAATAAATATTTATATACTTTGATTAAAAAAAATAATAATTAGAAAAGTAGTCCCCAATAATAGAATGAAATACTGGGAACCATAGAAGAGAGCTTGAATACACTTTTTACATACTCCTCCCTCGCAGTACTTATCACACAGAATACTTATCACTGTCTATCATAGTATTTAGTGTTTAGTAGTTGTCTCTTCTGGATCTCCGAAGCAATCTCCTACTTTCCCTCCCACCACTCCATTTCTACATTGTAGCTAGGAGGGTGTTTCTAGATTGCATCCTGAACCATTATATACATGTCTAATTTCCCCAACAGACCATTCAGTCCTTGATAGCAGATTAGCACCTGCTTCTCCCCTTTATCTCTAACCTTAGCAGAGAAAGCCTGCAGCAAACGATTGCTGAAATGAACTGAACTGAGATGTTTGAAGATTGGGAGCTACAAAAGCAGACCCCAACTGTACAGGAGGGAAGGCCCAAAGAAACATTTTGAGAATGAATTAGAGAATCAGGCATTTATTTTATCTTAGTTGGGTCAGTTCTACTCTGGTGAAAAAGTAGTATGTAATTATTCAGAATGACTTAGATTTTGACCAGACACTATATTGCTTCTCAGACTTTCTCAGCTACATATCAAACTACCTCTTAAACTGAACCATTCTCCTTTAAGTGTTCCTAGCTCAGTGTGTAATTTATCATCCACTCACTTCCTTACATCAGAAACTTGGAACGTGAGGTTCACTTTCCCCTCTGCCTTTCTTCTAACATCAACTTAATTACTAACCTTATTGATTCTATTTCTTCTATATTTATAAAACCTAACCCCTCATCCTAATCTCCACGGCTACTACCCTCATACCATCCTGTCTCATCTGGACTACTGCAATAAAGTCCTGTTACCCTGCATCTAACTTTTCCTCTTGATGGCTCATTCCCATATTGTAGCTACAAAGATGTTTCTAAATTGCATATTTTACTTGACTTAACAATGTTCATTGGCTTCCCGATACCTTTAAGAGAAAGTAAAAAGAAAAATTCTTCATGATTTCCTGATCGGACTTGGCTTACCTCTTCAGCTTCTTTGCTCACTGCTTCCCATCTCTTTCCCGTTACACTTTCCCTATAATGCACATCTTTTGGTTCGCCCAATATCCCTTTTGTCTCTGATTTTTCACACAGGCTTTTCCTCTTTTTTGACTATGCTCTACCCTCTCCTCCTTGGCCTAGCTAACTCTTACTTATCCTTAAATCTTCACTTAATCATTATCTATTTTGGACATCCCTCTTGTGTTTTTGCTGTGTAACTCCTAATTAAAGAATATAATCTTGCACTGGTGATGCCTATTTGTCTGTCTCTCCTTTTAGTTTGTTAACTTCCATGAAGGGAAGGATTGTGTCTGTCTGTTTACCACTGTGTCTCTCTCCTGTGCTGTGCGCAGGGTGCGACATTCTCGTAGTGCTTAACAAATAATACCTGTTCTGTTTAAGAAATAACACACCAATCAAAATTCACATGTTAAAAAAAAATGAATAAGGTCTCACTTGAGCCCCATGACTGAAAAGTAAGCATACTGATGTTATATTACATTGATAAAGTTTTATATAAGAAATCAATCTCATGAAATGTTGTCTACTGTAACAGTTTTCAAACCCTTATAGTAGTGGCATCTTTTTATGTGGAATCTGAAGACATAAAACATATATGGCTTTGCATACCTTCCCACTCCTTCCAGCAACAGAGACTGCTCTCTTGACCCCAGGGGTGAACTTGAAGGCCACAGTGATATGCAAGACAGACACTGTTATTGGGCAGAGGTGGGCTCTTGACCTAAATTAGGCCATTCTTGCGATGGCAGATGAAAGATGAGTCCAAAATGGCCTCTTCTTCCCACCAAACGGCTATTCTTTTCAACGAGTAGAGAAAACCTATCTGCAGTAGGACTAAAATCAATTTACAAAGAAAAGCAGTGATAAGAAATTTGGCAGAGTGAAGCTGGGAATGGGGACATTCCCAGAGGAAAGGGCCAGAAAGAGCCTTTAGATTGGGTAGTTCCTGAGCAAGCACCACTTTGTCCTTTTGTGGTTTGTTTACCTGAGCTAAGAAATCCCCATTCTTTGTTATCTGCAATGAAGACACTCCTTACTAAAGGGTTATGGATGACAAATGTAGCTTAAATAAGTCTACTATCTAGAATGTTCTCTAAGCATAATTTTTAAATCAATTTCAAATGAGCAGATGTGCACAAACTTCAATTTCTACAGAGATCAGTGAGAAGAGCCATAAACTTCATAATCAATGATACACCAGAATTCACATATATGCTCAGAAATGGCAGGAGACTTTTAAGGTTTATACAAATATGAGTTAACCTGGCTATATGGGCTCCTAGGTGGTCTCCACCTTAAGAAATTTGATAGGTAACTCATCCTAATGTACATTTTAAATACAGTCAAACTTAAAAAAAATTATTTGATACAGAGTGCTAGGGGAAGAGGTTTATAATACCTAAATTGAGAAACCACGGGGCCTTTGAGCATTAATATGTTTTAATGGTCTAGCAGTGTTTTTTAAAAAAACTGAATTTGAATGCCTTTAAGAAGACACTTTCTGTTCAGTTACCTATAGACTACACACTTCCCCTTATATATTATCTCTGCCTTCTTTACTAATTTGATCAACTTGATCTCTAAAATCAGTTGAGTTTGACTCAACAGTAAATACTCAAAATAGTAAAAGTATTTGGTATATCCTATAGACCAATTTAGAAACTTAGAATTCTAGGATTTTCCACTAACAGGAAAGGGTAAATTCCATGAAACTTGTTTGAAGAGAAAAATTATGATGAATTAGGAGTTAGGAGAAAGAAAATGTGTCATCTTTCTAAGCATTTGATGCTATTTCCCCTAAAGTGAGAACTTTCAACAGTGGCCTACTTATTTAGATCCAGGAAGGGCATGGATTCTATAGCCATAGAGTTATGCTGAAATCTCCTGAGTTTTCTTAATGCAGCCTAGAAAACTAAATTCTTCTTTTTCTGAGAGCAATGGGCATTCCAAAATAGTCTTTGGTGAAAATCAAAGATATAAATATCAAGATAATGATAAATATAAACTGTCTTAAAATTATGAAATTCTACAGTCCTCCCTTGCTGATAGAAATAACTGATGATTGTCTGCATTTGTTTATCTTTCTTTGAAGACTACAGGCTGTACTTAACCAGGATTCAAAGAGAAAGTAGATTTTTACAAATTGAAAGCAATCGAAGCCAGTATTGGGGTACATTTGCATCATTGAAAATATCTTAACACATGGATAGATTTGTCAATTGATATAAAGTTAAAATATATCACCTAATTTTATACTTTTTTTCTTAAAAGCACTAAGTTACTTCAGGTTCTAGGAAAGAAGAAACATAAGAAAGTTTCAGTCTCTACATTACAAAGCCAGGAAAGGAAAACATAATGCTGCTTTTCTATAGTTTGTGTTGTCCTCTTGAGTTATTTACTAGCATGTATCATCTGGTTGTGGGTGTGCTAAAACCACCTCAGTATGTTAACATACCCCTGGAATGTCAGAATAATCCTCTTTTTCTGGACCCCTCAGGGTAAGACCTTGCAGCAGAGCATTAAGACCACAGAACCCCTTATTGTTATTTTGTTCCCTGAATACCATCTCTATGTATTGTAAACGTTATTAACAATCCTGTACCTACCAACGTAAAAAAAGTATGTGTCTCTCTGTTTCACTTTTTATACTTTGCTTTCTTCCATTCCCTTAATCTACCACCAATGGATTTCATGTAACCCTCCCTATGTCTCCTCCTTTGATTCTAATGTACAAAATAAGCTGCAAAACTGCCATCCTCTGGAGCGCTTTTTCAATCCTTTGAGATTTTGCTTCCTGGAAATGTCAGTTTGGCTCAAATAAACTCATAAAAATTCTTTGCAGGTTTGGATGTTTCTTACACTGACATTCCTCAAAATTTTAGGTAAGAGTTAATATACATTTCTTAGATATATGGGATCATTAATGGAAAGGAAATAGTCTGCTGCCCTTAGATGTTTCCATTGCTCTCTTCTGAACTATAATTGGTGGCTGCACTGAATGTGGTCTGATTTTTTACAGCTCCAAGACAGCCTCTGATAGAAATAATCTTAGACATGTGGTATACTCACATGACAGCTAAAGTTCTCTGCACCTACCTGAATTTTCTATTCGACTGAGAATACTATGATAAAAGAAACCTGTGATAAGCATAATAAATTATTCAATAAAATATTTCTTGAGAACCAACTCTGTTCCAAGAACTAGGTTAAGGGCTGAGTCTGTGTTTTATGTGTGTCCTTGAGTAAATAAATAACCATGAAGAATTTGGTCAAGTGTTGGAGACAAGCACATAATAAGATAATTTTAATTATACAGGGTGCTATAAGAGGCATGATACCTTGAGTGTATTTGAAAGTCCTTAAGTATTACATTAGTTATAATTTTTATTAAGAGAATGGTTCAGTTCTTAACTACTGAAATCAGCATTTATCAAGGTTTGCCAAAGACTAATTTATCATTTTGATTATTTGTTTTCTTAATAAATCAATTCAGTAGGTTTTAAAATGGTCTTTGAGTTACATTCTAAAGCAGATTTAAAATTATAAATATTTTCTAGAAAATATAGTAAGGATAAGAGCCACAGAAGTTTTGGTCTTTACACTTAATAAAAGTGGCCTCTGAGCTAAACATGTAGAGCAGGATATTTTCAAATTTTAATACAGTAGTTGAATTGTACTATTTTGGGCACAGAGTTATTGAGAATATCAAAAGTTTCAAGTACAGAGTCTGTGAAGAAAGAATTTGGCTTTTCTTATTATAAACATGTATCCATACTGCAGTCTATTCCAACAACAACCTCTGCTGTGCTCAGCAGTATCTGAATCACAGAAAAAACATTAGCTGAGGACATTCAGGAAGGAAGGTCAAGACAGGATCCATTTCTCAGCAGCAATGACAATAATTCCCCTTCTAAAAAAATTACAACTAAACATTTTCCACTCTACTTAGTAAAAGTGTAGTTGTAACACATTATGCCTCAAATACTTTTTTAAGTAATGGATTTAAAATTATCAGACAAAAATTAAGTTTCTATTCTCTATTCCAAAGTTTAATGGTATCTACAATTATAACTTAATTTTCTCTAAAGAGTTATAGAGGTTTATTCAGATTTTAAAGCTGCCTGTTTGGTAAACACATTCCAGTTTCTATTAGATTTTGATCTCTTAGAGAAAGCTTCATGGCTGATAGAAAATCTATGAGATGGTGGGTGACTCTGTAAGCAGGTAAAGTTCCAAGAAGCTTCTTCAACATCTGTGGCCTGCTTATTCAGCCTCTCTGCAAGAACCCCTAGTGTTTTGTGTGACAGTCCTATAGCCTCTACGCAAAAAGTGCAAACAGAGTCAAATTGAAAAGGCATTTAGACCTAATACAAATGATCTTTAGCTCTAATTTCATAGAAGCAGGACAAATAAATTTTAGCCCCAAGTGGGAATCAGCTTTGTCATCCTCCTTATCCTTTAAACTCATCACTACCAAGTTTCTAAAGACTGAAAGTCTCACAAAAGTATTTAAATAGAATGAGGCTTAATCTGCATGTGTTCACATTCTATGCTTACCATAAATAAATGACCACACTTTCAATATTGAAAGGCCTTTTATAAAGCACCTTAGTATTTCAGTTCATATGAACAGGTTTGATCAGATATACCATGTCTCTAAAATGCAATTTCTAAATATCATTTTAATATTAAAGAAAATAATATATATAGTGAGGGTAGTATAGTGTATAGCAAATAACAAATAGCTAATGAATGAATAAGGTTGTATTTTATTTCTATTCCCCTTTAAGGGGCCAGAGGCCATGTGGCTTTTGTTCACTATTCTGTCTCCACAGTAAGTGACACATAGAAGGCATCCAGTTAAATTATGAATATATAAGTGACCTGAAAAATGTTTGCTAACAGTACTGTATCTCTCATGTCTAGAATGGTCTCTAAGGAGAATATAAGTACTTAATAAATTACACTGGATGTCAGTTAGCTTAGTGTAAAATATAGGCTCCAACTCTATTAATGCATCATTACTATCTTCAGCATTAACTGTCTTGTTCTTTTAATGATCTTATACGTTTCTTCCATTTATAACTGGTGAGAAAAGTTGTTTAAGCACAAAATGAAAATGTTTAACTTATTAGTAAGCAAAAAATTAAAATATTAAGAATATTACACATTCATCCAAATTGTTGCTTCTATTTATTTAACTATAGAATACATTTTTGATAAGGGTATTTTCATACATTGCTTTTAGGAGAATAAATTGATATAGTTTTTCCGGAAGGTAATGAATCTACATGAAAAGTATTAATAAAGCTTTGTTTTTGACTAGGGAATAAATTTAAAAAGGTATCTCAAGGAAGTTATCAAAGAGTTGTACAAAGATTTGTATGAAAGAATCTTTACTACAGATTTATAAAAGCAGACAAAAAGAGACGAGAAAATTTATGGCATATTAATATTATCAAATATCATGTGGTCATTAAAATCACATTTCCGAGTAATATTTAAAGGCAGGAATAGTCCACAATATATTTTATGAAAAACAGTACTCATATAAACAAAAAGATACCAATTTTGAAGTATGTATATTTAATAATGTAAGCACAGAAAAGATGAGAAGGATATGCCAAAATGACAATAAGAGTGGTTTACTACTGTATAGAGAAGTTAAAAGTTTCTTTATCTTTGGGTTTTTCTCTATACTTTGCAAATTTTCTTTTGGTACTTTGGTAATCAAACAGAACATATATCTTTTTTAAAATTAAGGAGACCAGCCATTATGGTATAAAAGCTAGATGCTGTGCATGCCTCCTGCAACCATACCAAAATTATAACGAAACTACAGAGTAACTATAATTGGAAGTCACCTGAGGTCTAGCTGAACAGACCTCTGGCTAAACTGGGGACACACACAAGAGGCTGGTAGGAGAGGCAGAAATGCAACATGGCTGGTCCCACAACAGCATGTGGTGGTCAAGACTCAGTAGGGTTATCTTAGCTACAGAGTCCCCTCCCCTGCAAGGAGCAGCTGAACTTAGCCTACAGCTGGGCCCCTCCCAGGAGGCTTTTGGGTCAGCCTACTCAGTGGCCTGTTTTGATCTGCAATGGAGTGGGAGCATAGCTCAGGGCTGTATCTGAGGACACACCCAAAGGGCAGACTAGGTAGTCACCAGAGCCCTGCCTGCTAAAGTGAATCCTGCTCCAAAGGGTCAGCTCCTCACTGGCCATTTCTCACAACCAATTAGCCCAAGGGTTAATCCCTCCCATCAAACTGTAAACAACAACCAAGGCTCAATTACATCAGGAAGGTACACACAACTCACACAAGGGACACAGCTTGAGCACCTCATTCAGGTGACCAGGAAGACTGTGCCACTGGACCCCACAGGACATCTACTACATAAAGCCATTCTAAGACTGGGAGACTTAGGAGACTTATCTAATACATAAAAACAAAAACAGGGAGACAAAATGGGGAGACAAAGACACATGTCTCACATGAAAGAAAAGAAAAAAGCTCCAGGAAAAGAACTAAACAAAATCGAGACAAGCAATCCAACAGATGCAGAGTTCAAAACATTGGTTATAAGGATGCTCAATGAACTTAGGGGAAGAACAGATGAACTCAGTGAGAACTTTAACAGAGAAACAGAAAACATAAAAATGGAGATGGAAACATAAAAGGGAACCAGCACTAAATGGGGGAAGCTTTCTTGCTGAGAATGTCAGGTCTTAAATTTTGAATGCAGGACATAGGGCAGGCTTTCAGAAATGAAGAATACAGTATCTGAGATGAAGAGTACATTAGAAGGAATCAACAGAACGGATGAAGCAGAGGATCGAATTAGTGCTTAAGAGGATGGGGTAGGAGAGGACACCCAATCAGAACAGCAACAAGAAAAAAAAATACAAAAAAATGAGGATAGTTAAAGGAGCCTCTGGGACAACATTAAGTGCAGCAACATTTGCATCATAGGGGTGCCAGAAGAAGAGAGAGCAAGGAATCGAAAACCTATTTCAAGAGATAATGACAGAAAACTTCCCTAATCTGATGAAGGAAATACACATTCAAGCTCAGGAAGTGCAGAATCCCAAACAAGATGAACCCAAAGAGGCCCACACCAAGACACATGATAATAAAAATGCCAAGATCAAAGACAAAGAAAGAATCTTAAAAGCAATTTGTTACCTAATTTTTCAATAGAAATTTTGCAGGGCAGAAGAGCTCGGCACAAAATTCTCAAAGTGATAAAAAGCCAAAGCCTACAACCAAGATTACGCTACTCAACAAAGCTATCCTTTAGAATTGAAGGAAAGATAAAGAGCTAAAGATGAAAAGATGAAAAGCTAAAGAAGTTCATCACTATCAAGCCAGTATTAGGAAATGCTGGAAGGACTTCTTTAAGAAAAAATATGAACAAAGAATGGCAATAAGTACATATCTATCAACAAGTACTTCAAATGAAAAAGAATTAAATGCTCCAATCCAAAGATAGGGTGGCTCAAATGGGTAAGAAAACAAGACCCTGACATAGGCTGCCTACAAGAGACTCACTTCAGATTAAAAGACACACGCAGACCAAAAGCAAAGGGATAGAAATGAATATTTCATAATGGACCTAGAGGGTATTGTGCTGAGTGGAGTAAGTCAGTTAGATAAAGACAAATGCCATATGATTTCACATACATGTGGAATCTAAAGAACAACAACAAAAAACAGAAACAAACTCATAGATACAGAGAACATTTTCAGGGTTACCAGGTGGGAAAGGGGTTGGAGGTATAGGTGAAAAAGGGAGAAGGTATTAAGAAGTACAAAATGGTAGTTACAAAATAGTCATGGAAATATAAAAGATAGTATAAGGAATATAGTCAATAATATTGTAATAACAATGTACAGTGTCAGATGGGTATTAGATTTATTGGGGTGATCACTTTGTGAGGTATATAAATGTCTAATCACTATGCTATACACCTGAAACTAATATAATATTGTTTGCCAACTATAATTAAAAAATAAAAATATTATTAAAATTAAAGAAAAGGAGTATTATCTCTACAACAAATATGCTATAGAATACTATGCTATATGCTATACTATGCATTTCATTTTATTATAGCCATCTAGTGGGTATGAAGTAGTTCTCATTGTGGTTTTTATTAGCATTTCCCTAATGACTAATGATGGTGCACATACTTCATATGTGCTTATTGACCACTTGTGTATCTCTGGAGAAATGTCTATTGAAGTCCTTTGCTCATTCTCTAATTAGGATATTTTTGTTGTTTAGTTAAGAGTTCATTACATATTCTGGATACTAGAAACTTAACAGAAACATGATTTATAAATATTTTCTCCAATTCTATGGGTTGTCTTTTTCACTTTCCTTATCAAATTTTTTGATACACAAATGTTTAATTTTCATGAAGTCTAATATAGAGCCTCCAGGAGAAACTAACCTTGTTGATACCTTGATTTCAGATTAATGGCTTCCAGAATTATGAGAGATTAAATTTCTGTTGTTTTGAGCCACTATGTTTATGGTAATTTGTTATGACAGCTCTAGAAAACAAATATAGTATAATAAACAAATAGTGTAATCCCAATCAAAATATACACAGGATAACTAGCAGATTCCAAAGATTAGAGTGAAGGACCACTGTAAACTAAAAATTTTGAAAACAGTGTGATATTAGACAGGGATAGGCAAGAGACATATGAAACAATATAAAACCTAGAATACACTTGCATATATAAGAAAATTGGTTTATCACAGAGTCTGTCAAATCAGATTGTTCAATAAGTGGTATTGGGACAAGTGGTTATCTAGAAAGAGGAAAAATGGAATCACTAATTAAACCATATGAGGACTAAAGAACTACCGTTATATAAGGAAATTTTAGAGCATTTAGAAAAAAATCTAAATAAATACCTTTATGACCTCTAGGCAGGCACATAAAAATAGCAACAATAAAAGAAAGAAATGACTGTTTTTGAGTACATCAAAATTCAAAACTTCTGTTAATAAAAGAAAATAGAAATAAAAAGCATCCAACTTTGTTACTTATAACATATAACAAAGAATTAGTAGGTAGAATAAAAAAGAATCCCTACAAATCAATAAGAAGAACACAACTGAATAGAAAAATGGATGAAGGATATGAACAAACAATTCACAGCAGAAGAAACAGGAATGATGAAAATTTTCTAATCAACTTCACCAGTGATTAGAAAAATGCCAATAGAAAATACCATTTAATGCCCATCGATTGGAAAAATTAAAATGTCTGCTAATATTACACATTGAAGAGGATGTGGGGAAATAAGAACATCTATACATTGTTGGAGAGAGTATACATTTGTACAATCATTTTGGCAGTACTTACTAAAGCTAGAAAAGGTACAAAAATGTTCAAAGAAGAATTGTTTGAATAGTAAAATATTAGAAACTACCCAATTGTCTTTCAGTAGCAGAATACATAAACTGATTACAGTTTACAAAGTGGTATGTAGTATATAAGTTAAAATAAATGAATTAGAGTTACATATATTTGGATAAATTTTAAAAATATGATGTGTTCGTTAAAAACATTAAGTTCTAGAACAGGAACAAGATAATGTCACTCCATATAATCTCTTTAAAAGCACACATTATTATATATTGTTTGTGAACACATACTTACATGAACTTTTAAAAAGTACTGAAAACAGGAAAGAAAGATACTATCTTCAGAAAAGTGGCTGTCTGTCTCTTTTAGTGGAAGGGAAAAAGAAAAGAAGGAATTAAAACAGGTGAGGGTACAATAAGATTTAAATTATATGTGTATCTTGATTTCTTTAAAAAAATGTACCAAATCTAATGTTACCTTTTACTAATTTTAAATAATGGATACTTGAACATTTATAATATTGCATTCTTATATATGTTTGAAATTTTTATACTTTTAATGTTGAAGAAATAAGGGATTTGTTTACTACTGACTTGAATTCCAAGATGCCTGAGAAAGGTTTGAGAAGAAAAGCATTATTGAGAGATTGAATGAGGACAAAGGCAACACTAAACAGTATGGCATATTTTGGTATGGAAAAGCACAGATGCTCAGGAAGGCTCAGATCTTGGGTAGAGACTTGCAATTCTGTCGGAAATAAATCTTGTTTATGGCTAATTTAGGAACTTCTAATAAAATTCTCTTCTGATTCTTGGTTTTAATTTCACTAACTAATCATTAAGGTTATCACCTTTGATTATGGGAAGGCAGCAGAGGTGAAATTCACACACCTCTGTTAGTTATTAAGTTTTAATGAGAAAAGAAATTGAAGAGACTGCCTGACGAAGTTTATAGATAACCATAGAATAAATAAATTAATTTATTTTTTCATTTATGCTAATAATTGACTTTGATTCATAATTCTGGGAAGCTGCCATCATTTAAAATACACTAATTATACCCATCTATAAAATCTGGGGATACTTATGCATACGGATGAAAAAAATGTTAACTGCTATAGCTTTATACAGTTAAATAAAATATAGATAACATAAATTACATTATATTAAATATATATAATATAAAAATACTACATATAATAGAAAACATAAGTAATATATACACTCAAGTTCAAACCAAGCAGGCAGAAGTAACCACAGTGAAGTCTAAAATACCCTTCTGAGGAAAGCATTGCAGCTTAGTCACTCCTGTGTGGTAGACTGCTTATATAAGACATAAATGCCAGGCTATTCAAGAGATAGCATGAGAAACCAACATGGATTTTGAACTGTACGTACACTGTATATATTTGCAGTTGGAAGAAAGGGGATGAAATTTAATGGGGTTGGAGGAATACATGAAAGTCATTTTTGTATAAAAACCATAGGTAATTTTACTATCTAGAGATAATCACTTCCAAGTATTTTGATGATTATCCACATATATATAAAAATGTGAATATATATTTATGAAATAGACTTTAAAACAAATTTAGGACTATATTTTATATATTATTTATGCTCCATTTTAATCAGTTAATAAGTATTAGCATTTCCCATGTCATTAATCTTTTACAAGATAATTGAAAATGAATGACATGATATGACATCATTTGGATATCATAAATAATCTACTGTTATCAATATTTAAATTACTTCAAATTATTAAATGTTTTATTTTAAAACACTTTAGTTGCTTTAAATTTTTCATCTCATTGCAATCCTCATGCATGTAGACAAATATTTTCATCAATACCTATTTATACACTTAGAATAAACTTCTAGCAAATAATTGTTAGGCAAAGAGTATAGTCCATTTTAAAGCATCTGATATATATATACAGTAGGTTCTCCAAAATAACTATATCAGTTTACACTCTCAACAACAGAATATAAATGAATTAAAAATTTTTTTAACTTACTATTTTGATGGATCCAACTGACATAACCTTGTTATAATTTCCATTTTATTGTTCATGGGTGAAATGGAAGATTATCAGTCACTAGACTTTTTGTTTTTTATTGAGGTATAATTCAAATACTATAAAATTTACCATTTTTATGCTTTGCAACTATCCCTGCACCCCACCCCACAATCCTATCATTTAAGTGGTAGCTGCCATTTCCCTCTCCCCTGAGAACCTAGCAACCATGAACCTAATTTCTGTCTCTACAAATTTGCCTTTTGTGGACATTTCAGATAAATGGAATCATACAGCATGTGATCTTTTGAGTCTGGCCTATTTTGCTTAACATGTTGTCCAGGTTTATTTATGTTATAACATGAATCAGTATTTCCTTTTTATGGTCTAATAACATTCTACGTTTTATTTATCTATTCATCAGTTGACAGATATCTGGGTTGTTTCCACTTTTTGTCTATTATGAATAATGCTTATATGAACATTTGTGCATAAAGTTTTTGTTTGAAAACCTCTTTGCAATTGTCTTGGTTATTTACCTAAGAGAGGAATTACAGGGTCATACATCATTCTTACAATTTGAGAAACTGCCAAACTGTTTTCCACAGTGGTTGCATCATTTTACATTTCTCCTAATTTCTCCACAGCCTCATCAACACTTGTTATTATTACTATTTTTTAAAATTCTAGCCATCCCAGTAGACGTGAATGGTATTTCACTATGATTTTGATTTTGATTTTCCTAATGACTATGGCTTGACTAATGGCGTCAAGCATCTCTTTAATGTGTTTATTGGACATTTGTCTCTCTTCGTTGGAGAAAAGTCTATTCGAATCTTTTGTCCATCTAAAAAATTAGGTTATCTGTCTTTTTATTGTTGAGTTGTAAAACTTCTTTATATATTCTGGATATTAGACCCTTATCAAATATATAATTTGTAAATATTTTCTCCTATTTTGTGAGTTATCTTTTCACTTTCTTATAGGTTCCTTTGGTATATAAAAGTTTTTAATTTTGATGAGGTAATATGTCTTCTTCTTTTTTTTTTTTTTGGTTGCTTGTGCTTTGGGTTAGATCTAAGAAACTGGTGTCTCACCCAAATTCACAAAGACCTGCACCTATTTTTCTTTTTAAAAATTTTATAGTTTTAGCTCTTAAATTTAGGTCTTTGATTCATTTTGAATTAATTTACATATATGGTGTGAGGTAGAGGCCCAACTTCACTCTTTTACATGTATCTATTTGGCTGTCCCAGTACCATTTGCTGAAAGATTATTCCTTCCTTTACTGAATGGTCTTGGCACCCTTGTCAAACCTCAAATGACCAAAGATGTACTAACACTAGTCTTTTATATTTGTTTTTCTTCCCAACCAATCTGAGATATATTTTACATAAGATACTGTGTAAGTTTACAGTATACAACATATTGATGTGATTCATTTATATGTCATAAAATGATTACCTCCTTAGCATTCACTAACACTTCCTCTTGTCACATATTTACCATTTTTTTTTTGTGGTGAGAACATTTAAGATCCACTGTTAGCAACTTTCAAGTATATAATACAGTATTATTAGCTGTATTATAGTAGTGGGATAGGTGGATCATATGGTATATCTAATTTTTTGATGAATCTCCATTCTGTTTTCCATAATGGCTAAACCAATTTACATTCTCACCAACAATGCACAATGGTTTCCTTTTCTCCACATCTTCATCAACATTGGTTATCTCTTATTTTTTGATGATAGCCATTCAAACAGGTATGAGGTGATAGCTTATTGTGGTTTTGATTTGGATTTTCCTGATGATTAGTAATGCTGAACACCTTTTCATGTACCTTTTGGCCATCTGTATGTCTTCTTTGACAAAATATTTGTTAGATGCCTATTTTTTAATCAGATTTTTTTTGCTATAGTTATACGAGTTCTTTATAATTTGGATATTAACTCCTTATCAGATATATAATTTGTAAATATTTTCTCCCATTTCATAAAGTGCCTTTTCATTTTGTTGAATGTTTCTTCTGTTGTGTAGAAGCTTTTTGGCTTGATGTATTCTTTCTTATTTATTTCTGTTTTTGGTGCTTGTGCTTTTGGTCTCATATCCAAAAAATCACTGCCAAGACCAATGTCAAGGAGTTCCTTCCCTATGCTTTCTTCTAGGTGTTTTATGGTTACAGGTCTTAGATTTCAGGAATTAATCCATTTCAGGTTAATTACTGTGTAGATTTAAGATAGGGATCCAATTTTATCCTTTTGTATATGGTTATCCAGTTTTCCCAACACCATTATTGAAGAGACTGTCCTTTCACCATTGAGTATTTTTGGCTATTATATCAGATATTAGTTGGATGTATATGCAAGGGTGTATTTCTCTTTTTTAAACTAAATCTGTAGTTTTTCCTTATTTCTTTTAGGATGTTTTGTTTTTCTTATTGATTTATAAGAACCCTTTAACTCCCACATTGTCATCTGCCTTATTAGATATTTAGAGGCAGCACAGGTAGTGGTTATGGTAAAAAATTATTTGTTGTTCACCAAAATCTGTTCCCCCTTTCTTCCTGGGGACATGGTGAGTCTGTACTTACTAACTTCCTATGCTGTTAGGTATGGCAAAGTGACTAAGTATTCTCTAACATAAAGTGAGCAGAAGAATATATGCTACTTTCAGGTCTAGATCTTAAAAGAACAGATATCTTTTCCATGCTCTCTTTCTTCTCTACCCATTGGCTAAAACTCAAATGTGCCAATGACTCTGGTTTGGCCAAGCCAATGATGACATAAAGTGGTGAAGTCACCTTGCCACCTGGGTCCTTGAACAATTTCATGAGGTAGAACCTACTTATCTACCCTAAACTACTACATAAAAAATAATTAACATCTATCTTTTTTGATTCATACGTTTTGGATCTATTTTAGTTATTTAGCCTTTATTCTAATTAATAGAATTATTAACAAAATAAGAATCTTGTAGTGGGGTGTTATTTCAACAACAAAAAATAAATATAGGTGGCATCTGCTAAGCAGCAAAATAGCAGTGAGGAAACATAATGAAGCTTGAGATACTGGTAATACGTTCCATACCATGGGCAGAACATCAGATGATACTATTGCCTGTGATAACATGAAAAGCAGACCAAGGTTACAGATCATGCAGTTCTATAGCAGGGTTTCTCAATCTTGGCACTCTGACTTTTATGTAAAAACTTACTACAAGGCTTGGTAGTAAGCTTAATAAATGTTAGCTTTGTTTTTATTATTATTGTATTATACATTTTTAAATTGAGAGTATCAAATCTATCATCATATTCCCATAGTGTTTTTGCCTTTGCTAGAATACTTAAATATCTCCTCCCCATACTAAGAAAAGATAAATTATTTTTCATGTTCTTCTCTGTTACATTTATCTTTAATCTATAAGTTGGCTTGGTATGATGAGTAGACTGATTTTTTATTTCTTTTTCTAGAGAGCCTTAACATCATTACCTTTATAATCTATTATTTTCCACGGACTTGAAATCTAGCTTTTCAGAGTTTGTTTATAAAAAGTTCTTACTATCTACCTAAAATCAATCATGCTTGTTGTAGAAATGAGGCTAGAGTTCAATATAGCAGATGAAGTTCTTACCCCTTAAAGCTTAGGGAAATTTCTAGTTGACAAGAATAGTATAACAAACATACTCTTTCTTTCACTTAAAAAGATAACTTTCAGAATCACGTTGTTGGTATTCTCAACAGGCACACTTTAGAGCATGTTTATTTTATTTTTGGCAAGAACCCCAAAACCCCCACCAAATCTTCCTGGTATGTCTGCATGTCTTACTAAATAAAGATAAAGTTAGGGAGGAAGAGCACCCATGAGTTTGATGCTTGGAAACTCCCTACGTACTTTCATTTATATATTGGTCTTGCTTGATTACTCAGGTGAAGTAACTCTCTCTTCTCTATTCTAATGCCAGAAAGAAATATAATGTCTGTAAGGGAAAATACTAATCTAATATTAGCCTTCAGTATTTTTAGAGCAAAAACAACTTCATGTACTTTTTGTTTACTTGTGCTCACTAACTTTAATTATTTTGGTAAGAAAATTTGATTAAGTTATGTAAGAATTTTTTTTTTTAATATACATAAGATGTTATGTTGGTGAGTGCAAGAGCAGGGAAGGTAGAAAGAGAAATGAATACTTAAAGCACACCTATTATATGTCAACCGCTGGTATACATATACAACTCATGAAAAAAATACTGTTTGCTTTATTTTCATAGATGAAGAAACAGGATCTAAAAAGTTAAAAAATATAAAGCAATGAAAGCCTACTCCTGGAGGAAGGCTTTCTTGATAGAATTATCTGCTTCTTCTTATGGTCAACAGTTCACTCTCTCTAGAGAGCCTCAACCTATCCTGAAGCAAATAGAACTACTCCTCTACTAGTTTCAGTATACTTCAACTTTCAAAACTTTTGTTATTGGAAGTGGAAGGAATAAGAGGAACTTATGAAGTTACTGTACATCAACAGAAAATTAAACAAATATGGTATTAGATATTAAGAAAAATAAAATATGCCAGAAAAATTTAAGACTCCTAATAATCTTAGGTCAGAAAAATGGTTAAGTTTAGGAAGGACATTCTTTGAGAAATGGTCTTGAGTCTGCCAAGCACTGGAAACTAGGATGATAAACCCCAGATCTCAGAAACATGAAATTGGTGATGAGCATATCATACCTTTTATTAATTCCACTATAGGTTCATATTCAAAATATCTCTAATCTCTAATTCAGTTTTCTGAAACATTTACAATCTAAAAGTGAACTTTCTCTGTTAAAATCAAGTAATAGCTTATTTGACACTAATTTCCTTGTGAAAAAAAAAGTAAAATCTAATTTACAGTTATATAAAAAACATGTCACCAATATGTCACCCAAATCAATTTCACCCAAATCAAAATATTAAACACGAATGTACAAAAAGTCATTCAACAAATAATTATCAAAAGTCCACTATTTGTCACACATTATTCTAGGATGTGGGGATACTGTGTGTGGGGAAAAACAACAACAAAAACCCAGGCCCGAAACCCTGCTCTTAAACATAATGCCTAGTTTTAATAAATAAATATAGTCAAAATAAAGAAATAGAGAGTGAAGAGAATGCTACCTTATATTGGGTAGTCGGAGAAAGTCTCAATGATAATGTCACATTTAATGAAGACCTGAATAAAATAATGGAGTGGTGAGTTATGTGGATATCTGGGGGAAGAGCTTGCTAAGGAAATAGCAGGGACAAAGGTCCTGAAGTGAGAGTATGATTGTTGTTGAAGAGTAAGATGACTAATAAGGCTGAATTACAGTGAAAATAAAAAAGAGTACTAGACCTTAGCAAGAATTTTGACTTTAAATTGAGTGAGAAGAGAAGCTAACAGTAGGTTTTGAGCAAGGAATAACAATCTGAGATTTACATTCTAAAAGAAACACTTTGCTATTGCATGGAGAACAGACATTGAAGGGAGGGGTATAAGGAAGAGAGTGAAGTAACCATATGAGATTATAATGGTGGCTTGATTTTAAACAACAGCAGTGTGTGTAAGGGGGAAAGATGGTTCTATTTAAAGGTAGAACTGAAGGAATTTCCTTCATGGGATGGATTAGTGGGTTTGGAGAAGGGCAACAAAGATGACACTAAGGGTTTTTTCTGGCCTGAGCAATTGCATTGCCATTACAGAGATTAGGAAGATTCAAAGGTTGTAACTTTGAGAGAAAAAAATCAAAGACTGAGTAGGTGACCAGATTGATCAGGACCTGATAAACACACAAAGAAACTGAACAAATATGTACACATACTGAGGATATTGGTAATTTAGGAAGAAGGTGAGAGAATTAAAAATGTTAATCAAGCCACATTCAGAGACTGCAATGTGATCAGCCCTGCAGCTAGGTCAGGAGAACACCTTCAGAACAAAGGAAGATTTCTAGGATGCTAACAACCCATTCCCTTTAGCTGTGAAGGGAAAACAGGGACTAAGAGTATTTCCCTAAACTAAAACCATGGGGAACCTATGGATTAAATTCTGGGAACTGCCAGCAGACCTTCCACTCTATGTATTCTTAACCTCTCTTCACACAACTTACTCTTCCCCTTCCTCACTGTATGTCCTTATCAAAGGAAATGGGAACTAAAGAATGGTTTATCAGCTGAATTCCCTGAATACTCTGGGTCCCTCTCAGGGCCTTTACTTTGTCTCTCTCTCACTGCCCCTCATTCTCTGCCTCTGAGAGGAGACCACACTCTGTGGAGTGTTACTCTTCCTTTCCCTTTTGAGTCTAACTTTGGCACATGTTGAATTCTTTCTATACAGTCCATCAAAGGCCCCTCTTCTCTCTGCGCTGGGTTTGGTCTCTTCCCACTAACTTGGGGAAATTTGCCCTGCCCTGCATCACTGGGGGCCAAATTTCTCACTGCCAAAAAGGAAAAATAAAAAAGGATTTACATAGAAATATAAAAAAGGGAAGGCTAGGAAAAATCTTGAGGTTTTAGATTGAACTGGAGATCTCAATGTGAATTTATGTTCATACACATGGATAATGAAATCTAGCTGTGTGTGCACGTGTATATGTATATACACATACATCCATCCATACATATGTATATTTCCTAACTCTCTTCACTGAGAGGGATCAGAAGCAATAACACCCAAAAGCAAGTTTTCCTAGATTTCAGTTTCGAAATACTATCTTCCACTAAAATGAAATAGGGAGTCTTGAAGAAATATTTAATTCCAGAATTGGAGGAAAGTAAATTATAAGCCTGGAACATCTTGCTCCAGAAAGAAAATGCTCAGAGAATGATGGGGACAAATGGCAGAAGCTAGTTTTAAGTATGGACAAGTATAGAGCAATTTAAGCATAATAATAAATAATAAGAGCAAGAAATTTCAATCCAGTGAATAAAACAGAAATCCAAACCATGACAATATAAATGAATGAATAGGAGAGAATAAAAACTTATTCCTCATGGTAGAATGACAGCTAATAAATGTAGAAGAAATGATGAAAATTTTTCACCATAAAGGTGGCTGACTCAAGATGACTTCGTCAAAGAATACTAAGGCTGGACAGGAGTTTGATGAGGAATAGGAGGATGTTGGCATAGTCTTCCCCCAAAATACTTGCTATCACATAGGAAAGGTAATGGATTTATAGCAGAAAGAACTAGCAGACACCAAATTGACTAAGTGATTAAGATTAACATCATCAGTGCCAGGACAGGTCAACATCACGTACCTCCTGATATGATGTACTGAGAAGAGCACAGAATCATTTCTTAGGTATTTCTGCCAAGAATGCATGACCTGAGATTGAACGTGTAGCAAAACTGGATAAACCCAGCTTGAGGGACACCCTACAAGATTAAAAGGCCTGTACTCTTTCTTTAAAACTGTCAAAGTCATGAAAAACAGGAAAAAATGAAGAAACTCTCCCAGGTCAAAGGAGACTGAAGAGAAATGACACCTAAATTGGAACAAATGATCCTGGACTGGATCTCAAATCAGAAATCAGTAAGAGATATTGTTGTATATGGCATCAGATTGGTATTAGACTATATGGGATGATCACTTCAAAAGTTATATAAATGTCTAATCATTATATTGTAATCCCCAAACTAATAAAATATTGAATGTAAACTGTAATTGGGGGAAAAAAGAGATATTGTTGGAACAGCTGGTAAAATTGGGATTGTGTCTGTGGATTGAATGGTAGTACATTGCTGTTGATTTCCTGATTGAGATGGTTATAGGTTTAGATGGTTAAGTAGGACAGCAGCCTTATTCTGAAGCATTTAAAAGAAGCATTATGTTTGCAATTTACTCTCAAATGGATCAAAAAAAGAAGAATGACAATGGAGACACACACATACAAACACATACATATATACACATATATGTTAAAGGGAGAGGGAGAAAATTAATAAAATAACTGGGGAATCCAGGTAGAAGGGATATATGAGTTTGGACTGTTCACAATTTTTTTTTGTAAGTTAAGAATTATATTAATATAAATTATTTCTAATAACAATATAAAAATGATTTCTTCATTTTTAGTGAGTGATATATGTATACATATATGCATATATCACTATATATAGATATCCACACACATGTCTTTCCATATTTTATAATTTAACTAAAGTACTCTGCTCTAATATTAAAGGTTTGGCTTCGTTCATCTGGAAACTCTAGCACTGAATTTTCCCACAATTTTACAAAAAGAAAAGATGGCTTGCTTTAAGTAAAGTCATAGGTGAACCTTTGGATCTAAGGAGCAGAGAGTGCAAAAACGATAAGTTCTAGAACTGCTTAACTTCATGAAAACACCATGGGGTGATCACCTATCAATTTTCCCCCTACCGATCCACCAGCTTCTATTCCAAGCTCACCAACTCTACTTTCTCCTTTTATTAAAAACCTATATTCAGAGAAAGGTCTCTTATTTCCTCCCTAAGCTTTATCTATAATCACTTAAAAGTGTTAAGATTTAAGAAAAAGTTATCACCTATTTTAACCAAATCTCCCAAGGAATAATTTATTATTTTTTTTAAATCTTTTTTTTAGGCGGGGCAACCCTTGCTTGAGGAGCTCACAGATTATAAGGACCTTGCCAGTTTACAATCCCTTATCTTTTTATTTTTTATCTCCCATTCAAGTACTAACCAGGCCCGACCCTGCTTAGAAGAGGAATAATTTTTTTAATTAAAAAAAAAAATCCATAATATTGTTTCAGAATAAGACATTCTAGGGTATCAAAATAACTGACTTGTTTCCATCTATGGAAATAAGAGCACTGAACTAGATTAGTCTCTCAGTTACTTTTCTGCTTTGATATACTTAAAGAATATGACACATGCTCATCAGTACTAATATTTTGTGTGTGCGCAGGCCATGCAGTCTCTCTAAATATTGGAATCTTGAGGGTGAGCAGATGGTGCACTAGCCAATGAAGATTTGCAGACATATGTGGTCTCTAAGGTTCTGTCAATACTATTCACCCATTTCAGAAATTTTAATCCTAGTTTAACTGTTACTCTTACTCTTTAGTTTCATATATTGTTTTTGTCCAATCTAAGATTAACAATTCAAACTGTCAATGTGGACCTGTTCCTACAGTTCATCAGGTACCACACTAAATGATGAGTCTCCACACAAAGTGGGCCTGGTTTCAATAAACTACATAGATAGCCATTTTACAACACCTGCTCCCATTAGTTTTCTTTATGTTTACTGAAAGGAAAAATAAAAGTATTTAATATTATATGTCAAACACTGGTTCAACTGATATCCAGATAGGTTATGTTAGTCATATGCTGACTTGCAGAGGCAGAACTATAATTAAAGTTCCTCTGATTCTAAGTTTCTGTTTGGTTTTATTTTTTGGTGTCATCAAGATACCTCAGATATTCCAATGCATTGACTTCTAACTTTGAGGAAGATATATTTTAAAGCATAAATATATAAAAAGAAACTTCAAATACAGATTAACATTCTATATATTATATTTTATATATAATATATAATATGTTATATATTATACTATATATAATATATATTTAAATGGTCCAAAGTAAATCTCTGGATTTACTAGGCTGAGGAAATCAAACATGGGGTCCATGTGCTGACATTTGTGCCTTTCATATCCATGACAGAGACTGCTAATGGAACATGGCATTTGAGCCTAGAGGCTCAGAATAATTCTTGGCCCAGAATTACAGGCAACCAATATTACTTAATTATAAGTGGCACATAAACTGAAACCTATTTGCTATTCTCATTTCTTTTAAAGTTACAAAAATCTCTAGTAAAATAGTATCCCATCTGTAAGCCACCAGAAAGTTCTTTGTTGGGGATGGATGGTGGGGGGAAAGGTATAGGATAAGGAGAATAATAAAGAATCTTATAGTTTAAAAGACACTCAGAGTTACTCAGTTTTCTTGGGTCTCTCCCATGTTTACAGGAGGTATACATGTTATTAAACTTTAATTTGTTTTTCTCCAGGGGAAAAAAATACACTCTGACAATAAGGATGAAGGTAAAGAGTCTATGATAAAAAGCATTCCCAAGATGTAAGAAGGCTGAGCCAGGAATATTGGCTGAAACTAAAGAATAAATTGTGCTTAGGCTTTCGAGAAAGGCACACCTCTCACTCACCATGCTTTCCTACCTTTGATCTAAAGTACTACTGGTTGGTCGAAAAGTAGGGTAAATAGATATATAATGACCTATAGATGAGGAGGTATTATACATGTTATACTGCCTTAGTACTGCTCACACTTAATACTTTCCTTCTTTAATACTGTAACTTTTGAGCCTTCAATGTTTGGTTAAAAACTGTGGTCTCTGCTCTTCCTAACTCTTAGCTGCTCTACAAATATATCAAATCCAGGTGTTTCCAGGTCATTTTGAATAGTGTTTCTCTGTATTTACTGCTGTTTTAAATACAGAAAGCACTTGTAGTTCAGAAATGAAAATTTTTGAGAACTATAACTGAAAAGACTTGATGACAGGAATATTTCCTGCTTTCTATTTACCTAAATCTTTCACAGTAAATTATCAAATATACACCCTAAGCTAAATACAATATAAAAATATCCAAATTTACTGCAATTTTTGCTTATACTTATTCTGTCAAGAAAATCACATGTAGCCAAACATACTTTATGGAATTATGCAACTTAATTTATAAATTGCAATGGTGAGTTCAGTTTATTACTGAGACACACAGCACGTTACTTACCACTTTCTACTCTGTATTTTAACTTGATCTACAAATGCTGTTTCTCCCTAATGAAACTAAGCTCTTTGAGGGAAGGCAAGCTGCATCAGAAGCTGCATTGGTTTCATCTCTCTGCATCCTGTAGCACCTAATTCACTTAAATAGACATTAGCAAGTACTATTATTTAAATCTAAGCATTCCATTGAAATATGCAACTACAGACCTTCAATTTTAGTCTTAGAGTTTCTTCTAACTGAAGGCAGTAAAAAGATTATTTAGTATAAGGTAGAAATTCTCAAGGTGAAATGAAGGGACCACTCTCTGAAACCCTTATGGGGGGTCTCTAAGGTAAAAATTATTTGTATAATAACACTAAGACATTATTTGCCTTTTTCACCCTATTCACTCACAAGTATATGACAGAAGTTTTCCAAAGGCTTGATAACTAGATGATGCCATTCGTCTAACAGTTAATAAAGTTTGTACTTGTGTAGCCTTGTGTCTGAAAAACTTCTCCATTTAAATTTATAATATAGTACCTATCAACAGGTATAACTCACATAAACAGAAGCTTTTTGTGTCCTCTATAATTTTTAGGAGTGAAAAGGATTCTGAGACCAAAAAAATTTGAAAATCATTGGTATAAACTATTGATAGTCAATGTAAAAAGAATGGGAAAAATTTATAAAATATATTTTATATAGACTAAATTATGACCACATTTATATTTTGAGATTATTTTCTTCACCTAGTGACCTAAACTTTGAGCATTTCTGTTTACATTTTTTTACTAAGAATGTATTTTTAATTATATTAAAAATGTCAGAAATAAATTTAATGTCTCTTCCTATCAAATTCTGGAAAAGATTAATATTAAACAGTTTTATAATTTAAAAAGATAATCACCAGGAGTCAGCACAGGTTAAAACAAAAATCACACAAGAATGAGGCCATAACAGACCTTCTTAATTAATTAATTAAATAATTAGAGTTACTAGATTATAGAACTGCCATAGTAATGGAATATCCTGATTTCAGCACACACTGGTGGAAGTGACTCTAGAGGCAGTTTTATACAATGATTAAGAGAAAGCACACTGAAGCCAGACTAGCTAAATTCAAATACTAGCTCCATCACTGCCTGTTTGTGTAACCTGGGCAAGTTACTTAAAACTTCTTTGTGTCTCACTTACCTCTTCTGTAAAATAGAAATATTAATAGTACCTTCCATAGAGAGTTGGTAGGTTAATAAGAATAAAGTATTTAGATCACTGCCTAGAATATATTAAGTGCTTTAAAGGCACTTTTAATTATTATTGTTTTTTCACTGATATCTCCAATACTCAGAGCAGTACTAGGCACAAAGGAGACATGCAATAGGAAATTTTTAATTAATAACTAATTATCTTTATTAATAGTGATAATGAAGGTGACCACTTTCCCACTTACTGTGTGGTTGCTATATGTTGGGCAAATTAGTAAGTATTTAATACACATTTACCTTGTTTACTATACCTCAAAGCAATTTGGGACATTTAGCAGGCCCATTTCACAGACAAGTTACCTAAGACTTAACACTGAAGAGAAATAATTTGCTCAAGGTTGTGAAACTTAAGTGAAGGAGCCAAGAGTCAAACCAGATTTGCCTTGCTTCAAAACTTATCTTCTTTAACCATATGCTATACTTACTTGTGTATAAGACTGAAAAAAATTAGGTGAAAAAACTGTGTATGTAGTTAACAATTTCATTTGTTGAATAAGTGGCTAATTAAGAGACACATAAACCTGGAAGTAGATCTTCATAACCAAGTAACCACAGAGTTCTAGCCATTTCAATGATTTTATCTAATCCCTGGAGAAATAAATACAAGGGAAGCTTATCAAATTTATAGATGATACAAAGATGAAGAATATGGTCAATATCATGAATGACAGAATCAGGATTCAAATGTATCTGCAAAAATTGGAATGATGGAACAGAAATCAAAAGGATTAATTTTAAAGAAACAAATGCAAAAATGTCAGTGGCATATATACAGGATAAAGAACAATGAATTGACAGTTCTAATATTATGTTATCATCAGAATCTTATGTCCTTTTCTTTCTAGAAATACAGTCCTAGTATTATTAAGCTTTTCAAGTCTTTCATTACATTGATATTTGTTCTCTTTTCTACTAAGATGCATTGTGTTTCATCCTTCCTCATCCAAACCACTAATAAAACATTCCACAAGGTTCTGAAAACAAAAACATCAGTTTATATGTTGCAGAATAATACCCTACAAAAAAAGGAACATTTGAGGAACAAACTATCTAACTTCCCAGCAGCCACGTGAATTGCTTTCTACAAACTGATGAAATCAGTTACATGGATTCAATGTCCTAGCAATAGGTTTTGTTTTGTTTTAGTTTGGAATTAAAAAAATGCATGATGATATAGACATAGAGTGATACACTAGAGTGTATCCACTCTAGTCAGTACTGGCATAAGAAATAGAAAACATTCCTTGGGGGTAATCTGTATAAATACTTCTATTTAGATACTGACATAACCTTGCTATTTAGAATTAGAACAGGGGAGAATTTGCAATTTTCAATTGTTAATTCTATTTTACATATAAGTTCTCTTAAATTTATGACATTCACAATACACTACAGCTTATTATGTTGATTTTTACTATCAAGAAGATTAGAATGGTATGAAAAGAACATAGCATGATATCTAGGAAAGAACGGAGGCTTTGAAGTCACAGTGACCTTAAGTCCTGGCTATTATACATATCAACTAAGCCTTTGCTATCTGCTCTGCAAAACAAGGATAATATTTAACTTGAAAGATGTTATGCAAACTAAAATAATGTGTTTTAATGAATAAAATAATATATTTAAAAGTACCCAGAGTACTTAACAATGCCAGACACTCAAACAGTTGTTCCACTCTCACTCGCAAGCATTCAAGGTCTTTTCTGCACTTTCCCCCTCCTCAACCCTAAAAAACAAGATTTCTTTAAAATATAATATCAGAATTTCTATTATTTAAAAAGACAATACATAACATGTATAATGAGCTTCAAAATTAATAAAAACACTTTGCATTACTTCATTTGCTCCTCACAGAAGTCAAAGCAAATAAAATAGTGCAGGATTCTCCCCTATTTAACACCAGATGAGGACATAGATCTAACAAGCTATTATCATATAAAGAGCAAATGACACTGGCTCTGATGGCAGAGGCTTGCCAGAGTTGAATCCAGGCTTTGTCATAATTTCCTCATTTGTAAAATAGGAATAATTCAGCCTCTAAAGATTAAAATGAGTTGGTTGTTCACTCATTCATTCATTAATTTACAAACATTTAACACATACACTATAGTAGATAGTAAGGATGAAGTCTCAAGTGACACAGACACAATCACTGTTCTCTTAGAATGTAGTCAGTTAAGTGGGAGATAAGGCAGTTATCACATAATCACACAGATACATGTAAAACTACAACTGTGTTAAGTGCTTCAAAGAAGGGAAAAACCATTTTATGAGACCATCAGGTTGGGTGGGAGATGTAACCAGGTAAAGGAGGTCATAGGAGTCTTCCTCAGAGAACAGAGAAGAGATATGAAGAAGTGATGAAGAGAACAAAGAAGGGGTCTGACAAGTGCAAGGGGAGAGATCTAAGGATGGTGACATTAGGGTTTCCCCTAAAAATGGTCCACCAAAGCACCCTACAGTGAAACTAAAAAAATTTGTTTTAGACTGTAGTCTATGCAGGGAGAAGAAAACTTTAAAATAAATTCTATTACTGATACCATCTGAATTAAAAAGGAGATGATAAAGCACAAAAACCTACTATAAAAAAAGGAATATTCAGGGACCAAAAAAGAACAATTGGATATTAAAATACTTAAATTTGTGCATAATGACAAAGAAGAAGAAGAAGAGAAAAAAAATTCAAAGGATTAGGCCAGGATAGCTAATATCTTAATAATAGGAGTTTCAGAAAAGGAAAACAAAAAGGAAGAATTAATCCAAGAATCAAATGTCATACTGAGAACATGACATATGCTTCTAAAAATAAAAAAACTAGATCAGATACAAAGAACCAAGAACCACATTGGATTTAGATTCTCAATATTACACAGGAAACAAGAAAACAATAGAGTATTGACTTCAAATCTGAAAAATAAAAAGGTTTTCAACCTTTAATTCTATACCCAAGTATGAGCACAGAATAACAATATTTTCATAAACACAGTATATCTCAAAAAACTTACCTCTCATGCCCACTCTCTAAAGAACGTACTAGAGGATGTATTCTACCAAAGAACAGAGTAAACCATGAAAAAAAAATATATGGTAAGACAGCTGGAGATCCAACAGAGGCAAAGGAAGATATCAGAATAACTGCATTGAGTGTAGAGGAATGTAACACAAAAGACAGACCTAATGAGGGGTGTCATCACTAAATTCTCATCAACTGTTAACTTAATAATGGAATATCCAAGAACTATAAGGAGAAAATAGAATAATCAGTTGTCTTGACCCTGAGAAGGCAGGAGGAGATAAGATATGATCCAAAGCCAAGGTGAGAAGATCAACTTTGGAAAGGAGAAATAAGTATAATGAAATTCCCTTTTAAAAGATTCTATATTCTCTGTAGATTAGGAAGATCACTTGCTAACTGTGAAACAAAAAGGGTTAAGTTTGAGGTTTCAAGAGAAGAAATAAAAATTCAAAAACATTTAAAAAATAGTAGGAAAGTTAACCAGGGAAATACGGTAGGATATCTGAGCAGGGTTGATGGTCAATATGACACACGTTCCACATTAATTTATGATCATCAATCTGCTCTATTGAAAAATTTTCTTCAGCTGTACTTGGCTACTTAGACGCAAGTACAGAGAAAGAGGTTATCTGGGTTCATCCAGAGTTGAGATTTCATTTCATTTTAGCCGAGAGTATTACTTAAACTATGAACTGTGAAGAATAAAGACAATGAGAAAGAATAATATGCCTAAAGTGATTAGAATAATGAACGCCAGAGTAGTATCGAGCAATCAACAAAAAAAAGACAGCTATTATTATTATACTAACCATGGTCTTATAGCAGGAAGTGATTTGATTATTCTAATTTGTAATTATTTCTCTCTCTCTTTCACCACATCGAGCTCTTTGAGGATAAGGAGATCATTTTACTTACTCATCAGTGCTTCTTCCCAAAGTCTAGCACAAAAGCTACTATTAAATATGTATGATTAAATCAATGAATCAAACCTCTGGCTTCCAAACTATTCATAAAATTTTAAAAAAGATTCTAGCTAAGGCATTATAACTTTAAAAACAATTCAGAAAATGGACATTTCTAAGAAAGGCACTAAAAGGCCACTGTTAATTCAACGAAAGAAACTTACTAATTAGCTAACAGCATAATTGATGGGAGTTTTCCAATACTGCAGATTATAGAATTAGTATGAGGAAGAAAATGAATTAACAAACACAACATGAAAAATAAGATACAATTTCTTATTTTTAAGGGATAGGAAGGACTCCTGCCTCTATTTTTATCATTTCAGTATCTTATTATGTTTCATGAAATGAGTAATGTGAAGCATTGATGTATTGATCAAATTCATGCATGAGGACTTTGAAGTAAGTTCAAGGATACATAATCTAAGAGCTGACCAGGCCCATTAACTTTGTTTTTGGCAAACTGCAGATCCCCAAAATAATACTGTACCTTTCCTGGTTTATCAAATGCCATAGGGTTTTAAGAGATCTTTTTTGGCTCTAGATTCAATTTAAAAAAAAGAAACACAAAGATTTTATTTTTGCTGCTAATTAAAATAATATAATGTTCACTTTAAAGTATTTAAAGAAAAATATATAGTTAACAGTTTTAGTATTAGAAAGCGTATAGGGAATCACAATCTTAAAAGCAAGCTGTACCAGAAATCTTTAATAGACAGGTTGTCTGAAACTTGAGTATTTTCCCTAGAGAAACTATGTTATAATGGAAGGCCAAGTCTCCAGCTGGTCCTTGTAAGTCTGAAGCACTATGGAACACTGAGTGAAAAATACTAAAATGCCTAAACTGCTAGGTCCAAAATTTTATGGGAAAATGTATGCAAAGTTCTCATATGGAATGTCAAAACAATCCCTTGTCTCTCTTACCACCTGTATTCTAATTAGCAGAAGTCAGAACAGGATAGAAGATAGGGAAAGGGGATTTCAAGCAGAGAAAAAAAATTTTAAATTTTGCAGTAGAATACATCTTAGTCCAGTTTGACTCTATCACTCTCATTTTCCCTTGAATGTCCAGGAAATATCCTGCCTCTACTCTCAAGGAAAAAACTTGTAGCTTCTGGACACTCTATCGCTGTAGTATGCACCTTAAAGCCTTAAAACATTAATGTACACGTTTACTCATCAGTTAAAAGTAAAATTATAATTTTTTAAAAATCTAAGCTTTTAAAAAATAAACTTACTTTATAACATATATTAATGCCCCTACACATTAAATATTGCCATTGCTAGGGAATAATACAATCCTTTGTTGTGATTTGCTTTTAAACATTTTCTTACATTAAAATTAATTCAAGATTATCTGAAACAGAGGTTACCTAAACAATATCAGGTATACTCAACAACATCCAAAGCAGCCTGGCTGCTATTTTACAGACTCAATCCCAGACACCCAACACTCAACTCATCAGCTGTTTTTGTCTTTAAGGAAACAAAATTGCCACAGATATTGTTTGTATTACCTTCATAATGTTAACTAAATCTGTTTGATAGTAGCGATCCTGGTGTGCATTTGCTGCTGCTAATGTAAGAAGATAATCATTCCTTGCATGGATGGCTTTCGAATTACACTCAGATCGCCGGGCTTTTAACTAAAACACAGTACAAGAAAAAAAAATCAGTGTAAACTAATATCACACTGCAAAACAGGAGGATACCTCTCTTATAGTTAGCAAATAAAGTCTTTTCAACAAGATGAAAGGTAACCATGTAGAGAAACACATATGCATATCAAAACTATTCGGCACTATTGAGGAATTTAAAAAAGTGACTAAAACTGTTATACATGGTAAGAATGCTTTCAAATATTTGTTATTTACAATTAAGACACTTCCAAAGCATTTTAGAGAACTTTGAGCTATTTTGCTCATTTTATCCAGATGGGAAAATAAAGTTCCCAAATTAAGTACCTTATTTTTATCTTCAAAGACATGGGTAAATCTGTTTGAGTTAGAAAATAGTTTTTAAAAATTCAGCATTATTCTAATGTGCCAAAATAACTGCATGCTAGTTGGTAGCTGGCAGCCAAAGGCAAGTCACTAAGCTCACTTATCAGGTCTTCCACAGCTTGAGGGACCCACAAGAACTAATCACCTGCATCTGGCCCAGAATACCTGCTCAGAGTATAAATCAAAATGAAATGGAATTTTAGAGTTTTCTAAAGCCCATGGACTAAGCCTCCTGGACTAAGAGTTAAAGACATAAATCTACCTAGGCAGGCAAGGTATAGAAACCTATCTGTAAAACAATCTTGAAAAGCAAACTATCTGAAGAGCTGACACCTGGGTGAAAAAGCCTGATGAACTGGGAAGGAAAGTTCTTCCCTAGGCTAATGACTTTACAATGCTTCTCTAAACGAGTTGAAAATAATTGACCTCCACCTCAAAAGACCAGCTCTCTCTTTTATAACTAAGGAAAAGGTTCTCAACTATGAAATACAGTTTTCAAAAACTCACCTTTACACTGGCCTTCTGTAAACTGATTCTTGATTGAAAAAGACTAAGTTTAGATCTATAGTAAAAATAGAAAAACATGGTTAATAGAATTATAAAATATCGTAAAATGATCAAGTATTATAATTACTAAATTTTTAAAAGTTATCCTTTTCCACAACACTATTCTAAAAGAAAACTTGAAAACAGAGAACCAAGAGCAATGATTATTTTTCTTTGCTATAGCAAGAATTTAGTATTATGGTGAAACAGGAAATATTGGGATTAATAAAATAAAAATACCCAAATGACAAAAATACAATTTGACAAATCCAATATATTAGCATTTCCTAATAAACAAGAGTCATCAAACCATTGTAATCGTACGATTACACACACTTCAGTTCCTGCAAGGAAGATTAAAGAAGCCCAGGGATAACCAATTTATGAAGGCAAAGATTAGCAGGCTTAAATACATTATTTCTCCCATTAAAGGTTCTTGTTTGGGTGACTGCCTATGTGCCCTCTCCATTTTAAAATAGTATTTGGAACATAACGACAAAGTCCTTGGACTCTCTGACTAAATGATTTTGTTCTATTTAATCTTCTTTCAACCTGGTGTCATTAATTCCCTCAATCCCTTTCCCTAAGAGAGGGGAACTATAATATAACCATCAGTGGTAGAAATACATTAGTTTTACCCAAATAACTAGAGATAACGATAAAGGAGAGAAGTAACAGACAAATGCTAAAGAATAACCAACACTCCCATGAACAGTGAATTTTGAAGTTGCAATATTTGTCTTGACTGCAGTGTCATGGTGATTGCCATGTTAGAATTTCAATGCATGTGCTGGCTGCTATGCCATAATATCAAGTAAAGGTGCATACCGCTTGGAAATGGAAGACAGAGCAAGTCAGTCTCTGCAGAACAAATGTGAGGAGGATAGCAAAAATGCCTCTCACCTTTCTAACAAGAGAAACATTCAGGGCTGTGCACATTTGCATCCGAACTACTTCCCCATTGTTAAAAAAAAACTGGGTCCAAGATATTCCTGTTATTTTCCTGGCCATATTCAAATCCATGGAGTTTTTGTTTGTTTTTATTAATTAGACTCATATTCATTTTGATCTAGAAAAGTACAGGCCACAAACTTAAAAATTTGAAAGGGCGTGTTCAGGGTTAAGAAAGATTGTGTTTAGGGTATTCTCAACCTCCTCCCCCCATCCTTCTGGTAGTCATTATCCAAACAGTCTGAATTGCACCTGGATTTTCCAATATAACGTTTTAAGTTTCTGGCTTCTGCTTCATTTGTTAATCCTCATATAATTCTTGCGTGGCACTAAAGTAGGTATTAGTAACAGAATACTATAGTTCCTGTCCTCAAAGATTACAACCTAGAACAAATAAGAAATATACAAATAATAAACTACACTACACACTTCTCTTCCTCATCTACCTTCCAAATGTTAATGTTAATTAAGATTCCAAACTCAACTTTTCATTTTAAAGATGACTTCATCCCTATAACTATCATCTGAAAGGCAGCTGACCCCCAAAGTGAGAATTTCAAGGCCAAAATTCTCATCCAAATATATTAACCACAATGTTCCAGATTTTTCAGAACCTACAAAACCAAAATGGAACTCATCCTTCCCTTCAAACTGAATCCCTCTTCCTCCTATGCTCTCTCCTAATGTTCACATCTCACCATTTGTCAAATCAGTCAAAAGTACATATTGTCCAGTTTTCACATCCCCTTCCTGATCTTCCTTCTCACCTCTTAGAAAAATCATATCCATTCTCCAAGACTTTGTCCAAATATCACTGCTTTTATAAAGGTTTCCTTTTCCATTAGGCACAATTAATCTATTTTCTATGCTTACTTAAATGTTTTCCTATACCTGCTATAAAGTTACTAAGTGAGTGACTTTAGGCACTTAATTTTTTTGAGCTTACTGTGAATAAATAAATCATTAAGTTACCTTTAAGCATGTGTGCCCTTAATTCTAGGCTTTAAAATTCTAAGGGCACAAAACTTATCTTACTCATCTCTGTATCTCCAGTACCCAATATAAAATAATTAGCCAATGGTGTGAGTAAGTAAAGATAAGGAGACAATTTTTTACTCTATAGTTGAATTAATTTTTTAGAAAAGTTACATAGTAACTAAAATATTTACTTTGCTATATTTCCTTTGAATCTGAGTCGTATCAGAAGGCAGTTCCTTGTGATCAGCATCTGTGAATTGGACCCTGTCAAATACACACGTCTCAGGAACTTTCCTGCAATTGTCCTCATTTTCATCCTGTGGGCCTTGGCTAAAGTAAGCTTTATATGTTCTACAAATTTGTCAACTCTGTGTTCTAGAATCCCCAAGAGTTTTAATAAACAAGTTCCTAAAAACCACCTGACAGGATATTCTTAATGGAGATCACCTAATCTAAAAAATTTTGGGTCTTACTGGAAAGATAAGTTCATTGACTCTATGAAAGAACAGAAAATATTTGTATGCTTACAAAAATAAAACATTAAATAAACTAAATTAGGAAATATTAATACACTTTTCAGCAATATAAATATTTTATGAGTATTTATTTAGCATTTCTTGGTAACAAATAAATCTTCCAGGAGTCCCTCAGTTTTCACAAGATGCTGATGAGATTGCTTAATTTCTTAGTTAAAGAACATATTAAATAGACATCTCACTACTCCTTCCTAATTTCTACAAATGTTCATAGCCTTCTTGATTTCATGGTAGGAGTTCAGACTCCTAGATCTTTGCATCAATAGGCTCACTGAACTCTAGTCTTAGCTTTCCTTAAAGACCTATTCAGAGTCCCATTCTATAATATAGGGTTTTTTTCCTCATAAACTTTGTATCTTTTCTCAAGTTATCATTGCAGAATATCTTCTTTATTGCTTGCTTTATTATTTCTTTCCATTACCAACTGCCAGTTCCTTCTTTTCCTAATTATGCTCAAAATAAATGATGTGTAAATCACAAATACAGAAAGTAAAATTCACATAGTTAATACATACATAAAAAGTATATGCATTAGAATTTCACAAAATAGAAAAACTGCACCTGAGTTAAATTCATTTGATGTGTCCATGATGTGTCATTTGATGGCATGCTAATGATTAGGGATTTACAACCATAATTGACTTAGAGTCTAGCATGAGAAAAATGAGGCTCTTAAACACCATAGCAACTTTAACTAGACTTTTGCTAAACATTCAATACAATATTTGTCTTCTTTCATTTTGAGAATTCAATTTAATGTGAAAACTGGTCAAATCTCATTTTGTTATGTTGCTTTAAATAAAATCAGCCAATACAAAAGAAATTTTTGATCTAAAGTGCATAATACCTATAGGTCAATGAAACCACTATAACCTAAGAATTAGGCTAGGCCCTACATTAACATAAAACAAAGTACTGGAAAAAATAACATTTATTTGCATAATCATTTTTTCAGAAACGCTAAAACACATACTTTGCCTCGATGTCAGCTTTCTCTCGTACTGCATGAGCCATCTGTTCAGTCTCAAAGTACTTCTTTTTGCCTTTAGCTAAATCTTTCACTGTCTCTTGTAATTCAGTTTGGATCTTTGTCAACTGGTCCACACACTGTAAAATACAAAGTGCAATTATTATGATTTTAGTTTTCAGGTTTATGAAAATGAGTCTGTCTAAAGGACTATACAGTACAACCTCAGGATGGAAACCGAGGCGAAGAATCAGCACTTTTAGTCTCTTTCAAATTGCAAATTAAAATCCAGTGAACAGCTGGTACTCCAATTTCAAGTAATGTATGAAATTGTGTCACAATGTGCTTAACAACTTCACTTTGAGAGATAACCTGAGTGCTGATGACTGACACTAAGGCGTAAGAGCGACAATGGAAATATGACAAAGGTAAAAGAACAAAGCAGTTCTGTGTTTCTTCATAATCTTTAATAGAGTCTTTCTATGTGTAGGGGGAACAAACACAAAAGGTATTGCAAGATTCACCTCTGGGAAAGAAGCAGTGAAATCTGAAAAGTTTAACATAAGACTGAGATGAAGGAGAGAAGCAAGAAACCTGGGTACCACATTATAATTATTACGCAAAACTACTCCTATCTCAACTCTTTGGATACACATATAATTTCTAGGAGAAAGGACAGACATAATAACTCATGTTTAATTAATAAATGGTTGTAACACACTAGGGCCAAAGTAACAGTGCTTTGGACCCTTCTGCATATCCAAACTAGAATAATTTCCCTCAGTTTGAAACAAACCACTGAAAAATTTCACCAGCCTGAGGCATTTCAGGGCAGCTCCCATCAAAAAATTTGTGAGTCTGGAACAGTACATTCAGTGCTTACTGGAGATGGACAAAAGCTCAGCAAAGTAGGAAAGACGTCAGTGAGGGACTTCGTGCCACACTGAACAGTGTGGAGTAGAACAAAGACATCAGAAGAGCAAGGATAAAGCACGAATAAACTTAAATTTAGCCATGTGACATACAGGATAGAGTTCTCCAGAAACTGTTAAGTATTGAGAAAGGGACTACTTTACACAAAGTGAGAGGTTTGGGAGGTTCCTAATAGGCACATTTATTGAGCACTTAAGTATCAGGCTATGAATAAAGGGCTAAAAAAAAATCTTTCCCCTCTGTATGAAAACTGAAACTTTAGGCCTATGTTTCAATAGAACCTGATGAAGACACAATTGTCAGTTGTGTTATTCAACAGCACTGCTTGTAAACTGATAGGTAAACTGCACCAACTTGGGAGAAACTGCAACTGAACTATAAATATCTGATGGAAAAGCCTTGGCTTTGAGCTTGAGTATAGTGATTCCTGTATCTGGATGTGTCCCTTGCAGGGACCTTGGAAGCTCTGGTCTGTAATGTTATAATTAAAGATTTTCGACTCCTTTAGGGCCTGTGGCTACTCCTGTGAGTCTCATTCCTTCACCCCAGACCTGCCACCTGGGGACCAAGTGGAGTAACTCTGGTTGGCTATGTAAACTGAGGTAGATATTAGTAGAAGAACTAATTCTACTAATGCTGGCTACCACCCTGCTGATTAACTGTGTTCCTTGTCCAAATGTCCTTCTAAGTAAAGCTCATGCCAGATGCCACCTATGATAATCATGAGAGTCTGAACATATAGTTACATTTAAGATGACTCCCTATGGGCATTGCACAGGCAAAATGCATTATGCTTAGCACTTTATGGGTACTGTCACATTTAGTCCTTGAAACAACTCTGTGATAAAAGTATTCATATTATTAGTCCCATTTTAAGATGAGGAAACAGACTTAAAGAGGTTAACTTACTCAAAGTCATAAAGTGAGAAAGTGATCATATTATTTACCATTAACCCATTATAGTGTACCTCAGTTTTGTGACAACTATGGACTCTAAGGTCTCATATAGAGATATTTTGTCTTAAAATAGTAAGCTTTAAAAAACTGACATATAATTCACCTTTTTAAAGTGTACAATTCAGTGGTTTCTAGTATATTCACAAGGTTGTACAATTATTACCACTGTCTAATTCCAGAACATTTCATCACCCTAAAAGGAAACTCCATACTCATTAGTAATCACTCCCTACTTTCCCCTACCTATAGCCCATAGCAGCCACTAATCTACTTTTTGTCTATGAATTTCCTATTCTGGACATTTCATATAAATGGAATCATATAATATATGATTTTATATATCTCACTTCTTTCACTCAGTATGTTTTCAGGATTCATCTATGCTATATCATGTATATTCTTTTTCATGGCTGAATAATATTTAATTATAAAGACATACTAAAATAATAAGCTTTTATCTTGCAGAAAAATTATTCTGTTTTAATAGTCTTTATCATATACAAACCTCTTGTTTAATAAATAATACCATGACAATCAGACACTCCCATAGAGAAGTGATAAATATCCCAATAATGCCATGTTTGCAGGTGTGAAGATCTGAGAGAGTGCTCCAATTAGATATGGCTACAATTAGATATTAGGAACCCAAACTGGGGTGTGGTTTGAAAGATACAACTGTGTTTAATGAGAAAATGGAATGAATAATTTAAAAGAAGAGTCAGGTATAAGGCATCTATATCCAAAATTATCATCTGAAACAGTGGAGTTTGGCTTCTAAAAACTAATCAATGAAGGGAAGCCCAAGAGTCCTATGGTGATATACATGCACTGAAAGGGTCTGCTAATTTGAGTATTTTGAGAGGAAACTAAATGCAGTAGATCAAATATTTTTCTGGGGATTGCAAACCATGTGGATAGGGTCTCCACACAAAATGAACACCAAGGGTACCTGTACACGAACATTTATGTACATGTACCCTCACACGTTCACTCCTTACATCCCTACCCTTTGAAGGACAAGACAAGACAGTTCTCTTTAGTCCTGGGTCACCAAATATCTAATGGGGATTTCTTAATTTATTTTAATCTACAAAAGGCTATTAATTAAATTACTTTCTATATGTGCTACAATATCAAATGCATTTTGTGATAGTTCAAGTCTTTAAAAGATTTCTCAAAATTCTCATCAAAAACTCTAGTTGACTCTATTCCTACTTGCTTTTTTCCCTTTACATAAGTTTCTAAGCTACTGTTCATCAAACAGTATAAAAGACAGCCTCTGTATAGACTGAAGAGATCTTTCATGATCCTTTCTTCCCTAGTGTTCAGTAAACTCACAACCAAATGTTTCCTACCACCCTAAAGAACTATTTCAAGTGAGAGTAATTTGGGATCTTCTTCAAAGGAAAGTGCTTTGCACATAGCAAAATACCAAAAATATTTATTTAAAAAAGTCATCAAATTTAATTTGCAAAGAAAAAGATTATCTAGAATTTTCTTTCCAACTTATAAAATAAGCTCTTTTGTAAGAATTCAGTGTTCCAGGGTGGACTAAGATGTATACTTAAAAAGAAGCTTAATAGTACCTATATTAAGAAGAGACCTGATGTGATATATGCCTGGCGCTTCCCCAAGAGTTATCAGCACTGAGCACACACAGAAATGAGTATACAGTTTACATTAAGGCTGAGGGATCATAGAAAATGATGACAAACTTGGATATTATAATTCAGATCCTAATGAAGGAATTAAAAGTATGATTCTGAGTATGACAGAGAAATAGGATAGATATATAGACAGATAGATGATGATAGATAGATAGATAGATAGATAGATAGACAGACAGACAGATTAACAGATGAATAAATAGATTTGCTGATAACTTAAAGACAAAAATAAAAATAAAAGTAACTTGGGCAAATATATCAAAGTCCTACAAACTAGCAGATTCTCTGACCTAGTATTCATGTCCTGAAAATTTATCCTAAGAAAATAACTTAAAAGAAAAAAGTTAACTTTTATTGCAGATTTACTGGTATGATTATACAGAAGTATGATCAAATAAAGCTGAATAAAAAATTCATTCAGAAAAAAAAAGCCAAATATTAAAGTGGTTTAGAAATATAAACAATTAATTAGGAAATGGAGAGAATGGAGAAAATGGGATATCTGTGTTAATTACAACTATTATAAAAACTAAGAGGATAAAAGGAGTAAGGGAATTAACTAGTCTATTACGTGAAGAAGTATGTATTTTGCTGTAAGCCTACTTAAATATTAAACTTCAAGTGTTTAATATGTCTATTAAACTTTTAATAATTGCATAGGATTTGAAATTAGGAACTAGTATATTCAAGTTCCTATTGTTATTTACTAACTAAGTCTCTAACTCTTTTTAGACTCAGTTTAATCATTTGTAAAATAGTAATGTTTACATATCTAACAGCTGTTATGAAAATCAAATGAGACTATAATGGATGAGGTAGTAGTTTACAAACTCTAAAGTGTTATACAAATGTGAATGAATCACAATTATTTCAAGGAAGGAACTATAAATGAGAAAGTTATGAACAAAAGCATGGCTAATTAAATATAAGAATAACAAATGTTAACTGAACTTATTGTGCAATTATTTTGCAACTATTATGTTGTACACCTGAAACTAATATGTTATATCAATTCTACCTTAATAAAAAAATGATAGATTATATTATTATGGCTCTTGTTTTGATTTATGCAAATGTAAGCATACAGAAATAATTCAAAAATCATTTTAAAATGATTTAGAAAAAGCTATGATATAGTTCTCATTATAATTTCTACAATGGTTGTTGGATCCTTTATAATTGTAATATGTGTGGATTTATCCCCAAGTAGAGAAAATTAGAGAAGTATAGAAAATTAAAATTAAAATAAAGAAAATAGATATAATAAAAATTAGAGAAAAAATTTTAAAAAGAACATGAACATTTAAATGTTATAGAGAGATGTTTTTAAGTCAAAACTGGCTGTGGTCATGACAGAACAAGTTGGTTCAGACTATCTTACTATAGTCTGGAAACTCTAAAGTTGGAAAAAATAGATTTTCAAAAACTGGCAGTAAATGATGACAACATGTATACATCAGACTCAGGGACAATGATATCTGGGAGAAGGGAAGTACAGCTAGATAAGCTCTATGTTCAACTTGTCTTTTTTCCTTTGGACATTTGGGGAATCATGGCATAAAGAAATAGGATATAAACAGAAAGTGGCATTCTTACTAGACCATGGAAACAGAGGTTGGATTTTAAGGATGCTAAAAGAATAGGAACTTGAGAGGCTAATATCTAGAAAGAAGTGTACTGCAGAAAACACTAGAAATATAAATCTACTTTTTTTAATCAAATAAAAATTCTAGAACTGGAAAATACATTAATTTTCCAATAGATAAGTTTTATAGCAGATAAGAAACAGCAGAACAGAGTATTATTAAATTGCAAGATACTACTGAAAAATATTCAGATTGAAGTACAGAGAGGAAAAAGGGTGAAAATAAAAAATGCAGTAAAACTGCAAAAGACACGTGGAAAGAGTCAAAAGGTCTAACCAGAAAAGTCATAATGTGGGTGGAATTATACTGTTGGAAGATTTTTGTATTGTTCATGGAGTAGTAAAATAACTAATTCAAGGTAGACTGTAGTAAGTTAATTTAGAGTAAAGGTTGGAGAATAGTAAAAGTACCAATTTAAGGTAAACTTTAATAAGTCAAGGAGGCACATCAGAATCCCTAAAGTAATTACTAAAAGAATAATATAAGATTATAAAATTAAAAAGCTAATAGTGAAGGAAAAATTGATAACAAAGCTATAAGACTGTTTAACCTTACTAATCATCAGGGAAATGTAAATCAAAAGCATAATGAGACATTACCTCACAACTGTTGGGATGGTTATTTTTTAAAAAAGACAATAAGTGTTGGCAAGTTTATGAAAAAAATTGGAACCCTTGTACACTGTTGGTGGGAATACAAAATGGTGCAGCTGCTATATAAAACAGTATGGAACTTCCTCAAAAAATTAAATATAGAACTACAACATAATCCAGTAACCTCACTTCCGAGTATTTATCCAAAAGAACTGAAATCAGGATCTCAAGGAAATATTAACACCCCATGTTCACTGCAGCACTGATCACAAAAACCAAAATGCAGAAACAACCAAAATATCTATCTACATATGAATGTATAAAAAATGTAGTATATATATAGAATAAAATATTATTCAGTCTTTCTAAAAAGGAAATTCTACAATATACAACAACATGAAAGAACCTGGAGGACATTATGCTATGAAATGAGACAGCCCCAGAAGGACAAATACTGAATAATTCCACTTACATGAAGTATCTAAAATAGTCACTTATAGAAGCAAAGAAGAGAAATGTGGTTGGTGGTAACTGGGGGAAGAGGAAAGCAGGAGTTGCTAATCAAAGGATATAAATTTTCAGTTATGTAAAATGAATAAGTTCTAGGGATCAGATATACAATATTGTGCCTATGATAACAATATTGTATAGTATACTTTAAAATCATGTTAAGAGAGTAGATCTCAGATCAGTTGTTCTTATTACAATAAAATATTTTTAAAAGAAAAGATTAATCCAGAAGAAACCCATAAAAGGGGGGAGGGTTAGACACAAAAACAGAAAAAAATAGATGGTTCATTGATCCCATATGGAGTTAGTGTGCCATAAAGTCTGAGATGTACAATTGGAGAAGCCAACTGCAGTTGCCATCTGTTGCTTTTGCTTGCTCTGTTACTATTTCCCTTGCATTTTCTTTGGGAACCCATCTCAATTTCCCTTTGGAGAATCTCTTTTACCATTTCTAGTCCATGTAGTTTTCATAAGGAGTATAACTCCTGAGTTGGGGCAGGGGGAGTGGGGAGCCTTCCGACCCAATGAGCTTCAATTCTGGTAGTTTTCTTTGAACTTTGGGGAAAATGGAAAATGTAGGATAGCTGGCTGTAAAATTTGCAAATCTGGCACTTTGGGGGTCACCATATGAGGAGTTGCAAAAGAATGAAGCCACTGGGAAAAGCAGAGATAATGGATGAGGAGAAAACTGAATTCTAATACCATCCTTTGAGCACTTAGATTTACTCCTGCCTGGATTTATCCATGCTGAAATTTATAAGCTCATACATTCTCTCCTTGGCTTAAGTCAGTCTGAAGTAGGTTTGTCTCAATGGAAACCTCAGAGTCCTCAGGTATACCCAATGTGTACTTCATGTTTAACAACTGCTTAGATGAACATAAGTATCATCATTAGCTATAAAATAAAACAAGTTAATTCACAGGTACGAGGGTATGTGATATCTCACTAAATATTCAGGAATACTGGTTGAATTCAGGTCAGAGAGTATCTTACCAATGGAAGAAAAACTACAAGTGCTCAACTTTCAAAATATTCTGATATTAAGAAAGGTGGAGCATTCCAGTAAATTAATTAGATCTGGTAAATACATTGGCTATATGAAATGCAGTGTTTCCTCCCAATTAGGAAGTTATACTAGTATTAATAATTTTCTGCTCCATCTCCTACCCTCTTTTAGCATTCACAGATGGATGTATGTACACACACACACGTACAGTGTTTTCCTCCAAATTAAAAGCATTGTTTGGTCAGTGGTCACAGAGTATATTAACCATGTTTGTTTTGCAAGGAGCATTTAAACAAAGATAAAACAAGGGTATTCTTACAGAAATATGTTAAAACTGAATGATATTATGTAAGTGCTTGGAAGAGATTAAAATTATATATGCATAATATAAATGTAACATATTGATTTCATACTACTAAAATCATCTTTGGCAAACAAGTAAGATTAGATTTTGAAGGGGGTTTGTTTGTAAAAGAAATTCTGAAAACTCAAATGACAATCAGAACCAAAATACTGGAAGGCTTATGAAATATTATTTCCTTAAATAATTACAACTTAATATTTTCTAAAGTATTAATACTGCCATAAGAAAAATTTAAATACTTATCAGGTGTCATAATCATCTCTATTTTTGTAATTCTATTTCTAAAAAGGACACAATTCAATCATCTATTTTCAATAGCAAACTTTTCATAAAAATCACGTTAAATGATTTTTCTGTGAATTTTTAATTTTTGCCTATTCAAAGGAACATATCTATTTGAAAACTTTTATATAACTTATACAATTAAACTTTCGAGTACACTTTTTGGTAGTAAGTTTGCTGCATTTCATCAAAATGTATCAATTTCCTTTAAATTATTATGTAAAATGGTTCAAATTGCAGCTAAGATTAAGTTTTTCAAGAATCAATGAGATTAACATTGTAACTATTTTAATATACATCAAACTATATCAATATTGTGAAACTAAATGGATCTATTTACTTGAGTTTAACTGAAAACTGATATTTGCTAGGAAGAGTTTACAGAGTTTTAAGAATTTCCACAGATTGAAATTACACTCACTTTTGTAATTTTAATAGAATAGAGTGATTAGAGGAAACATATTGAAATCAGAAACATTTGTGACTATAAAGAAAATCTCCAAGTGTTAAATGCAACTTAACATAATCTTCTAGATCACAAATGTAGCACTGAGATATTAAAATGTATATAAGAAAGAAACAAATATAAACAATACCCTTTTTAGTTGTTGTTCTTTTAAGCTTCTCATTGTCCTTGCAGGCTCAGAAATGAAGTTTTTATAGTTTTCGCATATATTGATCCGAGACTGGGCTACCTGCATTGTTCCCTCGAGAAAAGATTTCCAAACAGGATACATGCTCCTAAATTCAGAGGGAAAGAAAAATATTAGTCCGGGTAAAGAAAGAAAAAGTTGGCTAACCTTTTGCCCACTGGCTAACATTGACAGAATGAATGTTGTCTTTATTGCTAAAAAGGAAAAGGGTATTTATACTGGTTTATAGGCAATAATATTTTTAGCATATAAAGCAGAAATACAGCATATACTCTATTCCTCTCTCAGCAACTGGCTGTTTTAATTCATTAGCTATTCAGGTTACTGGAATAAATGATAGAAAAGATTACAATTCCAGACAAAGATAATATTATAAAAATCAGCGAATAATTCAGACTGTCCAGGCTTTTCACCATCTCAGGTCATCATTATAAATATTACATGTCATTTCATTAAGGCATTTTCTTAATTTTACAAACGAGGTAACTGAGGCTAAGAGAGATTTAGAGAATCACTCTACACCACACAAGAATGTGACAGTACTGAAACAGATGAAGATCAGGTATATACCTCTAAAGTATATTCTCTTTGAACTACATATTATTCTCTTACATAAACTCATATGGCTGGGGAAACATCATAAACAATTGCTTATGTGCTGGAAAAATCTATTTGTCTGACAAAATAAGTCTATGGTATTGTTGCTCTATATCTGTTTCTCTGTTGCAATCATGCTTACCCAGCATCACATTGTGGCTGGGAGTCATTCCAAACAAGTCCCATCACTTTTGCTTGATAAATGTGCTCAGTAATCTCTTGGTAAAGTCAAAGAATTAGTCATCTTTGCTTTTTTGTAGCCAACTTCTTTCTCAAACCTTCTCTCCTACTTTGCTAAATGTATAGAGTTCCTATACTAGTATGCTCCTACACTAGTCATAAACATATTTTATAATTTATCATAACAGTGGTTGCTACTTTGTTTTTTAAGATGATGCTTGCACTGATAATTATAATACTCATCTCCTGTGTCATATGGATTTTCTTGTGTCGCATGGGTTTTCTACTACAATAAGAATGTACAGGACCATATGCTACAGAAAATGCTAGCTGTGGGTCAATTAATGACAATGTAAAAACAACAACAACAAAAAATTAGTTGGGCCTCCATCCAACTTAGAACTAAAAGAACTTGAAACTATTTTTCAATGAAGGAAATGATTAGTTTGTGTAAAGATCAGTTTGTGTAATATATCAAATGAATCAGTTTAGATGGAAATATTCACTTATTTAAGCAGAGGTATAATACTTCCATTTGGAATTAAGACTCAATGTGGTGTGCCAGCAAAAACTGTCAACATAGAGCACTGATGGACTTAAGAACAGCAAAATTCATGTCCTCCATGACCTTACTGCATGACAACCAATGGAACCTAGGATGTAAACTTACAGATGCCCTCCTAAACAGTTCAAATAACTGATAATTTTAAAGAATTCACTGAGTAAAACCTCAGGACTATGCTTTATAAACTATTAATTTAAATCAAAAGACATTTTAAAACCAGAATTAAAATGAGAAAGAACCATTATAAACTGTGTTAGGGAGGGAGGGAGGGAGGGAGGGAGAGAAGGAAGGAAGGAAGGAAGGAAGGAAGGAAGGAAGGAAGGAAGGAAGGAAGGAAGGAAGGAAGAAAGGATCTCTTCATCCATGCTCTCCTCTTAGGCAGCACCCTCTTCCCTTTACTCCTTCATCTAGATGATTGCTGTTTATGTTTCAAATTGCAGTTTACATGTAACATCCTTAGGGAAATCTTTTATGATGACCATGAAGCCAATCCACAGACTCAATCAAGTCCCTCTCTATTATTTGTTCATATTGCCTGAGCACTTTTCTTTTAATTATAAAGTGTTATGTAATGGTTTAAAGTCTGTTCCTCTCATTATAGTGAAAATCTCATGAAGGCAGGGTGTACACCTTTATTTTACTGTATTCCTAGGGTCTAGCACATAGCCTAATATTTAAAAAGGTTACAATAAGTATGTGAGACATGAAAAAATAAATAAATGGATGAATGTATAAATTATGAAGACTGTATAATAAAAAAAGGTTTCTATTATAGAGTTTAAATAGACACCTTAAGAGATTAGTTGATCTATAGCAGGCATATTCTTAACAATAAGACACCATGAAAAGCATAGGATTCAGTTACTAGTCAGTCAGAAGACCTGAGTTCAGGTTCTAGTTTAACCAATATAATCATGTGTAGCACACCTCACTATACTTTCATTTCCTCATTTGGAAAATGAAGAAATAACAAAACTACTTGCACTATATACCTCACAGGACTATTTTAACAATTAAAGGAAAATGCTGTGAAGACTCATGGCACACATTCTTTTAAATGAATAGTCATTGTGATAGAAATAGAAGTACCTCTTGTTACCACAACATTGGTAGTTCCAGTGCTAGTGGTGATTTGCATTCTGATTGAGGAAAATAATAATGAACTGAAGAGTTATTTAAAAATAAATTTATTTCACTAGGCTTCACACAGTGATTTTGAAACACAAGGAAAGGTATCAAGCATATAAGAAGGTATTCGCTATTCTGCTCAGATCAGGAAATGAAGCTCAAAATTATAAAAAAGAGAAAAATTCTTTTAAGAATCTGTCACATGCTAGGTGCACTATATCATGTATTTTACATTTATCATATCATTTAATCCTTGTGACAACTTTGTAAGATAGGCATTATCTCCATTTTGTAGAGGAGAAAAGTAAGGTTTAGAGAAGTTTTTCTAAGGCTATCCACCTGGAAATAGTACTCTCATGATCATAACCTCGACTTTGCCATTACCAATTACTACCCTTCTGCTCCAATTTCAATTTAATGATTTGTTCTGTGACCAACACCTCCTATTCCTACTCACTCCCTTTAGGATTTCGATTCTTAACAATTACTCATCCCTTTCAGAACTCACAATTCATCTGATCCTACCCAACTTCCCACTGTCTCTCAACCCTCTCACGATCTCCCTTCTCAGTTCCTTACCCAGGCTTGTCTCATAATCTAACATTGTAATCACTCCCTATGTATACTTTAATTGTCCTTGTCCCCTCTCTTTCTATCCTTATAATTTATAAGTTTTCTTTCACAGTAAACAAAGACATAGTCATTCATTCACAAGTTATCCCTGCAGCATTATTTTCAAAATTCTGTGTACACCATACCAACATCTGTGCAGCAGAACGCTGCAAGAAAAATAAACCATAATCATGCTGCTTGATATCACTTTATATGAATAGCAAATAAAGTCTAGTAACTCCTTAGTATTACTCAGAAATTCCACTGTATTCCCCTAATACACTTATTCCATCACTTTTCTAGACAATTATTGTTTACCTTTTCCTCTTGTCTCAAACCTAGGCCCAGAAATATAACACTACATATACTACATATCAAGAAGATTAAGAATGTGATAAGTTCATAATTTAAGATTAATTTATATAGTAACTGATAACAAGGAGAAAGTATGATGCTTAATAAATAAGTGTTCGTATCTTGTTCTTGATAGGAAGGAAGAATATCCTAAGCTTAGGTAACACAAGAAGAGGCAGGGAGGATGACTCACTTCTGTTCAGTTGAGGTGTGATAAGAACTACAATACAACTGCAGCTTGAGGTGCACAAGGATTGGGGAACCAAGGATGAAAGAAGGAAAAATAGCCAGAGATGAGGAGAGAAAGGTAATTTGGGGTCAGATTTCTTCATGGCTTTGAATATTACAAACACACACACATATTAATTTCATCCTATTGGCAAACTGTAGAAGATTCTCAAGCAGGGGAGTAAAAGAAGGCATATTTTTACAAATAATTGGTGGTACTATAATAAATGAAATTGTGAAAAGGAGGGAGCACAGGCAGAGAAGCAGCAACTTAACATTTCTAAAAGAAAGATAAGATCTAGCAAGATGTCAAAGTTGGAGGCAGCTGACTTTTTGGTTCCCAAGCTGACGAGTTAATGAAAACATATGATCATTACTAGTTTACAGATAATATTTAAAGACAGGAATATAGATAAGAGCATTTAAAACAGTCACTAGAGAGCTGAAGGAAATCTGAGAAACATTTACATAGAAAGGGTTTGCTATTGTTTGAATGTTTGTGTTCCCCGAAAGTCACTTGTGAAAATCCTAATCCCTAAAGGCGATGGTATTAGTAGGTAAGGCTTTTGAGAGATGATCAGGTCAGAAAGCAGATAATGCTCTTAAAGAAGAGATCCAACAGAGCAACCAAACCCTTCTCCCACGTGAAGACAAGCCAGAAATAGAGAAGTCTGCAATTCAGAAAACGAACTTAACTAGAATCCAACCATGTGGGCACCCTGGTCTTGGACTTCCAGCCTCCAGAACTGTGAGGAACACATTTCTGTTATTTACAAGCTACCCAGTCTATGCTATTTTGTTATAGTAGCCTGAACAGATGAGGACAGAACTGAAAACTTATCCTCAAAGATTAAAAAAAAAGGGGGGGAGTCCAAGAAAAAGTAGTGCTATATGAGTCCAGTATCCAGGCAAATGAAGGTAGTCTAATGGTGCATGTACATCGTCAGACTGGCAAACATTTAAAAAATTTACCACATACCCTGTTAGTAAAAAAATTTTTTTTAAATGGGCACTTTCTAATCAAATTAGAAGAAATGTAAAATATATTGACATGAAGTTTATGAAGGATAATTTACAATATCAACTTTTTAAATATATAAACCCTTAGACCCAGGATTCCCTCCTCTATGTTTACCCTATATAGTTTCACAGCACACAAACACAGTCATTCATTCACAAATTATCCCTGCAGCATTATTTGCAATAGTAAATTACCACCAACAGAGAAATGGACAAAATTATAGTTTACTCATACTATCACTTAGCATAGCCACTTAAAAGAACAGGGGACAGGAACATGCTGACATGAAAAGGATGTCTAGAATAGACTCCATAAGTGAGTATGTGAACAGGGAGGAGTCACAGAGCATATGTGTATGATGATTCTAGAACTGTTCTAAACAGAAAATCTGTTTCTTGTTCATGTATGTATCACACACGAAAAAATGGAAGAAAAGACCACATGCTTTTAACAGCAATTACTCCAAGGGAATAGAAATGTGATTGGAAGAGGCCTGGGAAAGAGGAGGGGGCCACACTTTACACTCTTTATACCTTTACACGTGCAACAAGCATATGTTACTTGGATAAGAATTTTTAAACTTCCAATACAAATATAAACCCAAAAAAAAATTAAAAGGAAAATTTAAAATGACTAGGATTAAAATAAACTCTTAATAAATGAAAAAACTGGCAACTGCCATTCTCACCCATGAGCCTGATCTATTGTCTTTTTTCACAATGGCACCACCATCCATCCTCCAGTTGTCTAAGTTTAAAAACCTGGGAATCATTCTGTGGTCCTTCCTCTTCCCTCCTCTACTTCATTCTTCAATCAGCAAATATTCGTCAAGTGCTTTCTATGTTCTAAGAGCTATTTTAGACACAGAAAAAGACTACAGTTTTGTAGTTATGGAAAACTTCTTAGTTTTTCTCAGAACAAATCTGACAAACACAAAAAACAAAACTGCCAAATAAATTGCAAGTCCCCTAGTTTGTTTTCTAAATATCTCTAGAATCTCTCCACAACCCAGTTTCTACTAGTTTTCATGGTTCAAATAAGTGATGACCAGAGATTAAATTCCTGCAATTCTATTCTTTCTGAATTCTTCCTCAAAGCCCTCGAATTCACCTTCATATGATTACTAAAGTGAAGTTGAACATATCATTCCTCTTGTAGAAATCAAGTGCTTCTGTTGTCTTCTGAGTAAAAAAACAAACTCTGTAATATGCAAAGTCCTTCATGATGCCCATGTATCCTTCATGTCCACCACTCCTCTCACCCTCCTATCCATATACTTCACACCAGCCATGCTGAGCTGCTCATTGTTACCTAGCATTCATATTTTCTCAGGCCTTCATGCCTTTAAGGAGCTACTTCTGCTTAGAATTCCTTTTGCACAGACCTGGCCAACTCCTGCACATCCTTTAAGACTCGATTCTAGAAACCTAGTTTTTCTCTGTAGTCCAAATGCACCTCCACTATTACCCAATACAGCAACTGTCCATAGTGGCTATCTTTTGTAAGCTCCATAAGGACAGGCACCGATTCTTCTAGTCTCTAATCCTAAAGTCTACTTTAGAAGCTAGTATTTAGTAGATCTTTCACACCTATCTCATGAATAAAGAATGACTGAGTGCTTAAATAGCTGTGTGACCCCGAGTAAAGGCATATAACCTAAGACTTAGTTTCTTAATATATAAAAAGAGGATAATTAAGTGTACCTCATAGGGTTGTTTTGATAATCCTGGGGGATAAGTTAATCCCTATAAGTATATCCTAGCACAGTGTATGGAATATAGTAAAATATTTAGTAAAATGAGGCATAACACACTTTTAAAATTAGGTTATATAAGCTAGCCTGGAAGCAAAGCCTTTTTATCCTTATTTCTTTGTTAACCTGGATCCTAAATTTCAAACAAACAGAATACAACATATCTATAAATTGGAGTCGTCCTTTAAATTCCAGCAAACAATTTCTTGGTCAGGCTTTCTTCATTTTAGCAGCACTGAATTTACCATTCTCACTCTTATCTCAAGGTTTTGCTCTATTTATCTCTTTTGATTAGAATTTCATCTCCTCTTTCTTCCCCCTTTAGCTAAACTTTGTTGGTACTGGAAAGTCCACAATAAAATCTCTATTTTTGTTTATTTTCCTATATTGCCCCATGTTGCAACGATATGGATATATTATTTATAGTAGCATGCCACCTTCCAAGTTATCAGCTGTTCCTGTGACTGTGAAGGACTATTAGGGTTTCTCTTCTACCTTCAGTTTTCTAGCCCCATTAAGAAACTGACAATCCAGCAACTTGATTTCATACACAGACTCCAAACCGTACTCTTCAATACTGAGTTCTTAATGACCCTGGATTCTCTACTATCATTTCACAGGCATTAGTTTTAACACCAATCAGAATGCAAACTTTGAAATCTTGACTTCTGGTTTTCACAACACTAAGGAAAGTCTTGAGCCTAAAAACCAATAAACACTTCCAAATTAACCTCAAAAAAGACATTAACTTCTAAATAAGATTAAAATATTTCAAAGATATCTATAGGCCAATCAGGATACAATTTATATTCCATTGTCATCTACCTTCTTTAAAATGTGTATGTTAAGATACTGACTAGCCAATTTCTGAATATCCTGTTTTTAAAACAAACAAATAAGTAAATGTCAATAAAACTTAGAAAAATTTTCCGTGTTCAAAAAATCCCATCATTCCAAATTTAGAATTTGTTTCAAAAAAAAAAAATCAATGATCATGCTAGACCACTATAATCTTGTTTCATTATTGTTGAAATGTGTTTCCTCTACAGGTCCTTAAGGAAACAACTTGTGTTTCATTGTCAACTACTCTCTTTAAATTTCATATATGGGTATTAATTAATTAAACAAACATAATCTTGGTTTAAGAAACATGAAAATAATTTATGTAGATTATATATGTTGTGGAACATTAACATTTTTTGATAATTTTGAAATTATATCTAAAAACAGCAGAGGAAAGAAGTAATATTTTTAACACACTGCAGTCTACATTACGTGACATGGCTCTGAGAAAAATCATTTTAAAAAAATAATAAGAACTACCTATTAAGTTACCTGTAATCATTCCGATCATCAGCTTTTATTCCAGGCCAATCTCTCTTCAGATATTGACTAGCCAACTTCTGGATACCCTGTTAAAAAAAAATTATTTTATAAAATAAGTATTGTGCCATAAAAGAGGATCTTTTCCTCAAAATACAATATTCAGCAAAAAAAAAAATTATTTTATAAAATAAGTATTGTGCCATAAAAGAGGATCTTTTCCTCAAAATACAATATTTAGCAAATTCCATCTTTCCAAATGTAAATTTAATTCAGAAGTAAAGAATTAGTGTTAAATGACAGAACACTGTATCTTATTTCATTATTGTCACAATGTTCTCTTGTCTCCATTTTTAAGAACAGGGTGAGCATAAGAATGAGAAAATCGAAACTTAATTGATATGCTTTTTACACTACCAAACTATTTGACCAGCCATAACAAACAACTACCTCTGCTATATCACAGGGAACACAGCTGTCCACCTCCATGGGGCTCTGAGTACATCGCTTGACATCTCAATTTCATAGGGCTGCTGTGGCATGCACTGCATTTCTAAATCCCAGCAGCCAAATTCTCACATACCAGGAAAGATAACAAATTCAATTTGGAGCAAACAGATATAAATTGATTTATAAAATCATTGATAAACCTTGGTGCTATTCCATACTAGTATTTTTCAATTCAGATTTTAAGGGTTTGTTTTTAAAATAATACCATAGCACAAATCATTTCAAATGAAAAGTTAGTTTTATGAAGAATACCCACTTACTGTTATCTATACAACATGAATCTGGGCAAAATAGAATATTTATCTATAATAGGTATGGTGGGTATCAGGATTTGAACAGAGAAGACTATTATATGGGCAAGTGCGGTTAAACTACTCACTCTACAGAACAAATTACTTTTAGATAGAAATATCTATGGTTCTCTAACACTATAACAGGGTCTAATATAATAAATTAGAAATCACTAACTTTGGGATACTCATCTCTATATGCGCAACTTTAAAAAGAATAAATAAATGCTGAGATGAAGAACTATCATAATAATTAGTAGACTGCATGCTTTAAGCAGAGGCTGCCCAAGTAAAATTAATGCTATGGTATTATAGTACCTTTTTACTAAGGTCTGCTGCCAAATCAATTTGGCTTAATTAAATCCATTGTTGAATGCTTCTGTTTACTATTACTGCAATGAGGCCAATGGGCAGCAGGAAATGTAGAGATGCTCCTTTGAATCTCAAGTTCCTCTTAAACTTGGCAACAGTTTGGTTTCACTATTTACAGGTATTGTGAATTCTAAGAACTCACATAGAACAGCATATTCACAATATTTCCACTTACAAACCTCATACCTTGGGGAACCCAATTACTAAGTCTTTGATGAATATGTACAGTACTTTTCACTTTTGTACCTTGTTCAAACTGCTCTAATTTACATAAAATATCTTCCCATACTCTCATTCCTACCTGCTGAATTCTCACCAGCCCTCCTTTAAACCGATTTTTAAATTTTCTAACAAAATATTCAAAAGTATATATAGGAAAATGTGAAAAGTTTCATCGCCTAGGTATTTTTTCATTTCATTTCATTAAAACAGAACAGTTTATCATTTTTTCGTCACTTATTAGCTGGAATTCTTTTTTAAAGAACTATCCCCCCTGAACTATTCTATTATCCTGAGGTACAGTTCTTAGAGGAAAAGCAAGATAAATACTTGATGGTTCGATGTTGTCCAAAGGTAAACGATGAATTTTTAAAGTAACACTGTAAACTCATATATTTTTTAAAAAGATGTGTTTCAATTTATTGCAGTCAGTATTCTTTTGATGTGCTAATAGTGGCCAGTTGGGAGCCCTTCCAAGTAGGCTCCCATATCATGACCCCAATAGACTTAGTTTCTTTGTTTTCTTTTACAGTTCCTATTCCAGATCTGCAGTAAGCTAGTTTTCCAAGGAATACTAAGTCCTTTCAGATAGAAACCATATTTAAAGACCACAATCTAGGTACCTCCTTATTCTTCCAATCTTACTTTTTTGTCTAAGAGGCCTTTTTCTAACAGTTGTATACAAAGCAGCCCACCTTCCACCCAGTTACTCTCTCCAGCCATCCTAATTATTCATAATCTTTATTATATTGTTGCTGCTTGGTTTAAATATATTCTTCTGTTTACTAACTATTAGCTCCATCAGATAGGAACTTGTCAATTTTTTTAAATCACTGTCTCCAGGCCATCACAGCAAAGAGCCTAGCATTTAGTTGATGCCAGTAATATTCACTGATTACATGAATAAATGTCACCTACATTATTTTATTTTTAATGTATAATACCCAAACTCCTTTTGTGTTTTTGCTATTCTCAGCTAGAAATATTAGGATCAAAATTTCTCTGGTTCCTAATTTTCAAATGTTCAAGGGGGAAAAATACTGTACCAGATTTCTAAGATTATGATCACGTAATTTTCGTTAAGTTCCTCAGTAAAACTGTAGTCAAATTTGATCATCTGAAAGAGAACAAGTGTGTGTACCCCAAAGCAATGGGGAAAAAAGAAGCTTACTCCATATTTAGAAGTCACTACACATTAATTTTTGTGAAGGTTAAAAAAGTCGAGATCCTGAATTCAAAGAACTGATAATATGTAGATAGGAATAAGAAGTATGCAACATAAAATGAGAGGCAACACCTGGATTACAACTAAATAAGTGGCAACATGTAATAGTACACAGTTGAGAAAAAGACCATCTGATATTTTCTTAACAAATTACATCTAAATAACATGATAGTGACTTTTTCAGTTTAATCACTGCTAAGTGGTTGTAGAGCACTTCATACAGAATATGGATATGACATGAGAAGACTCAGATTATAAGTAGGCCTAAAAAGGCAGAATGTTAGTACTCTAAATTTATATAAAACAAATGAACTTAAACATTTCAAAACATTTATTCTTCTTAACTCTGTTAGGCTATTATAACTTCAGAAAAACTGGACACTAAGAGGATACATAATTTACTTAACATCATATAACTAGTTAAATTTGAATCAGAATCCCTAGTTATTCTAAATCTTTGGAAAAAAACCTACCATCTTGGCATGCATTTTATCTATTTTTTTTTTTTAATCTTAAATTACTTATCTTTTTTTCTGCATTATAAGTCACAATAGCAATTTCTGGAGCTCTAAACTACAAAGTTGAAGTGTATTAAACTGAACGAGCCCTTTAGAGATGAGATGAGGGATTCATGAAATAGACAAACAGTGCATCATCATTAGATGAAAGACTTTATTCAAGTTAGTTCACAGAGACAGCAATCATGACTTCTGTGTGCTCCATGCAGCTGTTTAAGATCTCATCTGCATAGATGCTCAAGAAATACTGCATGGCCATTATAGGAAAGTTCCTAAATAACATTTCATTCTTCTGAAAGCATTCCATACATAAATTAACTGGTTTCTCTTTTATGTTATGTTTAAAGCTACACCTTATAAATAAAAGGTTTATTTATATAGAAAAAAATCTACCCCGATTAGGTGGCTACAGAAAATAAAATTATGACTGGCAATGTTTAAAAAGTTTTTTTTTTTTATTTTAAATCATTCCTCCAGCCCACATTACTCCCTAAAATGGGTATGCTAGACATATAATATACGTTTTATTAAATGAGCATCAATGATGTATAATGTTAATTTGATTTCCAAAAACAATTTACTCTGCAGCAGTGGTTTCCATCAAAATGTACTATCAATATATTCTTTGGAACATTTCAACTTTCTAAAAAGCCATTAGTGTCTGATATAAGACTTGCTTTGTTTTATTTCTCAGTAACACTTGTTACATTGCTCTAACCAGTGAAGCAACACAAAGAAAGCCACTGTTCAGTAGTCATTGGAAAGTGGACTGATGGTTTAACCTTTTGCCCATTTACAACAGAATACTGAGCAGGGGTGTGCTCCATGGCTCTCACACAAGTTATTCTGTATCCATTTCTTCCCCCCAACCTTCAGATGGCTCTACAAAATTATATGAAACCATGTTATTTATATACTATAACGTTTTATCATGAAATTCCTGACGTTATGCAAATGACTTTTAAGAATTAACGAGTATAATGCATAAATTGGATACTTTTCAAAATGATGTAAATTATACAATGCTAGACTTTACTATTCTTAAATTACTTTAATAGCATTAGAGAGCTTAAACTCTGCCCTTAAAAAGTTTGGAAGTACTTTTCATTGCCCTATATACTCTTCCACTTGGCTGTTTCTGAGTTATATTCCTGCTTACGAGACTATAGCAGGAAAAGATTCTAGGAATATGATGGAGTAAGAAGCACCAGGAATCTAACTTCTAACCCAGAAAATATTCTCAATGGCAGAATGTCTCATATAACTGTGTTGAAACTCTGTAGTCTCTTGAAGGCTTACAACTTCCATGGGAATGAAGTTAATTTTCAGACAATTTCTGCATTTAGTTCAGTTAGAATTACCCGCTGCCTCCTAGCTCAGTGGTTGGCAGCCATGTACTTGTTTCTAGAGTAGACTGCATGTAGGGTAGGCAATAAGGGCCCTGTCCTCCACATATCAGGGATCTGTGCTGATCACTGATTGCTATTTCTGATAAAGGAGGTAGAGACACAGAAGTGCAGAGATAGAGGTGGAGAGCCGTTGCTGCATCCCTATTCCCTACTGAAGAAAAGTGAACAGAGCCTAAGAAACATTTGAGACATCATCAAATTGACTGACATATACCCTGTGCAAATACTAGAAGAAGAGAAAAAGGAAGGGAGAGATTATGCAAAGAAATAAGGGTTGAAAACATCCTGAATTTGACAAAAGTATAAACAGCCAAGAAGCTCCATAAATTCTAAACAAGATGAACTCAGAGATCCACAGTAAGACACGTTATAATCAAACTCACAAAAGCTAAAGACAAAATCTTGAAAGCATCAAGAAAGAAACAAATTGCCACATATAAAGGCTCACTGATAAGATTATAAGCAGACTCCTCAATAGAATCTTGGGAGGGCAGAAGACAGAGGATCTGGATATTCAAAGCACTAAAAGAAAAAAATGTCAACCAAGAATATCCAGCAAAACTGTCCTTCCAAAGTGAGTGAGAAATTAAGACATTTCCAGATAAACAAAAGCTGAGGGAGCTTGTGACCCCTAGACCTGCACTGCAAGAGATGCTCAAGGGAGTCTTGCAGGTTGAAAGGAAAAGATGTTAGACAGTAAGATGAAGTTGTATGAAGAAATAAGAACCTCATTAAAGGTAAATATATAGGCAATTATAAAACCTAATATTATTATAACAGTGGTCTGTAACTACGTTTTTGTTTTCTTAAGAGACCAATACTTTTTAAAAAGTTGTTAATCTAAAAGCTAGTATTACTGTAACTTTGGTACATAACTCCACGTTTTCTTGTTTACATTTAAGAGACTCATGCATTAAAAAGTCATTTTTTTGTATATGTTTTTGGACACAATGAACAAAGATGTAATTTCATGAAATCAATAAAAAGGGTGGAAATGAAACTATAGTTTTTGTATGTTTCTGAAGTTAAACTGATATAAATTCAAATTAGTGTCACGACTATAGAATGTTAAAAATAACCACAAAGAAAAAAGCTATACAATATACAAAAAAAATGATTAAAATGCTTCACTACAAATAACTAAACAAAAGAGACATTAATGCAAAATGACATAAGTAAATACTTCATCATCAATAATTATTTTAAATGTAAGTGGATTAAACTCTTCAATTGAAAGACAGAGACTGGAAGAACAGATATAAAAAAGGTGATCCAATTATATGCTATTTACAAGAGACTCTTCATATCCAAAGAAGACTACTGCAGTATTCTGGTAGGGATGACAATATCTTGAACTGTGTAGGAGGCACTGGAGATTGAGAGAACCAGACTGATTACAAAGCTATGTAGCAGGGAAAACAGACATGATTGGTAATGACCTAGCTATGGAAAATATAAGAAGAAAGGAGACAACAAAAACGACCCTTTGGATTTTGGTTTTATACAACTGGATGGATGATGGTATCTCCTCATAGAGATGAATACACTGGTAGGCTAATTAATTACAGAAATGGCTGTTGGATTATAATAAATACAAACAATATTAGGTTTAACGGAAGTATAAGAGAAGAGGAAAAGCCACTATCTTTCCTAAAGTGAAATACATCAGGAAAACCTATGCAGACTTTAATGCATTGGAGTTAGATCTGAAAGAATAAATAGGAACTTGACCAACTGAGAAAAGAAGAAGACTATTACAGGGCTTGGCATAACTCAGGTGTAAAAATTGGTGATGTGAAATAGAAGGAAAAATGTGGGAGATGAGTTGGTGGAGTAAATTTTTATTTGTAAGTATCCAACTTGTTCTTTGAAACTTATGCTAAAACTAATATAGTGAATTCTTCTTTAGTTCCCAGGAGATATCTACTGTCAAGGTAGTTTTCTACGAAGTTATTCTCTTTAAGAAAGACTCTCCAATGTCTTTCATTTACTCAATTCAGAGTAAAAGCACCATTACTATCATAGTGCTTACAACAGAATCATATAAACACATTTAAAAAGATGCTTCCTTGGAAAGTTATAGCTCTAAAAATAACTGGGATGTATCATTTTAATACACTTACACAAAATGCATAGTGTTGCCTTTAATATACATAAGAGACATAAAAGTCACCTGCCTAAAATATACTTAGTTCTCCACTGTATGCTGTTATGACTATTTCATAAAAGAAAGTATGTGCATAAATCCTGTTGGACTTAAACAGAGAGAAAATGTTAAATATCCAGTTTATATAATGCTGTTGCCAATGTGACTGCATAATTGGAAGTTTGTTTAATAAAAGGTATCCTCCCCTCAGAAGTCACAAGGTCAGTTCTACCCAATGTTAAATATTAAGTGTTAGTTAATCATTTTCAAACTCACTTCAATGACTTTCCCCCTCCAAAGTCTTGTTTTCTCCTACAGAGTTCCTCCATTTGTTCCCAAAGCAATTTATATGCAAGCTTTAAGGAGAAAATCCTACTGACTAAAAGGGACTGATTAGCTTACCTCTATTAGTTTACTAGTTTTTACTTCATTTTCCATTCTGTAGTAAACTGTGTAACCAAGAAATAATGTTTACACTTTTATGAATGTTTTTTCTTTCTTCCACATTTTGTAAATTTTTCTTTCCAAATATAAGAAAAGCAATATTTTTTTCACTGTGTGTTATAGTCATCTTCCAATAAGATTAATATTACTTGTTGGCAAAAGTTGAATTTAAGGGAATTTATTTTCTAATATTAAAACATTATCAATTGGAAAGCAAATTATGGCTTATCAATTTTTAGAGCAAAATGTATATAATTTTGGCTTATTTAGAACATTAAAAAGTCACTAAACATAAAAATTATAACTTTTTCCAATTTTTTGTTAAAGTTATATTTCAAGGTTTGGATTAGTTGATACCTATTTGTAAGCTTCTCTGACATGAAGGTTTTCACTGGAGGAAAAACAAGCTAATTGCTGTTGTTTTTAAACAATAAGAAAAGTGTTAGTCAGCATGACTGAACTGCCCACTTGAACTCAAGAACAGCTGTAAAAGCAATTCTTTTTTCAAAGCAGAAACTGGAATGTATCAAATCAACAAGGTAATAATAATTTCTTATGCTTGACCCTTATTATCTTGAAATAGTTTACTTGAAATTAGAGGATATCATCTGTAAACCCACTTAATCAGATGAAAACTGCTATACAGTGCAACTCACAAAAGAAAACAGTGAAAGTGCTGTTAAAAACTCTTTCATGTGTATATAACCATCTTGTACACCCCCAATAGTATGAACAACCTACTCTGGATCTAATTAGATCATGCACTTTGGTCTCAGACTTGACATGTAATATGTACGTGAACTTGGGCAAATGACTTAGTCTCACCTTTAGTCTCATTATCTGTAAAATACTTCAGGAGGTGAATAAATAAACTGTAGCACATTTCAGACAATGAAATATTATTCAGCACTAAAAATAAATGAGCTATTAAGTCATGAAAAGACATGAAGGAACCTTAAATGAATTTTACTGTGTGAAAGAAACTGATCTGAAAGGCTACATACTATGTGATTCCAACTATGTAACATTCTGGAAAAGGCAAAATGATGGAGATTGTAAAAAGATTAGGGGTTAGGTTGGGAGGAAAGGGACAAATGGGGAGCACAGAAAATTTTGAAGACACTGAAACTATTCTGAATGATACTATAATCCTGGATACATGTAATTATACATTTGCCAAAACCCACAAGACATGTAACATCAATGTAAACTGTGGACTTTGGGTGATAATGATGTGTAGATGTAGGTTCATGAACTTTAACAAATATATCACTCTGGTGAAATGTTGATAGTAGGGGTAGTGAGAAAGGATGGATTATGCATGTATAGGGCTTCTGTACTTTCTGCTCAAAATTACTGTGAACCTAAAACTGATAAAAATTAAAGTCGGTTAAAAAAGAATATTATCATCTATCTCAAAAGATAGTTTCAATGATCAAAGGAAATAACATAAAGTATCTGATATTTGTTCTATAAGCACTCAATGTCTCTTTGCAGTAGTCAATCTTTCATTTATTCAATAAACATGTAATGAGAATTAAGAGAAGTGATTACTATTATAACCATGTAAATTTTTCCCACAAACAACTTTGGCAAGTATTTTTTTAAAATGTTTACTAATTCATTGATCATTTATTTTATATTGTGACTTTTTATATGATTATAGGGTCTATAAATTGCAGTTAATTCTAACATGAAAATTCAACTCTCATTATGTACAAGAAATATCAACACTATGTCATATGTAAGTTTAAAAAAAAACTAAGAAATTTTCTATCACAGACTGAATGTACATGATAAATAAAATTAGTTAACATAGCAGTGTGTGTATTAGAACAAGAACTTCCTAAATGAGTCATAAGGTTAATTATCCAGAATAACGAATGAAGTAGGACTGGTTAGTATTTCAAGACCTTAGGTATTTCTTCTCCTTTGCTGACTTTAAATATTTAATTAATTATCCCATATAAGTGAAACAGACTTCTAAAAACATCAGACAATACTTAATTTATAATTTATAGAAGGATAAATACAAATAATTTTGAAGTTTCTTTTTAAATTCTCACATCCCTAATTAATATTTATTAGGATAATTTCACAAAAGCAGTAACAAAACTATGCCAGAGGGGACTTGGAAATATTTGGTTGTGCTATTGGAAGAGGCAGGAGGTTTCTCTTTCCCTAAAATGGAAGATTTAAGTTCAATACATCATTTCCTAAATAATAGTTTCATAATATTTAATCAAATCATTCATTATTCAGAAATAACACTGTGGAGAAACAGATTAATGTTGCACAAAGGCCGAGTTCATTTGTTCTGGACAGGTGGCCAGTCTGTAGCTCTGTGTCAGCAGCCCAAACCCGCCCACAATAGCCCTAAAGATGATTATGCAAATGCCAGACAACCCAGCTATTTTCCCAGGAACAGGAGAAGGGCTCCTAGTAGAAGCTATAATTGTTCTGCAGTCATGTGGAAAAACAAGCAGGTCTTTTTTTTCCTTTTTTGCTGGAAGCAGAGTGTTTTCATTAAGCACTACTACAATATGTGTGAGATATACAAACACAAACACACACACACGTCATGAAGACATGGAGGAACCTTAAGTGAAAGAAGGCTACATATGATATGGTGCAGGGTGGTATGGGAGTGGGGTTTGTGTGTGTGTTTGAGGTTTACTTCTCAAACACCATACACAGCTTATTCCATGCTTTTCCCCAAGCTCTTCTTGCTAGCTGGACCAGCTATCTTAACAATACCAAGTCTTCTCTGTTGGTTATCCTTCTCTGGCCAATAAGATGCATACAGTAATTTATTAACTTTGACCACTGAATCTTATAAGCATGAGATATTCTCTGGCAAAGCTGAGATGAGAACCATTCTTACTCCTTATACATAAAACTGTTTTCTTTTCCATGTAGGGGCATAATGAAACAGGCTGAAGATAGAAACTCATCAAATTTGAAATGCAGCACTGACAAGAAAACACTATTTCCTAGCATTTATTAATTAATGTTAATGTCATCAAATTTTGGGGAGGTTTGTTATTGATTTTACATAAAGTCATCAGATTCTTTAGTTTATAAAATGCAGTTTTTCAGCTCACTGCTCTAACACCTGATTTTAAAATTCTCTCTGGACTTAAAGTTATTTAAAGTATTATTGTTGTTGGATTTTTGATTCTACAAGATTCATAAACAGTATTTCTTTTTCCTTTTTCTTACCTCTCTTGTACTACTCATACCTTAATTCTCTCTGCTGTTATACAGAAGGGCATTACCTGCTTTATTTAGTAAAAGGCATAAGATGCTACTACTTTATCTACCTATATGGCACTCAGTAGTTTCTAGAACTCATGTTAGAAAATGTGACCAAGTCTTTCTACCCTAAATTCATTTAAAGGAAGATTTTTCTCAAATGCTTAGAAACAGATTATGATATTCTTTGAAGATGTCAAATATGTTATTTTAAAATAAGACATTACAGACTTTTAAATGTTTATTAAGAATATATGTATGTTAAGATTAAACCAGTCATAAGTAGGTAACTTCTTTAAACTCAATAGCATTACTGATATGAGATTTAGGTAATATAAATTCCACTATCCATGAATCAAATTTACATTCAAAACTCTTTTAAAAATAACTTAGCTCCAGTTTCTAAATTATTGTTCCTTCTGGAAAATCCTCACGAAATACTTTCTTTATTTCTCTTACAGCACTCATCATATAGTTACTTTAATATATTCATTCAATCATTTATTCCTTGGCCCTAAATTCAAACAGATGAGCAAGTCATAGTCTCTATCCTCTCTAACACTAGTAAGAGAAATATCTGATTCTTTAAAAATGTTTTCAATATATTCTGATGAAGGTATAGAGTAGAATATGCTGAATATGGTAGACTATATTTATGGTTCAGAACATTCCCTGTCACCCCACCAAGATAGCTAAAGTAAAGAAAAAAAAAAAAAAGGCAGATAATATCAATACCAAGTATTAGTGAACATATAGAGAAACTGGAACCCTCACACATTGCTGGTGAAACTATAAAATGATGTAGCCACTTTGGAAAACAGTTTAGCAGTTCCCAAAAATATTAAACAGAGTTACCAAATGGCCCAAGCAATTCCACTCCTAACTGCAGTATCAAGAGAACTGAAAATATAATGTCCACTTAAAAACTTGTACATGAATGCTTACAGAAGCATTATTTACAATAGCTCAAAGTAAAAACAACACAAATGTCCTCAATGATGAGTAGATAAATAAAAATATGGTATATCTAAAAGTATGTCCGTTAATGGGCTATGATTTAGCAATAAAAAAGCATTGATTGAAGTACTGATTGAAGTACACACTACAACTTGGATGAACCCTAAAAACATATGCTAGGTAAAAAAAGCCATTTACAAACTGCATGATTCCACTTATATGAAATGTCTTGAAAAGGCAAATCCATAGATACAGACAGTAAACTAACTGATGGTTGCCCAGTGCTAGGGACATTGATGGGGAAATAGAGAGTAACTCTTTTGGGTGTGATAAAATGTTTTTAAAAATTGATTTTAGTGGCGGTTGTATAACTGTGAATATACCAAATACCACTGAACTGTACATTTTAAAATGGTAAATTGTATGGAATGTAAATTGTATCTTAATAAGGTTGTCAGTGTGTATGTGTGTGTGTGTGTGTATGTGTGCACGCGCGCGTGTGTTCGCCACCCCTCCTTCCCCACCTCTCTTTAAGTATTATACTTTCCCATCCCAATGATATGTGGCCATGTGACTTGCTTTGGCTAATGAAATGTGAATAGAAATGATGGATTATATTCCTTCTCATCAGAAGCTTTAAGAATTAGGACATGTCATGATAATATAACAATTAGCAAAATACTTTAAAATATTTTAATTTATCTTTTTTTCTAATTGTGTACATTCTTTCAATAGTCATAGTGTAATCGTATGGGGAGGCCATTTTTAAAAGTTTGAAAACCATTTCCCTTGATTACCGAGGACTTATATCTAATATATTGTCAGACTCAGTATGAATTGCCCAGTGTTGTTCTGTTTCTACAGTGGCAGCATAGAATACAGTAGGGGCTTAATAAATATAGTTCAAATGAATATCCATCCAGATGTCAATAATGATATCAGGAACAGGTCAGAAATTTAAAATTCAATCTAAAAGGCTAGTCAGAAGAGTAGCATTAAATAAACCAAGAGGTTAAGCAGCAGCCAGGGTGGGTAGATGCCTACATAAAGGAAAACAGTTAATACAAATTCTCTTCACCATTTACACGAAACTGAAACTGAAAAAACTGAAAGCAACAAATGAGCAAGACAAACAGAGACTCATTAACATGGACAACCAAAGGGAAAAGGGAGGAGGCAGGTAAGGGCAAAGGTCAAATATATGGCGATGGAAGGAAATTCGACTTTGGGTGTGAACACACAATGCAATATAAACATGACATATTATTGAATTGCATGCTTGATACCTATATAATTTTATTAAACAATGTCACTACAGCAATTTATTTAAAATTAAATAAATGTTTATGTGCATAGAATATAAGATCAAATGGAAATATTACCAAATAAAAAAGATAAAAGTAAAATCCACATGATGGAAGACAATATTTTAACCCATGCTACCAAGTGTTTTATTTCAAATATACACAGAACTCCTATATATAAGAAAAACAAATACAAATTAATGGAAAAGGGTTAAATACTTGAAAAGGGTCTTCACAAAAGAAGATATAACCAAGTGGTTAAAAAACACTTAAAAAGGTTTTTAATTTCACTAATAATAAGTGAAATTCAACTAAAAACAAATGATATAATTTCATAACTACCAGATTGGAAAATAATCTGACAATATTAAGCATGCTGACCATGTACAATATAAAAATTCTCACACATTTCTGGTATAGTGTAAATTGCTACAACCACTTTGGGAAATTATCTAGTAAAATTTAAGACACATTTAATCCTATGATTCTGAAATTCTACTCTTAATACATGACATAAAACTTATGCATTTGTGCAACAGGAAACATGTATGTAAATGTTCATAGCAACGTTTTTCATAAAAACCAATAAATGGAAACAACTCAGATATCTGTTAACAGTAGAATGGATAAACTGTGGTATACATATACAATACAAAACTACTGTATATGAAAACTATTAGTTCAAGGAAACTTGAACTAATGATTCACAAAAGATTTCTAAATGACCAATAACCATATGACAAGAGAAGAGGCTCAATCTCATCAGCAATCAGGAAATGCTAATTAAAACCACAAGGATTTTCCATTTCATACCCATTTAAGTTTCCCACAAAATAAACCTTAAAAGGGAAGTTAAGTTGTTATTGAAAATTAAATATCTTCTACAGTTTAGTTTATATATACATGATAATATTTCTCTAATATTTTAGTGCCCTTCATTTTCACTTTTCTTTTTTAAAATTCCCATTGAAAAAAATAGTTTTGCTGTATAGATCTTCTGACTTTTTATATCCTCAGATGTTTTATTCTCTTCTTGTCTTTTTTTATTCTGTAAAGTTTATTCAATTTATAGCAACATAAAATAGCTTGAATCTTATAAACATGATGATGAATGACATAAGACTCAAAGGCTAAAATGGAATTAACTACACTATATTCTTTAAGGATGCATATGTAGTTATAAAGAAAAGCAATGATTATCATGTGTCAGAATATTAGGTACTTCTGGAAGCAAGTAAAGAAGCTATCATAAAACACAGGGAGGTTCCAGGGTGCTGAAAATTTTTCTATTTCTTTATGTAGATGGCACTTAATGGGAATTTGTTTCATAATTATATATTTAGTATACATTTCTATTCTTAGTGTTTTTTATTTACTTCTTTAATGTTTCACAATTTTAAAAGATTCCTTAAAATAACTGGACCATTAAATCACTAGAGCTTAGATAGAATATATTAATTTATGCATATAGACTTCTAATATGATAAATGGGAAGAATTCTATTTCTTAATTATAGTATTTTCCCAATTCTTTATTCCACTGATATATACACAGTAAAAGTTTAACTCTGAAGATAATTTACACAACAATACCAAATCCCAAGATCACATGAATCACTTAAATGGAGCACCTTATAATAATACTAGAGAATTTTAAGAATATAGGCTAGTATCATAAAATTTTAAAAAGATGCAGCAGATTAATATTTAACATCTATACCAAATTTTACTTCTCTGAATCAGATTAAGTCACTAAAAGGCTCTATTTAGGAGTGAATGCAAATACTATTCATTTTCATAAGCAAGTAGTCATCACTCTATCAAGTTTTCTGGGCAACTTGCCAAGTAATATATAATTTAAATTTTCTATTTGTTTAATTACTCCTTATCTTGGTTACCAGATCCACCAACCATTTATGTAATTAAAGAAATTAATCAGCTAAATTACCTACAATTTTATTGTTCTCTTAAAACACTGACCCAACATATAGATAAAATAATATTTTCAGATTAAAAAAAACTATTTCTGTATTTTTTTAAATCAAACATGTCAGAGACAGCTAGCTTTACTGGTATCCATGTTCTTCTCCTCTTCGAGGCATACACATTGATGAGATTTTTCCAGCTTCCAATGGGATGTGAAAAGACGTAATGTGTATTATATTCAGGCCCAACAAGGCCTCCCACATGCAATCCTTTTTCTTCTTCCCCCTCCGCTAACAACATGCAGGGGATTCACCCAGCAGAGGGCTTGATGACCTAAAGAATCCTGGAGCCCCAAGATTAAAGGTGCCTGGATCATTAAATCATCACGTGAAAGCTATTCAACAAACTCCTGCAATAAAGTGTTAAGTGAATGAGAAATAAATTTCTTTTCAATAAGACTCAGTGATTTTCCGGTTGTTAGTTAAAACAATTAACCTATCCTGATGAACACAGAACATTTACTAGTGAGAGTTATCAATAATTCTTTCTGTTTCCAAATTTGTTCCACTCAATGTATTCAGGGCCTGCCACTATCCTGTATGTCACCTCTGTGTGACTCAGAGACCATTTTAGTATACAAATTAGGAAAAGGCATCCACTCTGGGAGGACCCAACTCTACAAGAAATAGCTTGGCAAGGCATCCATATGTGTAGGAATGAAAGGTGTCCCATTCTCCAAGGGACTTCGATGACAAGTCATTCAGCTTGATGAGAAAAGCCAGGACTGGATTTGAGTTTCCTATTGAACCTTAGCTTAGCAAAGACACAAACTGTACAATCATTCTAGAAGGCCCTAGACATACCTCTCTACTATTCTTTTTCCTGCAATAGGAACATGGTGTTCCTAAAGTATACATCTATGACATTTTCTGTATCGACTATAATTCAGCAAAAAGACATTAATTTTTCAGCATATATGCAAGGTAATTTTTAGTTAAAAAAACAATGCTTAAAACAAAACATTTAATTTAGTAGTCAAATTATTCTTTCATTTCAATAAATTTTAAGATACCCAGATTGTTTTCCAAAGAACAAAAGTAAACATTGAGTTTCTCATTCTCTTAAGTAAAATCCATTGCAAGAAAAGTACAGATACACTTTTCACTGTTATTAATTTAAAATTACCCCAAGTTCCAGTTTTCCTTACACTGTGTAAAATTAAGGCTAAGGATAACTAATGTGGAGAATGGTGGAAGGAATCCCAGCCTGGCCAAGCCCAAGATACTTGAACTATAGCACTACTTGCTGAAGAAAATCAATTAACCAGGAGCTGAGGCTGCTCATCTGAATAGTAAAAGAGTTGCAATGGATGCCTCCAATAATCACCTGTTACAAATTTCAAGTACAACCTATGGAGATTCTGCCAAAGAGATGCAATTATTGTGAGAATTAAACTGAGCCCATGAAATGCCTAGAACAGTGACTGGGACACAGTAGGTACTGAATAAGTATCTCTTCATTCTTAAGTTTAACCATAAAATTCTATGACTACTGCCTCTATTATAAGTGTTGAATTCATTGACTAACACAAAAACAATACTTCCAAAGTCATTTCCAAATCTTAATTTCAGGATTCTACAAACCTACAATAACAGAATCCAAACTGTCTTTTAGAGATTAGCACATATGTATTAGAGATATACATTAAGATTAGGCAAGTGGTGGGAAAACACTGTATGTTAAACAAACAATGCACACATCATAGACAAAAATAATTAACTTGCTAGCGTGTATATAAATATTCTAAAACAAAAGATGAGAAGGAAAGTTATAAAAGACCTCTTGCCTATATTCCTATAATCAAGAAGCATCTATGAATTAATTTGAAAAAGAAAAACTAATTTAAAAAAAGTATGTGAATAACCAGTAAAGCAAAATGCACTGCGAACAACTACAAACATAGGAATATGCATAAACACCAGTAATTAGAAAAATGAAACTTAAAATTAGATATTTTGGTCCAGCTTGGCAAAAAAATAATAATAATAATAATGAACTGGCAACATCCACTCTGGACCCTTCACTGACCCCTGCATACCCATTAGTCACTTAAGTGCCATCTAGGTTATCAGATCAACTTTTGTGTTGTGCAGTACTTGTGTTCAAGCAACCCTTATTTTACTTAATAATGGCCCCAAAGCTCAAAAGTAGTGATCTGACAATTCAGATATGCCAAAGAGGAGCCAGAAAGTGTTCCCTTTAAGTGAAAAGGTGAAAATTTTTGATTTAAAGAAAGAAAAAAAAATGGGATGCTGAGGTTGCTAAGATTTATGGTAAGAATGAATTTTCTATTTGTGAAACTGAGAAAGAGAAAGAAATCAGGGCTAGTTTTCTGAGAGATATCACATCCACATAACTTTTAATATAGTATAATTATTCTATTTTATTATTAGTTATTATTTAATGTTACTGTATACATCACATATGTAATAGTAGTCCCCCCTCATCTGTGGGAGACACATTTAAAGACCTCCAGTGATGCTTGAAATCGCAGATAGTACCAAACTCTATATAAACTGTTGTTCTTTTCTTATACATATGTATCTTTTCACTTAAACACTTCGTGGCTTCTCTGGCATATCCAAATTGCTAGCATCACTACTCTTGCATTTTGGGGCCATTATAAAGTAAAATAAGGGTTACTTGAACACAAGTGCTGCAATACCATGGTAGTCAATCTAACAACCAGATGGCTACTAAGCGGGGGCGGGTAGTGGATAACGAGGAGAAACACTGGACAAAGGGATGATTTATGTCCTGGAAGGGACAGAGCAGGACTGCATGAGATTTCATCATGCCACTCAGAACAGCGCAATTTAAAACTTAAGTACTGTTTATTTCTGCAATTTTCCATTTAATATTTTCAGACCACATTTGACTGCAGATAACTGAAAACACAGAAAGCAAACCACAGATAAGAGGGGATCACTGGATAGGGAAAAACATAATATATATATAGGGCTTGGTATCTGTGGTTTCAGGAATCCACTTGGGGTCTTGGAACGTATCCGTTACAGATAAGGGGGGACTACTTGTAAATTGTTAGTGTAAATACAAATTGCTGTAGCATTTAAATTTTTTTACCTATTAGAAAAATATGTTAATTGTTTTATCTATTAATATCTGTTAAAAACTTTAGCACAGATATGCTTTGTTGCCAGGATGTCATTTTCAGAATTATTAAAAGCATAAGTATAACAAGATAAACAAAAATGTTCACTGCAGTTCTGTTTTCAACAACTTAAAATCAATATGGATCAATGTGGATGTTAAATAATTTACATGTATAATATGAACTATGATACTGTCAATAAAATTGAGATCTTTATTCATTTGAGGAAAATGTCAGTGACAAAAATACTATTAAATATGAGAGACAAGATTTAGAATAAGTTTAAGTATGATCTTATTTTTTTATAAAGGATAAAAAAACTACATATTAAATTAGCATACATAAAAGGAAAAGATTCATTACAAACATAAAAGGGCGAATTTGAAAAGCAATAAAAGATAATTAATTTTATGTACCTCTGTATTATTTGACTTGTTAAATACACAATTTTTAATTTAAAAAAACCTTGTAAAACAGTCAAAATGTCTGACACATACCCAAATACCAGAATAAAAAAATTGTTAGCTCCATTGTTTTTATGTATGTTATCCAAGGTTATAAGAATACGGTTGTCATAATATTAAATGTCATGATATATACTTGAATTTATATTGTGAATAAGTGTAACTATAAGAGGAAACAGAATATAAGCAATCTATATTCTGCTTTGGATTCATATCTTCAGATATGACAAAATACCAGCCATTGACAGTATTCACTGCCAAAGATAATGCAAAATGTCCTGACAAAGTCCGAAGCCATGATGTAAAAACACATCTTTAAAACTGTTCAGTGATTTCTAGTGGCAAATATTTTTGTACCTTCTTCTGTAAATAGAAATGAACTCTTTTCTTGACATTAATGTGATACCAACAAGTATTTTGTAGGACTATGCTTATCAAAATGCCATAAACTGTATTGACTCTTTTATCACATGCAGAGCACTGTATCTCTCAGAATTCACTTAGTATTTGTTAAATGACTGTATATACAAATGACACTGTGACAATGATGCTGTCATCTCATTTCAGCTTGACAACTGTTAGTTATTTATTAACCCCCCTATATAGAGGAGAAATGGTTTAAATATCTTATTTAGGCTGACTGTGTTAACAAATGATAGACCCAGAATTAGAATTCCAATGGTCTTATTCTCTTATTTCTTTACAATGTACATATAGCCTGTGAAAATATCAGCTATTTCCAGAAAAAAAGCTTAAAGTGAAAAAAAAATCACAAGAGATGAGAACAGAAAAACATAATAGAAAGAAGAAAACCTGACAACAGTAGCAAGTCAAACTGTAGAAAGTATTGACCCAAAGTATCTGAAGCACAGATAGAGCAGCAGGATATATGTGTATCCAGTTTAGTAACTACAGTTCCTTTAATTGAAAGATGATTTCTCATTCCTTCCATGCCATGTACTCAACATATAGGAGAAACAAAATTTACCTATGATCTCCCTTTAGCTAGAGTTTATGATGGTTTATTATTGGCTTATTTTGTTATTTACAAGTAAAAGGCATTTCAGAGACAATTTCCCACGAACTAAATAACTTAGTTAACTGTGTATGCATTGCTATTGTGGAATTAATAATAAGAACTCCAAAAATGTTAATTGCTTATTCATGAATTCAGATTGACTGGAGCATCTCTACTTTGGGTGGTCGGTCAAGTTCAGTTCTCTTTCACTTGTATTTCATACTAGGACCCAGTCTAAAGAGGTAGCAGTCACCTAGGGCAAGCTCTTCTCACGGTAAATGGCAGAAGTATAGGGAGCTGGAAGAAACTTCCCTGGCCTCTTAAAGTCTCATCTCAGAAATGGCCTACTGTCACTTCCATCTCCATTCTATTGGCCCAAGTAACTCATATGACCAAGTCCAAAATCAGTGAGTCAGGAATGTATATTTCACCCCCAAGAGAAAGGGCAAAGAAAGATTAGTTTATGAGTAATAATTCAATATGCCATAAACTCTTAAAAAATTTCCAGAAATTTTTCATTTGTGTTCAATAACGAACATGCAAACAGCAAAGTATTGATTAAGTAACTCATTCATATCAAATCCTCACATGAATAAGAGCTAAGAGGAACAGTAAATACGTGAATGACAGAATCGACATGCAAAAACTTCTCAATATACTGGTACAGTGGGCTGAACTCAATACAATGGAAACTCATAGGAGTAAAAGTCTTACTGTGGTTTAGTACATGATAGAGATGATCTGGTTTAATGGCAAGCTATGTAAAAGACAGTGGTTTTGAGTTTAAGTTCAATAAGAGTCACTGTGATATAGCTACCTAAAAAGGTAATGCAACTTAGCCTATATTCACAGTAATAATAACATCATTGAGTGACCAGTACATATGAAGTCTATAGTAAAACTTAAAAAAAAAAAAACATAAACAGTCTGAACAGTCTGCTCTACTCTGAGCCAACACATCCATAGGATTATTAAACTGGCTTCTGATCTGAGTATCAATATTTGAGGAAATAATGACAGAAAACTAGATAAGTAAAAGGTTTAAAACAGTCGTATAGGTCTTTCAAGTATGTACTGGATAAACTACAGAAGCCTAGGACTGGGAAGACTGGGAGTGGGATAAAGACCTGCAAAAGATAAGAACAAGCATAAAAGTTATCTTCAAATTCCTAAAAGGCTATCATGTACCCAAAAAAGGTTACTTGGAAGAGAATATTTTTGCTCAATATAAGTCAGAACATTTCAATTAGAAGATGAATGCCTTGAGAAATAGTGACATTATTATCATTGAATTCAGAAAGAGGCTACAAGATCTCTAGTGGCTGGCAAATTTTTACTGTCAAGTGCCATAGAGAAAATATTTTTGGTTTTGTATGCCATATGACTCCTGTGTCAACTACCCAACTTTGTCAGGGTAGCAAGAAAACCACCACAGATAACATGTAAACAAATGGGGGTGACTATGATCCAATAAAACTTTACTTAAAAAACTGGTGTCAGGCCAGATGCTTGTAGTTTGCCAACCCCTAATCTATATTAAAAAGAGTGAATGAATGTAAAGAGGGTTGCAACATAAAATCTTTACACCAATTCCAGCTCTAACGCTCCATTACATATTATATGTTTTTAAAGATCATCATACTTCCATGTAAGGAAGACATACAAATGTTTCTAAATGGCCAATAAGATCAAAGCAAAAAAAGGAAGTTAACAGCATGAAATAGCTGAGTCTCTATAGAAACTTTTGAAATTTCATAATTTAACAATAATTTTCAATGAAAATTGATTAGATACTATACATTTGTTGAAATATTATCACTATATACCTTACAAATTTGATAGAACATTTTCAAAAGAAGATACACATATTGGAAATTTATGAATACAGAATCCATTTCTTTAATTGTGAGATTATTTAAATTTTACTATAACTCTATAAGATAAATTTCTGGAACTGACTACTAATAAAAGATTTAAAAAAGAATTCTGAAAATAAAAAATCACTTGCTTCATCTTGGGAAAAAGTTAAAAAAAGAATATCCCGAGTTTGCTAAAATTTCTTTTAAATCTCTCCTCCAATTCTCATCAACATACCTCTGAATCTGGTTTCTCTGAATGTTATTAAAAAACATAGGAACAGTTTAGGGTACATTATCTCATGTGTGTAGCATGGTTGTTAATCAAATCTAAATTAGGTAAATTAATAGCAAGAAAGAAAATTATTTGTCACATTAATTTTATACTGATATATCTGTATTTAGAGTGTTGTTAAATGGAGGTTGTAATTTCATTCCATTTTGTGTGTAGTCAACGATAAAAAAAGTTATGACTATAATAGCAACTCTGTATTAATTGGCTAGAAGATAATTTTAAGTAACAATATTTAAGTTCTAATTCTTTTCTTTTTCCTTATGTATGACTGTTCTATTTACTGAAATATAATTTATCTGTTTAATTAAAATTTTTAAGCTTGTATTTTTCCTTTTTAATTTTATTTTCCAGTAATTTATTTTTATTGTACTTTACAAAAGTGTCCATCCACAAATTATCAGGAAAAAAAAGTCATCACAACAGGTATTTCAAGAAGCACAACTCTAGTGCACAGGATGGCAAATTACATGCAGCTGTCTGTTTCTCTAAATAGTTTGATTAGAACACAGCCACATCTATTTGTTTACCAACTGTCTATTGCTACTTTTACTCTACACAACAACAAAACTGAATAAGTATGGAAGAGATCATATGACACTCAAAGTCTAAAATATTTACTGTCACTTTGCAAAAACTGTTCACCAAAATGCTGTAGATGACTGAACTTAACATTTTCCTTCCCCAATTACTAAAAAAAAAACAAAGGTATCACTGGAGCTCAGGATGCTTAAGATGATTAGACATTCTTACCTGCAGACAGAGGACTAGAAGAATTGAAGTTCAGACACTAAAATTTAGGTACTACCATTGATAGGGAATTAAAGGCAAGTAAACCCCCTTTTACATGATCTGTCTCTTGATATTCAGAATTCTAATTGTGTGTCTAATTTCGATTTACAAAACTTAAAATCTGTTCTAGATAGGGGAAGATGCACTTGGTTGGAAGACCAAAAAGAATCTTTCAAACCAGATACACAATAAGAGTTCCAACTACAGGTGCATGTGTGAATGCATGCATATGTGCTAAGCCGAGAGAAAAGAATTTTCTCTGGCTATAATTTTTATATAACTGCACTTGTACCACTTTGAAAAATGATATCCTACAGATTTCATAAAACAACAATGAAAACAGTATTAAACATAATTTGAGTTTGATGTGCTTTAGATTTTATTTGCTACTTGGAATCCAATCTTAAAATGACAAGATAAATTTATAATGGTTATATAATTCAGTGTCCATGGTTCAATTATTTTAAAATCATAAAATTATTTTTGTAAAAACGTATGTCCAGACTAGTTCATTATATTCTTTTACGGGCTGGAAAGCAAAGTCTATAAAATGGAAGGATATCCTGTTATTCTGAGAACAATGGCTCACTATTACATACCTCTCGAATAATTTCCTATTATGATTTTTTGAATTCCATTAGAATATACATCACGCATAATGAATACAAATTCTTGAAAGTTGCTGAAAAATATAAGCTGGGATTTGTTTTAAAAACTTTTAACTTTATAACAATAAATAGTGCTCAGAATATTTTGAATATTGTTATCAAAGAGTTAATATACCAACAAGTATTTGGGTTCTTCCTTTCAAGAAGTTATGAGCCACAAGGGATTATGAGATATAATTCCTGGCTGCAAGCAGTTCATAATCTAGTTGAGGTCTTCTACATAGTTAAAAGTAACGCAATGCTTCTAGTGTCTAATTGGTATGGAAGAATTTGTCTTCGAAATTCATATCAGCAATCATATTCTAAAGTATTGCAAACTGTAGGGGAAAATGCTGCAATGATATAAGACATAAAATACTTTTAAAAATTATTTAGAAGAGCTATTAAATATTTTTTAAAAATGTACAAACTAAAAAGAAGCAATCTAATTTTGAGCATTAACAATGAGAGGCTTAGTAACTAAATTAACTACAGTGAATTCAGTCCATAATTAAAATAAAGCAGATAAATAGAGGTGAAAAAGTATTAAAACATCAACTCTGAATAGAATTAAAAGGGAAGAACATAGACCTTTCAAAATCAAAGTATACTCGCAGAATTTAGAGGGAAGTGTCCTGATGTCTTCAATTTATTTTGAAATGCACTTAAATAAAAAAATTAATGAACAGTAGAACAATCAAAAGATAGATATGTGATAAAACAAGTATACTAAATGTTAATGGTAGAATATAGGTGGATATGTAGGTGTTAACTGTCATATTCTTTCAATTTTGCTGTTTAGATATATTCAGAAATAGTAGCAAAATGTATATTAACATTTTAATATCCTTTCAATATATCAGTTGAAGAATTTAATGAGTACAATATTATTTGACTACAAAAAAATTTTAATTCACTTTATTAAAATTCACTTTATTCATAATTCACAAGAAAATTTTATGCCCAATGTTATTCACAAAAACAAATCAAATAATTTGAATTACCAACACAGAAACACAGAACTAATTAACAGCACTCATATAAAGGAAAATTAAACAGAAAGGGGGATATTCTCATTAATTGTGCACAAATAATTTTTCAGAAATCAGAGAAAATATTTTAAAAATCAGAGGAGGTACTTAAGTAACTGCCATCCAGACTTTTAGAAACCTAAGAATTCCAGAACTGTTCTAGGCCTAAAAGTCAATGTCCTCTAAAAAACTCTTTGGTAGGAAAGAAGCAGTTTCTCTCCCTCTGAAACCTGGAACATAGATTTAAAATCCCAATTAAAAATCTCCTCTAAAACACTCAGTTTCCCCTGCTCTTGTTTTCAGATATTTCTAATTTCAATATACTAAAACTGGATTTTTAGTACATACATATGTGTACACACACACACACACACACACACACTCCTGTTCATCTTAGAATCTCCATTTATTCTGTTCTAAAGTATCTGTACATGAGAAAGCATACTCTAATACGAAATAAAGACAAATAACAACCCAACTATTAGTATGATGATGATTATGTTTATTATTTTACAGATTGATAAACTGAAGCAAAGAGTGGTTAAAGTAAACTAGCCAAGATTTCACAGTTATTAAATAGCAGAGCTAGGATTCAAACCATATTCTTAACCATCAGGCTATACTCTCTATTTAGAAAATTCTTATCCTCCAGAGACCCATTTTTAGCAAATAGCCAAGATTTCTAAGTCACAAATTTAAAACTGGGCCTCAGTGTTTATGAACTAAGCCAACCAGGGCAAAGGAGGCCTCAGTGTTTAAGAACTGATGTATCTTATTCCCACAGCAATTGATACTGAATACTTTATCCATAGTCTTCCCGAATCATTCATTACTGCTATGGATTATTTCCCTTTGCTTATAATTTTGCTGCATATAATTGTGATTTAAAAACTACTTCATTTTGCCTCATACTATACTCATTTGCACATTTATCCCACTTGATTTAAACCCTTTGAGGACAAGAATCATTTTTTATTTATCTTTGCATCTATCTCAAAAAAAATATTTAAGAAACCACTTGCTCATATTATTTAACAATTTACTGAGTTCCAATGTTTAAGTCACTAAAAAAAATTATCTGAAATAATAACCCCTTATTAAAGTAATGGTTAAAAACATTAATAAAAATTCATTTTAAATGAATGTTCCTCGAACCAATGATATTTGGTTTACATTTATTAGTATATGAAAACTAAGTATAATTCTGCTGTGACATATATATGTATATATAAAATGCTTTAAAAACTGAAGAAAGTAAATGTCATTAAACAGATACAGAGATTAATCCTACTGCAAGAAATATAGTTTTCACAAACTATTTAAATATAAGCTTCATTAAATAATTAATTTCTGAGAATACAGAATAGTAATTTACAATACATGAGCTATCTGTGGCTCTCAATTATTGGTCAAAAGACATGCTTTGATTTCCTTCTAGCAATACCATTTTCTCAGCTTAAGAACATTTTATTGATTCCTACACTGAATTATAATTTCCAACACAGCAGTCATGAAAAGAACATTCTTCATTTCATGCACTAAATGTTATTTAAGCACTTGTGATGTGCCAGACATTGTACTAAGTGCCAGAAATAAATTACAAGGGAAATACAATCCTGTATTCGAGGACTTTATAGGTGGAGAAGTGATGTGTGGATGCTATCATGAAATGTTTCCTGGATAGTGTTACAGTTTCCTCTTGTAAGTAAAAGCATTAGATTACCTCCTCCTTTCTCAGAAAAGTCATGAGGCAAGCCAACTTAGAGAATTAGAAAGGGCAAAGGCTGAGGCTAGAGTAATGCTAGCTTACAGGATAAAATTTCTGTTCATTATTTTTTCCCATACTCCTTAACGGGTTAGATGGAGTTTTATCTAATTTGAAGTTATGTTTGAGATAGGCTGATTTAAAATACAGGCTATATGGCTTATCCAAAATACACTTTGGGAGGTTGTAGGGAAAGCATCAAAGAGATAGGCAGTCCTAGTAGGGAATAACTGATTCTCAGATACAACAAAGTGACCAATGTGATTGTTAATGGTAAATGACCTAACATACGTATTAACAGGAAAAAAGTGATTTCAGGTATGAATCCCAAATTCAAATCACCTGAACTGATGATTTAAAGTGCAGAAACTTCTCTCACGTGGACAACACTATAAACAGTGCTCTAATGAGAAGCATTAAATATACATTTATTTAAGGATGGATCATGATTCTCCTAGACAAAACCAGGTGGACTAGCTTTATTTGTTTATATGTCACCATGCTTAGGACTATGTCATCTCCTTCCACAAAGATAAATAATATATTTTATCTTATCTATGACCTACCATCAAAAATAGAATAGATACTGCCCCACCAATTACACTACTCTTTACTGGCAGTCATTCCATTTTCTGGGCTCTCTTAAAAAGTAGCCACTGATGATTTCTGAATGGCCTATTTAAATCTATTAATAAACAAGAATGGATATTCTAATCATTCTTATTCTCTAGACATAACTAAGTTCCTGGAACTTCCATGAGAAATTTCTGGTACTTCCTGGTTTCAGATATTCAACAATCCCACAGGAATAGAATGACACAATTTGGTTCTAGATTCTGGCTTCTGGCTAAAAAGAAGAAATGCAAACAAATACTAACATTACATAAAAAAGCTTTTGGGAAAGGTTGACACATTTAATAGGACATAATTTTTATTTTTCTAAGTTACATAAAAGTAAATTGAGTTAAAAAAGAAAATAAATAAATTGCAGAAACTAATCTCTGTAAGTACACAGAGAGAGAGTGATAAAAGAAAGCACAGGCTATAAAGCACAGGCAACTGAAGATACATTAATGGAAAAATATCCCACATTCAAAGATTGGAAAAATTAATATTTTTAAAATGTCCATACAACCCAAAGTAATCTACAGATTCAATGCAATTCTTTTCAAAATTTCAATGGCATTTTTCACAGAAAAAAAAAAATTCTAAGATCTGCATGAAACCACAAAAGATCCTGACTAGTCAAAGCAATCTTGAACTGGAGGCATCACATTCTCTTATTTCAAAATACATTACAAAGCTACAGTAATCAAAACAGTATGACACTGGCATTAAAAAAAAAAAAAGAAACATGCATGAACAGAAAAGAATATAGAGCCCAGAAATAAACCCACACATAGTCAAATAATTTTTTATAAAGGTGCCAAGAACACACAGTGGAGACCACATAGTCTCTTCAATAAATGGTATTAGGGAAACTGGATATTCACAAGAATAAAAGTGGACTCCTTTATCTTACACTATCTATAATAAAGCAACTCGAAAGGTATTAAAGACATAAATGTAAGACCTGAAAATGTAAAACTGTAAGAAAACACAGGGGATAAGGCTCCTTGACATTGGCTTTGACAGTAATTTTTGACTATCACACCAAAAGGTCAGTAAACAAAAAGAACACTAAACAAATGAGATCGTACCAAACTAAAAAGATTCTATACAGTAAAGGAAACAATCAACAAAATTAAAGGCAACCTGTAGATTGACAGAAAATATTTGCAAACCACATATCTGATAAGGGGTTAATAAAGAAAAGTATAAGAAACTCATACAACTCAATAACAAAAAAAATTGTACAACCTGATTTTTAAAAAATGAGCAAAGGACCTGAACAGACAATTCCATACAAATGGTCAAAAGTATATGATTGTCATGGAAATACAAACCAAAGCATACTGAAGTATCACCTCACACCTCTTAGAATGACTATTATCAAAAAGATAAAAGAAAACAAGTGTTAGTAAGGTTGAAGTGTTGGTTGTTGAAAAAAATGAAGAAAACAAAATACATCTAAACTGTTGGTGGGAGTGTAAACTGGTACAGTCATTATGGAAAAAAAAATAACAGGTTCCTCAAAAACTTTAAACTACCATGTGATCCAGCAAACTCTTTTTTGGGTAACCTAAAAGAAATGCTATCACTTCCTTAAGAGATATCTACACTCACATGTTCACTGTAGCATTATTGACAACAGCCAAGATGATATGGAAACAACATAAGGGTACATTAATGAATGAATGGATAAATATTTTGTGGTATGCTGTGTGTGTGTGTGTGTGTGTGTGTGTGTGTGTGTAAAACTTACATATACATATATATGTATATATTATTCATCCTTAAAAAAGGATATTTTGCCATTTGTGATGACATGGATGAACCAAGGGAACATTATGCTAAGTGAAATAAGCCAGATACAGAAAGAAAAATATTGCATAATCTCACTTAGTAGACTCTAAAAAAGTGAAATACACAGAAGCAGAAAACAGAACCTTATTTACCAAAAGTGAGAAGGTAGGGGAAATGGAAAGGTGTTGGTCAAAGGGTACAAAGTTGCGGTTATGTAGGATGAGTAAGTCCAAATACCTCATGTACAGCATGATGATTCTAGTTAATAACACTGTACTGTATATGGGAAAGTTGCTAAGGGAATAGATTTTAGGTGCTCTCCTCACCCCCACCTCCCAAAAGGTAAACTATTTGAGTAGATGGATATGTTAATTAGCTTTACTGTAGCAATCATTTCACTATGTATATCAAAACATCACATCATACACCTTAAATACATATAATTTAATTTTTAAAACTAAATAAATAAACCCATTAATAGAAAAGGATATTTTATATTATAAAGTTATTTTCTTCTTTTTATATAAATTTCTAATGTCTTCTAAGATTAAAAAGTTGTAGGGGAGGTTACACAAAGCATTGTCAGGTAATAGCAAGCCATCAACACCACATTTCAAATTAGAAACATAAATGCCAGATATTATCATCCCTAAAAATGAAGCATGCTACCTCTACTCATCATTCCAGTTTTGCCTTCTACTAAGTTTAGATTGTTGAAGGTCGACCAGTATGTCTCCTCCTCTTTCCATGATAAGAGAAGCAAAACTAACTTTTAGTCTATGAAAATTCAAGTTTTTCGCATCCTAGTATAAAATGAAGTCCTGAGAATCTATCAACACTATCGAAATTCTGGAGGTCTGGTAATATTGATTCACTTTCTAAGACAATAAAAATCCACAGTTAAAACTAACAACAGGTTTAGCATACTCAAGTAATCCTTGACTAAGGAGAGAAATTTTAATAAATTAGCCTCTTGTACCAAAACTTTGTTTGCAGTCACAGAAATCCTACTGTAAAGTCAACAGTAAATCCCTTTTTTTACATAGTCATCAATACATCTTCAGGTATTCCTATTTCAACAAAGAAAATTATACATTATTTTTGTATACCCACTATCTTTACCAAAAGTTTCTTTTTTTTTTATTTGTTTTTATTTTTATTTCTTTTTTAGGTGAGGCAACTCTTGGTTGACCTCAGAGATTGCAAGGACCTTGTCATCTTACAATCTCTTATTTTGTATTTTTTTTTATGCCTATACTACCTGATCTTCCTAGGTGGTCTCCCATCCAAGTACTAACCAGGCCTGACCTTGCTTAGCTTCCAAGATATCAGACAAGATTGAGCTTGTTCAGGGTAGCATGGCTGTAGACTAAGTTTCTTTTTGAAAACTGTGTGTAATATACCCCAAAGATGACCTAACACCACTAGAAGCCTAGCACTAATCTCTATGCCTTTATTACTAAAAAAGTTACTTCCTTTATGATACATTCATTAAATAACTGCAAATGTAACCACTAGTTTAAAGTTAAACCTCAAGGAAAATAACACCTTTTCAAAAAAGAATTTTAAACAAATGTCTAATTGTACCAGATTTAGTCATTCATGAAGTGGAGACACTATCCATATCTTCATAGCTGCATATTTCTAAATATTATCTGTCAAGAGCAAATTCAAAGACTATCCCAAGAACTCATTATTTAAAGACATCTTATATCATTTCATTTCATTCTTTCTAATACCAAGAATGTGGAAAAGTACCTTAGAAAAGTTTTTACTCAGTTTGTGTTTTTTTGTGCTCTTACTCAGAAGCAATGAAGAAATACATTTCAGTCAGTGCATTCCAGAAGCAATAATCAACAATACATCAAACAATGTCAAAGCCAAAGGAGGCTAGCTATAAAGATTCTCTAAGACTTTGAGTGAAAAAAATAAAACAATAAATTAATTTTTTAAAATAAATTCATGTTTTAATGCACTGTCTGACTACCCACCCTACTCAAAACATATATGAGATTTAAAAATAAAAACAAGAAACAAAGATGTGCTTTATTTCTCTGGACCAGAAAATAAAGCTGTGATGAGGGCTGAAGTCAGAAACACATAAGACTATAGGTTAAAAAGAAGGCAAGGCAAAAGGGTCTATGGCCATGCTACCCTGAACAAGCCCAATCCAGTCTGATCTTGGAACCTAAGCAGGGTCAGGCCTAGTTAGTACTTGGATGGGAGACCATGGAGGAAGACCAGGTGCTATAGATGTAAAAAAAAAAAAAAATTTTAAGGGATTGTAAACTGACAAGGTCCTTCGATCTGTGAAGTCAACCAAAGGTTGCGTTGTCTAAAAAATAGAAGGCAATGGAAAGAGGATTTTGTTAACATGGTACAATAGGAATCTGTCTACCAACCTAGACAACAATTGCTCTGACAGAATCTGTGTTTTATAACTATTTTGGAACTCTGAAGACTGATGAAGGCTTGCAGCTTCCAGTTGGAGACTTGGATGGATAAATTACAGTTAATTTCCATCAATTTCAGCTCTTACCACAGCAGTTATACATACTCTACTCTCAGCCACAAGCCAGGTAGCTTTATACATGTTCCTGGAGCTGCCTGCACATAGTTTGTGGGAACCTAGGGGGGCAAAAAGGACCTTGTCCTCCAAATATCAGGGATCTTTGTTATGAATGCTGCTTCTGATCACAGAGGTGCAGACAAAGAGGCAGGCAGCCATTGTTGTTACAGCTCCCCAACTATTGCAAGCCCCTCCTCATTCAGGTGAAGTGACTTCCAGGTAATTTAAAGGATTTTTCCTCCCCCTTCATTTTTTGCTTTTTTCACTTTCAGAAACTAGCTAATAAATACTAGTACATTCAAAAACTATATACAGGAAAAATTTTTAAGTTACCATGAATGCACAGAGTAAGGCTCAGAAAAAACTGAAGAGGCCTTAAGTTTACACCTCAGGTTGATTCTCAGCACACAGACACCCAACATGAATGAATGAATGAATGAATACCCTGCCTAAGGAGGGGGGAAAATCTGATTTCCATAATTACCACATTACTAAATTCAAATGCCTAGTGTTCAACAAAATATCACAGGATACACAAAGAAACATGAAAGTATGGCTTCTTCAAAGGAAAAGAAATCAAACTGTCCCTAAAAAAAGACCTTACAACAGATAATTTGTCTCACAGATTCCCAAAGAACTAAAGAAAAGATGTAGATAAAGTCAAAACAACATGTGAACAAATGGAAATATCAATAAGAAATAGAAAACATAAAAAGAATCCCTCCCGCTCCCCGCCAAAAGTGCTAAAGCTGAAAAGTAAAACTGAAACGAAAATGTCACCAGAGGAATTTAACAGCAAGTTTTGATAGGCAAAAATTTCAGTCAAATTGAAGACAGGGCAATGGAAATTACTGAGTCTGAGGATAAGAAAGAAAACATACTGATGAAAAACTAAAAGAATCTAAAAAGTTGTGTGATGCTATGAAGCAAATGAACATAGGCACTGTGGGAGTCTTAGAAAAAAAAAGAAAGGGGCAGAGAGATATTACAAAGAAAGAATGCCTAAAAGCCTCCCAAACTTGATAAATGACATAAATATCTAAGAAGCTCAATAAATCCCAAGTAGGATGAATTCAAAGAGATTCAGAGTGAGATATGTTATAATCAAACCGTCAAAAACAAAGGTAAAGAGAGAATCTTAAAAACAATAAAAGTGAACTGTCCTATCAAGTGATCTTTAGTAAGATAACAAGTTTCTCATCAGAAACTTTGGAGGGCCGAAGACAGTAGGTATATATATTCAAATTGCTAAAAAAAAAAACAAAAAAAAAAACCCGAAACAAGCAAAAAAAAAAATACAACCAACAATTCTACATCCAGCAAAACTCTCCTTTAAAAATGAGGAAGAAACTAAAAAACCCCCAGGTAAACAAAAGCTGAGCGAGTTTGTAAATACTAAAACTGCCCTGCAAGAAATGCTCATGGGAGTCCAGAAGGGTGAAAGAAAAGGACACTAGACACAAAGCCTTAAAGAGACATAAAGATCTCAATAAAGGTAAACATGTGATCAATTATAAAAGTATAATTGCAACAATAGTTGGTAACTATACTTTTTATTTTATGCGTAATTTGAGTAATATATTTAAAGAAAAATAAATTATTAATGTAAAAGCAAATAATACTGTAAATTTGGTCTGTAACTCCAAGTCTTGTTTTCAACGTAATTTAAAAGACTAACACATTTATAACAATTACTAGTTTTATGTTTGGGGCACATGATGTATAAAGATGTCATTTTAGGACATCAACACTGAGAGAGGTGGGAACGGAGCCTTCAAAAAGCAAAGTTTTTCTGTTATTAAAGTTATGCTAGTATAAATTCAAATTAATTTTATATCTTTAAATGTAATTCCTTGTGCACTGCAAAGGAATAGCTATAGTATATATATACAATGAAATTATAAAGTAATTAATTTAAACATTTTAATACAAAAAATCAACTGAACACAAAAGAATAATGAAGAAAATAAGGGACAAGAAAGCTATAAGGCATATAGAAAACAAAGAGCACAATGACAGAATAAGACTCTATCAGTAATTACAAATAAATGTTACAGACAAGTAGGATTCCAATCAAGATGGCAATATAGGTAAATGCTGTACTCAACTCCTCTCAAAACCACCTCAAAATTACAACTAGTTGAGTGATGTCACAAACATGACAGAGTGAGAGATATCCGCAGATCTGTCCCCTTGAAACAACAATAAGCTAAAAATCTAAAACTCAACAAAACACCCAAACACCCAAACTGAACACCAGCACATCTGAGCATGAGATCTGAGCATAAGAGCTACCAAAGGTCAGAACCCCAGGTGTTGGGCAGTGGATTTGGAGACACAAAGAAGCTGCTTCTCACAGTGAGAGCTTCCTGTAGGAGGGGGAGGGAGAAGATGCAGCGAGTTCCCCAAACAGCCCTGCCTGGGAGAGTTGTGAGCTCCACACAGCCGATGATAGGGCCCAGGTATCAGGGCAGAAAGCAGAGAAGTGGGGATGGCAGAGAAAAAACAGTTGACTTTTACCTAAGAAGCCGAAGCTGAGCCGCAGAAGCTAAGAAGCCGAAGCTGAGCCGCAGGCCCCGTCCCCTATCCTGGAGGGCCCCATATGCTACGAGACGGTACACCACGCAGCCCCAGCAGAATCTGAGCAAATGCTATTGAAACTGCCACTAAAACTGACAGAGACTGAGACTGAGAGTAGTAAGCATGATTAAACATACAGAGGGGAAAAAAAAGGCATTTTTGAGGCTTTTTATAAAGCAAGGATCCAAGAGGTTTAGACACCACCTACTTGGAAACCAAAAGAAAAATGCCTTCTTTGCAACATGCTAGAGAGAACTTTATATAATAAATCTTCTTTCTAGGGGGAAAAAAAAAAGAATACACTTCTATTAATGCCCAGGAGAAACACCATGAACAACCAAGATGACAATGCATCTCAGAAAGAAAGAGAAAAATCTCCAGAAAATAAGTTTACAGACACAGAAATATGTGACTTAAATAACAGAATTCAGGATGGTACTCCTAAAAAAACCTAGTGAGTTCTGAAATTAGTCATATCAACAACTTCAGGAATTGAAAAAAAACAACTATATGAGCAGAACAACGAGACTGAAGCTCACAAAAAGAACTGAATAGACCTTCTGGAGATTAAAATATATACATATGCGTTGAGTTGAAAAAATGAAATAGCAAGGTTGAAAAGAGAATCAACCAAAAGGAGAAAAGAATAAATGATACTGAAGACAGAAATCTAGAAATAAATCAGAAGAAAGAAGAGAGAAACCGAAGAATTAAAAATAATAAAAAAGAAATTCAAGAACTTAGCTGATACCATCAGGAGAAGAAACGTAAGAATAATGGGCGAGGAAAAGATGGATGAAAATTTCTCGAATCTAAGGAATAAGCTGGGGCTTGGAATTCAAGAAGTCAACAGAACACTCAATTATCTCAACCTAAAAAAGCCTTCACCAAGACACACTGTATTTAAATTATCAAAAATCAATGACAAAGACAGAATTCTCAGGGCTGCCAGAGAGAAGGAAATGGTTACCTATAAAGGAAAACCCATTAGATTATCATCGTACTTCTCAGCGCAAACTTTACAAGCCAGAAAGGAGTGGAATCAAATATTCAAAATATTAAGTGAAAGGAGCTACCATCCAAGAATAATGTATCCAGCTAAGCTCTCCTTTAAATAATAAGGAGAAATTAAGACCTTTCCAGACATACAAAAATTGAGGGAATTCTCTTCTACGAGGCCCGCATTACAGGAAATACTAAAAGGGGTCAACCCACCTAAAACAACATGACAAAAAATATATATAATTAGGAGTAAGGGAACTAGCAGGCTGATAGAAGCAGAGGAGTACAATTCTTAAGCTTAAACAACAAGAGATTTGCTATTGCAAGATAGTAATGAACGTTCAGTATATATAGGGACAAATTGAGACAACAATGACTGAAAAGGGAGAAAGTCAAAGATCCAAATTCGCAAAAAAGAACAGAGATAAGGCACATGCAGAAGAAAATGGACAACTGTGTGTGTGTGTGTGTGTGTGTGTGTGTGTGTGTGTGTGTGTGTGTGTAACTATCCTTTACATATTCGTAACGGTAACCACATGTCAAAGATTCAGAACTGAAGTATGTAATATAAAACAAGAAGTACCAGAGGGAAAACCCACATAAGCCAACAAAACTAAAGAAAACAGAAACTCAAGGACAAGGAAGCAATGGAAACACAGAGCTACCAGAATGCAAAAGATAAAATGGCTATAAGCCGATCTCATATTTCAATAATCACCCTAAACGTAAATGGACTGAACTCACCAATAAAAAGGTACAGAGTTGCAGAGTGAATCAAAAAACAAAACCCAACCATATGCTGCCTCCAGGAGACACATCTCAGTTCCAAAGATAAATACAGACTCAAAAGGAAAGGATGGAAAATGATATTTCAAGCAAATGGCATTCAGAGAAAAGCGGGAGTTGCGGTACTAATATTGGATGAAATAGACTTCAAAATAAAAAAGGGAAAGAAAGATACTGAGGGATACTTCATAATGATAAAGGGCATTTGCACAAGAAGACATAACACTTATGCTCCCAATCAGGGAGCCCTGAAATATGTAAAGGAATTACTAACAGACCTAAAGGGAGAAACAGATCGAAACACTATTGTAGTGGGGGACCGAAATACCCCACTGACAGATATGGACAGATCATCCAAACAGAAAATCAATATGAAAACAACACTCTAAAATAACACATTAGATCAATTGGACATAATTGACATTTCCAGAGCCTTCCATCACAAAACAGCTGCTTTTACATTCTTCTCTAGTGCACATGGAACATTCTCAAGAATCAACCACATACTGGGACACAGAGTAGGCCTCAACAAATATAAGAAGGTTGAAATCATACCAACCATATTCTCTGATCATAATGCTTTGAAACTAGAGATCAACTGCAAAAAAAAAAAGCAGGTAGAACCACAAATACATGGAGATTAAACAACATGCTACTGAGGAATAACTAGGTCAGAGAAGAAATAAAAAGAGAGATCAAGATATACATAGAAACAACTGAACACATCAAAACTTTTGGGACACAGAAAAAGCAGTCTTAAAGAGGAAAGTTCATATTACAGGACCATCTCCAAAAACAAGAACGAGCCCAAATGAACAATCTAAAGCTTCATCTTAAAAAACTAGAAAAAGAAGAACAAATAAAGCCTAAAGTCAGCAGAAAGAAAGAAATAATCAAAATTAGGGCAGAGGTAAATAAAATTGAAAACAAACAATAGAAAAAATAAATGCAACAAAGTGCTGGTTCTTTGAAAAGGTTAATAAAATTGATAAACTCTGGCTAGACTCACTAAAGAAAAAAGAGAAATAACACAAATAAACAAAATCAGAGATGAAAGAGGAGAAATTATGACAGACATCGAAGAAATACAAAGGATCGTACAATACTATGAAAAAGTATATAATATGAAAAAGTATATAAAGGCAAATTTAATAACCTAGAAGAAACTGACCAGTACTTAGAAAAGGACAATCTTCCTAGGCTGCATCAAGAACTGGAAAGTCTAAATAGACCAATCAGGAGGATGCAAATTGAAATAATCATCAAAAATCTACCAAACAGTAAAAGACCAGGACCAGATGGCTTTCCCAGTGAATTCTACCAAACATTTAAAGATTTAATACCTACTCTCCTCAAACTCTTCCAAAAAATCAAAGAGGAGGCAATACTTCCCAACTCATTTTATGAGGCCAATATTAACTTGATAGCAAAACCTGGTAAATATAACACAAAAAAAGAAAACTACAGGCCTATATCTCCCATGAACACAGAAGCAAAAATCCTAAATAAAATAATGGCAAACCAAATACAGCAATATATTAAAAAGATTATACATCACAATCAAGTGCCTTTATCGCAGAGGCAAAGGGGTGGTTCAACAATACACAAATCGATTATTGTGATACACCACATAAATTAAAAAATAAGAATAATATGATCATATTGATAGATGCAGAAAAAGCCTTCGACAAGATACAGCATCCATTTATGATCAAAACACTTAACAAAATCGATACAGAAGGAAATACCTTAACATAATAGAGGCCATCTAAGACAAACCCTCAACCAACATTATACTTAATGGTAAAAAACTCAAAACTTTCCCTCTAAAATCAAGAACAAGGCAAGAATGTCCACTATCATCACTGTTATTCAATATAGCATTGGAGGTACTAGCAAGTACAATCAGTTAAAAGATATAAAAGGCATCCAAATAGGAAACAAAGAAGTCAAACTGTCACTTTGCAAATGACATGATTCTCTATATAGAAAACCCTAAACACTCCACAAGAACACTACTTGAAACAATAAGCCAGTACTGTCAAGTTTCTGGATACAAAATCAGCATTCAAAAATCCATAGTGTTCCTATACTCTAATAATAAAATGTCAGAAAAAAAAAGTGGAAAAAATAATTTCTTTTGCAATTGCAACAAAAAGAATAAAATACCTAGGAATAAATCTAACAAAACATGTGAAGGACCTATATAATGAAAACTATAAGACCCTATTAAAAGAAATCAAAGAAGATACAAAGAAATGGAAAGATATTCTATGTTCTTGGATTGGAAGAATCAACATAGTTAAAATGACCTTATTACCTGAAGCAATATACAGATTTAATGCAATCCCATCAAAATCTCACTGGCATTTTTTAAAGAAATAGAAGAAAAAGCCATCAGATTTGTATAGAAGCAGAAAAGATCCTGAGAAAAAAAGAACGAGGCTGGAGGCATCACTCTGCCTGACTTCAAATTATACCACAAAGTGACGGCAATCAAAACGACATGGTACTGGCAGCAAAACAGACGCCTAGACTATTGGAACAGCATTGAGAGTCCAGAAGTAACCCGTATTTATATGGGCAAATAATTTGTGACAAAAAAGTCAAAAATATACAGTAGAGAAAGGAAAGCCTCTTCAATAAATGGTGCTGGGAAAACTGGAAAGCCGCCTGCAAAAGAATGAAACCAGATTGTTGTCTATCGTCACACACCAAAATTAACTCAAAATGGATTAAGGACATGAATATAAGCCCTGAAATAATAAATGCATAGCACAAAACACAGGAACTGAACTCAAAGACCTTGGACTTAAAGAGAATTTTATGAATTTGACCTCAAAGGCAAGGGAAGTAAAAGCAAAAATAAATGAATGAGACTACATCAAACTAAAGAGCTTCTGCTCAGCAAAATAAACCATCAACAAGATAAAGCGACAACCATCCTAATGGGAAAATATATTTGCAAGCAAAGCCTCTGATAAGAGCCTCATATCCAAAATATACAAAGAACTCATACAACTCAATAACAACAAAAAGAACAAACGATCCAATCAAAAAATAGGCAGAGGACCTGAACAGACATTTCTCCCTAGAGGGCATACAAATGGCCAACAAATAAATGAAAAGATGCTCAACATCACTAGCTATTAGGGAAATGCAAATCAAAACCACAATGGGACACCTGTTAGAATAGCTATAATCAACAAGACAAGTAAAGATCAATTCCCACTCACAATAATGGACAGAACAACCAGACAGAAGATAAGGACACAGAAGTCTTAATATAAAAAACTAATGAGATCTCACAGACATACATAGAACACTCTACCCAACAAAAGAACACATATTCTTCTCAAGTGCAGTTGGGACGTTTTCCAAGATAAACCATATGTTAGGCCACATATTAAGTCTCAAGAGACTCAAAAAGATAAATACCATACAAAGTATCTTCTCTGACCACAATGGAAAGAAGTTAGAAATCAGTAAAAATGTAAAAAAGAAAAATAAACAAAATTGTGTAAATTAAACAATACACTTTTACAAAAAATGAGTTAAAGAAGAAATCACAAAGGAAATTAGAAAATACTTAAGAGATGAATGAAAATGAAAAATTATGGGACACAGTAAAAGTGTTAAGTGGGAACTTGATAGCTATATATGATTACTATTAAAAACAAGAAAGCTCTCAATCTAACTTTAATGTAAGAAATTAGAAAAAGGAGAACAAATTAAACCTAAAGCAAGCAGAAGGAAGACAATACAGATTAGAGTAGAGATAAGTGAAACAGAGAAGAGAAAAACAATAGAGAAAACCAATGAAACCAGAAGTTAGTTCTTCAAAAAGATAAAAAAAAAAAAGTTGACAAAATTTAAGCTAGATGGGCTAACAGAGTAAGAGAGGAGACTCTTATTACCAAAATGAGAAATTAAGGTAGGGATATTATTACCAATTCTATGGAAATAAAATGAATGAATAAGAGTGAAATGAACAACTGTATGCCAACAAATCTGATAACCTAAAGAAATGATCAAATTCCTAGAAACACAAAACCTACCAAGAATAAATCACAGAGAAATAGAAAATGTAAATAGGTCTATAATTAGTTAAGTATACTGAATTATAATTAAAAATCACCTAACCAAGAAAAGCCCTGGACCTGATGGTGAATTCTACTAAACATTTAAAGAACCAATACTATGCTTGGGAAATATATTAAGCTTTTGGTCACTTTACTTAAAATTTACCAAAAGAATGCAAATTATGATATGTGCTGAAGTAGAAGGCTGATGAGCCAGATTAAAAGCAATCAAACTAACAATTAAATTACCTGCCTAATATTATGTTTCAGTACAAGTATTTCTTTAAACATTCACTGAATGTTAATAGCCCTCCTACTACAATGACACCTGCAATTATAGATATGGTATGCAAACATATCTGTACTCCAGAAAGATCTTTAACCAAAAAATAATGTGCTAATATCTCATTGTTTAAGAATATGGAGTGTCATTAATTTGGTGTTCATTTAAAGGTGTAAAGGTGATTAATTAGCTAAAACAACCTGGTATATAAAACATTATTCTAAAGTCAAAAAAAAAAATTACTATGTGAGATCATCATTACTACTTTGAAAGACTTGGTAACCCCCGTTTCAGAAACTTTACTCTAGATTAAACAACACTGACAAGACTGGTTGGCATTTATTGAACATTTATTATGTGTCAGGCTCTGTTTTAGCACTTATGAGGTTTACTTCAGTGGATGTTCACCACAGCCTGCTGAGTGAGATGCATCATCAGTCCTTTGTTATAGATGGAAAAGTGAGTGGGAAACAGCAACATGAATGGGTTACACAGCAGCAGCTAGAAACCCACTAAGAAAAAGCAGAGGCCCTCTCCTTTCTTTCTCCTGAGAAAGGATCCGTGTTGTGTTGTCTTCAGAAGGAGGACTGGAGCTTCCTTTTTGTCCAGAAAATAGCATTGTTCATGACACTGTAGTTGAATAACTGGTCTGCACTGGTAGATAATTTTATCCAAAATTTTATTCCTGAAGTTTCAGAATTATCTTTAGAGATATACAGCCTGGACTATCATCTATGAACCCTCATCTCTTAGATGTTTTATTAACTATATTTAAAGATCTAAAATGTTTTCTTTTTCTAACTGTAATAAAATATTTTTAAAACATCAAAAAAATTTAAAAGCTAAAAATAAAGAACCAATACCAATCCTTGAACTTTTCCAAAAAATGTAAGGGAGGGAATACTTCCTAACTCTACGAGGACAGCATTACCCTAATACCAAAGCCAGATAAAGACACTACAAGAAAGAAAACTACAAACCAATATCTCTTATGAACACCAATGCAAAATTTTCAACAAAATACTAGCAAACAGAAGGACATTACAAAGATTATATATCATGACCAAGTGAGGACCTGAATTGCACAGATGGTTCAACATATGAAAACTGATCAACATAATACTCCACATCAACACAAACCAAAGGGAAAAAAACATGTGATCACCTCACCTGATGCAGTAAAAGCATGACAAAACCCAACAACCTTTCATAATAATAATAAAAAAAATCTAACAAACTAATAGAATGAATAATGTATGTTCACATAATAAAAGCCATATATGGAAAACCTAGAGTGTACATCATACTCAATGGTGAAAGACTAAAAGCTTTTCCTCTAAAATCAGAAACAAAGCAAGGAAGCCTGCTTTTACCCTTTCTATTCAATAAAGTACTGGAAGTTCTAGCCAGAGTAATAAAAAGAAATAAAAGGCATCCAAATTAGAAAGGAAGCAGTAAAATTATCTGTTTGCAGACTATATGATTTTATATGTGTAAAAAAAAAAACACTAATCATTTCACAAAAGTACTATTAGAATAAATGAATTCAGCAAAGTAGCAGGATACAAAGTCAACATACAAAAATCTGAAAATTACAAAAACAACTGCATTTAAAATATCGAAAAGAATAAATACTTAGGAATTAATTTGATCAAGGAAGTGAAAGATTTTTACCATGAAACTAAAATATTGCTGAAATTAAAGACATAATTAAATGGAAATACAATATTCACGAATTGAAAAACTTAATATTGTTAAAATGTCAATACTACCAAAAGTGATATACAGTTTCAAAATCCCAATTACATTTTTTGCAAAAACAGAAAAATCAAACTGAAAATTCAAGGAAATCTCAAGGTACCCTAAATAGACAAACCAATCTTGAATAAAAAGAAAACTGGATAACTCATACTTCCTGATTTCAAAATTTACTACAAAGTTACAATGATTAAAATAATGTGATATTAACATAAAGACAGACATATAAACCAACGGATTAGAACATAGCACAGATATAAACCCTTATACATATGATCAAATTATTTTTGACAAGGGTGCCAAGACAATTCAATGAAGAAAGGACAGTCTTTTCAACAAGGGAAATCTGGGTATCCACATACAAAAGAATAAAGTTGGACCCTTACCTAACACCCTATACAAAAAAATTAACTCAAAAATAGACCAAAGACCTAAATGTAAAACCCAAAATAATAAAGCTCTTAGACAAAAACATAGGACAAAAGCTTCAGGACATTGAATTTGGCAATGATTTCTTTGCTATCACATTAAAGGAATAGGTAACAAAAGAAAAAACGTGATAAAATTTTTTACATTTTGTGCATCAAAATACATAGTCAACAAAGTAAAAAGGTAACAGGATGGGAGAAAATATTTGCAAATCACATATGTATTAAACGATTAATAATATCCAGACTACTTAGAGAACTACTAAAACTCAATGACAACAAAAAATGATTAAAAAATGGGCAAAGACCTTGAATAGACAATTCTCCGAAGAAGATATATGAATATCTAAAAGCACATGAAAAGATGTCAACATCACTAATAATTAGGGAAGTGCAAATCAAAACTACAATGAGATACCATCTCATACCTATTAGGATGGCTACTATCAGAAAGACAGAAAACAACACGTGTCGACAATGATGTGGAGAAACGGGAACCCTTGTATACTGCTCAGCAGAAATGTAAAATGGTACAGCCACTGTGGAAAACAGTGTGGCAGTACCTCAAAAAATTACCACATGATCCAGTAGTTCCACTTATAGGTTCTCAAAAAAATTGGAAATAAGCTCTCAAACAGTATATTTGCACGCCTGTGTTCACAGCAGCATTATTCATAATGGCTAAAACATAGAAGCAACCCAAATGCCCATCCATGGATAAATGGAAAAGCAAAATGTGGTATATATGTACAATGAAATATTATTCAGCCTTAAAAAGGAAATTCTTCATATGTCACAATGTGGATGAAATTTGAAAACATTATGTTTAGTGATATAAGCCAGTCACAGAGAGATAAACATTGTATGAATCCACTTATATGCGGTACATCAAATAGTCAAAATGATAAAGACAGTAAGTACAATGGTGGTTATCAGGGGCAGGGGGAAGGGAAAATGGGGAACTATTGTATAAATGGGTGTAGAATTTCAGTTTTACAAGACAAAAAGAATTATAGGGGTGAATGGCGATGATAGTTGCACAACAATATGAATGTATTTAATATGAATGAACTTTGTATTTAAAAATATTGTAAAATGGTAAATTGTATTATGTGTATTTTACCACAATAAAATAAAAAGGATAGTTTGGTTCCTATGTCAAGTCAAGTCAATTTAAAGAGCACTAAGTGGGACAGGGATCAGGAGCCAGGTTCATAGCTTAAAACCAGAGGTATGGGATTCCTATGCTCACAGAGGCTGAAAAAGGCTATGAACAGCTGCCAGGACAAGAGGTTACACAGAACTGCTGACAAATAAAAGCAAAAAAAAAAAAAAAAAAAGGCACAGCCTTGAATTGAATCAAAAACAACCACATTTTCTCCACTAGTTCAGTGGCTATATCTGCCATATCCTCAGTATCACTATGTTCAAGAGCTGTGAACCATCATTATAAGACCTGGCTCTAGACTGGGGACTTAAGAGCTGAAAGAAGACAAGTATAAAACAACTAGACAGAGAACGATGAATACAAAAGGAAAGAGTAATATCAACAATCTCTTCTTAAATGGGACTTTAAACCAATATTCCAACAGCTGAACACAAAATTACTTCAAATAAAATCATTTAAAAGTCTTATGAGAACGTCAACTTAAGTAAATATATTTGAGGTATCCAAAGAAATAAATGAAGAAATAATTTCCTCTTTAAAAATAAGCTGTCATGAAAACACACAAGCATAACTAAACCATTAGATTTCTTTATGTATTTTTGGTTTAAAACTCATCACTTTTTACACTATTAACAAAATCAATAACGGAACACAAATTTGTTTGAGATGAAATTAATTATATAGAATAGTCTTATAAAGACTTCAAAATAAGCCTCCAAAGACATAAACTTAAAAATAATTTCCACTTCTAAAAGAATAAGAAATTATGAAAGCACTCAGAACTGAAACAAAAACTGATGACACACACATATATATACATATATGACAAATATATATCTTTAAAGAACTAATAAAAAATCCTAGAAATAAAAAATATGGTCACTAGAGAGCAACAGATAAGATAAAATCCTCAAATAGACACAGTTGAACACAGAACTGGTGAACTGGAAATTTAAACTGGATAATTTATCTAGAATGCAGCACACAGAAGAAAGAATAAAAAATGTAAAAGAGCAACTAAGAGACATGGGAGACAGACTGAAAGGATCCAATTTATGACAATAAGTTTTAGAATAAATGGATAGAAAAAATGTTGAATCAATATTTGCGCAGAAATAATGAGTGAAATTTTTTCCAGAATTGAAGACAAGAGGTTCAGATTAACAAATGACTCTGAGTTCCCAACAAGTAAATAAAACATCTAGATTCATAAATGGCAAATTGCTCATACACTGGAAGATTCAGATACTCCAATGCAATTATATTCTTTATAAGTCTATGCTGCACTAATGAGCAAAAAGTATAGTTTATTACCTTAGTTTTGTGAATGGAAATTGCCATGACATAGGCATTTATGTCGAGGGAACTGAGAGGAAGCTTTTAGGTTACAAAGAGGTTTGCCTTATGCTTATTCCACTTTTGAACATCTTGAACTCTACTTCCTCCTCGCCATAGCAACCAGACCATCTGCACACTTCATCTTGAAAGAAGCCAATCCCCCTCACCAACTAGTAGCATCCTTCATTTGCAGAGAACTCAAATGAAGTTTTAACTCTTGTACTTTCATGCTTGCCATAGAAGCACATCCTGGAACTTGTTTACTCTCGAGTACCACCACCTGGACTTTGCCAACCTTTTTTGAACTAGTCATCATACCATGTTCAACAGCCAATAAGACAAGTTTCTTTTCTTACAGCTTATAATTTTTGCCTTTATAAGCTCTTGCTCTGTCTTCCCCAGAGTATATTTCAGGTTCTTCCCTGAATCTGTGTCTCCCAGATTCAAATCCTTCAAGATCCCTAATAAACTTCTGATTTGCTTGACAGCCTGAGATATTTATTGGTGGACAGTTTCATTCTACAAAGAATCTACTATGACTTATTGGATTATGTATAATACAATAATATATGTCTTATACAAATATGTACAAAAAGAATACTCAGAGAAATTTAAACATAATAATAGACTAAGACCAGGTAAAAAGTTAGAATATAGATATATAGGATACAGTTTCTCAGACTGAATTTCTAGGCAGTCAGAGCAAAAAAGAAAAAGTTATTAGTGATAAGAACTGCACTGTTCCAAGCAGAAAGCATAGGGTAAAGAAAGATGTTCATAAGCTTTGATGTAACAAGTGGTCTGTTAATGATGTAACAGGCAATACCCATAATAACATCTCTACAATAAAGGCACTCTATTTCATGAGGCTATTTCCTACAAGGCTCTTATATGACATAGTTCCTATCTGTTCCTCCGCTTCATCTCACATTACTCTCTGTAGTACTTGATAACATTCCAGCACTAACCAGTTAACATACCAACCTCCTGACCATACACATACACACACACACACACACACCCTCAGCACCTAGTATCATGCCAGTGATGAAGCAGGTACTTGATAAATAGATTAAAATTGAACATATTACTAAGTGAACAGTGACTCTCATTACCTCAATGAAAGCAGTTTTGTTGAGAGTGAAAATAATTTGTTCTCAAAACTCAGAATTCAGTTTGATTCAGAAATAAAACCTAGAACAATTAAATCAGAAGTTGCAAATTGGCACACGTCAGACAAGAAAAGCCTTTCCAGATGTTTTGTCATGTAATATTATAAGCAGCAAGAAATATTAAAGAAAAAATTTAAGGAGAAAAATATATTACATAAATGTCTACCAATTATTTTACTTTAACACTTCTGGAAGACAACAGTTCCCTCCATTCTGGATTTGCTCTAACTAGAAAACATCTTTTGTCATCCTGATCTCTCTACTCCTTGTTCCTAGTTGTGCACTTCAGAGTTACAAGAAATTAGATTTTTACTCTCCTCTCCTCTCCTTTCCCCTTCTCTTCTTTCCTCTCCTCTCCTTTCCTCTTCTCTTCTTTCTCTCTCTCTCCATCCCTCCCCCCATAACATAAGCTGTTGAAAATCTGCAGCCCCTACAACCACTTCCCCAAATAGCATGATTTCCAGACTCTCAGTACCATCTATGGTCATCTTCTGGATGCATTTCAGTTTGCCAATGTCTCTTTCAAAACATGCCGAGAACTAGATTTCAAGGAAAAGGGAGGAAGGAATAGAAGACAGAAGACCCTGAGAAGTTACTTTACTTGCACATCTGTAAAATGAGAATAATAGTTATTCCCCCAAAGAGTTATTGGAAAAGCATAAATGAGAATGCCTGTAAAGTACTTAGAACAGTGCCTGATACAAGGCAATTCATTCTCTGCACTATGTTGTTTAACCCACAGAACAGAGAATGTTAAGAGTTCAAACATAAACTGAAACTTATATAGGGAGGTTGAGACAGGAGAAGCATTTTTTTGAAATCATGGTTTTTCATCGATGGTTGGAGCAAGAGACCCAAACTCAACCAGGAGGACCAGGCAAAGAACAAGTGAATGAAGACATGTACAGACCAGAATGTCCTGTATAAAAGGAGGGGAGGAAAAGGCACATTAACACATGGAAAGGTTTGAAACTACAGCTCTAGTTTGAATCCTCTCCCTCTCTGTAATCCCTGTTTTATCCAGGCCTAACACTAAATTCACTAATATAAATGACAATTTGCAGAGGAAAAGAATAGGAGCAATATAAGCAATAATTTCCACTCATTTAAGATGTGTGCTATAGAGTAGCCACAAAAAGACAAAACTTACTAGCAAACTTATGTGCCAAGGAATATGAACATTTTCTCATATCCGGAATTTCTTCTTTTAATGTAGTTTTAAAACTTTAAAAACCAAACTATATTGAGTATTTTGAGAAAAAAAAAATCAGTCTGTTCTTTTCCTCAAATGTATTTCTAACCATTACTGAGGCACTCAAAAAGGAAATAATTTTTAAAAATAAGTATTAACATGAACACAGAAAATAACCCTCAACTTTCTATCAGTATAGTTCTCCTTATTGTTCTACATGATGAGACTGGCAGAACAGAGAGCTCCAAGTATATAGTCCACCATGTCAAATAATTTTACCAATGCTTTTTTAATAGCAATAGCCAGAAAGCTAACTGCACATAGCTAAATTAAGTTACATTTTAAATTTCTATGCTGATGTAATTTACCAAAGAATCCCACCACATGCACATAACATTAACTTCTTGGGTAGTACACCCAACTTTTCATAAATTTATTTCTTAAAAAAATAAAAATAGCAAAAACTTAAATGCAACCATGTGATTACCACAGGGTATTTGACAGGGTGTCCATATTTGCTCTGTGTTTGTCCTCAGGCAAGGAGCCGCCCTTAAAGTCCACAATCTTTTCCTGCTCTTTCTCTCCAGCCACAGTAACTTTTTGTATCCTTCCTTCACTAGCAGCATTCTGCCAAAGACTACAGGAAGAATATTAATACACAGAACTTGCCTTTAGCAACTTCAGTTTTGAGTATTGCAAATGATTTTACCAACACCTTGAGTTTACCCTAATATTTAATATTGCTTAATGACTCATATGGCTTCTGTGCTTTCAGAGATTCCTTTGTTCTGTTTGTATAAATAGATATGCAACACATCTGTTATTTCTGGAGAATTACGAAGTAAATTTCACAAACTATGCTTAAAAATAAACATTAATATCCTTGTAAGAAACTGAAAGCACCAAGCCACTTGAAGTTCAGGGCTCAAACCCCTTTGATTATAAATAAGATTAGGGAATATTATTTTAGGTCCTTCTAACATTCCTCTAAATATGTATTACAAATTTACTCTGCATGTGCTTGAGGTACCATTTTTTTTAATTGCTCTCATATGATCAATCCCACTTGAATTCTTTTCCTTTGTAATATTTTTCTATTCAGATAGCTTATCTGTATGCTCTCAAAATCTTACAAATACTCCTCAGTCGTTTTGGCCAATCAATCCTTTGTAAAGAGAATGAAAACGTACACCGCTAGTAATAATACTATAAAGGTCATTTTTTCCAATTGACTGTAGTACCATATCAGTGCCTCTGAAGTTAATTTATTTAATTGGAAGATGACATGCAACCACAGAATATAAGCTCCATTGGTGCTAAGGTTTTTATCCTTTCTTTTTTGGGCACTGCTATATCCAGTCCCAGAAGACTGCTTGATAAATATTCTCAACACATGAAAACTTGTATATATTAAAATAAACATCTAATTTTAAAACAGTAGTTTATAAAAATAAATTAAATGTAGTAGATCTTTCCAGAGCATAGATTCCCATTTATTTTATGGTCTAACTAAGGAAACATCAACATTCATCAGATTGGACCCGTGACAGAGATAAACTACAAGACAAAAATATTAAAAAGGAACCAAAACACAACCACCATATTTTAAAATACCATTTGTAAACTGATAAAACTCACAGAAGAAATAAAAAGTTCAAAGCAGTTGCCCATATAAACTGTGATTCCATTTCTTTTTGAGATATTTAAAAATAGTCTTAGCTATTAAGATGATGCACGAATGACAAATAATAGCCAAACCTATGGAACTTCCCAAAAAGAAGCTCATAATAGTGTCATTCCAAAACATTATTAGACAGCTGGTAACAGAGATATTTCATGTATTTTCAATTTAACAACTAGCAGACCCACTAAAGGAAATCCTCAGAATAATGACAAATGGTCTAATTTTCAGTTGATTTTAAAATATATATAAATGTAACAGTTAAGAATATATTGGCTTTTACATTTAAAAATTATTTATGCAAAAAGTAAAACTGAAATAACCTAAAAACCTAACAAAATATTAAATAAATGATGGTATGACAAATAAAATTAAATATAATTATCCCAAATTATAATATGCAGTTATTTCAATGATAATGTGGACAGTTATTCATAAAATACTGATAACTAAAGAAAGGATACACTAAATAAACAATATCTTTATAAATTTTAAATAAATCAACTCAATATATTTAAAGTGAATATCTGTATATAGAAAATATTATAAGGTTATATGATAGAACATTAATTAATTAATACAGGCAATTGCTATGAGAGGACAGATGATTTTTTTCCATTTGATTTCCAGAGTCTTCTACAAAAAATATCTTTCACTTTTGTTATATCCATATGAAGGAATCTGTGTAGCTCTCTAAAGTTATAACAGGGACTTAAAGTATTCTGTGTGCTCAAAGCCTGTTCTTCGCAAACCTTTATTATAGTAAAATAATATATATACATATAAATATAATACCTTAGGACATTACTGCATAAAATATTTCAAAAAATTATTAAAATAAAGGATTAAATTAATTAAGAAGAAAGTAGAACCCAACCATCAATGAATCCAACACAAGAAAGAAATAAAAACATTCAAGTGAGAGCTATACAGCAACCACAGAGAAAACTGAGATGGAAACGAGAGGGGGCCGGCTCAATAAAAGAGGTCTCTAACAAAACGAAGGGTTTGATAAACTCAAAACCTGTCCAGTATTTAAAATACTGGAAAATCTGAGAACTAAACAGATATGTTCATGGTTTGAAAGACTCAATATTGTTAAGATGTTAATTCTCCCCAAGTTACCTAAAGATTCAAAGTAATCACAATCAAAACCCCAACTAGCATGTTGGGGAAATAAATAAACTGATTCTAAAATGTACATGGAAATATAAAAGGCCAAAAACAGTGATATCAAGATATCAAGATATCCAGATATCAAGATTTATTATAGAGTTATAGTAATTAAAACAGAGAAATATTGGCAAAAAGATTTCAAAAAAATATATTAACGGAACAAAAAAGTCCAAAAACAGACTTACACATATATAGCTAGCTAATTTACCACAAATTATCACTGTAATATTGTGGAATGGGAGGATAAACTTTTCAGTATCTGGTGCTGCCTCAATGGATATCCATATAGAAAATGAAATCTTGACCCCAATCCCACGGCATATACAAAAGTTTATTTCAGATAGGCCATGGAACTAAATGTGTAAAATTAAACAGTAAAAATTCCAAAACACTACATAATAGCTTAGGTAGACCTTAAAGTAGCAATGAATTCTTGAATAAGACATAAAAAAACAATGACTATAAAAAAATAAATTATATTTCATTAAAATTGAGAACTTATTTTCATCAGAAGAAACTAACATAAAAAGCAAGCCATAAAACATGATATTTCTGCATGAGATTGAAGAGATATCTATAATACATGTATCTGACAAAGGATTCAAATCAGAATATATAAAGAAACACTATAAATCAATAAGAAAAAAGCCAACAAGAGACTTTAACAGGTTCTTCATGAAACAAAAGACCCAAATGCTCAATCAATGTCTGAAAATTTTCTTGTCTTCATTAGTGATCTGGAAAATGCTAATCAAATCCACAATTTCTTTACCCCTATAAACTCACCAGAAAGGCTAAAATGAAAACCAGACAAGACAAAGGTTTAAAGAAACTACAATTCTCATTCACTGCTGATGGAAGTGTAAATTGCAACAATCACTTTAGAAAACCATCGCATATATACCAAAGCTGAACAATACATACCCTATGACACAGCAAATTGTTCCTTAGGTATATACCCAACATACCACATTCATAGTCACCAAAAGATATATACAAGAATGTTCACAGTGGTAATATTCATAAGGATTTTAGTCATAATAACAGCTATAATTAGAAAGACAGACAATGACAATTTTGGTGAGGATGTGGAACTGGAACCTTCATACACCACTAGTGAAAATGCAAAGCTGTAAAGTCAATTTGGAAAACAGTTTGGTCATTTCTTAAAACGTTAAAACATAAATTTACCAAATGATCTGATAGTTCCACTCCTAGGTATATACCCAAGAATATGAAAACACAAGTCCTAATAAAAACTACATGTGAAAGTCTGCAGCAACATTATACATAATAGCTAAAACTAGGAACAATCCAAGTACCCATCAATTAGTGAATGAGAAAACAAAACATAATATATATCCATATCATGAAGTACTACTCACCAAAAAAAGGAACAAATTACAGATATATAACAAAACATGCATGAACTTCAAAAACATATGCTCAATGAAAGAAGCCAGACAAGATTATATACCACAAGAGTACATTTTTATGATATGTCCAGAATATTTAGAGACATAAAGCTGATGTTTGCCTCAGGCAACAAAGACTGACTACAAACAGGTACAGGAAACTCATTGGGTTGATAAAAATATTCTATGACTGGATTGTGCTGATGGCTGCATAATTCTATACATTCACTAAAAATCACTTAATTATATACTAAAATGGATAAATTTTAGTGATATATAAATTATGCCTCACAAAAGTATTTTTAAAAAGTAACCAGCAAAGGATAATGTGTGAGGAGCCGTAAGTGAAATAAGCTTCATAACATATTAATAGTTGAAGCTGGCTGATGGCTAATAAGAATTCATTGTTCTACAAACTGCTTTAACTTTCACATATGCTTGAAATTTTTTCATAATAGAGTTTTAAAAAAATAAAACCACCCAACTTTTAAAAATCAGCAAAAGATTTGAATAAACACGTCACCAAAGAATATGTATGGACAGCAAATAAACACATTATGATGCTTAACATCATTAGCTTTTAGATAAACACATATTAAGACCACAATAAATACCACTATGAATCTATTACAATCTCTAAAATTGAAAAGACTAACTATATCCAGTCTTGGGGAGTTTATAGAGCAACTGGTACTCTCAGTTATATACTGATAGTGGGAATGTAAAATGCTACAACCTCTTTGTAAAACAGTTTGGCAGTTACTTAAGGTGTTAAAAATGATCCAGCCAGTCTATTCCTATGTATTTACCCAGAAGAAATGTTAAAAATAAAAATAAAAATAACTCAAATGTCCATCAACAGGTGAACAGATAAACTGTCATATAGCCATACAATATGACTCAGCAATAAAAAGAAATGAACTACTGATACAACATAAATTACAAATTATGCTGAATCAAAGAACCTAGACAAAATGGATTACAAACTGTATGATTCCATTTTTACAAAATTAAATTAAAATTCTAAAAAGTGCAAACTATAGTGATGAAAGTGGATGAGTGGTTGTCTGAGGATAATGGGGAAAATAGATTCAAAGAGGGAGTGACTGGAAGAGAGGGAATATAACGGGACATGACAAAGTTTTTGCAGGTTACAGACACATTCATTATCTTAATCGTGACAACAGTTTCACAGGAATACATGTCAAAACTTGCCAAATTGTAAGTTGTGCAGTTTACTGCATATTCATTAAATATCAATAAGGCTGTTATAAAAGTTAGTATAGTGAATACTTGTGTGAGAGTGAGGACACTAATGGTGGGGGAACAATTGGGATTTCTGGGGCAGTGTGCATATTGTTTCTGGACCTGGGCACTAGTTATATATGGGTGTGCACTCTGAAAATTCATGGAGCTGTACACTTAGAATCTGTACATTTTTCTGTGTACATGTTATATGTCCATTTTGTTAAAGCTTATTTAAAAAGACATGAGATACTACTGTATGCTCACTCAAATATCACTCTTTTTAATTTTAGAGAATACAAAAAGTTGTGGAATACCTGAAACTCTCATACACTGCTGTTTAGAGTATAAATTGGTACAGTCATTTTGGAAAACCAGCTGTATCTACTAAAGTGGAACGTACATATATACCCAATGGCCTAGCAGTTCTACTCCTAGGTATATACCTAACAGAAATGTATCTTTATGTCCGTCAAAGCACATGTATAAATCTTTTGCTTACAAGCATTAGTCAAAATCATACAAAACTGGAAATAATTCAAAATTTAATCATCAGTAAACTGGAAAAACAAACTATGTATGATATATTCATTCAGTGGAAACTAAATAGTAATGAAAAAGAATCAACTACTCCTATATACAACAATATTAATGAACCTCTAAAACATAATGCTGGATAAAAGAAATCAAACAGAGAAGAGTATATGCTATATTATACCATTCAATTTAAATTCAAAGACAGTCAGAAATTCAAAGGTAATGACTATTCTGATAAAAGAGAGTCTACTGGTTACCACTGGAAGGTAAGAATAATGACTGCTTCTGGAGCCCGAGTAATATTCTATATTTTAATCTAGGTAGCAGTTACATGACTATGTTCACTTCATAAAAATTTATCAAACAGTATACTCAAGATCTGTCCATCTTATTGTATATGTTATATTTCAACCTAACAATTTTAAACTCTATACTGACCCAGAGAAGAAAAAGAAATAATTTAAATAGTGCAAGTGTCTTCTGTGACCATACTGTATCATCACGGGTACGTACTCAGATAGAAAATGCAAATAATAAGCCTGATATAATCAGTACATACTGGCAAAATCCATAGAAAGAATGTGTCAATTATTTTAGGGGATTCTCTATTGACAAGAAGTAAAAACATTGTTTTGACAACCAAAGAAGAGATAAAAAATAGCTTTGTATATATCCTCAAGAAAAAATGAAATTTAATAGTGAAAACACTGAAGAGTGAGAACTGAGAAAAATCTAAAAGACAAAAATGACAAATAACAAAAGGAATCAGCAAACTGGCTTTCCATAAATATTGCTCAACTGCCCCAAGCAGATAGATGTTAGAACACTTTAATTTCTGATTAATATTCTGCGAAATTATAAACTATACATTAGATACCTTGCACAGTTTACATCTATTATTATATAAAATTATATAAACAAAACCAGGTATAATCTACTTGATGGACATTAAAAGAAATTTTTTAAGAGTAAATTTGACTGCTCTGTAAATTTAATTCCACTATACTATATAAATACATATATACTCATAAATATATATATCTATACATATACAAATATATTTGTATATACATAAATATATATATTTAATAGAATAGGGGCAGAAGTCAATTTATAGTTACAAATTATATTGGGAAGAGTAGGCTGGAAAAAAATGGTTTAGGAAGCTAATTTCACGTTTATATTAAGAAATAATTGACCAATAATATCTAGAGTTCATAAATCAAAAATCAGTTATAAAAGCATTAAAGATATGGAAATAATCATCAGGAGAACCAAAAAAGGCACCCCACTTTTAATTTTTTCTCTGAGAAATAAGACTGGTAGTGGGGCAGAGAACTGCTACTTTCATACAATTTAATGTACTATTTTATATTTTTAATCATAAACCTGTCCTATTTATTTAATTATTAAAACTTTAAACCATATTACAGAAGGATATAAATACAAAAATTTCACTTTATATTAAATTTTAAAACCAGATTGTATATTCCCAATGGAAACATACCTCTTAAGAGGAATAACTATCACAATTTCATAGGTTTATTGAGAGGACTAAACCAGATAACATATGTAAAATAATGAGCAAAGTGCTAGTATAATGTAAGGATTCCATAAATGTTAGCTATAATTGCTATAACTGCATAGAATAAAGGTTTGACACTAATATTAGAACTGATGAAATTTATTATACATAGCACCTGATATATAATAAGCACTCAGTAACTAATGACTAAATTAATGAGTATATCTAGTTTTCAAGGAACAGATAATTCTCTTCTAAGACTATCACATAAAAATGATAGCTACCTGGTTAACTACAATAAAATCAGTATAAGACTAAAATCAAAATTTGACAAAGTACAAAAAAAATCATGCCCCAATTTCATTATTTATAAGAATCTCAATAACAGCAGCAAAAGAGGTTACCACATACACTATTTCCTGGGTGTTAATTTTTCCTTCTAATGTTCTTCCGTATTTTTAAATTTTGTTACAAATCCTACTTTTATAATTTTGAGGAGGACGAATCAATTTTAGAATTCTCCTCCACACAGACATTAATTGCTTAAAAGGGCCAAAATTTCCAAATTATGTTAAACTGCTTTTGTACAAAAAAAGAGTAAGTTATTAATGCTTACATATCCACAAAATGATATAGCCACACAAATTTTTCCTGACACATTTAACTATCTGTGAGCAAATAAGAGTTTAATTAAAATAAAAGAAGAAAATGCTTAAAGATCCCTAGAAATAGTGCCACACCATCCACTAAAAACACACCATTCTCTATCAACAGGGACCTAATGAGAAATAAATGCCTGAACAAAAATAACAACCTTCCAAAAACTGCAGAGAATGAAACATAAAAGGGAAAATGAATATATATACTTGTTAAATGTATTCATTATTGTTTATATTTGTACATACTTTACAAATATTGTAAATATTATCTTCTCCCAAAAGGCCCATGACCTTCTTTGTAATAAGATGAGCAATTTAGCTCATATGAAGATTCAAATGGAGTAAAAGAGGAATCAAAGTGAGACAGCCAGAAATGAGAAGGAAGATACAATGATACCAAGGCTTCTCTCCAACAACCATATTTGCTCTTCTACCTTATAAATAGGTATACCTAGATTGGGGATCTCTATTACCAATCTTACCTGTGCATACTCTCTTTCAATAGCAGCCTTCTTCTGACTGAATGTCCTAAAAATACAAATAAAAATTCATTACCAAAAGTATAACAATAACTTCATTTAAATTTACCAACACACCCTCAAATACTGCCTGATAAGCTGTGTTAAGGGAAAGGACAATATTTCATTAATCTTACATGCCTAGGAATACTGCTGACATCACAGACTCTGGAGTCAGGCAATCTACATTCAAATCCTAGCTCCACCACTTACTAGCTGTATGACTTTAGTCAAGTCACTTGACTTCTCTGTGCTTCAGCTTCCTCATTGGTAAAATTGGGATAGTAACAGTACCCACCTTACAGGGATAATGTAAAATTTAGTTAATTAAAATGTATAATGTATTCAAAATAGTGTTTTGCATATAGTAAAAGCTATATAAATGCTAACTACTGTTATTAGAATGGCTACTGCAAAGTAGGCACTAAAAATATTTACTAACAACCAATGCACAGGGAACAGAAAATAAGATTAAAATCAAATTTTGATCAGTTTTTCAACATGAAAATAGTCAAATCGTTTCTTTCATTCTAGTCTTTCACAAGAATTATGATACAAAGTACTACATGTTGTGGTATGTTGGGAGCACCCTTTCCATACATGTATTATATTTCACAAATACTATGGTAAACACTTTTCACATTTTAACATTACATTGGAATTCATCTTTTAATAATGATTGGACACATTTTCTTCTATCTTAACAGTACATGAAATAATAGTGTACCTTATAAACCATAGGAAAGGTAGAGTCAATGAAATATGATAATTCATTAACTATTTACCTTGACTAGTCAGAATTTAAAGACTTTTCTTTAGGTGCCAGGTACCTGTGCTCTTAAAAGTACTTCATTAAGGTAGAGATATCAGAGTAAAAAGTGAAAAATGTAAAGAAAAGAGTTGGAATAGAAAATAAGGCAATAAGCCAAAATTTCTACTTTAATAATCATTTAAATTTACCACAATGGCTATTCATTTCTTATATAATGAATACAACTACTGAAGACCTTAGTACATTTGTTCTGAGTGAATTATTATTACTTAGCCTTAAAAAGGAAGGAAATCCTCAAGCATGCTATAACATGAATGAAACTTGAAGACAGTATGCTAAGTGAAATAATACTGCCACAAAAAGACAAACACTCCATGATTTCATTTATATGAGGTACTTGGAGTAGTCAAAATCAGACAGACAGAAAGCAGAATCCTGGCTGCCAAAGAGTGGGAGGAGGGAATCAGAGGAGTTATTTAATAGAAATAGTGTTTCAGTTTTGCAAGATGAAAAACTCTATAGATGGATGGTAGTGATGGTTGCAGAACAGTATGGATGTACTTAATACCATTAAACTGTACACTTAAAATAGTTAAAACAGTTAATTTTATATTATATGTATTTAACTACAATTTAAAAAAATGAAAGAGTTAAGCAAAATCTTTTTCTTCATGGGGTACTGCACATTATAAAATATTTAACACAGTCCTTTAAAATATAGTCTACTCTCCTTAAAACACATAAACTATTATCATATATGTATATACATGCACTGTATTTTTGCACTTATAAACTGTATTTTATATATTGGGGTTATATATACATATATCTCTCTATATATAGATATACCAAAATAGTAGTTTTCTTTTAATCCATGAACATAGAATATCTTTCCATTTTTTTGTCTTCTTCAATTTCTTTCAACAATGTCTTGACGTATTCAGTGTATAGGTCCCCTACTTCCATTAAGTTTATTCCTAGGTATTTTGTCTTTTTTGTTGCAATTGTAAATGTGATTATTTTCTTTTTTTGATATTTCACTGTTGTATAGGAATGCAACAGATTTTTATATATTGATTTTGTATCCTGAAACTTTACTACATTTTTATTGTTTCTAATAGTCTTTTGGTGGAGTCTTTAGGGTTTTCTATATAGAGTCATATAATCTGCAAATAGTGGCAGTTTTAATTCTTCATTCCCAATTTGGATGTCTTTCATTTCATTCTCTTACCTGATTGCTCTGGCTAGGAATTCCAGTGCTATGTTGAATAACAGTGGCGATAGTGAGCATCCTTGTCTTGTTCCTGATCTTAGAGAAAAGTTTTCAGTTTTTCACCACTGAATATGATAATAGCTGAGGGTCTATCATATATGACCTTTATTACATTAAGGTACTTTCCTTCTATGCCCATCTAATTGAGTGTTTTAATCATAAATGGATGTTGTATTTTATCAAATGCTTTTTTCTGCATCTATTTATATGATCACATAATTTTTCTTTTATGTTGTTAATATATTAACATTTATTGATTTGAATAAAAATATGGTACATATGTAAATGAAATACCACTCAGACATAAAAAGATAAAATATTGCCATTTGCGACGACACAGATGGACATGGAGTATTATGCTAAGTGAAATAAGTCAGGCAGAAAAGAACAAGAAATGAACAAACAAAAGAGCAAACTCACAGACACAAACAGTATGGTGGTTACCAAAGGGGAAGAGGAAATGGGGGAGGATGAAGAGGGGAAAGAGGGTCAAATATATGATGACAGGAGACTAGACTGAATAGTGAGCACACAATGGAATATACAGATAATGTATTATAAAGTTGAATACCTGAAACTTGTATAATATCATTAACCAAATCTATCAGTACATTTAATTTAAAAAAAATAAAAATAAAATTGAGCTTAGAAAGTATAATCACTAGTGCTACCAAGTATGTTCTCTTCCCACCTAATGTAAATACACAGGCAAAACTAAAATGAACTAGCTTAAACTTTCCCCATTGAAAAATCTAAAATTTTACCTATATTTGAAAGAGATGGTATTTTTAATATTTTTACAAAAAAATAAAAGTAAATATTTAAGCTACTTATTTAGTACCCTTTAAGCTTAGATGTAACTCTTCATGAAATAAGGGTCAAAGAAGTGTGCAAGAAAACAGGAACTATTTTACTCTGAACATGCATATCAACTAATTTTAAAATTCTCAGTGGAATTTTTAGTTGTTATTAAACAACTGCATGTCTACAAAGTAATTTCCTATTCTAAAGAAAGAAAATGAATCTAAGACGACAACTACTCAAAATCAACATCACCAATATTGGGAAATAAATTATGAGTCACCACATCAAGAGAGCAGAGCAAAAAAATCCTCTGATAATCTCCAAATAAGATATGAAAACATTTGTTAAAATTCACCATCAGTTTCTCATAAAACATCTGAAAATATTAGTGAGAGCTATAATTGAACAGATGGACAAGAACAAGTGTTGGCAAAGATGTGGAGAAATTAGAACTCTTATATGGTGCTGCTGGGAATGCAAAATGGTGCAGATGCTTTGGAAAACGGTCTAGGAATTCCTCAAAAAGTTAAACATGTTACCGTATGCCATAGTAGTTGTTTGTAGGTATAAAGCAGTCCTCCCCTTATCTGAGAATAATACATTTTAAGACTCCCGGTGGATGCCTATTAACTGTGAATAGTACCAAACCCTTATATACATTATGCTTTTTTCTATACATGCATACCTTTTCATTTAAAGCAAGTACTTTACAGCTTCTCTCTGGCATATACAAACTGCCAGGATCACTGCGTTTGCTCCTTGGGGTCATTATTAAGTAAAATAAGGGTTATTTAAATGCAAGCACTGTGATACCATAACAGTCGATCTCATAACTGAGGCAGGTAGCATATACAGAATGACTATGCTGGACAAAGGGATGATTCCTGACTCAGATGAGACAGAGAAGGATGTTGCGAGATTCCACCACCTGCTCAGAGCAACATGCAATTTCAAAATTGTGGACTGTTTATTTCTGGAATTTTCCATTTAATATTTTCAGACCACAGTTGATTATAACTAAAACTTTGGAAAGAGAAACCGCAGGTAACAGAGGGGACTACAGTATACCAAAGAAAACTTAAAACATACATCTACACAAAGCCTGTAAGTGAATGTTCATAGCAACACTATTCATAATAGCCAAAAAGTGGAAATAACCCATATGTCCATCAACTGATGAACAAGATGTGGCATATTCATATGATGTAATCATAAAAAGGAATAAAGTACCGATACATGCTATAATATAGATGAACCCCAAAAACATGCTAAGTGAAAGCCAGACATAAAAGGCCAAGGCCATATGTTATAAGGTTCTATTTATACAAAATTCCAGAAAAGGCAAGTCCAGAAAGACAGAAAGTAGATTAGTGATTGCCAATGGTTAGGGTGTTGAGATAAGTTTGCCATTATTTCAAAAGTATTTTTTCTTTCTACTAAAGTATAAAGTTCATATGGAAAAAAAATTTATAATAATTGTAAAGATCCTTTTTGAAAAAGAATAATATTAAAAAAGATCTACCTCACCAGATAGTAAAAACTAATTTTAAAAGCAACAGTAATTAAAACAGCTTAATAAGAGAACATGAGTAATCAGAGAGACAATGAAACATAGGTCAGAAATACACCCAAATACACAAAAAAATTTAGTACGTGAAAAGAAGACATTTCAATTCAAAGGGTAAAGGATGAATTATTTAGTAAATGGTACTGGGACATCTTTATAGGAAGATACAATGTTAAGTAAATGTTAAGTATGTATATAGCATACTATCTTTTCATATAAAAATATTTACTTGTACATGCTACATTTCAATAAGTACAATACTTCTCAATTACAATAGTTCCTCAAATGAAAAACTGTTCCATACAAAAATGCCTACTGTGGTCCCCTTAGGAATCACTGTGATAGAATTCCATGAAACTAGCCTAACAATGGCTCCACATGAAGAAAGGAACTAGTTGTAGTGATAGAAGAAACATCTTTTACTAGGTTCTTATTTGTATTTATTTGAATTTATACCATGTATATATGCATACATGTTTTTATTGAGGTGAAATTTATATGACACACAATTAACCATTTTAAAGTGTACAATTCAATAGCATTTAGTACATTCACAATGTATGCAATCAATACCTCTCCCTACTTTAAAAACTTTTTAATCACTCTAGAAGAACAATCCATAACCATTAGGTAATCACTCTCGATTCCCCCTTCCTTTCCCCTAGTGACAACTAATTTACTTTTCTCTCTACTGATTTTCCTCTCCTGGATATTTCATATGAATAGAATCATATAATATGTAGCCTTCTGTGTCTGGCTTTCATTTAGCATGTTTTCAAGGTTCATCCAAGTTGTAGAATGTATCAAGACATCATTCCTTTTTTTGACTGAATAATATTCCACTGCATGGATATACTTTAATTTGGTTATCCACTCATCTACTGATGAACATTTGGGTTGTTTCTACATCTTCACTATTACAAATAATGCTACTATAAACATTTGTTTATAAGTTTCTATGTAGAGATATGTTATAAGTTCTTTTGGGTATATACCTAGGAGTGGAACTGCTGGGTTATATGGTAATTCCATGTTTAATTTTTTGAAAAACCATCAAACTATTTTCCATAACAGCTATAATATTTTATATTCCTACTAATTTTTTAAATTTAATAGCTAAATAAAACTAACTTTTCAAATGAAATGATACTACATTCATTGAGAAGAATCCTGTATAGTCACTAACAAGAATGTGGTAGATCTGTATGTACTGGTATGGAAAGATATCAATTAATTCATGCAATAAACACTTACTTACGACTGGCTATCACGGGCTAGACCTTGTACAGGTACTAATGATATCACAGTGAATAAAACAGACATCCAGTAAGACTAACAGATAGCAAACAAATTATTATATAAGAATTATTTATTGGCAAATAGGATAATAATAATTACTATGAAGGAAGCTACAAGATATTATCTAATACTTTTTAAAAACTTCAGAAAAGTATGTAAAGCAAGATCTCATTTTATCTTAAAAACATGTTAATATATACCTTTATGTAATAGAGATACTTGTGTATACAAATACCTAGAAAATACAGATGGGGGCAGGACACTCAAAGAATGTATGGCAGTTCAAAACTATCTTGCAAGAGCCTTAAAAATGTTCATACACTTTGACCCAATAATCTACTTCAGAGACTCTATCATAAGAAAATTTTAAGTTCAAAGCCATTTAACAGTGAAATAGTATAAAAAACCTAAACAGTAGAAGAATATCTGAGTATGGTTAATCCAATAATTGAACATTATTTAAAAGTGTTTACCAAGAGTTCCTAACTTCCAAAATATTTTTATGAAAAAATGTACAAAATTACATATTTAATATCATATTTGTAAAAAAATAAAAATGTGACACCAGAAGAAAATTTAAAAAAAGAATATATGGCAAAATTTTATTGTTTAAGGAGGCATAAGACTCATTTTCTACTCTGATTCTATGTTTTTTCCAATAATTATCTATTATTTCTATAAACAATTAAAGATATAAAAGTACAAATTTTCAATTCATCCCCTTATATTTAAAACAATACATTCCATATCACATAAAAAGAAATAAGAATAAAAATCCCTGAAATAAATAATTCTTTAATAAAATCTAATGTTTTAAGTAATTTTCCTAAAACAAATCTGATCAAACCATTCTCCTGCTAACATTTCTGAAATGGATCATCACTCCCCGAATAAAAATCTAAAAGCCTTTAACACGACAGAAGAGATTGACTATCAGAATTTAACTGCTAGTGCGGCTTCATCTCTGTAAACTCTCCCATTCACATACTAGGCCCCAGCTAAATTTCTTAAAAAAACCAGTGGGCTCATGCTTCCACACTCTTAGCAAATACGGACCCTTTTCTTTAAAATTCCCTTGCCTTGCACTAAACCTTCCTCGTCCTTCTAAATTTAAATTAACCATGACCTCCTCTGAGAAGTCTTCCTGAATTCCACTTGTGATTTAAAACCCATCCTCTGAGGTCCTCTAGCATGTATGTAACACAGCACCTGCTTCAGGTATTATAACTGTCTTTGAATCAACTTCGGAGTTCTCTGGAAGTAACGAGTGTACTTTTCATTTTACATGTGTAGCACAGTGCCTGAACAATGTAGACGTTCAATTAAAGTTTGCTGAGTGAATGAATAAATGAATAGAACTATATATTCAGGTTTGACTCTATAAATTTAATAAACAGCTCAGCTGGTTAGCTCTGGGACAGGCAGAACCAAGATCACAATCTATAACCACATGGAATAGTTAAGTTTCTTGATGTTGGTCAGATTACATCAATTAACACGACTATTTTGTGAACATGAGCTTTAAAAAGGCAGGTGTGTAAGTGTACAGTGAAGGATTAACCTTCCCAAAGAGAGGTCTAGTTTTCGTGCTTGGCTTATGGGAAGTAATCTCTTAACTTCTGGAATGTCATGTCTGATAAGAGAGATTTTGTTTACCTGAAGACCTTAAGCCATGTCAGACAGTTTATGCTGAACAATGTGATTTATTTGGGACAGAGGTGGGGTGGGGTTGTGGGGTGGAGGGGAAGGTGGAGGTTAGGCCTGGAGACTAAGGTCAGATCCATGGGCAGCCAATTATATTTAAGTGACACCTCTTCCCTTGGCTGATTTTAAAATATATCTTCTTATAATAAACCATAAACTTTAGTAAATTTTCGGTGAGTGCTGTGGGTCCTTCTAACCAATGATCAAATCTGCAGGTGGTCTTGGAGACCCCCAATCTGGAAGGTCATGTCAGAAGTGAGACCTCCAAACTTGCAGTTGATATCAGAAACGAGGGTTGTCTTGGGGACTCCCAAACTCTAATTTATCACCAGAATAAGCAGAACATCTAAGAATGTTCAAATTACTAATGATGGTAGTTGAGATAGGATATCAATAACCATAATGGTGACTATTAAAAATTAAAATAAATACACCCACCAGAATAGCTAACATGAAAAAACTGATAACCATCTATATCGTTGAAGATAGAAATCAATGAAACTCTAACATGTTGGTGGGAATATAAATGATACAACTACTTGGGAGAAAATAATTGATGTTTCTTATATAACATGTAGACAAAAAAGGGGCTCTGTAATAAATCTAACCAAAAGTAACCTCACAGGGTAGCCTGATCATAAATTCCTAACTAGGCAGGTCATGGTGGGTAGTCATGCCCCAGGCCTATACAAGGAAATTATGTACCTCCTAATAAAAAATATGAATTTACTAATAACTGTGATTATCTTCTGAATTTCGGGTATTCTACTAAATATGCACTGGAAATATAAAGATGGGACATAGACTCTGCTCTCAAGGGATTCAATAGCATAAGGTATAAATAGATGATACCAAAAACTACAAATGCTATTAGTCATACAATGAAAAATAGAAAATGTTCTTATTTCTTATCAGTTAGGTAACCTTGGGCAAATTAATTTTTCTGATTGTGCTTTAGTTCCCTATCAATTAAAAGGGAATAAAAAGAATACCTACTCACAGGATTATTATAAGGATTAAATGATTACATATTTATAAAGCACTTAGAATCATCACATAGTAAACGCTAGAAAAGTATTTGGTAAATAAGTGAAAATATCATATTCCACTGTTTATAATTATGAAATTTAATTCAGTTTAAGTATTCTGACTAAATGAATATGAAAAGCACTAACAAAAAATACATTTTAAGTACTTTTGGTCTTAGACAACAGAGCCAAGTCAGAATCTCCCTTCTCCTCTCAGAAATTACCCCAAAACAACAACAACAACAAAAAAACATAAATGCAAATATGTTTCCAATAAAACTAGGAAACATAAAGTATAAGCGGAATATAGGCCAAAGAGAGACAATTAAGAGGGTAAATATAAGGCTTGAGGCTCCAAGACTTAAAGGAGGTAGCGAGAGTAGATTTCTTCAAGTGCACTTTTTAAGGTATAAAACTTAAACTACATTTGCAATAATGAAAACACAGGACATGGAGTGGTGGAGGGTGCTCTGCTATTCATAGTTTGAAGACCTAAAGACAGTACTAAATTAAGAATTATGCGAACAAGTAATTCTGGCAGAAATTAGGCAGCTAGTGTGGCAAAAAGACAGTGAGACAACTGCACTATGAATGGCCCTACAGCAATCAATCTTCCCTGGTTGGGGAGATATAAAATAAATTCAGAAAAAAAATTACTATAAATTTGGAAGACAACAGCTACCCTGAGATATCTACTTCTGATATTCCAAAAAGTAGTATAAGAAAAATCCTCCTCATTCAAAAAGAAATAACTACAAAGGAAGCAGCAACAGAGTCTATATGACTATGAAATCTAGAAAAGAAGAAAAATAGGAAAAACATAGTGGCAAAGGACACTCATGAGAAAAAGCTGCCATGGAGCAGAAGAAATATGTAATCAAATATTTCAGATAAATTTTTAAAACTTAATTGAAAAACCTAATGAAGCAAATACCACTTAAATAGAATTAAAGAATGTCAAAGTTAGAAGAAAATGAGCAGTGCTGATAGCAGACATCCTGTCTGGCTCCTGATGGGTCAGTCTTTCACCACTGAGTATAACGTTTCTTGTGGGTGTTTTATATGTACCTTTATTATCTTAAGAATGTTTCCTTCTATTACTAGTTTACTGAGCATTTTTATGATGAAAGGGTGTTGAATTTTGTCAAATGCTTTTTCTGCCTCTATTGACATAATCACGTTTTTTTTCTTCATTCTATTAATATATTTCATTCTTTGATTTTCTTATGTTGACCTTTTCATTCCTGGGGTGAATCTCACTTCATCATAGAGTATAATCCTTTGAATTTGTTGGATTCATTTTGCTATTATTTTGTTGAGGACTTTTGCATCAGTGTTCATCAGGAATGTGGATCCTTAGTTTTCTCACGGTATTTTTGTCTAACTTTGATGTCAAGGTAATGAGAACCTCACAGAATGTGTTAGCAGAGTCTAAGAAGGACTGGTATAAATTCTTTTTTAGCTGTTCAGTAAATTTACCCATGAAGCTGTCTAGTCGTAGACTTGCCTTTGTGAGATTTTTTGATTACTGATTCAATCTCTTATTAAAGGTCTAACAAGAATTTCTATTTCTTCTTGAATTAGTTTTAGTAATTAGTGTGTTTCTAAAAATTTGTCCCTTTTATCCAGGTTATCCAATTTGTTGGCATACAATTGCTCTTAATACTCTCTTAATATCCTTTTTATTTCAGAAGCATCAAGAATAATGTCCCTACTCTCATTTCTGGTTTTATTTGCTTGCATCCTCTCCCTCTCTTCCTCCTCCCTTCTTTTTAGCTCATAGCCTTGGATTTGGTAACAGATTCTTAGATAAAACACAAAGTACAATCAACAACAACAAAAAAAATAGGTAAAATGAACTTTGTAAAATTTTTAAATGTGCATCAAAGGACATTATCAAGAACATGAAAAGACAACAGGAGAAATATCTGCCAATCATATATCTTATAAAAGTCTAATATTCACACTATATAGAAAAATCTTACAAACCTAAGAGACAAATAGTCCAATTTAAAAATGGGCAAAAGTATTAAATATACATTTTTCCAAAGAAGATATACAAATGGCCAAAGGGCACATGAAAATATGTTCAACATCATTAAACAATAAACAAAATGAAAAGGAAACCTATGAATTGGGAGAAAATATCTGCAAACCATATTATCTGATAAGGGGTTAATACTCAAAATATTTAAGGAACTCACAACTCAAGAGCAAAATAATAATCTGATTAAAGATGTACAGAGGACCTGAAAAGGCAGTTTTCCAAAGAAGATATACAAATGACCAATGGGTACATGAAAAGGTGCCCAACATCACTAATCATCAAAAAAATAAAAAAACAAAACCACAATGAGATATTACTTCACACCTGTAAGAATAGTTATTACTAAAAGGACAAGAAATAAGCATTGGCTAATGTGGAGAAAAGGAAACCCTGTGCACTGTTGGAGGCAATGTAAATTGGTATAGCCATTATGGAATACAGTTTGTAGGTGTCTCAAAAAATTAAAAACAGAACTACCATATGATTCAGTAATCTCACTTCGGGGTATATCTGAAGAGTGTGAAATCACTGCACACCCATGTTCATTGCAGCATTATTCACAATAGCCAAGACAAGAAAACAACCTAAGTGTCAAGGCCTCTCCACAAATCTACCAAGTCTGAATCTTAAGAGTAAGACCTAAGCATCTGTAATGTTGTAAAGTACACAGGTGAATCTTACATATATAGTGCATTCTTGGCACCTACATTTGAATAAGCTATATTTAATTCTTGGAATTCAAAATATTTCAAAGAAGACAATGTCATCACATTGTGATGACAATATTCAGGCATCTGAAATAGCCCTATCATCTTCCTCATCATATAACCATCCTTCCCCAGTCCCCTTTCTGACTCCACATTTCTCAACATCAAAGTGGTTTCAAAGTGGTTGAGAGGAACCACCTCTCAGATTTATCAAATGCAGTCTAAAGAGAGCTGCTTTTTGTCTAGTTACATGTGTTGACTTATCTTAATTGGACATCTTTAAACTTCTTTTCCTTTCAGCTCTTGATACTCTATAAGTAAAAATAATGTCATCAAACTGAGTTACCTGAAAAGAGTTAATTTTATCACAAAGAAATTGAAGTCCAAATTTGTTATGAATAGGCCCTAAGATGAAGAGAGTCACAAGAAATTTTCTAATGCTTTTTAACATAACATCATTTAAGTAAAATTTAGGTCATTTTAGTAAAAACTGCATGATAGATGATTACTATGCCCTCTCATTTTTCAAGAGGTAATATCATGGCACACACACAAAAGGACATGAGGAAGGTGTCAACCCCCAACTAAAACTGCATTTTCAAGTACAATCATGGACCCCTTAATAACAGGGATATACTCTGAGAAATATGTCAGGCAATTTTGTCAGTATATGAACATCTTTGAGTATATTTATACAAACCTAGACTATACAGCCTTCTATACACCTAAGCTATACAGTAAAATCTAAACTTCAAATCTATACAGCATGTTACTGTACAGAATAACATGAGATTAAATCAAGCACAAGAGAAAATAATGCAATCAAGTGACATGGTAAACATGACATGTATGAGGCTGCTATGTGTAACATGGCATACTTCTTTATAACAAACTTTTTGTAAGTAGAAAGAGTATACTCTAAAATAATAATACAAAGTGTAGTAAATACATAAACCAGTAATGGTTATTTATTATCATTATCAAGTATTCTATACTGTGCATAATTGCATGTGCTATATTTTTATTTGACTGGCAGAGCAGCAGGCTTGTTTGCACCAGCATCACCACAAACAGGTAAGTAATGTGTTGCTCAAAAACATTACAACATTACTAATAGAAAATTTTCAGCTCCATTATAATCTCATGGGATCACCTTTGCATGAGGTCCATCACTGACTCAAACATCATTATGTGGTACATGACTATAAAAAAAAATTACTTTCCATTAAAATTTATCAATATTAATCAAGTTACCAGAATCATCTTGTCAGGAGATCCATAATCAAGTTCACCTTTCAACACCTCAACTTTAAGTGTTTTCATCTATAATATATTTAAGATCTAATTTAAGATGCCAAATTTTCTTTGCCAGGAAAAGAGTTGGGGACATTCATCAGTCAGATAATCTTTTATCAAAGCAGAATACACATTTCTTTGAAATCATGGCAGACAACACATAGCAAACATTTTAATCAAATGAAAATTCCGTTATTTCTATAGGATGCAAATAAATAAAAGTTAATCAATTTTTTACTACATGATTTGTCTTTAAATATCTTTAGTGCAAGATACATCTTATTCCTTATCTGTGAATTACACTGTACATTTAAAAGATTTATCATAAATCTTTCACAGCCTTTGTCTTAGCAGAGTTACCTAAAATTAAACACTGAGGTCTTCTTCCTTGCTTTCTCCTTCCTTAAAATACTACTGACACATAACACCTATGAGGTTTGAAGACTCAATACAGGTGCACTAACATATCAAGACAAGATCTGTAACAGTGACAAAAGACACATTAACAAAATAGGCCATCGTCAAAGTCACTTAAAATTTTTAGCGAAGTTTTACAATTAGTTACTATTATTCTTTTATATTTTTTTATCAACTAATGGAATTTTGACTATCTGGTTATTTTCCTGAAAGTAAATTTAGATATGTCTTCTCAGAAGACTATTGGTCCTCATGCAGATAGCTATACAAAATAAAACAATATAAATGGCTAACAGCAATTTATTTTCTAGGTAAGAAGAAATTTAATAACTTTTATAACCTACTTGTTTCAAATATGTAGAATATTTTTCTATTAAAGTGAGTTTACTAATATAAAGCATAAGATTACACACCTATCTACCACCCGATATGAGCTGATTCTATGCTATTTTTGGAGTATATTTTATTTTATGTATATTGTCAAAAGTTAAAGATAAACATAATTAGATGGTAAGAAAATAATTTTACTATATAACAAGACTTTAGGTCTATTCAGAAACTCTGTATCCTTCAATTATCACCACAAAACTGGTCTTAACTTATAACAAAAAAGAAAGAAAAGGGCATTTTCAACTATAGAAATATATCAAAATACGATCTAAATCCCAGATATAATTATCAAGTGAGCCAAGAGCTCCCTAAAATTTCAGTTTCATACAATGCTGCAACAATCCCGAATGTGAAAAAACATGAAACCATGACATCCCAGACCACAGATCTACTTCCACTCCTGTACTTATCAACCAGACTGAAAGATCTGCAAGGCACTAAACCTTACACCTCTTCTTTGAGATTATGCTATATAGCTTAGGTATACAGTACTACTACTACCACTATTCTAAGTAGTAGTTCTTGAGACAACATACTATACCCCATCCATAATGTCTGGACATGGTGGGCATGGAAAATGCTGTGCCCTCAATTATTTTAAATAATCCTAAGTAAGACTGCTGTCTTCTACTTTGAAGAAAACTGAGAACAGCTATCAAAACCAGGGAAAGATGTTTCTAGGATCAATGGATTCCTGCCAAGAACTAATAAAGGCTCCGAAAATGTGTAAGTACCTAGGCTCTCTCACTGCTTGAAAATACTATGAAAATTTCATCTGATTTCAACTCCTATATTATATACCTGTAAAGGTAGTTTTCAATGAAAAAAAAAAAAAAACTTAAATGTTAAAGTCAGGCATAAACCCAGGTTCAAACTCAGTTCTTCCATTACTTAGTTCTCTGATTCCAGGCAAGTCATTTAACTGCTCTGAGCCTCAGTCTCCTTATCTAAAAAGTGGAAGTAATAATAATAAATAGAGTGCATAGTTGCTGGGAAGCTTTGAGATATAATTAATGTTCAACAGCAAGTGTTGACAAGGATATGGATAAATTAAAACCCTCATACATTGCTGGAAAGAATGTAAATTGGTGCAGTCCCTTCGGAGAACAGTCTGGCAGTTCCTCGAATAGTTTAGCATAGAGCTAACAGATTACCAGAAATTCTACTCTTAGGTAAATAAATACCCAAGAGAAATGAAAAAACTTACATATGAATGTTCACACAAGTATCATGCATAATAGCCAAAAGCAAAACAACCCAAATGTCCATCAACTGATGGATTAATAATATGTGCTTTATCCAAACAACGGAATATTTGGCAATAAAAAGGAATGAAGTACTCATAGATGCTACAATATTGATGAACCTTGAAAACGTTATGGCAAGTGAAGTGAAAGAATCCAGTCACAACAGACCACATATTGTACCATTTCATTTATATGAGATGTCCAGAACAAGTAAATCTATAGAAAGCAAATTAGTGGTTGCAGATTAGTGGAGGGAGATAGAAAGGATGATGTCTAAAGGGGTACACGGTATATCTTTCTGTGGTAATGAAAATGTTCAAAAATTTATTGTTGTATTAGATTCATTTCTCTGAATACACTTAAAAGCCACTAAATTATATACTTTGAATGAATTATACGGTATATGAATTATATCTTAATAAAGTTTTAAAAAAATTCCTGTGCTACAGCATACATACATTTATATATAGAACATCCAAACCCATATATCCAAAAGTAGAGGACTGAGATTATATAGGTATTAAATAGGCAAAAATAATCTTACTTATGTTTTTAAAGACAGCTAAATAACTTCCTTTAATATATCTGAACAGCAGACTTCCATTTTTAGCCATGATGAAGTAATTGGTACCAGACTACCGCTTCTTGAAAATCATCTATAAAACTGGACAGAATATATAACTCTACTATTTTCAGGTACAAAACAACTGGCATCACAGGGGGTATGAACTACGTTTGCTCTGGCATCTTATGTGGCGTGGTATTATATTAACTCTAAGTATACAGTGATAAATTAAAGATGCATGGTGTAACATCTAGAACAACCACTTGAAAACAAAAAAAGGTAGAGCTAAAAATGCAAGAGAAGAAAACAATACTAAGAATATTCAATTAGTTCAATATAGCTGAGAATATTATTATATAAAATACCTCTATAGTAACAGACAAAACAGTCCCCCAATAGAGCAAGTTGGCTAATAATCCAGAATACATTTTATCACAAAAACAGTATTTTAAATGACAAATGATGTAAAATCTTTGCATAAAATTAGATCAAAATCTGAGGCTGGACAGGAATCTAACCACCTTATATATTCTCTCATCTGAGGACAAAACAATTCCACAATGTATAAAGAAAAGAACACAGTAGCACACACAGCCTATTTCCCCAACTCCAAACAACCAGCTGGAGACCTGTCATTTTATGAGGAGAAGCTTGTACATCAAGTACTCTTAATACTTGTACATATTAGAAATAAACTGTAAAGTCTATTAATGACAAAACTTCACTAAAAGCCAAAAATGACATTTTAACATTAAATAATGTAAACTTTGGTAATATGTTATGTTTAACAGACAGGCAATAAAATGTTACTAATAGTAAATCATTTTAGTTTTGAGAGTAGGTAATATTCACATAGTTCAAAAACTCAAATCATATCAAAAATGATATACAATAGAAAATCTCTGTCTCTTGCCCCCATTCTCTCGCAGCCAATGGGGGAAAAAACAAATACCACTAAAACATAATCAAGGGACATATATTCTCAATTGTTTCCTGTGAGACCACAGACATGGTAACACTTTCATAACACCAGAAATAACATTTTCTTTTTGAATTGGAATTACTGCAGTTTGCAAAACAGAAAACATCTGTATGACAAGACACTCATGCATAAATATCAAAAAGGAGATCAAATAGAATATTAAATTAAGCATGACCAAAGAACACTGCGAGGACACAATAAAATGAAATTAAAATATCAGCTAAGGTTCTATTAAGTTAGTCCTGACCAGCACATGACAGGAAATCTGCAGCAATGGAACAAAGGAAGGGGGTTACAAATTTCTATGCTTAGTTCCCAAATTAGTCACTGAAGAGCCAAACCAGACTTACAAACTCCTGCTTATGTAGCAGATCACTCCTGAAGACTGACACCAACAAAACAGAAAGGCATGTATGTGGGATTCAAATGAACATTCGAAGAATTTACAAAGAAAAACATTAACTTACCACCACAGGCCTCCTCAGGTAAAAAGCTTCACATACCATACTTGCAAGACTGAACTGCCAATCCTCAATCATTAAGAGGCATATTATAAGGAAAAAAATAAGAGCTAGGAGTAATTCTAGCTCTTATTTGTCCTTCCTCGATTTGTTCAGCCACTTCACTACTTATTAATGCTTTCACCTGAGAAGTAAAAGGAGCTCAGAAAAAATACAACTACCTGGAGGGCCCTCAGACCACCATTTCTCTAAATTATCAGACCAAACATGGAAAGATATTTAACCACTCCTGTATCCCTAAAAAAGAGAATCCTAAAGGGCCCCTGGCCTACTGGCCCATTACCCATGGCAAATACAAAAACCTACTCTTGACCAAAGACACTGAATTCATAAGCATTTGGAAGAAGGGGATACCAATGGTTTCTAAAGAGTTCCTTATTCCCAATCTGGGATAAATAGGATTCCAGCTATATCTTTCATAATCTAACCCCAACATATTTTTTGCACTTTTATGGACAGCACTAGGAGTAATTAGAAATGGGTCCCTGCAACAAACAGGGCAAAACAGTAATGTGGCAAAAGCCATATTAGTGCCACTGATAACTCTACAAGAAGATAATCACATTCCCAGCCTCCTTTGTAGCTAGGCATTTATGGGAATATGAAACAGCCTCATCCAATGAGTTTTAAGGAAAGTCTATTGGGATAATTTCTGGTAGAAACTGTCTTCTCAATAGGAGGAAAGGAGAAGAGAAAGGGAAGGAAATTTACATAAAGAGAAACTGTCCTTCCCGCCTCTTTTTCCACCGGAAGTTATATGAGAATATCATGCTTGGAGTTGCAGAAGCCATCTGGCAATCACGAGGAATCATTACCTACACACAGAAAGATGGAAGGTAACTAGGACTGCTGAACCTGGTGAAGGAAATTCTTTAGTATTACTTAAACAGTTTATCTTTGAGGTTCATTACGTTTTTCTAAGCTATGAGTTAACTCTTTAGGGGTAAATAAGTTACAGTTCATAATTTATGAATCGATGTTCTCAATTAACAAAACTACAGTCTACATGCAGTTATTGAGCTTCCGTTCTACACACTATGTAATACAGCTGGTATGCATTACTGCATATATGTGCAAGTCATATTGCTGATAAGATATATATATATATCACATATCTCACAACTCAATAAGAAAAAGACAAATAATGCAAAAAATGTGCAAAGGGCACACAAAAAATGCTCAAAAATGCAAATCAAAGCCACAATATGATACCACTTCACACCTACCAGAAGAGCTATAATCAAAAGACCGACAATAACAAGTATTGGCAAGGATATGGAGAAACTGCAACCTTCATAAATTATTGCTGGTGGGAAGATAAAATGGTACAGCCTCTTTGAAAAACAGTTTGAAAGTTCCTCAAAAAGTTATACAAAGAGTTCTCATATGAACCAGCAATTCCACTACTGGGTAGGTAATATATCTAAGATGAATGAAAACATAAATCCACACAAAAATTTGTACATGAATGTCCAAAGGAGCATTATTAACAATAACCAAATAGCCCATCAACTAATAAGTGGATTAATAAAATGTAGTATATCCATATAATGGAATAGTATTTGGCAATAAGAAAGGAAATGAAGTACTGCTGCTATAACAGGATGAACCTAGAAAACATTATGCTAAGTAAAAGCCAGTCACAAAAGACCACATATTGTATGATTCCATTTATATCTACTCCATTTCTGTAGAGAAAGAAAGTAACTGCTTAAGGCTGGAGAAAGTAATGAGAAATGACTGCTAATAGGTACAGTTACTTTAAGGCAGGACAAAAATATTCTTAAATTAAAATGCAATGGTTGCACCACTCTATAAATATACTAAAAAACTTTAAATGGGTTAATTGTATGGTATATGAATTGTATCTCAATAAACCTATTTTTAAAAAAAGCTCTCTGGATCAGATTACCCCTAAGGTTCCTTTCTAGATATAAAAGTCTCATAGTATCCATAAAAGCAGACTTCAGAATCTAATCTCCAGTGACTTCCATGAACCCACAGCTTAGAGAAAGTATCATATAGCATAGCAATTCCTCATTTGAGGTCACTAAACCTCTAGGTGTCTATAAAGGAAAGGCAGGTGCTTTTTGAGCCAGTTTCAATTTTTCAGAACATCTGTGAGATACCACTTAGCCTTCTCTGAGTTACACTTTAAGTATCTTTGCCTTTGGCTGGTTTCATGTTAGTAGTTTTAAAATGCTGATTCAAAGCTTGATTGACAGTTCAATGTATGAAAAGTAAAAAATAAGAAAACAAATTAGTTAAATGTATTTTTGATAGGCAAAATGTTTCAAAAAATGGGATCCATTATGAGTTCCTTGGTTAAAAACTTGGGAAATACAAATATAGGAAAGTACACTCATCTAGAAATCTGGAGAAACAGCTTAGGGTCTTCCTCAATATGATTCACTTCATCTCATTGCCTCAGTTTCCATTTTTATCTATAAAATCAACAAATGTGATAGCATCCACCTAACTCTAAAATTCCATGATTTTTTCATACTATAAAATGACATCCTAAAAATGTCTTCTGCAAAAAAGGTAGTTCTTTATATTCTGGGTCCTTGCAAAGAACTTTCATTACTGACTCTACTTAACATATCATAGAAATAAACAATACTAAATACATAATACTAATAAACAATACATAGACTTCAGTATTTAGAAACTTATAAGTGACCTTAAAAAGCAAAGATAGAAAAATAATAATAATAATAAATTAAAAAGAAAGTAAAGTAGCTTATCTACTGCTTACAGCAAAAGTCAACAGGAAACACTTAAGTTAAAATCTTCCCAAAGCATGGAATGTTCCTGATTAACAAATGAGTTCTCTCTCTTTCCCATCCTTTACTCCCATCCGTGGAAGAAATGAACTATGGAAGGGGAAGAGAGCAAAGGAAAAAAAAACACCAGAACTGGTCTCTTCCCTTTGAAATTACAGAAATGAGGAGAGAGGGAAGTAGGAAGTAGTAATAACCCAGCATAGAATTCTCCTTTTTAAAGCTTAATGCACTGTGGTCCCTTTTTGTTTGTTTTTTAACTTTTTTAAAGTCATAAAAACTTTTCTACTACTGATGTCTTTGTATTAAAAATAAAAACCTATTTGCACTTTGAGTGAATTCATACTAGCTTAAATCAACCATAACACTGCTATGGGAGCCATCAGTGAGAAGGAGTGCTGTCTGTGGTGGGAGCCTCAAAAAAAAAAAGAAAAAAGCAGGCAATAACCTTTACAATATTATACATATGAAAACTCAAGTTCAGAGATTTCTAATGAATTTTTAAGGTCGTTCTACTTGCTAGAACTGACCAAAAATGCCAGAACATCTCATAAATACCAAGAGTAGGCAATTTTCAACTTCCAATTCAAGATTATCATTGAAAAAAAAAGCAAAGTAGAAATCTAAACTTATGTTTTAGGACGTTAATATATAGAACTGAAAGGATTTATTCCCCTAATTTAATATAAAAGAACAAACACACTGATTCCTTTAAAATAATGAAAAATCCATTAATCCTCATAGCACCAATAATCTCTGTAATACATAAATACAGACATATTCTACATCAAATGGCCCAGTACATCTTAACATGTCCACATGAATCAAAGTATAACACAAACTCAACAGACACTATAGCCCCTAAAAGTGGAGCTTATGAAATATCTCACCTAAAAACAAATAAGGTGTGGTTAAATATAACCAGCCTAAATAAAGGGTATAAAGATACAAAAACCAGTAAGACTTAGCTCCTGACTTTAAGGAATTCACAGAGGGAAGCCAGAAGCATGTGCAAAATCAATTCTCTGAGATCATATAAAAAAAAAAAAAAAAACTTGCAAACTTAGTGAAACCAGAATTTGCCGGTAAAAAACTGGGGAAAAGGTTATCAACAAGAATAGCACAAGAAAGGCATGAATGTAGAAAGCACAATTAAACAGAAGTTCTGAGTGGCCAAGGCAGGGGGAATAAGGAGGAAGGATGTATAGACATAAAATGGTAGTAATTAAGCCAAGAAAGGAAGCTTGCAGCTGGGTTGCAGAAGGCCCTACATGCTATGACAAGGTGTTTAGTCTTTATCCAGAAGGGCACCAAGAACCTGATATATAATAAACAATGTTTTTCAAAAGTTAACTGGTAACAATATGGAAAGCAGGAAGCATGGGGACAGTTGGAAGTTATGAGAACACTACTGCAATAATTAAGATATTACTGCAATAATACAAGTAAAATGTGATAGGGTTAATAATAATACAAATAACTAGACAGTAGGAGCAACAACCTATGTCACCTTAACAGTGACTACATCTTCCTTCATACATTTGACCATAAACTCTAGTACCAAGGTATAAGCAATAGAGGAAAAAGAAAATAATAGAAGCAAGAAGTCTTTATAAAACATAATCAACAGGACTTAATAACCAGTAACTACCCATATCCCACAGAAAATTATTACTTACAGACTAATTTTGCCTTCCTAAAAATTGCTTCTGGAAATGTATTTTTCTTCATCTAGAGAATTCTACTCAAATACCTTAGTTCACTTAATAGATGTTAAAAACTGAATTCTTAACCATATAGAGTTTCAGGTATCATGTCCAGGAATTGTTTGAGTCTAAAAATTTCCCTGTGGCCATAAGAAAAATAAAAAGAAGCAAATAGAGAATTAGAGTATAGAGTCAAAAAACAACAATCTTGGTATATCCAAGACTGGATAAGAATAAATTTATATGCCTTAGTTAGAACCCTGAAAATATAGGTATAAAGTACAAATACTCAAATAGTATCTAAATTAAATATGAAGGAGGAAATTAAAGCCTTTAAATTAAATTCAGCTATCCAAACACAAATGATTTTATTATAACATATAGTTAATATTTTTCACAAAACCAACATGAAGTTGTGCACCATAGAAAAACAGGCAACTGATAAGGCTTTAAGACCCAATTCCAATTTGATAAATGTGTTACTGCTTCAATATGCAAATCATAGTCCATCCTTTATCAAAATGTTTGTTGAAAGTGTCAGTTTGTATTATAGAATTGTTAAATAGTGGCATTTCTTTCAATAAAATGAGTCATACTTCCCTCTATAAAGAAAGATACTGATTTTTACCATGCTAGCACAATGTCTTATCTAGTACATTCAAAGTTATCTTGGTTGTGAATATAGGTAACTTTAATGATAAAATCTTATAAACATATTTCCCATTAAATTTAATGTTCAAAGTTATATTTGTCATGTTCTAATCAATAATGCCAGTGTCTAATCATCTGAGTTTGACTAGCTCATCCCCAGATATTAACCATTAACTATTAACCAAGGATGTTAGTTTAAAAATCTGTGAAATCATTAAGGTCAATGAATGTGACAATTCAGTAGAAAGATTAAATAAGAATTTCAACTTCACTTACTATAATTTGACAGATAAACTTTTAAGACCCTTGTTTTTTCAAAATAATATGTGTAGGTTATAGGTCCCCCCACTAAAGGAAAAAAAGTTTGTATTGTGTTAATTCTAGCTATAATTTCTAGCTGAGTCAAAGCTCTAACAGCCTCAAAGCAGGAAATCCAAAAGGAAATTCCAGTATCAGTTCCTGGGGCTTGGTAACTCAAAGCTTCTTTGAAACAGAGATACAGAAGTCCTCAAACTATTTTCTATAACCTTACCTCATATCTTCAAGCAAATCACATTCCGCTTGATGTTTGGCTTGAAGTTTTGTCATCTGCTCAACTTGAATATTTTTCAGTTCTTGTGTAACTTTCACCTAAAATATATCATATATTTATGAAGGCTTTACTGTAACTTTAACCAAAATTAATAAATAATAATAATCATTAACACTTGTCTGAATATCACACCTCTTGCTTGACTCTCTTCTGAAAAACAGAAATCCACTATTAGCCACCTAATTTTGTTTACTGAAGATACTTAATGAAAAAAAATTAGCCAAATAACCTGAAATAGAGGAGAAATGTAACTACACAAGTATCAAAATTACAGATTAAAGAGGTGCAAAATAAACTGTCATCCCATTTCATGCACAAGCTCGGTACATATCTACTAGGTCTTTGTAAAGTTTTAAAGGTGTCTGTCTTTTAGTTCTTCCAAAAAGGATTCAAAGACATTAACCACCAGAGAGGTGAGCAGAGTGTGGCCTGGAGAAGGGAACATAAAAATACCCAATATCTAACGACCTAAATTTACACAATCATAAATTATATGCATGAATCGACTACAGGAATTATTCCAATGATGGCTGCAGTCTCAGGATGATGCCCTCCACTCGCAGACAGAGCATCAAATCACAATCTCTTTCTCACAAAGGAGAACGCAAAAGTGACCTTCCAGCATAGGCAGTTTATAAGCCACTCCAGCAAGCCGGTCCCTGAGGCGGCTCCAGTTTAAACAGCCAGAATAGCAAATGCAAACTGGCAAGTGCCTAGCCCACCAGGCCGGGACGCCAGGATTCCACGTTACAGTGGGCCTGGAATCCCCTCCGCCAGGGCTGTGCCACTTGGAGGGATGAGGGTACGTGTGTGAAAGAAAAAAGGCTCACTTAATTGGAAAAACCTAGATTAAGAAAGGAAAAAAAGGAAGCAGACGAGAGTCAGTTGGACATTCAGTAAATGCTTGTCCACGAGGGGAGGATAGAACAGCCTCCGCCACCCAGCGCCCAGAGTAGACACTCAGTAATCAAATGCAGGATTAAGAAAAGGACAGCCTCAGCCCCTGAGAAAGCTGGGTAAGAGGGCAGTGAAACAGTGGGCTCAGGGGGGAAGCGCTGGCGAGCCCGGAGCACCCGTCACTCCCACCCCAAACCCAGATCACGGCGCACGCCACGCACTGCCCGGTTCTCACTCTCCTAGGGACAGCACCACCGCCTCCTCCCTTCCTTCCCAGAGGGACGCGGCAGGAGCAGCGGGGTTGGGGAAAGAAAGGCAGGGCTGGTCAATGCCTAATTTCTTGTTTTCCCCTGGGATGGGGGGGGGGGCGGCGCGATGACTGTTCCAACTTCTTCATGGCCCGCCCCGTGGGAAAAGCAGGCCAAACCTTAAGGCTAGCCAGAAACCAAATTCCCTGCTAATTTGCAAAGGTGCGAGGGTGGCGACAAGCGGCTGGAGGGCTCACCCCTGGTGCAGACTAAACAATCGCACGAGCACAAGGGTCTGCAAAGCTGCAGGGACTCCCCCGCCTCCCCTCCGTGCAGCCCCGAGAATGCACTTTGCAGCGAGCAGTACTGCCATGCGCGCGCACACACACACACAAATGCACACCCGAAAGTCTTGTGCAATGTCGGGGGGTCCCCGATGAACCCCAGCAGCCCCCTCCGTCGGAAAGGCACCTCACACGCACGCCCCCCTCCCGTCTTGAACCGGCGGCAGCTCGGTGACAAGCCGGAGGCGACGGCGGTCAAGGCCAGTGGCGGAAAGGGGGAGGGGGCACAGCGGTCGCCCCAGCCGCGATCTGTGGACACAGCCTCCCGAGGCTCTCAAGCCGCCCCCCTCACCCTCGCTGCACCCTCACCTTCCTCGGCGGCGGCTGCATGATGCCGAAGGCACATCAATCCTCCCTCGACGACGGCGTTAGCTAGGACGAGGGCGGAGAGGGCCGAGAGGAAGGGACGGCCCAGCGGGCGTGTGCGCGTGTGAGAGGAGAGCCCGAGGAGGAGCACTAGCCCCGGAGGGAACAAGGCCGGCGGGAGGCAGGAGGACCCAGGTCGAAGGACGAGCGTGAAGAGGAGGAGGAGGACGACGAGGAGGAGGACGAAGAGGAGGAGCAGCGCCGGCAAGGCCTGGGGTTCGGGCGGCCCGGGGGGGTGTGTGAGCGAAAGAGGCGGAGCCAGCGAGGGGGCGGGGGCCCGCGAGCTGGACGCAGGGTCTCCCCGCGCGCCTAGCGGCTGTCGAGGCGCAGCCGCGTCGTCAGGCTCCCCGCCCGCCGCCGCCGCCGCCGCCGGCTCCGGGGCTCCCCGCGGACGCGCCGCCCCCGCCCCCACTCCGGCGGGCCGGGCCTCGCCGAGCGCGACGCCCCCGCCCAGCCGCGGGACGTGGACGGCGGCGCCGCGCTCGCGGCTTCGGCGGCTCCACTCGGGCCGCGGGTATTTCCGGCGCCGACGCGCGGCGCAGCGCCCCGCTCCGGCGGCGGAGGGGACAGCGCGGGGCCCCAGCCGCGTTCCCCGGGCCCGGCCAACTGCAGGGGGCGGGGAGCGTCGTCGCGGCGTGGGGCTCCGCATCGTGGCGGGGGCGGGGGGGACTAATGGGTTCGGTGGGCGACTAGGAGGAGCAGAAACGCTAGGAGAGCACGAGCCTCCCCCCCCGTCTTCTCCGAGAGTGGCACATTCCAAGCGCCTCCCGCCCTCCCTCCGCGGACTGGAAGCCGGCCGGGGGCTTCCCGCGCGCTTTCCCGCCGGCACGCCGCGGCGCGCGCCTCCTGTCGGGGGCGCGCACGTGGGCGGGAGGGGAGACAGAAAAAAAAATACTGCGCGGACGCACGCGCACAAGCCGCCCCTCTCCCGCCCGCTGGCTTTTGCTGCTGCAGCGCTTTGAGCGGGTTATAGGGACGTGGATGCTCAGAGTGAAGTTTTCACAAAGGGGGGCGGGGAGCAGCTTGCCTGTGGCTGTAGGAGATGCTTCATCTCGGTCCTCCAACACCCCTCTCTCCAGAGCGGATGGGCCGGGCAGATCGGCACCAACGAGCCCTTTCGCAGTCGGCCGCAGGTGCCTGACTGTTGGGGGCCATGGTGGGGGGTTGATGTCTAGTTGCCCCGCAAATTAAAAAACAAAAACGGCTCCCTGCTACAGGGCATTCAAGTCAAGCAGCATGGGCTCTACTGGAAGGGAGCAGTGAGGTCATCAAATGCAGGACCCCCATTTCAGAGATGAAGTGGCTAGGACCCATAGAGGACTGGGGACTTTGTGAAGGTCACACGGTAGGACTAAAATCTCTGGGTCATGCAGCATTCTTTAGGTTATAAAGAAACAGATGCAGACGATAACCATGAGGAAAAGTAGAGGAGACAGCAGGAGCAAAGGAAGCCCTTGCCTGTGAGTCAGGACCTCTGGATGCCAGATCCCTCTGCCTGCCCCTAATTGGGCTTCCTCATCTGCCAATGAGGATGCTCACCCAGGCAGCCCCCACCCCAGTACCTTCCTGCTTTGTCCAAACCATCTGGGGGTAGGGTATCAGCCCCTCTTGGGGTCCATAGAAGCTTGAAAATACCTCTTCTGGAATCACATGGCTGTGCAGAGAGTTAACTAGACTTATCAGAAGTTGGCATCTTAGACACCTGTTCTCAGAAGTGTGGTCATGCGAAACAGGAAAGTGAGTAAATCCTGGAGAGACCCAAGAACTTGCTTAAGTCCACATGGCCAGAAACTGGGAGGATGGAACTTGAACCCAGGTTGTTTACATTGAGCTAGCCTAGATTTTTGTGTAGGAAGGTGATAGATTCAGAGCTGTGATTGAGTCAAATTTAATCTAGAGCTGTGAGCACTGGGGATATAAAGGTGCTAGATGTTGGGAGATTTGGGATCCAGCCTCCACCTCTGATCTGCTTAGCCTTCTCTGGGCCTCAGTTCTAACTGCAGAATAAGTTAACCGAATGAGTCTGGATGGATTAAATCAAATCCTAGAGCTTCACTTTATGAATTTAGGAGGGCATACGCCACCCAATTTGGCATTATTCTGAAACCAGGAATGGCATTGACTCTGAAATAATTTCATTTGAAGGGTCCATAAAAAAATATAAGGGGCAACATCAGTTGGGCTTACCTACTACTGCTTTTTCAAAAATGATTTTAAAACATATATGTTTCATGTTTACCAAGTACTTTTTCCAAATCCCAAATTTTCTTGTTGTTTTTCCGAGTTCATCCTCATTGTAATCCTATGAGACAAATTATTTTCTTTATTTTATAAATGAAGAACTAAAGGCTTGGTGAAAATAAGTGACTTGCCCTGAAGTGATGAATTTGGGACCAGAGCCCAGTTCTTCCATTTGCCTCTATGAGGGGTGTTCGAAGGAACTGGGAGAGTTGACCCAAGGTAAAAAGCAGACGCAGGATACAATTCATATGTTCCAAACTCACAGGAACAGAGAAAGGGATTTCTGTGATTTATGCAAGCCTGACTTAAAATATACCCCTTTTGAACCAAGCTGGGAACTTCCAGAGCCTTGCTCCTGCAATACAGGCAAGCAGCATATTACCAGTAAGATCTCTTGAGATTCTTTGGAGGAGATGCCACAGAGCTGTTCCATGGCCACAAAGCAGCATGAACTGTGGCCCCAGAGACAGAACTGGAACAGGTATCAGCTGCATCTAGGGAAGGAGGTTTTCCAGGCAGAGCCACTCCTAGAGGTGACGAGCTCCCCCATCCCTGGAGCTGTGCAAGCAGTCCTGGCTTCCTTCCATCAAGGAGGCCACATATGGGATTCTCACTCTGTGAAGGAATAACAGCTACTGTTTATGTTGCCTCTTCTATGTTTCAGGCATTGAACCAGGCATGTCATTTACATTGTTTTTAGCCCTTACAACACCCCCTCATGATATATATGACCCCATTTCACAGATTTCACAGACTGAGGTTCAGGAGTGAAATGACTTGCCCAAGTCTGACCCCTGGCTCCCTCTGGCTCTGAAGCTGTTCTCTCCCTCCAGTATATGTGCTGCTGTGCAGTCTCACAAAAGGAATATGATCTAAGTTTAAGTCAGAGCCAGGATAAAAAGCTGGCCTGGAGCAGATATTTGAGTGGGCATTGGAAAGTGAGCTATTCCAATATTCCACAGAGCTCCCAGGAGAAACTCAGGGAGGCAAAATGTGCCGTAAACCTTGAGAATGACTAGAACATGAATAGCAATCCATCCCCATCTGGAGTGGGCACCCAGGATAAATTGAAACTACATCCAAGGCTCTCTTTAGAGAAGGTGACCATCATCCCATCTACCCATATTGCACCAAGGCACCTCCCCTGGCCCTTCCTACAGCTGGAGTTTACAGTCCCCTCTATTTCCTTTCCTATTCTGTCAATATTCCTCACTCTCATTGGCACAGATGCCAGCTATTCCCTGCCTGCACCCCACAGAACCTAGCTGGGGATGCTGCAGACAATGCAGTCTGTGGACCCCACTCCCATTCACACTTCCTCTATCCTAGTTAATTTCCCCCCTCCTCCTCCATCCTCCCCACAAACACATAGGGGCCTTTGCTACTGCCTAAGCTTATCCCCTTAACACGGTCAGCCTAGGGTTAGTCAGCTCTTAAGACAGAGAATCACAGCCCACTGAAATGAAACTTCAATATCAGTAGCCACTAGAAGGTAGGGGCTCTCCCTAGGACACAAAATAAGTTTGTGGCAGATATAGACCTTTGATTCCATTCAGCATCACTCAAAAAGCCCCTTAGGCTGGGCTTGGTTACAAACAGGTCTCTGGGTTAAACCCCATGCCCTACATGCACTCCAGGAGCTCCCAGTCTCAACACATGAACCAAAGGTCACAGCAATAAGTTGAGTCTCAACACATAAACCAAAGGTCACAGCAGTGAGTAGAGCAGAGCCAAGAGAGTTATAGGGACGTAGATTCTGCCAGGTGGTAGCAGGGGTCTAAGGCCAGAGATAAATCCTTGAGAGGCAGGCACTGGGGTAGGGAATTATCTGGTCAGCTGGTGTAACAGACCTTGTCAAGGGGAGTTACAACTTGGGATGAGGATGAGGGGACAGCCAGTCCCAGGGCTCTAGTAGGAGCTGACAGTCACATGGTTTTTATATCAAGAGACAGGAAACCAAGATTATAGTCTTGTCTTTGCCAGATACTTGCTGAGTGTGACCTTTGGTACATCATAAATTCTGTCCCGTCTTCTTCCTGGGGGTGGTGGCACAGGTTAAATGAAATAATAGGTATATAAAGGCTGAGGAGCTATGTGAGCAAGTAACTGTCCATCCTGGGATATTTCAGGGAAGGCTGAGTGACTACCTTTGTGGGACACTGACAAGGACCTTCTCATTGAGAGCATCACTATGATTACAATTCTGTGAAACTAGGGCCAATGGAAAAAACAGGTTATGGTGGAGGGGTGACATCATAGGGATCTGGAGTCAGACACACCTAAGTTAGATAGATGTCCAGTTCCTCCTCTACCTAGCTTTAGGTTTTTGACCTAGTTTGGAATCCTCTTTTCAACTGGTTCCCTTACCCATAAAAGGAGAATAACGATTTTTTGTAGGGTTGTGACATAAATTGAATGGGAATGTTTATATAATATGCCTGAAACCATGCTGGCCCACACATGTGAGTTTCCTTTGTGTTTGCATGTGTTTCCCTTCAGTTTCCCTTCATTTTTTTTTTTGGGGGGGGGAGGTTTGTTTGTAAATTAAAAAATAAAACACAAAAAGAAGAATTCCCATGGGTTGAACCCAGTTGCAGTCCTGGGTTTTGCCCCTGACTCACTGTGAGGCCCAGGGAAGTCCCTGCCCTCCCTTCAGCCTTCATTTCCTCATCTATAACATCAGGAAGTCTCTCAAAAGCCCAGCCTGGAAGGAGGCAGATACTACCCATTGTGGTGACTTTCCATGGAGAAGACCCTCCAGGCTGAGCTGAGGAATAGGGTCAGAAAGGAATTAGAGAAGGGAGATGGAGTTGTGGGGGAGGGACAGAAGGATGGGGAACTGGCAGCTCTGTAACCACTGTGCTCTGGCCTGTGAAAGAAGCAGATTCACTTGGCTGAGGAAGCCTGCCACCTATTTTCCCATAGGAGGGCAGAGGGCCAAAATGAGCATCCTGGAGGCCTGGAAGATGCCCTGGCATCCTGCCTTTCCTTCCTGGGCACCCGCCCTTCCCCTGTCCACAATACAACCACACACCCATATCTTGTGGCCTGGGTGTGCTGACACCACCCTCAGCTGGCCCAGTGTGTGGAGAGGAGCTACCCCAGGACCTGCACTCCCCTCTCCATTTCAGTCCTCTTGAATGGACACCTAAACCTACCTGTCTTCCCAGTCTAGCCTTGGGCCCTTAGATGTGATCTAATTCTCACCATGCTGCTATGGGCAGAGTGCATTGCTTTAGAATTCTGGGAGCATTATTAGTCACTATGGGAGGAATTCCCTGGCTCAGAAAAGCTCTTTCAGCGGAAGAGAGCAGGTGGTGAATCTCCCTGAAGAGACAGACACCGCCTACACTGTAGCAGAGCCAATTCCCTAGTTAAAAGCATCAAATCCACCTCCTCCATCTTCCTGCGGATGCTTGTCTATACTAGGAACAGTAATAATAATAGTTAATGCTTTATAATAGTTACTATATGTCACACTTCGCATAAACAATTTAATTCTCACAACAACTTTGAACAACTATTAGCCCCATTTTACCTCAGGGTCACACAGCCAGTAAGTGCCAAACCAAAATGTGTACTCTATTAATCAGGCTCCAGGGTCTGTGCTGCTAACTGCTATGCAAATCTGCCACCAGAAGATGGTATCCCCTATAAAACCCAGATCCTGACTTGGAATATGGCAAGGTGCTTGCCCTAGCATCCAAGCATTTTCCTAGATTTGCCTGAGCTGAGAATCACCTAGGGGTGATTGTTTAAAACACGGGCCCTCAGCCCCTCCTCTGAGAATTCAGTAAGTGAGGTGTGGGAAGAGAGGCAGTACCTTCACATGGAAATTGCCCCCAACTATTTGTTAAGTGAATGAATGTCCCTTCCTTCTCTGAGCCTCTACTCATCTCTAAAATGGAGTTATGGTTCTCCACTTTGTCTCTTTTCGAAGTGTGGCTGTGTGTTGAGCCAGTGTGTCTGTACCGGCATTGCTTGGGTGTGAGGAGTTGTTTACCAGTGCACCTGGCTGGCTCCTAATAATAGCTGTAATAATAATAGCTAACATTTCTTGAATGCTTATGGAGTACCAGGCACAGCTCTGAGTGCTTTCGTTGTGTTAACTGCTTGATTCTCACAACATCCAATTATCCTAACTTTAAGGATGTGGAAACTGAGACTCAGGGAGGTCAAGTAGCTTGCCCGTGATCACCCAGTAAGAAGCAAGATTTGAACCCGGATGGTCCTACTCCGGTGTCCAGAGGTGAACCACTCTATCATAGTTTCGGGACTCATCCAGCCCTTCCTTTTGGGAGCTAGGCTGCCACAGTTTAATTGAGCAAATGGTTACTGTAGCACTGGAAGTGGACTTTGTTTTAAGGGAGGTGAACAATCCCTGGAAATGAACAATGAGAGCAAAAAACACAGGCTCCATGGGCCTGAGCCATGTTTAGGAACAATCCTAGGAAATGAGCCTACAAAGGTGAACTACCTTGGGTGTCTCTCTTAGATGTTTGCTCTAAAATTTAAAGCAATCCTCCTTTATGGTGTTGATCATGGTCTGTAATAGGCATGTGTGTTGCTTATCTCACTCATCTGATCAGTGCCTCTCATTCCCATAGATCTTTGGAAGATCTTGTTTGTCACTGAATCGCCAGTACCTAGAACGAGGCACGCTGGATGGATGGATTTGAAAATCTGAAGACCCAGAGGTTTACCAGCTGTGGAACATTAAGTGTGGACAACCAGTTCACAGAATAAAAGGCCCAATACAGCACCCTGAAGGTGAGTTTGCCTGAGGTCCTGCACAGGCCCATCATCTATTCATACTTATCCCTCTGTCCTCACACATTGCACTGGGCCTATGACATCTCTGCTGCTCCTCCCAGGAGGTGGCTTTTGAGTGCATGTACCATAATAAAGAGTATGGATGGTTCTGAAGGACAAGGCACCCTGAGCTGGGTCACACTAACTCCAGCGCATTTCCCCTCTTCATACTGGGCACTCAGCTTGGGGGCTTGGTTAAGTGCTTGGGTCAAATTATAAGTCAAACTGACTGGTTTTACTTTTGACTCTGCTGCTTTCTATTTACGTGGCCTTGACTGCATAATCTAGATACTGCATACCTCTCCACTGTCATCTCACATTGGCTCTGTGGCCCTGGGCCCAACTCTCACTCTCTGGGCCTTAGTCACTGTGTCTGTTGGGATGATTACCCTTGTGGCCCACATGGCTCTGTCTTTCTCTAGTTTTGTGACCATTAAGGCTAGACAGTGCTTTATAGATGATAGCAAAATGAATGTAAAGGTGAAACTTGGCCTTTTCTCTCTGGGGCAGGCAGAAAAACCTCCAACCCAGCACTGATCACAAAGAAGTGAGTCAGATCTTCCTCCAGTCTGACTCTCTCCTAGCATCTAGATATTCCACCTGGGTGACAATTTTTCAGGCATATCTGGAGATTGATAGTCTCTACTTGCACCCCCACCCAGACCCTCAGTCCTGCACCGTGCCCCAAGAAACAGGCCCCTGTGGGCTGCATCAACAAGGCCCCCTTGCCAATTGACTTCCACTTGGGTTTGGACAATGAGAAACAACAGGAGACTGGAGGCTGAGCAGTCTATTTGGGCTATTTGTCCTTCTGCTCCCTTCCCACTTTGGAGCTTTCCCCACTTTCTTTACTTGATCCCATTCCTGCCAGGCAGCCCTACCTCTTACTGGGCTCCAGTAACATGATTCCTGCCCCTCCTTCAGTCCTAATTTCTGGGTGGGCACCTCCGCCTACTTTTGTTTGTTCCCTAAACCTACCCATATCTCAGTACAGCAGTCCTGTCGCTAATTCTCTTGCTAATTCTCTTCCGTTTGAACTGTTAGTGAATTGCTTCTTTCTGGCCTCCTAACAAGACTCCTAACCTGACCCAACAAGTCAGGTCAAGACTTTCTCCAGAGGAAAGAACCAACCAGCTTGGTTCATGAACAGCCCTCCAAGTGCACAGTGTGGTTTCTCTAAGATCTAATTCTGATTTACTGTCACTCTTATAGGCAGTCAGATAGATGAGAGAAGGGCACCTACAGCAAGATAACAGTGACTGGCCTGGTGAACCAAGACCACAGAACAAGACATGATTCAAGTCGGAGCATGGTCATACCACGATTCAGGCACAGCTAGCGGCAGGGCTATGGAAGGCCAGGAACCTGCACTGTTCAGAGCAGGCTCCCTGGAGAGCTGGACAGGGCCTGATCAGGAACCACAGCATGCTGGATAGGGAGGGAAGAGGAGGAGGAAAAGCTAATCGCAGGAGTGAGTTGAGCAAAGCCTTGGCAAAAGGAAGTGGGATCCTAGGAGGCAGGAGCCAGGGTCAGGGACTTGGTGTGGCACACAGTGGGCAGTAGCCGGCTGCCCCTTGGCCTCTTTCAGGATATGACCCTTCACCCTACCCTAGCCTGGAACAAGATTCCTGCCTGAGAACAGGCCTCTCACATTCCCTTATAAGCCATCCCACCTCCCTCAGGGTTGTACTGCCTGTCACCCCAACCCTTTCACTTCCCTTGCTAACCGCACCTGCCCAGACCACAGCCATAGCAAGGCCCACGTTTCAGTTCTCATTTCCTCCACACCTCTGTAGGCTCCTAAAACGTTTCGATTTCTTCACAGGGGTGGGGTCTGACATGGACCAAGTTACCTTCAATCTTCTGTCACTGCCTCCTTGCCATCATTCCTGCCTCTTCCCCCAATCCGGCTCTCTCCTAGCATGTGCTCTCCTAGTAGCTAGAGCAAGGCTTCTTATATGCTATTTTGACCATGTGCTCCCCTCCTCAAGACCCTTCTATAGGTTTCCCTGCCCTACAAATTAAGCCCAAGCTTCTTAAAGTGGAATTCTAGGCCCTTTACTGCATGACTTCTGCTGATCTATCTGACCTCATCTCTCAGTTCACCATTTTAGGCATCCTTTGTTCGAAACACAACACATATTTGGACTTTTCAAGACTTATTAGATTCTTTTTGCAACTTTACACTTGTGAATATGTTGTTTCCTCTGCCTTCAGCCTTTTCTCTGCCCGATAAACTCATATTCATCCTTCAAACCTCTGCTCAGACCCCCTGCTTCTGTAAAGCTTTCCTCCTTCCCCCAGGTCAGAATTATTCCTCCTGTCTATGGGTCACCACAGCCTTATTTACATCTTGATGACAGCACTAAGAATAAGATGACTAGACTTCTATTTTGTTAAATCTTTTTCTGAACTCCTCTTCCAAGCAGGACCCCTTTTTAGCTATTCGACCTTGTGCAAGCCCCTTAACCTTCTCAGGTGCTCTCCCTGAGCCCCGGCCTGGACGAGGTGCTCTCTGTGGAGAGTTATCAGCTCCTATATGTACGCTGATAATAATGATTATCCCATGATTCTATATCTATCTCCCACTTGGTTGTGATTCCCTTGCCAGTAAGATAACAGGCCAGGTTCCTTGTAACCAAATTGTCTCTATATCCCCAGTACCCACCATTCTAGAAATCCTTACAGGCAAATTTAACCCAAATTCCATTTTTGCAAATAGGAAAACTGAGCCCAAAGAGGCACAGAGATTTGCCCAAGGTCATGAATGGCCTCAGGTCCTTTTCCTCTGCCCTTCCCCAAGTCCTTGCTCCAGCCTACTCTCCAGGGCTCTCCCCCAGCCTGGGTGACGGCTCTGGATCAGAGATCAGACCTGCACCAGGCCTCACCTGTTGCTGTCCCATGGGTTTTCAGGGTGGAAGCTGGCAGATGCTCAGACAGTTTTACTTCCCTCCTGGCTACATATCACTGAGAGCAACTGTCAGACCTCAGGCACTTCCGTTTCTCTCAGAGCCAGGCTTCCTTTTTGCCCCTTCTGTAGGCAGCAAGCAGATCAAGTCTCTGTGCCAGCTTCTGGGGAGTTTTGTTTCTCCTTGGGGGCCCAATCCAGACAGCTTGGGTGGTGGACTCTCCCTAAGGACAGTGGCAGGAAAGCCTGATTATACAAAACCCTGGGAGACTGAAGTCTTGACCTTGACAAAACCTCATTTGATCTCTATTGTTGGGTAGTAAAAGACCTCACATGAGGAAACTTCTGCAGTATCATAAACCCTCAGAGCCCTTTGTGGAACCTGTTCATTTTATAGAAGGGGAGACTGAGGCTAAAAATGGATTTTCCGAGAGCAGAAATGCAGAGATGTACCCAGGAGCATTTATTTGTGGGGAAGCCTGACTCTGAACTAAATATTCCCAATTTGTTTTTCTCCGAAGTATTTTTGGGTGTGTAATGTTGTTTTTCTATCTCTCTTCTAATAACCCATCAAGTGCTTCTTCTTTCTGCTTCCTTGGTGAGTGTCTGCCTGCCTGCAATAGCAACTCTTACTTTAACCTGGCTCCAAATTAACTTTTAAACTCTTTACAACTAGATCGCTAAGGGCATAAAACTAATATGTAAAATATGAGTAGATGGGCTCAGATCAAGGGCTAGAGGACACCTTTGAGATATCCAACCTGAAGTCTGGTCTCTGAGGCCCTCCCTCAGCAGAGAGAAAAGTCCAGGCACTCTTTATCAGTTCGTCTCACTAGCTCACACTTAACCCCACACAGGCTTGCAAGGTGCCTCTAGAAGAAAGACAACAGCTTACCCCTCTGCTTCTCTCGTTTTGGTAATATCATTGTTAGGGCTGGGAGGGACATTAAAGGTCAGGCAGTTCAACCCAAAATCAGATTCAGAAAGCATTTCCTCCACCTAGTTTTTATCCCCACAACCGTTATTGAACTCACACCAAATTCAGAGTTTGGTGTGTAAGATCCAGCTGGGTCTTGGGAACTCCCCATCAAAGGTGGGAGACAGACATGTAAAAAAAATCCTGCAGTGGACTGTGTTGTGGGTTCAGGAGAGTGACCAGGATTCCCAGGGAAAAAGATGCTTCTCAGGATGAATGAAGGATGAATTTACCAAACAGAGAAGTGAAAGAAGGGCTCCAAGAATATCTCCATATTCCTACCATCAGAGCCCACTGTCAAGCAGGCCCCTCCTAAATCAGACTCCCTGGTTTTTGCACAACTCTTGCCTTTTCGCAAGGCTTTATTCACTCACTTTGTTGGTCAACATAATTCCCATGCATTTCACCTGTGAAGACCATATTGGGCCCTGGGCACACCTGGCTTTGAGGAGACCCCACCCTGCTGCATAGATGCATATAGATGCATAGAGAGACAATGACCACTCAGTGTGGAAATGGTGTGAGGGAGGGAAGGACAGAACTGGAGAGCTGGGCACCCAGCAGCAGTGTCAGAGGGTGGCAATACTGGAAAAACTGGCCCTAGGGGTCTGGGACCAGAGGTGGGATGTTCAGAGGCACAGGGGAGGAGCAGAAACTGAGAACCTGGAGCTGGATGGAGCTAGCATGCTATCACCCCCACATGAAGTAGAGCAAAGAAATACATTATAGGCCATCAGTTAATGGCTTCAGGATAGCAGAGCTGGCTCAGTCCTTGAGCACAATCTCATCCAGCCCTCATTAACCTGAGGATCGTCTAGAACAATTAATGAAGATATACAGTACCACAGTGGCTGGCCCTGGATTAGAACCCGGAGGCTCTGTCCTTCTGCCCTTCCTGCCACTACACTGTTTAATCCAATCTACATTTATCGATGCATGCTCTGGACTGGATATTCTTCCAGGTACTGTGGGGACCACAGGGATCCTCCCCATCACTGCTGCCAGGAGCTTACAGCTGGAGTGGGGAAGTCAGATCTGGCTCACAGACATGGACTCCAAGCAGCATATGGGAGGTGGGGCAGCAGCAGCGGGCATGAACAGAGTGCTGGGGAATGGTGTGGGAGAGGACCTTAGTGTGCCCTGGGCAAGTCCTTGGACCTCAGTTCTCCCATTTGTTCCAAGAAGGGACTGGAATCAACAATCTCTGTGGTCTCTCAGTTCATGCAGTCAGGCCTCTGCCCCCCTTGCCTTGCAGGGGTTGGAAGGAGGGCTGAGCCAAGTTTATGGGAGGCTGGATGGTGGGAGGCAGAGGAAGTGGCTCAAGCTGCCTGAGCCACCGCCGGTTGCCCATGTCAGAGCTGACCCATTACCAGCAGGGAAATCACAGACTCAGCGCTCAGACATCTGGGAGGCGTTGGGCAGCCAGGGTATTTTTAGAAGGCCAAAGGAAGACATGCCAGGAATCCTGGGCGTTGCTGAGCTAAAGAAACTGGGAGGTCTGTGGAGGGTGAACCAAAAGAGGTGGCCCCAGTCCTGATTCTCACTTCACCAAGGTTAGCTGGCCTTCCCTTTCCCCAGAGGCCAGTGCTCTGGACTATTGTGTTCAAGCTCTGGTTTCCCTGACTTGCCACTGACCTGCTTCCTTCTAGGTTGTCAGATGCAGAGCTGTTATAGGGCTTCAAGGGGAGGATGTGTACTTGGTCTCCACTGATTCCCTCAGCTAGCTCTCTGGGTGCTTCCTGAGGTCAAGATGAGCTGCTGGGCTCTAGGGATAAGAATAAAAAGGAGGCAACCCTCGTGCGGGGGATATAGAAATACAGACAGTGATAACAACCTGAGATCTCTAGCAGAGGACATGTGGGCCTGTGGGAGACGGTGGGAGAGGGGGGACTGTCAGTTTCCCAGGGTTACCACAAAGACCGATGATTACCTATGGACCAAAATTTAAGCTGCTAGCTAAAGGGCAAATTCTAGGTAATAACTAAAGGGTGATTGTCAGTCTTTTCTAGAAGCATGGCTTTTCCTCTTGCATTATTTCCAAAAGATGATATCTAAGAATTGGAGTAAAGGGTATGACGATCTTTTCAGCTCTGGACCTATCAACTACCAGAAAAACTTCCCAGTTTGCAGGAGCATCTCTAACAAATAGGAGGCTCCGATGCCTTTTCCCTACTCCACCCCCACCAATTTCTCCAGGCAGGCCTACTCCATCTTGTTATGGATGAAGACCCAGGCCCAGAAAGGGCCATGTCCAGCCCAGGATCCCTTAGTGAGGCCTAAGAAAGGACTCTAACCACAGTCTGAAACCTGCAGATTCTCACATGGTCAGAACCACAGAAAGGACACTTCCAGGCCTGCCTGTCACAGGACGTAGGGGGTCAGAGGGCAGGAGTCCATCTCCACATTGTGCCCCCTCACCACTGACTTTGAAGATTAGACCTGGCCTGTCCCCAGGAATGGCTGTCCTTCTAGCCCAGTATTTCTCAAATCAGATTCCTCAGGTTCTTGAGAGTTCCAGCCTTAGTCATGAGTGTCTTCAAAGTCTCTACCTGTGTTTCTAAATGTTGTGCCTTCACTTTAATAATAATCTCAACAAATTATTATGAGAATATTCTAGCTTGACTGGAATGCAGAACGTCTTACAAAAGAAGCAGCTCTAAGTGCCAGCGCCTGTGTCTGGCTTTATCAGCAAATTGGTTCCAAAGAATCTGTTAAAGTGACCACATTTAACTTTAGCGCAGTGTCTTAAGCTGACTTATCAATTTTGAAACTCACTACTCTAGCTAAACTGCTTATTTCCTTCCTGCAAGATCCTGGGCAGAGAAATAAAGTTCTCAATTGGGATCAGAACGCCTGGGTTCTAATTTTGTCTTTCCCCCCTACTCACTTAACAGCTTTGGCTAACCCCCTTCCTAAGTCTAGATTTGGGTTTAGGTTTCTTCATTCGTAAATGGTTTGTGTTAGACAATCCCCATGACCCCTTCTGACTTTCACAAGACAAGATTCCAAACCATGACAAGCTACCTTCTCATCCCCCACACCAACTCCAAACCCTGCATGCCATCCCAACTCCACGTCTGAGACCAGTGCTCATTGGGCTGGTAGGTGAAGACACAGAGAGAAGTAGAGTCTCCAGGAGGGTGGATATCAGAGAGAGAAATGAAGAAGCCTAAGTGGGGGGTTGGAGGTCATCAGAAAGAAAGCCACCAGACCAAAGAGAACTCTTACAACTAGTCCAGCTATCAGCTGAAACTCACCCAGGGAGGTCTGGGGGCTGCCTGGGTGGTGGGAGTCCACATCCTGGGCTCTTGCAAGGTCAGGGAGCCTACCTCTCACCTGTTCAGGATTCCCCTCTGAGACTCCTTCATCCCACCCTATCCATGCCTCCCTCCAGGCACCTAGATCTACCCTCTTCTACATTCTTCCTATCCCAGCTCACAAACAGCCTCAGGACATAGGGTTCCCCAAGCAATGCCAGAGCTACCCCCATTTAACTAGGCCACCATCCTCCAGCTTTTACCCAATTCCCATTGATTACCCAGATTTCAAATTAGGAGTCCTCTCTGTCAGGAAGCCCTCCCCACCCCTGACCCCAGTCTGGGTAAGAGCCTCATCCTTTCCTATTGTCTATATTAAACTTTGTTTTTGCATCAATCCACTGTACGTGTTTTCTGTTCCTCCCTCCCTTTTGACTACCTGCTGCATATGTGATTTCAGACACTGTGGAGGTGACATTCTAAGAGCTTTGTCACTTAACAAAAAGTTTCTGATATCAGCTCTGTGCTGGGCACCACTTTGCATCAGAAATGCTCTAGTGTAAACTTGCTCTTTGTCTTCTAGGGCTAGGAGTGGGGTTCTACTAAACCTCTCTCATTTTGCTGGGGGAAAGTTTGAAGCTCTGTCCTTGATCAGGACATTTTAAGACTAGAAGAGCAGCTGGAGTAGGAGGAAGTGTCTCTCCTGTATGTCACCATGACCTTGGGCCCAGGGCATGCCTGTCCTCTAAGTCAATGTTTACCAGCACCTTGGGTAGGCTTTACCTGCACTTGACAGTTTGTGGACTGAATATACTAATCTGGACTCCCTACTATCCTGACCCATCAATTTATTCTATCTTGTCATCCTGTACTTGAAGGGGTCTCCTGGGGACACTGGTTAGAGCAGTGAGTGGGGGCACTGTCAGATGGAAGGAGAAGGCAGGATGCCAAGGGAGGGAATATGGATGAGGAAATGCTTGGAGGTAGGTGGTGCATCCCTACCACACCTAGGCAGAGGTGGCTGCCGCTTCTCCTAGGTGTGAGGTCATCCAAGCTTTCAGTGACTTGGCCCCCACCCTGGCCCAGATGAGGAGCCTTCAGAGCCCAGAGATCATAGGTCATCTCCTCCCAGAGAAACAGTGCTCAGCTCCAAGGTGATCTGTTCTCAGCATCCTAGCCTAAGGAGAGAGTGCTGGGCTGTGAGTTTGGAAAGTGTGTGGCTTTGGGCAGGTCGTGCCTCCTCTCTGGGCCTCAATTTCCTGATCTGTACAATAAAGAAGTGGGTTTTGTAAGGCCAAAGGGCCCTTCCAGTCAGGACAATGTACAGACAGGATGAAATGGAAGAAATCTCTTCTGTGCGGGTTCTGACTGGGTGCTATCATATCTCTCACTCCAATTAATCTCACAGCCATGAAGTAAGAAAGAAATATCTCTGCCCAAGCAAAGAGAGCAGAAACTGAGGGTACAGGCTAGTTGGGTACCTTCAGAAATCACACGATTGGATAGGGAGGAACTTTGAGCTGAAGTGGAGCTACCAAATTTTTGTTTTAAGCAAAGAAGGGTGGCCGGGACATGTTTTGTTTTATAGTAAAAATATACATATAACTTAAAATTTACAATTTTAACCATTTTCAGGTGTATAATTCAATGGCATTAAGTACTTTTACAATGTTGTGCAACCATCACCATTATCTATTTCCAGAACTTTCCCATCATCCCAAACAGAAACTCTGTACCCGTCAAACAATAACTGCCCATTCTCTCCCTGGTACACTCTTATTCTGCTTTCTGTCTCTTTGGATTTGCATGTTCCAGGTACCTCACATAAGTGGAATCACCCAATGTTTGTCTCTTTTTGTCTGGCTTATTTTACTTAGCATAATGTTTTTAAGACTCATCCATGCTGTAGCATATGCTAGAACTTCATTCCTTTTTAAGGGTGAACAATATTTCTTTGTATGGATATATCACATTTTGCTTATCCATCTGTGTGTTCATGGGCATTTGGGTTCTTTCTATCTTTTGGCTATTGTGACTAATACTTATATGAAATGAGTGTACAAGTATCTGTTTGAGTCTCTGATTTCAATTCTTTTGGGTAGTTACCTAGAAGTGAAATTGCTGGATCATATAATAATTTTTTGAGGAACTACTAAACTGTTTTCATACTGGCTGTATCATTTTCCATTCCCACCAGCAAGGTACAGAGTTCTAGTTGCTCTGGAGGACACAGGTTAGAGACACTTGTCATTTCCTTTTTATTATTTTATAATAGCCATCCTAATGAGTATGAAGTAGTATCCCACTATAGTTGGCCTGGTTATTTTTTAAAAAACATATTTCAGCTGCGAAGTTCTTTTTTTAGAGGAAAAGTTACCCAAAGGCTACATAAAGTCCAAGTGAGAAGATGGCAGTGGTTAACTGGAGATGAGAGGGGCTGGTGAGGGGTAGGGGGTCGGGGGAGTGCACACTTATGTGCAAGGGTACTTTCTATTGATCTCTTCTTCTCTGTCCTGCCCCACCCAGAGGTCCCTAAGATCCTTCAGAGGGACCTGGCAGCACAGTGTAAATGTTTCTGACTCATGGTCATTGAAGTCACTTCCCATCTGGGGTACTAACTGGAGGAGGCCAAGTATAACAGTGGCGGGAAACTTCTCATTCTTTGTCCTTGGGAGAGGACTTAGCCAGCCACCTTGGAGGAAGCCTCCTCCATTTGGCAGTCATTGTAAGTTGTAAGATGTAAATGGGCCCTGACATAACAAAGCAGGACACCTTATAGCCTGACAGAGGCTCTCTCGCCCAAGATCAATGGCAGAGCTGAGGAGGAAGGCAACACATTTACAGGAGACAAAAAAGCTTCCAAGGTACACTGGAAGAAGGCCCAGACCCTTCCTTTGTGAGGTTCCAGATAATCTGACTCTCCAGTGTAACCAGCTCCAGTGAGCTCCACGGGTCAATGGCAAAAGACTTCTGGGTCCCCAAGGGAAGGTCAGTGATATAGAAAAAGTGCCTTGCATTGGTGACCAGGCTCAACTCTGTGGCTGAGGACCTGGGAGCCCCTTTGGACTTTCCTCCTGGAGAAAATTGCCTGAGCTCAGGACTGTGAATGAGAGCTGCGACTGTGGAGTCATGCATTCATGGCTGCTGGGTCTCTGAGCAGCGAGATGGAGCAAGGCTGGCGCTCAGTGGTGACCTCAGTTGAACCGAGCTAGTCCCTGAGGATTTTTAGCAGTTGAATGAGGTGGGAGAAAAGGCCTCCAGAGGGGCAGATTGGACTTCCTACTGATAAACTCTTGAGAGAGCTCAAGCAATTAATGGGGACGGGAAATGTGACCATAATTTATACCTTAAGCTGGTGGAATGACCATACTAGTAACTCAAATTTTTGGCTTCTTTAGCTTCCAGAAGTGAGACAGGGTGAGGGGAACCAGAAAAGTGTATTATCCCTTTTAGCACCAGGCTAGCTCAAGGCAACCCTGGGGAATAGGAGGAAAAGTCTCTGGGCTTCATTCCGTACCTTTGTTCCCTGCGAATCCTTCTCAGGTACCCTTCAAGAGCTTCCCAGCTTCTCCTCATCCTCAGGAGTCCACCTTGACTGTGTCTATTGGCTTAGGATAGTACTCAAGTGCTCAGGTGATTTCCTGTTCACTCTGTCAAAACTTATTCAGCCTGAGCTCAGATTCCTCCAAACCTCATTATAGATACTGAGCCCAGGTGACAGACTAAATTGACCTAAGAAATTGATGGCAATAGTTAGCTAATTTAAACAATAGAGCTTCACATGCATCCCATCCCTGATTCCACTCACATTTTACCAGGGATCTTATTTACTCCAAAATACAACAATCTGAACAATAGGTTGTTGGAATGTATCACAACAGTCTTTTAGCTCTGTTGTGTAAAGGAGGTGTGATTATATTGGTGAAATTTTAGGTACCTTGAAAGGAAATTTGGGAAGATATTTTCTTGTTAAATAGGCACCCACTGTTCACCCACAGAGAAGACATTTTCTGCCTACATGTGAGAAGGCCCAGATGAGGGCCCAATAGGCCCAGCAACAGCTGTGACCTTCAGTTCCACTCCCCTGGCCAAGATGCTAAATTCATATCTCCCATCATTCCTGAAGCAGGTTAGACCAGTCACCACGGGCACATACCTGGGCAACCAAATTTGCCTAAGATGAAAAGCTGATTATGGAAAAGGAATATTTGCCTGCAATGTTTTCCGCAACCAGCACACAAATGAAAAGATTTCTTTTTGACTATACTTGGAAGGAAAAGAAAAATAAGCAGGATAAAGGGCAAGATAATAGAGCAGAACCAAGGAATGGAATCCTCTAAGACAGAGGTCCCCAACCTTTTTGGCACCAGGGACCTACGCTCTTATGAGAACCTAATGCCTGGTGATCTGAGGTGGAGCTGAGGCACTGATGCTACAGCTGGGGAGCAGCTGTGAATACAGATGAAGCTTCACTTGCTCACCCGCCTCTCACCTCCTGTTGTGTGGCCCAGTTCCTAACAGGTCATAAACTGGTACTGGCCTGTAGCCCAGAGGTTGGGGACCCCTGCTTTAAGCTATCCAACCTTCATTTAACATGCCTCTTCCTCTACACCCGGTATTTGCTAATTTTTGCAACCAACCAATCTTCATTCAACTAATCAGATGAATCAGTCTTCATTTAACCAAATATCTTGTATGCACTTGAGCAACCATTTAATTTCATTAATTCATTCACTTAAACGAATCAACCTGCATTCTTCCAAAAGGTACTTAGTGGTCATTCAATCTTCATTCATTCGACTAAGTATTTCAAAAATCAAAGCTCAGGGCTGGAAGAGACTTCAAAGGCCGTCTGGTTCAAGCAATTCAATCTTGTAGGGATCTCCTCCATTGCAACCTTGCCAGACAGTCACCCAGGTTTTATTGAGCAATGGAGAGCTCACTATCTTCAAAAGCTGCCTGGACTGTTGTGGGACAGCTCTGGCTATGAGAAAATATTACTCAGCCCCCTTATAGCATTCATATTTGTTTCTGGTGCTGCCTCCCAGGTCACCCAGAACAATTCAGCTCCCATACTAGGAGAGCCTGTCAGCAGGTAGAGATTATGTCCCCTGGCTTCTCTTCTTTCCTCACCTGACCCTGTGGGTGATGTTTCCAGCTCCAGTCTCTCTCTTCTGGTTAGGCAGTCCTCAGTCAGTCCAGGGCTCTCTCCAGCTTTGGAGATTGGAATGAGAGGCCGCATTCCAAGTGTGATGTGACTAGTTCTGAGGTAAGTGTCAGAGTCACCTCTAGTTCTGAACAGACCAGGCCTCAGAATATTTGCGAAGTGGTTTCCTTTCACCCTGTTCCACATGTCTCCTGCCTCCTTTAGCTACAGCTGAGTGCCCCAACGGCAGCTGATCTATGGACTTGCTGGAAGAAGATCGACCCAAAACTGTGCCCAAATGGAGGCAATAGGGATTAGGTGGGCCAGCCGTTTCTCCTCTGAGGTCTGAGGAGGGAGCTAAGCCATTGGAGGAGATGAGGTGAGAAGACAGAGAAAAGGGAGTGGGTAGGTGCTAGAGTTAGTTTGTACCATGAGTAAGTGGAGGCTGAGGGAAGAAAATGACCTACACATTAGACAGGTGGGAGCAAGTGACAAACACACTGATTGATTTAAGCAGAAAAATAATATCTTAAAAAGCCTCTAGGTAACTTGCAGAAACTGATCTCTAGTTAGAGAATGATCTTGTAATGGAGTATATATTTGATTCTGAATAATTATAGCACAGCACAGGAAAAACATTTGTTTCAGAAAATGTAAAACTTTCCTTTCCCCAGCCTTCTAAAGGAACCTACATTCAGGTAAGCATGAGAGTGTTTGGTTTGCTGAGAACAAATTCTTGTTCAGAGTGATGGCCTTTCCTACATTAGGTAACAGCCTTATATCATGTGAATGGAGGAGATGCCCAGAGCTATCTATGCTGCAAAAAAGAGTTGGGCAAGAAAGGTGGGGGGAGGGGAGACGGAAGAGAAGTGGGGCCTGCAGTTGCTTGAGGTGAGAACTGCTGTGGGCTATTTGATGTTTAACTTTATTCCATCTCTAGATCTTCAATATCATGTCTATTTCTCACTAAGGCCTTATGATCAAAGTTGACTCTGGGGTAATTAAGAGAGGATCCCCATGGTGAGGGGCAAGCATGGAGGCTCTGGTAGGAGGGCAAACACACCTGGGCTTCATTTTGAAACCCTGCCCAGGGTTTTTGTTGGGCAGTTCAATTCTCAGCTGAATCTGGGTTTCAATCATTATCCTAAATAAAGAGCGAAATGCACGACATTGTACCTACGGTTAACTATATTGTGTTATGCACTTGAAATTTTGTTAAGAGGGTAAATCTGATGTTAAATGTTCTTATCATAATTTTTAAAAATTCAAAAACCCTTCCTCCCTCCCCATCACTGCCAAAGTGCCATTGCAGGCCAATCTAGCCCAGGCAGAGATGGCCTTGGAAGATTGTCTCTGCCAGAAGGAAGTTGTGGCTGTGAAGTTACCATTCTGGCCTGACCAAGAATAGATTTTTTTAAAAGGTATATTAATCAGGGGCTTTTTGGTAGCAGGTCATGGAAATCTATCTCAATAGTGTTATCCAAATCAAACAAAACCAAAAAAATATAAAAGGTGAGGGAGGAATTATTACCTTACATAAATGTGGAGCCCAGATGTAGATCTAGCTAGCTTCAGGAATGGCTAGATCCAGACACACAAGTCGAGTCACCAAAAATTTGTCTCCTTCTTACCACTGTGCCTTCCTCTGTGTTGTCTTCCCTCTCAGCTTACTTTCTCCATGTGGTGGCAAGATGGCCTCCAAGAGCTCCATCCTGACATCATCAGCCCTACCTAAGGAGCTTCCCTTCCCAATAGTTCTGAGGCTAAGTCTCCCTGGACAGACTGGTTACTTCCCCAACCCTGGAGTTGGGGGATGGGTGAGCCACACAAGAACTCTTTGAACTGGGAGCACAAGCAGTAAAGTCCCCCAAAGGAGATCAAGGTGCTGATACCAGAAATAGGAATGGAGAAACAAAAATCTGAAAAATGGAGACATGTACCCTATGAAGTGAACTCAGGAGACTAATGTCGAGAGAGAGAGAGAGAGAGAGAGAGAGAGAGAGAGAGAGAGAACTAAACTTCCTTGTGTGACCCCAGGCTGGGAATTAATCCAGCCTTGAAGGACACATGATTTATTAAGAAACTACAGTGTCTCCAGGAAGGGTAGAGATAAACTGGGGCAGATACCCTCAGATGACTTGGGGCCCCACTTGTTCCCCTTTTAGCTTTAGCTTTGGTGACAGGATTTCCTGGAGCTGAAGCTGGTGCTGTGGAGATGGCTACCAGACAAGCACTGAAATCTCTGTTCAAGGCCACATGCTACCAGAAAGGAGAGACAGTTGCAAGGAGCCCCAGGAACAAAGAGGAGGTTGCTGAATTGTGGTTAGAGCTACCCACTGAAACGTTACAGGATGGTGGTGGGAGACAGGGAGAGGTTTTAGGCTCTGGCAGTAGGAATCAAACATGAATTTAAAGCTGCAAATAATGCTCCCTCTCTGTGCAAGAATGACCAGTGCCACTTGAAGAGTTATGCAATAATAAGGGGAGGTGCCAGGATCCACATGACTTAGAGAAAACAGGAAAGAGACAAGTGCTCCTCATATGTGTTAAGAATGAAGAGACCTGCTGGAACAGATAACCATGGGTGCAGCCAATAGGGAAACATTACTGAGAAAAAGTAGAATTCCCAGGAGACTGGATTCTCTATGCTGGACATTTTCCTTCTCTACCCTTCCCCACCCTTCTCTCTGCCCCAGGAAGCTCGCTATTAGACTTAATTAGCAGAATTAATTAAGTGCTTCTGGCTTCTGGTTGGGTTCTGCCAATGGGGGATCATGGAAAGGAGGAGAGTAGGGTCAGGGTATTTATTCCCTTGACTCCCTTGTAATGGCAGGGCTGGCTCTGTCCCTCAACCAAAGGTCACTGTTCCTCTCAAAGAGGCTAACTCCACATGACTCTTCCTCATTTCAGGTTCCAGTAACTGCTCCCCTCCCCCCACCTGTAACCTGGAGGTGATGACAGCTTGCTGCTACTAGCTTCAGATTATTGCACTTGAGATTCCCCTACACTTTGTAAATAGTCTCTTTATAAATAAAACCACCTTTTTTCATTTTTGTTGAGTGGGCCATCTGTTGCTTGTTGGGACCCTGAATGGTCCTTGAAATTCTCCTTGTTAACTAAGTGGGAGGAGAAAGAGGGGGAGATGAGTGGGGCCATCCTCAGAGAATAAGAAGGAGCAGCAGAGCTCTGGGTGGAGGAGCCAGTACCCATCAGAGCCAATCCAAAGCTCAACCTAAAGTCCTGGGCATCCTCTCTTCCACTGGGGAGAGTATGGTACCCAAGAGAATTGGCACTGCTGGCACCTAAGAGGTCCCTAGACTTGCTGGTCAGACTGAAGGGCAAACTAACAAATGCAAAGGACTCCTGAGTTTGAAACACTCCCATATTTATTTTCACTGTGACCAGGAAGGCCATTTGTGGCAGAGGGACCTCTGAGGAAGCTCAGTAAATGCATCATTTTTTTTCTTTTATAGGAGGAGATGGGGAGCTGAGGCATACAAGGATTTGCCTAGTGCTGGGCAGGGGGCAGTCAAAGATGTGGGGATGGGGCTTGTCTCTGAGGGCAGCAGAGGAGGTGAGATAGAGGATATAAGCTGAAAATTCTACCAGCTCTCCAGGCCCCTTTTAATTCGAATGCTTCTACATTTCAACCAACATTGGCTCCATGTTTCTATCCCATGTTTCCCTTCACCATCAAAGCTGAGTGTGTGTGTGGAAGGTGTGCAGAGAGAGTGGAGGCATTGAGAGGCTCCCTTGAAGAAAATGCAGAGGGAGAGAGGAACTTCTCCCACTGGATGCTCACTGAGCTAGAACCCTACAGACTCATCCTGGTGCTAGTACTGAAATAAAGTGTGGCAAGAAAGTGAGGCTGTGGACAAGGAGAGCCTGGGCCAAGTTCCTATGAGACTGAGGGTGTTTGTGAACATAGAAAGTGGACCTGAGAGTTCTAAAGATAAGAGGCCCAAGGAACAGCCTATATCAGCATGCTTGTCAAGACCAGGATATGGTGGGGCTGGGAAGAAAATGGGACTACCCCTCCCACCTCCTCGTACTTCCCATGGCTCCATGTGAAAGAACGTGAAGGTCAGAGGACGGCTGGAACCAGATGGGCAGCAGCCACTGGGCCAAGCAGTGAGACTTCTAACTTGGAGGAGGGGCTGAGGTCAGACAAATGGTAGGGACAAATGAAGGCCAGGCAGCCCCTATCTGTGGGAGTGCCTGGTAATGAAGGGGCCCAGGTAGAGCCAAATAGCACCTAAGAAACCAGATATATGCCCTTGTGGATACCACCACACCATAGAGGCCTCTGAAGCAGATAGAACTAGAGTAAAGCCAGGATCCCTCTCTAACTGCAGAGAAAAGTCAGGCTGGCAAAAGATCTCATCAAGCTTCCTGCCCACCACTAGAAGTTAATGACCAAAAAAGGGCAGAGTGTGTCACAGGTATGCCATGGTCTACCCCACACCAAGCCATTATAGTCACAATTCTAGCCTGGGTGGGGTAAGAGGATTATTATTAACTGAATGGAAGATTAAAGTTTTAAACTAGACCGGTCTAAGTTTTAATACCTAAATAAGACCAGAACAGAATGTTATATGAACTCTACCTGTGATGTTGAAAAAAAGGAAAGAGTAAAGGGAGTGACTAGTGACCCAAAATTGCTTCACATGTCTACAACATGTTGAAACTCTTCAGCAACCAGTCACACTAACAAAATGGCCACTGGCCTCCCATCTCCATAGGACACATCCTACCAACCAGAGCAAGAGAGCATCTGTGAACCAGGATGCCTGCAAAAGTCCTGAGATTCACTCTGACTGGACCAACCTGGATGACAAAGCCACCCCCTGTACTAATCACTGTGACCAATGGATGAAACACGCTGATTGGTCAAGCTTGGGTCATCCTTCTGCCCCTGGAACTGGTGTCCCTGGAACCACAGCATTCCCCAGAGGGATGTGGGAACTTCAGGAAAGAAGGAAGAGAAAATTAATTGGGGGAACTACTGCATTGGGGGTTTTCTCATTCGCTCCTCAGAGATTTTAAAGTCTCTGCTCCAGGATGGAAGTGTGACTAAAACTAAAATTCAAGTGTTTTAGAATGTCAAGTAGAATAGCCATTGGCATACTTAAAGACAAGGTTAAATGGTGGGTAAGAGCGGCAGGGCAGAATGAAACATACCTGCAGCAAGAAAAAGAGGGGAAGAGAGATATGAGATGAGTGAGAGCTCCCACGGGGAGTCCAGAGCCTGAAGGCTAGGAGGGGCATTACAATGAGTGGGCTGCTTCTGGGAGCAAAGCCATGTTTGGTAGGGATTTTCTGAAGTGAAATTGTGAAAGTGAAAGAAGCCACAAAAACAAACAAACAAAACTCTCTCCTGTTTCCATATGAAAACCATCAGTTAAAAAGTCAGTTCCTACTCTACAGACCAGAGTAGGGAGACATGATGACTAGGTGCAGTGTGGTACCCTGGATTGGATCCTGGGACAAAAGAGGACAGTCCTAGAAAAACTGAGGAAATCCAATTAAAGCCTGGAGTGTGATTAATAATAATTACCAACCTCAGTTTCTTAGTTGTATTAAATGTACCCACTGGAATGGAAAATGCTAACAACAGGGGAACCTGTGTAAGGGGTACACAGGATCTCTCTGCACTGTCTTTGCAACTTTTCTATAAATCTAAAATTATTCCCAAATTAAGTTTGCTTTTTAAAAAGTCCATTTCTCGTGGTGTAGAGTCACTTTTACTGTGTGGAGAAGCACCACTTCTGGATTATTCATCTGTCTCTAGGTATCGTGGTATCACAAATTCAGTATGAAGGCAGTGGGAAGAGCCAAGTGCCAGCCATAACTTCTCCAGGATCCTGTGAGCAGGGCATGCGTGGATGAGATGGAGTCCCTGATGCGCTTAGCAAAGGACTTGGCACATAACTAGTGCCCCATGGAGGTTACCAGTCTTCACTCTGCCCATATCTGGAAATGTTATAATGTACCTGCCTTTCCCCTTGGAAAATTGTTTAGCTGCTTAGTGGAGCTTTTCCACAAGGCTGAGAACCCCAGCCCTGAAGCCTTGGCATCTTCAGTGCAAGTTGACTCTGCCTTAACTCCTGTCACGTGTGTGGACAACTGAGCTGACTCTGTGCTGGGTTCTGACTTCATTTAATCCTTAAGTCAACCTTGGAGGGTAGGGATCACTGTCTCCATTTCATAGATGGGGAAACTGAGGCTGCAGAGGCTGGTATTTGCTTTCTCTCAGAGCGGCCTCCTGAGACAGATAAGGCAAATAGCATCAATAACTCTAAGGCAAAGTGAGCTGATAAGCAGAAAAACTTGGAGGTTCTGAGGAGCTTAGAGAATGAAGGTCACCTCTGTGTTGCAGAGTCAGTAGATTTTGGAGCTAGGAAGGTCTCCGGGAAGAAGGGGATAAAGAAAACATTCAAGAGGAGAAAACAGCGAAAGCCTGGCACTAGCGTGGAGTGCTTAGAAATCCAGCAGTTTCACAGGCAGTCTGTCTCGGTGAGCTGGAACTCATGATCCATGCAGAGAGAGTTTGGTACCATAAACAGAGGGATTGGAGGGACCCCGTGAGACTCCCTACATCCCACTCCTTGGGCCCTACCTCCCCTTCGGGATCTCCTTCGAGACTAACATTAGCCTTTTGTCATTTGTAGCTAAGGACTGCCCAACCCAAGGTTTCTTTGTTTCTGCTGGAAGGAGGTCCCCGCCGGGGCCTTCATGGGTCAGTGCTGAAAGGACTCAGAACAGGGCAGAGAAGGGACAAACAATTTAGTATTTATTTTGTGCCAAGCCCTAAAATGGGCTGTGGTAACAAGATGACTCAATCCCCTTTCCTTGGGAGCACCCAGGCCAGGGACTATGCTGACTGCCATGTGCAGTGTGGTCAGCTAGTCCAAGAGAAACAAGGCCCAGGACTGGAGGTGCCCAGGGAAGGCCCCAGCTTCTGGGGGCGGGGGAGTGGTAAGGAGGGGGACAGGGAGTGCAGAAATCTCTAGCCAGACCTCACCAACCTGTTAGTAGAGCAGCCAACTGAGACGGTCAGCGGTCTCAGTTGAAAGGAGAACCCCATGTTCTACCTCTGGCTGCCTCTCCAGGAAGAGAATCAGATTCAGGAAGCGGTGGGCCCCTGCCTGAGGCTCACAGGGTAAACCAGGCCTCCCCTACCTAGGGAGCCCTCTTGCTGCAGGAAGGCTGTATCTTTGCAAGGCCCCATACTGCTGCTCAACAGGAGTTTGTCTCCTCGCAGATGTGAGGGCCTCTCACTATTCCAGGTGACCTCTATGCCCATGCTATGGGTGTGATCTGTAAACGTACAATTTGCCAGCTGTCTGGAACCGTACCAACCCAGCAGGCTCATTCTTACCTCACATGCTCGGGCTCGTGACACCAAAGGGCAGGACTCTCTCAAGTGCTTTGGCTACTTCTCCAAGGCCATGCAAAGTGTTATCGTCCTCTAGGCCTGTAGCATACATTTCTACAGAATTGTAGGGAAAGGGACGTCTCTGTGACAGTGGGAATGCAGGCAATGTGTTTGTGTGCTCCTAATTGTGAGCCAGTACTTGGGGGTCTTTCTCAAGTAAGAATTCTTTTTCCTCTTTCGAGATGAGTAAGAAGGGGTCAAGATGATTCCTGGTTGGCAGAAATCCCATGATTTCAGGGAAGATGGCCTCGAAACACCAGGAGTCACATGTGACACTGAGCTCTGTGGAGGAAACTGTGGTAGGAGTCTCTATAGTCTCAGTAGCTCTCAGCTTCTTAGATGAGATATGGAAAGAAAAACCATGAGGCTGAGGGAGGGTGGATTCTGCCATGGGTAATGCAGGACCTAAAATTATTGCTATAGGTGGGTAGATGGATGGGACACCCATGGACAGAGGGCTTGCCTGGGCTCTGCTCTGACCCCATGGGGATCACTGGATCTTAGATCATCAGACCCAAAAGGGCTACAGAGCCATGGCTTCCAACCCATTACACTGAAGAGAAAACCAAGGTCTGGAGAGGAAGAGGAGCATTTCCCACCCACACTCAGGCAAGTCAAATCCAGCAGGCAGTGCTCTCTCCGGGTCTAAGGAAAGGGAAGAGACCCTAGAGAACTGTCAGGTGCCCCTGCCTTATTTCTCAGATAATGAAATGAGTATTAGAGAAGGGTAGTGAGTTGCCTGATGTCAAGCAGCCAGTGAGCAACAAAACTCGCCCACCAGACCAGATGTCCTGACACTCCACCCAGAGCTTCCCACCACTCAGTGTCTCCCAAGGAGAGGAAAGGGCAGAGACAGGAGCTCACGTTTACTGAGCACCTATCATGTGCCATGTCCCTGACATACGATCGATCTTTCCAATCCCTACAACCTTGGAGGCAGATGTTCTTGTTCATGTTTAACAAATCAGATAACAGAGGTTCAGAGAGGCAAAACAACTTCCCCAGAGCCACACAGGGACTAGATGACAGCAAAGAAACAAGCCTAAGCCAGTGCACTTTCAAAGCCTGTGCTCTCGTTTTCACCCATGCTAGGTTGGATTTGGGACCCGGGGCTGACAATGCAAGGAAGTAGAGGGAGGGGGAAGCCTGAGGCAAACTCCAGGCATTGCTCAGGCTCTTAGCCACCCAGTTATACAAATGACCTTGGAAGAGCAGGACCTAGCCCCCTGCTGAGTTGTTGTTGTTGTTGTTCCATACCAGGCACCAAAGCCACACAAAACAAACAGAGCTGATGGCATGGCTTCTGGTGTTGCTGAGATACTCACCACTAAGTAGCTTCAGGCCAAGTCACCATTGGCCTTAGAAGCTCAGATTATTAGATTGCTCTCCCATATTTCTAACATGGAGGGGACTCCCAAGATGCCAGTCTACCCCACCAGGAGAGGAATCCTCTCCACAGACTTCCTAAGTGGGCTCATCTAACCTTCATCGCCTGTTTGTAGAAGTGGCCCCTTCTGCCGGGGACTGTCTTTCTCACTTTGAGCTGAGACCAACCTCCTAGGACATCCCCATAGTCTCCTTTGGGGCCCAAAGTCAGCTCCCCTATGGCCTCAGGTTGCCCTTTTAAACTGGGAGAACAATGACTTTGCCTCTTCTCTGCTTTGGGTCTGAAACTACCTGGCCAGGGATATCAGTACTGAAGCCATTCCTGAGAAACGGGCACAAAACTGCAAAAAGCCAGTTGGTCACCTCCACATTCTAGGCTTTATACCTCTGTGAATGCAGCCAGATATCAAATTCATCTTTGCGCTGGCCATATCCCACTGTGTTCCTGTTATCTCAGACCCCAAGCCTTTTTAAATTTGATCTAAGTATGAGGTCTTGCATGTCTTTAATTTCCATCTTGTAAATATTAGCAATTTTAGTGGTACAGTGCTTACAGTTTATATACAGCTTTCATATTCATCATCTTCTTTCATCCTTAGGACAGTTTACAGGACCCCACAGACATGGCTGATGCGAACTGTCCCCTGGTGAGCCTAGTCTCCCCAATGGGCTCCCAAGTCAGAGATCATCAGACCCAAACTAGGCCGGCCCACAGTCTGTCCAGGGCTCTATTAGTTGGCTTGAGGAGTCCCTGCCCTCCTGGGGCTCCTATCTGGCTGGGGAGATCAGCTTTCTCATTTTGCATAAATGGTGATTTAGGCAAGCAGTTTCCAGGAGAGCTGATAGTGGAAATTCAGGCATTGGCAACAAGCCTGTGGGCGTCTCTCTAGAGCTTGACTGGTCCCATCTCACACTCTGGTCGCTGGGCTTCTGATAGGTTGTTTGGGAGCTGGGTCTGGCTGCAGATCAGAAAGCAGGACCCACCCCAGTGCAGGTACCAGGCCTGAGGGGAAGTCCAAGCTAAACCTCCACACAAGGGTCCATTGTGGTTGCTCAGCCCGGCCCTGGGCTCCACCAGCCTTTCCACCTCCCTGACAATGCTTCCCGTCTGGCAGCAACTGGGGTGGCCAGTCCTTGGCCAAGGCACTGGCCCCACACCCAGGCCTTTCTTGCCCAGTGGGGATCCCAGATACCAGCAGCTAGAGCTCTTGAGTCCAGTCCACACTTCACAGCTGGGGTCCCTGAGGTTCAGGAAGGTGGGCACAGGCCAGTGTAGCACACCAGAACTAGAACCAGGACCAGAATCTAGCATTCTGGCCATTTTCTCAGCTCTCACCACACCCAGGAAATAGCAGAGTCTGGACTCAGAGAAGGAGAAGGGTTGTCCCATTAAACAGCCAATTGTAGCAGAGCATGGGTGAAGTGACTGGTGCCAAGTGGTTGATTGCCCTCCTTAGACTTTCTAAGAGATCTGGGCCTTCCTGGTTCAACTGTGTGGCCTTGTGAGGATCATTATTCTCTTCACCTGGGAATTGGAGGGATCCCCATTGTCAAAGTAGCCCTGACATTTTGAACTTTTAAATTAGACGTGGACACACTGGATGGGATGAGAAAAAGAAGCTCTGGAATTTCAGAGCTTGATAATTTGGCTCCTTATCTGGTTGCCAGGCTACACTAGAACCAGAGGCTGGGGGGCCTGGGGCTCCCTAGTCCTTGTGTAGGCTGACAGCGCCACCTGGGGCCCAATCAGTGAGTCCCGCAGGGGATGCCACCACCAGCCTTTGCTTACTGAAGGACCTCTGTGCCACCCTGTGGTAGATGCCGGGATAAAGTAGGGGTTCTATCTTCAGACATAAGGGGAGAAAGTCCACTGAGAGCTACCACTTGGGATAAGAAACTGAGAAGCAAAAAATCCAGGGCAGAGGTGGGGCTCTGAGCACTGCAGGGCCACGAGGAAAGGAGTTTCCATCATAATTCTCAATATCTTTTGGGACAGGTCCTGGGCCAGGCCCTGGGGACCCTCAAAGAATCGATTATGATCTATTGTTGAGTGGTGAGGTGAAGGTGGGAGCTCAGGGCCAGATACCTGGAGCTGGGTCTCAGAGAATAGTAGAAATTTGCTTTTGTGAACAAAGGGCATTCCAGGCTCAGGGAACATACCTGTGCAAAGGCATGGAGAAGTGAGTTTATGTGTGTAAGCTCGAGGGTGACAGAAATGAGAAGGAAGGGGAAATGACAGACTATGAGGTCAGAAAGAGATCACTGCCTTGGGTGCCAATGGTCAACACATCTTCTTCACAATTCCCTGCTCCCCCATGCCCACCTTCTGCTTTTACCCCTGATGCTGGCAGGTACAGAACTTCTGCCTCAGACTCCAACTCCTTTCCCTCTGGGTTGGGATACACAGCAGAGATTCTGATTCCTGGAGCCTCCCTGCTTCCCCAAGGCCAGAGACTAGGTCAGGATACCCCCAGGCTGATCCCAGGGGACATAATCTTGTGAGCTCTCTGGCCTCCAGGGAGCCTGGACACAGCCCAAGACCAGGAGAAGGATCTCTGAACTCTGGTCTCAGGTTCCTCAACTGTAAAATAGGCAGAATAATAGCACCTTCCTCATAGGATGTGGTGAGGATTAAATGAGAAAATGCATGTAAATCCATTCACTGGCATCTTGGTGGCATGGATTAATGCCAGTTAAATAGGCTTCTCCCCATTGCCCAACCCTCTGAGCATAGTCCGTACCAAAGGGGAAGCTTGAAGGCACCAGATCTTGACTTTCAGGTTACTTTCTCTTTCTCCAAGCCCAGAGAGGTTCTGCTGTGTGCCCAGCAGGGCAATTTGTTTATCATTCCTCTCCAAGGTTTTTGTTTGCTTGTTTGTTTGTTTGTTTGTTTGTTTTAGGAAATGTTCAAATACAAAGGGCAAAAAAGTATACAAAGAGCATTCACATGCTCCCCTAGATTCCACAATTCTGATTTGCTTTATTTGCCTAATTGATTTCTCTTTTTAAAATTCTGAACCATTTGAAAGTAAGTTATAGAAACAGTGACACTAGATGACACTGAATACCTGAGCGTGCAGCTCCTGAGATTAAGAACATTTGCTACACTGTCATAAACTCTAAAAAAAAGGATGAGTAATTTCATACTATCATCTAACATTCAGTCCATATTAACATTTCTCTCAATTATCTCAAAACATATTTTACAGCTGTTTGGGGGGAGGGGGGAGGAGGGATCCAGAATCCAGTCCAAGTTCACTCATTTGTTTGTTGGTCATTTTATTCTCCTTAAATCTAGAACAGGTGCCTCACTTTTTTTCCCCAAAATAGAAAACTTTACAAAAGAAAATAATCTGTAATCTGACTACCTTTAGCTACCCACTGTTGTCATTTTGGTTTATTTTCTTCTACTTAAAAAAATCTGAGCGCATATGCATTTTTTAAAAAATATCTCTATTGAGACATAATTCACACATCATTTAATTCACTCATTTAGCTTCAATCCAATTCAATGTTTTTTAGTATATGCACAAATATACACAACCATTACTACACTCAATTTTAGATTGCTTCTGTCACCTCAAAAAAAATTCCTGTACTCTTTAGCTATCAACCCTCAGCCCTAAGCAACCACAAATCTACTTTCTTTATAGATTTGCCTATTCCTGACCTTTCATATAAGTGAAATTACATAATATGTGGTCTTTTGTGATTTTTTTCATGTAGCATGTTTTCAAGGTTTATTTATGTTGTAGCATGTAACAATACTTCATTCCTTTTTATAGCCAAATAATATTGCATTGTATATATATAAACCACATTTTGTTTATCCATCCATCAGTTGATGGACATTTGGGTTGTTTCTACCTTTTGATATTATGAATAACGCTGCTATAAACATTTGTGTTGAAGTTTTTGTGTGGACATATATTTTAATTTCTCCTGGGTAGATACCTAGGAGTAGAATTGCTAAATCATATGGTAAGTCTTTTTTTTTTAACTGTTTGAGAAACTGCTGAGCTGTTTTTTCAAAGTACTTGCACCATTTCACATTCCAAGCAGCAATCTGTGAGGACTGACTTCTACACATCCTCACCAACATTTGTTATTGTTTGACGTTTTTATTATGACCATTCTTATGGGTATGATAGAATATCTCATTGTGGTTTTGATTTGTATTTCTTGGATAACTAATGATGTTGAGAATCTTTTCTTGTGTTTATTATTCATTTTTATCTAATTGTTCATTTGTCCATATTCTTTGGGAAATGTCTAGTTAGATCCTTCACTCGTTTTTAAATTGGATTATTTGTTTTTTATTATTGAATTATAATAGATTTTTATATATTCTAGATTTAAGTTCCTTATTCAACATATAATTCGCAAATATTTTCCCTCACTCTGTGGCTTGTCTTTTCATTTTCTTGATCGTATTCTCCGAAGCACATTTTTTATTTTGATGAAGTTTAATTTATGCATTTTTTCTTTTGTTGATTGTGTTTTTGGTGATGACATTTGGGTTGTTTCCAATTTAGGGTTATTAAAAATAAAGCTGCTTTTAATATTTGAATACAAGTCTTTGTTTGGACATATGCTTTCATTTTCCCTTAGTAAATACCTGGAAGTAGAATGGGTGGGTTATTGGTAGGTTTATGTTGAACTTTTTGAGAAATTACTAAACTGTTTTCCAAAGTGGTTGTACCATATTACATTCCCACCAAAAAGTATATGAGAGTTCTAGTTGCTCCATATCCTCACCAACACATGATATGGTCAGTCTTTTTAATTTTAGCCATTCTAATAGATGGGTAGTGGCATCTCATTATGGTTTTAATTTGAGTTTCTCTAATGATTAATAATAAGTTTGAGCATCTTGCATCTATGTTCATGAAAGACATTGGTCTGTAGTTTTCTTTTTTTGTAATATTTTGTCTGGTTTTGGTATTACTTAATGCTTCCCTCAAAGAATGAGTTTGGGAGTATTTCCTCTGCTGCTATCCCCTGGAAGAGATTGTAGAAAATTGGTATAATTTCTTTCTTAAATATTTGGTATAATTCACCAGTGAACCCGACTGGGTCTGGTGCTTTCTATTTTAAAAAGTTATTAATTATTGATTCAATTTCTTTAATAGATATAGACCTATTCAGATTGTTTTATTTCTTCTTGTATGATTTTTTGCAGACTGTGTCTTTCAAAGATTTGGTCTATTTCATCTTGGTTATCAAATTTGTGGGCATGGTTGTTCATAATATTTCTTTATTATCCTTTTAATGATGTTCATAATAAGTTCTGTAGTGATGTCCTCCCTTTCATTTCTGATGTTTGTAATTTATGTCCTCTCTCTTTTTTCTTGATTAGCCTGGTTAGAAGTGTACTGATTTTATTCATCTTTGCTTAGAATCAATGTTTGCATCATTGATTTTCCTCTATTGATTTTCTGTTTCCAATTTCATTGATTTCTGGCCTAATTCTTATCATTTGTTTTCTTTTCCTTCCTTTAGACATAATTTGCTTGTTTTCATAGTTTCCTAAAGTGAAACTTAGATTATTGATTTCAGAACTTTCTTTCTTTCTAATGTACATATTCAGTACTTTAAATTCCCTGCAAACACTGCTTTCACTGCTTCTCACAAATTTTGATAGGTTGTTTTCATTTTTATGTAGTTCAAAATATTTTTAAATTTCTATTGAGATTTCTTTTTTGACCCATATGTTATTTAGAAGTGTGCTATTTAATCTCCCTTTAAAAAATTCAATTATCTTTTGTTATGTTTTTCTAGTTTAATTCTATTGTGGTCTGAAAGCAGACATGGTATGATTTCTATTCTTCTAAATTTGTTAATGTGTGTTTTATAGCCCACAATATAGTCTATCTTGGTGAATGTTTCATGTGAGCTTGAAAGGAATGTGTATTCTTTCTACTCTTGTTGGATGAAGTAGCCTGGAGATGTCAATTATAACCAGTTGTCTGATGGTGTTGTTGAGTTCATCTATGTTCTTATTGATTTTCTGCTGCCAGGTTGTCCATTTCTGATAGAGACTGTGGAAGTCTCTAAGTATAATAATGCATTCATCTATTTCTCTATGTACTTCTACTAGTCTTTGCCTTTTGAGCATCTTTCCATCTACTTATTTAGCACTATATATTTTTTGCCCATTTTTTATTGGGTGTTTTGTTTTCTTTTAATTGAGTTTTGAGAGCTCTATATAATTTTTAAGTTTTGGGGGGTTTTTTTGCCTTTGTTTTTTTTATAATTGTTCTGGATACAACACCTTTCTTGGATGTGATTTGCCATAGTTTATCCCAGTCAAGTCTTAGTCTTGTCTTTTTATTTTCCTAACAGTGTCTTTCAAAGAGCAGAAGTTCTTAATTTTGAGGAAGTCCAATTTATCAATATTTTTTATTTATAGATCATGTTTCTGGTATTGCATCTATAAACTTTTTGCCTAACTCAAGGTCACAAAGTGTTGTTTCTTTGTTTGGTTTTCCTTCTTTTCAATTTTGTGTTTTCTATCTTACTTTTTTTCCCAGAAACTTTTTACAGTTTTTCAAATCTATGACAAAGTTGAAAGAGTAGTACCAAGAACACCAATATACTCATATCTTAAGGTACATCAATTGTTAACATTTTGCCACATTTGCCTTATCTCTCTGGATATTTTCCCTCCAGAACATTTGACAAAAAAAAATGCAGAATTTTGTAACACCAACTTTTTGCAAAGTCTAAGCAAGCTGTCCTGGAAATGTTCTTTTAAAAGCAGCAAAAACAGCATGTGCCATTTACTACAATGGCTGCACTTGCCCGTGTGAAGAGCTTGGGGTGGGGGGGGCGGAGAAGAGTAAAGAAGAAAGTAAAACTGTCTCCTCCATTTATTTCAACTCCAAAATAGGAGGGATAAGGGAGCGAGCACTTAGCTGCAAGGGAAATGGGGAGGACACACAGGGCTCCAATGAAATCCTTGATTCCCACTGTAACCCACAGTCCTGGTATCATTTCCCGTAGAAGAGCCCTCACCTGGGAGGCCAGGATGTCCCTAGGTGACCTTGAGCCAGTTCTGCCTTCTCTGGGCTTAGCTGGTAAATATAGATAAGGTATGATAACTTCTTTCTTGTGAAAGGGCTTGGTGTCCCTCCCTTCAACACCCCACCCCTAGTCCCATCTCTCCTTTAACCCTTTGCCTCTTGCTAAGGACTCAGAATCTCAGCTACTTTTGCATGACATGTCAGTCCCCTCTTCAACCAACTCTCCATCCTTCAAGGTCCAGCTAGGGGTTCCTTCCCTCAAACTTCCCCTTACATCGTCCAGTCCGTAGAATCATCCTTGTCTTTTCCTCTTTTCTTGCAGCAAATCATTCACCTGTTGTGGGCCCTGTCTTTGTTAGAGGTTGCTTCACACCTGTCTCATTCAATGCTCCCAACAATGTTCAAGGGAGGTTATCAGTGGGGTTTCATAGATTAAGAAACATTCTCAGCACTCTGTGCAAGGTCAGTCACCCTAAATTAGGGCAGAGCCAGGTTTGCTCAGGCCACTGTCTCTGTATATAGAGATACTGGAGTCTTTGTCTGCAAGCCCAGTGGTCAATGCACACAGAGGTCAAGTCTGTGTCTGATGTACCTGGGACCTGCAACCTATCCCCCATCTCCATGAGTCTAAATCTGCCTCTTGCTTCAGAGTCCGGCCTGCTGCAGAGTTGCCTCCTCCATAAGGCCTTCTCTGTTTCCCATTGTAAGTGATGTTCTTTTTCTGGATAACCCATACCCTGGAATCACTGGCCTGATTCTTCTGCCTCTTCTATTCTCACTTAGTACTTCCCCTCCAAGTACCCATGGTCCTGCACCCTGGTGCTTATTCAGCTTCATTCAATACATTTTAAATATTTCCTTTTAATTTATTTGCATTATCTCTTTCTTGCATTATCTATTTCTAACATTTATTAATTTTCTTTCCTTCTTTTACAATATTGTGTTTTTTTTCTATTGGTGCATGTTCACTTATCGAAAATTTAAGAAAGAATAAAAATCACCCCAAATTGTGCACAGATAACTATATTAACATTTTGGTAGAACATTTTTTAGTATGATTTCTGTAGACATATATATTTTATAGAGCTGAGATCACACTGTATAAACAGTTCTAAAGTCTGTTTTTTAAAAAATCTAATGTTACACCAAGGACATTTTCTATGTCAGTAAAAATTACGTGGGTCACACCCACTGAGATGGCAAGACAGTTAATAACAAATGTGGCAAGGATATGGGAAAATTTGAATGCTTGCACACTGCTGCTGAGAATGTGAAATGGCACTATCCCTTTGGAAAACTATTTGGCAATTTCTCAAATAATTAATCATAGAGTTATCCTATGATCCAGCAATTTCGCTCCTAGGTGTATATATTCGAAAGAAATGAAAACACGTATCTACACAAAAATTTGTACATGAATGTTGTTAGCAGCATTAATTATAATAGCCCCAAATTGGGAACAACCCAAATGTCCATCAGCTTAATGCACGGATAAACAAAATGTGATATATCTATGCAGTGGAATATTATTCAGCCAAAAAAAAGTGTTAGTACATACTAACACATGGATAAACCTTGGAAACATTATGATAAATGAAAAAACTCAGACACAGAAGACCATATATTCTACAATTCAATTTTCATTAAATGTCCGGAATAGCAAATCCATAGAGATAGAAAGTAGATTTGTAGGCTGGGTTGAGGGTGGGGGGAGGTTTGGTAGCAAATAAGGAATGCTTGCTAATGGCTTTAATTGGATGGGGGGTGATGAAAATATTCTAAAATTGATTATGGTGATCGTTGCAAAACTCTGTGAGTATACTAAGAACCATTGAATTGTACACTTTAAGTGTGTAAATTGTATGTTGTGTGAATTATGTATCAATAAAGCTGTTATAATTAGCCACAAAAGAATCCTGTGACAGCATTTTTAATGTCTGTAGACATTATTCCTTTGCACAGCTGCATCATAATTTATTTAAATTTCTATTGTTGGACCTTTATGTTTTCTATTAATTCATTTGTTTTGAAACATTTAAACACTAAAAAATGAATTGAATATTATAACGAAGCCCTGTACCCATCACCCACTTCAATAATTATCAACACAATTTTTGTTTTTACAAACATGGATTTGCTGATTATTCTGTGCATAAATCTTTGTCCACATTCCACAATGTTTCCTTCCATTTATACTGAATTCAATTCAATTCAAACCACTCCCTCAAACCCTCACAATGCACTGTAGGCACACAGGAGGGATGTGATGGATCAGACTCTATCCTGCTCTTTGGAGGCTCCCAGTCTGGTGGGGAAGGTTGATACTGGATTGTGACCAGTAGAGGCAGAGGCTGTGTAACTGGAAAGTGCCACCCTCCTATTTTCCAGGAAGGTCACCTCCACACACTGAAATCACTCGGTTCAGGGAGCCTCTTCCCCAAACCTGTCTGGTTCTGTCTTTCTTCCCCTTCTCCCACAGGGGGGCGCCAGAGTCACTCTTTCACAGGCTCTTCTGGAAACTATCACAGCAACTTGGGTTGAGTGGTTGGGGTGGGTTTTGTGGCCCTTCTCCTGATGACTCCGACCTAGTGATGATCCTCTCTTGGCCTTAGGAACCTCACATGGAAAATGAAGAAGGCAAATGCAGTTAGCCATCTGGACCCACCAGTTCTGTAATCTGGTCTCCCACCTTTAGCCTGCTCTCATTAGCAGTGTGTCCTGGGCTCATTCCCCATCATCCTCTTCTGGGTAATCCGGGGGGTTCATCTGAGTTCTTCTCCATTCTGGGTCCCAGGAGAGACTAATACCTACCAAGGCAACTTCCCACTTTTTACAGTTGCCTGCAGGAGGCAGCTCATTACCCTAGGAGTGACTCAGGCAGCATATTTAGTACCAGCACACACCTGATGGGTAAGGGGTCTGCCTACTGATGCCTCACAGCTGCCCACACTGGGAGCCTCCCCGATGTGAGCAGTGTCAGGGACACCCCAACTCAAGGAGCAAGGTTAGGTTGTGGGTGTAGGAAGAGAAAATGAGTCCCCAGAGACTTTCAAAGGCCCAACCTAACTGATGTCCAGCCTAGCCCAGAGGAGACTTGGCCCCTGGTAGACATTGTCTGCAAAAGACCATGAGGGCTGATGTGTCCAGTATAGCTGGAGGCCGAGTCAAGGGAAAGGGTGTTTGCTTTCCTGAGAGGGCTTCTTCTGAGATGAGGGGTTTCCAGTCCTGCAGCTTTCCTGTCTTGGCCAATGCAAGTGGCAGCAGGTCAGGCTCTGATCTCTGTCTGGATGTCTGTCTCTCCTTGGGGTGCTCTTTCATCTGTGACTCCAACACCACCCTATTGGCCTTTGCCCCAGCTTGTCCCTTGCCCTCTCCAGATGCCTCTTCTTAATGCATAAGCCAGGCCAGAGCCACTCCCCAGATGGCCAAGCAGTTCAATCACAAGAGGAAGGAAGGACCATCTCACATATCCTGAGCACCTACTGTGCATCAGGCTAGCCCTAGGCTATTATGTACACACTATCACATTCCTTCCTCACAGCAGCAGCCCAAGGAGGCAATTATTGTATGCTCATTTCACAGAGGAGGAAGTGGAAGCTCAGCCCAGCAATGTGAGGACTCAAGTCTAGGCTGGTCTAACTCATGTCTGCATCTCCTTCCTTTACCCATCTGCTTTCTGCACATGCTCTGAATCGTTGTGCTCAACTCCTCCCTCACATACTCATCCTTGTTGCTGCTTTACTCATGTACTCACCCATGTCCACCCAGTTGCACCCATGTTCCCAAGCTCACATGCACCAAGGTGAGTGCACATGTGTACCCCAGACCGCAGCCCTGATTGCTACTTGTCAGCCATGAGAACTTGAGCAAGTCACTTAACTTCTGTGAACCTCGATTGTCTCATCTCATTGAAGTTATGATAATTTAATGAGATACTGTATGTAACATTGTTAGAACCTGGCCTGTCCATAGAGCTCAGTTAAGGTTAGCTATTTTAAAACTTTTTATCTACTTTCATTATTATTGTATTCATAAATCTTTATATACTCTCTACACATGCAACAAGCCACATGCAATATATGCAGGGCCACAAGGATTGCCATGGACACCTATATGCCCACACAGGATGCACAATGAAACAATCACCTGCTATATCATGTGCCAAGGTGCTGTGCCAGGTACTCTAGGGTCAGGATGGGTAATAGCAGTGGAACAGAGGACAAGGAGCCTGATCTAAGGGTCCATCCAGACTGACAGGGAAGTAAAATTCATGATCAACATGTGGTTTGCAGACCAATCTCAGACCTTGTTAGAACTTCGAAGAATCTGGTTTACACCACACCCCAGACCTCTGAAGCAGAATCTACATTTAGTTAGATCCTCAGAGCACCAATACAGAGAGGAGGGAAGGGAACAGAACTACTATCTCTGAGTGAGAGGGGCATGATCTTGGGCTGCTACTTATCAGCCCTGAGAACTTGAGCAAGTCACTTAATTTCTGTGAACCTCAATTTTCTCATCTCATTGGAGTTGTTATGAGAATTAAATGAGATACTGTGTTTCCAAACTACTTTTATAGTAGGCTGCTATACCTCTTGGTTCCTCTTCTGTGCTTGGAAGTGGTGCTAAAGTGTGAGGTTATCCAACTCAGCTTCAGGAGGACAGGCTGCCTGCCTCAACCCTATTCTAGTAGAATGTAAATAGCAAGGTCAGTCCTGGTTCTTCCCAGGCCTCTGACAGGCTGGGAACCACATCAGGGCTCATGCAACTGGTAAAGGGTGCCTGCCCTTCAATCCCCATCCTAAAATGTGTCCATACTCATTTATATTTGTATCATGGCAGGGTCACTGCCAGAACTTTAGCTGACCTTGCTCGCCTTCAGTGGGGTATGGGGTCAGTCTTTTGGGTCCTTAGGGCCTGAAGCCTGGGCCAGTGTCCCCTCCCTATCCCTGCTGGGGCTAATTTTAGGACTGCCTTGACAGCTGTCTCAGCTCAACTTGGCTTCAGTTCTTAGTCACTCAGTGTTGGGGTCAGTTGGAGTCAGTTGGAGAGTGGGCCAGGCCAGCTCCAGCTTTGGCTGCAACAGTTGAAACTAAAATCCTTAACTCCTGGCCACCATCCCCACTGCCCAAACAGCCCCCCTCAGTGCTGACCAGCAGGATGGGATGAGAACTGGTCTTGCTCTCAGCCTCTGCAGACAGACAAACCAAATCCCATGGAAACCTGGAAGTCACAGAGATCAGGGAACTCAGGACCGTGAAGATCCTCTAGCTTAGCACCTTGGAAAAGGGCAGAGGGACCAAGGTCTTGGCCAGAGTCACAAGCAAGTGGTGACAATGCTGGGGCTGGAGCCTGGGTCTCCTGGTGCCCAGCTGGATTCCAGGGCTGGGTAGAAATGCAGAGGGGCTCAGCATCTAAAATAGCCCATGGAGGTCAAGCCTGAGCATTAGTGCAATCCTTCCTGGAGGGTGCAGAGAGGGGACTCTTCTCAGGGTCCCTCCCTGATGCCAACCCAATATATATACTTCCTGAGCCCCCTTGCTGTGCCCACTGTCAAGGATTCAGGAGCAGGTAGCACCTGTAATAGTTGACAGAGAAAACATTTTAACCTCTAAGGACAAGGAATGGAGTTCTTGCTTTGCCCCCAGCATTCTGGTCCTTGGTTTCCTCCCTGGTGAAATGGACATGGACGTACTCACAGACTGGTTGGGAGAAACAGAGGAGATAAATGGAGGAAGGTAAGAGTAATGGGAACTCCAAAGTGAGCTGAGCCTACAGGGCTGCTAGCTAGCTGAGAATCTAGCCTCCCTCCTATGGGGAACCTAGATCCCGAGTGGCTCATAGTCTTCACCTCCACTGCCCCTATCCTCACTCTGACCCTCACCCAGCAGTGTTGCAAGAGAAAAAGGAAACATCTTGAATCTCACCTGGGCAAGAGGAAAGAGAAATGCAAGCAGGGGTCACAGAGGTTAGCTGTGGTTCTCCCTCCCCTCTATACCTGCAGCTTTGCTCCTTCCATTCCCTCTTTTCCTGCCTCTTGTCATGCTCTTTTCACTATTGTCTCCTTCTGACCTCCTCAACATCACTACCTCCCCATTCCTTCCTCCCAATTCCTCTGAATCCTCTCATCCTAGAGCCCTGTGCCCTGGCCCTCCTGGTTCCCTGGGGTCGTGTCTGCAAGTGGGACTGTGGGTGAACATGTGTACACGTGGGACTTTGATGTACATGGCTGACATTCAATAACTGTTTAACCACCCACCTCAAATCCTTTTTGAAACAAGACTATGTATCCATGAGTAAATAGATAAACATTGACTAACTTTCAAAGTACACACATATACTCTGAGAAAAGTCTTTTTATCTTTTTCCCCTGGGTAACAAGTTGATTCCTACTGTGGACTCTCTAGATTGCTGAATGTGGAAGAATCTATGGATTGGGAAGGATGGAGGCATTCCAGGTGGAGGTAATACCTTGAGCCAAGGCTGGGAGCTGAAAAATGCTCAGAAGTCAGTGGACCAGCAGTGGAGATGAGCTGGTGAAGCTGTCAGGGTCTAGATCAAGAAGTGCCTTGAATGCGAGGCCAAAGAACTGACTTTGTCCTGAGAGAAGGAGGGAGCCATGGAAGGATTTCGAGCAGGAGAGTGACAAGGCTGGATTTGTTGCTAATAGGGTTCCTCTCTGACTACTGCATGAAGCGTAGATTGAAAGCAGAGAGAGTAATGTCAAAGAGCCAGCCCTCTGCTTTCAAGGTTCAGGGGAGAGAAGATAAAGTATGAACATAGGTGAGGCTGCCGAAAGTAAGAAGTGGACAATCCCCACAATGTCACAGGAAGATGCCGGGACTGAGTGAGGGGTGGGATGAGGGCAGGGAGAGACTGAGAGGAAGCTTCGTGATCCCAGGTTCCTGGCCGGGATGACCAGCTGGCTGGAGGCACACTTACTCAGGCTGAAAGAGGAGCAGGTCTGGGGAAAGATGTAGAGTTCAGCTTTGGATATACTAAAAAGATGATATGGCTAGAGATGGAGATGCCTAGACCAGTCAGAGACCTGAGGCCAGGCAAGTCTGGGCAGATTCTCTCTAAGTAACACTCTCTGGATGACTTTAAAACGTCCCATGTACCCCCAGGACAGTTCCGTAGGCCCCACCCAACCATGGTCTCCAAGACAGTCAGGACCTGAACTTAGGCTCCAGGGAAGGACACGGGATAGGGGCCCCAAAGGGTCTGATCAGAATGGAGGGGAGGGTCAGGGGCCAAAGGATAAGAGATACCCCAGGCTAGGACAGGAGTGGCAGGCGCACAGGCTGGGGTGGAGTAGAAACAAGCCAAAGGCAGGCTGAGCTGATAGACCTCAGACATCAGTCAGTCCACGGCCATCATTGCGCAGAATGGCAGAACAAGGCCTAGCAGAAGGTGGGGATGTGGTAACACAGCAAGGCAGACAAGTCATCAGCTGCTGGCTAAAGGCTGTCCCCTGGGCCACACAGGCTGAAAGTGGTCAGCTTGGTGTGATTTTGAGATTGAGCTTCCTGGCCATACTCAAGTATTGTGGGTTTGTCTGGTTCAGAAAGCTGCCCTGGGGCAGACAGGTGAGAACACAACCTCTCACCAACCAGCATTCCTTAAATCCACTATCTGTCCATTCCAGCCCTGTGTTGTTCCTTTCTCAGTCCCAGGACCCAGCCTGGGCTGTAACTGGAGGAGGGAGCCACAGAGCCTGACCCAGGGAGCTTAAAGCTCAGCACAGAGCTGTGCTCCTAGCAGAGGCTGCAACGCATGTCTGAGGATGTGAGGACTGTGGCATCATGTAACGTGTTCCACACAAAGTAAGATGTAATAAAGGCAATTACCTTTAACAAATGCTTATTCAGCACCTACTCAGTACCAGGCTATGTTCTAGGATTTTGAAACAGTGACCAGGATTTATGTTTTAACTAGAGACTGAAAATCAACAAACTAATACATAGTAATGTCAAGGAGGGAAAAGTGAGATGAAGAAACACAGAACAGCCGGGAGCATGGATGAAATGGCTATTTGATAGAAAAAGCACTGCTTGTGGGCTTGACTGCCTTGGTGATTTTGGCGAGGTCCCTGCCCCCATTCCCAACCCCAGTCTCCACTGGGAGTTGAGCTGAGTCATATCCGAGGGCCCCATCTAGCCTGGCTATTAGAAAGGGCTGAGGGGGATAGGCAATCAATAAACCATCTGGAAGGCCAGCTTCTCCCATGTAGTCCAGACCCACCGACCTGCTCTCATCCATTAGCCATCCCCACACCCCGTAGCCCTGCTAAATCAGCTCCTCCTGGCAGGGAGCTCAGTAGGAGCCCAGGAGCCAGGACCAAAGCATTGCTCTAGACCTAGCCTGGCAGGTGGATGTGACTCACCTGGAGGTGTCAGGATCCAGGAAGCTGCCTGGGGTGGGCATGTGCTAAGGAGAAACCAAGAGACTCACTCACTGCCTTGCCTCACCTGGAGGGCCCTGGCCTTTCCTGAACACCCCCGCCCCTACCAGGGTACTTCTGCTCTCCAGGAGGCCCAAACTGCAGCCAGTGAGTTTTGAGGGGCCCAAGAGCTTACCAATGCCTATTCCTTCTGGTCCTCAGTCTCCTAGTACACATATGGGGGGGGGCGAATGGGGCTAAAGAATCCTCAATGTTCCTTTTAGTTCTAAATTCCTGTTTAGTTGAGTATGTTACAGGAGGCCCAGGACCTTTTTAATGGTTCTCAAGAGGCTCAAGGCAGAGGTGAATGGCAGATTCTAAAATGGGGGGTGGGGCGGAAAAAGGATTGTCAGATTTAGCAAATAAAAACGTAAATTTGAGATAAGCAATGAATTATTTTTTAGTATAAGCATGTTCCAAATATTATTTATGCTAAAAAATTATTCATTATTTATCTGAAATTTAAATTTAACTGATATTTTGTATTTTTTCTGGCAACTCCAGGTGGAGAAGGTGATTGGAGCTGAGACTTCAACAAAGGAAGGTCCTAGACTCTCAGATGACCAGAATTCTGGCCACCTACCTTGCTGCTCTTTGGATTCTTTACCTGTGGACTTCTCAATGCCTTGTTGGGATGTAGGTGGACGAGGGAGGGAGAATTCGGAGCTGGAAGACACCAAGAGTTGTATAGAGAAGTAGAGAGGCCCCTAAATCCCAAGAGGCAGCACCTGAACTTCTGCCCCTGCCAAGCTAACCTCATCACTGATCCTTTCAATAAGGCAGGCAGGTCTCCCCACTGTATCCTGGACAGCCGAGACTCATTCCTACTTCCAGAGTCTTGCTCTATCTTGCCCCCTTCCCTCCTATACAAATTCTACCTACTTTAGGAACCCTCCCTTAGTTATTCTTTAGCTTCAGGACTGCTCCTCTGAGTTCCCAGAGTTCTGTTAGACTCATTGTCTGACATTGACAATGACATTGACAGAGCCATTCAATCTACTGAGCACTCTCTATGCAGCGGGATCTATATCAGGCACCAGACATGCAGCCATGATCAGAACAGACACAGTCGCCACTTCCATGAAGCTTACAGGCTAGCGGGGAGACAGATGTACAATCACAAAATGGAGAGATAACTGCCCTTTCACTAGGACCAAAGTCCATGTGACTGAAGGCTTCATACAGGTGGGGCCCACGCTATATTTTATTCAGGTTCTACTACAGAGTAGATTTCAATCAATATTAAATAAGAAATGCAAATGTTGGGGGAGAACAGAGGAGGGAGAGCTTTCCAGGAGACCTTCCCCTTGTAGATGGAGGGAGGAGTACAGGTAAATGCCTGGCATGTGGAGCAGGGAGAAGGGTTTGGCCTGCATGGAGGAGGAGCATTGCAGACCAGGCTGAGAGGTCACCATGCTTGTCCATGAACTTCTGCAAAGAGCCAGAACTGCACACCTTGTCAGGTGCTGTGGATCCATGGCTTGGGGAGGCTTTATATCGTGGTGTGCCAATGCTCAGAGTGATCTGTCCTGTTAGTGTCTACTTTTCCAGGAACAAGGGCTGGATCTTCCTCTTCTCTCATGCCCTCTAGGACTAGGCTGAGAACCCAACACAGGAGATAGATTGATAGAGTGCTGAGGGGTGGATGTGGCTGCTCTGCTCTAGGCTGACTGAGAGAACCAGTTACTCTGTACTGTTCTCTTCCCTTGGACATCAGACGTTGCTGGGGCAATTTTAGTACGTGATCATAGTCACTCAGCAATAATAGGAAAGATGAGTGGCTTTCTGCCCTTTGTGGAGACCCTTGTAGCATTTAAAGTGTTTATCCAGGTCTCTTCACCACCATGGTCTGGGTTGGTGCAGAGACAGTGAAAGGCAATGTTACCTCCCCAACACTGAGCCTCCACTGAATAAGCCAGACCCCCTGCAAACAGTATCTCCAGAGCCAGATTTAAAAAGAAGAAACTGAGGCTCAGAGAGTTTAGGTGATTTTCCCTGGGAATTTAGGTGCTAGGAGTTTTAGGCTAAGCCAAGATTTTAACCCAGCATTGCCCAATGTTGAGGTTCCAGGTCCTGTTACACTTAGCTTCCCTTATGTTATTGTGTAATCTCTGAGATGTTGCTTAATTTTGGCACTCAAAAGGCACACCGGCTTTATGCAATTTTGATCTTTGCTACTTATGTTGCTGAGGCCATCGAAGCTGTTACTTGTCCATGAACTTCTGCAATGGCCTTTGCCCAGAGACAGTAAGCTATGGAAGGAGGGAAGAAGCAGGAAGGCAGAAATTAAGATGACTGCTCAGGGGGTTTATTGGTACTTGCCTCACCCTGCCTCCAGCCCATAGCCCTACCCTGCTCTGAGTAAACACTCTTTCGGATAAATAGGCCCTGTGCATGCAGCAGTGTTCCTGCTTTGCCACCCAGGCTCACACCATCCTCCCTCATGCCACCCTGGAAGTACTTCATTCCCTCAAGGTATTCAATGGCCACAATCTACCTTACTGCAGGGCAAGCTTCTTCCTGGGTGTGTAGTGTGCCCTGTCTCCACTGTTAGACTGTGAAGGCCTTGAGGACAGTGTAAACCCCAAAAAAGAATTTTTCTGCCAACGAGGACTCCTTGAGGTTGCCTGGGCCCAAATACATAGCCAGAATCTAGCAGCCACTGCTGACAGAGGCCTTTCATGCATTCTGCATTTCAGGTAAAAGCTGTAGACTGAACTTTCGACCACTTGCACCGGACATCTGCTGAGTCAACCCTCTTAAGAGAGTTCGTATTTTGACCAATGAACTGAGAGACCTGCTGGTCTAATAGAAACTGTGCAGCTATATCCTCATTTGCATCTACACTGACGAGTCAGAGCTGCTCCATAATGACCAATCAGAACACACGACTCTGACAGATCAGGCCTGTGGGATTTGGACATTGAGTTGTGAAAATTTGTTTTCTTCCTTTGCATAAAATAGACCAATCAGGAACCAGGGCAGGCACTTTCTCTATAAAAGGTGGCCTCCTCTTCGTTTCTACCAGAGGCTGCATTTCCCCACTTGCAAACTGTTTCACCTGAATAAAGTTTCTTCTTTTTCCACACCACAGACTGGGAATTTCTGTTAACTACAGGGACTTCACAGTCTCTCAATCAGCACCTACTGACAGTTTTTGTGGATAGTTGCCACAATTTCCTGCTTCTATAGTGCTTGGATGGAACCTAGCACTGGACCCCCAACCCCACAGCCACTCAGAGCCAGCCCTCTGCCACCTCCTCACAGCGCCCTCAGAATCTCCCAAGGTCCCCACCGCTGTTGCCTCTCCTCAGCCACTGCCATTATGACTGTGTCTTCCTCACATGTACGCCGGAACTATCACCAGGACTCAGAGGCTGCCACCAACTGCCAGATCAACCTGGAGCTCTACACCACCTACCACTACCTGTCTATGTCTTACTACTTTGAGCACATGATGATGTGGCTTTGAAGAATTTTGCCAAATATGTCCCTCATTAATCTCATGAGGAGAGGGAACATGCTGAGAAACTGATGAAGCTGCAAAAGCAATGAGGTGGCTGACTCTTCCTTTATGATATCAAGAAACCTCACTATTGATGACTGGGAGAACGGGCTGAATGCAATGGAGTGTGCGTTACACTTTGGAAAAATGTGAATCAGTCACTATTGGCATTGCACTAACTGGCCATTGACAGAAATGACACCCACTTGTGTTACTTCATTGAGACTCATTACCTGAGTGAGCAGATAAAATCTATCAAAGGACTGGGTGACCAACTTGCACAGGATGGGGGCCCCTGAATCTGGCACGGCAGATTCTCTCTTTGACAAGCACACCCTGGGAGACAGTGATGAGAGCTAAGTGTTATGCTGGCTTCTCATAACCACTGGGGTGACTTCCCTAGTCACCAAGATAGTGCATGTAAGTTGGGCTTATCTTTACCTTTTCTGTAAATTGTACTAAATCATCTACTTATGTTCTTTCATTATCCTTCAAATAAAATAATTTAGTATCCCCACCCCAAAAATTAAGCACCTACTGTGTGCCAGACACAGTGCTGGGCATCAGGATACAATTGAGATGGATATACCCTGAGACTTTCAACTGTTCTGCCACCCTGGCTGCCCTTGGGTGCACCATTGAGGCATCCTCATAATCTTTCAACTAAAGGATTAATGTCTGGTGCACCACAGACATTCCAGATGCTCGGGTCACATTAACCCAGGTCTTGGACCTCCTGGACCTTCCTGTTCCTCTCCAAGTATGTGCCTAATACAGAGCATGTCCTCACATGGGGAGACCTGGGCAGTTTCAGTGATGATTTATATGATGATGGCTCCGGTGAATATTAGGTACTAATGGGTGCAAACATGCACAAGACTCTGAGAGCCACTCTGCAACAGTCTCCTCACAAGTAACCCTCGGAATCAAGTTTGACCATGGATAAATCCCTTTAGTTTTCTTCCATTACCTCCAGGATCCAGCCAGCCCTCTTTCTTTACTCAGCCTTCTGTATCCTAATGGACTTGTGGCCTTGGTGGCAGGTGCCACTTTCCTGGATCTTGTGGATTTCTCATCAGCTTTATACAAGATTCTTGACAGGAGCCTGAGACCTTATATCAGGTACTCTGCTAAGCACGTTATATGAATTATCTCATCTCATCCTCCAACAATCCTACAAAATACACATTATTATTATCCTGGCTTTACAGTTGTAAAACTGAGGGTCAGTGGTTTTAAATAAATTAATAAGGGGAGCCTATGCCATCCTGAATATGCCTGACCTCATCTGGTCTTGGAAGTACTTGGATAGGAGACCACCTAGGAAGACCAGTTGCTGTAGGCGTTAAAAAAATTAATAAGTGGTAGAATCAGGATTTGAATCTAGGGTTGTCTATTCCAAACCATTCCTCTTAAACTCTATATTTCCCTGCCCTGCATTTGCATTTGAGAAAGGCATCAATGATATCCTCATGAACCAAATGGAGGAATGTTTGCTCAGTAGAGAAGGAAATGACCCCTGGTTAATGGGTGGGAGCATCTGTAGATACTATGTTGGATTAAGATATTCTACTGTTGACTTTTAACTATCAGGCCTCAAGACTCCACCCTGTGGAGACAGGTGTTCCATCTAAAGTTCTTCCTTGTATAAGTCCCCTGGAGAAGATGTGTGTAGTTCAGGGCCTGGAAAGCAGCACTGCTGTGGGGTCCAAGGACATAAAAGAGAAAATCCAAATTCTTAGTCTGGATTTTTCAAGGTATTGGTTGGTGTTTACAGGGATGTTCCCAAATCAGGAAGAGGCAGGTCAGGAACTTGAAAAGCAGCTTCGCAATCAAGAGAGGCCTCATTTTTTTCCTCTGGGATCAATTAGCACCCCCAGAACAAGTGTCACATGATACACCAAACTGCTCAGCAGATAGCACGCCACTCTGTTCTTTTCCCTATTGTTATCTCTATCTGAAGGGCTTCGTTATAGCCCTTAAAAGGATTTTTAAAGAATGTATTTTTTAGATAATATTTTTAAGTAAACTTTAAAAATAAACTTTTTATAAGAATAGTTCTATATTTACAGAAAAGTTGCAAAGATAGTACAGAGGATCCTTGCACACCCCGACCCATTTTCCTGTATTGTAACATTGTATGCTTGTCACAATAATAAACCAATATTGACACATTATTATTAACTAACTAAAGTCTATACTTTATTTGGATTTCCTTAGCTTTAACCTAATGTCCCTTTCCTGTCCAAGGATACCACATCACATTAATCTTGCCTCCTTACCCTTGTTTTTGATGACCTTGAGAGTTTTGAGCAGTATTGGTCTGGTATTTTGTAGACTATCTCTCAATTTTAAGTTTTTCTGATGTTTTTCTCATGATTAGATGGGATTCACGAGTTCTTAAGAGTAAGACTACAGAGATAAAGTGCCATTCTCATCACATCAGATGAAGGGTACATACTATCACCATGACTTAACACTGTTCATGTTAATCCTGATCACAAGGCCAAGGTTATGTTTGTCAGGTTTCTCCACAGCAAAGTTACTAAGAGGATGCATTCTGTGTAGCACCAACCCAGGTCACTAAGATGGGAGGGGACAGCACTCCCAGAAGTCTGCTGGAAGTCTGCATGGTGGTGATAATACTAACCAGTGAGAGAAACTTCAGTGTAGAAGGTGAATCTCAGAGGGTAGCCCTCTCAGCTTCAAAGGTTTGGAGCTCCACCAGCTTTAGCAGGTAGCAGTTCTCAGTGTCCCCAGTTCTCATTCATCTCAGTGTCCCCACTGCCTCTACAAGACTGTCTGATGAATGTATTGAACTTTTTTTTCTTTTGCAGATGCATTTTTTTTTTTAGGCAAGGCAACCCTTAGTTGACCTTACAGATTACAAGGAACTAAGGGACTTGTCAGCTTACAATCCCTTATTTTTAATTTTTTTTATGCGTACAGCACCTGATCTTCCTAGGTGGTCTCCCATCCAAGTACTAACCAGGCCTGACCCTCTTAGCTTCTGAGATCAGACTTATTCCAGGTAGCATAACTATAGACTGTGGATGCATTTTTTTAATTGAGGTAAAATTCACTTAACATAAAATTAACCATCTTAAGGTGCACAATTCAGTGGCATTTATACATTCACAGTGTTGTGCAACCACCCATTCTATCTAGTTTCAAAATGTTTTCATTACCCCAAAAGAAAGTCTCATACACCGTAATTACTGCTTACCATTAAGCAGTAATTCTGTATTCCCCTCTCCTCTCAGCCCCTGTACTTATACTGAATAGTTCATCTAAATGAAATCATATAATATTGACCTTTTGTGTTGTGTCTGGCCTTCCTTCACACAGAATAATGTAATGTTTTTAAGGTTCATCTGCGTTGTAGATTGTGTCAGAACTTCATTCTTGTTTATGGCTGAGTAATGTTCCATTGTGCCTATATACCAACTTTGTTTAATCATTCATCATTGATGGACATTTAGGTAGTTTCTACCTTTTGGCTATTGTGAATAGTGTTGCTATGAATATTCATTTATAAGTATTTGTTTTAATACCTGTTTTTCAATTCTTGTTTTGTGTATATCTATGCCCAGTTGGTGATATTTCTTCACAGGTGTTTAGGAAGCCGATCAAACTTATACGTGGGCTCTGGTTAAGGAGATGCTGTCTTGAACCCAGTTCAGGTTATCATTATATCAGTAGATTGGACAAAGACATGACACACATGTATCAAATTTACTCATGACAAAAAGCGAAGAGGAAAAGCTAAAAATCATAATGCAAATATATAAAGAGAGCAAAGTATCAAGATTTGTGTTACTTCAAATGATTTGTGTTACTTCAAGTTTCTTCAAATGATTGTCCAAGTACAGTATGTGGAAGAACTGGTTTACTAACAATTACGCAAAAAAAAAAAAAAAGCTCAGAGTTTGAGCTGACCACAATCTCTACATGAGCCAAAGCAATGGCTATGAAATAAGCAAGTGCAAATATAGGCTGTATTAACAGAGGCATGGCATCCAGAACAGAGAAGGCTGATTGCTCTGCTCTGTTTCACATGCTGCCAGACCCACTTGGAGTTCTGACACTTCTCTGACATGCTGGGATATACTCCGGGGCAAGAGAAAGTGACCAGACTACAGAGACCTGGAAACCAGGTCATGTGACAAGTGAGCAGAGGAATCAAGTGTAGGCAGGATGGCTGAAACAGGGTCTTTGTTGCTCAGGGTTGGCAAGACGGTTTCTGGAGAAGAGGCTTTTTTCCTAACAGAGTGTGATTTCCCTTCCTTGTAGGGTTGGGTGTGTGGAATGAGCAGGGGAAAGGTTCAGAAGTACATCAAGTGAACCCAGGTGACTCTGGGAGTCAGGTGACTTCCCTGGGGTTTTTCAATATTGAGAAACAGATTTAGTCTGAGGAGGAAAGGGGCAGAGAAAAGTAAGTTAGTTGTGTTGCTTTTGTCTTCTCCTCCTTCCCCTTCTTCTTCACCTCCTCTCCTATTCCTCTCTTCCTTCTCTCTCTCCTTCTTCCACTTTGGAACCTAGCACCATTCTATCCTGGCAAGAGGCAGCTAAATCCCAATAAGGACTAAATCCCAATTAAGGACTTTTTGTTAGAATAATGGACTGAAATCAACAGGGTAGGATTTAACTTGCTAGGCTGTAAAACTTCAGAAAAATGCTTGTGCCATTATTGTGAATAAAAAAGGAGAGTATACAATTATATATACATTATGGCTAGGTTAAAATGCATAGAAATCTCTAGTATAAAACACACCAAAATTTTAACATCAGTTATCTCTGCGAATTGGGAATTTTTTATTTTGTTTTATATTTTTCTGTATATTTCAAATGTTTCATGATGAAGAGTCAGGAATAAAACTTTGTTGTGAATAAACTTAACTGGGATGAGATAGATGTGAGATGCCATGGGAGCAGTGCCCGCAGTTTTTGCCTGGCTACCTCTCGCCTAGCCCTAGGCCGGCTGTGTGGCACCCCCACCTCTGGTCCCCACTCTCAGTGGTTCTCCTAGTCCCCTGGACCTCCCACATAGGGCCCTATTCCCAGTAGGCACTTTGGAAACTTTAGCAAACACATGATGTTTTGCTTGAAGAGCCATACAAATAAGTGACTCTAGGGTAGAAAAGAAAGCCCTAGCTCGCTCTAAGGTAGAAAAAACCCAGGGGGTGGGGAGACCACAAATTGGGAGCAGCCAATGATGTTGGGCAGTTGTCAGGGTGGGATAGGCCTCCACTCCCCCAGTGTTGTTGCACCTGGGCATCAGCCTGGATGGACCCACATTGGAATGAGACATGGACTGGCAGAGAGAGGGTCCTGAGGAGCCAGGGGCAGTGTGTGCAGCTCACACTGTCTCCAGGCATTGCACACAAGAGCCTGACTTCACTGAGCACCTCCCTAGGGCTGCCCTGGGTTGACCCTTTATACACATTTGTTTAATCCACCAGCTTGGTGTCATTACCCCACTTTACCTACAAGAAAATTGAGGCTCAGAAAGATTAAGCACCAGGTCACCTAGATGGTACACAACAGAGGTGCTCTTAACCACTATGGCACACCACCTCACTTTAGCTTTAGTCTACCACACTTTAGCTTTCTGCTTGGTTATATTACCTGTTTCTCACCCTTTTGGACTTTGATGTGGCCTCACTGATGGTTTGGTTATTGTGTGTGATGACACATTAACTGTGGCCTTAGAGAAAGGACTTCCGGATTACTTCCTCATCTCTCAGGGAGGGCAGAGTGCTAAAGGTGACAGTTGCAGAGACCAGCCCACCCCAGCCCTGCCTCTAATGTGTTGTTCTGGGCTCTGGGGGCAGGTGGTGTCTCTGTAGCCTTGGAGATAGAGAGGAGACCCTCAGGAAGTCATATAAGGAAAGTCTTAGGTCTCAGGTTGGGGTGAGTTCCTGTTGCCAAGGACATTGTGATCAGACTAGTCAGATCTGGACAGGTAGGTTGGGACTTCTCAAAAGGTCAGTTAGATGAAATGACCATAAAGCCCTTTCTATCCTTTAGGTTCTAAGATTCTACAATTCCAAGACTCTCAGATATTTACAGGGAGTAGCGACAGGGCAGTGACTTGGTGCCTTCTTCCACTTGGTCAGATGCTTTCAGAGCCTCAGCCCACGAACTCAGGGTCATCATAATAGGCATCCTTGCCATATGCCAAAAGTGAGACTTGTGTTTGTATGGCTCTTGGTTGGCCTTCTCTTGAAGTTAGGAGAGACTAGCCCCTGGGGTTTAAGGCACAGCTCTCTCTGAACTAACTCTAGAAACGTTTTTTTATGTGCAGGGGGAAGGGTGGCCTGGGCTGGGCACTGTGGATACAAAGGGTGATCACCCACTCCCTGCCCTTGCATGGAGACAGACAGACCCAGAGGTGAGAGCTCAATGCTAAGGAAGAAGGACACATTAAGGGATGCAGGAGCCAGAGAAAGGGCCCATAACTCTGAGGATAAGTACCCAGGGACTTTACAGAGCTGATTCTTTTCTCTCTCCAGTTCCAGGAAGGCCTCCAACAACCTGTGGGGCCCACCTAGTGGCCTCAGAATAGCCAGGGGTATGCTGAGTCTGCCTGGGCCCAAGCCCCAAATACAGAGTCACTGCAGCTCAACTCTGGTTGCTGGACATCGAGAGAGTCATGGCTGCCTCATGTAGTCTGTTGGGTAACTGAGAAGAGGTTAGCGGTTTGTGGGCACTGAGTAACCATTGTGCTTCCTGAAACTTCAAGTTTCTTTCTGGACCACTCCCCATCTTCCTCTTTCAGGGTCAGGCTGGGCGCTGGGGAGTATTCACAAGCCCATCCTTATTTATTTGTTTGTTGGTTTGTTTGTTTATTCAACTGTCACTTGCTTACCACCTACCCTGCTCCTATCCGTAACGTTATACCCCCATGAGTTCCCTGACTCAGATAATGGCACCACTATTTCCTCCTATAGCCAAGGCAGAAATCTGGGCATCAGCCTAGACTCCTCTCTCACACGCACTCACATCCCACTTCTGTTTTCCTGTAGTGCCCTATACTTCCCCTGTCACATAACTTATCATCTTTTATCGTAAAAGCTCCAATTGTCCATCTTCCCCTTGTAGACTCAGTAAAGGCAGGGACTGTGTATATCTTAGTTCCTACTGTGTTCCTGGTACCTGGCACAGTGCCTACCACTTAGCAGATGCTCATTAAACATTGCTAAATGAATTAGCAAGTCCCTTTAATTCTATTTTCTTAATTTTCCTTGGAGCCACACCCTCCTCCCCTCCCCCAGCCAGGTCTTTGATCAGATCTCATCCTTCACCCAAACTATTGAGCAGCATCCTGACTGAGCTGCCTGCCTCATACCCACCCCCCACCATTCAACTTATTTTTCACACTATAGCTAGAGCGTTGATTCTAAAGTGCCCATCCACCCTACTCAAAACCCTCCTGGACTCCCCATCCCTCAAAGGAACAAGGCCCCATTTCTGGTATGAAAAATCAAATGATAACAGATATGACTGATTGGCCCACTGTGAAGTGATGTCAGAAGGATATGCAAAAATTCAAAAACTTACAGTGATACTATATGAATTAAAGATAAGAGGTCAGAAGGCAAAGTGCAAGATGAGGACAGATTAAGAAACACATTCTTTGATGACACGCCACTTGCTCTTCCCTCTGAAACAGAACAGTATGTGTCATACTGTCATTAACTGGCCATGTGCCCCCTCTTCTTTACTGCAAGCCCCTTAAAGACAAAAACCATGTCTAATTTATTCAAGTGTCTCTGGCACCTAGCACAGGACTTGGCATATATTAAGCACTCAGTAACTACTTCTTGAATAAATAAATTGCAGGATCAAATGAATTAATGAATGAAGATCAATGGTTCCAAAATGAATAAATCAGACTAATCCCCATTGCCTACTCTTTTCTCAAGGACCTAGGGGCAGCACAGACTAGAAGGACCTTTGGTCATACCCCAGCAACACAGAATAATCTTTCCAACCAATCAGAGTAATTGAGGGCATTGATTCTGGGGCCAGAAAGCCTAGATAGTCCTGTTAGCTATGTGAGCTTAGGCAAATAATCTAACCTCTTTGTGCCTCACCTTTGTCATCTGTAAAATGGAGATAGTAATAGTGCCAGTCTTAGAGAGTTGTTGTAAGAATGAAATTTACCTGCGTGTCTATAAATTTAGTGTATATATATTTAATATATATACACATACACATACATATATAAATAAATTTAGATATATACTATACTATATATATTACATATATATAGTGCTTGTTTAAGTGTCAGCTGTTACTCATGATGATGATAATTTCCTAATCCATCCCATCAGTTTTCTTTTTCTGTGTCTACACCATTTTTCTAATGGTGGAATTGAAACTTCCACCATTATTAAACAGTGCATAATAAAGTTGAGAGGGTCAGAGATGGTGCCTGGCTTGGTTTTATTTTTGCCTGGTCAAGAGAGAGTAAATAAAAACAATCAACGGGTACCTGTGAAAAGATACTACACACAAGGAAGAAAATTGTTCTGAAGACTCATATGAAGAGCTTATTATCTCTGAAATGATCTTTTGTAAGAAATTGAATAAAACTCTAAATGTCCTCGTTTTGGTATTCTTAAAACAAACATGAACCCCAGGTTACATTGATATAGTGATTATTTGCTGGGTGCCTCCCAAGTAGGCAAAAGATATGAACAGGCATTTTATAGAAAAGCAAATGCAAATGGCTCTTGAACATGGGAAAAGATGCTTTATCTTATAAGGGAAATGCAAACCAAAACTACAGCAAGACATGATTTTTCACCTATCAGATCGACAGAAACCCAAGAGTTTGATATCACAGGGTTGTGAGGCACTTGTGAAATTCACTCTGGGAATTTTAAATCTCTGTGGGGATTTTGCTTTGAAGAATTCACCCCTGCCCTACTTGCAGCAATGTTGTTTAACTGAGATTTCCTTCATTCCAACTCTAGGGGTGGCCCTGTCTAGCTGAAGCCTGGTAATTTCTCGTCATCCAGAGATCATCAGAAATAAATGCGTGACCTTAGGCAAGCTACTTAGCAGTCTGAGTCTTATTTCCTCATCTGTAAAATGGCTGGCAATAATAGAGACTCATGGAAAGCAGCTAGCTCAATGTCTAAAACATATTCAACAAGTGACATCTTTTATTGCCTTTGGTAATTGGATACTTATCAATTTAAACATATATGTTTGACCTACTCTATAGGCTTATAGAACGATAAGATGGAGCTCTTTCTTAATTATTACAGAAGATAAAACGAGAAAAATCTAGAACAAAAAACACAACAATAAAGAAGCACAAAAATAAAGACGTAAAATGAGACATAAATGAGATATAAATAAATTAAGCTATGCTATTGTCAAACTCAAAAGAAGTCTGGAGGCTTTGGCTAGAAATAAATGACAAAAATTTACTCAACAGTCATGGGGTTTTCAAACCAGAAACACAACTAGGCAATACCCAGAAGTGTTCTGAAGAAGAAAGAAAAGCTTAAGGTTATTTTCGTAAAAAGTACATTCATGAGAAGACTCAGACCTGCATTCTTGGCCACTGGATTCATCTGAGATGGTAATTCTCTAGATTATCCAGTGCCCTGGATAATGGATGTCAGGTGATACAGATATGTCAAATCAACATTCTTTCCTTACCCCTTCAGGGAGTAATCAGAGGGTTATCTGGAGGCTTGATATATATTCAGGCACTGACACAAGACTGAAAGTTCAAAAGTTTAAGTGCTCGGGCTAGTTAAAACAAGACTAGAATCGTACCTCAACCTACTTGATTTTGGTAATTTAGCAGCTTGACTATAGCGATTCCATTTTACCTTTTCACTCTATTCCTCTCTATTGAAGGCAACAATTCTCATATTTTCCCTTTGAAAAACAAAATTCAACTAGACTATATGCTGCTTATAAGAAATATTTAAATAACAGAATGTACAAATATATTAAAGATTTACATGTAAAAAATGAGATATAATAATATTAAAAGAAAATATAAGGAAGAGATCTTGGAGTAGGAAAGGTCTTTTTAATTATGGCTCAAAATCCAGAAACCATAAGAGAAAAGATGGATAAATTCAACCACTGAAAAATAAAAACTTCTACATTAAAAAAAGAAAGAAAAATCTAAAGAAAGTTAAAATGCAAATGATCAATTGGGAAAAATTATTTTTAATTTAAGACAGGAGAATAGATAATCTTCCTAAAATATAAAAAGGTAATAGGAATCAATAAGCCAAGCAACCTAATTGAAAAAATGAATAAAAGATATAATTGAAAAAGATATACATTGGATCTTAAATGGCTCTTTTGTTATAAAAACTTGTGCTCAAAACAAGAGAAATACAAATTCAAACCACATGAAGACATGATTTTTCACCTATCAGATTGGCATAATTCCAAAAGTTTAGTATCACCAGGTTGGTGAGACTATGGGGAAACAGGCTTTCTCATACAGTGCTGATGGGAGGGTAAATTGGTAAAAGCCCAATAGTGGGCAATTTGGCAGTAGTTATCCAATTTGTAAATGCATAGTCCTTTTGATCTGGTAATAATATTTCTGTGAAATTTCTTCCATAAACAAAAGAATGTAAATGGTTACTCATTGTAGCCTTGTTTATACTAGCAAAATTGGAAAAAACCCAAGTGTCCACCAATAGAGAACTGGTTAAGTACATGTGGTATGTCTTTACAATGGGATGCTATCCAGCCCCTAAAAAGAATGAGGAAGCTTCCAATGTACTAATTCAGAAAAATCCCCATGATACAATTAAGCGATAAAATGCAAGGCCATTTGTATTATATGCTATGTTTTGTGTTTTAAAAAATAAGTAGAAATATTTATATTTGCACAAAGAAACTCAAGGATAACCAGAAACTAATGAAATCACCTTCCAGCTTAGGCGTGAAGGGAGGTATGGGAACTGGGTAGATGTATGCTGTGGGATAAAGAGAAAATTTTTTCTGTATGTCCTTTTCTCCTGTATTTTTAATTTTTGAAACATAAATATATTACTCATTTAAATTTTTAAATGAAAAGTTAAATGACAAAGAAAATTTACATTAAAAACACAGGCAAAGCTACGTGTTAGGTAAGTAAAAAGTAGGATGCAAACATAATAATATAAGAAATAATAATTGTGGCTAAGAGCATTCAATGGAACAAAAGGGGATATTTTTATTTATTAAAAAATATATTATCTATAGTGAGGACGACTTTTATGTATTAAATAATAGAGCATCAGAATCAATGAAATATAAAAAGTAGGGGTTAATATAAACAAAAACATAGCAAGAGATGCATAATTATCAGCTGGATAGGTTATATATGGATATACATTATTTAAATATAAATATACATTATTTAAAATATATTGTATATGTATGTGTGTATATATAATATATAATATAAAACATTTGTATAACAACTAGACTAATAATATGTCAAAAGATAGCTCTTAAAAAGAGAACACACATCTATTTAAAAATCTATAGAACACACATAATCTAAAAAACAAAATATACACAAACCACAGACTTTAATTGAATCCAATTAAAAGAAATAACCCTCAACCCTAAATATTCCCCTAAAAAGGACTTTTGGGTAAAAGACAAATTAAAAATTCAATTATCAACTATTCACAAAATAATGATTTTAAAAAACTTTACATGTCAAAACTTGTGTAATGCAGCCAAGATTGAATTCAGAGGGAAATCATAATTTTAGATGCTTATGTTATTTAAAAAGAATGACAATGAACAAAATAGGCATTCACTTTAACAAGTTTGGAGAGAAAGAATAGAAAAGCTACTCCAAGAGAATTAAGAGGAAGAAAATGATAAAGATAAAGCAGAAATGAATTACTTAGTAAATTATAGAACTGAGAAATAAATTCAGGTGCGTTTCAAACAAGCAAACAAAAAAATTCTGTACTATGGCATATAAAACCTATCATTACTTGGCTCTTTCGGTTTATGTATCTCTTAACATGATACCCCACCCTCTACCTGCCTACCCCCATCCCCTCCACACATATACATTCAACTTTTGCTGTTCCAAACTATAGACTCCTTGCTATCTGAAGTCAGGAACTACATAGGTTGATTCAGATAAAACGTTTGAGAGAGGGCTGGTATCCCTGGTTCTCTGAGCTCTTGTTCCTTGCTTAGCCTGTTATCCACTAGTGAAGTCTGCCTGCCTTTTAAGGCCCAGCTCAAATACTTTCTCTTCCAGGCAGATTTTGTGGATTCAGACTACAGCTCAAACCAGAGTGGGTTAAAACCCTGCAAGAGAATGGGTAAATCCAACACTTGTGGCAGAGTAGAGGTTAAATCCAACTGTTGGGATAGAGGAAAGCTACTTCATAAAGGAAGCCTTTGAGCCAATAAATGAAGGAGAAAGATTTCAGCCAGCACCAGGCAGGGGGAAGAAAACTCCAAAAAAAAAAAAAGAAGAAGAAGAAAAAAAAAAAGAAAAAGAAAAGAAAAAAAAAAGAAAAGAAAAGGAAAAAAAGAAGAAAAAAGAAAAAGCCTGAGCAAATGCAGAGGTGTGTGAGTGAAAAGACTGAGTGGTTTAGAGAACAGTGAGACATTCTTTATGACTGGGGTGTGGAAGGCTGGCTAATGGGAAGTGGGGACAGAGGAGAGTGAAAAGGTCATTAAAGTAGATCACAAAGAGACTTGAATGGCATACTGAGGGGCTTATGCTTCATCCTCCCATGATAGAGAGTAGCCAGAAGAGTAGCCAGAAATTTCTGAGCAGGATTGTGAAGTTGGGACTGTCACATGCTCAGCTGTCTGAGACCCACTCTCATTGAGGAAAGCGAAGTGGTCGTGGGCATTAGGGGAGATTCCTTAAGCTGGCAGGCTCCTAGGAGGAGCTGGAAAGAGGCAGTATGGACAGCACTGGCTGTGGAGGCATGGGGCTGGGGTGAGGAGCCCAGCCCTGAGTCTGTTTCTCCTCCTTGACCCATTTATTGGCTCCTGCATGCCACCTCTTCACCCTCATCATGACCAGGGAGGGGCAGGAAGGCAGCTCTTGCCACCTACTTAGTCACCATGGGGCTTTTCTGTCTACCCTTCTGGCCCAGCCCCCACAAGGGCCTCTGTGGTCAGGTCTTTGTGTCTGCACAGTGGCCCTCTTTGTCCAGAATAGCATCCCCTCCCCCCACCTCATCCCCTCCCCCACTCTCCACCATGCAGACCTCCCTCCTGCCTTTCTCTCTCTCTCTCCCTCCCTTCCTTCCTCCTCCCCGCCAGTGTTACAAAAAAGCACTAGTTTTGCAAAGAGAAGGGCCAGGGCTCTGATTTTCGCCCGCATAAAATCTCTAAGTAATTTTGCTTCTCTGAGCCTTAGTTTTGGGTCTGTGGAAAGGAGCCCTTTGAGGAATCAAACTCTTGGCAAGAAGGTCTGCTACTGTGTCAAGACCTAAATAACAAGTGACATCCATGGGGTCCTCTCCCTACCCATCTCTCATGCTGTCCACTGGACTTTCTGCCTACATCTCTAACCTCATCCTCACCACTGCCTGGCCAGGAGGCCATCATTCTCTTATCTGACAGGTAAGAAAAGCAAGGAGAGTACAGAACCAGAACCCCAGGCTTTAAAAAATCCTGAATTTTATTTAATACTCTGCTATTTTGAAATTCTTATGAGCCTTTGAATGAGGGGCCCACATTTTCATTCTACCCTTGATCCCACAAATTATGTGGCTGGTCCTGCTTGTGGGATGGTGGAGCAGAGGCTTATCCAGGCCTAGACCGGGTTTCTTGGCTCTTGAGCTGCCTCCCCTGGGTGCTTCCATCCTGGCATTCTAAAAGCCAGTGCTTTCAGGCTGCATTTGGCATCAGAGGCCTGGCCCTGCCTGGGAAACCTGAGGAGCACAGTTCCCGGTTGGTGAGGGAGGCAGGACAATCCAGGCCTATGCTACGGTCCAGAGGGCAAGCAAGACAAAGCTACTGGGGCCAGTCCAACCCTGAGTAACTGGAGCTGCAGTGTGAGTCTAATGCCATGTCTCAGCCATCACTCCGGGAACTCAGTAAGGCCTTCCTTCCCAGCAAGTTGAAGTTCTAGGGCCAGGGGACCTACCACAAATTCATTGTGTGACTCGGGACATTCACTTCCCTTTTCTGAACTTCAGTTTCCCTATATATAAAATAGCAATGACAGCTCCTACCTCACAGGGTTCTGGTGAAGATTAAATGAGATACTTTAACACAATGACTAGCACAAAGCAGATGATCACTAAATAGAATTCTTACCCATTTGCTCACATGACAGATATTCATGGAAGCTGACCAGATGACAGGGACAGTGCTAGGTGCTAGGCATTTAACTGTGAACAGGATGGACCCTAGCCCTACTCTCAAAGAAATCACCATTAGGGAAGGTGATAGACATCTACAGTGACAGTGGTGTGGTAAAAGTGTGACAAAGGGAAGTACCTGATGGGGTGCCTGGGCTAGGCCTTAGAGAAGTGATACCAAAGGCAGAGAAGAATCAAGGGGCATTGCAGGCAGAGGGGGCAGCAAATGCCAGGCGGGAGGCCAGTAAGGGTGCAGCACTGCAGCATAGCTGGATCAGAGGTAGGAGATGAGGTGGGAGGTGGGAGGACCTGGCCTGGTAGGATGCAGAGCTGGGCTTTATCTTGAGGATATTGAGGCCACCAGAGGATGTGAGGCAGGCAATGGCCTAGAGAGGCAATAGACATACCACCTTAGCCTGTGAAGGAGGGCTTGGAGGTGTCATGTTCCAGCTTAGTGAGGAGACTTGAGCCAGGGCCAGGCCACCACCACCTGCACAGATTCTCAGAGTAGGTTTTCTCAGAGGAGACGACAGAAGGCAAGTGAGAAAAGATGAGAAGGCTTGAGAAAGCCAAATAGTTGGCAAGAGAGGAAGCCTCCTAATGCATGGGGAGAAGGACTTCTGGGTTACCCTTCTCTATCCTGATGTGCTGCTGATAATGGAACCCCACTCCCCTCGGTCATGGCTACATTCTCCGCCTCGTGGAAACCATTAGGTGCCTGGGCCTTCACCACTAACCTGTCTTTACTGCTTGGTTGCAGGGAGGCTCCCTCAGGCTAGTTTACTCTTCCAGGTGGAGGCTCGTGTGGAGCTTGCTGTGGGACTCATGGGGCCTCAATTTCCTTACTGCATCAGTGATTCCAATATCTTTTAGCCATAGAAAGTTTTATCATTTTTTTCAATGAACTATTACCTTAAAATTTAAATAAATACAGAGATAAAAGCAAAGGTGCTCAGGTCGAAGTGGGATGGAGGCTCCTCAAGTAAGGGGGGTCTCAGCTAGAGGATTTGGGGCATGCTGGACTTGATCTCTAAAGCCCAGTGATGAGAGTGTCAAGGGAAGATGTCAGGATTCTTAGACTTCCAGCCCCTTATTAGAGGGGATACGAACTCTCAAATCTGGGGAGCTCTGGACAATGGGCAAAACCCAGATGGGCCAGTGAAAAGGGGATTATTTTTACTATTTTGCAGAAGAGGCTCAGAGAAGCGTCTGAACCTCAACACAAGGCCATGGTATTCAAGGTCAAGTCTTTTTCCTCTGCTCCTCAGGGCCAAGTCTCCTGTTGGGCTAGCTCAGACATTTTGTGTCTGAGGGATGCTGTTTCTTCGGCTATAAAGTAAGAGATAGACCAGAACAGGAGCAAGACCTTGGGCTGCCTCCTCGCTCCGAGTTGGCTAGAGACTAAAGCAGACCCTTAGGTCCTCATCTTGGCATCAAAGGAATTTTTTTCTGTCTAAATAGCAGTTACAGGAGAGACTTGAAGGAAGAGGAAAGAGGGGAGTTAGTTGAACTGGGACTCCAGGGGGATTTCCCCAACCTGCACTGGGACCCTAAGGCTCAAGCTCCATATGTAGGGGCCATGGGATTTCTAGTCCCGGAGAAGCAGCATGGACCAGTTTGGACAATAGGTGGAGGAGGCTGGACAAAGGGCCTTTGTGTCTTCCAGGCATAGGTCTCTGGAGGACTGCAGAGGCGGCTCAGCTACCCAGGGCTGTGTGCCCACTCTACTTCTGCTCCTGACAAGGGAGCAGCCAGCATCCTTCCTGGGCCCTTCCTGGGGTCAGAAGCAGGGCACTAGTCAGCTGATGTGGATCCCAGGAGGACCCAAGGCCCCAGGGCTCTGCATAAGCTTCTCAGCCACAGGAAAAGGCCGACTGTGCACTAGTCCAGACACTGACTATCCAAACCCCTGATAGATGGATCCTGTTTGGCAGGAGGGTGAATGTGATTACCTCTATTTCACAGAGAAGAGGGCCCTGAGAGGGACTGAAACTGGGTCAAAATCTCCCAGAGGCAGTGTTGAAGCTGAGCCACAACCTACTCTCCTGACACCTAGACCAGAAAGTGGGGGTGGGGGGCATTCATTCATTCATTCATCTATTCACACTTTCAACAACTCCTGGGACCTCTGAGACCACAGTAGGAAGTAGACAGACAGTCTCTGCTCTCCTGGAGCTCACAGAAGAGGAAAGGGGCAGACACAGGGTCCCTGACCACCAAAGGCAGTCAAAACAGGGTTAAGGGCACAGAAGGGAGGTGTGCGTGGCTGGAGTAGTCTGAGACAGCAGCCAAGAGAAATATCTCAAAATGAGGGACCAAAAAGAGTTGGGGTGTTCAGGAAATTTCTAGTGACTCTTTCAGACCAAGATTAAGCACAGGGAGCTCAGGGAGGCTCTTCTCCTCACCCCACCCTCCAACTCTCCTCTCGGGAGCTGGAGAGAGACAAAGCACTGAACGCTTGATTTCCTCCCTAGGGCATCGGGGAGCGCCCTTTCCCCTCCCCCACAGGCTCTCGGGCGAGGGAGGTGAGTTCTCAGCGTGCTGCTCTGAGCAGGTCCCTGGGAGGAGAGGGCAGAGGTTCACAGCCAGGTCCCGCGGAGGGCAGCGACAGGAGCCACTCAGGCACCGGACAACCCTGCAGAACTGTAGCGTCGCTTTTCGGAAAATCTCGGCCAGGCGGTAGGACAGCCGCCGCGGGCCCCTCCCCGCACGGCGCTAGCGGCAGAGGCGCAGACCCAGCCACCCGTAGCTCCCGGTAACATCCCCCCCCACCCCAGCCGGTGGCAGCCTGTGCGTCGGGACAGGGACGGGGCGGTGCCAGGGTCCGTCCAGAGTCCGCCCGCCCGCACCTGACCTGGCTGGGGTGGGAGCTGCACCCCGCCGGCCAGCGGGTCCCTCGGGCACGTGGATCCCTCCGGCGGCGCAGCGGAGGGACCCAGGCGGCCGGGGCGCTGGCCGCGGCGCTGCCGGAGGAGAGCGCGCAGGTGAGGGGTGCGCTGCCCGCGGGGGCCCGGGCTCGCGGCTCCGGGCGGGCGCTACCGCGAAGGCAGCGGTGCCCGCGGCGCTGGGCAGGCAGAGCCGCGGCGGGGGCGGGCTGAGGTTCAGGTCCAGCCCGCGCGAGAGTCGGGGTCCGGGGTCTCTCTCTCACCCTCCCTCCCTCCCTCTCTCTCTCTGTCTCTCTCTCTCGCTCGCTCGCTCTCGCTCTCGCTCTGTGTGTGTGTGTGTGTGTGTCTCTCCCTCTCCCTCTCTCTCTCTGTCTGTCTCTGTCTGTCTCTCTCTCTCTTTCTCTCCCTCTCTCTCTCTGTCTCTCTCTCTCTGTCTCTGTCTCTCTCTGTGTGTGTCTCTCTCTGTCTCTTTCTGTCACTGTCTCTCTCTCTGTCTCTCTCTCTGTCTCTGTCTCTCTCTCTCTCTCTCTGTCTCTGTCTGTCTCTCTCTCTCTCTCTCTCTGTCTGTCTGTCTCTGTCTCTCCCTCTCTCTCTCTCCCTCTCTCTCTCTCTCTCTCTCTCTCTCTCTCTCTCTCTCTCTCTCTCTCTCCCTCTCCCCCTCCCTCTCTCTCTCGGGCGGTGTGAACGGATCACCCCGGTGAGTGTGTGCCAGCGCATTGGGACGTGTGTGTGGTGACGGGTGAGCTCGTGCGCCCCGGCGGCGGAGCAGATAGCTGGGCCGGGGAACTTGTTTACGGGTTTGTGCTCTGAGGGGGCGCCCCACGTGGCGCCCCGGGAACTCACCGAGGCCCGCGCTGACCCCTCGCCCTAGGGGACCTCGGGGTGGCCAGCCCCTGCCCGGTGTCTGTAAGACTTGGGGGGTGGGGACGGAGTTGGGGCAGTGCGTGGCCTGGAAGGACAGTTAAGCTTCAATCAGGGGCCTTTGAGTCTGGCAGGCAGTGCTGTAGGAAGGGTCAGTCTGGAGAAAAGTAATGCCTTCCCTCCACTCCCCAACTAGGGCTGCCTGCAGCAGGCTTGGAACCCCCTTGGAGTCAGACCCAAGGGTAGGCAGGCCCTGCTGTGGACTCGGACTGCTAGTCTGGGGTCTGTGGGGCTGGTGGCAGGTGTTCCTTTCAGCATGGCATCCCGGGCTTCCCTGGGCCCACAGTCTGAAGTGCCTGGTTTGTTTTGGATCTAGACTGGAATAATGGCAAGCTTTTGAGGGCCAGGATGAAGCCCCAGTAAAGTCTCAGTTATCTGTGGGTAGAAGTGGTTGCAAAGGAGATTCTTTGAATAGATACAGCCCACAAAACCTTTCTGGAGAAAGGGATCCATATTCCAGTCCTGCCTTGGCCACTGTGTGGCCCTAGATAAGATACATGCCTTCTCTGAGCCTCAGTGGCCTCATCTGTGAAAGAGAAATAACAATAATGTAAAACATGAGAGTTCATGAGAAGCCGATATGTGGGTCATGTTCAGCACCAATGTCCTCTTAGATGGGCTCACAGCTTGCGGGTAGGGGTGGTGTCGGTCCCTGGAGGGAATGTTCAGAAACCTGTATCCCACCTGTTCTCCTTCCTGGGCTAAACTTCCACAGGACTTCCACAGGACCCAGCCTGAACCCTTAGTGCAGGACTCAGGCCTCCGAGAACTAATTCTTGACAACCTCTCCAGCCCACTCTCCCACCTGACTTTTACCACTATAACTACATGGAGTCTGCTGCACACACTGGGCAGTTTCTTGCCTCTGGATCATTGCATATTCTTTGCTCACTGCCTGAGATGCCCTCCGACTTTCATCTTCTTCAGTTGGAGAACTACCCAGGCTTGGGGCCCAACTCAGATATCCCCTCCCCTGGGGAGCCTTCCTTGATCCCCCAGCTGGGTTGGAGCCTCTTCTGGGCTCTTGTAGTCCCAGTGCTGATAGCCCTGATTCCACTTTGGATTATTGTGGTCCCTCTCTGTCTCCTTTCCAACCCCCAGGCCTGAGGCCCCTAGAGGGCAGGAATTGGAGCTCATTTTTGTTTTGCCAGCACCCTGCACAGGGCTGAGCTATACTGAGAGAGCAGCAGCATCTTCTCTCCCCTGCCCCCAGCTTCCCCAATGAAGGCCTGTCTATAGTAGAGCTCCACGTCATTACAAAGAAAGGGAAACCAGAATCAGATCATCAGAGTGGGTGGCACAGGGTGTCAGAACAGTGCATCCTAGGGCACTACAGGACCCAAAGTATATAGGCTGAAAACTTAGATTTTATCCTAAAGGCAATAGGGAGCCATGGAAGGTTTGTGAGTGGGGGAGAGTCATGGACAGAGTAGCATTTCAGAAAGTTCTCTCTGGCTGCAGGATGGAAAATGGATTGAGTAATGCCAATAGCATGGAGGTCAAGACATGTGGGATGTTGACACCAGACCCACCAGGCATTTAAACTCTGAGCCCTTGTCCATTTGGCCAAACACTTCCTTGAGCCCTCAAATTCTTCTGCTAAGGAATCTGGGGACACTTAAGACTCTCCCTTCCTTAGGAGACCAGTGATTGATCTCATCCCAGCTCTGCCCTCAACTGGCTGGGTGACCTTGGGGTAGTTCCTACCCTGCCAGTTTCTAAAAGGATCCAGTAAAGTCCTGTGCTGAGAGTTTGTGAGTGGGGAGTCCCTGACGTGGAAGGCTTGCCACTCTCCTCTTCTTCCTGTTTCAGACTATCCTGGGATGAGGCCAGAGGGTTTGGAGGATCACAGTGAGTGACCCTCGTAAGTGGCTATCAAGCTTGGGCTGCAGAGTGATGCTATAGCCCCTCCAATCTTATCCTCTTCTTCACAGAAAACACAGGCTTCTGAGGCTTCTCAGTCCCCCAGCACCAACTAAGAAAATGTGAGAACATCACCAAGGCCTAATGGGCTACTCTGTGAGTGCTTTGATTTGGCTTCTTTTCTGGATATAGTCCTTAGAGAGGCCACTGTACCCCTATAGGTGTTGGTTTTGCCATCTGTAAATTGAGCATGATGATTCTTTCTTCTTCAAATGCAAGGTCACTATGAGGATTCTTCAGATAGTACTAGTCAGAAAAGGGCTTTGTATGCTGTAAAGTGCAATGCACAGGAGAGAAGTGTGATATGCATAGACTAAATGCATTTTGAAGATAATAATAGAACATGGGTGCAATAACAAGAGATTATGCTAGTTTGGGGAATTTTGACTGTTGACTGCCTTCCTCTCCCCTTGCCCCCTCTGCTTACTAGTAAAATTTATAAATGCTCCTCATTTAATCCTCCATGAACCCTGTGAGGCAGGAATTATTCCCATTTTGCAGATGAGGAAATAGAACCTCAGAAAGTATCTTGCTCCAGGTTACAAAGCAGAGGTGAAAGCTGCAGCTTGTGCCTACCTGTTTCATCTTATCTCTCCACATTCAAGACAGAAGCCCCATCTGGGTGAAGTCTAGACCTCTGGCTTTCAGGCTGAAGGAAGTTTGAATTCTGCCCTCAAAATCTGTCTTTGGTCTTGCTTGTGGCCTCATTACCTAGCTGCTGATTAGATAATGCCTGTTCAGGCCTGCCCTCAGGACCAGGGAAATCTTGCTGGTCTGGTGAGAAGAGGTAGAGGTGCCTCAAGTGAAATTGTTTTCTCTACCTGAACTACCTTCTGCGGGCCTGTCTGGTGTACCCTTTGGCCTGCCTTTGTGTTCTCAGGCCTGTCTTTCCCCCACTCTTCAGCCTGACTAGCGGTGACTGTAAGTTGCAGGACTTGGCCTGGCCAGGCCTGCTTTCTCTCTGTCTACATCATGCATCATGTTGGGCAAAAAGAGATGCCGGTGAGTATTTGGGAAATGAATGACCAGGTGAAAGCGTGTGCATAAAGGAAGAAGAAGGCCTTCTCCATGGAGGGCTGCAGGTGGTTGTTGGGCAGAGGAGTTTCTCCACTCCCCCACCACACCATCTCTTAGGCCTGAGTCATTTCTGGTTTCAGGAGTCTAGTTACTGGGAGGGTGTGCAGCCTGGGCCCTCCGGGGCAACTACTTCCTCCTTGGCCCTGTACCTTATCACTGTCATTGTAGCAACAATGGCACTGACTGGGCACTGGAGTATCGGAGGAGGGCTTCCCTCAAGACTTTTTGAGGCCCACATGACCCTCCCTTCTCCCCCTGCCTCACGGGAGGCTCTCCCATCCTACCCACCTTCCATGTGGCAGCATCTTTGCAAAGGTCAACTCTGACCATGTCCTTCCCTGCTTAAGCCCTCCATGGCTCCCCATTGTCCTCAGGATAGAGGCCAAGCTCCTCAGCCTGGCATTCCAGCCCTTTCATGTGAGTCCCACAGCCCCTTGACCCAATTATGTGCCACCTAACCCTCTACTCTAGCCTCACATGAACCCTGGCTTTACGAAAACAGGCCACACTATCACACCACTAAATCTTTGTACCTGCTCCTCCTTCTGCCTTCAATGCCCTCCTACCTCTGTGTCCACCTGACAAATTCCTAATTGTCTATCATGTCCCAGCTCAAGTGACCCCTCCTCTGAAAATCCCTTCCTGACCACCTTTTGTCTTACTCGTTCCTCACCAGGCTGGTTAGGGGTTACTCTGGGCTCCATGGCCCCTGGCCTTCCTTTGGTCATGGCTTGATCACCCAAGTGGACTTGGTTCATGTCGGTGGCTTTCTCCCCATCCAAACTGGAGCCCCTCAAGCATCTGACCAAGTCCGATCTAAGTCTGGGTTTGAAGGGTCTCTCTGAGGTCAGGCACATGGGGCCATTGGCAAGTATTTGCTGAGACTTTGTGGCTCCTCTGAAAGTGACTTATGATTGTATTATTCTGAGAGTCCAGACTCCTGTGGCTCTGAGACTCTCTAGACTAGGCTATCAGAAGCAACGACTAACAGAATTAAGAAAACATTTAGTGTCTACTCCAGGAACCAGAGACTCTTGGAACTGGACTGTAAGGACCAATGAACTCAGAATCCTAGAAGCACTCAGAGTGAGACAGTCTCAGAATCACAGACTCAGTTGTATCCTAATCTAAACTTTTGTCCTTTTTTATACCTTGAGTTCTCCTTCTCTCTCTTTTCTTCTAAGCTGGACAGTTTCTGCTTCTCTTCAGGCCTGATAATAGCCCTTTTCAGGAACCTTTCCTGACTGTTCTGATCATGACCCCGACCCCTCTGCTGGTCACCCAGAGGGTCCCCCTACCGAGAAGTGTCAAGCAGATTCAGCCCCCACATCAGGACAGTGCATGATTTGCTAGCCCCACAGAACACCCACCTGCCCTTTTGTCTTACTCATTCTTCACGAGTTATCATCTGTATCAATGATTCTCCCCAACTGGCCAATGAAGAACCAGAAGCTCAGAGAGGAGAACCAATTTGACCAAGATTGCACAGCACGGGCAGTTCCAATATGGAGCTTGAACCCAGGGTTCTTGCCTCTTGAGTATGGCTGGAGGATGGGATGGGTTGATGTGGAGTCCAGAATCTTGTTGTTCCGAACTGGTTTACTTTAGCAGCGCATCTCTATGGCTTTGTGCTGGGCTGGGCTGGGCTGGACCATGCCTGGTCAGGGGTGGGACAGCTAGTTTGGAGTCCTGCCCTGAGGTGGGGGTGGAGGTGCTCAATCTTACACTAAAAATACTGTAATTAGAACACCAGACTTTGAGTAAGGTGCTTCTTCTTAAGGAGTCTTGGTTTTCTGATCTGTAAGGTGGGAGGAATAAATAGCCTGGCTAATTTGAGCTCAACCCTAAAATGTGGCTTCCCCAGCCAGAATCCTGGGGGCTCCCAAGAGGTAGAGTGCTTTCAGAAGAGGCTACAGAGTCCAAGGCTGCAGAGGCTTTACATTGTAACAGCACCTGTCGATAACGTCTGAAGTTACTCCTCAGCTAACTCCCCAGACCAGCCCCCGTGCTTATGGTACAGAAAGCACTATTGGCAAGGCTGGAGATCCACTGGCCTGGCTCTGTGGAGGATATTTGGGAGGGGGCAGAGGATAACTTCCAAAATCCTTCTTTTCTTCCAACTGAGCCTTGCCCTCCCCACTCCCCTCAGTCCACAGGAGTGACTGACAGCTTTCCAAACATACAGTGTGATCTCTTGCCCTGGTTTCTGCTCATTCTGTTCCTCTTCTCTCTCTAGTCAACTGACCCCTACCCATCTTCCAAAATGAAGGTCAGGTGTTCTCTCCTCCAGGAATCCTTCCTCAGCCACCTCCTCATTCCCGTTAGAAGCCCTCTTAGCTGCTTCAGCCTTGTTGCCTCTGCTTCCTTCAGCTTTAATCACCCTGAGTTGTCACTACCTATTTCTAGGTCTTCTCCCAAATGCAAATCCCACTCCTCCCCCCATCAACCTTGACAGTGACTCACAGCAGAGTCTCCAAGTGCCCTGCACAGGGACAGGCATAGATATGGTAACCTCTTTAAAAGGTGAGTGAGTGAACTAGTGGATGAAGAAATGCGATGGGGTCTAGTTCCTACTGGGGTCCCTAGACTGCCCTCCCTTCTCAAGATGGCCTTCAGTATGGGAAATTTGATCTGTGGTCTGTCTTGCTGTGACCTTGCTACTCTGCCCAAAATTTTTGTGGGTTTCCTGCCCCTCTTGTCTTCCTAGGATACCCCTATCTTCCCTGCCTTCTCTGCCTGCTGAAAACATATTTCTTTTAATTATTTCATAAGATTAATCTAAATCATCTCCTTTAACAACCTCAACAACCTTATGGGGCAGAAACTGTTTTTAGATTGCAGAGGAATTCAGACTTAGGTTGTGGAGAGAAGATTTGTCCAGGTCCCACAGCTGGGAATGACAGAACTGTGGTTTCTCACTTGCCCAGTGCCTTCCCCTGCCCCTCCATGGTTTTCTGGGTCCAGGTTCTCTGTTTCTCTTCACAGCACCCCTAGCAGAGGCAACCAGCAGGGGTTTTTAGAATGGGACAGGTCACTCTCCCCTTCCAGGCTGGACAAAGCTAGCCAGGTGGGCAGGCATGTGGGTACATTCCAGAGCTACCCTAGCAGAGGAGCTGGAATGTTGTCTAACCACCCTGGAAATTCCTCAGCTGGCCTGGGAACTGCCTCTGGCTTTAGGCTCACTAGCCTGGGGCCACAGAGATAAAGACCCAGCATACAGTAGAGGCAGAGCTAGGTCAATGAGGCCCTAGTCTGCATGTTAGGCTTGACTCTGCCCTTGACTCACTGGTGACTTTGGGTGAGACTTTGGGCTACCCTTTCTGGCATTAGTGTTTTTTGTTTGTTTGCTTGTTTGTTTGTTTGTTTCAACCTGTAAGGTAGGTACCGTCATGGCTTTATACCTGGAAAGTACCAGAAAGAGTAGATCCTTGGGCCCTGCCTGTAGGGCATTCTCTCTGGTGAAGAACTGACCAGACAAGCAGAGCCATGGGACTCAAAGAGAGCTGGTCATGGAGCTTCCTGGAGGAGAGGTCCTGGGTTTTGGAGGGAAAGAGGTACTACTCAGGTGCACAGCTCTTGAAGTCAGATAGCTTTATGACTCTAGAGAAGTTATTTTGCCTAAGCATCTCAGGATTAATGAGAAGAGGTCTATGAAGCCATTTAATGTGAAATGACATTGAGAAAGCATTTAATTCTTTGTATATCACTGATAGAAGTTAAAGGAGGTTGCCCCTGAACAAAGATATGACCATGGGACTGCTTTTGCTGTGCTTGAGGCAGGAAATTGAGGATGGAGACAAAAAAGGTAGACTGTCTATAGGGGTGGCAGAGATCAATCAGCGCCTAGAGCGCTAGGCTCAGGAGCTTGGATGTAGCCTAAGGGCAATAAGGAGCCATGGAAGGGTTTGATCTGCACAGTATGTGGTCAGATTTGTGGGAACTAAAAAAATTAATACTTTTTCTCTCACATTCTAAGTTCTTCTAGCTGGGCTAATAATAAAATTAACAGAGACAGATTAACAGGAGAAAATCAAATTTTAAATCCATGTGCATTTTCACATAAGCATGAAAATTCCAAAAACAGTGAGGCAACATTGGATATATATGACATTTTGAACAAAAGAAGAAATGGGGGACTGGGGTCTTAGATTCAGAGGTGAGAATGAGCAGTTTACAGGTAGTTGATTGCAGGTAGTTGAGGAAAAGTAGAATGTACATGGCAGGCAAATTCTTGCTAAGCAATTCAAAAACAATGGGACACAATGAGTATCTGGCTACCAGGCGCCTGCCTGAAACCCTCCTATTTACTAGACTTAATTAGAAATATGTTAGGGTAATTATCCTAAGATTTCCTTCCCAAAGCAGGTTTTTTTCTATCTGAATCTCTTGGGCAGAAAAGTGGGGAGAGCCAAAGGTTCTTTCTGAGTCTTATTTCTTAATAAACAGCTTAAAATCAATATCCTAAAAAGGAAGCTTCAGGGTGGCAAAACCTTAGTCCCCTTCAGATTCATGTTTTAAGAAATATGAAAGATGGATAGGAGGGGCAGGAGGTGGGGGAGGCAAGGAGACCAGTGTAGGGGCTTGATGCAATGGAGGAGAAATTTGGGCCTAACGCCACAAGGTGGGGAAAATTGTCATCTCTGAGCCGCTTCACTGGCTGAACTGACAGAACTTGATGAATGATGAGTTTCACATGGGTGGGAAAGAGAGAAGTAGTCAAGGACATATTGGAGGTATGAAACCTGGAAGGATGGATGGTGGAGACTCTTCTCAGAAATCAGAGAATGGCTTTGAGAAAGTGCTGTGCTCCACCTTAGTCTGTTGGAGGCACCTTCTAAGAAGAAAGTTTGTGACCCTGGGCGGAGTGGGGTGAAAAGGAGAACCCAAGGTAAAGCAGACTGGCACATAGCTACCAGTCCACTGGCCCAGGTTAGCCTGAGGCTCCTTAGGCAAGGTACACTAGGACAACAGTGACCCAGGGGTATTTCCCAGTGCCCCCCCCCCCCGCCCAAGTTTTATTCCTGCAGCCACCCATCTCCTCTCTCCACTTTCCCCAACGCTTGCACTACACTTCCAGCTTGGGCACCTGGCCTCAGCTATCTTGGACCCTACTGCCCCATTGCAGAGAAATGAAGAGAGGGAAAGTAGGGGAATGTTCTTTTTCTCCTGTGATATGTTTGAGGTTCTGGTGAATACTGGAGCCTGCTCACACAGAGGGAGTCCAGTCTATCAGGTAACCATCCCTTCACTGCAGCCCTGTGCCTCGTATGTGTGAGGGGCTCCCAGGCAAGACAAAAACAAGGGCCAGAATCTAGAAGGCCTGGGTTCTGATCTTGCCTGTGTCCCTGACTTACCGTGAGGCCTTGGGCCTCAGTGTCTTCCTCTGTCAAATAGGTGATTGCTAAAGGCTGTCCCAGACCCTGACTTGGATTGTGTATGTGTGATAGCATGTGTGTGCTCTGCATATACATCTCAGTGTGACTGTGTATGTCTCTATGTAGCTATGTATCTAGGCATATCCATACTTGTATTTGTCCATGTGTTTACATCACCTATAGAGGAATGATTGGGGGGTGGCATATTCCAGATATAGCGACCCAGCTTGAGCAAAATTATGTTGGCTGAAGTACTGTCAAGTGTATACCTGACAAGGAGGGTATTGACTGTTTTCTACTGCAGAGCTGAAGCACAGAACCAGGACCAAGGAAAGGGGTGCTGGACGCTCAGCTCAGCTCTGCAGGATATGGGGAAACCTTCCCTGGCCGAAACACCTTCCTGTGAAAAGGGGCTCCTGGGAAAGGAAGCTGGGAACAACCATCCCAGAGTGTGTGAGCTGAGGGTGGATGGCTGGGGGCCGGTGAGCAGAAGACATCCCTACACAGCAGGTCTCATATGTGCCTCTTTCAGGCCAGAGTTGAAGAAGAGGAAGGGACCTCAGGAGGGCTCAGCCTAGCTGACTTCCCATGACCAAAAGCCCATGCCATCTCCACCTCCCTATGTCTCAGGAGCCCTCAGCACTGTCTGCCCTGAGAAATGCTGGAAGCTGGGTGTGGCCCCAGGTGGGGGACTTGTTTTTCCTGTTTCCCACAGGGTTCCCTGCAGCCCTGTCCAGGCACGTACATTCATGAGTGATGAACCAGAGCAGGTGCTGAGTATCCTGACAACGAGCACAGGGGCTGGTCAGGTACGGGCGTGGAAGGGTGGTGCCCACTGGTTGGGAGCCTGGGGCAGGCGCATGCATGCATGTGTATACACTGAACTGGGGGCAGATCAAGGGGATCCCTGCCTGGCTCCCTCATCCCAGGCTGTGATGAATTCAGGCTCCAGAGCCAGACATCCCTAGGTGTCAAGCCCAATATTTCTAATTTCTGGCAGTGCGATATTGAACTTTGAACAAATAGCTTAACCTCTATGGCAGTATCTATTGAGGAGTGAGGATGGGGAATGAAATGAAGATGCTGTGTGGAAGCTAAGCAATCCAGGCTTGGCCTCTAAAAAGTGAGGGGACGGGGCTTTAGAATCAGGAGCTCCTGACCAAGACTGACCCACGATCTGAGCTAGAGATAGGTAAGATAAAAGAATGTGGCTGGCTCAGGCAGCGGATCCATTTTCAGAATGCCTGGGTCAAGTTTCTCTCCCCCTGGCATTTCTCCAGCCTGTTAAGAGAAGGGTAGGGCTTCTGGGCTCTGCAGCTCTTAAAAGAGAGATAGTCCAGGGGCTTGTCTAGGACAGAAGCAGGACTTAGGTGGTCTGTGTCCCAGGAGGGCTAAGGTGACTCCTGGCCACCTAGGGTCAGCAGCTGAGAAATCTTTAGGTGTCATTGTCCTCTGGGCAGCTCTCAGAGGTATAAGGAAAAAGAGCCGTGGTCATAAAGCTCAGCCTCCTCTGGGCTCCTCTAGCCTTTTTCTTTCATGCATTAATTTATTCACTCTTTCATTTATTCTCTTATTCATGTCATACCCGCTTTGGATCAGGCCTGTCACTGGATAATAGGGACAAAAAAAAGAGTCAGATGGACCCAGCCCCCTGGGAGCACCTGAAATGTGTGTTGGGGTAGAGAGTGAATGGATAAATTACTAACGGTGTGTGAGGAATGCCTGAGAGGGTATTATGAAGAGAGTTTCAGAGAATTGGTGACATTTGAATAGAGCCTTGAGGGATTGGCAGGATGGAGTGCAGTGTGGGTGGGTTCTGGAAAGGCTTTCCAGGCAGAAAGAATAGCATGAACAAAGGCAGGGAGGCCTGGCAGGGCACTTACATGGCTCAGTTCACATCTCTCTCTAGACTAGGAGCTCTTCAGGCAGAGCCAGCCAGAACTGGGCACTGAGGGGCTGCTAAGTGGTCTTGGACAAAGTTAGGCAGGAGCTGGTCTCAGAGAGAAGGGAGTGAGGCTCCAAGGGCATCGGAGGCCAGAAGAGGCAGAGTAAGGGTTGGGGACTTCGCTGTCTCCATAAGCAGGGGTTGAGGGGCCAGGAAAGATGTATTCACAGGTTGATGAGCCAGCTTTTGTAGGAAGAGAATGGGCAGGGTCGGTCTGGACAGGGGCCATGGCGATGGAATTCCCAGCTGGCCTGGGAGGGTGGAGGCCAGGATGTCTTAAAACAGGTGGAAAGGGCAGCTCTCTCTGTTCACTGTTCACCGGAGGCTTAGGGAAGTCTCCACCCCTCTCATTAGTGTCAGAGATTCCACTGTTAGTGATTAGCAAGTGCACAGTGCAGAGCAATAAGATGTTGACTAAGGGACAATGAGGGCCCTGGCCCCCACTTTGAGGAGAGACCCGCCAGGCCTTAGCACTGGGACAGGAGCGGAAGCTGCATCTCCCAGGTGGGACTGGGTGTCTGTCCAGAGTGTAGAGGGGATCACTCTCCCTTCTCTAGTGAAGAAGAGGACTTCATGAGGGAAGTTTTAGGACCACTGTTCTCCAAGGCCAGGGAATTCAACCCATGAGAGGTCTGAGTCTCAGAAGGGCAGGAAATACCTAATGTCACTGGCTTTCTGTGGCAGAGCTAGACACTCCAAGCTGGTGTTCCAGGGTGGGGGACAGAGGATGTGGCCTTGTACAGGTCCTCAGTCTCACATTCAGGCCTCCATACTCCTGCAGCTACTATGAGCCAGCAACTCCCAGCTGACCTCCCAAAGTGTCCCAGCCCCATCCCCGCGTCCACCATACCTCTTCAAAGCACCTCACACTTATCATGTCTGACACCAAATTCTTCCTGTCCCCACTCCTGTTCCTCCCAGACTCCTCCTTGGCCACCTCCTTTTCCTGCCCTCTTTCTCTGGGCCAGTCTCTCCAGCCTCCCTCCCTAACAGCTCTCAGATCTCTCCCCTCAGAGGCCCCCAGGCCCAGTCCCAGCTTGGGCCTCAGCATCACTCCCTTTACTCACCACAGTCACCTGGTCCATAGCCTCTAGTTCAAGACCTGTCACCCTCCACCAGTGACCTGAGAGAGCATTCCAAAGATTTCAGGAAAAGGCCACATCTAAGCTGAGCCTTGCAGCTTATAACACCACAGTGTACCTACTGTGTGCCAGGAACTGCTCCAAACATTTTACACAGATCACTCACTGAATCCTCATGGGAATCCTGTGATACAAGTTCCATTAATCGCCTCATTTTACAGATGAGGAAACAAAGGTGATCTGGCTCCAGAGGCCAGGCTCTTCGTAATCACTGGAGTTTGCTACGCTGAAGAATAAAGAGTTATAATTTCGACGGGTAGATATGAGGGGCGTGAATGGATTCCAGGTTGAAGGAGCAATCCGAACTAAGGTTGGGAAGAGAGAAGCATTGAGCACATTCAGGAAACTGCAGGCCACAGAGGACGGTTGGGCCTGGCAAAGTTGGCGAAGCCTAGATTATGAAAACCTCCAATACCAGACTAGACTTCCTCCTCATAGTGAGCAGGAGCCATGGAATATTTCAAGCAGGAGAATGACTTTTTCTTTTACAAAGACACCTCTGGATTGCGGGAGATTGAGGCAGTGAGGATAATGGCAGTGGCTCCAGCAGCAAGGGTGGAGGTGACACTGGGTTGCCTATAGCAGGAGTGGGATGCAGGGAATGCTTTAATACCAGGTCCTGAGTCCTGGCCCTGGGCGAGGATTCCAGCAAGTTGACCCTGACAGAGCTCCTCCATACCTGCCCCCCTCAACTTGGCACCACATAGGCTTCTCTCTGCGTCTCCACCTGGGATCTGCCTGAGCTCCTTGAGAAGGAACCTGTGTCCATGTGAGGAAAGGCACAAGTATAGGTGCCCTTCCTCCTGGTTGCATCTTTGCTGACAACAGGAAATAGGGATCTGATGGCAGGGTATTGGGAAAGAAGGAAAATGAAGAACCTATGTGTCCCTCAGTCCAGCCCCCCTCACTCCAATCTGAACTCCAGGGGCCTTGAACTCATGCTGAGAGACCATGCTGGGCAAGAAGCTTAGGGTCTAAAGGAGTGGATGTCACTGGCCCTACAGAATTCCCAAGTCCCAGCCTCTCAGGACCCCAGGTTCCAAAATGAACAGAACTGTACAACCCTAGAATTTCGGGGTAAGGAGGACTCAGATGTCATCTGGCCAGATACTCACACAGGGTGTGAACAAGCCTTTCTGCAGACTCTGCTTGCATACCCCCATAAGCAGATTGTTTACTACCTTCTTCTTACTCCATCTTCCCTGGGACATACCCCTGGATAGCAATTGTAGCCCATCCCCAGCTGTGTGACCTTGGCTAAATTACTTGACCGATCTGTCTCAGCCTCTTAATCGGAAAACCAGGAATGATATCCTGACTCCCAGAAGTAAGTGATGAGGATGGAATGAAATAACATTTATAAAGCACACATAGTTGTAGGGTTTGAAAAAGGTCAGCTCCCCTGCCCCTTCACACTATTTGAAAGTTATTCTTGGTGCTTTTCCCAAACCTACCCACCTAGGACTCCTGCTAAGATTTTCAGCCTGCCTTCTGAGACCTTTGGGATTTGTGCCATCCAGACTGAGATATCTGACCCCTGCCTCCCAGCTGAGAGACAGCTTTTAATGGTGACATTGGTAGAGGTGAGGAGAGGAGGAAGGCGGACAACTTGTTCTCTAAGTTTCTGGGCAGTCAGTCTCTGTGGTGTATTATATGCCCACTAGGGACAAGTTAGGAAACCCTCAAGATAGTGATGGTGTAGAAGAGAAGCTGGGTAGGCCTGGAGGAAGCTTAAGTTTTCCCACAAAAGAAATTCTCAGCTTCCTCCACTCCCACTTCCACCCCAGACTTCCCTACAATCTTCAGGAGGGTCACTGTCCCATCTGACAGCCTCACAGGCCAGGGACTGCTGTTGTCAGATGCAGAAAGTGCCAGAATATAAAAGTATTGAAAATGTATTTGCTGAGCTAGTGAATGAGTGACTAAAGAGGGAGACCCTTGGAAACACTCCTTCAAATACCAAGATACCGGGCACAGGGCCAGAACCTCCCCAGAGAGAGGAAGGATGAGCTAAAGGAAAGAAAGTTCTAATGCCTCCAGGAAGGTATGAACCATCCATTGGCCAGGAACGCTTCAGAAGGCAGTGGTCACTGGATGCGAAGTACAGCCAGTCAGTCTTGAAGGCCCCTGTCTGTGAATCTAAAATACCTTCTAGGATGCTCAGATTCTAAAGCTCAGAATTCCAGATCTAGAACTCGGTGCTCCTGAGGTTCAAGAGCAGGGTTGCCAAACTTTGTTTTTGTAAAAGGCTAGATAGTAAGTATTTTAGATTTTGCAGAACATATGGTTTTTGTCACAACTATTCAGCCCTTTGTAAACAGATGGGTATGACTGTGTTCCAATAAAGCTTTATTTATATAAACAGACTGGTGGGCTGGATTTGGCCTTCAAGTTTTGTTTGCCTACCTCTATTCGAAAGTTTTAGAATTATACGATCCTGATATTTATGAACCATATGCATTTTTGAGGTTCCAAGCTTCTGAGCTGAGTCCAGGGAGCTAGGTCAGATGGCAACAAAGGCCTTGAACGTAGTTGGCCAGATATTAACCAAAGAAATCTGAGCACTTGGGTTCCCTCAAGGACCTGGTCAGGTGGCTATGTCAGGCTACCCTGCTGAGCCCAGGTCATGACACTGACGACTGTTCTCCCCACCCCACCCCCTTTCCTTCAGGATGATGGCCACAGGCCTGGGTCTCTGGAATGGCACCATCAATGACACCTGGGATGGGGATGAACTGGGCTACAAGTGCCGTTTCAACGAAGAGTTCAAGTACGTGCTGCTGCCTGTGTCCTATGGCGTGGTATGCGTGCTCGGGCTGTGTCTAAATGTTGCAGTGCTCTATATCTTCCTGTGCCGCCTCAAGACATGGAATGCCTCCACTACATACATGTTCCACTTGGCTGTGTCAGATGCACTATATGCAGCATCCCTGCCGCTGCTGGTCTATTACTACGCCCGCCGTGACCACTGGCCCTTCAGCACGTTGCTCTGCAAACTGGTGCGTTTCCTCTTCTACACCAACCTTTACTGTAGCATCCTCTTCCTCACGTGCATCAGCATGCACCGGTGCCTGGGTGTCTTGCGCCCACTGCGGTCACTGCACTGGGGACGGGCCCACTATGCCCGCCGCGTGGCAGCTGCCGTGTGGGTGTTGGTGCTCGTCTGCCAGGCACCCGTGCTCTACTTTGTCACCACCAGTGTGCGTGGTAGCCGCATTACCTGCCATGACACCTCAGCCCCCGAGCTCTTCAGCCACTTCCTGGCCTACATCTCCGTCATGCTGGGCCTGCTCTTCGCGGTGCCCTTTGCCACCATCCTGGGCTGCTATGTGCTCATGGCCCGGCGGCTGCTAAAGCCAGCCTATGGGACAGCAGGAGGACTTCCCCGGGCCAAGCGCAAGTCGGTGCGCACCATTGCTGTGGTGCTGGCCGTCTTCGCCCTCTGTTTCCTGCCTTTCCACGTCACCCGCACCCTCTACTACTCCTTCCGCTCACTGGACCTCAGCTGCCACACCCTTAACGCCATCAACATGGCCTACAAGATCACCCGCCCGCTGGCCAGCGCCAACAGTTGCCTTGACCCCGTGCTCTACTTCCTGGCTGGGCAGAGGCTTGTGCGCTTTGCCCGGGACTCCAAGCCGCCCACAAATCCCATGCCTACCGCCCGGGCTAGCCGCAAGCTGGACCTGCACAAGTTTCACAAAACTGACACCAAGACAGAAGATGAGTCAGCCAGTAGCGAGGACTCCAGGCAGACAGAGTCCACACCGACTGGTAGCGGGAACACTAAGGACATCCGGCTATAGACCCTGAACCCATCTGTCCTGTGCAAGTTTATATTGGAGGGACCGGAGGGACTGTTCAAATGAGACGGTCTCCCAGATATGGACCAATGTGACTCATGAGAGATGGTCAAGGAAGCCATGACCCCAACGCTCTGTCATTTGGCAGGGACTCAGGACACTCTCTGTGAACCAGAGAATTCCACGGTCCCTACAGCCCCATCGCCATTGGGATAAGGTTTCAAGAAAGGCAAGAGTTCAGAGCCAATGCTGCCACTGACCTGACTCACCCATGTAAATAGCTGGCTGTGTCTGCCAAGGTACCTAGACTGGAGCCCCGCCTAACCAAGTCAAATAGAGAAACAGGCCCAGAGAGAGAAGAGACATACCAAGGTCAGAGAGCAGTCTGGGCCTGAGCTACATGGGAGGGGTGGGCTTGCAGGCTAACCAGAGGACCCTGGTAAGTAGTCAGGGCTAAGCCAGAGTTTCCTGCAGGGGGTCTGGGGCATATCTGGGTGCCACAGTGGACTCAGCAATGAGGAGTATCTCCAATAGAAGAAAAACATCTGGAAACTGACATCATAAACCCATCTGGAGTCTCCCTTGGGCTGGGAGCCAGTTTGAGGTTGTAACTTATACTAAAAGTGTTATTGTCTGTTGAGCTGTGCCCTATTTTGTGGTTCAAGGATAGCTGTCACCAACCACACTAGGGTCCTTTCTCTAGCCTTCCCACTAGCTGCCTTAGCAGTGGTCTCACATCGGGTATCCCCTCTCCAGACCCCAGGTCATCCCCAAATTTAAAGCTAACTGGCTTTTGTGGCTGATTTTGTTGGGCACAGAGAGGAGTCAGCTGGGGTCCCCGTCCTTGGGATCCCCTAGTTTATGACTTAATGGTGATGACCAGTCAATTTCTGATAAACGTTAAACCATTTAATTGGCCTGCTGGGGTGGGGGAAGGCATGGGGGGGACACCTTATTTGTAGTATTAACAATTGCTGTGGTACAAATACTCCTGCCATAGCCAGTTTCAGACTACCAACCTTCCTGCAAAATTCTTCAAAATTTAACAATCGGCTCCTGCCAGCAAGTATAAGTCGCTCTAGCACACCACTGGATGATGCTGAGTCATTGGGGTTGTGGACCAGGGGGACAGGGAAGGCTTCTTGGTGTGGGGGGACTCCTGAGCTGTAGCTTCTGAGAAAAGCGATTCATTAGAAAAGAACATCCAGGTGCAGGGTGCATCCTGGAGAAAGACAAGGGGGCAGAAGAGCGGGATATGCAAGAACTAGAAGCAGGCTGGTCAAGAGGTGCCTGGGCTCAAGGCAGGAATGGGGCTGAGGCCAGGTCACAAGAAGGCCAAGTCAGGGCTCCCTCCTTCCCCTAATCATGAGATTTCCTTTGCACTGAGTGGTATGGGAGAGACTCACTCTTCTCCCACCCAGTCCTCCGCCTCCTGGGAAAATGCAGCTACATGGTTAGTGCCCAGGCTGGGTCAGGGCTTGGTGTGAGGGAGATGGGTCTCCTCAGTGACAGGTTCTGAGTCCAGCCAGGACCACTCTGGAGGTTTGTGGAGCTGAGCTTGACAGGGTCCACTAGCCACTGGGCAAAGATAGGGCAAGGCTGACAGGCCCCACTCTTAACCTCAAGGATAAGGATTCACTCCCTCTCCTTGTGGAAGAACCCTTGCCCTATGGGCCCATTCTGCCTGAAAGAAGGTTCTTTCCTCACTACGCTTCCACTGCTTCCTGTAATTTCTCCACCTTTCGCTCTCTACCTTGGCAAAATGGGGCACCTCCAGGGATTGCTCAATTTAGAGTCTGACTCCACTGTTCCCTCCTGTGACAGACCCATCAGAAGCCATCACAAACACAAATGATTATTCTACATTGTGCAATGTGGGTGACCTGCCCAAAGTAGTGTTTAATGCTTACCTCCCACATTCTAGGTTCTATACTTCTGTTAATGTAACCAGAGTCCCTATGAGCTTGTTTTGCAACTACCTCTTACAGACCATCCTTGAGCCTTTCTTGTAGGGCAGAGCCTGTCTCCTTTCTACTAGCTGCTACTCAGGCAGAACCCCACCCTAGTTTATAGGGACACCCTACACAGATAGGATGCTGTGTTGGCCAGGAATATGAATGCTGGGCTCTGACTCCCTCAGCTCTGCTTTGACCCAGAGGCAGGGGTTATGCATTATGACTTTGGGGTTTCTTGAGTATGCATTATGACTTTGGGGTCTCTTGAGTATGCATTGGTGGTTTGGGGTGGAGCTGTGACCACTGCAGGCCCAAGTTCCCCTAGTTCCCATTCCTTTCACATCCTGTCTACTTGCCCCTCCAGCAGCTGCCCTGGAGACCCTGAAAACCCAGGGCCCCATGGCACGTGGAGACAACACTGTGGTCTGGCCCTAGGAAGCCTCACTTAAACCAGCTGCCTGCAGATTTCTAAGGACTTAGGACCTAGGGGGTGGGGTGGGGTAAGGTGGGGAAACTGACTCACCATCAATTCCTGTGGCAGGCACTGATAGAGATGGGGAATGGGGACCCTAAGGAAATCAGGGCCAGGCCCAGGATCCCACCTCTGCACCCCAGCTGGACTGCCAGGTGCTTCGGTCTAAAGATCTGGCCATGTAGCTCAGTACCCAAGCCACCCTCCTGGTGGGTCAGTTTCCTGATGCTGCTGCCTTGTGCTATTTTCAGCCCAAGTAAGAGCAGGATTTTCCACTCCCGGCCACAGACCATTGTCCAGCAGTGACGTTGGGGACCTGCCTGCTCTCAAAATATCTTCTTACTCTCTGGGCCTCCCTGCCCCCTCCTCACCTTCCCACCCCCTCACCCTGACATCACTTCCTGGGGCTGATGACTCCTGAAGGCCACAGTGAAAAGGCACAGCCACCTGACAGGGACCCCAGGGATTGTTCAGCACAGCTGCAGACTCAAGGCTGAAGAGGGGCGGGGCCTCACCCAAGGTCAATCAGCGGGTCAGCCTGGCGCCTGGACATATGCCAGGGGCTCAGGCTGCTCCTTTTAGTGCAGGTCAGTGCCTTTGTGGGAATCCTGCCATCACCCTCACCACCCAAGTTCTTCCCACCCCAGGTAGACAGAGCCACAGAACTGAATCCAAGGACACAAGGCAGAAAGGTGGGGGGTGGGAGGGAGCAGGGTGAGGGGAGTAAATGCCTGCTGACTTGCCCACAGCAGCTGTTGTCGATAAGCTCCATGAAACCAGGGCAGAGGCCCTGGCACCAGGTCTTTGCCCTGGGTGGCAGGTATCCCACAACCCAGGAGGGAGGGGGGAACATCAGAGGACATTCCCACTCTCACCTTCCAAGGCTAGAAAAGGCCCTGAACAATATGCTCCTGAAACATAGTTGCTCCAGTCTAGGTCCAGGTCAGTCTACCACCATTGTCATGGCAGATTTGGGCTGATCTATTTAGAGTCGGGTGAATGAGGAGGGAAACTCCTATACTAACCCATGCCCAGACACCAGCCAGACCCTCTCACAAATATATCATTTAGTCTTCACTGCAGCCATGTGAAATAGACATTCTTCTCCCTCTTCAGTAGACGAAGGGACAGGTTCTGAGAAATGACAGCTTGTTCCAGGTTACATAGACAGTAAGTGGGTGAGTCGAGATTGAGTCCAGGTCCATCTGATGCCCACATTAGTTCCCTTTTTAATATCCCATGCCACTTGCAACCCCTGTGGCAGGAGGGTTTATAAGTAACCCTTCATGTGGCTGAGATGAGAGAGGCTATATAGCAAGGATGGTGTTAAGAGCACAGATTCCACATCCAGACCCCCTGGGTTTGAGTGTGGTCTCCACTTTTTCCAGCCATGGTACCTTGAGGAAATTAGTTAATCTTACAGTACCTCGATTTTCTTATTTTTAGAAGGAGGCACTACCTCCCATGTAGGGAATTGGGAGTTTTACCTGAGTTAACACACATGAAGCACTTAGAACAGTGCCTGGCATATGATAAGCATTTACATGCCAGGTACCGAACCAAGGGGACATAGAGGAGAACCAGCCAGACCCTGCCCTCATGGAGTTAACATAATTTAATATGGAACCACATGAGGACAAGTGATTTGAGGAAAGGACAGTGTGTCCAGCCAGTAAGCACCATGGGTCCCCTGTGGCCAAAGGTTCCCCAGGGTTTAGGAAGAAGGGAGCAGGTCCAGCCTGGGGTAAGGTGTGGGACCACCTTCTGCTCAGCCTGGAACCGAATGGCTTTCAGGCACACAGGCTTGTGTGTCTACAGAACTTTATCCAAGTGTCTGTCTGTGGGGAAGGCATCAGGGAGAAGGGACAGTGGGAGGAGAAGGAAAAGGACATCCTTGATAGGAAGCTTCCAGAGCCAGCTCCTATGGGATAGAGAGTTCCTACCCACCCATGGCAGCAGGTTTAGTCATTTCTCTCTGACAAGAGGTACCTGCCATGGGGTATTGCAGCCACTTGCTGTTTGGTTCGGCCAAGAGCCTAGAGACCTAGGGTGGAAATACTGGACTGGAGCTGGGCCAAAGTAGGCAATGAGTAGGCAGCATTTGCTGTGTGACCTGAGGCCACCTGCTGGCCCTCTCTGGGCCATTCTGAAGAACTTGCCTCATATTCCAGTTCTTCCTACCTCAATTAGGGCACCAACTGTCTAGATCTTCATCAAGGTGCTGCTAATTGCTGCTCCACTGGGCACTCCCCAAATCCCCTGGGCTCATCATTCTGAGGACTAGAGTGAGGGCAGTGGGTCTCCACGCATCAAGTGACCAGAGAGGTGAATTGACTTAATTGGCACCACACAGTGCCTTGGATGAAACCAGTCCTGTATCTTATGGGGTGGAGGGTAGAGTTTGGCCTGAAATGGCTGGGATGCAGGATGAGGAATCTGCTTGCCTTCCCAAGGGATATGTGCTTGTGGGGGGTGAAGGATGGAGTGAAAGGAGCCCTAGAAGCCAAACTCTCATCCTCCTCTGCCTTGATGCACCATGTAACATGTAGCTTGGTGAATCCTTTCTATCTGGGCCCCTGTTTCTGCATCAGCAATGGGGCTCAGCACGGCTCAGCTATTCTTCCTCTAGTAGGGGATTCCTGGATTTTCCTCTATCTTGGCTCTAGCTTAGCCAGGTGTTCAGTCTCAGCCCTGTCACAGCCAGGAACAATGGGCCAGGCTGAGCAAGCCACTCATCAGCCCCAAACCCAATCCCCAGGGTCACCACCCTGGACTATTTTCAGCCCTTAGAGATGGAGTCAGAAAAGGATTTTCCACTCCCAGCACAATGGCTACATCGGACCATTGTCTAGCATGATTAGGGGATACGCCTGCCCCAAAATATCTTCCCTTCTCCTACCCTTTGGGCCTTCCTGCCCTGTTCCTCACCTCTCTACCTTGGCATTGCTTCCTAGATCTAACTCCTGAAGACCACTATAAAACAGCATTTGGGTTCCCTGGGAGACATGACCAGTTTGAATCAGTTTTCTCTCCTGGCAGGGACCCCAGGGATTGTTTGGCTGCTAGAGGGACTGAAGGCCCAGAGAAGGTTGTGCCTTGCCAAAGATCACACAGCAGTCAGCATGGAGACTAGATGTGAGACCAGGATTCTCTAGTTGCTCCTACTGCCTTGGCTGTCTTCCTTAATGCAGGTCTGTGCCTCAGGGAAGTGATAGCTTACCTTCAAGGCCCGGGGTGCACCCTGGCAAGAAGCCTGAGTGGTGTGAGTGGGAGGGGCATAACTTGGGTCTGACCTTGGAGCTCAGTCCTATTTTTTACCAAATGTGGTTTTAGCTTTCACTGAGCTCAGAGTTACCAAGTAGCGGCTCTGGGAAAAGACAGCGGTTGAGAGGACACAGGGAAGCTGAGGAAGGAGGAACAGAGTTCCAGCCCAGTTCAGCCATCTCCAGCTCTGTGACCATAAACCCAGTTTCTTCATCTGTAAAATGAAACTGATACATCCTGTTCTCCCAGTTTGCTGAATAGTGGGAATACAGTAAGGCACAGAAGCACAACTGTTTTATTTTTCTCCCATCCATACTCTCTACTCAATGACGTCTAATTTTCCCTTTCCCATTCTTAAACTGCATATTTGGCAAACTCCAAAACTTTGAGTCATTTTTGAGTAACAGAGTTCAGTTTAGTTTAAAGTTCCAATCCCTGCTTAATTTATTGCTTACTCCTCTCCCCCAGTGCTGAGAGGACCTCCTCACCGCTTTGTGTCCCTCTTTCCTCCAGGTGTTGGGCAAGGTGGGAAAAGAAGGGACCAGTGCCTCTTCCCTACTACCATGGCCCTCACTGTCCTTGCTTCTCCAACCATTACAACATGGCCATCAGTGCCTCTATGTGGAGCCCTCCAAATGCCACGAATGTGCCTCATCTTCCCTGCTTAGACTCTAACTAATATCCCCCAATCTCTCTGAGTGATTTTTCTAGAACACTCCTCACCTGGCTTGGAGGTGGGAAAGCTCTTGTCCTTCTTTCTCTCCTTTGCATTAGGTTTAGAACTCACAACTTCAGAGATGTCTTCAAGTCTCCAAGCTCAATGTCCACCTGGTAGAGTCAGTAGAAGTTGGGGTAATAAGCTGAGAAGGTATCTGACCCCAGTTGTTTTCAGGTTTCTTTAAAATGTGGGGCATTTTACCCCTATGTGTCCTCAGATTTATGTCCTGGAGCCAAATTCCAAATCAGCAGCCATATGAAAAGTCCCACATTGTGGGATTAAACTGTTAGACCAGCCTTTGTGACCAAAGCAATTGCAAAATGTGGGGGAGGAAATTAAAAGCCTACTGCATGGGTCATCACATAGCCTGTGCTAGTGTGTGCGTGTGTGTGAATTTGGGGGCGGGGGGCAGTACAGTCCCATTTGCACCAAATAGGTACCTGGGAATAGAAGGGCCACAGTTGGTTGGCCAGGATATAGGAGGCAGAGAGGGACCAGGAGCGGCTGCCAGGAGTTCAGACTAAAACCAGGACATAGAAGTAGACAGGCTTGGGAATGGTAGGAAAAGATGGTGAGTGGGGAGAAGATCCAGCTGCCAGGTCTATGGACCCTGTTTCCCTCCCTTCCCGTTCTTGCTTCTTTCCCTCAGCTCCCCTCTCTCCTATTTTCCTCCCCTTTTTGTTTCCTGCTCTCAGGATTCCTGGGAGCAAAAGAAAGCAAATGAGCACTTCAGAGCTTCAGACCCATTCCTTTATTTTTGAGACTGGCTCAGAGTCCTTCCCTGGCTGTTTAGTTCCACTGTGGGCCCCAGGTTCATGGACGCTGTCCTGCTGCCCCCTGGTGTCCGAAGTTGGCTGCAGCGGCAAGAATGAGGGATGGGGTCCAGACCTTCACATGTAGAGTGATGAGAAGAAAATGACTCTGCCGGCAACCAGGTTGATGTGGGGTGCAAGATGGGCATAGGACTGAGAACTGAAACAGGAGACACAATTTGTAAAACATCTCCTGACTTGCAAAACAGGTAACAGTGCCTAACCAAGCTTTGATGTCTATCACAGGCTAAGTTCACACTTGTAAACACCCCTGTATTTAGGCCTACATATTCCAAGAGAAGACCACAGACGACCTGATCCAATAAAAATGCCCTGTGAGGATTCCTGTGTTCCCAACCTAGGATCACAGACTGTTCCAGCAACTTCCTGCTTTGCAAATTCTGACCAATCTCTGCCAAAGACCATCCTTTGACTAACTCCAGCTCATACAATCTAGAAGCATTCTTCCCTAACTCTCCTTTCGGAGATACCCCAGGGGTCCCCCATTGTGGAGTCTTTGCTGCAGCAAGTAATAAACCCAGCCTTGTTGTTTACAGGTGTATTCCCAGTGGTATGGGCTGACTGGCTTTGATAAGACATTGCTGCCTCTTCCTGAGTGAATGAGGGCAGGTGACATTTCAGCTCTCCATTCCTGCCTCCCCCCACCCCGCCCATGGCTCCCAGGGATTGCCCCATCTAAAGCCCCATGAATGCTGACTGACTCACCATGGTGCACTCTGGCACCAGGATAACACTCTTCATTGTGGGGTATTTTATTCCCTCAGAGGAGCATGCCACGTCCAGCTGCTGGCTCTGTAAATGCAAAACTGAAGGCGGAAATGGCTGCTCCATCCTCAGGGCTCTGCCCCTTCCAGGCCCAGTCTCCTCAGCTTGGAGTTTCAAAGGTGCTCACTTTGCCCTCTCTAGTTCTTCCAGGATGAGGTTCCCTGATTACAGCCCCATGTCCTTTGACCTTGGATGTCCTGTTGACTTCCTGCTTACCTTTAAGGAGGCCCCAGTGAGGTCCCCCACCTCAACTGGCTGCCAATAAGACACCCGAGCCCTGGGTTTGGTTGGGGAGACTGACTAGAGTGACCCTCCTAAAGGGCCTGCAGATTTGGGGCTGGATTCCAGGCCCAGAGGGCCAGACCCTTTCTCAAGTCTGGGAGCTCTCTGAAAAGACCTATCTCCCCTATTTCAAGAGTCCCCTCAGTACTCCCTAAATGCCCTGACATTATTTTTACCTTCCTTCCCACCTCCAAGAATGGAGGAATCACTCCTTCTTAGGCAATTCCTTTATCTGTGGGAGAGCCCCACTCACAGGATCCCTGTCTCCCCAGTTCAGCCTTAGAGGCACGCAGCATCTCTGCCCTCAGCAAGACAAGCATGGGAGAGTATGACCATGACCCCAAGTTGGACCTTCTCCAGGCTTGCCCTGCCACAGCCCCCTCCCCTGGCCTACTCCAGTGCCTCCATTCCCACCAGTGGTCCTGCCCTCTGTATGCCCCTAGAAGTCCTTGCCTCCTCACATGGCAGCCTCCAAAATTGGACTCCATCCCTTGGGAGGTGTGACCAAGCTCATCTGGTCCTACCAACACCTCCTGTGATTGCATCTGAGCAGAAGTTAGGATTCACCCACCACTGGCAAGAAGCCTATAATTTTGATCCCCCCAACATATCAGTAGGTAAAATGTGTCTGACTCAGTCATGTGGAAGGAGAGGTCCCAATGCTGGGCGCTTGGGGTGGAGTGGGAAACACAAAGGTGAGGGGGGAAGTCTCAGCCAGCCCTGGGGCCCCACCCTCACCTCCTCACTCTACACCCGCACACCCCTTCCACAAAGCTTTTACTCCACCTGAACTTAAATGCCCCCACTCATGAGGCTTAGAGACACAGAACTAACTCTTTGAGTCAGACAGACTTAAGCTTGAATCTCGGCTTTAACACTCATTAATCAGATGGCCTTGGGCACGTCAGTTTCCTCATCATAACAAAAGCGATAAACATACTTCATATTTTATTTGTACTCTCTGTCTCTTCCTGCCAGGATAAAAGCTCTCAGAAAACCAGGGTTTTTGTCTATTTTGGTCACTGCTTTATCCCCAGTGCCAAGAACAGTGCCTGGCGCAGATCAGGTGCACAAAAATTACTTGTTGAATAAAAACATTAATTAGGTTCATAGTTAAGAATAAATAAAATAAACTGTGTAAACTGTTTTTGCAGGATACCAGTGGGTATTCATTATATTTATTGCTTCCCTTTGAAAAGTAAGTTAAATAAATTATTTCATGTAAGTTTAACGATGAACCTTTGAGTCAAGAACCTTGTTATTATTAATTCGTTCATTTATTTATTCAAAAAAATATTCACCAAAAGCCTACTGTGTGCCAGGTACTATTCTAAGTACTTGGAAATCACCAGTGAATAGAAGAAGAAGAAGAAGAAGAAGAAGAAGAAGAAGAAGAAGAAGGAGGAGGAGGAGGAGGAGGAGGAGGAGGAGGAGGAGGAGGAGGAGGAGGAGGAGGAGGAGGAGAAAAGACTCCATTATGGAGCTAACATTCTAGTGGGGTAAGAGAAACAAAAAGCAACAGACATAAAATGTAAAGGGCATAATCTGTTAAAAGGCAACCAGTGCTGGGGGGAAAACAGCACAGCCAGAAGAGGGACTGAAAGGGCAGGGAGTTTGCACTTTTAAATAGGATTATCAGGAGAAAGAAAACTTAAGAGAGGCCAAAAGAGGGCATTTAAGCAGACTTGAAGGCAGTGTGGGAGTTTACTGAAGGGCTCTCTGTGGGAAGAGACATCCAGACAGAGGGAACAGAAAGCATAAAGATCTGGGTGTCAGTGGGAGGAATCCTGTAACTCGGGTTAGAAACAGGAGACGCAGAGGCCAGAGATAAGGAATCCAGTAGGATATTGAGTGAGATCCATGGCAGAGATGCAATCTGACTTACATTTTAAAAGATCAGTCTGGCTTCCGGGCTGTGAATAAACCGTAGTGAGACAAGAAAAACAGCAAGATCAGGCAGTAGAGTTAAAGAAGGAATCCAGGAGAGAGATCATGAGGATTAGGCGGTTGAGGGAAAGCAGAGTTTGCCATCCCAAAATATGTTTTGGGGGATATGGGCATTAAGAAACAAAAGGCACAGAAAGAATCTTTACCCTCCCTGCTTTACCTACCTAAAGGTATCAGGTAAGAAAACCTGCTTCAGGAAGGAACCGTTAGCATATTTATCTTAGCATATATTAATTAAACGGCAGACAGGGAGGATCCAAACAAGCATTAGACTCCCTTCTGTCACATTGTTGGGTGGCCTAGCAAGAATCTGTTTACCACATGTTTGTTTGCTACTTCTCATCTACCTATGAATTGCCAACTTTCCCTTTGAAATCCCAGACCTCTGCTTCACTCTCCTTCCTTATTTCAGAATGGCACATAAGCTCCAACTGCCCAGTGTGCCTTCTGGTCTCACACCCTTATGGAAACCCTGTATGTACATATATGACAAAGTTTGTCATTGTCTCCTGTTATGTTAATTTGATTATTAAACTGCCAAAATAACTTAGAAAGGTGGAAGAAAAATTATTTTTCTGTCCCCACAAGGTGGTGAGAAATGGATTGATACCAGATGTACTTTGAAGGAATAGCCAACAGGATTCCTTATAGTTTTTTCCCGTAAGTTTTGGCAAGCAATAAAACAGATCCAGAGAAGGTCTAGTGAGATGCCACACAGCTGATCAGTAGGTGGGGTAGAGGACTAGAGGATGGGGTGGCAGGAAGGTCCCCAGGTCTACTGCAGTGTCTGGGAGAGGAGAGGGCGGAGTGAGAGAAAGGGTTCTGCTGCAGCAGGTCACAAACCAGCCCCAGGGCAGCTGGGCGTTGATTTGATCAATGGTCTTTTCTTCTTCCCCTGATTTCCCCTATGATGGCCTTTTAATTGGGTCCATTTGTTCCAAGACCATAGGCTGAACCGAGCAGACGCCAGAGTGTTTGCCTATTATTAAATAGATTAGGAAATGGCCCTGTCTTGGCCTGCCAGAAAAGTCAGAGCGGCTACACAGCATCTCTGAGGAAAAACTGCAGGCCCTTGGTTCACTGCAGGATCCGTGCCAGGCATCTTGCCTCTGACGGTGCTGCTTCTCTGTCTGCAGTGACCGCACCCCTGCATTGCTCACCTAGTAAGTGTCTCTTGCTCCTCCAAGGCTCAAAATCTTCTCCTTGGTGAGTGAAGCCTTGCTGATTACCATCCCTGCCCTCAGTTGGCTCATCTCCCTGGGCAGACAACTCACACGTGTGCTAGAGAGGGATCCCTTGCTCCAGGGCCTGCCTCCAACAGAGGACGTGTTCCAGCGTGGAGTTTTCAGGGAAGAGGGACATCCAGAGAGCATTTAAATCACAATCCCCCTTAAGGAAAAAGACTTTTCCTTTTCCCTAGTTACACCTCACAGAGGAGCTGAGGAGGGGGCTGTTGGGAGGCAGGAGGAGGGGAGGAGTAAGTGTTAAATTAATTCAATAGAAATGAGATGGAAATCTAAACTCTACTGGAGAAAAAGAAACTTTCATGGCAGTAAGAATCCAGACTATTTAAAAATATGATTACTTCCATTTTAGACATAATCTACTGATATCCCCTATGAAAGATGAGGATTTAGTTCTCCTCCCTCATCCTCTCATTGTAATTTTTGGGTAAATCAATATTCAGTGCTTACATTTTTATGACTTACATTTTATGCAGGTATTGTTTGCAATAACTCTATTATTACATTTTCTTTCTTACATAACTTTTTATTTTTCCTGGAATTAATAATTGCCTCACCATATGTCCGTATGAGGTATATACTCTAAGGATAAAGAAAAATAAATATATAGAAATCTCAAAAGTATTTGTAATCATATCATGTCATGAGTGGTTACTGAACACTTGAAAAGTGGCTCATCTAGTCGGCAGATGTGGAAATAGGTCAGGAAAACAAACTGGTAATGGCAGTAAGCTAACACAAACATTACTAATTTATCATTTTTAATCAAGACTGTGACAGAGGTGAAGAACTGATATTTGCCAAGTCACATCATAGATAAGGCCTGGCTGGCTATTCTTAAATAAAAATTTATTTTTAGATCGTAGTCTGTACATGAACAGCACGCATTCTCAATGCAAGTGATAGGAGAATTGGATTGGATGCTAAATGTATTACTCATTTTACGTATAAAATACAAATATACATACAGTACCTAAATGGATATACAGCATATCTATAGTATTAAAATTTCATAGAGGGGGGTAATTAGGTAAAAAATGTCTAAAGGGCTCTTTGTGGGTGGAGGGGAAACTAATGAGAAAATGTTGACAAATACTGTTCTATAATATAAACTCAGTCTTGCATAGGAATCCACTAGAGTTCAAGCCCCAAAATGTTTAAATAAATAAATAAATAAATAAATAAATACATACATAAATAAATAAATAGAAACAGAAAGAAAACGAAAACAAAAATAAATAAATAAAAATAAAGTTCAAGCTCCTTAAGCACACGGATTTTTTTTCTTTCACTGCTCCGTCCCCAGTGCCTAGAACCACACTTGACACATACTGGGTATCTATCAAATATTTATTAACTAAGTGAGTTCTTTTACTTTAAAGCAGAGACACCCAGGGTGATGATAACAGTACCCTGATATCCGTTGCTCTATGATCAAAAAAGAATAATCCAACATTTGGTCAAGTCCTTCTTAGGTTCAGTATCTAGCCACATGTCCAGTTCCACCTACAACCAACATATCTCCTTAAGTGGCTTTAATCTCTTCAGCCTGCCGTCTTTCATGTTCTCTGTCCTCTCTCCTGCTGCAGGGCCTTTATGTATAATGTTTGCTCTAAATCGCCCTTCTTGCAGCCTAATCAACACCAACTCATCCTTCATTAACATCCCCAACTGACTCAAAGTTTTTCATAACCCTTTATGTAATCCTTTTTCATAGCATTGAACACAGAGATAAGATAGCATGTTCAAATATAATGAATCAATAATGCTTTCATTTTAAAAAAGGAATTACAATTATGTGATGTGACAAAGATATTTGATGTACAATAGTAATATATAAACGTACCAAACCAACAGTGTACACTTCAAACCTACTCAATGTTATATGTCAATTATGTCTCAATAAAAGAATAATTTCTGAGAAAAAAGAAATGTGGATTATCTAAATTGACTCATGTTGTAAGCATAAAATGCACACTTGATTTCAAAGACTTGAAACAAAAGAAAAGATCACAAAATATCGTTAATTTTTCATATTGGTTACATGTTAAAAAGATAATATTTTGGATATAATGTGTTAAATAAATTATATTACTAAATTTAATTTTATTTATTTATGATTACTTTTTAAATGTGGTTACTTGACAGTTTTAAATTACACCTGTGCCTTAATCATGTTTCCATTGAACAGGTCTAGGCCGTCAGTGATCATCAATGGCTGCTAGTGGATATAGTTGTCTCCTAATACCCAACCCACTGACGAAAATTAATATCACAAGAGAGAACTAGAAATCGTGTCTTGCTGATGTGGTGCAAAAAAAAATGTTGGAAAGATTTCCCTGGGACTGAGAAGCCAAAGAAAGAGACTGACATGCTAGAGTTACATAAAGAGTTTATTAAGGAAATTTATGGACAGAAGCAGCTTCTCTGGTGGCAACAAGACCATAGAATTCTGTACCCAAAAGCAAATGAACTTTGTTTTACATAGCTAAGTGGTGCCTGCTTGATACAAGTAGCTTGCAGCCATGCTGTATGTGCTTGTTAAGAACTGTATAATCCAAAGCAGTAAACAACTTAAGGTGCCCACATACTTATGCGAAAATATTCCTTTCAGGTGATAGAGGCCCACCCCTCCAAGGGTGAACTAGCAGTCTGCTTGCTTTATAAGTTGGTGTTATCATGCTAAGTGCCAAGAATTATTTTGCACACACTACCACTTATAAATTCTTGTCAAAAATAAATAAATAAATAAATAAATAAATAAATAAATAAATAAATAAACTTGAGTCTGATCAAACCTGCAGATTTAACTACCAGTTCTAAGGAAATACAAGGTACAGAGGAACGTGTTAAATAACAGCACGGGAATACAATTAGGTAGGTCCAGAATTTGATAATTTTTATAGGATAAATGATCTGGTTTCTTCATAAACAAATGGGGAAAAAATGGCAGAGGAGTAGACATAGGAATAAAAGGTGAAGCCAAGATCCCATCTTCCTTCATCGCTACAACTCCCTAAGTGCTCAGAAGCTACTATCTCAAAGGGAAACAAAGAATAAATCTGAAACAGAGAAGAGACTGGATCAGATTTTGTTTTCTTCCCTGTTATAAGCTGAATTGTGTTCCCTTCTCAAATTCATATCTTGAAGTCCTGATACACAATACCTTAGAATGTAACCTTGTTTGGAGCAAGGTCTTTAAGAAGGCAATTGAGTTAAAATGGGGTCACTAGGGTGGGCCCTAATCCAGTATTGCTGGTGTTCTTATAAGAGGAAATGTAGACACAGACACAATATAAAGACACAAGAAGAAGACCACTACCTACAAGCCAAGGAAATAGGCCTGGAACAATCTATCTCTCGAGGCCCTCAGAAGGAATCAATCCTGCTGTCACCGTGATCTTGGACTTCCAGCCTCCGAAACTGTAAGAAAATAAATTTCTGTTGTTTAACCCCCCAGTTGTGGTACTTTGTTAGGACAGCCCCAGCAGACTGATATATCCACCACGCAGAGGGGCGGAGGCACTCGTGAGAACCATCCGGTCCATTATAGCTGCATGTACTTGGCACGTCTCTCCCCACATGATAATGCCTCATTGAAATTCCTTCTCAGGACCAGAATTTACCCTTGCTGGTTTAACAAGTTGTCATCACGGTGGGGAACCTGGCCCTCATCACTCTAATTGGTCTAAATTCTCACCTTCACACTCCCATGCTCTATTTTCTTTTTAACCAGTATATCACAGGTTTCTGTTTGCAGAAATATTAATGACCTGTGTATTAAAGAACATCGTCTCCTCTGTTGGTTGCATGGCTCAACTGATCTTCTTTCTCTTTATTGTCATCTCTAAATTCTATGTGTTGCTATTAATGCTTTAGGATCGCTGTATAAGCTTATGTAATCCATCATTGTATAAGGCCACATCTTATCAGGTGTGTCGATGTAAGAACTGTCCAAACCTGTAGAGAATTTTTGTGAGTTTATCTGAGCCAAACTGATGACAATGCCAGGAAACAAGATCTCAAACACTCCTAAAGAATGACAGTTTTGCAGTTTCTTTTATGAATTTTAAATTAAGGAGGGAATGTGAGGAAGATTACAGTATGGTGGGAGAAAGCAAGGTGGAGATTGGATTACAGGATAGTTAAGATTATGTGTTCTTTTGAGGGTAGTTATTCTTCTCAGGGGTTTTTCAAAGATGTGTTAAATGTATGAAAAAATGAAGGGCGGGGCTTGTTTAAGGCAAAGATAAACCTTTTACTAAGAAAATATAGGCCTGGGGCATGACTACCCACCATGACCTCCCAGTTAGGAATTTACAATCAGATCACCCTGTGAAGTTACTTTAGGTTAGATTTATTACAGTATGTTTGGTGTTGAAGGGTGTGTGTGTGTGTGTGTGTGTGTGTGTGTGTGAGAGAGAGAGAGAGAGAGAGAGAGAGAGAGAGAGAGAGAGAGAGACAGAGAGAGACAGAGACAGAGACAGAGAGAGAGAGACTGAGAGCTTGCTGAAGCCACTACCCACACAGGGGACACACTTAGGCCAACCTTCTGCAGAGGCAATATCACACAGTCATTGCCTGCGTGATAGCTTCTTGGTCCTCTAAACGCCTTATACTGGTACCTGTGTTGCTGAGATGGTGATCTTCATTGTGTTGGGCATTTGTCTCACAGTATACAGTCCAGTCTCCATTTCTTTCATTTCCATTTAATTTGCTTGAGGCAGATCAAAACCCTTCAGCATGAGTAAAGATATCTGTGGCCCTCTCCAAAAGAGAGAAAGGAGTCAGTAAATCATATCTCCTTATTCTCAAACTTTGGAGGTAAAAATTAATCAGAAAGAATGACTCAGTTGTTTCTTATATGATCATTTTCAGTGAAGTACAGAATTGCTCTGTTAGTATTTTTCTGATCTGCAAATTGCCAGAAGCCCAAAATAAGCACAGGATAAGCCAACACAATAACACCTTAGATAATGAAAAGAACACGTGACAACACCATCATTTTTTACAGCATGAATGCCAAAAACAGCATTCATATAAGATGATCAGAGAACTAGATATGTACCAAGGACCTCAGGTGGAAAGTAGTTGATAGTATAAAATTTGCACACGACACTATCTAAAATGGCATAAAAAATTCTGATTGCAAATTTTATCATTTGTCATATAAAAATCATCACACATAAAATTAGATAAACAATTCATCTGCTTTTTAATTTTACAGTGAAGTTTTAGTGTGAAAAATTACCTGAATACTGACATTAATAAACTGTATTCCTAGAAAAGAGCTGTCTCACCAATGAGACCATATGCATCTTCAGAGAAAAGATTATTTCCAACACTTCTTTTAATTCTACAATGCTTCTCCCCTTCTTAGTTTATATGGCAGACATATAAGTAGTTCAAGAAATATCAGTTGAATTGTAACATTTTGTTCTGTTATTTAAATAAAACACTTCAATAGTTAAATAAATATTTTGATTATTTGCTCTGTGCTAGGCACAGTGCTAAGAATTTTATATATATCACCTAAATTAATTTTTAAACACTTAAGGGGACAAAAATATTACCCCCTTTTTATGAGTGATTGGCCCTCTGACAGGTGAAAATATGGGCTTTGTTCTGCATTTCTATTATTCTTGATACCAGAACACTAGTGTCCAGTTCCAGCTCCTTTTCTTACAGATTGGGTGATCTCAAACAAAACCATTGACCTCTCTGAGCCTCAGTTTACTCCTCTGAAAAATGGGAGTAATTATCTGTTCTATATAAAGCTTAAGAAGACTAACGTTAATTTATGCAAAACTACTTAGAAAACAATAAATTCTTATGTAAATTTTTGTTTATAAAAATTTTCAATTTTTCTCAATATGGGGATATCATCGACCCCCGAATTTCGGACAATTTTATTAAATGTGACATCTTTATTTAAGAAAGTGAAGTGGATGACAGAAAAAAATGGCATAGATGATAGAGGCTTTGTTCATCCATCTTGCAACCAAATCAAAGTTGTGACAGAAATACAGAGCAAACAGCAAGCAAAGTCACCTGGGATCTAGATGAACAGAAATCCTACAACTAGGGAGAGAAATAAGGAATCACCCTGCAATGGTAGATGGTAGGAGGGAGCAAAGACATGAGGCTGCCTGGCCCCTAGTGGCTGAGTAGAACAGAGGCTGCCACAGCAGCAGCCTCTGAAAGGGGCCATGTCCGCAACTGGACTTTCACGGTAATAGACCAGCTCGCTCTGAGTACCAGCGCCAGGTCAACTGCTGAGGCAAGGGGGTCACCAGGGAGTTATAGGGGGACACTGAGTGTCAGAGCGAGGGCCGAAGGCGAGGTTCTGTCTCAGGTAGAAGTGATGGCAGTATCCATTGTTCCTCTGTTGAGTCTTCCTGCTTCCCAGTGTGCAAACTCAGCACTGCCATAGCTGAGACATCTTTAAACTAGATAACAGAGGTTGCTCTGCCTAGAGGATTCCCAGAAATTCCACTTCCTCCAACTCATGGCCCCACCAAGCCACATCCAGTTGTATCTTCCTCGACTCTGGAGCTCCTTGCTGAGCCAGCTCCAAAACTCACACTGGTGGCAGCTGACCACAGTTTCTGGTGTGACCTCTTGAGGCAACTATAAGCACAGCATCTGTGGATTGCTTGCTGAATCTTAATAGGTGGCCCTGGAGAGACACAAATTGAGGCTAAAACTGGCATGCAGCTGAACCCCTCTCAGGACTGTGCTTCTGGACACCTACTACACAAAGCCATGATAATAAGACAGGGAGACTTAAGAGCTTTGCTTAGTACATAGAAACAGACACAGAAAGACAGCCAAAATGGGAAGACAAAAAAGCAAAAACCACATGAGTGAACAGAACAGAGATCTAGGAATAATGGAGTCAAGCAGTCTTAACAGATACAGAGTTCAAAACACTGGTTATAAAGATGCTCAATGAACTCAGAGGAAGAGTAGATGGCTCAGTAAGAACTTTAACAAAAAGATAATATAGAACATAAAAATGGAAATGGAAATTATAAAAGGGAACCAGTTAGAAAGGAAGAGCACCTTATCTGAGATGAAGGGTATATTAGAGGGAATCAACAGCGTAAATGAAGAAGATTGAACCACCAATATAGAGAATAGGGAAGCCAAGGACACCCAATCAGAATGGCAAGAAAAAGAAGCCAAGAATATAATCATAATTTAAGGAGTCTTTAGGACAAAATTGAGTATAAAAATATCTGTGTACTAGAGGTACCTGAAAGAAGAGAGGGAGAACAAGAAGTTGAAGAGCTGTTTGAAGAAATAATGATGGAAAACTTCTCTAATCTGGTGAAGAAAATAGACACACAATCCCAGGAATCTCAGAGAGTCCCAAGAAAGAGGAACCCAAAGAGGCCCACACCAAGACACATCATAATTAAAATGCCAAAGATTAAATACAAAGAGAGAATCTTAAAAGCAGCAAGAGAAAAGCAGTTAGTTACTTATAAGGGAGCACCTAGAATTCAGACTGGCAGCTGAATTCTCAAAAGAAACTTTGGAGGACAGAAGTGCTTGGAACAAAATATTTATCACAATGAAAACCCAGGATCTACAACCAAGATTACTTTATCCAGCAAAGCTATCATTTAGAGTTGAAGGACAAATAAAGAACTTCCTGGACAAAAATAAGCAAAAGGAATTTATCAACACCAAGCCAGTATTACAGGAAATGTTGGAAAGATTTTTTTAAGAAGAAAAAAAAATGTATTAAAAATATGAATAAAGAAAGGTAATAACTGCATTCCTATCAACAAGTATCCCAAATGGAAATGAATTAAGTGCTCCAACCAAACAATAGAGCAGTTGAATAGATAAGAAAACAAGACCCCTACATATGCTGCCAAAAGAGACTCCCTTCAGATTAAAAGACAAACAGAGACTAAAAAAGAAGGGGATACAAAAAATATTCCTTAATGGACCTAGAGGGTATTATGGCAAGTAAAGTAAGTCAGGTAAAGACAAATATCATGTGATTTCACACACATGCAGAGTCTAAAGAACAAAATAAACAACAATAACAATAAAAATGGAAACAAACTCATAGAGAATATTTTAAGGGCTACTAGACAGGGCTTTTGGGAGGATGGTGAAAAAGGGAGAAAGGGTTAAGAATACAAATGAATAGTTACAAAACAGTCATGGAGATATAAAGTGTAGCATAAGGAAAAAAGTCAACGATGTTGTAAAACCATTGTAAGGTAGGGGGGAAGAGGGGTACTAGATTTAGTGGGGTGATCACTTGAGTTCTAATCACTATGCTGTACAGATGAAACTAATATATTATTGTATGCCAACTAAGAGAAAACACTCATTAAATCCTACAATGTAAATATGAGCAACTAATTGTCTATTATATTTCAATAAAGCTGGAAAAAAGTGATGTATTTATTTTCTATTTAATTTTCAAGTAAATAATACATTCGCTTGCTTCAAACAAAAAAAAATTTTTTTTAATTTCATTGATTTTATTAAGTAACCACTATTCATGGTTTCTTCTTTATCTTTTCAGATAACTAATTGTATGCATATGCAAGCTCTAAAAGTTGTGTATTGTTTTTTTTCTTCCTTTTACACAAAAGGCTGCATACTTAAATACATACTTTTAGCTGTTTTCTGCAGGTTTTCTGAAGGTCTTTCCATACCAGTACATAAAAGTTTACTTGTTCTGTTTACAGTCATAGTTTATTTAACCAGTTCCTTATGAATAGACATTTAAGTCATTTCCAATCTTTGGATATTGACTTGTTGATTTCTTAAAGAGCTGAAATGAATGAAAATATTGGTTCTCTATTTATTACGAAGTTTAACAATTTAAAAAATAATGTCAGGCTGTACCTCAGAGTCAACAAGTCTGATTTTAAAAGGACAGGAATCTGTTGGTACCAAGTGAAAGATGTGCCCCCTGATCTTGAGATTCAACTCTCCTGTAATTTGGCTTCTTGCTTCGTTGCCCCTCAGTCCCGCTGTAGCAGGCAGAGGCCAGTGAGTCTCCAAGGTAGTTTAAGCAGCAGACCTCTGCGGAGGTCTCTGCTTTCCCACAGGCACTATGCTCCTACTAAAGCACATTAACTTCTAAATCAGGAGCAACTCCAGTGGGCATGGTCTGATAGGAAGAAGCGGGGCTGAAAAGAGAAAGACCTGAGTTCTAGTTCTGACTGACATTTCCTGGATATGTAAACTAAAGCAAGTCATGTAGTCTGCTTGAGCCTCCCTTTCCTCATTTGTAAAATGGTAATAATCAGAGTATTTACTCAGACTCCATGTGCAAATGAAGCAGGATAATGCATGCAAAATACTTAGCATAATGCTGGCTCATAGCACATCTGAAATAAATGGTAGCCTGTTTTATTAGCAGAGCTTGCAAGGATAAAAAGGACTCATTAAGAAGATATGGAAAGAAACGTGTAAACAGTAGAATTTACAAAGTCTGAACCCTCAGAGCCGGCCATGGGACGGAGGCAGGGCGAGGATGGACAATCCAATTTTGTGGTTAAGGAAACTGAGATCCAGAAATGGGCAAAGACTTACCCACATTTCCCATCAATGTACATGGAGGCAGGCGAGGAATTCAAGCCCTGAGGAAGAGATGCCAGGGCAGAAATTCCTGGGTCATGAATTTGTGAATTAACGCTTGGTTGGGCAGCTGGAATGTGGTGGGAATGTGAAAGGGGAAACTCCCAGGAAGCAGTGCCCCTATTTAGGATATGAGCCAACCGTGGCTGCTGGACTGACAGAGCAAACAGGAGCAACATGAAACTCCGGAGCCTCAGGAAAGGGGTTGGAGAGTTCTGGGGTCGTGGCTGTGGCTGAAAGAGCAACATTAACCTCAAGAGGAGGCAGCAGGCACATCAAGGCTGAGGGCTGACAGGGGCAAGAGAAATCTCAGAAGTCATTAGAAATTCCAGACATAGCCCATCCAGCTATTGCTCTCACTGGACACCTGCCAGGTGCTAAGGTTTCTGAGGCCATAGGTCAAGGCTGGGACAGGGAGGAGAAGGAAGAGGAAGAGGAAGAAGCAATTTGGCTGCCAGACATGGTTTAATGGAGGATTCCTTTAAACATTTCCTGAAGCCAGCTTTGAGCCTGCATTCCTCTCCCTCCACCTCCCAAGCCCATCTTCCCTTAGTCTCAGTGACACTGATCTGCACATCTTACTGTCTGGCTGCTCCTCCTCAGTCTCATCCCCAGTCATCTCCTCTTTCCTTCCTTAACTGATGGGTACAGTCTAAACCCTCTTCTTTCTCTTTCTTCTTTCCTAAAGCAACCTCATCCACCCGGAAGCCTAGAGCAGGAATCCCCTACACCCAGATCATGGACCAGTACCAGTCCATGGCCTGTTAGGAACTGCACAGCAGGAGGTGAGTGGCAGGTGAGCTAGTGAAGCTTCATCTGTATTTGCAGCCGCTCCCCAGCACTAGAATCACCGCCTCAGCTTCACCTCAGATCATCGGGCATTAGATTCTCATAGGAGCATTAGTCCCTGGGTGCCAAAAAGTTGGGGACCGCTGACCTAGAGAACTAAACATTAAGCTATTAATCTGTATCTCTAACCCACTGCCAACTCTGGGTGATGAGATCCGATTTTATTAAGGAGCCGCCAAGTTTTTCTGCCTCGCAGGGATCAACCCACTGGGCTATGCTAATCAGAATAGGCATTTCTAGGGGCAGAAGTGCAGGTGAGGGACAGTGGGTTGACCAGGCAAGAAAGGCTGAGGGCTGAGGGGAAGACGTTGGCAGTCAAAGACATAGCCAAACCCCCACTCGCCCGACTCTAACACATATTCCCCTCCTCCACCATCTTGGAGAATTGGGGCTCAGCCTAATAGAACTGAAGCTCCTCTCCCCCTCTAGCAGCTACTGGAGCAGGTTCCTGTACATTACCTTCAGCACTCACTATTCCTTACACCCCTATAGTTTCTCAGTGAGGGTTCTGGGATTCTGCCAAGGGGCTTTCTCTGATGTTTGGAGCACACTTGACCAGAAGTGCCAGAAAGTTTGGGAACCAGCCTTTAACCAGTGATGGCTGGAGTTGGTAGATAAATGCTTTGTGCTATCTCTTATAAATTCCAAATGAGGTTGACCCACAGTAATACTCTGTTTATTGACCACCCTGAATAGCCTTCCTTCTTTTTTTTGTCTCACTTCCCCAGTCCCCTGCTGATGCTTCCTAGGATCATCTCAGAAATTAACTATGTACACTTGAATCCTTGTTTCAGCGTCAGCTTCTAGAGGAACCCAAACCAAGATACCTCTGTCTCCCTCACATTCACATCCAATCTGCCTAAGTCCTGTTGAGTCTACTTCCTAAAAAGCCCCACAACCCACCTTCTAGTCAGCTCCTCATTTACCCCCCTCCTTCATTCCCAACACCTTGGCCACCACTTGCCTGACTACTGACCCAGCCTCATTATTAGTCCCTGCCTCCTCTTCTGGCCTCCCAAATAGCGGCCATGACAAGTGATCTACAACTCTGATTATGTCCCTTCCCTCTCTAACCCCTCCCATAGTTCCCGTCACCATCAGGATAAATCATGCTTCCCAACCTGTTATTCAAGGCTCTGCAATACCTGGTTTCTGCCCCTTTTCAGCCTTGTCATGTCCCACTATTCCTTTCACTGGACTCCCCAGTAGGCTTGAGCTCCACAAGTTTTCCAGAATCTACCATGTTCCCTCTTACTTCCAGGTCTTTGCATGCTGCCGCCCTCCCAATTCTACTCAGAACTCTAGATTGTAAATAGTCAGCTTAAGATACACTTGCACTCTGACCTCCTCTGTGCCCCTTTCCCCCAGAATGAGCCAGGATCCCTCTAGGTCAGGACCCCTCTGGGCATATCTCTATGTCCCAAAGCCCACACATTTTGGTTTATCCTCTCTCCATAATAGATACTTCTTAAGGGCACTAGCCATGGACATTTCATCTTTGTATCTCTAATTTCACAACCATGCCTGGGCACATAGCAAGGATCAAAGAATAAATGAAAGATAATAATAACAACTCTAAATCTCAAAAAAAAAAAAACCTATACTCACGCCTTCATTCAGATATTTAGAGTGCTTTGCCACATGTGGGGAAAACAGGGCTGGTGAACAATAGACACAGCGCCTACCCTGTAAGAACATCTCTGCTGGTGAGGAAGAGATGTAAAGAGAGACAACATCAGGCTGGAGTGATGAGGTGTCAGAAGCTAATACTGGGGACTTGGGAGCCGAGAGGAGGCCCTGGGCCCTGTTATCTGGGGAAGGAGACAGAGAAGGCTTCTGTGAAAAGGTGTTTCCTACCTGTGCTAGCCCTGCTCACCCTTTGTTTTTGCAGAGCATGCAGGGAAGTTGGGAAGTCAAAAGAGAAACAAGGGCTATCAGTGTGGCCCCTACAATCTCATCTCCTCCTTTTTCTCAGAGGTGACCTCTGCATTGTTCATCATTCCCATTCGTGTCCTCATATGCTTTCTACATGAGTTTAGTATTATTTTGAATGTTTTAAACTTTTTGTTCATTGTGTTATACTGTATGTATTCTTCTATATACTTTTTCCAGTCAAATTATGCTTGTGAGGTTTAGTTTTGCTGCTGTATGTTGCTCTGGTTTGTTCATTTTCTCTGTTTCCTGGTATTCCACTATATAAATGCAGAGCCAAATTTTTATCAGAACATAGACCATTCCTAGAAGCAAATGTGTGGATGATAAAAGCTCATATTATGAAATTTTAGTTGGGAAAAATAATATGTTCCCAACTCATCCAAAAACTTCAACTAATTTCCCACAAATATCATTAAAATCTTTAAAACTATTAATAATCATCAAGGATTTTTGCTCAATGTAAAGCTATGCAGTCCAATATGGTATCTACTAGCCACATGAGGCTATTTAAGTTTAAATGTATATTAATTAAAAGTTAAAAATTCAGGTCCTCAGTTGCACTAGACACATTTCAAATGCTCAGTAGCCACATGGGTCTAGAGGCTATTTATTGTATTGGACAGCAGATATAGAATATTTCCATCACTGCAGAAATTTCTAAAGTATTTCAAACACTGATTACTTCATTATTTAACACTGTATGAGCTTTTTTTGTTCTCTTATACATAGAGAAGTTCCTGTATGTGATGGAGGAGGATGTGTGCCTGGCACACATTTTTCACAAAACCAGCCCTTTCAATGAGCTTTATTACTTTCACATTTTCTTCTAATATAAGGGCTTTTCTGAGCCTTTCATGCTAACCTATTTACTTCTCAGGCTCTCCCACTTTCTTAGAAGACATTTTTGTTTAATAATGAGGGGAGGATAGTAACAATTACGTACCAAATAAGTTTAAATGACATAAGCATGAGGCATGATCCTATCCTATCCGTAGAACAGCTGAGTTAAAACTGCAGCTCAGTCCGCATCCTTGTACCTTGTACCCACACTCATGCTGGTAAGCACCCACAGACTCTTCATGTCGTGTTTTCTACTAGTAGAATTTTTGCAAATCATTAGAACAAATACTAGGAGAGTAAGAGGTCAAATAGCAGGGGATACCTGAATAAAAATGTATTTTTCCGTTTTCTAATGACAGATATTAATTTAGTCCTCCACTTTTCCTTCTTAGCACTTACTACAATGTGTAATTATGTATAAATTTGTTTGACTATTTGTTTAACAGCTGTGTTCCCCACCAGATTATAAATTCCATGAGACCAGTGCTATCGGAACTTCTTGTTCACATGCATCCTCAGTACCTGGCACAGAACCTGGCACGTAGTAATAACTCAATAACAGTTGAATAAAAGCTGCGATGGTAGCCAAAAGGAAAGGCAAGCTTGTCTGAGGGCTGCAGGTCAGGAAAGGTTTCAGGGATGAGGGAATTGGAGGCTGCTCTCCATAGGAGATATTAGGAGATAAAAGAAGAGAGGGAAGGAGAGTGACAGGAAGAATGTTGACATCGATGACAACTATGTGTCAGGTACTGTTCCAATATGCTATCCTGACACTCACCATCTCCGGCATCACTCCCACATCACCCCCATCGTTAGATGTCCCACTAACTGGGTGACCTGGGGTAAAATCATCTCCCTGAACCCCAGTTTCTTAATCTATAAAATGGATTTGTAACACCAAGCTCCTGGAATCGTTATGAGGATTACGGAGTGGTGTATGGTATGGAAAGTGCCACCAACACATGCTGTAGGAGTACTTGGCCTCTGGAGTCAAACTGCCTGTGTTCAAGTCTCAGTCTGCCATTTCCTAGCTGTATGACACGGACACGTCACTTTAATCTCTCTATATCTCAGTTTCCCCTCCTGTAAAATGGGATTAAAACACCTCTGGAATTGCTTTGGTGATTCAGTCTATTAAAACACCAAGCACAGTGCCTGGCACATAGTAGGTGTTCAAGAAATAACAGTATTATAAACCCTCCCTCTCTGCCACCATCCCAGAGCCGTAGAAAGTCAGAGCCCTGAAAAGACCTGAGGAACCGTCCCTCAAGCCACCACCCTCAATGCAGACAGGGAAACTGAGGACAGGGAAGGGGAGGAATCGCCAGGGACCCTAGGCTAGAGGCCAGGGGGCTCAGGTCCCAGCCCAGAGCGCGGTCCCTGACGCCTGCTTCCCCTGGGGCGGGCAGCCCAGCCGGTCCCGCCTGCGCCAAACTCTCACGTGGGCGACGAGGCCTCCGGCCACACCCCTCCCCGCCCCTTTGCTCCCGCCGCGCGCTGCGCTGGGCGTGGGGGTGCCGGTGGCCAAAGCTCCAGCGGCCCCTCTGCTGCCCCTCAGTTTGTGGCTTCGCCTCCCAGCGCTGGAGCAAGCGACGCCCCAGGCTCGTTGCCAGACGACCCAGGTAAGGGCTAGGTGGGGCAAGGGAATCAGGGTCAGTAGGTGAGGGGCATAGGGCTACGAGGTACATCTGCCCACTCCAGGCTTGCATTGCTGCCCCCGGAGGGTGAGTCAGTGTGGTGTGATGTGGACAGTGTGTAAGAGATTAATGTGGGCAATGTGTGTGCGCTGGATTGTATGCTGTGAGTGTGTGGAGTGTGTGTGTGTGCCCAGTGTAACCACTGGATCGTGGTGTGTGTCACCATGCAAAAAGTGTGTGTGCTACTTTCTATAGCACTGGGTGGCTATGCCCAAGTAACCCAGGGCTTCCATGTGTGTGCTCGCGGGTGTGCTCATGGTGTGAGCACGCTGCATGTCAGGAGCCCTGGCACATTGGTGTATACGTGTGTGTTGTGCAAGTTGTGAGATATGTGTTCTGTGTGTGGTATATCTGTGGCCCTGAGCAGTGTGCTGAGCCAGGTAATAAAGGGGAGAAGCACTTGTGCAGCTGTTAGCACTGACAGAACATTTTCCATGACCCTAGGGTGGCTCTGACTTTTCCATCCAGCACCCCTAAGAGCTTGGTAGAGTGAAAACTCACCCTAGATCTGGGTAGAGGAAGTGCAAATAGTCCCATGCTCGCTCACACACACACACACACACACACACACACACACACTCACACACACACACTCACACACCACACACGAAGCTTCTTTGAAGTCTCATATTTTATTCTTCAAAATTCATGTGGATTTTGCATTACTCTCTGTAATATTCCTGCATGTGTTTTAATATATAAATATTGTTCTGGTAAGTTACCGTCCGATAGTTGACTCAAGGCTTGGTAATGAGCTGGGTTCAGCCTGCAGTGGGAGCCTGTGCCACCTGTAGAGTAGGGTTCTTCTGTCTGTCCTCCAAGGTGGGATGACAGGACCTAGACCTGCTGAGGGAGTGTGGCAGTGTCATTGGAATGTGGTTGTACTGTGTGTGCATATATGTAGCACAGGGTTGGTGGGAAGCTGGAGTTGTGTAAGGCCATGTGTACTGTGCATGAGAGAAGGGGTCATGGTGCTATGGGAGTGTGTCCTGCATGGGGACTGTGGTGGGGTCAGTCTGAGTCATTTACAGTGCAGGAGCAGCGGGGCTGGCTTCTGGAAAGGAGCCCTGGCCATCTATGAGGTTCTCCCTTTGCTCCACTGGCCAGGCAGGAAGAAGCTGCCAGATCCCAAGGGACCATAAGGAAGGGGGTTCCCATAGCAGATGACCACCTGGGACTGTCAAGGTGGTTGTGGTATCCAGGCTTAATTTAAATCTCAGCTCTCTACATGGAGAAATTTGAGCAAAATCTCTCTGCGCATGAGTTTCTTCCTTTATAAAATGGAAATATTAATTAGTGTTTGCCTTGTAGGGCTTATTATAAAGACTGAGTTTCTGGGTATAAAGTGCTTAGCATAGTCTCTAGCACATAAAAACCCTTTATGGCTGCTGTAAAACTATGGTCCTGGCAATAAAACCATGATGATAACGATGGAGGCCCTCATAGGAGTGTGTCCCTGACCACTCAGGAACCCTCTGTTCCCCCAGAACCAATGATTTCTCATGAGCTGGGCAGGTGGAAATCTAAGAGCCCCCCCATTTAAGTAGTCTAGAGGATCCTTTCCTGTCCCAGGCCTTATCATTGTTGAACTCTCAATGACTATCTGACTTCTGGGAAGATGCAGTCTAAAATGGGAAGATACCAAGTCTCTGACAAGGCCTGGGATGGGGCGGGGGAGAAAGGCTGGGTGAGAAGTGCAAGGGCAGCCATAGGGCTTGGGTGGAAGCCACTCTCTCCTGACAAACACCAGAAGAACATAAAAATGCTGGCCTGTGCCCTTGAGAGTGCATGTGCGTGTGTGCGTGTTTGGGGACTGGCAGGGGCAGGGGCAAGAGTGCCTTCTGCCTGAAATGAGGAATGTCAAGAGGAGCAGGATCAGGGATGTTTGGTCCCCCAGCCAAGGCTGGCTCTGGGAGCCGGAGGGAGGCTGTGAGGTCAGAATTATGACAGATGGGTCTGAGCGCCAGGCTGAAGTGGACCAAGACACCCCTCAGAATGAACTTCATTTTGGAGGGAAAACATGTGCATTGGCGGAGCAAGAGCCCTTGTTCCTGATGACTTCATCGAGTCAGTTTAGAGAAGGTGCCCAGAGGCCTCAGAGGATGAGGGGACATAAAAGGCAGTGTCGAGAGCTGTGGGAACATATTTAGGGAGGGAACCTAAATATATCCACTGTGGTGGCAGGGTGCTGTGATGGGCTGGTGGCGAGGCTCAGTCCAGAGCAAAAGCAGACCACTGGGCCCACTGTCCCCAGGCAAGGAGTGCTTTTGGCCCAGAGGCCATGAGTGCTTCTCCAGGAGATCTGGAGGACAGAGCCCTGCTGGGCAGCAGGAGGCCTGGCCCAGCCCCAAGTGGCAGGGTGACAAGGCCAGCTCTCTCTTCTCAGCTATCAGGGAGGTGGGACAGAGTGATGTTGACGTCACTTCTGGTCCCAATTTCCTTAAATCCACAATTCCAGCTATAATTGTTTATTTTTCTACATCCCTTCTCCTAAGAGTCTATAATCTCAATTCAAACATTCTAAAAGTCTGTAACCCTAACTCTAACTTTCTGTACTCCAGCTCTAGCATTCCCTGATTCCAGTTTAAATGTTCAAGGATTCTGGCCCCAGCTTTGGCAGTCCAACACTTTCAAGCTTATAAACTACCAGGGAAGGTTTACTAGAGGTCACTTCTGCAGAATTATTTGAGAAGCCCCAGGAAAGGTCCCTCCACAGCCAGCCGCAGCCATTGTCGCTCCTCTGTGGTGAGAGAAGTTTTCTGGTAAAATGGCCACACGTTCCCTGGGATGGGTGGCAGTGAACCGAGAGGCCTCTCCTCATCTGGGCAGTGTAGGTGCTCAGAGCAGCTCATGGGTCTCATGGGAGGGTGGCGCGGGAGTGGAAAAGGTTAGGCTCCAGATCGTCCTCGGTCCCCTCAGTATAAGGGAATTGTGGAATCACTTGGTTTCTGGAGCGGATATGGAGAGAAAGAAGAGAGACAAAAAGAAATGGGGCTGAGGAAACCTCCAAAGCAAACCTCATTCTGAAGACTCTCTGAACACTTTAGGTGGTAGAAAGACTCCTGAGGTATTAGCACAAGCAGCACCATAAATGCACAGCCGTGGTAGAACTCAGCATGGACTGGGGAGTGGAGAGCTGATGGCCAATCCCAGTTTCAGCTGTGTGACTTCGGACAAGTCACCATCTCACCTCACTTTACTCCTCTGGCAAACTGGCACACAGGATTAAAATTCCCTGTCTTCTCTTTCCTCCCGCTGAGGACATCAGCACTGTTGTGGAATGCCTGGTCCTTGGGCCAGTCTGTAAGCATTAGTCGAATGAATGAGGAGTGAATGCAAAGTGGATGATCAGATGAAGAGATGTGGAAACAGAGCATAAGACACCATGACTGTAATCTCTCCTTACCCCTCTTCCCCTCCCAGCCTCAGTCCACATGTGAGAAATTGACCTCAGAACTAAATGAATTGGCGGCATAGGCTGGGGTTGGGGGAGTGCTTGTCCTCCAGAAGAATCCAGGATTGGTGGAGAGTTTAAGAGATTGGGTGGAGGATGGGACTTCCTAGGTGTCACCCTTTGCCCTATGGCATTTCCACTGCCAGCCCTGCCCTGAGCCCTGGGTAACAGACCTGTGGATTCACAAAGCTCTCTCCACAATTATTTCCCTATGATCACCCCCAGCCTAGCCCTCGAGCTGATGATTGAAGGAAGGAACTATAGCTTCAAGAGCTGCTGTGGTAAGCAGGAACCCCCAAGAAGTTGGTGGAAGAGTGGAAGCCAGAGGATCCTGAGCTCCCAGGCTGTGTGAGGCAGGGTGAGGATGAGAGTGGCTCATGTCTAAGCAGGTGTTGGCATGAGTAAAGAAAGGGGCAGGTGGCACACATTTACCAGGCACCTACTGTGAGGCACTGCGTCCAGTCCTTACCTGGGCGCTCTCTGTCCTCCGGCCACCCTGAAAGGAGGGAGGGGTTTCTTCCTGCATTTCTCCTTTTTCCTCTTTTCCCTCATGGAGTTGTCAAGCCCCATTGAACTTACCTCCCAAACACCTTTTCACTGGTCCCCTTGTATCCATCCCTGTGACTTTGGCCCAGCTCTGGAATCCTCATGGCCTCCCCACCTGCAGCCCCATTCTTCACTCCTTTTTACTTCCACTTGCAGGAAACGCAGTTGCCATCTTAGTCCAGGTTTCTGTTACTGTTTTTCCTGTCCACCTCTAATAGGACCTGTGGTATATATAGCTATTGTCTGAGTTCCTTTATGGATGGAGTTGTAAATTCTAAAGCAGTCAATAAGTAAAATCTGGTATTTCCTGGATTCTTATGAGGAAGTCCGCTAGCTCCTTGGATTTTTCACTTTTCTTTATTTCCTCTCTTACCACACTGACCCCTACTCAGACATGGAGACACTGCTGCTGAATGAGCAGTGTATTGGTTCAAAGCATTGGGTTCAAATCCTGACTCTGCTACTACAAGCTGTGAGAAGCTTGGGCAAGTTACTTAACCCCTCAGTGTGCCTCATGTTTCCATCTGTAATATGGAGATAATGATGGTATCGACCTTACAAGGGAGTGTGAGGATTAAATGAGATAGTATAAGCACTGTGGTAAGCACTGTGTGTTTGCTGGTTATAATCCAAGTGTGTCTTAGCCATCCTGGGAGGGCTGGCAGGAGGAGGGGCTGGCTCTATATGGAATGTTCTGTACCAGTGTGCACATGAATTCCTGGGATCTGAGGCAGTCGGTCAAGGTGGGACCCCAGAAAGCATTCCTGACACTCTCAGAAAATGCCAGGGTTCATGAGCAGAGTTTACACTTTAGTATGTACCCTGAGGACAGGTCAGACTGTGGCTGAGATCCATTGCAGGGATCCAGACGGGAATGGAGGGGCCTGAGACTGATGACCCCACCCTCCATCCTGAAGCTCTGAGGAGGCTGGACTCTGAGCTGAGTCTGAGACAAGGATGCTTTTCTCCACCAGTAGGTTCCCAGCACGCTGAATAACTCAATGGAGCAAATGAGTGAATGAACCAAAAATATAGTGAAATAAGGACTCTGAGGAGGTGGTCTGTGCTCCCACTGCCTGGGAATAGCCCTGTCTCCTCCAGTACTCCACTTTCCCACATTCTACCTTTTGAGCTTCCAAATCCAAGTGATTAGTTAGTCTGAAGCCTCACTTTTAAGCTGACGACAAATAGGGTTGGTGGCTGGCCAGGCAGGTCAGGGACCAAACTTCCAAAGGGACCTTTACCTGCTTTCTTTGAGCGTTCTGGGCAGGTCTTATGTAGGATACCGGAAAGGATAAGCTAGACAAACCATCTGTGACCTTGGTAACCCCTTGGAGGAGGCTGAGGAAGGGAATGGGCATCCGAGGACTCAGTTCTTCCCCTCCATCTCTTTCCTGGTTTTAGAAGTTCTTTGTGTGAAATCTGCTGCTGAGCTGCACAAGAGCCCTACTCATGCTGGGCCACATGTGGGTGCACACTTATGTGGGTGCATGTCTGCATGATGGGAATGGTGTGCTTCTGGGTGTAGCAGGTGCCTGGACATATGCACATCTGTGGACCTTTGTGGGTTATATGGATTTCTGTCAGGGTCTAGGTGTGCTGTACACACACCACTGCAGGGTTGCACCCATGGGCACGTGCTCTTTCCTCCTCTGCCAGGTCTCTGTGGGCCCTTTGTGCTTCCTCGTGATGAGCAACAGCAGACCCCAGACTCTGGACAGAACAAGGTATCCAGGTTGCAGAGGAGGAAAACTGAGGCACAGCAAGAGGAACCAGACTCTTTCTGTTTGAGGAATCGCCAAGCATCCTGCCTTCAAGCCTGAAATGGGAGCAGTTCCCTTCAGGATTTTGTCTGAATCCCAGAGGGACCAAGTCTCTTACTTCAGAATGGGACACATGGCCTCCTGTTTCAGACAGAGGGCTGAGGGTAGTGTTTCCCTCCTGGTTCCTGGAAGCAGCCAATGGGCAGTAGCCTTGGGTGCCCAGATATGGGTGAGACCATTCCTACTGGCCAGTGGCTCATAGAGACTCTTCTCAACCCTTGACTCACAGGGACAGGAATAGCTCCAATCTGCAGCTGGGAAAACCAAGGTTCAGCACGAGGTGAGGCCTACCAGGCAGTGGCCTGTGGTACACTGTGGGCCAAGTCCAGAGCCTGGAGGGGCTACCCTGAAACCCAATTGGCAGTGGCTGCTTGTGGGCAGGGCCTACAGAGGCTAAGTTCTAACGTCAGCCTGACATAAGGTTGGCGAGCATCATACAACAAGCACATGTAGGGTGTGAACTGTAAAGTGTTTGACTATTGTACATTGGCTGAGGGGTTCCTGCTGGTGACTGAGGCCAGAAGGGTAACTGTGGAGGCATTGGTGTTCACAGGTAGCAGTGGGTCCTATGACCCCCGGAGACAGGGCTTTGGCCTTGGGCACACACCCACCCTGACCTCTTACCCCGCTACCCCAGTGCCTATACCCAGGGCTGAGCTTGAAGGGCCTGAGCCATAGTTAATCCTCAAACCTTCCTCCTCCTCTTGTCTAGCTGCTTTTGATCCTGAGGAAAATCAAGAGCCTGCAGTGAACCCCACAACACTTCCACGGCATCTGGGCCAGACTGGGATTTTGGCAAGGATTGCCAAGCCTAGGAAAACAAGGCCTATGGACTGGGGTTTCGCGGGCCACCAGGAATAGGCATGCACGTGCATATGGAGGCACCACAGTCAGAGACACAGGCACAGCCAAATGCACGTGTGAACAAACATACAGACTCCGGGGCCACTTGCACAGATACATGCATGTACCATACACACGTTGGTACGATTCCAAACATGTGTGAGTACATGTGCACCTGCCAGGTCAGATCCACACATGGCTGACAGCCCCCATGCAGACATGCATGTACCTGACATTCATGTAGTTAAGTCCTCTCCCAACCTGAGGGCCTGAGGTGGAGAATGGGTGACCTTCATAGTCACCTCAGATCTATGCCTTCTCCTTCTCCTGGAATAAGGTTCCCCAGGCCTCCCTACCTTGTCCCTGCCCATCTCCCTCCTCACCTTTTCACCACTAGGACAGAGGAGGGACCCTTCCTGTCAGCTGCCTGCCAGCTGGTTGGGAGCAGAGTTGGCTTTGTCTTTTCTGAAGAACTGATTCTGTGGAATTTCCACTTATTTCTGGCCAAGGATCAAGAGCTTTCTCTGGGAGCTGCCTCAGGGCCCTGAAAGTGTGAAGAGGCTGGTTCTCAGATGGGTGGGGATGTTGAACCCTCATCACCTGGGTAGCTCCTTAATATTGCAAACTGCCTTCTTGCCAGTGTCTTGCTTATTCTTCATGACAGCCTGGAGATATAGGTACCTTCATTTCCTTGAGGGAACCAAGGCTCAGAGAGAGATGGAACTGCCTAAGGCCACACAGCAAGATGAGACATAGTTGACCAAAACTCAAGTCTCCTGAGCTTAGGCTTGGGGAAAATAGTTTTAGTTTTCTAGGATAGGTGTCCCTAGTCCCCAGGCTGTGGACCAGTACCCATCTGTGACCTGTTAGGAACTGGGCTGCACAGCAGGAGGTGAGCAGCAGGTGAGTGAGGGAAGCTTCATCTGTATTTGCAGCATCTCGCCAGCACTAGCATCACCACCTCAGCTCCACCTCAGGTCATCAGGCATTAGATCCTCATAGGAGCACTGGTCCCTGGTGCCAAAAAGGTTGGAGACCGTTGAGGCTTAGAGAATGAGAGCTGGAAGGGTGGGTCAGGCTGGGACCACCAGGTGAGCCCCATAGAGGAGCATCTCACACTCTTTTACCAGGAGCTGGCTGAGGGCATAGGCAGCCCCATCACAGGCAGCTCTGCTGTGCAGCTCAGCCCTTAGTCTACCCTTGTGGACATGCCAGAGGACAGAACAGGAGGGGAAACAAGGATACCTTTTCCTTTCTGTGTGATCCACGCAAGCCCTTATCCCTCTCTGGTCCCAAGGTCCTCTCTACAATGGAATATTGGGGTTGATTAGAGGATGTGCTTCCTCTCTGAACCTGCATAGGGGGATTCTGCAGGGCCGCAAGCAGGAAGCAGGTGCTCCACGCTGAACCCCTGGTGGTTCTAAGCTGCAGCCTATGTCCAGGAATCCCCTAGCCTTGGCCCCTGGCCTGCTGCTGAGCTCTACTAAGGCAAGGCCTAATACAGAGTGGGGGCTCAGGGCCTGGGGTCTCCTCCAGACTGGGCAGGAGATAGTGTTGTGAGGAGGGGACCCAGAATATCCCCAAGGTACCCACCCGTTCACCCTGTCTGAGATTTCAGCCCACTGGCTCTCTGCCCCTTACCCTCCCTTATGTTTCTCTATAGCTTTTATCACTACCTGACTTGCTATATATTTACTCATTAACTAAAATAAATGAATCTCCATTATTAGAATGTAGGTGCTACAAGGGCAAAGACTTTGTTTCATGCTCTCAAGTGCCTTGAACATTACCTACACAGAGTGGGTGCCCAATGAGTACCTGTAGAAAAGAGAGGGAGGGAGGACTTATTTTATGGATGGGAGGGGATACCCAGGTCTACCATTGGCCCGAGGCAGATCCACCCTGGCAAACTTCTCCCCATCAAGCTCAAGTTCAAGGATGGGTTGGAGCTGGGGAAGGGGATGGTGTCCAGGCTCAGTCTTCCCCCTGCCCAATTACTCTTGATCTGAGGAGCCATCCTCAGTCCCCAAGGGGAGGGATGGCTTCTGGACCCATGGAGTTAGGGCTGAAGAGAATAGAGCAATCAATCTCGGGATCTCAGCCTCTCTTAAAGGACCTTCCCGGCACTGCTGAGAAAATCAGGTTAATTGTCCCTCAAGGCAGCAAAGAGCAGGACCAGGCCTCACTCCAGGCTTGAGAAAGGCCAAGAGCAGGCTGAGGGGTGGGGTGGAAAGGAGGAGAAATATGGTCACCTGATGAGTACCAAGCCCTGGTCCTTAAATGTCATCTCACTCAATCCTCAAGGCTGAGTTGATGATACCCACTCTGCAGGTGGGCACACTCAGGCTGAAGTGGCGGCGCACATCTGGGTAGGGCTGAGTCAGCCTTGGTGTTAGGGACTTGAGCTGGAATGTTCTTGGGATATGGGTCCCAGCCTTGCTGCTTGCCATCTCTGTGTTGTGGCAAGTTACTTCCCCTCCTTGGATTTCTCAGTTTCCTCATCTGAGGCCTTCTGGGACTTCTGTGAAACGGGCATGTGACAGTTTGTGGCGCAGGAACTAGCGACCAGTAGGGTCTGCTCTGGGAGTCCGAATTTGCTCCAACATGTCAGAGATGAACTTGGCGCTCACTAACTCCTGGGTGAGTATTCTGGGTCAGTGCTGGGAGAATGCCTGAGTTCCTGCCTCAGCTCAGAGGTCCCTATTGAGTCCACTTGCAGCCCCCATGGCTCATCGTAGACTGGAGTGGGAGTGGGAGCAGACTTGTGGGGGGCAGGGTTCTCCTCCCTTCCTCTGCCTGGTTGTGCCTGGAGCCTGTAGTCTGCACAGCATGGAGGGGAGAAGGGGTGGAGACGTGGGAGCTGGGCTGTGCCACAGGGATGAGCGGAATAGTGGAGGCAGGCCTGGGAGCCACATCAGCCTGGTTTTGAGTTCTAAGTGGCACAGGACACTTTTCCTCCCTGGGCCTTCGTTTCTTACTCTGTAAAATGGAGGTAGCAGTGATCTCCCCCTGAGTATTTGAAAACGAAGTGTTATGTTCTTATCAGGGTCCCTTGGGGAGGAGCTTGTGTTGGGAGAGGCTAGAATGCTTAGAAGACCAGATGAGAGTCCACAGAGGAGGCCTTGGGAAGCTCTGGCCTCTGCCATCGCAGCTACATCTCAAGACAACTTGGAGCTGACCACATGTGACTAGTGGAGAAAGTGCGTCCCTGAGTCCAGATGTGACTTTTTAAAGGAGAACAAAGCAGGGTGAACTAGTGTATCTGGAGGAGATGAGGTAAAAGTTTTCTGGGGTTTCCACTGTCTTTCAACTCCTGCTGACACCACCACAGGAGAAGAAAATGGAGCCCATGGGATGGGCTCTGGCCTCTTGACGTTATCTGGGATTCACATCTCTTGCCAGCTCTAGAATGGGATCTAAGCCAATTCAGAGCCAGTCTCTCCACCCCTCGGTATCTAATGAGGTCATAAATGAGAAGGCTCTTGGCAAAATATAATGTGCTGTGCCTCTGATGGTGCATCTGCATGTGTGTGCAAGCCCTTGGGTGTGTATGCATGCGTGAGAATGTGCAGCTTGTGAGTGTGTGTGCGTGTGTGTGCAATGTGTGTGAGTATGCACATTCCCTTAACTTGATGGGATAGAATAACTGCAAGCTGCCCAAGGCTCCTTATTTGGCTGGGTCTTTTCTCCTCTAAACTTCTCACAATTTTTCTTGTGTTCCCTCACTGTTTCTTAGTTTACCAGAAAGGGAGCAGGTCATGGTCCAGAAATTTATTTATTGTCTCTAAGCCTGCCCTCTCTCCTTTTCCTCTCCCCCTCACCCCATCCTGAGGCTGTCCCTGGAGTTCTGGCTTCCCGGCCCTCCCAGCATGGCCTAGTCTGCAGGAGTGGCAGCTTGCCTGGCTCCTTTGTGCAGCCCACCTGCCACCTGCTTTTCCCTCCAAGGCTCCTCACTGGCTGCTCTCACATCAATGTCCCATTGACTCTGCAACATCCTAGCACTCCACCCCCAGAAATGCCCTTATTATTCCAACTTACAAGCAGGGAAGTGAGGGGAAATGTCTTTCCCAGAGTTACCTAGCCAACTGGTGGCAGTACTGGGGTTTTATCTCCTACTTAACTCCAAAAACTTCTTTCTTAACTGTTGTGGCCTATCTGTTAGGCATGTGCTAGCTCATTGGCTGGATGAATAAATGAATGAAAGAACAAATGCACAAATCAGAAGGTCAATAGTGAGCTAAAAGAGAAGGTTAAATAATATTAATAATGGCTATCATTTATTAAGCACCTACTATGTGCTCAGTGTTTCATACAAAAGCAAATGGAGCCAAGATTATTGTTATCCCCATTTTGCAGTTGAAGAGGCTGAGGTCAGAGAAGTTAAAACATCTTGTCCAGTGCAGGACCTACGATTCTAATTTGTCCCCTCTAGAGGAGGGGTGAGTTGGCAGAGCCTAGCAACAAGTGCCCATTGCGGGCCAGTCAAGACTCTCAGGAAGCTGTGTCTACAGGGCCCTTCCCAGTGACACTTCGTCCCCACCCCTCCTGTCTTGGGGCCATTTCCCCATTTTTCTCTGAAACGGGTTTCTATTTCAGTCTAGGATGGAGATCTGCTGGCCCAGCTCTGATTCTTCCTCTGACAATTGGCATGTCTAGTAAGAACCAGTGCCATGGTCTGAGCATGTGGAGGTATCCTCCTGTTCCCCCTGACCCAAAGCCATCCCTGTCATTAACAGCTCCCATGATAGGACGCACCTGTTCCAGATGCAGTCATGGGTCTGTGGAGATTGCCTAGATACCCAGGGATGAGTTGATTCAGCCCTCTGCTTAGAGAACTCATGGGCTGGGTGGGCTGAGTCTGTAGTAATTGGAGCAGAGCCTGGCATCCTGACTCAAAATGCAGAGCTTGTTTTCACGGCCTGAGACAGAGCTAGGGCTGTCCTGTAGCCCCAAGAGAGATCTGACCTCTAGGAGTCAGATCTCAGCTCAGAGTGAAGGATGATGCTGTCCCTGTCATTCCAGTGAGATGAGAACTAGCCATTCAGGTCAGCTTGAAGTTCCCTGAGTACCTTCTGTTAGGGATGCAGTGGAGGGAACACACTGCACAAAGAAAAGAAATCAGATGTTGAAACCAGAGTTGGGTTTGAATCCAGGTGCCAGCATTTGCTGGCAAGTTATTTAACTTCTCGAAACCTCAACTTCCCCATTTATAAAATAGGATAATAGGACCTACCTAACGAGCTCGTGGAGTAGATAAAAAAAGAAAAGGCACGTAAAATTACTTGTAGGCTCTTAGGAAGTTTTAGTTCACTTCCCCCCTAACCTTGGAGAGCCCTTCATCTGAGAAAGAGGTTATTCCTCTAGGCAGCAGCTAGACTGATGGTTGAGGCAAGAAACAAAACTTGTAAGATGTTAAAACAAACCCTATAGGTACCAATATTTGACATTATGGTGCACAGCCTCATTTTTTGTGTCACAAAGGGGAAATAGAAGCACAAAGAGGATGTTTGAGGCAGTTTAAAATGCCTCTGTTGTAAAAATTTGCTTGAATAAAGTGGATAATAGATTAAAATCTAAACAGTTCCCAGCTTAAGTCTCCTGACCAAGCCAGAAAACTCTCTGTCAGACTTCCAGAATCATTAGTGAGATTCACTGAGAACCTATTTTGTGCAGGCCCACACCATGGTTTTATTATAGATTTATCTTTGCAACAGCAACGACCATGAAAAGTTAACACTGTAACCCATGTTTAATGAGCAGGGAAACTGAGTCTCAGAGCATTACATAACTTGCTGTAAGTCATACAGCTGATTGAAGTAGAGAGAAGACTCAAAACCAGGACTGTCAGGGCCTGAAACCCATGACTCCCCTACTCCATGGGGTACTTGTTCCATAAAAGATGTCAGGCCTCGGGTCAGAAATACATTAAGTGGAAAAATATAAATGACAACCAAAAAAAGGAACAATTAAGAATATGCAAATCAAAATTATACTTTATACTCGTTTAGAATGGCTGTAATAAAAAAGACAGACAATAACAAGTATTGACAAGGTTGTGGAGAAATTGGAACTCTCATACATTGCTGGTGGGAATGTAAAATAGTGCAACCACTTTGGAAAACAGTTTTTCAGTTCCTCAAGAAATTAAACATAGAGCTACCATAAGATCCAGCATATACCCCTCAAAATTGAAAGCATACATCCACACAAAAACTTGTAAACAAATGTTCATAGCAGTGTTATTCATAATAGCCAAAAAAATGGAAATAACCCTAATATCCATAGACTGATGACTAGATAACCAAAATATGGTATATTCATACAATAGAATATTATTCAGCCATAAAATGAAATTCTGATCCATGTTACAACATGGATGAACCTTGAAAACATTACACTAAGTGAAATAAGCCAGAAACAAAGTGGCACATATAATTCCCTTTATATACATTTCCAAAATAGGCAAATCCACAAATACAGAAAATAGATAAGCAGTTTCTACAGGAGAAAAGGAGAAAAGAATGAGGAGAACTGCTAATGGGTACAGGGCTTCTTTGTGGTGGTGAAAATATTCTGAAATTAGTGGTGATGGTTGTATAGTCCTGTGAATATACTAAAACCCACTGAATTATACACTTTGAAAGAGTGAATTTTGCAGTAGGTGAATTACATCTTAATTTAAAAAAATACAGGAGCAGGAATATACAAGTTACATGGAAGGTTGAGACTAACTTTGACCTTAAGGTGGGAGAGCATGGACACTCAACTGTGAGCTTCCTGGCAACTGAAACAAAAAGGGAGAAGCAAGAGTAGGAAAGGGCCAGCTCCTTAGGGAAACCAACTCTTCCGGGGCCTTAGGTCTAGAGGACAAGATTCCCGCAAGTCTGCGTGAGCTGACTATCATGCTGAATTGTCAAAAACACAAATTTCTTACATCCTCTGCCTGAGATTCTGACACAAGCAGTATCAAGAACTTAGAGGAGTCTGTGATTTTACCACGCTTGCAAGTTAGCCTGCTACAGTTCACGGATGCTTGCAGAGGACATAACACTCCTAGTTAGAGAGACAAAGAATTTTGTTCCTCATCGCAATAGTAGCAGGAAGAATATCAGTATTAGCATAGGTTCCTTAAGACCTAATTCCCATGTGGCAATGCAAAGAAAGCCAAATAATACCAGCACATGCAATGGATTGTATTATGAGAAAAGAACCTTGACATTGGGCACGTGGAATCTTTTATAATGGGCAGTAAACCTGCTAGACCTTTGCCTTGGAGGAAGACATTGCCTTTGTTAGACTAGACAATCAACAAACCTACCTTTTGCTCCAGAGGGAGACACTATCACTATCCTCCAAGGCTATTTGCTATGCAACATTCTTGAAAAGATGGTCTGGCACAAGGGCAGTTTGTCTCCACTCAAGGCATGCAGAAATCTGAGAGACCCATGGAAAACTGTCTCCTGACATGTAGATGTAATTTAGGTCAGGGTTGTTTATGTTTGTATGCTTTTTACTGTAGTAAAATATAACATGATATACAATTTACCATTTTAATTCTTTTTATGGTGGTATAATATACGTAACATAAAATAAGTGGTTTTAACTCACAACACATCTGACACCAAAGTGTGGTGTTTTTACCTGACACCAACCAACTCTGACATCAACACTGAGAGGCAGCACAGACCCCATAGGTTAAAGGCTCAGTCCCATGAGACTGCCCCTCTAATTCAGATGTCAGTTGAAAATTCTGGGCCTTCTGTACTTTTGACAAACCAGCTCTGTATTGGGAGCTCTCACAATCCCCTCAAGTTCAGTAATTTGCTAGAGCGGCTCACGGAACTCAGGAAAGCAATTCATTTTCTCCTACTGGATTATTATAAACAATACAGCTCAAGAAGAGTCAAAAGGAAGAGATACACAGGTCAAGGTATGGGGCAAGGGCTGTGGAGCGGAGCTTCCACATCCTCTCTGGGTTTACCACTTCCCAGCCCTTCCATGCATTCACCAACCCAAATGCTCTCTGAACCATGATGTTTAGGGGTTTTAATGGAGGTTTCATTTTGTAGGCATGGCTGATTAAATCATTGTCCATTGGTGAATGAGCTCAAACTCCAAGCCCTCCCCGTCCCTAGAGATTATGGGGTGAGGCTGAAAGTTCCAAGACCAAATGAAGGTTTGTTCTTTCTGGCAACCAGCCCCATCCTGAAGTTATCTAGGGACCTGCCAAGAGTCAGCTCATTAGAACAAAAAATACTTCTATCACTCAGGAAATTCCAGGATATGTAGGAGCTTGTGTCAAGAACCAGAGGCAAATACAAATTGTATCTATCTTATTATAAAGTTATCATTTTAATCCTTTTTTCTTTTTGTTTCAGCTTTATTAAAATATAATAGACAATTAGTTGCTCATATTTACATTTTAGGATTTAATGAGTTTTTTCTCATAGTTGGCATACAAAATATATTAGTTTCAGTTGTACAGCATAGAGATTAGAGCTCAAGTGATCACCCCACTAAATCTAGTACCCTTCTTCCCCCTTACCTTATAATGTTTTTACAACATCGTTGACTTTTTTTCCTTATGCTACACTTTATATCTCTGTGACTATTTTGTAACTATACATTTGTACTTCTTAATCTCTTCTCCCTTTTTCACCATCCTTCCAAACCCCCTCCTGTCTAGTAGCCCTCAAAATATTCTCTGTATCTATGCATTTGTTTCCATTTTTGTTATCATTGCTTATTTTGTTTGTTTAGACTCCGCACATGTGTGAAATCATGTGCTATTTGTCTTTACCTAGCTTACTTCATTCACTTAGCGCAATACCCTCTCGGTCCATCAATGCAATATCTTTTTCCATCTCCTTTCTTTTAGTCTCTGTGTGTTTTTTAATCTGAAGTGAGTCTCTTGTAGGCAGCATAAGTAGGGGTTGTGTTTTCTTATCCATTCACTCTATTATTTGGTTGGAGCACTTAATTCTTTTCCATTTGAGGTAGTCGTTTGTGGATATGTAGTTATTACCAATTTTTATTCATGATTTTTCATACATGTTTTTTCATCTTAAAGAAGTCTCTTCAACATTTCCTGTAATACTGGCTTGGTGCTGATAAATTCCTTTTGCTTATTTTTGTCCAGGAAGCTCTTTATCTGTCCTTCAACTCTAAATGATAGCTTTGCTGGATAAAGTAATCTTGGTTGTAGATCCTGGGTTTTCATCATGGTAAATATTTTGTCCCAAGCACTTCTGTCCTCCAAAGTTTCTTTTGAGAATTCAGCTGCCAGTCTGAATTCTGGGTGCTCCCTTATAAGTAACTAACTGCTTTTCTCTTGCTGCTTTTAAGATTCTCTCTTTGTATTTAACCTTTGGCATTTTAATGATGATGTGTCTTATTGTGGGCCTCTTTGGGTTCCTCTTTCTTGGGACTCTCTGAGATTCCTGGGATTGTATATCTATTTTCTTCACCAGATTAGAGAAGTTTTCCATCATTATTTCTTCAAACAGCTCTTCAACTTCTTGTTCTCCCTCTCTTCTTTCAGGTACCTCTAGTACACAGATATTTTTATACTCAATTTTGTCCTAAAGACTCCTTAAATTATTATCATATTCTTGGCTTCTTTTTCTTGCCATTCTGATTGGGTGTCCTTGGCTACCCTATTCTCTATATTGGTGGTTCAATCTTCTTCTTCATTTACGCTGTTGATTCCCTCTAATATACCCTTCATCTCAGATAAGGTGTTCTTCCTTTCTAACTGGTTCCCTTTTATAATTTCCATTTCCATTTTTATGTTCTTTATTATCTTTTTGTTAAAGTTCTTACTGAGTCATCTACTCTTCCCCCAAGTTCATTGAGCATCTTTATAACCAGTGTTTTGAACTCTGTATCTGTTAAGACTGCTTGACTCCATTATTCCTAGATCTCTGTTCTCTTCACTCATGTGGTTTCTGCTTCTTTGTCTTCCCATTTTGGCTGTCTTTCTGTGTCTGTTTCTATGTACTATGCAAAGTTCCTAAGTCTCTCAGTCTTATTATCATGGCTTTGTGTAGTAGGTGTCCAGAGGCACAGTCCTGAGAGGGGTTCAGCTGCAGGTCAGTTTTAGCCTCAATTTGTGTCTCTCCAGGGCCACCTATTAAGATTCAGCAAGCAATCCACAGATGCTGTGCTTATAGTTGCCTCAAGAAACCATACCAGAGTCTATGGTCATGCCATTCTGAATGTGCCTGATCTCTTCTGATCTCGGAAGCTAAGCAGGGTCAGGCCTGATTAGTACTTGGGTGGGAGACTACCTAGGAATACCAGGTGCTGCAGACATATTTAAAAAAAGGAAGGAAGGAAGGAAGGAAGGAAGGAAGGAAGGAAGGAAGGAAGGAAGGAAGGAAGGAACCACTCTGGCATTTCTATCCAGGAGAAAGCCTCACATTTGGCCCTCACTCTAACAGTTCAGTGTAGCCCTGTAAGTCCCTGGTGACCCCCACCAAGCAGCCCACCCTGCACTAGTGCTCAGAGCAAGCGAATCTGTCACTACGAAAGTCTGGTCATAGACTCAGCCCCTTTAAGAGGCATTGGCCGCTGCCAAATGCAGCTGCCACAGCTTCTGTTCCACTCAGCCACTTGGGATGAGCAGCCTCACAACCTGTCCCTATCCTACCTACTCCCATTGCAGGATGATTTCTTATTTCTCTTCCTAGTTGTAGGGCATGTTCATCTAGACCCCCAGGCAACTCTGCTTGCAGTTTGCTCCATGTTTCGTTCACAACTTCAATGTGGTTGTAAGGGCAGATGAACACAGCCTCTATCATCTACATCATTTTTACTTCTCTCATTTTAACCCTTTTGGATATAAAATTCAGTGGTATTAAGTATATTCACATTGTTGTGAAACCATCACCACTATCCATCTCCAAAACTTTTTGATCATCCCAACTGAAGCATTGTACTCATTAAACAACAACTCCCCATTTCTCCCTCAGCCCCAGATAATTACGATTCTACTTTCTGTCTCCATGAATTTGACAATTTTAGGTACTTCATGTAAGTGGAATCATGCAGTGCTTATCCTTTTGCATTTTGCTTATTTCACTTAGCATGTTTTCAAGGTTCATTCACATTGTTGCATGTATGAGAATTTCCTTGCTCTCCATAAGGCTGAATAATATTCCGGTGTGTGGATAGACCACCACTCGTTTAACCATCATTCTGTTGATGGACAGTTAGATTGTTTCTACCTTTTGGCGATTGTGAATAATGTTGCTGTGAACATTGGTGTTTAAATATCTGTTTGAGCCCCTGCTTTCAATTCTTTTTACCTAGAAGTAAATTTGCTGGATCTTATGGTAATTCTGTTTATTTTTTGAAGGAACTGCCATGCTTTTCTTCACAGCTGTTCCATTTTACATTCCCACTAGCAATGAACAGCATTCCAATTTCTCCACATCCTCTTCAATACTTGTTATATCTTGGTTTATTTGTTTTTTTCATTCATTTGTTTTACTTTTTTTTATATATAATAGCCATCCTAACAAATGTAAGGTGATACCTCATTGTGGTTTTGATTTGCATTTTCCTAATGATTAGTGACTTTGAGCATCTTTCATGTGCTTATTGGCCATGGATATTTTCTTTGAAGAAATGTCTATTCAAGCCTTTTGCCAATATTTGAATCAAGTTGTTTTTATTGCTGTGGTTATTGAGCTGTAGCAGTTCTTTATATATTCTGGATGTTAATCCCTTATCAGATATACTTTCAAATATTTTCTCTAATTCTGTGGGTTGTCTTTTCATACTGTTCATAGTGCCCTTCAATGCACAAAAGTTTTTTTTAATTTTGATGAATTCTAATTTATATATTTTTTCAATTGTCATCATATTGGTTCCATGTTGGTCAGGACTATTTTGATTGCAAGTGACAAATGCAAGAAGCTTGAACAAAACAGGTATTACTTCATGTATTAGTCCAAATTAGACCTAGATTGGACGTGACTAGATCCAGTAGTTACAATGATGTCATCAGCACTTTCTCTTTTTGTATCCTTTCTCCTGACTTCCTACATTCTCAACCAAGTTCTTTTTAGAAGCACCAGGCTTCCAGAGCCCTCAAAGATAATAATCCTGGAGGAAAAGGGAGAGAACCTTTCATGCTGCTTGCACCAAAATTCTGGAAGGCAAGCCCTACCCAGTTTCCCCTGAACCAATCACTGGTGAGGGGTCTGGATGGATGCTTTGATTGATAAGGGGTCTGGGTCAGGTATCCACCTTGAATGAACAAGATTACCGAGGAATGGGAGAAGGGTGCTCCACAGCAAGAGATACTTGACAGGCACACATTTCTCCCCAGGAGAGGTCTAAGAATCTGATGCGCAGCCAGAGTCATGAGATTCTCCTTGAATGGACATTCCTGGCCTCAGATTTCCCATGGGGGGTGGCGGGGGACACTGGAAGAAGTAGAGGGACTCCTTTTAGTTGGTTTCTAAAGACTTCCTAGAAGAGGCAGCATTTGTGGAGCCCTGCAACTAGTGGGAGGGTGACCCCAGGGCAAGCTGGGTCCCAGGCAGATTGGGTAGAGCAATAGAGGGAATTGATTTCCCTGCCATCTGAGAGCCTCCCTACCCCAGCCCTAGTGTACTGTAGGAGCTAAGAACGTGGACTCTGGAGCTGGACTACCTGGGTTCATAGCCCAGTAGCCTTTCATTCTACCTGTGCCACCTCAGGCAAATCAGTTATTTTCTCTGGGCCTTGGTATAAAATGAAGGTAATACTATACTGTCTCACAGGGACTAAATGTAATGTACATCTGGCCTGCAGTGAGGTTTAACAGTTGTATCATTATTATTTTTAATTTGGACCTCTTTTCCAACCACATTTACTGCTGTACTGGCAGCTCCCGTGTTCACCATCCTTCAAGGTGCCTCATCCAGCCTCCATTCTTGTTATTCCTTCTCCATGAAATGCCTTTGCTTCCATATGTACTTGGGCATTTCTTTGCTGCCTTCTCCACTGAATCTTCTCTGCCTGTGAAGCCAGCTCTCTGGCCTGGGCCCCCTCAGGACTCTGCAGCACTGACATCTGCCTTCAATTATGGACCTTCAGGTACAAGTTTCTTGGTTATACTAAGCTCCTGTGGGCAGGGCCTGGGTCTTTTGCTGAGTTCATAAAGAAGTCTTCCAACTGTGGGGAGATGTGGGAAGAGGGCAGTCTAGGGATGGAAACAGCACTGACCAGGGAGCAAAGGAGAACGTAGCTGGTCCTAGGAACTGAAAGTGGCTGGTTCTCAGGGCCCTGCAGGTCACCTGTGAAAGGCAGGAGGGAGTGCTGAGACAGAGAGATTAGCAGGGCCAGGTTTGCCTTGACCCTCAGGCCCTGGGAAACCATAAAATGCTTAGGCAGAAAAGTGATGAGGTCAGAATTTTGCTGAGCAAAGATTCCCTCTGGTTGCAGAAAGGGGATGGACTGACCAAGGAGGTGGAAGAGGGGGAGCATGAGGTGGCTGCACTAGGTTGAAGCAGGAACAACAGGATGGGAAAAGTAGCCAGGTTGACAGATATAAGAATGGAGAACAAACAGGGCTTGTTGATTAATTTAAAGTGGAGAGAGTGTGGATGGCACCTCAGTTTTCCCATCAGGGAAATGGCAATGAACAGGCCTGCCCCACTGGCCTCTCCAGGGAATTTGAAGATAACAGGTACCTGGCACTGATTGCTTTAAACAGGAACCATATCTCCCATTTAGTCCCATGTGCTACCCTCAGCCCATCCAAATCCCAAGTAGGATCCAGGTTAAGTACAAGACAAGACATTAAGGAGGCTTTTTTAGGTCTGCAAGCTCCAAGGACCAAAGCCAGGCCTCCCCACTAACCCCATCCTGGCTGAGCTGTGCTTTTGGGACATCTAACTCCCTTGAGCAGAGTAGGGCCTGAACCACTCTGCCAGAGAAGAGACCAGCCCAGACCCACAGTTTCCTGGAACGGATGGTACATGGTTTCTTACTGTTTTGTCCTCCTCAGCCATACCTTGCAGAGACGCAGGCTGATTTGTAAGGCAAGTTCACCCTGGGAACAGTCCTGAGCACAAGGGCCAGGCCAGGGCCACATGCTGGTGCTGTAGGAATCTCACCCCCTCACTAGCTGGGTGTCCTCAGGAATCATGAATCCAGCTGCCCAGCAACAGGGCTAGGAGTACAGCCCAAGTATACTGTCTTTCACACCTCACCAATGGGTCAAAATTGTTGTTTATCCCAGGAGCCCAGTGCCTCTCTTCTCCGAGCTTCAATTTTCTCAGCTGCAAATTGCGTGTGAAGAAAGAGAGAACTCTGGAAGTTCTAAGGGCTCCTTTCCGCAGTCAGAGAGGAAAGGGTCTGCATGGGCCTAGCAGCTGGAGGAAGTTGTTTTCTGGACTCCCCCAAGTCCCCAGCTACCAAAGCCACACCCTTGCTTCCCCAGGAGAGGAGTCAGACTGGAGCAGCAGCTTTAGGAATAAGGTCCAGGGCAGGAGGCCCCCATAGGTGCACTACAGGGCTGTAGGCTATCCTCTCACCTGCTCTGAGCCCTAGATTCTCCTCTGTGATCTGTGGACTGAAGTAGGACACCTCTGAAAAACACCTCCCCCTGATCTGTCTTTCTAGCATTCTGGCTATCAGGGCTGTACAGGGGTGTATAGAAGAGGAATAGGAGGCTGCTGTGAATCTGGCATTTGAGGCCCCTTAATTTGACCCTACCCCCAGCCGGCACTGGAAACTCCCTGTTTCAGAGCCGGCACTGGAAACTCCCTGTTCCAGAGCCAGGGCCCCACTTCAGATCCTATTATCTCTGACCCCGACTCCAACCACATCTAATCTGTCCTCCATACAGCAGCACATAGGACCTCCTAAATCTCAAATTTGACCGCACCTCTGCCCTGCTTTACAAACTATTGAGGGCTTCTCAGCTGGCACCCACAATGCAGATGCCAGCTTTGTGGCCTTGCATTTGAGGCCTTTTGGGACCTGGCTCTGATGACCTCTCAGCCTGAGCACCTACAACCATAAACACTTGCAGATACCCCATGACCTTACATCTCCAACAGATCTCCCCTTTCTTGTCCATACTCTACAAAAGGCTCACCTCCTCCAGGGAGCTTTCCTTCATACCCCAGGCAAGGAGAGAGGCCTCCTCTGTCTTCCCAGAGACCCCTTCATCTGTCCTTCTATCAGCTGAAGCTCCTCAAGAACAGGGACCAGAGCCCTGTGAAGCTCCCTGAAAATGCAAGTCAAATGAATGAAAAAGTGAATGAGTAGATAAGCAAACGCCATAAGTGAGCTCATTTTTTCGTGGATTTAGCTGGTCCGTGATATAATTATTAGCGATAATAGAAGCCCTACTGAGTAAATACCTGCTTTCACCAGGTACTGAGTCGGGTGTTCTAGATCCATCGCTTCATTTGAGCCTGAACAGTGCTGTGAGGCAGGTATTATAATCTCTGTTTTATAATTAAGGACAGAGGCTCAGCAAGCTAAAGTCACGGCTCATAAGCTGCAGAGTCAGGGTGGAAACCAGGTCTGCCAGGTGCCAAGCTCTGCAGAGGGAATCGTGATAGATGGCTGAGGGGTGCAGATGCCAGGAATGGACATTTGGATCCAACTGACCTGAACTGAGGCACCCAGGGGTAGGCATTGGTTGGGAATGTATGGGACTGCATGGGAGGATTAGAATTACTAATGGGGCTTGAAGAACTCTGAGTTTTCCAGGGAGCTCAAAGGAGAGACCCCTTCCAGGATGGAACTTCATATTTTATATAAGCGGAGGTGTTGCCAGGGGGTAACTTAGAGGACTTTGTACCTCCCCACCTTCACTTGTTTCATGATTGATAGCCCCTCCTATTCTGCAACACAGACAATTGCTGCTTTCTCAAACTGATGTCATGAACTATGCAAAGGTATCAACCCCTCCTCTATCCCGTCCAGATTCCCAATCACCACTTAAACAGAGGTACCACTGTCCATCCTGAGTTCCACCCACATTCCCATTAGAGTCTGGGCCCTTTTCCTGGAAGACTTGTAGCCGCCTGGGGGTGGGGAGGTATATCAAACAGAAGTCACCCGGCAGTGGCCTGTTTTTTCCCCCCAAGGTCTGTTGTGTCAAGTCACTTCTGAAATTTCCTGGTGATGGAACTCAGACAGACACTCTCTCCCAGGCTCATCTTGCCAACCTCCCCTAGAAACATGAAGTGCCCACTGTTCTCTAATCTGGGCCCAAAGGCTCCCTGCTCTGCTCTGATCTGGGCTCAACTGCAAGGATATCAGAAATGCAGTAGGAAGGAAGTAAAGACAAAGCCATGAGAACTCTTCCAGAAACTTGACTGTGAAGGGAGGAAGAAGCAAGGCTGGAGAGGCACATAGGTAGGGTCAAGGAAGAGCTTTGATTAGGATAGGAGAGGGAAGGATGGAGAGGGCTGTGGGAGGAGGAGAAGGAGCCAGCAGAGCAGGGTCAGTACAGGAGGAGGTGGCCGGAGGCCCAGGAGGACTGCAGAAGAATGAGGAGAATGGGGAGCACCATGGATTTATTTAGGTGGCCAGGAAGTCAAAGAAGGCCCCTCTGCAAGGGTTCTCTTTAGTGAAGGAGGACTTGAAGGCTGTTGGGGTTAAGAGTATAGGGCTGACTAGAAAGATGGGGCAAAGGCTTAGAAGAGAGGAGAAGGAAGCAAAAAGTTCTCCAACCCAGCCAAGTGTTGATTTCATTTGTGGGCCCTCAGGGTCCTCAGCTAAGTTGCACCCTCCAGCCACGCTCAGCTCCACAGTGCAGGACAGAGCAGTCTGACGGTGCCAAGAGTAAAGGATAGGAATGGATTGGCTGTATTCATAGGATCCTGAGTTCTGCAGTAGAAGTCCAGGCTGGCAGGAGAAGGGAGATAAGCTGGAAAGGTGCTGGCCCAGGGTTCAGGACAGCTCCAAATCAGAGGCCCTGGTGCAGAGGTAGTGATGGTGTGCAGGCTGGGAGACTGGGAGGCTCTGGGAAAGCAGGGTGGAGCAGAGCCAATCTAGAGATGGGGTGGGGGTGGAGGAAGATATGGGATAGAGGTGAGAGTGTCAGTAAGACCTCAGACAGGGCTGGGCCAGGCCATGTCCAGTTCATGCTTCTCGGTTGGTACTATTCACAGCCTGAATCTCACATATATAGAGGCAGCCCCTTTGAGGTCTCTGACAGCCCCCAGTCAACAATAAACATACTTACTGTAACACACATACAGTAAGTACAAACTATAGCTTGTGATACAAACACAGCCTCAAGCCAAGTCCCCTTTGCCCCCAGTCAGACCTCTGCTCCTAAATTTTTATTGAGTATTTACTACATGCCAGGCACTGTTCTAGGCACTGGAGATACAGTAGCAAATAAATCATGAAACCCCTTCTCCCAGTGGAGTTTATGTTCTGGCGGGAGGAGATGGACAATAAGCAAAAAATTAAATAGTATGTTAAAAAATGATAAATGCTAAGGAGAAAAATACAGCCGAGGAGGAGAGTAGGGAGCGCATGTGTGCAGAGTGGGAGGCTGCAATTTTAGCTAGAGCAGTGGGGAAGAGCCACATCAAGAAGGTGTCACCTGAGTGAGCACCTAAAGAAGATGAGGTCTGTCCTGTGTTTTTTGTTCACCCTCCACATGCACCAGTGCATCTTCTTCAGCAGGAACCACCTGTGTCACCACTGACCTCTCACATTACACTCTAAGCCAGGCAGTTGACTGTCTTTGATCTCCTCCTCCCCAGCCCCGCTCAAATGCCTACAAAGTGCTTCCCCTCCCACACTAGGTTGGCCACACATGGGGACCCAGTCCCACATGGCTGACATTCGAGGGTGAGAATTTGGGGTTTGGTGGAAGGCAGTTCAGTTGATTGAAAGACTACTGACTGACAGGTGGCCTTGGCAAGGCACTAAGCTTTTGGATGCCTCAGCTTCCTCCTCCCAAATGAGAAGAAGAGACCATGCCTCCCTCCCTTTACCACCATGCCCCACAGGACCAGGCAGGGAATAAGACAGGACAGAGGCAGAGGGTTTTATCCTCAAGTTTAGAAAAATGGTCATGGCCCCCTGGCCTCATACCTGGTTGTGGGCTCCACCACTGGGTTCTCTGGTCCTGAACATAAGCTCTAGAATTGCCCAATGGGAATCTAGAATAACTGATGAGTAGTCTTAGGACAGTCTCTATAGGGTGTCCTAGGGCTTGGAGGCAGCCAGGCTCCGTGGCCTAGAGGTAGGCCAGATTGGGGATAGAAAGTAGTACCTAGGGGCATATCTCAGATGTTGGTGTAACAAAGCACATCTCCCAGTGACCTTTCTCAAGGTGGAATATTGTGGCCTGGGAGAGAAGGAGTGATCTCCCTGGCATGGGAGGTATGCAAGCAAGGGTCAGACAGACAAGTTCTGCCAAAGAGGCTACAGGGAGACTCCTTCTCTGAGTTGTTGGAGACAACTCTGGCTCAGATGCTCTTAAGGCCTCTCTGACCCTAAGAGTCCAGAACTCAGAGCTCTGACATTGACCCCTGGGTGCTGGAGTCCAGTTAGGTGTCTTGTCTCTGCCAGGTAGGCTTGAGTGCTAGAGATGGTCAGAGGGTTGCCTTCCGTGGAAAGTGAGGTGTTCTCTGAGGTTTCTTCCACACTGAAACTATGTGTGAGAGCTAGGGACAAAGCTGCCTACCTCTGGGGCTTCAATGTCTGTGTGAAACGCTCAGTGCTGGTGGTCAGCCCTTCCCGAGGGTCAGGGGCTGGGGGACCCAAGAAGTCTCAGAGGTGCTACTCCTACAGTCATTACCTTCATTCCCCTTGGCAAGTCTTCTCTGTCGTCAGCCAAGGTAAAGATTTTTTTAAATTATATTGAGTCAGGCAGCACCAAGGACAGAGCCCTGTGGCTTGTCTTTACAGACTGGGTTCATTCATTCAACATTTCCCTCCTGGGAGCAGAAACCTGTGTTGGTCTCTGGGGCCCCAAAGACAAAGCAGACTTTGTTCCCAATTCCTAACAAAGCTAAAGAAGGGAGGAAGTCTGGCTCATATTGACTCTTGGGCTAGTCCTTTCTGCCGTATCTCTCGGCCCCCATTTCTTTGTCCTATCTCAGGCCACCGTGTTCCTGAGAGGTAGGGTGCCATGCTAGATTTACTGCGCACTTTGAGCAAGTTCCTAATCTCTCTGGCCTCAGTTTTCCTGCAGGAAAGTAACACCTCTCTTCCTGACTACAGACTTTACCATTACCTAGATCTGCATCCTAGTCCTGGCTCACGACTGACTCACTATGTCACTTTGGGCAAGCCACCAGCCTTTTCTAAGCCTGCTTCCTCATCTGTCAATGGGGAGGATACAGCCCACTACACAAGGCTGTTGTAAAAGAAAATGAAAACCTGAATTGAAAGCATTTAGCACAGTGGCTGGCACCAGCTGTGTAGCCAAGAAATTGTTGCAGTAAAGTAGAGGAAATAGGAAAATAAAGCTCAGGGAGGTGAAGTGACCCCTCCAGGTTACACAAGTAGAAGACAAACCTAGGACTGGAACACAGGTTTCCAGCTTCCCAGTTTCCTGCCCAGGAGCTACTGAGATGACACAGTGGTTACTCTGGGTGCTGATGGAGGAGGAACTCTCCTCCTGGGAAATGAATTGGGGGGCTTCCCTAGCTGCCCCCATGGAGATAAAGCTTGACCTGACAATCTCTCAATCCCCACTTGCCCCTCTACCAGTGGCCTCCAGGTACATGGTTGATTCCAGCCTCCTCTGCAGGTATATTAGGGTTCCAGAACCAAAGCTGTGAACATGGGCTGTGGAGAGAGGAGAGGGAAGCATAGAGGTGCAGGTCCATAGGCAGGACTCCCGATTTCAAGTGACAGAATCCTAAGTCAGATGGACTAAGGCAAAAGGGAATTTATCAGCTCACACCACCAAAAAGTCCAGGGGAAGGTAAAGCTTTACACATAGGTGGAAGCAGATGCTCAGTGGTGCTCCCATCTCTCAACTCTGCCATCCTTTGACTTTACTTTGGATCGTCTCCTCCCTGGTAGTAGCACCTGCACTGCCTAGGCACAGTTCTCCTGGCACCAGCAACTCCAGGATCACTTCCTACCAGCTTTGCAAACCCAGTGGGAAAAACTCTCCTTCCCAATATTCCAGCAAAAGCTCTAGAATTGACTACGAGGCATCCAGCGAAGGTCGCCCATCTACCCCTGAGCCTGTTATGGAGCCTGCCGATCTCACTCTTCTCTCATTGACAGGCCTAGGTCTCAGGCCCACCACTCCCAGATCCTCAAGACTCCAGGAGAAAAAGGAGGAGATCCCCCAAAGGAAAAACAGGAGGTGGGGCCGTCATCCTGAGAAGGGGTCTGGGAATGGGTGGGAAGAAGCTATAGGGGAGCAGAACACTGACTGCTGGGGACAGGCCAGACTGGCTGGAGCTCAGCCATCTCTTCTCAGTGGAGTGGAGCCTGTTTATCTGAGAGGATGGGCGGGTCCCAAAGACTGCAACAGAGGCTCTTGGCTAACTACACTCCTTTCACTAAACGACGGTTCTTTTCTCTCTCTCTCTCTCTCTCTCTCTCTCTCTCTCTCTCTCTCTCTCTCTCTTTCTTTTCTTTTCTTTTCTTTTTCTTCCTTCCTTCCTTCTTTCCTTCCTTCCCAGGACCAGTCATGTTTTATTAGGTATTAATTGGGATGTGAATGGATTCAAGGGTTCTGGGCAAAAGTCATGGCATGAATGCAGAGTGTGCCCTTCACATTGAGTCTTCTTCAGTGGTACTTGTGTCCCCCTCATGTTTGAGTCCCTTGTAAGAACAGCAGTAGTTGAAAAACACATGAGCTTTTCACCATAGAAACCCCAGCGATGCTCCCTTTCTTCCCATTGACATACTTGTAATACTGATAATAACCTCTTTGAAACACTCCAGCAATGCCTTTAGGAGTGAAATCTCACATCAGTATCAGCTTGGCAGCTCCCCTATTTTGACATCTATGAGTTTCTTCTCCCTCGATGGTGTGACTGACACCATTTTGGGGGCCAGGGCGTCCACTCTGACTAGCCACATGACAACTCTGGCTCTTTCTTGAAGAGAGATCCAAGTAGCACACCTCCACAGAACGGTTCTTAAAACAGGACATCCCAGGGGTCTGGGCAAAGAACAGAGACCCTCCCACACCAGCTAAGGAAAGAGAGTTTATTGGAAGGTTTCTGGATCTCCCAGAGCCCTGGAAGTAAAAGAGGTGATACAGGCCTGGACTTTGGAAGCCGGCCACATGGACTCTCCCTCTGCTGTCGCCACTGCCTTCTGGGCCCTGTGGTCTCTCTCGCAGTTCTCAGCCCCAAGACCACCCATGACTTCTCAGCCCTGTGCCCACCAGGGTCACTATGGTCTCTGACCACTTCATCTCATTCCCAAGAGAGAACCTGTTGCTAACTTGCCAAACCTCAGTTTCCTCATCTGCAAAGTGAATATGGTAACTATGAAGAGTAATTGAGATATGGCATGTAAAGCATCTTTGCACACTGATTGGTACATCACTGTGCCCAATATAAACATCTGTCCAGATTACGGTGGGGATATTGTGAGCTCACTGATGGGTAGCTGGAGTCATAGCAGGGACTCAGGAGATACAAGTTCCCTTTTTGCTCAGCTTGTGGAGGCTGGAGAGAAACTGAAAAGAGCAGCCTCAACCCCCAAATTCCCCAAAACTGCAGCTTCCCCTTCCTTGCACTCAAAATGGTTGTTTCAGTTCTAGCTTTAATTCCCGTTGAGCAGGAGGTAAGAAGGGGAAGTGAGAAAGAGAAGAGAAAACAGGTGTCCTGCCCTCCCTGTTCCCTCCTTCTGCCAGGTTTGCCTGCTTTTGTGGCCAGCCTGATACCCCAAGTGAAACCAAAACTCCATAAAGGGTTGACTCTGCCCCCTGTTCATTGTCCCCTGGGTGCCAGAGGCAGCCAGGCTCTGTGGCCTAGGGGTAGGCCACATTGAGGATAGGAAGTAGTGCCTAGGGACATATCTCAGAGGTTAGTGTAACAAAGCACATCTCCCAGTGAGCTTTCTCAAGGTGGAATATTGTGGCCTGGGAGAGAAGGAGTGATCTCCCTGTCATGGGAAGTATGTAAGCAAGGGTCAGACAGACAAGCTCTGTCAAAGAGGCTTCAGGGAGACTCCTTCTTGAGTTGTTGGAGACAACTCTGGCTCAGATGCTCTTAAGGCCTCTCTGACTCTGAAGGTCCAGAACTCAGGGCCCTGACATTGGCCCCTGAATAGCCAAGGCAGTGGCATCAGGAACCTGGCCTCAGGCTGGCCTGAGGAGAGCTCCAGGGGTCTCCCTTGCCCTAGGTTGGCTGCTGCCCAGGTCAGGGATGGGTTGGTGACAGGAGCACATAATGATCCTGTCAAGTAGGCACCATGCCTAGCCCTTATTTATTGGGTGACAATTCAGGCTCAGAGAGGGTAGGTAGCTCGTGCTGGGTCACACAGCAAGTTGGTGTTGGATCCCAGTCTATCTGACTCTTTAAGGGAAGGAAACTGGGTCTTGGCCCATGTTATCCTGTGCCCTTGCTGCTAAACTCACAGGCTAGGGGCTGGGCAAGGGGGATTCCAGATCTTGTTTCCCAGCAGACAGGCCAAAGTTGGGAGACCTCTTCCCACATCCAGCCTGGTCTGGGCTGGTTCCTGGCTGGCTGGCAGGCTGTGACTCAGGCTTCCAGCTCCTGCTTCTGGCCGTCAGACCTCCTCATCCCTTCCAGATATGAGTGCCTTGGGGTGGGGACAGGGGAGGGAAGAGGATGCCAAGTCATCTAAAGTGTATCTTAGACCATAGGAGCCAAGAAGCCCAAAGAGCTTCAGTTCTTCCTTGCATTTAAACTGAATTGCTTCCGCTGCAGACATAAATTGACCCCATGTGTTGTTGCCTGAATTTTAAAAATGTTGTCCCCTCTACCGGATGAGGGACTTCATTGTTTCTGCCAATGGTATACCTGGAGGGAAAATGGGTGGTGGATACTTGGTGTCAGAGTGACACTCCCAGGGCCTCTACCTCAGACAGGCTCAGCACTGGCGCTGTCAGACTGCCAATGTCCCCCGAGGCTCCTGAGAGTCATATTGACCAGGTGAGGATCTGAGAACAGAGCTTGAGCTTATTTGGTAATGAGAAGTAGAGAAAGGCTGGAGACTGGCTCAAGAGGAAAGAAGGCTGGGAACCTGGTCCTAAGGTTGTTCTGTGCCAACCCAAAAGGGCAGGCCCCTGCCACCCAACCCAAGGCCGCTTGGTCTGAAGATGAGGCTAGCCGTCCTGGGCAGTCTGCTGGCGCCATCTCATGGCCATTGGCCCTCAGCGCAGGGAAGACATCCCCTTGGGAATCCCCTGGACTTGGGGGGAACATTGGAAAAGGGGGCTGTAGGGTCAGAAAGACCCTGTTAAATTGCCACTTGGGTGGGACATCTTGGGAACCTCACTGGCCCTTTCTCAATCTTAGTTTCTTCATCTGTAAAATAGAAAGAAGAGTCCCCCACCTCACGTACCTGTAGCTGCAGATAGACTGTGGTGAGTTGAGGGAGCCCAAGGTGGGGGCACTCAGGCTGGGCCTAGAATTGGCCATTCCATTAACAAGTGTTTATTGAGTATCTACTGTGTGCCAGGGCATCTCACATACATGGTGTCATTTAATTCTTAAACCAGCCTATGTGATAGATACCAATAATCATTCTCATTTCACAGATGAGAAAACTACAGAAAGGATAAGTAAGGATTATTCAAAGAAGGTGAGGGAAAGCATCCCAGGCAGAGAAAACAGCTTGTACGTAAGCTTAGAGGCTAGAAAGCCAGGTGGGGAAGGCTGAGGCTGGGCTCAGGAGCAGGGCAGTAGCATTTGGGTTCTGGCCTCCCATCTGGCCCCCTCTTTGCACAACTCATCCCATGCTCTAGCCACAGTATTTATTTTTCATTTCTCACACAGGGTAGGCCCATTCCCTACCTCTATGCCTCCTATCTGATATGTTCTCTTCAATCTTCAGAGTCCAAGTTCCCTTGACCCTTTAAGGCCCAGCAATAGACATACATGTCTTTAGAGGAGCCCGTTCATATCACCCCTCCCAGGTGTACCTATGAGCCCTAACACCTGAGCTCTTCCTCCTGAACCCAACCCAGCTGACAAGAACTGAAACCCAAACCCAGGATGACACTCTCAGGAAGCCTTCATAGTTGCTTCTATTCTTGGGACACACAGTGACCCACCCTGGTGGGGGTGACCAGAGGAGGTCATCCTGGGAAGATTGGCTACTGGACTGAAGACCAGCCCTCCTTTCTCCTCATGGGTCCCAGCACAGCTCAGATCAGACTGAGAAGTCCACACTCTTAACTGATACAAGTGACTTCCTAGCACTGACTTGAATATGCAATAGGTGCCCAATCCATGCACAATTGATGAAGTGTTTACCAGCTGTTTAAACTTGAATTTTCTCAGTATGGTTTAAACTTTTGGCCCCAGCTTGGTTGCTCAATCCCCTTACCTATAAAATGGGTTTGTGAGTGATGTCAGTGCTTACACCTTACAGGGTAAAAAGGGTCCTCTTCCCTTTGGCAGTCCATCCTTACAACCTGCCAGTGGCCAGTGTCACCACATTCTATTAAGGAGGCTCAGAGAGGAGAGGAAGGGGCTTGTCCAGAGTCACGCAGTAAAGACCAAGTTGAACAAGAACCTGAGCATCAAACTCCCAAGGCAGTGTTCTTTCTCTGAACCACCCTGTCCCTCCTCCCCTAGCTGCCTCAGCTGCTCCAAATCTAAGCCCACCTCCTTCAGGTCACCCTCCTGAGTGTTGCCTCCACCACTGGAGCTGGCTTCCTTGAGACTGTGAGGTGAGGAGCCACATCCCCTCCTCTAGCTGTTCTAGTAGCTCTTGAGTCCTGATCTGGTGGTGAGGAGGGGTGGGAGGAGGACTTGACACAGGCAGTGAGAACTCATGTGAGTTCTTAGGGCATCACCTCCATCCCCACAACTGACACGCATCACTTCCCTGTGAGCTCCAGACCTGCAGTGGGGAAGGGGGCAATGACTGCTAAATGGGGGAATATGGAAGTATCTGATGGCATATAGTCGGTGCTCAGTAAATGCTGTAGAGAAAAGGAAGACCGAAGAAGGAGAGGAGAGGGTGGCTAAATAAGTAAGTGCATAAGCAGATTGCCACATGGAGGATGGGCGTGTCTGTGAATGAGATATTGAATGAACATAAGGGGCTGAGGAGAAAGGAAGCTGCTAGGTTCACGGCACTGATAAGCAGCCTCTGGTCCCCCCCGCTCTCCTTTCTCTACCTCCTCATCACCCTCTTTCCTCTGCTGGGGTGAGGAAAGGTTCTGGGAAGGAGACCGTTTCTCCACCTCCTTACTCCTCTAGGCCCAGTTTCCGCCAGAGCTTGGTGTTCGGGTGTTAGGGAGGGGGTGGCTCCCCGTGGGGGCTATTTCAGTCAGAGACGGCCCTGCCAGGAAACAGAGGAAGCTGCCCGCCCTGTCGGAGGTGTTGAAGCCTGGGCTGAGGGCAGGACAGTGGGAACCTCATGTCTGGCTTCTCCTTGCTACACACTTAGGGTCACCAAGGCGCTTCGGGGACAAGAGGCACTTCGGGGACAGGAGGCTGCATGTGAGTTTTGGTGAATCTCCTGGCCACAGACCAGTGTGAGGTGGGTGTGGGGCTGGGTACAAGCGACTGTGACATTGGCCAGGCAGGCTGTGCTTATTGCTGACCTAAAGGAGGTCCACAGGGTTGGGGAACACAGAGGAAGTGACCCTACCCAGATGGGGCTTCAGAAAAGAAAGAAGCAAGATTGAATCTGGAGCTTGATGGACACTTGGAGTTTTGATGAGCAAAGATGGGTTAAATAGCACTTTGTGTGAAGCAGACAGTAAAGATGAGGAGGCCGGAGAGGAAGTCTGGATCTCTGGCTGTGAGTGGCTGTGTGGCAGTCTCGATATCTTGGGAACAGTGTGACGATAGAGAAAGGGACAGATAGGTTGGAGGGACCTGAGGTACTTCAGATGAGGCTAGAGGCTCTGCAGGAGCATGACTATCAGAGCAGAGGTTTAAGCTTTTCCCCAGAGGACAGGGGGATGCAGGGGAGGAGGTAATCAAAGGCCAGGAAGAGGCTGGAGTCTGAACTGGTCCAGGTCTCAGGGCCCAAGAGTAAATGACAAATTGTGAGAGCCAGAGGGAGCTAATGTCATCTGCTGCCCAGTGGCAGGGGCCAAGCAAGCCCTTCCTCAGAACCAACTCCTGCCAGGAACTGGAAGAGTAACTTCTAAATCCTCAGAAGGCAGAATGGATGTTCTCAGAGTGGCAGCCAGGCCTGCCTTTCCTGGCGCAGACCTGAAGGTTTGCCCTGGATCCCCTCATGTAGCCCTGCTTCCTTCCAAGTGTACCCATCTCACCAGGGAGTGGGGGGCAGAAAATGACTGGAGTCTCCAGTCACCTAAGGTGGAGTGCTGTCTCTGGGGTGGTGTCTGAGGGTGACAGACCTCCCAAAGGAGGGTTCAGGGGCATAGCACTGTTCCTTCCACCAGTTTCCTCCTCCTCACCATGACACTCTGCCCCTGCAGACTGCTCTCCTCTTAGGCCCTGCTTGCTCTACCTTCCTCCTCACCTGGGGACACCCTTGGAGACCTCACACCCCAGTCTACTCATAGAAACCCTCCTCAACCATCAGGGTCTTGCTCCAACCTTCATCCTCCTTTAAAAGTCTCAGCCATCCTCTGGCTTGCACTAGTCTACCCCCTCAGACAAACAGATGTATATGTATAGGTATAGGTATATGTATATATGTATTTCTGTATCGGCATCTATCTACCTATATCTATATCTATATACTGTCCCCTCATGCATCCATCAAGAAATAAATAATAATTAAACGCCTGGCATGTGAAAATCTTCTAATCTTAGCTTCCTGATTACAATGGTGGGACTGCTGTGCTTCCTCCTTGGCTTCCCCCTTGTGCCTAACTAGTCAACTGAGCACCCAGCACTCCGAACTCATGGGCTGAAGCCCCACAAAGAATCTTTGGTAACTAAAGGTGATATAAGGTGTGGGACACAGACTAGAGAATCCAAACATCATCATTTTGCAGTTGCCCAGAATCTGGGTAAAATATCTTCATCAAAATCAAATTTTAAGTTGGAAAATATTAGTGTGGGGAGTTATGTTTCCTTTAATATAATAACATTTACAAATCTCATAACTTTATTTAGCTGGTATATTCACATTAAAAATAGCTAACACTTGCCCTTTGTCAGGCACTGACTGATCCTCACAACAGCCCTATGAAGCAGGTGCTATATTACTGCATATTATAGACAGGAAAACAGAGGCACAGAGCTCACCTGTGGCAGAGCAACAATTTGAACCTAGACATCTGGGCCAGAGCCCACATACTCAGTCTCAACCCTCCATCACCTTCCAAGTGCATATTTTTTCTGGGCCTTAGTTTCTCCCACCTGTAAAATAGGGAGGGGAAGGATCTGACTCACTGTATCGTTGGCCTTGTCTTACTGGTCTGCTGGATTTCTGTGAATTCTCCCTAGATGCTAGTAAATGTGGAAATGCCAAGTGGGAGGTGGGCATCAAGAAGTCAGACGTACAACATCAGGGGACCCTTTAAGGCATTTGTGCTACTGGCTTCCCACAAAACCCAGACTGACACATTTTACTGATGAGGACACAGGCCCAGAAAAGGCAAGTGACACGCCCTGGGTTGAAGAGCATGGAAGAAGGGGAGCAAGGATTTGAACCAGATCTGCCTGGTTCTCTGAAGCCGGGCTTGTAACCTCTACGTTCCATGTCCATGGACTACATCAAGTTCCCTCTGAGTCGTGCAGTTGGGCTCATGCTCTGACTCTGCCTCTAACTCACTAAGATTGAGCAGTCATCACCCCTCACTGTCTGGATTTCCCTCCCTATTAAGTAAGCTGTTGACGTCCCATTATTTGCCTTCGGGGAAGCTGTTTTCACTCTAGCCACCAGGGAGCGCTGTGGCTTCGGCGGCTCTGTAGACCAGTTGTAGCCTCAAGTCAACTAGAAGGCAGCTTAGAGAACTTATGAATCACCCCCTTCCCTCAATTTACAGATGAGAAAACTGCAAGCGAAAGAAGAACCATGATTTTGAAAAGTGGAGTCCAGCCTGAGGAGGTGGGCGCTGTCCTTGGTGAGCTCATGGTGTGTGGACATTTTGTTCATGTTGTTTAATTGAGTTACTGGGCCTTCTCTACCCTGGGACCCCGGGCTGGGCTCTGGATACAGAGAAGCACTAGACCTAGTCCTTCTCAAGAGGTCCCTGGTCTGTGCGGGAGAGACAGACAGGCTGGCCAGCCATGACCACAATCTCCAAACACCAGGGAGCCCAGGGAAGCCCTGCATAGCATGATTTAGTGCCTCAAACGTCATGATGTCCTGAGTGGTGGGTGCATTATTCCCACATTTTTCAGATGGGAAAACCGAGAAAAGGCATACCACTAGCCAAGATCACATAGCTACTAAGTAGCAGAGTTGGGGTTCAAACCAAAGTCCATCAGTCTCCATTTACAGAAGAGAAAATGTGACTAAGGTTTTGAAGGATGAGGAGAAGTTCACCAAGAAGACTGGTAGAGCATGAATATTATAGAAAAAAAGTAAATTACATTTCTTCCAAGCTTGATCTTTATTGTAGTCCAGGTTTCCGTGAAGTGAGAGCTATGTGGGTCCTCCATGGCATGGTGAGTATCAGAGATAGCTTAGGTGGGGAGATCTGGAGGGGCAGGGGCCTACTGGGTGGTTAGTGAGTATGGTCACTGACAGGTTGTATGTTGCTTCCCCAGCCTCTCCAGATGTAGAAAGCCTGGTCAGGCAGCCATGGAGTGGTACAATGACACAAACCAGGCTCTGGGCTCACCACCCACCAAGTGTGTCTACCAAGAAAACTTCAAGCAACTGCTACTGCCACCTGTGTACTCAGTAGTTCTGGTGGCTGGCCTCCCACTGAATGCCTGTGTCATTGCCCAGATTTGCACATCTCGCCGGGCCCTGACCCGCACAGCCGTGTACACCCTGAACCTAGCCCTGGCTGACCTGCTGTATGCCTGCTCCCTGCCCCTGCTCATCTACAACTATGCCCAAGGTGACCACTGGCCCTTTGGCGACCTCGCCTGCCGCCTGATCCGCTTCCTCTTCTATGCCAACCTACACGGAAGCATCCTTTTCCTCACCTGCATCAGTTTCCAGCGCTACCTGGGCATCTGCCACCCTCTGGCCCCCTGGCACAAGCGTGGGGGACGCCGGGCTGCCTGGCTAGTGTGTGGGGCTGTGTGGCTGGCCGTGACAACCCAATGCCTACCCACAGCCTTCTTTGCTGCCACAGGCATCCAGCGTAACCGTACCGTCTGCTACGACCTGAGCCCACCCGCCCTCTCCACCCGCTACTTGCCCTATGGCATGGCCCTCACAGTCATTGGCTTCCTGCTGCCCTTTGCTGCCCTGCTGGCCTGTTACTGCCGTCTGGCCCGCCGTCTGTGCCGCCAGGATGGCCCAACAGGACCTGTGGCCCGGGAGCGGCGTAGCAAGGCAGCCCGCATGGCAGTGGTGGTGGCAGCTGCCTTTGCCATCAGCTTCCTACCTTTCCACATCACCAAGTCAGCTTACCTGGCAGTGCGCTCCACACCCGGTGTCCCCTGCCCCGTGTTAGAGACCTTTGCAGCCGCCTACAAAGGCACACGGCCCTTCGCCAGTGCCAACAGTGTGCTGGATCCCATCCTCTTCTACTTCACCCAGAAGAAGTTCCGCCAGCGGCCACATGAGCTGCTACAGAAACTCACAGCCAAATGGCAGCGGCAGGCTCGCTGATTCCACCATGGGCAGGACACGTGGGGCCTGGATAGTGTTCGCCACTGTGGCTGATATACCAGAAGCCCCAGCAACTCAAACCATGCAGGGAATTAGAGCTTAGCTCAGCTGGGCACGGAGTGAGGTCCCTCACAGACCTCAAAATCTCAGCAACAAAATTTATTGAGCCCTTTTACTAGATCAGGTCCTGAGGGCACAGAGAGAGACAAGCCTGAGCCTGGCTCTCAGGTCCTAGTCAGCCATGGAGGATTGGGGAAGACATGCTAAGCTGCTCACAAAAATATAGTGTGACATGTATTTTAATTGAGGAGCATGCTACGTGCTTTGGAGTCACCAAAAAAGGAGGAAAGATGGGAGGGGGAGATGAGACCTTCTGGGAAGAGGCATTTGAGCTGGTTTTTGAGGGATGAATATGAGCTCTCTGAGTGTTATATTCCATTCAGTCAGCAAACCTTTACTGACACCTTGTGTTTAGGCTTGGTCTGGTTCTGGGGACCCAGAAGAACCAGCCCTAGACCTGCTCCATACAGGCTCCCAACTACTGGAGATACCGACAATGATGTCAAGGTTGTGACAGAGGGAAGTATGGTTTGGAGGGATGGGGTGCCCAGAGGATCCCCATGACCCAGTCCAAGGAGTCAGGAAAGAGCTCTCTGAGGGTGGGGCATCCAAACCAGATGCTGAAGGTTGAGTAGGAGCTCTGCAAACAGAAGTGGGGAGCATGTTAGTGCAGCCTGGGCCAGCCCTATGCTAAGCTCTGCCTATGGGGCAGATGGGCAGAGAGCTGGGACAGAGGGCATGTGGCCTCCTATGTATGAAAACCTAGAAACAAGAGCTTTCCCATGGCCACTCTCCAAACAATGGCAGGAGTGTGCCAGGTGCTCCAAGCTGTGGAGGAAGGAATCAGGGAGTGCCTCTTAGCAGAGGTGGGGAAGAATCCAAAAAACAGAAAGGCAGAGGCAGCTCCTGGTGGAAGGCTCTATGCACACAAAACCCAGAGGCAAAGATGCACTGAGCCTGGCCATAAAACAACAGTGAGTTTCAACTAAGTTCAGGGAGTTGGGTGTGTGAGGAAGGGGATGGCAAGAAAAGGAGCTGGATGGGACCAGAGCATTAAATGCCAGGAAGAGCCCCAGACCTTACTTTTCCTTTGCCCACCTCTTCAAATGTGCCTCTTTCAGGCTTAGGGTGTCCTCAATATCTGGGACACCTCCCCCAGGACCCCTACATGAGGGGAAATAGCCCTTCAAATTGCTTCATTCTAAAAGGAGAAATCAGCAGCTTGAGGAGACTCAGGGCCATCCCAGGAGGCTAAAACATGCAGGTTTAATGGTCATGAGCCTGTCAACCAGTCTCAAGACAGACTCCCACTGGGTTCCTCTCCTGCACTCTCAGCTCCAACATTCTGGCCTGCAGGTACCTGGAAGGCTACCTGGAGGCCATCTCATATGGAGGTATCACAAACACAGACCTGAACCTTAAAAAGTCTTGGAAAGGCATCTTTACTGAAGGTCCTGAGGAGGCAGCAAAGGAGAATCATACCATGGAAGGCCTTACCAAATTCTCCTCACCTGCACACCTCTCCTTTCAGCCGTGCCTCTGCAGGTCCCCATCATCTCTGTTTTTTCCTTATCTCTTCTCCCCACTGCACCTCCTCCCCTCTAACTTCTCCCGCAGGCCTTATTCACTCCTCCGAAATCTGTTTTCCTTCTGTGGGACAATCTGGCCTGCCCTTTGGCTGCTGGTATATACCACAGATCTTGTACATTATAGAACCCACATGGCAAGGAGACTTCCTTTTTAGAAGATAGCTGGGGAAGAGGAAAGGGCACAGGGACAAGGCAAGGAGGGGAAGGACTGTATAACTGATTCAAGATTTTCCTTTTAGCCCTGCCTAATCTCCAAAGTTGTTGGGGAATGGGGGCATTCAGAGAACTCTGGAGAAGCTAAACTGGGTAGTCATGCCTGAGGTGCGCTTGCAACTGGGAAGTGGGGAAACCAGGCCCAACTCACCCTGAGAATCCATTCCAAGTACCCTTGCTGGAGAGACTGACAATTTGGACAGAGGGAACTTTTATTTTGTGGACCAAAGTAAGGTAGACATTTGGGAATGTCAGAAGACCGAGGCTGGTTCTTATTCCCTATATAGCGCCATGCCATGCCTAGCAGTACAGATATTACTCACACTGCATCTTGTTCCAAGTCCTGAGACCAATCTCTTTGGTCTCTTGTGATGGAGGAGTGGGTGAGAGGGAGGACAGAAGGTGGAGAGCTTCTGCCTAGGCTGAGCCCTTATAGAAACCCAGATGACTGTCCCAGGAGACTACTGAGAACTGTGACCTTGTGGTTACTTTTCTAAGAGTGAAAATTGTGGGCCACATGTACATTCCATTTCCAGCTTCCCTTTGCAAAGCAGAATAGAGGTTACAGATTTCAGAGCAAGGCCACCTGAGTGAGTATCCTGGCTCTACCATTTACGAGCTGTGTTGTTCTGGGAAAGGTAGTTAACCAACTTGTACCTTAACTTTCCTAAATGTAAAACGGGAATAATAATGAAATCTATCTTGTAAAGTTGTTGTGAAGATTAACTTAATTAATTAATATGTGCAAAGCACTTAAACAATGCCTGGAACATAGTAAGCATGTAATAAATGTTACTCTTTTAGTGATTTTGCCTTTTTAGTATACACCTTTCTCCAGTGTCTATCTCTAGAAATCATCATAGGTTTCTAAACAAGGAACTTTAAGCAGGGGATTGCCACAATTTCTCTTTCTCTTTTACCTGGGAGGCAACTGGTCTTTAAAAAAAAATCAGCACACTTTCTTGAGAGCAGGTGTCATAATCCATGAGCTCCAGCTGTTCCTCTAAAGAAAAATCATTTATTACATGCCAGTACCAGGGACTCCAAGTGCCATTTGGGGGGCTCGAATTACTCCTTTTCTTCTCTCTCCTTTTGTCTCTTTCCTCCTCTTAATCCCCCTTCTCCCTCCTCACTTTAACCCAGAGCATACTCAGTGATGGGGCAAGGGGTGAGGGCTAACCCCGGGGAAACAGCTGGAGTGGGAACAGAAAGAACACAGACCAGGCTGTGGATGTGGAGTATGGTGAGGGGCAGGGGAACCATGAGAGCTTGAAGGGGTCCAAGGTGATTATTCTGTGGGTTGGAGATTTCCCAGGGGATAGAGCAATGCAGGCTGGGTCTTGAAGAATGGATGTAACTAGACTGAAGGAGAGAGGATGAGTGTTCCTGGTACCAAGATCAGCACAGGCGAAGGCATGGAAGCTTTTGGAGGAAAAATAAGAAGGGTTGTGGCCGGAGATGAGGCTGGAGAGTTGGCAGGGCTATAGAATAATGGTTAGCTGCCAATCCAGGAAGCACTGGGGACCCACAACACTTGCTGGGGTCTGCAATTTCCAGGCACCATGCAATATGCTCTACACACATCTTCTCACTTAATCCTTATAATACTTCCTATTATTTGGGGGAACCGAGGCCCAGATGTGGAAACTGACTTTCCAAGGCCACACAGCCTTTCTCTAACCCAGATAGTAGATCCCCCTGCCTCTCACCCTCCCTCCCTTCCCTTCCCTTTCTTCACCTGCCATCCAAGTGCCCACTCGCCCCAGCTAGTCCCAGGAACTGGGGACCCCTAGGAAGTTGTAACAGAAACAGCTAAGTAAGTGGCAACCACAATACCATTTCTCTTTTAGCTGGACATGTGGCTTCCCAAGATAAAAACTCCATTTCCCAGACTCTTGCAGGTAGGTATGGCCAGGTAACGTATTCCTGGCCAATGGGATATAAGCAAAGTACCCTCAGGCAGTTTAATATGGTAAGGAAAAATGTCTTTAAGAAACAGGTGGTATCTGTCCTTCATCTCCCCACCCTTCTTGTCACAATATGAATGTGACTGCTGGAGCACCATCTTGTATAGGGAAGACAAGAGTGCCTTCTGTGGCTGATGGAGCAGAAATCTGGAAGAAGCTTGGATCTCTGGCAATTCCAGCCTAAGGCCAGCTAAATTTGGACTTTTGCATGAGATAAGAAGGGTCTATCTTTTTTAAGCCACCAGTTTGAGGGGCCTGTTACCCACAACCAAGGCAAATACTGAGATGGTGGACCTAGGTGGAGCCCAGGCAGTGTCCTGGATTGGGGCAGGGGCCTCCGCCTGGGTAGGAGCTAAGAGTCAACAGGGTTTGGAGACAACCAGAAAAGGTTCTTAGAAAAGGTGCAAAGCCTGGAGAGTGACTACCCCACTTTGAGCTTGAATCTGGGGGGTAGATGAGCCTCCTGAGAGAGTGAAAAGAAGAGGAGTCTGGATAGAATCCTGGGACTCCAACAGAGAGGTAGAGTTCGAAGCATGGAGGTCTCTGAATGATGGTGACATGATAGGGCAGTAGAGGGAGGAAGGGAGAGTGGAAGGGGTTGGAGGAGAGGAAGTAAAGGTAATGGGTGGAGAAGTTAAGAGAGGAAGGCTCTGAGGGAGGCCAGGCTCAGAGAAGGCACTTTCAGGACAGGAGATCTGTGAGTGTTGGCTATTGGCAGTTGAGGAGAGGAAGCTAGCGGGGCAGAGTCAAGGATGTGGGAGCCAGAAAGGCAGTAACCAGGGTTTGTATTAGGGAAGACTTCCATTCAAAGCAGGGGCAGCCCAGGGGGTTTGGATCTGTCCTAGAAATGGATGAGGCTGCCTCCTCCCTCCTTTATTCATTTGTTCAACAAACATTCTCGGTGCTCTTCAGAGATGGTGATAGGCATACAGACTCAAAGAGAATCTAGGGGGCTAGGTGCAGACAAGGAAACAGACAGTTCCTCCAGTAAACATTTATTGACCACCTACTATGTGTTAGGCATTGTGATAGGCAGCAGATCCCTGCCCTCAGGGAACTCCCAGTCTGATGAAGGAAAATGGCAATAATGAAATAAACACTTACAGACCGGAATCATTACAGTTGGGGAAGAGAGTTCAGAAAAACTTAAAGAGGGCCAGGGACAAAGAAGGTCTCCCTAGGGAGACAATAAGTTCATGAAATAGTCAGATGCTGGAGACCATGGGAGCCCTGATCCTGCTTGAGGGACAGAGGTTTCTTAGCTGAGCCCAGTGACCTCAGAAGGCATTAGCTCTGTGCACATCTGTTACTGACACTGTAACTTTGAACAAGCTCCATCATTTCTCTGAGTCTCTGTTATCTTACCTGTAAAATAATAATAATATTATGAGCCCTCCCTAAGCCACCAGGGGTACTGAGCATGGAAAGTTTAGGGCAGAATTTTTCATAAAGTATGAAAAAGTATTATATCCCAATAGAAGAATGGGCAAGCAGCACAGACAGACACTTTACAGAAAATAAAACACAAATAATTAAAAAAACATAGAAGAGAGATTCAATTCTATCTTAGCAACACCTCCTCATGTTGAGTAGCCACATGGCCCATTGCCACAAACACTTCTGCGCATGTGCTCCTGGAGTGTACAAAATGCTGAGAGCAGCACTGTTCACAAAAGCAAACACCTGGAAACATTCAAATACTCATCCACAAGAGAGTGGATGGATGAATACGCTATGCTATATTCACACAATGGAATATTTCACACAGCCAGAATGCACCATACTGATGATATGCAACAATATGGATAAATCTTAGCAGTGTAATATTAAGTCAAAAGAGATCTCAAATATATATACAGCAAGTTGTGCTTTTTGTAAACTTAAAAACAATTAAAATGAAAACATATACTTTAAAGAAATACGCAATTGCAATAAAACTATATAAAAAGAAAAGTAAGAGAATGCTCAACACAGGAGGTGATGGTTTTCTTGGGTGGTGGGGCAGCAGAAGGAGTGGTGGGGGCTATATAATAAGATGTAGAACATTGTAAAGGTCTTAGTTGTTTTGTTGTTTGGCGGGAGTCAAATAACTGGTGAGAATGTGTCATGCACAAAAGATTATAAATAATCCAATTCTGTGTGCTTGAGGAAAGAGACGGGACAACCTCAGGTCATTTTTCTAATAGGAGCCAGGAATGGAGTCAGGAGCCAGATTTCCTTCCTGGAGATCATTTTTTCTTGGGGTACTCTCGCTCCGCATCTTTCTTCCTTGTAAGTACTCAAGGCCCATCGCTGGCCGTGACTGTGACCATCACAACCTTCCCATCTTGATTTCTTCAAGGGATTTACAGCCCTTGATCTCACTGAGCTGCCAGGACTCGCTGGGTAGATGAGTTGTTTTCATTCCTCTTTCACAGGTGAGGAGCCTGAGGCCCAAAGGGTGAGAGTGACCTGCTAGCGTCACCTGGCTTCTCTGTGAAGGTGCCTGCATTAGGCCCTAGATTCTAGACTCCCACCATGTTCTTCTTTCCACCCTGGTGCCCAGCACTCCCAGCCCTCTCCTAGGTGAGTCTTTTGAGGGCTAAAAACACCCCTAGTCCCTCTGTGCCAGGCAGATGACTTTGTCTTATCCTGAATCAGAAGGGGCTGGGCGTGGGGGTACTCATGAGGTGCTGTAAGCAACCAAGCCACCTTCTGACTGTGTGAGCTTCCCTTTGGAAGGAGGCCCAGCCTAAATCCTTAAAGACCCTTCCTCCCCCACCAAGGGGACCCCTGATCCAAAGCCCCAAGCCAGCTCACCTCATGCATGGCCAAACTGTAGGATGCTGGGAGCCTGTGACCTGAGTCTCCACTCCTCTCTATCAGTTTGCCCATTTGTGATATGGGAAAAAGAACCTCTCTCCCAGAAGTGATGTGGACACAGAATATGACAGGGTATGAAAGAGTTGAGGAAAATACAAATTGCAAATGAAGGGGGCATTATTATCAGAGGAAAGCAGTGACTCCTGGGATGAGGGTCCCCCACCACCATACTAAGAATGGCCCCTAAAGAGTAGAAATAAAACTAGAAAAGAGTGTGACTTCAAATAGGGTCAAAGAGAGGCACCATTGGGGAAGCCCTAAACCCACTCCTCACTTTTCAGATGAGACAGCTGAGGCCCAGGGAAGTGCAGAGATTTACCAAAGGTCACACAGCAAGACAAGGACAGAAAGGCACTAAGCCAGGCAAGACTCTCTTCCTTTTCATTGATTTCCCAGTGAAGAGGGAGAAATGTTTTAGTCCCTTTGAGGCAGAGCTGAGACAAAGCTGAGATGAGGAACTTACAGGAGGCTGGTTTCAACTCAAAAAAGAAGAGCTTTCTCCCTATAGTGATTTCCCACAACCCTAGGGAAGCAGCAAGCAGGGCCCAGGATGCTGGCTGAGCTCTACCTCTCTCGGGGTAGTCAGGCAATCCCTGAGTGTTTACCATCGTGCCCTTTCATCTGGACAAGGGCCTTCTGCTCCCAGGGCCTCCTATCGTAGGTCCAGCCACAGGCCTCGGGCTGAGGAGACCAAAAGGATCTTCTGTTCCTGGGGAGGGTGAGCCCAGGCCCAAGGAGGAGGAGATTGCTGGGGGCTCAAAGAAGAAAGAACCTCCTTCTTCATCAGGAATCTGGCACTAGGTAAGGCTGTCTGGAAGAGCATGGTGTTTGAAGTAGCTAAAATCCAAATTTGAGTCATAGCAACAGCTGCCATTTCCTGACTTTGACACTGGTCAAAGTTACTTCTCCTTCATGACCTGTAGAAAGGGCAATAATATCGACCTCCAAGGGTGGTTCGAAGGCTAAATAAAATAAGTGAAATAATATTACCCATATATTGAAGGCACTCCATAAATTCCCATTCGTTTACTCAGATGTAGAGGAGCTGTCCCGCATAAAGCGGGGCCCAGAAGGATGAACGGGCCCCAGCAGAGGCAGATGAGATCGGGGAAGGCCCAGTATCGGGTACAGTGCTACAATGCGAGACTTGCCAGACCCGGGAGCACAGGTGGGAGGGGAAATCAAGGGCTGGATCAGCTAGAAGCAGAAATGACCCACACCTTCCCAGTCATGAGGGTGGAGCAACCGCAGGTAGGAGTGGAGGTTTGGCACTGGCAAGTCCAGGGCGTTGCTGTCGAAGCTCCTTTTGTATATGAGACCAAAGGAAGGGCAGTGTGCTCTGCAGCCTTAGTTTTAAAACTGCTGCTGCAGGAACTTAGCGAACCGAAAGGTGGTAAAGGCAGTGAAGTCTTTCCAGTCCTCCGGGTTTTTGGTGGTGAGTGCTATTTTATCAGGCCGGGGTTCCGAGGGCGCGGGTGGGGGCAAACCAGGCCGGTAGAGGGTGCAAGAGCCACTTACTCCAGACAACTGGGGCGGGAGGGGACGCGGCGCTGGGCGGGCGGCTGGGAACCGGAGAGCGGGAGGGGGGCGCGGCCCTAAAGGGTGGGACCTGAGGAGCGGCGCGGGCCGGTTAGGAGGACGGTCAGAGCGGGCCAGGCCGCAGAGGTCGGAGAGGGCGGGCGTTAGGGGCTGCGAGGGGCTGGACCTGGCAGCAGTTACACCGGGATTCGCCCGGGGGGGCCGAGCGAAGGGCGCGGCCTGGGCGGGGAAAGGGGCGGGGCGGGGCCCGCCCCCCTCCCGGCTGGGCGAGCCGTGTACCTGAGTGTCGGTGCGTGCGAGCGAGTTTGTGGTCCGAGGTTGCCATGTTGGTCCCAGAGCAGGCGGCGTCTCCGCGCGCAAGCAGCTGGACGGCAGCGTGGGCGCAGCCCTGGCTGAGTGTCCGCGGAGCTGACCACACTCAGCGCGCGAGTGTGTCGCAGCAAGTCCTCGGGGGACAGCTGGGGCCCTAAGGGTCGCATGGGTCTGCCTGGGCTCAGGCAGTCTGGTTCCTCCTCCGGCTCCTCCCTGGGTCCCTCCCTCCTCCTAGCGACTCCCAGCCTGGTGTGCGCGCGGGGAGCCCACCCCCTCTTTGGGGCTCGAGGCCCCGCCCCCCGCCCCCTTTCCTCCGCCGCAAAGTTTATTTGCAACAAAAGGGAGCGCGGAGCGAGCAGCCGGGAGGGAGGGGAGGGGAGGGGACGGGAGCGGGAGCGCGAGGGCAGGCAGGCGGGCCGGCTGGCGGGCGCAGAGCCGAGGAAGGGATCCGGACCGGACCGGGCCGCGCGCAATGCTGCGGGCCGCACCAGCCCGGGCGGGGACCAGGCCTGGGGGTCCGCGCTGAGGCGGGAGGGGGCGCGCGGGATGGAGCGGATGCTGCCCGCGTCTGCAGGAACTCGAGCCGCGGCAGACTAAGCTCTGCTCCGGGCTTTGCGCCCTCTCCTGCAGCCACCGCCCCCCGCCGCGCCGCCCCCCGTCCGCGTCCCGCACCAGGGCTGTAGGACCCGGGCCTTCGGGGCGGAAGCGTCGGGGGGGTTGGCCGCGGTGGCCCGAGGCCAGCCCCCCCCCCCGCAGAGCGCGCGCCGCCGCCATGGCGGACGGGGCGCCCCGGGCCCCGCTGTATCGCAGCGTCTCGTTCAAGCTGCTGGAGCGTTGGAGCGGCGGGCCCGGGCCGCGGGAGGGGGCGGCGGACACGCCCGGGCTGCGGCGCCGCGCCTCGTGCAGGCCGGCGGCGGCCCAGCCCTCCCGGCGCGTGTCCAAGCTGGCGTCGGGGCCCCCGGCCGCCCCCGCGCAGCCGCGCCCGCTGCGCAGCCTCTCGCCGTCCGTGCGCCAGCTCTCCCGGCGCTTCGACGCCTCCGCCGCGGCCCGGGACGGGGGCGTCTCGCCCGGGCCCGCGGAGGAGGCGGCCGAGGGCGCCGCGCGCGGGGCCTGGCCTAGCGTCCCCGAGATGCGCAAGCTCTTCGGGGGCCCCGGCTCCAGGCGGCCAGGAGCCGACGCCGAGGCCGCGGCGACGCCCAGCCCGGAGGGGGCCGCGTGGGAGCCCCCGGCCCGGGAGCCGCGGCAGCCACCGACGCCGCCGCCTCGGACGTGCTTCCCCCTGGCGGGGCTGCGACCGGCGCGGCCGCTGCCCGGCCCGGGCCCCGGCACCGAGGGGAGGAGGCGGCGGCAGCAGCAGCAGCAGGAGCAGGAGCGGGCGCAGCGTCCGGCGGATGGTTTACATTCTTGGCATAGCTTCTCCCAACCGCAGGCCGAGGCCCGGGCCTCCTGCTCCTCCTCCTCCATCGCCTCCTATCCTGTCAGCCGCAGCCGGGCTGCCAGCTCCAGCGAGGAGGAAGAGGAGGGCCCCCCGCCTCAGCCTGGGGTGCAGAGTCCGGCCTACCCCGGCGGCCTCTCCTCGGGCAGTGAAGAGGACCAAGACGGTGAGGGCGGCCACCGCTGGGGAGGGAGGCCGGGGCCCGGGCCTGGAAGCGTCCTCGTGGTTAAGGACTGCAGGCCAGACAGTGATGGGTTAAATCTGGGCACCATGGACTTGGCTGGGGGAGCCAGGAGCCCAGAGCCGCCAAGGTCTCCAAGAGCCTCTAGTGAGGAAGTACCCCGGGAATGGGGTACTGGCTCACCTCCCTGTGTACCAGGTCCCCAAGAGGGACTTCAGCCCTTGTCAGACACCGTGGGGGGAGCTTACCGCGTGGCAAAGGTGAGCTTTCCTGCCTATTTGGCCAGCCCATCAGGCTCCCGTGGAAGCAGCCGTTATTCCAGCACGGAGACCCTCAAGGATGAGGATCCTTGGGCTAGTCGCGCTTCTGGAGGCTGGGGCGTGTATCGCTCCCCTAGCTTTGGAGCTGGAGAAGGACTCCTAAGGCCCCAGGTTCGAACCCGCACCAAGGCACCTGTGGGCACCACAAGGACATTGAGGGATGGAGGATCAGAGTTGGACAAGAGTGGGCAGCGAAAGTCCTTGTCAAATCCAGACATTGCCTCAGAGACACTGACGTTGCTTAGTTTCCTGCGTTCAGACCTTTCGGAGCTGAGGGTCCGAAAGCCTGGCGGGCGCCCTGGGGACCTTGGGAGTGGCCCCTTAGATGGCAGAGACTCACCATCAGCAGGTGGTCTGGTGGGGCAACTTGGGCCTGTGGCCCCCTCAGCCCCAGCAGCACCTGGCGCCCGCCCCACACTCAAGGACTTGACAGCCACCCTGCGAAGGGCAAAGTCCTTTACCTGCTCTGAGAAGCCCATGGCCCGCCGCCTACCCCGAACCAGTGCCCTGAAGCCCAGCTCCTCTGAGCTCTTGCTGGCAGCCCCAGGTGCGGAGGAGGACCCACTGCCCCTCATCGTCCAGGATCAGTATGTACAAGAGGCCCGTCAGGTTTTTGAGAAGATCCAGCGCATGGGTGCTCAGCAGGATGATGGAAGTGATGTCCCCACTGGAAGCCCTGACTGGGCAGGGGATATGACCCAAAGGCAGCGGTCCCAGGAGGAGCTCTCTGGCCCTGAGTCCAGCCTGACAGATGAGGGCATTGGGGCAGACCCTGAGCCTCCTATTTCAGCCTTTTGCAACCTGGGTACCACAGGGGTGTGGCGACCCCTTAACTCATCCTCTGCCCAGACTAACCAATTCCCTGGAGCCGAAGATAGTCTGGGAGGGCGGTCCCTGGTGTCCCCTGATACTCCTCCCACACCAGGTGCCCTCCGCAGGAGACGAAAAGTCCCACCTTCAGGCCCTGGTGGGACTGAACTGAACAATGGGGATGCAGGTGAGGCCTACCGGTCTCTGAGTGACCCAATTCCACAGCGCCACCGGACTGCTGCCTCTGAAGAGTCCTCTGGGTTCTCCGTAGATAGCAACCTCCTGGGCTCTCTGAGCCCCAAAATGGGGCTTCCAGCAGCCCCAACTGTGGATGAGGGCTTGACCAGCGGCCACAGTGACTGTTCTGTGGGTAGTGAAGAAAGCAAGGGGTACCAGGAGGTCATTCAGAGCATTGTTCAGGGGCCTGGTGCCTTGGAGCGTGTGGTGGATGACAGGGTTGCTGGCAAAGCCCCCAAGAAGAAATCTCTGAGTGACCCCAGCCGTCGTGGAGAGCTGGCAGGGCCTGGATTCGAGGGCCCTGGAGGGGAGCCCATCCGAGAGGTGGAGCCCATGCTGCCTCCATCCAGCAGTGAGCCCATCCTTGCAGAGCAGCGGGCAGAAACAGAAGAGCCCATTCCTGCCAGGGGCCGGGCACAGTCTGAGAGGGCCCTACCTGAAGCCCTGCCTGCTTCCTCCAGTGCCCAACGTGATTTCCACCTTGAGACTAAACTAGCTGATGTTCTGTCCCCTCGGCTCGTCCGCCGTGGTTCCAAGAAACGCCCAGCCCGGAGCAGCCATCAGGAGCTACAGAGGGAGGAAGGCAGTCAGGATCAGACTGACAGCCTGTCTCAGGCCCGACCCTCCTCCAAACATGTTCGTCATGCCAGTGTGCCTGCCACCTTCACGCCTATTGTGGTGCCTGAGCCACCGACTTCTGTTGGCCTCCCTGTGGCTGTGCCAGAGCCCATGGGCTTTCCTGCCCAAGCCCGCCCCAAACTGCAGGCACCGTCACTCGAGGATGTCACTAAGCAGTACATGCTGACCCTCCACTCTGGTGAGGTGCCTGTGCCAGTGCCAGTGGATGTGCCCTGCTTGACGCCAGTGGTTGTACCGCCCTCTACCGAGGCCAAGCCCCCTGAGACAGCCAGGGCTCCAGATGAGCCTGCCTCAGCAACCAAGTGCTGCAGCAAGCCACAGGTGGTGAGTCCTTTGTGGGGGGCAGGGGGAGCATTTGGGGGTGGGGCTGAGGGAGGACTTTGGGCACTGACTTCCACAGGAGCTTTTTAAGAGTGCTCACTGGGCAGGTACCCAGGTCTGAGGGTGCTTCTCTGGTTGTGGAAGCACCTAGGCAGTTTTAAGAGTATTGACACAGGGTACCACAGGGGTGTGACAACCCCTTAACTCCTCTTCCTCGGCTCTATCTATTCAGGCCCCAGGGCCTTCAGGTTTCTACTGATACTAATGTCAAAGGTTCTTCTTGCCTGCTCCAAGGTGTTCTAGGAGATAATTATACAGGGTTCTAATCTCATCCTTTAGCTGTTTCTCAGGGTCTGGTTTTAGAGTTTACTATCTGGTTCTTTGTTTTAAATACACAAGGAGATGGGAGGGTGTTGGAACTTTCTAAGGGCCTTGCCGCCCTATTGGTCAGACCTCCGCAGGACGTTTGGGCTTGGGGGCCCACAGTGGACATGGGTTTGCCTTTCCTTATGTGGCTCTTCTGTGGCAGATCAAAATGTGGGCCTGTCCCTGGGCAAATTGGAGAAGTGCAAGGCAATTCTTTATAGAATAGCACAGAGGGGTCCATAGAATATATTGGTGGCCCTGGTCTTTTCTCTGTGGTTCAGCTTCCCCATTGTAAAGTCAGGAGGGTTGTGGAAAAGGTGGTGCCTGTGTTTCCAGCTGGTACTGTGCAAATTTCGGTGGGGGGGAGTGTGTGGGTTAGAGTTGGGGCACTCTTGGGTCCTGAGATCTGCCAGAGCATCTTTGGGTTAGAATGGGGGCCTCTGGGGATGGGGCTACTGGAGCTCAGCAGACAGCAGCATCCTTGAGAGGTTGGGAATGGTTATGACCCCCACAGTCAGGGTTGCCTCTGTGTGTCACAGTAGGGCACTAGTCCCCCATCTTGCTGCTCACTTTCATCTCCTCATCCCAACCCCTTCCTGCTGTTTCTTCTTCCTTTGCCAGACCCCAGACCCTGAAGACTCTCTTCCTGTAGCCTCCACTTTTGCCTTCTGGCTTCAGCCATCCCTGGTGTTTTAGCTATTGGTTCAGATGGGTTCTAGGTGGCTTGATGCCCTGGCATCTGGGTTGGAAGCTAGATTCAAAGCTCTGGGTTCTGGGCCTAGTGCTGGGATAGCCCGTGTAGTTTCAACCATGGCCTGCACTGTGTTCCCTGACTGAGTGAGGAGCCTGGAAACCCTAAACCCTGACTAATTTGGTTATTCCCGGTTCCCAGCCTCTCAAGTCCCCTCTGAATCCTCTCTCTTTGTTTTTCTCTCCTTGTCTCTAGTTCTCTCTGGTCCTGGCTCTAGTGTCTCCCACAGAGACTGCAGAATCAGCAGGCAGGGAGTGGGCAGAGGGGAGATTTAGGGCCTGTCTTTCCTCCTGAGAGCCTTGTAGGGTAACTCAGGTGCCCTTAATAGCTGTGCCTATTGTCTTTAGAACATGGAGGTGGGGGAGGGTGAGAGCAGGGGCAGCTCCTTCCAGGGACCCCTCCCAAGCTGCCTTTCCCATATAATTATTTCCTCTGGGAGCCTTGAAGACTAAATTAGGGGGAAAGGCAGGGGTGAACCAAGAGACTCAGGGAGACTGAGGAGGGGAGCCCGCTCCTAAGAAGAGGCATTGAGACTCAGTGAGGAGGTGGGAATTTTTGCAGAATTGGTTCCTGGTGTACTTTCTGTCACATTCTTCCCTTGTCCCTTTTGACCTTAGGGAGAAGCTTAGGGCCCCTCTGCCCCCTCAGGAAGCTATGTGGTGGGACACATCTGCCCATAACACGGGCTTCTCCATGCTCTCAACAGAGGCTCTCTATGGCCTCCAAGCCTTTGCCTATTCCAGTCCTCTCACCTTTCCAGGCACAACTTGGTGTCCACTCTTACCCCTTAGGGAAGAGGATAGTGATTCTGTGATAGAAGAGCAGGGTTTGAGCTTCAGATCCTTGTGTGGCCTAGGATCAGTCACATCCCTGCCTCACCTTTCTCCTTCTGTAACATGGGTGTAATGGTCACTGCCTAGCAGGCTCTTGTACAGTGAGTGGCTGGTGTGAACACTCCCTCCCTGGGGGCTAGAGAGAGGGAAAAAAACAGGCTCCACTGACCTAACTGCTTCTAGTGACCAGCCCCGGCCCCTCCTCCCTGCCCCAACTGGTTGGTTACTGAGCACCAGGCTGGGTACTTCCGGCCTTAGTGTAAACTGGTGGACTTAATTGGCTCAAAAGAGATTCCCCATCCCTAATTTTCTACCCCCTCATAAAGCCTAGAAGTTCTCCCATCTGCTAGCCTGCATCCCTCCTGCTGTATATCTTCTTTCTGGCTCCAGGAAGATGGGGAGCAGCTGTCTACCCCCTCCGACTGGCCTCCATGGAGGAGACAATGTTTGCTTGTTTCATACTGGGGCTCTAGTCACTCTTCCTGGGCTGTGGGTGGAGATGGTGTGGTGTGGTCTCCAGAAAAAGAAAGGAAGAGAAGAGGCTGTCACATTTTGCTAATGGTGCAGAAACCAGTGTGATCACAGCCATGAGCAGCCCTGAAATCAGAGGGGACCCAGGCTGCAGGAGAGTCCTTCAAAATCATGTCTCTCCAAGTTGAGTTCGTATTTGCCCTTCTCATGGTGTTGACCATTTTGGGAAGCAGGAGGCCTCGGTACCATGCCTGGATCATTCTCTGACCCATTCTGAAACATGGACAGTCATCTTGGGCCTTGGTTTTGCCATCTGTACAGTGGGAGGTTAGACTGCCTGGTCTTTAAGATTCTATAGGAAGGACTCAGCCTGTAGGGTGGTCAAGGGAAATAGGAGTCGGGGTGTGGCTGGAAGAGAAAGGCAGTCTGTGCAACAGCTCTAAGGAACTAGGAGCCCAGGGAATGAGGAATAACTCCTGGTGGCTGTGGGAGCCTCCCTGCCCTGCCCCTCCCACGCCCCTTGGCATTTCCACTTAGGCCCACAGTAGCCTGGATGATCAGCACTCTTCACTCCAGGTCTTCCCCCACCTTAAAGTACAGTCTTATGGTCCAACCTGCTGCCCTCAGACACCTGACTCCCATTTGATAGGTGTGACGACAACTGTCACCCTGAAACAGAAAGTGACTGGTGTCTTAGAACCACATGGATCAACTCACAGAACTTTAACATACTGGAATAGCAGTAGCAGTGGCTAACATTTTATTAAGTGCTTTCTATATGCCAGACACTGAATGTTTTGGTCTTCAAATGTGAAAGCTGTGGGAATCTTACAGTGCTGAATTCTTAGAATTGCAGACTGTTAGATTCTCACTGAATCCTAGAACATCAGTGTCTTAGAGGTGAAGGGGCCCAAGGGGTCCCTGTTTTTTCAGTGGGATTGGCCAGCTATCTGAGTATAGGGACAGAGTAGTGGGAGAGGGTGGGGAAAGGGCAGATGGGGGTATCACTTGCACACCCCTAACAGTCTGAATACTTTCATGGTACTTATTTAATTCACTGGGCCTGGGTTGGAGTGGGAAGAACTTTGAGACTCAGAAAAGAGAATGCTAGACCAAGCACCAACACCTGGCATTGTCCCCCACCATCCCCGGCCCCAGCAGACATGGCCCCAATCCCCCAGCTTGCCCAGCTAGCTCCCTGCCTTGCTGAGGAAGGACTGGGCTGCAGCTCCTGTCACCTTTCTTCTTTCTGTCTCCCCTTGGCAGGGAACCCACATGGGTGGGGGTTCTCTCCTTTTTCTCCTTGGCTCTTTGCTATGATTTTTCCATGGAAACTGGTTCTGGGAGGGGAGGCAATAAGGACATTTGGAATTCGTAGCAGTACCAAATATCTATAATTAAATGTCTTGTCACCCAGCAGGAAGAGGGTGGGAAGGGGGAGGACAGGCACAAGGCTGTCCCTTTCCTCTATTTATTCCCTTTCCTTCTTAAGGACCCTGGATTAGTTGAGGGGGGAATGTGGCCCAGGAATGGGTCCCCCCCAGCAGGGAAGAGTTGGGGGATGGACCAGAGTTGATTCTGACATTTTCCAGCCCCACATTTCTGGGACCAGCTGGGTTTAGGAGGCTGGGAGGCTGTTACTAATCCTGTCCCCAGCCCCCATTCCAGTGTAGGGACTTACCCCTCCTGCTTTCCTCCTCCTATCTGTGATCCCTCAGGCTATACATGCTGCCCCACAGTGACAGGGGGAGGCACCCCCAGGCTGCCTGGGGAACCAAAACACTCAGAGCTTTCAGAATCTAGAAGTAGATTGAAGGGGTTGTCTGATGTTGAGGGACTGGCCCCTGGGCCAGTGGGGGAGGGTTCCTGGACAAAGCTCTGCCTGGAACTTGGCCTTGAAAACTGAAGAGAGGGAGGGTTTCTAGGAGCAGGGCACAGCATGAGCAGAGACTAGGAGATGGGGAAGAACATGGCAGATTGTGTGCAGTTGGTTTGTTTCAGAGACTTGTGTGACCCATGATAAGACAATGCAATACATTGATCTCTTTAACAAATACTGAGCCTCTAGACAAGTCAGGCTCTCTTATAGGTGCTGGGGATACACCAGGCAACAAAACAAAGGCCTTACCTCATGGAGCTTCCAGGCTAGCAAGCAGACCTGTCTGTAAATGGATACATTATGTGTCAAAGAGGGACTGAAAGCCAATAAAGGCCTAATAATGACTATTTTAGATCTAGAGGTTTGAGAAAGCCTCTCTGAGGAGGTGAGATTGGAGCAGGGGCCTGGAGGAAACAAAGGAGCAAGGTAGGTAACTGTATGGGGAGAGGGTGTAGTGAGCCGAGAACAGCAAGTGCAAAGGCCCTGAGGTAGAAGTGTGTTTGAGAAATTGTCAAGAGGACTGTACGGATGGAGCAAAGTAGGAGATGAGGTCAGAGAGGTAAGGAAGGGTGGAAATGGGTTGGGACCAAACAAGGTAGATCTCATAGGCCAACAGGAGATCTTCAGTGTTTACATGTGGTAAGATGGGGCAGGCACTGTTGGAAGTTTCTGAGTAGAGCAGTGACCTTTCACAGGTCTGCTCTGGCGCCTCTCTGGGGGCAGATTGAAGATCCTGCATGGAAGCAGGGAGGTCCATCAGAAGGCCACTGGAATAAAATAATGTGGGTAGGAGTTGATGGTGGCTTGGGCTGGGACAGAGGCAGTTGAGTGGTGGGTTTGTGCTGCTGCAGCCCAGAGGGCTTTTGAGGGCCTGGACTCCAGCATTCAGGATGAACATGTAGTTACTGCAGCTCCCATGTCTGGGCAGTGTGTGTGGGTGGCAGGTAGCTGAGGATGGAAGGGAGGGAGAAGATCAACAAAGCCCACAGGCAGACTGGGCCTATAGGCTGCACTGGCTGCCCACTGCAGACCCAGATTGGCTTGGCTTCAAGGCTGGGAGGGTGGAGCTGCCCCACTGAAGATAGTGACAGTGCCATAACCCATTGGTGTCTCCTCTGTAGGCACCGTGACATCCTTTAGCTCCAGCTTGCATGTCTCCTGGGACAGAACTCACAGTACCCCAGATAGCCCTTTCCCTCTCATCTGGTTCTCCAGCTAGGCAGGCATTGCCATGGCCCCAAAATACGGATGAAGAAGCAGGCCCAGAGGGGGCAGAGGTTGCTGAAGGCCCTTTGGCTCAAGTATGGGATTTGGCCTCAGGTGTCCTGACGCCCAGACCATACATTGGCCCCACAGAGTTCCTACTGAGCAGAGTTGGCAAGGATGGTGGTGGTAGGGTGGGGGAAGAGGGAGCCCATGTTTCCCAGAAAGGCTCGCAGCCCTGGCGTATTTACTGGGAATTGTGCCCAGGCAGCCTGGCGCCTTGCTGGCAGGCCCTGAAACAGGGGCCCTGGGTCCCCTGGGAAGTAGGAGTTTATTGGAGCTGATGTTTCCAGATGGGAGTCACCACCCTCCACTTCCACCCTCAGGCCTCTGTGGCATTCCAGGGGTGGACAGAGGCAGAGGAAGACTGCCAGGCAGCCGGGACCTGAGCAGTGGTGAGCTTCAGCCCATGATATGCAGAGGCCTAGGGCCACAGCCAGGGTATCTGAGCCCCAAGAGGGGTGTTCACAGCTCCCCTCCAGTAGCTGTAGGGTAACTGGGGATGATGTGGTGTAGCACAGGGAGGTCTGCAGTAGGGTCAGGAGACGTTGATTCCAGCCTTAGCCTCTCCACTTTCCTGCTGTATAGCCTTAAATAAGTCTCTTCCTCTCTCAGATCTCAGAGTCCATGCTCTTGGGCACCAGGATAAAATTTTCCAGAGCTGCTGGGAGAGGCAGCAGCTCCCCTGAGTAAAATTCTGACTTGTAGACTACACTGCTAGCAGGTGAGGACTCAACCCCATTAGACCATTGAGAGTGATGCTTGGAGTGGGGCCGGGACTCACCCAGGTCTGGCTCCCAGGGCCATATCCCCTACCACTTAGCTGCTGCCTCACCCCAACACACACACAGACGGGGCCTCTCCCCACACTTGTGGCAGACTATAGGGCTCACTCTGAGACTTGTCCCCAGAAGTGGTGTGATGCCAATATGCTAAAACTTCCTCTGGGGCTTGAGGAAGTTACAGGGCTCTGAGAGAGACTCTCCCGGGACAGGGGTGGGGAGGGGAGGGAGGAGTCCTCAGTAGAGTGAACTTGAGGTGGAAGGGACTCAGCTGATTCCACAGTTTCAGCTGGCAGATGGGTGGTGTATTTGTTTCCTATTGTTGCTCTAGCAAATTACTATATGTTTAGTAGCTTAAAACAATACAAATGTTATCTTACAGTTCTGGAGGTCAGAAATGGGTTTCCCTAGGCTAAAATTAAGGTGTTAACAGGATGGCATTCCTTCAGGAAGCTTTAGGAAAAAACCAGTTCCCTTGCCTTATCTGGCTTCTGGTGGCTGCTAGAACTTCTTGGTTCATGTCCCCTTCTTCTTCCATCTTCAAAGCCAGCAGCATAGGATGTTCACATCTCACTCTGAACCAAACCTCCTGCCTCCCTCTTGCAAGAATCTTTATGATTACTTTGGTCCCACTTGTATCATCCAGGATAATCTTCCCATCTCAAAATCCTTAGTCGCATCCCTTTTGCCATGTAAGGTAACATACACAGGTTCTGGGGATTAGGACATGGACATCTTTGGGGGCCACTATTCTGCCTATCACAGGTAGGCAGAGGGGCCAGGCTGTCAGCTCCTGCAATCCAGCCTCTCTGGTAGGTGCTGGTAATAGGGCTGAGAATGAAAATTCCAGCCTATTGCATTTATCCTGCATTCATTTCTTTAATGTTCGTTGGTCACTCATCATTCATTCAGCAGTCAATTCTTAAGCCCTTTGATTACGCAGCTGGGACACACAGGAAAAACTTGGACATCATCCCTGCTTGCCAGGAGCTTTCAACAAGGGTCCTACTCCTCTGAAGTGGGTGGGGTCCAGATGGTGGCTGAGCCCTGGCCTGGTGGGATAAAGACAGAATAGCCAGTGGGTCTCTTGTGGAAAGGCTTGGTTTCTGGGGTTGCTGGCCCTGGGTTTGCTGACTAAAAAGTGGGATGAAGCAGCTCCCAAGAAGAGCAATTGGCAAGAGAGTTTAGAGCCAAAGCAAAGCAGGAAGGTGGGGGTCTAGGGAGAGGGTGGCAGTAATGTCTCTGCTGGCTATTCCAGGTGGACCTCAAGGGCAGATGGAGAGGAGCCCCCTGGTCCCCTGTCTGGGAGCCAGGGTATTTGAGTTGTCAGTGAGGTGTCCATGACCCCCCTCCAGAGCTGTGGGGGTTTTCCGGAATTGGTGACCCTGGTGCTGTTGGATCAGAGGACGTATTAGGTCCCTTCATGTCTAGGAGGTGTCACATGGAGGGTGCCACATGGAGGTTAAGGAGAATGGTGGAAATCTCTTCTACTCCCAGGCTGGCTTCAGGACCCAAGGCAAGCATTTATGGACTCCTCTGAGTCCATAAAATGAGTGCATTAGCCCTTAATTCACCAAGGGTTATTATTAAAATTAAATGAAATAATGAAATAATGCCAAGAGGGCTTGGCACAAAGTAAGTGTTCAAGAAATGTTAGTTCCTTCTGTTATGACTGAGATGCTCAGATGTAAAGATTCTAACATTCTGAGAGACATTGACTCCAAGAGGCTTGGATTCTTGGCATCTCTTTCCAACCCTGAAGCAAAGGACAAAGCTCTGGACAGGAGAGTAGGTAGAGTCCTGCTATACCTGGGTAAGATTGGTGGCCTAGCATCCTGGGCCTTTGGAGGTGGGCAGAGAGAGATGGACTGCGCATTTGGGTGGAGCCAGGTGCCCCGGACGCTTGTTCCTCTCTCTAGCTCCTCCTTCCTATTGTTACCACCAGCCCCAACCTAGGAGGTGCAGCAGAGCTGAAGCCCTTTCTGGGTCAGAGCCCCAGACTCATTGGAACCAGGGCTCAGTCCCCTCCAAGGCAAGGAGTCTGAAATTCTGTGTACCTAGTGGACTTTGGGGGCAGACTTGACTCTGACTCATTCGCTCAGTGATACCTAACAAATCAACGCACCTCAGCTCTTAACCTCAGTTTCCTGCTCTGTAACATGGGGACCCTAAGAGTGATTGTGAGGACCAAAGAAATAATGTTTGTACAGTCCTCAGCCCATGACCCCAGGTCTAGAAGCTCTCAGAAATGTGGCCACTTTAAAGTGTAAGCTTTTGAGATTGCCAGTTCAGAATGTAGAATCTCATGGTTTCAAGATGGATTTTCAGTTTTTTTTTTTTTCCCCAGGAGTATACCTCTTAGCTTGATGTTATTCACGCATTTGAGATCTTTAGTTTTTGATTCTGAGATTCTGGGCCTCGGGGAGAGGTTGGGTAGGGGGTACTGTGATGAGGGGGCAGAGCTGAAGGAGCAAGTGCCAGGTTGGTGTCTGTTTCCTGTTTATTGGTTCCCAAGGGGTGAGCAGGCCCTGCTCCCAAGCAGCATGGAGCAGGAAGAAGGGAGGCCCGGGGTCCTGGCTGCCAGCCAGCCCCATAGCCTGGCCTCCTGGGACTGCTGAGACCCCTCCCCCCAACCCCCTTGGACAAACATCCAGTCCTTTCCCAGGACGGGGCACTAGAGGTCGAGGAGCAGATGTGGAAGGGAAGGGGTGGAAGCTCGAGAAGGGACCCACCTCCCCTCCAAAATCCTACGACTCCAGCTTTCTTAGCCGCCTATATCACTGAGATCTCACTCCTGGTTCCTCTCTGTTCCCCCTCTCCTGTCTCCCTGGGGTGGGGCCTAGTGGTGAGATATCCAACCTCTTGGCAGGATAGGAAGCAGGAGAGAAGGCAGGGCCTTGAATGCCAAAATAGTCCACCTTGAAAGACCCTTATAAACAGGCTGTGTCTTTTAACCACCCCTCACCCTGCATTATTCGGAGAGGCAACTGAGGCCCAGCAAGGGGAGGGGCCTTGCCCAAGGCCACACAGTTGTAGACCAGGCCTAACATTCTGCCCCGTGTACCTCCCTGCTGTTGCTCCAGGTCCACACTTGGACTGGGGGTCTAAGGAGCCACTGGGAGTTCTTGAGAGGGAAGGTGACATGCATCGCTTGACATTTTAGGGAATTAGGCAGAGCCAGGCAGGAAAGAAGAGCCTCAATATATGTATGAAGCCTAGAGAGTAGGGAGGTCTCTAACCAGAGCACACAGAAAGAGGCTCTGTGTGTAGGAGCCAAGTTGAAGACCTCAAGTGCCAAGTTAAGTGGCCTGGGCTTTGTCCTGCAGGCAGTGGGAAGCCATGGAAAGTTAGCAACTGAAGAGGAGCAATGCCAGATGGGTACATTAGAAAGCATCCTCTGGTTGTGGGTAGTGATTGGAGGGGGCAGGGAGCTGAGAAGCCTGAGCTGAGGGGAACAGGTGATGTGGGGATGGAGAGAAAACTAGGGAGATCATTGGGAGGTAAAACCTGATGGTTAAACTGAGGCTCAGGGGCTCTATCAGAAACTGGGGATGGGGGAGTGGGGCCCATCTACCTTATTTGAGTTAGAGAATGAGACATTGGGACAGAATGCAGGGTCATCTGAGTCATCCCTCTGCCTCAAGGCAGAACTTTCCTCTGCATCTCTGGAAGGGTGAGGGAGCTATGAGCCAGCTCAGGTCCCTGCCTCTGTGCCCTATGTACTTCTTGTCTAACTTCAGTCCCTCCTGCTCCAGTGGAAATGCCGTGCTTCTCAACGGGGTCACCAGAGAACAGTAAAGCTCCAAGCTACCACCCTAATCCAGTCCTCCTGGGAGCAGCCTGGGTAGGGGGCAAGTAGGGAAGAGAAAGACCAGGCCTGAACTGCCTTGCTGATGTCGAAGTAAGAAACACTGAAACCTTAGAGAATTTTTATAAGAGTTTTCTGGAGCCAAACTGAGAACATATCCCAGGGTGTAAAATCTCAAATGCTCCAGAGAATAAGTTTTGCAGTTTCTTTTATGCATTCGAAATGAAGGAGAGAGACTGTAAGGAAGATTACATGCAGGTGGGAGAAAGCAAAGCGGGGATTGGATTACAGGATAGTCAACAAGATTATGTGCTCTCTTGAGAGTTAATGCCTCCTTTGAGGGGTATTACTTCTGGCGTTTCAAAGGTGTGTTAACCTAGATGCACAAGAACAATGGACAGGGCTGGCTTAAAAATCTTTCACTAAACAAGTTGTAGGCCTGAGGCATAACTACCTGCCTGCCCAGTTGGGAGTTTATGATCAGATCTCCCTGTGAGGTTACTTTCCGTAGAACTCCTCTTTCGTCCACACTGGCTATGACCCAAGACAAGTTGCTTGGCCTCAGTCTCCGCATCTGGGAGGTGTGAGTCTCAGATGTGACAGAGCCCAGGAGAGCTCTGGACTACACACACAGGCTCTCTGGAGCTGGGGTTGAGTAACTGGTAGGTGGACAGGCAGGCAGTCTTGCTAGAGTGGGTCCTGTATTTTGAGACAAAGTCTCATGATATTTGTACTTTAGACCCTGAGATAAGTGCTATTATGTAGCCTTGCAGGCCTGGAGGACTTCCTGGAGGGGAATAGGGCAGGGGCTGTAGCAAGAAGTGTAACTTATATTTGGAGCCTAATCTGAGCCTCAATTTCCTCATCAGATGCCTAAATTCCCTTCTAGCTCCTGGCTGCTCCTGAGCCCTCCTCTCTCCTCCAGACTGGACTAGAGCTTCCAGGCTTCTCCCCAAGGCCAGCGGGGGCGTAGCCTGGGGAGGGTGAGGAATTTCCGAGGGAACAGCTAAATTCAGTTCCCACTAAAAATAGCCCTGGGCCTTGCCCCAAGGCTGGAGGAGAAGGAGGAGGAGGCGGCAAAGGAGGAGAGTGGGGTGATAAGTTTATCTGCCTGCCCCACCTATTCACCTGGACTCAGGGCCTGGGCTGTGAAGGCCTTCTCTACTTCTTTCTTCTACTCATACCAGGCCTTCCCCCTCACTGGGGGCTCCTTGCTTTTTTCTCCCTCCCTCCTCTATTGTGCACTCTGCCCTCTTCCCTGTTCTTGCTCCTTCTGTCTCTTGTCTCCTCTGATCTTCTCTATCTCTCTACCTCCAACAGAGCCAGACAGAGGCCCCTGGTCAGGACCAGGGCAGTGTCCCAGGCCAGGCGTCAGGAACTCTGGCCTGCCCCAGGACTCACAGCTGTCGCAACCACTGTCTGCTTGGGGGTAGACAGACCTCAAGGCTCTGGGTGGGGCAATGTGGGTGGGGCCCATTCACCCTGTAACCTAATGCTTGGTTCTGGGCTGGTGGCCCCACCAATGCCAAGCCTTCCTGTTCCTGGCACATGGTAGGACATCAAAACATTTATTTTTTTAAAAAATTATTAAATAATGTGGAGGGGGTAGGGAAGGCAGGTAAAGAGCTGGGCCCTGCCCATGGGGAGCTCTCAGGCTACTCAATTCTTCCTACCACCATGCCCAGCCTTGTGTGGGCTCTGCCCTGGGGACCACAGGCCTGAGCACCCAGACAGGTGGGACCTGACAGATGGGTAAAGGGTGCTGTCTCAAGCCAGTACCACTTGGGGATAGGAACTAGATGCTAAAACCCAGAGAGGGTGAGTAGTTGCTTAACTTGGATCACAGATCTCAGGAGAGAGGTGGTATTGGAACCGAGGCTGGCCTCACTACAAGGCTGCAGGAGTGAATCTTGTTTAAAGCTAAGTGATCAGGAAGGAAAGTAGGAGGTCTATTCAGTACCTGACTGAATATGGTCAGGGGGTAGAATCACAGTACTGATAGCAAAGTCCTTCCTGTGTGCCAGGCACTGGTCTGATCACTTTCCATTTAATCGTCACATCACCCTATGGGGAGGTGCTGACATCCCTGTATCACAGATGAAAAACTAAGGCACAGCATGGGGAAATAGTTTGCATAGGTTAGGAAAGCTAACCAAGTAGCAGAATTCAAGTTCAAACCCAGACAGTCTGGTCCCAAAATCCTTGCACATTACTCAGACTACTGGCTTTTAGGACTACCTGGTGGAAGTGGGGGCAGGGGGCACGAAGGGTGGGCACGAGGAAGGAGAGTGGATTTTGCTTTGGACATGGGGAGCCAACTGGATTCACAGTCCATAGTCCTAGCCCAGGAACTAGCACATAGTTGCTCAGTAAATACTAGTTGAATGGACCACTTGACTAAGAGGGGCCCTTGGAGAGTGAGGGGAGGTGATGGGTAAGCAGAGGGAATGAGTGTTTCCTCCTGTTATAGGCCCAGGGCCCTTTCTCTTGGTGCTGGAGAGCAGCTGAGGTGGGTGCTGGGCTCCTGGCTTATGGAGAAGGCTCTGGTCCAGGAGGTTGGAAGGGTGCTGAGATCAGCCACAGGCTGGGAAAGGAGAGGTGGGGGGAGTAGGCCCGGCGGCGCTGGCACAGCCCTGCCTGCCTGCAGTATCTGGAAAGCAGATCTCTTGGGCCATGGCCGGCGTGACTCAAATGAAGACAAAAAAACCTTCCATATTTGGACAAAGAGCCTAGAGAGGCCCAGACCCGCAGCCAGCCTAAGCCGCCTCCCCCATCCCCCAGCCTCCTGCCCTGTTTCCCACTGGGCCCCTAGCCCTGAGCCCTGTCCCAGAAGTTTAACTCTTGGGCCTCGTGAAGCACTGTGGCCCCCTCCCCTCAGTCATCAGGCCACCTTCTGTGTGGCCAGGCCTGGCCCATGGGTGCTGGGGAAGAAACAACTAGTGTTGGGCCCTGAGCTGGAGATACAGAGAGGAGCCTATAGGCTGTAGACCCTCACCCATCCCGACATGGGCAAAGCCTGAGGTACACAGCATGTAGACAGGGGTACACATGGGCTCCTTTTCACTTCCAACAGACATACCTATGAAGACATCTCTGTAGATATTGGAAGTGATGACCCAGCCTGAGAACCCCTCATACCTTCCCTGGAGCAAGCACTGATGACAGTTGGAATAGATAAGGGCAGCCAGATGTCACCTAAACAAGTAATGTAAATAGACATTATCCAGTCTGGAGAGGTGTGAACAAAGGACTCTTCTCTGCACTAAAACACCTGCGTGCCCATCACGGAGCTGGGTTGGGCAGTGGGTGCTGGAACCAGGTAAATGGGGAGAAGGCCTCAGCCCTCTTTCTGCTTAGAGCAGGGCCTCGCTCCCAGCAGGAAAGCTGAGCAGTTTGACGAGAACTGGGATGCTCATTGTCACTGGTGGAATAACTAAGTTGACTACACAGCTGCTCCTAGCTTTTCTAATTAGTCCTAGGTAATTAATTCTGGAATCAGCCTTGGTAATGGGTTTGGTGAGTCCAAAGTGACCTTAATAATTCAATTTCCCTGCACCCACTGGTGCTTGTATGTATACGGTTAGCGTGTGGATTCCAGGACTAACAGGAAGGAGTTCCTGCCCCAAGAAGCCCCATCTGAGGACTGAGGAGGCCAAGGAGGGGGAAAGGAGGCTAATGAGGGGTATGGGAAGTGGCTGGAGCCTGGGACCAACAGGACTCTACAGGCAGAAATGGAGCCAGGCCCCTCAGGCGGAGAGAACCAGGAAAGCAGAGGCCTGTGATGCAAAGCCCTGGTGTGGCTGAGGCACCATGAAAGCTGCTTGATTCAGGAGAAGTCGGCAGGTCCTGGGGAATCTGGAAGGCCAGGCCTGAAAGTCTGGATTTTATCTCTGGCAGCAGTTTCCAAGCATTTCAAAAGCAGTGGAACCCTTTCTTCTGGAGGAGTTTTGACACAGCCATATAAAACAGGCGAACTTGGAACCTTGTTGATTTAAGTGAAGGTGGGGGTGTGTCTGTCCCCTTGACCACATTTCCCCCCATATATTTCAATGGATCCCCTAGGACTTAGGCAGAGAATCTCTGTTTGGGGCAGAGGGGCCCTGCTGGAGGGGTTTAGAGCAGGACAGGCCTCCCCCTTCAGCTTCTCTGCAGGCTCAGTAGTTCTGCCCAGCCAGGCTCCCTGGTCAAGGACAAACCCTGTTGGGTGCTGGGTCTCCAGAGGGAGCCAGGCTGAGGGAACACCCACCCTGGGGCTCCTCTGAGCAGGTGATATCCCCACCAGGGGCCCAAAAGGCTGAGCTGTGCCACTACTTGATCAGGAGGACAACTTGTTGATATGATGAGAAGACCCTGATTGCCAATTGCTGCTGCCTGGGAAGGTACAGGACCTTTGAGGGTGGTAGGTGCTGACAGCCAGCCATGCTCCCAGAGTGGGCAGGCTATCTGGCCCCACTTGGTCATAGATCAGGTACAGATGGAGGCACATTCTCTAGAAGCCCAGGAATCCCTCTGGCTCCTCTACATTGAGGTAATTTAGGTTAGAATCAGGAATACTTTCCCTGAGTTTAGAGTGGGTAAAAGCAGATGTGAACAGGTATTGGCAAGAGAAAGCCCGAGCTCTGAGCCTGGCAGGCCCGAGGCCCTTCAGGACTCAGGCTTCACCCACCTCAGGTACCTACCTACCTGACCCACTACTTCTTTGACCACCAAAAACAGTATGAGTAGGAAATTGCCAAGCATAATACTGAGATGTAAAACCTGGCAGAGAGACCAACACATGCAGAGGATTAGGGTATAAGCATGTTGGAACTGCTATGGCCAGAGTTTGATATGGGTGGGGAAATTTGATGCTGGTGGGTCAGCAAGGGCTAGGTCACCCAGGGTGTTAGGGGTCAGCCTGAGCACTTGCACTCAGTCTTGCATCCAGAGGTGTTGGTATAAGGGTTACAACAGACCGGAGTCAGGTGGCTTAGGTTCAGACTCTGCCTGCTCTTCCTCTTAGATATGTGACTATGAGCCCTTTGTGGCTCAGTTTATGTACCTATAAAATGGTCATGATGATAATGGCACCTATTATAGGGTTTTTTTGTGAGAATTAAATGTGAATAATACCTGTGGTAGCTGGCTGGAACACTGACCACTGGGGATCAGCGGGAAATCATAAAGCAAGTTGGAAGGGGAGGGAGGTGGGGGGTGGTCTAGCCTGGCTGAGTAGGGGTACCAGGAATGGAGAGAAGTGGATGAGGTCACCAAGGATAGTATAGAGTCATTTTTTGGTGGGAGGACTTCAACCTGCCCCCCTCCCAGGCAGCTGCCCATAGGAAATAAGTGAGGCAGAAGTGGGGTTGGAAGGGGGTTCTATGGACTTGGTGCTTTGCTGGATTCTTACTGGTGGAAATCCCCACGCTGCTGTAAAGTCTGCCATTGCCAACCCTGCTTTATAGAGAGACTGTGGCAGGGTTTATAGAAAGGGGCAGGATCGCCACGACCTAAGGAAGGGATGAAAGTGTAACCTGTAAAGGAGGAATTTGACCATTCTCTGCAGAAAGGGCTAGTGGGCCAAGCCCTTCTCTGACTGCAAGGTAGGAGAGCTTCCTGGAGGAAGCATCAGAAATGAGACTGGAATTGTCTGAGAGGAAATACGTTAGGAAACAAAGCCTTTGAACTCAGGGTTGCAGAGCAGCCCCCAACCCTATTCTTTAATCTTCATTCGCTGGGAACCCCCTTGGGACCTAGTCCTAATGCTGTAGGCTGGGAACACAGATTGGTGCCCAAACATGTACAGCAGAGTCTGGGGGAACCCAAGGGGTGCCTCCTCAGGAAGGAGCATGCAGAAGGAATGGCTCCTGAGGAAGAAACTGAAGCTAAGCCTTTGAGGGCTGTTCAAAGCTGAGATGCGAGCCTGGAGCAGGCAGCAGGGACAATTGTGAGGTGCTGTTTTAAATAATTCAATCTCTACATTTAAAAATGTGAATAGGTACTGTATTCACATGGCTAACAAAAATCAAAAAGGGTAAAAAGTCTCCTTCACACCAGCTGCCTGGTACCCACCCTGCCCTACCCAGGACACCTGGGTATTTGTGCTCATGAACCCTTCTGTATGCAATACCAGTAAATGCACTGTCTTTCTCCCACTTTCCTCACAGATGGTGGCACACTTTGCTTCACTTGCAGGTCTTGCCCTATAAGCATTTTGAGAGCTTCTGTATTCTTTCTTGTACTCTGTGGTATCCCATTGTACAAAAGACCAAACCATATTTAACCACATATTAAAGGATATTTTGGTTACTTTCCATCTTTGGCTGTTAAAAATAGTGCTGTGGTGAACAAGGCTGTGCATAGGTCACTTGTGTGGGAGCCATTGTATGTTGAGAGCACCTTCTCAGGAGTGGAATTGCTGAGACCTAAGGTATATATGTGACTCTAATTTTGATGCTGTCCACACGTGCCCACCACCAGCATCATAAGATACCTGATTCCCACAGCCTCACCAACTCAAATCTTCGGGCATTTTCCCAGTTGATAGGTGGAAAATGGTATCTCGATGTGTTTTAATTTGCATTTATCTTATAATGAGTAAGGCAGAGTATCTTCCCACATGTCCAAGACATTTCCCTTTTCTGTGTGAACTGTTCATAGCCTTTGTCCAGTTTTCTGTTGGACTATTGGCCTTTTGTTTTATCAACTTCTAGGAACCTTTAAAATATTAGGAAGTTTAGTCCTTTGTCTGGGTTATGAGTTGCAGATTTTTTTTCTTGATTTTTATCACTTTTGACTTTGTTTATGGTATATTTTTGCCATGCAGAAGGTTTCATTTTAATGTGGTCTAAATTATCAAGGTTTTTTTTTTATGGCTTCTGGATTTAGAGTCATAGAGAGAAAGGCCTTTTTCACTTCAAGGTTATAAAACAATTTCCTCATGTTTTCCTCTGGTGTTTTATGTTTTCTTGTTTTGTTTTACAGTTAAATCTTTTATCCCTTTGAAATTTATCCTGGTGCATAGTGTGAGTTATGGCTCCAAATCTATTTTTTTCCTAGCTGGCTGGCATTTGAAACTGAGGAGCGACTTGGTTAGAATGTGGGTATCTTTCCGGGGTAGGTGTGAGGGCCAATGGGAGAAGCCAGGCTGTGGCTTTTGAGGGGCAAAGGCAGAGTGATGAGGAGAAAGGCTTGGCGTGGCAGTTGGGTAGACAGTTGGAGATGGGGCGCAAGTTGGTGACACATCCTCATCTGTGCTGTGAGACTTAGGACAAGTCCCAACCCTTCTCTGGGCCTAGAGTATCATAGCTGAAGGGGCTCTGGAGATGACCCCGATCCCAAGGCAGATTGTGAGGGAGGAGGTGGCCAGGAAGAAGGGGCTGTCCTGAAGGTGTGAGCACAGAGGATAGCTATGGATCTAGCACCCACTCAGGCTTGACCAAAGTGGAGGAGGGAGAAAGGCTTGGAGCAGAATTCACTGTGTTCCTGGAATGGGCAACGGGGAAGGCAAATAGAGGCAGCAGCTGTTTAGAAATACCCACCACAGCCTGGCACTGCAGGCAGGGTCGGGGCAGGCCCTCTGCCAGCACTCAGGATCCCGGAATGCTGGGGATTGCTGGTAGGGCAGGCACGTTGTCCATCGTCTCAGGAGTATGAACCCGGCCCAGCCATAGCCATTCTTAGAGGTTCTCTTCCACCCACCACAAGACAGGCCTTGTCTCCTCCAGTGGAGAAATAGGGGAGCCGGAGTGGACCCCAGGATCTAGTCTTTTTTTGCCCTGGACTTGCGTGCCACCTAGGGCAAGTCCCTGTCCCTTGGGGTCCCTAATCATCAACGGGGGTGACTGGCCTTGCTCTGGTTGCTTCTCTCAAACCTAGCCTTCACCCACGTTCCGGTTTGGATTAGAGCTGGAAAGAGAGATCTTGAGGTCCGTGCCTCTTCCCCATTTACAGATGGTGAAACTGCGGCCATGGAGGGGACCCTGACCTCTGCCCTGCCTTTGTTCTTCTTGGCTTTCCTGGGCCTCTGGACCTTCCTCCCTGCCCCCAGCATGGCCCGTATCAACTCCCCACCCCCATTCCTGGGCCCCAGTGGTCAAATTCCAGGACTGCCGTCACCATGGCAACAGCCAGCTCACAGGGCCCCTCCTCTCAGGGCTCTCCAGCAGGCTGTTGTCCAGGGAGGAGGCAGAGAGGGCCTCCTGCCCCTAGGGGACTGCAGGGGTTGGAGGTGGAGTGGGGAAGAAATCAGATTCAACTGGTTTCTCCTGTGTTTTCCAAGGAAGAAAATGGAAAAGGCACAAAGTGCTGCCAGCAAATACTGCTGTTACCCAGAGACAATGAAGAGTCAGAGGTGGTCACCTGGGCTGGGGACAAGACACCCACCCAGAAAGCCTCTCCCAACCTCACACCTGGAGAATTACCCATAGAAGGGTCTAAGACCAGAGGATTTAATGGGAGATGGAATATCCTTCCTAAAGTCACTACCATCCAATACTAAGGCCACCCAGGGGCTGAGGGTCCCAGCCCAGCTTGGGCTTTCTCCCATGCAGACCTGACCCATAGTAGAAGTAGCTACCATGGTACCATTTGAGGGGGTGAGCTCCTTGACTCGGCGGGTATACAGGCAAGGGCTGCCAGGGGATGTGTGCCTTGGGAGGGGACTGGTCCAATTGACCTCTGACATGACTTGCCTTCTAAGGATCTCTGGTTACTGCTAACAGCTAGTATTTATTGAGAGCCCTTTATTCCAGGAACTGTGCTAAGTAAGCCCTTTACATTTCATATCTATTCTATATCTATTTCTTTATTATATATCTATCTATATAATATATATTATATATTATTATATATGATATATATCATCCTAGGGCTGGGGGCCTGGGCGCCTGGGCTGATATCTGGGTTACTCCCTTGAGCTGGAAGGTACCGCTTCTCCTGCACTGTGGAATATATGGATATTCTGACTCCTCTACCTCCTGGGGCATGAATCCTGTCTGCTGTGAGACCTTCAGCCTTGACCCTTAACTTCCCTGTGCCAATCGTCCTCTTGTGTAAAGCAGGGCAATAATAGGCCCATCTAGGAGGCTTAACTCAAGATTCAAATAAATACTTGAAAACAGCACATGGGAACCCCTCAGGAAATATTAACTCCTGTTTGTATGCCATTGCTCTCCTCCTGTCCGCAGGTCAGTGGCAGAGGCAGATTTTGAGCCCTAGTCCCACCACCTCTTACTTAGTCTTAGGAACTTCCTCATTGTGCTCAGAGAAGTAAGAGAGTCAGCAGATCTGGGCTATCGGGACAGCTTTCTGGGAGTGGTGGCACTGCTCCTGGGGCCTTGGGAGAGTAGAGCCTAGACCTGCTCAGGCTGACCTTCAGCTGTGAATCTTGTGCAACACATATACACACATTGCTATGGCTGCCCAGGCGTCAGGGCTGGTCAGTAGTTGCTGATAGAGTGTATCAAGGCTTAGAAGCCGAGGCTGCCTCTGGTCAGCCCACAGCAGAGACCACTTCCATAAGCATGGCCCAAGCCCAGTGACGGCCTCCTCTCAGTCTGAGGTGGAGGGATCATTGAGTAGGGCATGTTCACTGTCACTGGGCACCTCCACAATCTGACGTGATGAGGGGCTTTTCTGAGTCACCAGGGCTCACTCCAGGGCCAGAGCGACTGACTAATAGTAGGAAGTTACTCTCCTTTTGAGAGTCTCCTGGGTTCCTGGGATAGGGTAGGGGAAGAGAAGGTGGGGGCCACAATGCCTCCCAACCAGTTGAACCCCTTTGGACAAGCTGTAGTGGAAGAGCCCCCAAGAGCCTGGTTCTAGCCTCAGCTGACTCCCTGCCGCCCTCGGAGTTGCAAGGCACTTTCCTCTCTGGGCCTCAGTGCCCATATATAAAATAGGAAGGAATGGTCCCTTCTCTAGCACCCTCCTTCAAGGGAGGATTAAACATGAACATTCTAAATTTGCTGTGCACATTCATTACACTGATACTTGTTTTCATTCATCCACTAATTCACAAATATAACCTGAGCTCCTACTATGGGCTGGGCTCTGTTCTAGGCATAGATACTGACATCTGTGAGCTCTGCAGAGGAGGGAGCATCTCTCCCTTATTTCAGCAGCATCCATGCCTACAGGTCAGATTAATAGATTAGTGGGAGCTGATAACATCTTAAGCTTCCCTGAGCCTTTCGTGGTCTGAATAGAATTTCTGGCACCCTGGAAATTGAGGAAGATGGCCTCTTTTAGTTGCAAGGGGCTTTGCGAGCCTCCAAGGTTGTATCTACGAGCTCAGACAGGCCCTGCCTCCTCCTCCTTGCCTCTTAGCTCCCTGGGGCTCTGGCCTGATGCTGGGCTGGCCTTTCCCAGGGTGCCTGGCCCCTAGCCCAGTGAATCATCTTCCGCTCTAGAGGCAGAACACCCCATCTCAACCCGATGACACACACACACAAATGTAGCCCCCCCACACTTGTGCCTGGGTCTGAGTGAGGGAGGAGGGAACACGAGGGGCTGGAAACAGACACTGGATAACTTCCGTTCCCACGATCCCTCACCCCAGCCTCTCTGCAGGCTGGAGAACTGAGTCTCCACCAATTCTGCAGGGGAAAAGAGCCCTTTGCAGAGCACCTACTCTGCAGTAGGTAGGTGTTCATCCTCACTTTTCAAGTGAGGAAACTGAGATTAAAGGGAAGGAATATTTACAATAGCTAGAAGGTGGTGGGACTGGTCCCAGACCACATGGGCCCAATTTTCCATGCAGTGTGCTATGATGAGCAAAGTTAAACGTTTTGAATGAAATAATTTTTAGTGAAGGGAGAGGAGGGATCTAGAAGCTGACATCATTCACAAGTTCTGAGCTAGGGCTGGGGCCAGGGGCCCAACCACTATTGTGGGCAAAAGTGTGTGCAGGGTTGGGTGAGTACATATCCTGGGAGCTAGGGTTGCCTGACGGCAAATCCTACCCCTAGGGTTTTATACATTGCCAATGGTAGCCTTCCCTCCCCCAAATGTGGGGCACCTTGCCCCCTCAGGCTCAGACGTGGGACAAGATCTGTGTTTCGGCTTCTCTGCATGTAAGATGGAATTGATAGTAGCAGCCTCTTAGGCCCTGGAGAAGAGTATATTCAGAGCTTAGCAGCTCATCAGGAGATATTTTTTACATCTGTTGAGAGTCTGTCTCTCCACGTACCCTCTAACCCCCACCTCCTGCTATCTGCCATTAACCATGATGTTAAGAAACTTCTTCCCAGGCTGGAACGTCCAGCTGTATCTTCTTGAAAATAAGGAGGGGGCAGGGCAGAGGAGAAGAAGGGCGGGGAAACCCACAAGTAGAAAGGAGTTAAATTCAAACCACATGTGGGCCTCTGCTGCCACCCGTGGGGCATCTAGTGGAAGTGCAGTTTCTGGAGCCCTAACGTCACTAAAGCCAGAAGGCTGGATCCTGGTGCGCATGGAAAACTGGAGACAAAGGTCAAGCTGTCCATCCCTAATCTCTGGGCATGACCTCACTTTCCCACCTCCCTCAGGAAGCCTGAGGAAATTTTAAAGTTCACCTGTACCCTCCTATCCCACTTGTTTACGTAGAGGGAACATGAATCCCAGAGTGGGGAGCAACTTGGCTAAAGTCACAGAGCAAGCCTGTCAATCAACAGCCATGTATTGTTCACCTCCTGTATGTTAGGGACACAGCTGTTAACACAGAGAGACTGGGTCTCTGCCTTTATGGACCTTATTGTGGGTTGGGGATGGGGAGGCATTTCCTATTTCCATCTCTTTGTTACCAGTCATCCAGTGAAGAGAGTGCAGCCCACTACCACCTAATTCTGAAGTTGGTCTGACTCCTCATTTATGTGCCCTGTGACCCTGGTAAAGTCACTCAGGTCTCCCTGATATGCTTATTGCTTGGGGTCAAATTCCAGTTTTGCCACATCAGACTTCATAATCTCAGGCAAGTTGCTTCACTTCTTGGAACCTTTGTTTACCCATCTGTAAAATAGTGACAATAATAATACAGTAACCAGAGGATGGGTGTGAGGATTAAGTGAGATAACATGTGAGAAACAGTGCTTCACTAAACATGAGCTAGCAGTAAAAGTAAGTCCCCACTAAAGGTATGGGGAGTGCACATCATTCCTGGAGGCCCTGGAGGGGGTCAGGAGTGCAGTGTGTAGTGTCTCTTTTGTACTGAGAGGTAACCAGCACAGGTCATCAGCGAGAAGTTGGGCCTGAGCCCCAACGTAGTAAGTGAAAGCTGCCCCATTGATCTGCCTTTCAGCCATCAGGGGCGGTTTCTGGAAGGGGGGTGAGATTTTCTAGTGCTACTAGGTTGGGGTCCCAACTGGACCCCTCTGGACCAAGAAATGAAATCTGAATCTGTGAATCATCCCCTTGCCTCACTTCTCCCATGAAGACATTAAGGACCCAGGGTTCTTATCCCAGCACTGCCATTCACTGGCTACATGACTTCTCACCTCACTGAGCCCGTTACTCAGCTAGGTAGTTCTCAGTTGGAGTCTTTCATTCAATCAGATAGTGGGTCAACTCCTCATTTATGTGCTCTGTGACCCTGGTGAAGTCACTCAGGCTTCTCTGATATGCTCATTACTTGTCAAATTCCAGTTTTTCCATGTCAGACTTTATAACCTTAGGCAAACTGCTTTACTTCTTGGAACCTTTGTTTACTCAGCTGTAAAATAGGGATAATAGTAATATAACTCAGAGAATTGGTGTGAGGATTAAAGTGGCAGGGCTGGAATCACCTTGAAGGCATCCTCACTGACAAATCTTGGCTGTCAGCTTGGCCTCTGCATGTGGTCTGGGCTTCCTTACAATATGGACAACTGGGTTTCAAGAATGAGTGACCCAAGAGAGCAAGCTCTGTGGCATTTGTATGGCCTAGCTCTGGTTGTACATAGATTTCCTTCCACTGTCCTCTGTTGGCTGAGACAGTCACAAAGCTCCACTGAGTTTCAAGGAGGGGGGACATAAGCCTCATCACTTTATGGAAAGAACGTCAGTACCTTATTGTCAGAAGAGTATGTGGGAATGGAAAATATTGTGGTAGCTATCTGAGAAATGCAGTCTGTGACACCTCCCTAGGATGATTAGGAGGATAAATGAGACAGTGGTGTAAAGTACTTAGCCTGTGCCTGGCACCTAGTAAGCACTCAGTATACAACAGCTATAGCTACTTTATCAAAGTGGCCTTTTCACTTTCCAACTCCGTTACAGAACCACATGTCCCATCACCACAGAGGGGCTGTGCAGTAGACTACTGACAGGGAAATACACAGACACATGGATGAGTCCACGCATATGGGACACACACCATGTCACTCATAGTCCCACCTCCAGGTACACACAGAGCTCCACCTAAGCAGGGCAGTAGCCCTGTAGCAGGAAGAACTTGAAGTTCCTTAGGCCCTTAATCTCCCCTTTCCATTTCCAAAATGCATTCCCTAGAATTCTGGGCTCACTCAGAGCTAGTCCTGAGGGAGCCCTATGGTTTGGACGGTGCACTTGGAGCTGCCTATGAGGCCTGGGAACTCTGGAGCCTCTGGAGGCTCCTTCTTCCAGACAGGAGGGTCCATAGGGAACAGGCCATGACCTGGAAAGGGAGGGGGAAGGAAAAGACAACGGGAGGGTCTCAGAAAGGAACAAATGGAGAGACTAAGGCCCTAAGAGAAGTGACTTGCTCAAGGTCATGTCTCCAATGAGTACTAGAGCCAGGATTTGAGCCTAGGCTGTCTAGCTCCAGTGTCTGCTCTGTTAATCTCTATACCAAGAAGTCCCTCTTTGGGACGTTTCATGTCACTGAGGGACCTGAGGACCTGAGTAGGGAAGCCTCCATCAGTGAGATTGGGAGCTGATTAGGTTGGAAGCATCCAGTGCTGCTCCATGCCCATGGACAGTGGTGGGGTCAGGAATATCAGCAAGCTATTAGCCAGTGCTCAGTACCCAGGGAAGAGGATCCTTCTTGATCCCAGCATTGCTTATGGATAGCATTTTTGTTTTCCACCAAAACCATCCTGGGTCAGGAGAACCTATTGATGTCACTGTCTCGATACAAATGAGACTGGAGAAAGGCAACTCAGGCAACCAGTGTGCCAAGGGAGACAGGGCAGGCTGAGCCAAGTGCATGAGGCAGAGGGGAGGTAGAGAGAGGCTCTCCTTCCAGGAGGTGGCGGGTTTAAGAATATGGGGCCTGGAGGCAGCCACTGGGCTCTACTGTTTACCAGTTAGTTGACCTCCCTGAGCCTCAAATGGGAGAACAATAATAACAGACCCCTTGATATAGGGCTGCTGTGGGATTAAAGAGCCAGGGTTTGGAAAGGTACCTGGCATCTGACAAGTATTCAAACAGCATTAGTGATGGTGAGGATTCTGAGATTATGGAGTTTCCAGTGTTCCAGTTTGGGCAGCTCTAGGGTCCAGATGCTCTCCTGGAATATATTTATATAGAGCCATACAGATGTGAAAGGCTAGAGACCCCAGAACCTGCATTTCTCCTTCATAACCTTCATTGCACTTGTCTTTTCCTTTTCCTGCGTAGATCACTGTGCCCAGAAAGGCTTAGTCCTTTTTTCTTACCTTTAGTCCACACCAGAGGGCTCAGTACCGAGTATATACTCAATAAATTTTGTTAAACTAATCAACAAATGAATAAAATAAAAAATCAATGAATTATTCATCCATCGAACCATGTAATTGTGCATCCCTTCATGTATTCGTCATTCCATTCATCATTTTGCTCATCCATTCATTACTTATTTCTCTATCGTCATTCCATCCTTTCATTTATTCAGCCATTTATTATCCATCCATATGTCCTTTCTCATCACTAGCTGCCGCCCCCCCCCCCAGATTGGTTCAGCACCAGCTGTAGAACCAAGTGGCCCCAAGTTGGTAGTGCTCAGATGCAAGAGGTTTTGGTGGGGCTTAGAGTAGGAGTATGTCCAAAGGCAAGCAAAGTATTGGACTTCTGTCAGAGATGAGAGAGTTACCAGCAGATAGGGTTAGGGGTTCCCCAGGGCTGGCAGAAGGGTGGTCCCTCCAGCTATGGTACCAAACCTGGCTCTCTTGGGTGTGGAGTGAGGTGGTGGCTTTGTGAAACAGAGAGACAGACATTTTACCCTTCCATGGCTCTTGCCTTCCCCTGACTAAGGAGGAGTGAGGAAGATCTGTTGGTTGGGGTTTGGTGTATGTGTTGTGGTGGGATGTGGGGTATGGAGAAGAGGGCTGGACAGGCCTTTACCAACCATCTCGTACACTTATAAAAACTATTCTGAGCAAGATCCACTCCAAACAACTGCAGAGACCCAAAAGAAAAAGAGAAATCAATGCCTGAAATGGGAGATAAGAGGAGCAATGGAACCAGACCAGCACAGGGTGTCCCTGGTCCCTATCCCGGCTGACCTCACCTTGATGGGCTCTGATGCCTGTGATGTGGAGGCACTCTCTGGACACCCTTATTCAGCAGCTATGTGCTCCTGTTCTCTCAACTTCCTTTCATTCCCCAGCTAGTCCCTTTGTTGCCATGACAACAGTTTTGGATCTAATTATGCATCCTTAATGTAGCAGCAGCAGCAAGCAATACCTTTGGCATCCATCCCTGTCCCCTTCTCCAGGCTGGACACCCACATTCCTTTGGATCTCTTGACCTCAGGACTTTGTTCAAACCCTGCTTCCTCGAGGAAGCCCTCCCTGAATACCCCTTACCCCCCACCAAGCAGAGGTTACTCCCTCTGCTGAGTCCTCTGAGTGTTGTCTGGGAGCTCCTATATGACGGCCAGAATGGATTCATCTCTGCAGGTCCAGTCCTGCTGGAGATAATGAGAGGATGAATACACCTCACTAACAAACCCAAGCTATACACTGCCACCTAACAACTCATGAAATAAGGCCCCAGGTCATATAGCTGGAGAGAGGGTCAGATGAGGAAGGTGTTCAGAAAGAAAGCCAAATGTGGGTTAAGCCACAGTGATCAAGCAATGAACCAGGGGTGAGGTCTTCAGACCACCATCCCTTGTGCTAGTGTGGATTATCTTTGGGACCTGACTATTTGGACTAGACCATGGTGTCTGTCCATGCTCCTTGCTCAAATCATCACTCAGTCAACTAGCCTGGCTGTCCCAATCCCTCCTCCAATATGCCCCAGCCCTGAGAGGAGAGGGAAGAGGAGTAGGCCTCACCCCAGGGAAGCCCACAGTCCATCCCATTGGGAGGATAAGAGGCAAAAGGACTCACTGGATTTCTTGGCCCAAGCTGGAGGCAGAGGAGGACTTAGGGCCCTCCTGGAGGACCTTCAATCCCACCTCGCATGGGCATAGGCAGCTTGGCAAAAACCTGCTCCCTGGGATGGGACGTGGTAGCCAGGCAGGCTCTAGGCCTAGAAGGCTCCATGCTGCCAGTGGCACAGATTGTTGGGCCCCACCCCACAATTTCAGATCAATAGGGCTGTGGTAGCAGAGGGACCTGAGAATTTGCATTTATAATACATTCCCAGGAGGCACTGAAGCTCTTGATCCAGGGACTGCACTTTGAAAACCACTACAGAGAGGGACCAGAAGGGAGGTTTGTGCAGAACACACATTCATGCCTTCATTAATTCTTTATTTCAGCGAACTGACACAGGAGTTATCATGGTCCATGCCCTTATGGGACCCAGGGGTGACAAATGTGTTCACTCAGTTTATGTAACACAGATGCTATCATGTGTCAGGCTCTGCCCCCTAGTGCAGCCTCTGGGAGCAACCCTGCCTCTTGTCTGTGTGATGCTCACTGCTTTGGAGCCTGCTGCTGGTTGGCGGTCATACCAGTTTTCTCTGGGAATTTTCTGTGCCTGTTTTTGTTGTTGTCTACTTGAGGGTTGTCTGTTGGGGAGTTAACATTTTAGTGTTGGATATTTCAGACTCTGAGCTGGCAAGTGCTGCCAGGGCCTGTGTCCTGCCTTCTCAGGAGAGGATGAATGATTCCCTCGGATGGAGTTGGGAGAGAGGGGCGGCTCACCTAGTTGAAGGCGGAACAGGGGGAGGAGGGACAGTGGGGCAGAGAAGGGTAGGAGGCTGAAAGGACTAGCAGGAGGGGTTGATCCTGTGCCATGGAGATACTGGGGAAGGATCCTGAGCAAGAAACTAAGCTGTTTTAGTCTGTGAGGAGAAGGGAGGAGGATGAGTTATTGGGGTCTTTTTTTTATTAGCCAGCATCTATGTACAGAGAGCTGTGGCTTACAAAAGGGACATGGACCCTGCCCTCAGGGAACCTAGTCTCCTGGGAGGAGATGGGAGTCAATCTAACAATTGCTCAAATGTATAATTACAAACTATGGTAGCTGATTCCGTGTGACCACGGAAGCTCATGCCGCTGTGTGCTGTCTGGGTCGGCTCCGTGCGTGTCAGGGTTCGGGTCTGTGCCGGATCATGGTGACGTGCATGCACTGGGCCGCGACCCACGCGTGGACGCGAATCCGTGTGTGTGGGCCTGCTCTGTGTAGGTGTGTGCATCCCCCTGTGTGTACCTCTGTAGGGGACCGGTGTGGCCGAAAAGTGCGTGTCACCAAGGGCACTCGCCCTTGTCCGTGGATGTGGGCCGGCTTCTGTCCTTACGAGCGAGGGGTCCGCAAGACGCCGCCTCCGGGTGCGGGAGCAGAGGGGGCGAGGTCGAGCCGCCCTCGGCCGGTGGGGGTGGGGTGGGCGGGGTGGGCGGGGCCTCGCGGAGGGGCGGGGCCTCCCGCCACGCCCCCGGCCCCCCTTCCGCTGGCGGCGCGGGGCGCGCACTAGCCGAGCCGAGAAGGTGACGGCGGCGCCGCCAGCCAGGTCAGAGCCATCGGGCTGACACTGGAGTCGCCGCTGCGACCGCCGCCGCGGCCGCGCTAGCCCCGGAGGAGGCAACAGCGGGTGGAAGGGAGGGAGGGGGCCCGGCCGCCCCGCTGCCCCTGAGCCCCCGCCCCGGCGGCGGGCCGGCCGTATGCTGCAGATGGTGAAGACCCTGGCCCAGTTCACCATCGCGCTGGAAGACATGCGCGATCTGGGCCCGGCTGCCGCCTCCGGGGAGCCCACCGGGAGCGGCGCTGACGCCGAGGAACCTGGGGCGGCCCAGGTAGGGGGAGGGAGAGGGACAGCCAGGGGCCGGGGCCAAGGGCTGGAACTCAGCCGACCCGGGACTAGGGCTAGCATGGGCAGATAGATGCTGAACCGCAGGACCAGAACTCCAATCTGGCACACCAGCTGCCTGGCCACGGAGCTGGGGGCTCAGTGACAATGATGGGGACAGGGAGGACTGAGGGTGTGTGAGGAGCCCTGGCAGGGGTGGTATGGCTGGCAGGGCACTGAGGTTTGCTGCCGCCACAATGCCAGCTTAGGATGACAGAAGGACTGGTAAACTCGGCTAGTGTGGGAGGCCTGCACCCTGCAACCCAGCCTTTGCAAGGCCTAGTAGCACTTAGAACTTGATATTGGTCATCGTGGAATAAGACGTTGTCGCCAGGGGTATCCTGGTTCCACAGGCTCAGAGGAAGGGGAGGTTTTTTCAGCCTCCTTCTCAGGCTTTTGGCAGTCCTCAGGTGTATGTATGTGTTGGGGGAGGGGGAAATTGCAAGGGGTGAGCCAATTTTGCTGGCCCCCTGCCATCCTCTCCCTGCCACTGGACCCTCTGGGCCCTGGAGGAATCACACTGTGGTGGCAACAGTGGTGTCCCCATTTCTGGCTCAGTATGTGATTCCCTGCGGGGGATGGGGAGGTTTCCAGTGGCTGTTTCCATGGCTTTGTGTGTCTGGGCCTAGATTGTTAAACTCAGGCTCCAGTGGGGGTTGTGGTTCTGTTTTCCTCCCTGTGCTGTGTTTTGTGTCTCTCTCTACTGCCTCAGGTCCCTGGGTTGAAGGCTGTGGTCCTCAGCTGGGTGACTTGGCTGCATTTTTTTGTTTCTTGGCTGGATGTCTGGCCTTTATGGCTTCTTTCTATGTACATGTGTCTCTGTCTTCATACCCTGTATATTGGGGTCTTGAGATTGGGTCATGATATCCCAATCATAGCAGTACCTGGCAAGGCTCCCACCTCTGTCTTCCTTGTATCTCTTCAGCCCACACCGTCCCCTCCTACTTTAGTACCCCATGTAGTAAAGGACTGGGGATAGGGCTATTGAAGGATGAGGGGCTCTCGAAGGAGACGGGGCCTGCAGAGTTGTCCCGCCCAGAACAGGTGGGCCTGCTGATCTGGTTGACAGCTGCATTGCCCATCCGTTGCTTCCCCTGGGTCCCCCACCCCCACATCCATTCACACCCGTGTCTGGGCACGTGTGGAAGGGTGCTCATGCAGTGACAGGGAGCTGGCCTTGTTTTTTGTGCCTCTACCTGACAGCTGAGTGACAGCCTGCTGTGCTTTTAAGCAGGGAGGAGGCTGGGAAAGGCAGGCGCTGCAGAGTCAGCCTCCCTGCGTGAGTTATTCTGGCCCTCTGGGGCGTGAGGCCCAGCACCAGTCCTGCGTCCCTTAGGAGGCCTCTCTGCCCATGACCCTCACTGCTGAGCCTGGCAGGTCTGGGCCAGGGGAGTGGGTGGGGGAGGGTGTCTTTACCACCCAGGGCTGAGCCCATCCTGGTCATACTCTCAGGGAGCTCCCTGTCCAGCAGGGATAGAAATATAGATAAACAACCTTGCTGAGGTGGAGGAAGAGTGGACCTCACAGACCCATTATGTATGTGTGGAGAGCGCTGCTCTGCTTCCTGTCTCCTTTCCTTCACAATACTAGGAGGAAGGTACTATTAGTTCCATTTTGTGGAGAAGAACGTGGAAGCCCAGGTAGTTAATGACCACCCAGGGTCTCACAACTGGTAAAGTCTGAGCCAAGGACCCCATGACCCACAGCTGGCTGGTCAGTTTGGGTAAAATCTCTGGGTGCCAGGGGCCCTAAGACTTAGCATGAGGTGGCTGAAGAGATTTCTGGTCCTGGCTCTACAGTACCTGGCTCTGTCTGTGTTACCTTGGGCAAATAATGTCGCCTCCCTGACGTGAAGTGGAGATGACAACACCAATGTCATGGAGTTATGAGTATGAGGCTGAAACAGGCCATGTCAGTCACAGGGAGTTGAACACAGAGTAGGCATCCCCAGCTTGGCTTCTAGCAAAGTCTTCCCACAGAACAGGGGCTTTCCTGACAGGGATGCACACCCTCTCTCTGTGGGTGTGGGTGCAGAGTGACCCCTTAGGGACTCTGTAATAGAGATCATTGGTACTTGGGTCTTCATTTCCCATTCTTTAAAATGGGAAGAGTAATAATACCTACCTCACAGGTTGTAAAAAGGATGAGATAATATATAATACTTAGAACAGTGCCTGGCATGGAGTAGGGCTCAGTTAACCTCTTTAAATATGAGAACTGGGATCCAGCCTTGTCTGAGAGTATCTGAACTCTGCCCCTACCTGGCTATGTGACCTTTGGCACCAACTTTACTTCTCCTGGGCCACCTCGTCTTCCTGTGGCAAGAGGTGACAGTTTTCACTTTCAGGGATGGTGTGAAACCCAACCAGGTAGGGTCTGACCTCATAGCCCTACGCTTGAAGGTAGGGTTTTCAGAGTTGGCAGCTGGTGTAGGGGATGGCCCGGAGGCATCTCCTTTTGCAAGTATGAGATGTTATCGATTTCTTGAGTCCTTTTCAGTATCCCAGCAAGGGAGCCAAGAAGTAAACTGGAGATCTGTGACAGACAGCTGTGGGGAGTGGGGTGGAGATTCTAGGGTGCAGTCTGGGAAGGTGGGGAGATGCAGGGAAGGACACTCCCTTCAGCGGGAGCATTTGAGCAGAGACCTGTCACAATGGAGATCCAGGGCACTTTTGGTGAACAGCCAGCAGCCCTGGATGGTGGGAGGGTGAGGGTAGGCCTTGAAGGCCAGAGGGAGGGTGTGATTGGGCTCTCTGCACCTATGTTCACTGCTTACCCTTCTGTCTCCCCAGGACATGCGGAAACACGTGACGATGACCCTGCTGGACACAGAGCAGTCATATGTGGAGTCACTGCGTACTCTAATGCAGGTGAGGTTCACAGCTGGTCCAGGTCCCTGAGAGCAGCCATTCTGAGTCTAGGAAGCTGTCAGACACGTGGGAACAAACTCACATGTGAACACGGAGCCAAGGTCACAAAGAAGAGAGGAGTGACGCTGGGAGACAGTATCCCTCCATGCAGAACCCTCCACGGAACCACCTTAGAGGAAGCAGCCCCCTCCACGGCAGAAAAAAATGCAGAGGAGCCTTAATGAGGCCAGACCAGGCTACCCCAGGCAGGTGTCCCCTGTCCCCCACCCCCAGCTCTCCTTCCAACTGCCCAAGCAGCCCTGGGTCTGAGCTTAGATTGTGAAGCCCCTCTGGTGTACTCCCCTCCATTTTATTCATGGTCTGGGAAAATATTTGATAAATGGAATGAAATGTTGATCTGCATGACAGGCCCTATTCCAGGAACAGAGAACACAGGGATGAAGAGAGATAAACCTCTGCCACAGTAGCTCTCAGTCCTGTTGGAGACATAGTGGAGTATATAGGCATTCTTAAAGCATTGAGAAAGTACCTGTGAGTTGGGGTCAGTGAATTTTCCCCAGAGGAGGTGCTGTTTCCTCCTGACTTGTCTTTTCAGCAGCAGGAACAGCATGTGTAAAGTCCAGTAAGGAGAGACCTGACACATTTGGTGGTTAATATGGCCAGGACAGAGTATAAGAAGTTGGTCCCATAGTGATACTAGGGGAACTTTGACTACCAGGAGGAGGGTTTGGACTCTGTCAAGGGCCCTGAGGAGTCAGTGCGGGGCTTTGAGCTGAGGTGGAATGTAACCTAACTCATGCTTTGCAAAGTCTATTGACTGCTGGGAAGGTCGGTAGCAGAAGAGGAGGCCAAGGCCACTGAGGTCAGGTGATGGAAGGGAGGACAAGACCAGGGTAGATGCTGTAGGGAGGGAGGAGTTGAGGATAGGCGTGTAGGAGGTGGACTGGTTAGGCCAGGCATGGTAACTGGTTGGCTGTGGGGGATGAGGTGGGGTTAGCTCAGGATGATACCTAGCCTCCTAGCCTAGGTGTGAGGCACTAGAGGATCCCCACCTGGAAAAGGTGGGGCAAGATAGTGAATTTCAGTTCAGATGTTTAGGTCTGGGAAAGTCCAGGAGCCAGGATGCCCAAGCAGGTCTGGAGCCCAAGATGGAGAGCATGGATCTGAACGGAAGTGGGGCCTGGCAGTCACAGTTGAGGACAAGTTTGCTCAAGTGACCTGGGCACAGTGAGGGCAAAGGGTAGAAAGCCCTAGAAACATCCACAGTATTCATTCATTCACTCCACAAGTCTGCCGCAGAGCACCTTTGTTATGCCAGACAGTGTACTCTGGGGATTTCAGCATAAGTGATAGGGTCCTACCTCCAGGAGCTCACAGTCTGACAGTAATTAGTCAGAGAGACCATACGTGAGGACAAATGATGACACAAAAGTACCCAGAGAGTACCTATTTAACAACAGAATATTGTTCAGCCTTAAAAAGGAAGGGAATTCTGACACATGCTACAACATAGATGAACTTTGTGAACATTATGCTAAGTGAAATAAGCTAGTCACAAAAGGACGACTACTGTATGATTCTACTTACATGAGGTACCTAGAGCCAAAATTCGTAGAGACAGAGTACGATGATGGTTGCCAGGGGATGGGGGAGGGGAATGGGGAGTTAGTGTTTAATGGGTACATGGTTGTAGTTGGCAAAGATGAAAAGCTCTGGAGATGGACGGTGGCGATGGTTCCACAACAGTGTGCATGCACTTAATGTGAGTATGCTGAACCATACACTTAAAAATGATTAAAATGGCATATTTTCCCACAAAAAATTATATTGCTTTTATATGTTTTTTAAGAAAACCAAAACAATAATTCGTAAAGGTCTATGCACCCCAATATTCATGGCATCACAATTTACAATAGCCAAGATATGGAAGCAGTCTAAATGCCCATCTACAGACAATTGGATAAAGAAATTATGGTTCATATATACAATTGAATATCACTCAGCCATTAAAAAAAAATTAAATCCTACCATTTGCCACAACATAGATAGACTTAGAGGTTCTTATGCTGAGTGAAATAAGTCAGAGAAAGAGAAATACCATATGATTTCACTGATATGCAGAATCCAAGGAACAAAAAGAACAAACTAATCAAAAACATTCACAATATAGTGGACAATTTGGTGACGGAGAGAGGGGAGGAAGGTTGGGGGCTGGGAGAATGGGGTGAAGGGTTAAAGAAGTACAAATTAGTAGTTGATAGATGGTCACAGGGATGGGGAACATGGCATAGGGAATACAGTTAGCATTAATATGTTGGCTAGGTGGAAAACCAGGGGAGGGAGGAGCAATTAGGGGAATCGTTTTATGAACTATATAGATGTCTAACCAATGTACTGTATACTCTAAACTAATTAAAATAAGTAAGTTAATTTTTAAAAAAGTGCACAGAGAGCTTGAGAACACAGGGGTCCTGCCTGGGGTCTGGGGTCAAGGAGGGCTTCTCTGAGGGCTTCTCTGGGGTGTTTAGCTGAGACCTGAAGGGTGAGTAGGAGTCAAACAAGGGAGAGGCCAGAGGAAATCATTCCAAATGGAGAGTACAACAGGAACAAAATCTGGGAACGTGGAGGAAACCTGGAGCAGTTAGGGATGGAGAGGTGGCAGGTATGGCGCTGGACAAGGAGTTAAATACCAAAGCTTAACAACCAGAAGGAGGTGGGCTACACCCTTTCCTCAGTGTCACTCTCACCCTTTGAATCTTTCTTCAACCTCCCGGTTTCCAGCTAATCAAACCTCCTCTTCTAGCACTCCTGACCCTGTCTTTTCCCCACAAGGTAGCACTTTCTACCTTCTAATATACTATATAATAATTCCATTATTTATGGTGCCTGTTTACTGCCTCCCTCCACTAAACCGTCTGCTCCACAAGCATGGGGACCTTTGCCTGCCCACTGATGCGGCCCTGTGCTTAGAAGGCCATACACTCAGTAGTTGCTCAGCGAGTATGTGGTGAGTGAATGCAAGTATTGGCTCCTAGCTGATTCTGTATCGGGTTCTCTGACACAGTTTTTTCTTTCCTCCCACTGTGTGCCTGCTTCTGCGCGGGGCCCCCGGACCTGGAGATGAGCAATTTAGCTCCTCCTCTTGGGGATAAGGCAGTGGCTCAGACTGGCCAATATGTGTATGAGAGGGAGCCTGCCTACCTGCCTCCTCACCATAATCCCCTAGCCTTTTCAGAATCCCCAGCCAGATGAGCGAATCCTATTGAACTTTACTTTAAGTAGCATGTCTTAAAAAACAAACCACATTTTAAAAATGTTTAATATACATTTTATTACAGTGTTGCATATCCTTTACCAACACCCTCCTCTCTTTGGCCTGTAGTTACAGTTTGGACCAGGAGAGGGCGGCCTCTCCACGTGCACAGTAGCCACTGAGCACAGGGCTATTCATGCTCAGGAAACACCATTGAATGCAGGTTTGAGGTGAAAAATAGTTTTAGTCACAAACTGACTAGCAGATCTGAAAACGGTTAAACAATATTCAAATAGTGTCACCAAAAGCCTCCAGTAACTTCCCATAAAGCCTCCCGCACCCTTATTTTCCCCACAGCAGTTATCAACTTTTGACTTATGATTTCCACAAGTAGTCTCTTCTAGACTTGTTCTTTACATTTTAACATCTCTGAAATCAGGGTTTATCCTATAATTGAACATATATCATCATTTAACTGGCAGCAGTTTTTTTCTTAAATATAAATGAAAATAACAATCCATCTTAGGTTTAATGAAATGTGGTTTATTTTAATTTTATTTTATTTGTATACTTTAGCCAACTAGATTGTTAGCTCCTTTAGGGTAGGGATTTTGGTCTTTCTCCTTCACTGCTGTCACCCAGTTCTTGAACAGTGCCCAGTATACATAGTAAGTGCTCGATAAAACATCACTGACTTAGTGTATGTGGATCTTCCAGGGAGCCCAGTCTTCCTGCTTTCCTCTCACTCTAAGCTCTGTTTGTTCATGTGTCCAACAAACCTTGATTCCCCTTATACACATCTTATGCCAGGCCCTGGGCTACACAGTGAAGGGAATGGGCATAGAGCTTTCTGTCTCCCTCCTAGAGCTCTGAGTCTAATGAGGGAGAAGGAAGCAGGGCCACTAGGCTGCAGATCTGGGTGACTTCGTGTGCACCAGCGGGTTGGGGCGCCATCTCTCTGAGGGGATCTGCACTGACCCCATGGGTCTCCCCAGGGCTACATGCAACCGCTGAAGCAGCCAGAGAACTCCCTGCTGTGTGATCCGTCTCTAGTAGATGAGATTTTTGACCAGATCCCAGAGCTCCTGGAGCACCACGAGCAGTTTCTGGAGCAGGTTCGGCACTGCGTGCAGACCTGGCACGCCCAGCAGAAGGTGGGAGACCTGCTCATCCAGTCGGTGAGTGCCCTGCCGCCCATAGCTACAGCCCCCACAAGCTTGGGCCCCTCCTGAAAGGGGCTGGCTGCTGCCATGAACCCCATACCTCACCTCACCCCACTCTGCCTAGACACTGCCTTTAATCCCTATTTAACCCCAGAACTTGACCAGACACTGACACTTATCTCAAACCCTGGGTTGACCTTAACCTAGACACAGCCCAACCTCAGAGCTTAGCTGGACACTGGTGTGGATACTAATCTCAACCAGATGCTGACCTGATCTTGAACCCAACTCCAGTTGCTGGCAATGACTTACCCTAGTGTTGACCCTGAGCTGGTGCTGAGGCTGACCCAAACCTCAAAGGGATGCTGGTACTGACTTTATCCCCTACCCAGCTAGCTCTTTTCTCTATCAGGTATTTTAATAAGAATAGCTAAATATCTGGCATTTATTATATGATAAGTAGGCATTAGTCTAAATACATTATATATATCAACAACCCTAGGAGGAAGGTGGGATTCTTACCCTGAGTTTAAAGTTGATGACTCTGGCATAGAGAAATAAAATAGCTTGGTCAAAGTCACAGTCAGTAAGTGGGGGAAGATCCAACCCCCACAAACCTGGTTCCAGCACCCATGCTCTACCCTACCCTGTGCGTCCTTTCACCACAGGTGAGCCCTGCACTTTTGATCTGATCCTATGAGATTGGGACCTAAAAGGGTTTGGCTTTAAAATTCAAAAAGAACTGCAAAAGCAAAACCAATAAACATTTAATTAAATGTTTGTAAAACATAACATGCCATTTTTTAGTTGTTAAATTTAGTATTCATTTATGATAATTTAATTACATTTGAAAAAATTTAAGCTACATTTTGTTATTTTTGCCAGAATCCCCGAGAATGCATGATGACAACCGGTAAATTATAGCCAAATGCAAACTAAACAGTTACTCGGAGCCAAATAGTTTCAAAAAGCAAAATTGTAAAACTCCTTTACAAAATGTACTAGCAAAAAAAAACTCTTATCTATTTTTATGGGATGTGGGTGTGTTTTCATGTGTTTGTGATAATATGGATGGGCCTTGGGCCTCAGAAGGTTTTAGAAGCCTCCTGCTGGCCTGGAAAATGATGCAACGAGAACCTTGTCCTGGTGGTGATGGGACCCCAGCTTGAGAGCGAACATCTCTAGCTCATCACCATTCTCAGTGTCACTCAGATCTTAATGTTGACCATGTCCTGTAACAGAAGCTCTGGTCCTCAGGGAGGGGTCAGCATAGGATGCTCTGTCCCAGGATGGAAGCAGTTGGTAGAGGCTGTCTTCCTACCAGAGCTGCTTCAGCTTCTGTTCTGCAGCACCCCTGAGGGATCAGGAGGGGGAGGATAATTGGCATCTTAGAGGCACACAAGGTTGGAGGCCCAAATGAGAATCAGAAACACTACCACAAGTCACTTCATCCATGGTGCAGCTGAGACAGGAACCAAGGCGTCTCAAACCCCAGCCAGGGCTTTTTACCAAGAACCTCCACATTTAGCCTAGTCATCAGCTGCCCAGCAGGTATTAGCCATAAGCTCTGTGCTCTGTCCTGAGTGGGGCTTGACTGTGCAGAATAGGGGCACCTATCCCCTTGGAGAAGGAAGTCTTGTCATGGGGATTAAGGGAGGCTAGAGGCTAGGTATAGTTCCAGGTAGAGCCTTAGTCAGGGCTGGGAGTGCTTCCTGGAGGAGGCAGAACTGGAGCTCAGCCCCAGAGTGTGGGTGAAATTTAGATGGGAGAAGGGCATTCCTGGTGGAGGGAATTACATGAGCAGAGGCCAAGTGGCTGGATCGAGTCTGTGTCACTCAGGACCTGCCTGGCTGGACTTGGTATGGCTGGAGACCAGGGGGTGGAAATACCCTTTTGGAAACGAGAGAACCTGGTCTGAGCTCACATCCAGGCACGTATATGTACATGTACATACACAGAAAAAATGCACGTGTGTATATATCTGTGTACACACATATCTAATAACTGTCACACATACAACATGTACATATGACACAGGAGCGCATGCCTGATCTCTCAGAGACTATCATTTCTAGTTGGGGGGAAAGGATGTTGGCTTGTGAATCAGTAGAAACCAGGGCAGAATGAAATGGGATAAGGGATACCTTGAGGGTCTCCAACCTGTCTCTTCACCCACAGTTCTCTAAGGATGTCCTGGTCAATATCTATTCTGCCTATATTGATAACTTTCTCAACGCAAAGGATGCTGTGCGTGTGGCTAAGGAGGCGAGGCCTGCTTTTCTCAAGTTCCTGGAGGTACTATAAGCCAGGGCAGGGGGATGGAGGCCACCCTTACCTTGGGCCAGTTTTCGGGACCCCGGGAGCTCCCAGCCTGAGACTTGTCCCAGGACATTCCCTTCTTTCCATGTCATTTCTCACATGGCTTCCCATCTGCCCTGTTTTTGGATTTCAGCAAAGCATGCGTGAGAACAAGGAGAAGCAGGCGTTATCTGATCTCATGATCAAGCCCGTGCAGCGGATCCCACGCTATGAGCTTCTTGTGAAAGTGAGCAAGGGGCTGGGCAGTCAGGCAGATAAGGCCCAGAGACCTGTGGGGATGCAGCAGGCTCTGAGGCTGGGTCCGCAGTGGTCAGGTAGGAAAGGAAGTCCTCTCTGGCATCTGCCCGTAGTCCTTCCTGCTCCAGAGTTAGTATGGGGCCCCAGGGCCTGGCAAGGGCAACTAAGCAGGCATATCTGGCCCCTATTTCCACCCCAGGACCTCCTGAAGCACACGCCTGAGGACCACCCAGACCACCCTCTCCTGCTAGACGCACAACGGAACATTAAGGAGGTGGCTGAACGCATCAACAAGGGTGTGCGGAGCGCTGAGGAGGCAGAGCGGCACGCCCGAGTACTGCAGGAGATTGAGGCTCACATTGAGGGCATGGAAGATGTGCGTGAAGCCCCACTCCACCCAACCCCATCCATACCTGTGTCTGTCTGTGGAGACCTGGAATTAAGGCCATGTCCACATCCACAGTGGTGTCCACAGTGTTTGCATCGTGTCTACAAGCATCTTCACCTTTCTCTGTCCATATCCGTGTCCTTTTCCACATCTGTCCCTTGTGTCACATGTGTGCCATGGCCGGACAGCATCAAGAGGGTGGATGGGATGTTGCTTCCACCGGCCTGGCCCTTGGAGTGGGGAGGGATAGGGATTAATAATTAGCCTTCAGTATGCCTTATCCTTCTGCCGCACAGCTCCAGGCCCCTATGCGGCGGTTCCTGAGGCAGGAGATGGTAATTGAAGTGGTAAGAAGTGTCCAGTTGTATGCCCGTTTTCCCCCACCACCCCCTGACTTTGTTCACACTTCTGCTCATACCTGCTGTCCATGGCTCTCCCTGCTCTTCAACTCCAACAGGAGCCCTGGGTGGAGTCCCAACTCTGCCTCTGGGCAACTGGGAGAGAACCCTCCCCCCTCCCTGGTCCTGGCTGTCCCCTTGGGCCCTGTGGGCAGGAGGGGAGGCCTCTGGACCTGAATCCTCCCTTGGGCCCCACAGAAGGCTGTTGGTGGCAAGAAGGACCGGTCCCTCTTCCTGTTCACGGACCTCCTCGTCTGCACCACCCTGAAGCGGAAGTCAGGTTCCCTGCGGCGCAGCTCCATGAGCCTGTGAGTGGCCAGGGCAGGGCTGGGGGGCTCAGGAAAGGGGGATCATTTGCCCTCCCTGGGCCCCAGCACCTCTTGGCTCCCCACAGGTACACGGCAGCCAGTGTCATTGACACGGCCAGCAAATACAAGCTGCTGTGGAAGCTGCCTCTGGAAGATGCAGACATTATCAAAGGTGAGGCTGACTTGGGGTTCTTGGTCTTGGGGTCTTCCGCTGAGAAGCCCTCCTGGAGGGTTTGAGCTGTGATCAGGCTAGCTGCCTATCCATCTGCTTTCCTGCTTTGGGGCCTCACTTTCCCATCCAGTAGAAGGGAGCTGGCATGCAGGATCTGGTTGGCTCCCACAGAACTAGACCAAGACTTGTCCATACAGACCACCTTCTGCCTGGGCAGGGAACTAACCTAGGCTGGCAGGTGGGCTGGCAGGATGCGCAGACATACCGTAATTAGCCATTGATTCTGCACAAACTCATTTAAGCACCCGCCTCCCATTAGATGATGGTATACTGTCATGGTTCAGCAGTTTTGTGCACAGGGAACAGACTCACTCTAGGCAGTTCAAGCAAAAGACTGGAAGTGTCCATGCTATTTGGGGCTGATATTCTCAAGAACTGAGGCTCTTTGAAGGAACCACTCCTGTTATGTGTGTGTTCGTCCTCCCTCCCCTGCCTCTTTCTCTCTCTGTCAGCCCATTTTCCTTGCTGCTCTTAACTTTCTTTGCTTCCTCATAACCCCCATGATCTATCATGCCCTTTTCTGCACCGCAGCCTTTCTTCCTCAGCTCTGGGCCCTAGCTGCTTCAGGATCCACAGTTCGCCTTCTTGAGTGGTGTAGTTGGTCTAGAATGGTGGTGTGGGCACCTCTGGGAACTAGGCAGTTCAGGCCCAGACTATGTCCCTCAATTTACCTGGGGTGGTCCCTAAGGTGAAGAAGGGGCTCACTCAGCCCCTAGGTGAATTCATGCCTGTCCCACATGGACCCCTGTGTAGGAATACAAGCTAATTATTGACCCAATCTCTTCTCATTAGAGGACAGACCAGCTGATAAAATGACTGATGTTAGGGTCAGGTGGCCAATCTAGTCGTGGTCCAATCAGCTGTGGCCAGGCATGGGGCAAGGTCATGTAGATGAAAACATGGCCAGGTAGTGAGAGTTGTGGGGAACAGTTTCCCTTAGAAGAAGGAGGAGTTATCCCTAGCCCTGGCTTATCTAGTACACTGCGCTGCTACGTATGTTGCCCATTTGTGGGCCTTTGGTCCAGGGTGTGCATCCCTAGCCAGGCAGCGCAGTGGGTAGGGCATGCTGAGCTATCCTATGGGACCAGCTACTCAGCAGTGCTCAGGTATGTGATAGGACCAGAGAAATTGAGGGCATCAGCTCCTTGCTCTCTTTTCTGTGGGGGAATTGAGTCCTGTAGTCAGCAGTTTGACTGCCCAAGGTTCTGCTTGTCCAACTGACTACCTGTGGGAGGCTACACTGCTATAGCAGGCTGATTTGTCAGTTGGCACCTGCATAACCTGCAGAGCTGTCTGCTTTTCATTGTGCTCTTCCAGGAGTTCTCCAAGGGCCCAGTACCCTCTGCTGTGTAGCACTGAACTAGGCCCAGTCCCCTGCTCTCAGGCCTAGGGTTTCTCTGCGAGCTAACTTTGTTCCTGGGCACTTAGGGTTGACGAGTTCTGTTTGTCAGACCACTCCCCATCCCCAGCTGCAGGTTATATGGTGAGGGGAGGAGTGTCTGTCTAAAAGCCTGATCTTGTGTATCTCTGGATCTGTCCATGGCCTTCCTCTATCCCCACCAGGGGCATCCCAAGTCACCAATCGGGAGAGCATCCAGAAGGCCATCAGCCGCCTAGATGAGGACCTGACCACCCTGGGTCAAATGAACAAGCTCTCTGAGAGCCTCGGTTTCCCCCACCAGGTCTGCCATCTTCCTGAGGCTGGGGGCATTGGGGTGAGGGTTCCCTGACCCTATATGAGGGAGAGGACATCCCTGTCACTTGTCTGAGGGGGAAAATTAAGCCTCATACCATCTGAGGGAAGTAATGTGTTCCAAGCCTGAGGATGAGACATAGCTCCATCTCCAGCTGAGGGTGAAAGGGCCCATCCAGTCTATGGGGACAATCCAGTCTACCTCTTGGTCTAAGAGGGGAGACAGAGTCCCAGTCTCTATCAGGGGAGAGGCAGATCCCCACACTCATCTCCAGGGCAGGAGCAGGCTGTGGGTAGATGTTAGGGCCTGAGGCCTAGACTCTCCTCTCCTTCCCACAGAGCCTGGACGACGCACTGCGGGACCTCTCAGCCGCCATGCACCGGGACCTTTCAGAGAAGCAGGCACTGTGCTATGCGCTTTCCTTCCCCCCAACTAAGCTGGAGCTGTGTACCACGAGGCCCGAGGGCACTGACTCCTTCATCTTTGAGTTCCCCCACCCTGACGCCCGCTTTGGCTTTGAGCAGGCCTTTGATGAGGCCAGGAGGAAGCTAGGTAAGCCAGGGCCCATGCTGGCACCCTCTTCCCAGAACCTCCAGTAAATGGGCAATGGGCAGCACCTCCAGGCTGTCTGAGACATCAGGAGCCAGAAATTCCAGGACTGCTGTGTCCTGTGCTCCAGTCCCTGATGGTGGGAGGGTGGACTAAGCTTTAGCAATGAAGCATAAGATTTCCCCAGGGCCTCCCTGGTAAGGATGGGATTCCATGGATAGGGTCAGCTTAAGTCAGGGGGCCCATTATGGCAGTAGATGGCCAGGAACTCCCCCATCTCTACATATACGCACACACTCAGAGAAGCCTGAATCAGGAAAGCTGTTGATCAAGGGCCATGGCTTAGAATAGTCTTAGAGACCTCTGGGTCTATCTCCCATAGATGGGAGTACAGATGAGAACTTGAGGCCAAGGACAAGCAGGGAAGTGAGCAAGGTCAGGATCAGGATAAGGTGGATTATAAGCAGCATCTGTCTGTCCATCTCCACTACAGCTTCCAGCAAAAGCTGTCTCGACCCTGAGTTTCTGAAGGCCATCCCCATCATGAAAACACGCAGTGGCATGCAGGTATGTGTATATACTTATGTCATATGGGTGCATGTTTTCAAAGCCAGCATGAGTTCGTGTTTCTGTTTTGTGTACAGTGTTTAGTACATGTGTTGAATATTGCAACCACTCCCTATGTCTTTGAGTGTATAGCTCTCTCTGTACATGCACACGGACACTGCATATGTGTTATGCATATGGGTATGTTCATGCATGTCTATATCTGTGCATGTGAGCAGAGGCTATACGGTTGATGGAAGGTATCTAATTCATGTGCTTTTATGAGTGTATACAGACAAACGTTACCATTTTCACGTTACATGCATATACACATGATCATATTCAGGGTGTATATATGAACATGCATGTATGGTTGATACCTATATCACAGGCTGCGTGCATTTGATGTATAAAGAGTGTCACGTGTGCAGTATGTGAACATGTATGTAGAGGGGAGTGCTGGGAATCCATACACATCTATGCAGGCCTGCCCCCCTCTGTCCTGCTGGTGAGTCTGGAGAGTGGTGGAGAGTAGCTGCGATTCCTCCATTCACCTTCCCCTGTCCGTTGGCGCCTTTTTCAGTTCTCTTGCGCGGCACCAACCCTGAGCAGCTGCCCTGAGCCCACACCAGAGGTGTGGGTGTGCAACAGCGATGGCTATGTGGGCCAGGTGTGCCTGCTGAGCCTGCGCGCTGAGCCCGACGTGGAGGCCTGCATCGCTGTCTGTTCTGCTCGCATCCTCTGCATCGGGGCGGTGCCGGGCCTGCAACCCCAAAGCCACGGGTGAGGACCGGCGGGGGCGGGGCCACTGGACTGAGCCTCTACTTTCCAGGGTGGAGGCTGCTCTTAGGTGGTTGTGGGTGGGGCCTTCAGGGAGTGTCTGGTGGGCATAGCCTGGTGGGCTCAGCGAGTGGGGCTGAGCCTGGGTTCCGAGGGGCCCTTATCCCCAACACTTTACCTCGCAGAGAGCGACCTTCATCGTTACGAAGCCCGCAGGAGTCGGCACCTGAGCCCGCTGGGCCTGAGTTGGATGTTGAGGCCACAGACGAGGAAGCAGCAACACTGGCAGAGTCGGGGCCCCAGGCCTGCCTGCACATCTCCATTGCTGGCTCAGGCCTTGAGATGGCACCAGGCCCCACCGAGGGTGATCCCCGTCCCGAATTGGTGCCCTTTGACAGCGACTCCGACGATGAGTCTTCGCCCAGCCCCTCGGGGACCCTGCAGAGCCAGGCCAGCCGTTCCACCATCTCCTCTAGCTTTGGCAGTGAGTGTCCATCTTGGGTCTGTCAAGCAGCTTGGACCACCCAGAAGAGGGGCCGGCCCTATGGGTGTTGAGGAGGGACGTGGGTAAGTGGACAGTAGCACACAGAGCAGTGGGGGCCAGCAAGGTAGGCAGGGGCTGTGACACTGAGGACCTAAAGTGCAGTGGGACAGGTAGGCCAGATCCTGAAGACCCTAGAATGACTGATGAGTTAAGGAAGATGGAGTAGAGAGTGGAGTAACTGCTCTCTCTGACCATGGTATGGTGGCAGATTGGAGGGGGCTAGGACTAGGAACCTGTAGCACTAAGCTGTCAGCGAGCAGGTTAACAAGGCCTGAGCTGATGCAGAGGCCTCAGGAATAGGAAGAACAGTTGTGGAAGGCCCTGGGGAGAGACATGGTCAGAAGAGATGCATCGATGGGAGACTGAGCCCTAGAAAGATATCAGAACTCAAGCCTAGCAGAGGGGAATGGAGTTAAAGACCTTTGTCTCCCTCAGATGAGGAGACCCCAAGCTCCAAGGAAGCCACAGTGGAAACGACCAGTTCCGAGGAGGAGCAGGAGCCTGGTTTCCTGTCACTGTCTGGCTCCTTTGGGCCTGGCGGTCCCTGCGGCACCAGCCCAATGGATGGGAGAGCCCTTCGCCGCTCCAGCCGTGGCTCCTTCACCCGGGGAAGCCTTGAGGACCTGCTGAGTGTTGACCCTGAAGCCTATCAGAGCTCTGTGTGGCTGGGCACTGAGGATGGCTGGTAGGGACAGGGGAGGGGCCAGAGTCACAGTACCAGAACCCTGAACTCTCACTTTGGGAATCATATGGTATCCTATGGTAGAAGCGGAGGGCTTTGGATCAGACCCCAGGGGTACTGCCAGTGGGTCTAAAACCACAGGGAGACTGTGGCATCTCAGTACTCCGGGCAGACATATAGCTTGGTGGAGTTGATGGTGGAAGCCTAGAGGTGGAAGGATGATTCTGGGGGCGGTGTGCCTAAGCACTTGTCACAGGTGCATACCCCTGATCCACAGTGTCCACGTGTACCAGTCCTCCGACAGCATCCGTGATCGCAGGAACAGCATGAAGCTCCAGCACACAGCCTCTGTGACCTGCATCCTGTAAGGCCCCTTGGTGGCCCTTCTGGCCCAGACCCTTCTCAGCTGCACATATAGGCCCCTTGCGATTCACCCAGGTCGTCCTGCTCTCCCAGCTCCTCCTCTCTTTGGAGGCCAGAAGCTGGAGGCCAGGCCCTAGGCTACCTGTGCTGCTCACATACTGTGTGGCCTTGGACAAGTCACTACCCTTTCCTAGGTTCAGACTCCCCTACCTGGAAAGGTGGTCTCTTGGAAACTATAGCCATCTGTCTGTGATTTCCTTGGCCCGAGGTGACCTGCTTTGGCCTCCTGAAGCCCATGATTCCTCCTCTTTTTCTCTATCTAGGTATCTGAATAATCAGGTGTTTGTGTCTCTGGCTAATGGAGAACTTGTAGTCTACCAAAGAGAAGCAGGTGAGTACCCAGCCCTCCTCCCAACCCCTGGAGCCCTCGCTGGTGTTGGAGCTCTCTCCTGAGAGGGTGGGGCCTTGGGGCTGAGTCTGGAGATGTGGCTTTGGGCGACTCCCAAACCCTCTCTGGGCCTTGATGTCCTCATTTACAAATGGGGTTGTTAGCACCTCATTTCAGGAGAGGGTAAGGCTCAAGTGCAATACTGGACTGAATATGCTGTTTTCTTTACCCCACTCCCCCTCTAGGTCGTTTCTGGGACCCCCAGAACTTCAAATCAGTGACCCTGGGTCCTCAGGGGAGCACCATCACTAAGATGGTGTCTGTGGCTGGGCGGCTGTGGTGTGGCTGCCAGAACCGAGTCCTTGTCCTGAGCCCTGACACACTGCAGCTGGAGGTAGCCCTAGGGGGTTGGGGGAGAATGGGATGGAATTGGTGACTTGGGATGAGCCAGGCCCACAAGAGAGGGAGATGAGATTATGAAGGCCATAAAAAAAGTATCCAGTTATCCAGGGAGAGGCTAATGGTTGCTTTGAAATACTCTAGTTATTAAATCACTCACGTTTCATGAGGAAAGGACACCTCCATTTTAATTTCTGAGGATTAAATGGAGGAGGCTCCAGTGAAACCAAACTTTGGTAAGCTAATCATCCAGTCCAAGGAGCAAGGCTGCCTTTGCTGTCAATCGGGTGGGCTTTTTGGAGAGGTTTAGTGTGAGTTGTAAGGAGGAAGAGATGGGCCCTGGTGAAGCACAAGGCAGGGAGGGGAGGGGCCGGGGAGGCAGGTCTGTCAGTCACCCATCTGCTCTCTACCCACCCCACCTCCAGCACACATTCTACGTGGGGCAGGATTCCAGCCGCAGCGTGGCTTGCATGGTGGACTCCAGCCTGGGCGTGTGGGTGACATTGAAAGGTAGTGCCCACGTGTGTCTCTACCATCCAGACACCTTTGAGCAGCTGGCAGAGGTGGACGTTACACCTCCCGTGCACAGGATGCTGGCAGGTACTGACCTCTGTCTACCAGTACCCCTTCCCTTGGAGCCTTACTGCCCTGTCATTGAGGAGGCTGAACCAGGGCCAGGATTCAGCCTCAGCTCTGGTCTGTCTCCCAAACCAGGCTCAGACGCCATCATCCGGCAGCACAAGGCTGCCTGCCTGAGGATCACAGCACTGCTGGTGTGTGAAGAGCTGCTGTGGGTGGGCACCAGTGCTGGCGTCGTGCTCACCATGCCCACCTCACCCAGTACTGTCAGCTGCCCTAGAGCGCCCCTCAGCCCCACTGGCTTAGGCCAGGGACACACTGGCCACGTTCGTTTCCTGGCTGCAGTCCAGCTGCCAGACGGCTTTAACCTGCTCTGCCCAACCCCACCACCACCCCCAGACACAGGTGGGTCTGTGCATCCTACCCCACCCCTGGACTTTTGGTTAGGACCCCCTGCTCTCTTGCCAGAAGTGGTTTAGGAGGGAGGAAAATATAATACAGAGCTGGAAATGGCATATATTATAGGAAGTTGGCTATGGAAACCACAGAATAAAATATACTAGGATATGGTGTGTGTGTGTGTGTGTGTGTGTGTGTGTGTGTGTGTGTGTGTGTGTGTGTGTGTGTGTGTGTGTGTGTGTGTGTGTGTAAAATTCTGTCCAGAGAAGTGTCATGAGAGGTAAGGAGTGAACTATAAGCTAAGAATTAGAATATGGCACAGGAAGTGATGTATACAACAACAAATAAAATGATTAGAAGTTTTAATAGATATATATTATAGCAGGAAGTGGAGTCAGGAAGTGATGTACAAAGCAGGAAATAGAAATAGCACCAGAGAGCAGAACATAGAATGGCAGATAGGACAGTAAATGGCCTGTGAAAATTAGAAAGTGAAAGGTATTAGGAAATGATGTACACCAAGAAGGTGACAATTGGCAGTCTCGCTTTGGCAGGACAGGAAACCATATACCCAAGAGGAAGTAGCTATGGGAATCAGGAAAGGGGAAGCCTTATTCAGGAGTTATCTGGGTGCAGAGAAGACCTAAGCTACCTGACTGAGAAATGGCCATTGGAAACAAGTATGAGGAGGACAGTATATGTGCTGTAATCAAGACAGATAAAAGTTGTATGGCCCTGAGAAGTTATGTCAGTCCTGACTAGAAAGTGCAGACTGGGAGGGAAGAAGTTGTGTAACTGCCAGGGAGTGGGCACGTCTTTCTAAACAGCAAGTCCTTGGCTAACAGGAAGTGAGATCCCTCACGGGAAGTGTGCATGTTTTTCCTATCTTCTGGGGTATGGGAACTTAGGTCCAGACAAGAGCATGTAAGGAGCATGGATCATCTCATTTAATCCTCATCACTTGCCCCTGGCAATGGATTCTTCCCCTCTTCCCCTCCAGGCCCTGAGAAGCTGCCATCACTAGAGCACCAGGACTCCCCTCGGCACCGAGGACCCACCTCAGCCAGACCTAAAATGCTGGTTATCAGTGGAGGTGACGGCTATGAGGACTTCCGACTCAGCAGTGGGGGTGGCGGCAGCAGTGAGACTGTCGGCCGCGATGACAGCACAAACCACCTCCTCCTATGGAGGGTGTGACTCTGTCCACTATGGCCCAGGACTTGGCCGCCCACCTGCCCTCAGCCTGCTTGCCTCTTCCTAGCCCATATGCAGACTCTGCTCAGAAGTGTCCAACGAGGGACACAGCTGGGCTTGCATGGGCTCCTCCCATCCTCGCAGAAGCATTCTTGAGAAAACACCTGCTGGCCAATGGGCCAAGGCCTTTCCCTATCCTCTGGCTGCTCCGGTGCTCCCAGTCATGATGGGGGTGGGGTGGGGGGCATGTGGGCTGCCCAGGACCTCTGTCCCTGGAGCTTTTACCAAAGACACGGCCGGGCCTGGACCCCACAGGGCTGGGGAGTGCCATGTGCAATATCTGGAGGGTTTTCTGGGGGCAGTGGGAGGGCCGGGGGATGGAATCCTTTCCCGTGTACAGTATTTATGTTTCTTTTTAGATGTGTACCTTCCCAAGCACTTATTTATGCAATGGCCTGAGGCAGGGGGTGAATGGAGGAAGTGACAGAAGGAAAACAAACCTATTTCTGCCCTGGGGGCCATCTGGAATCCTAATCAAGCCTTCCTGGAGGGATCAGTCCCCCCTCACATACATGTGCACACACATACACACACATACACTGCATGTTCAGGGCATGCCTCTTAACATACACTTTCTACAGCCTTATCCTGATTGGACCACCCTCCAGTATCCAGAGCCAAGGACCACATCTCCTCAGTCATCCAGAATAAGATGGTGACTATTGGGGGGCAGTGAGTCCCATCTGGAGGGTCTCCCCAGGCCTTGGCATTTCCTAGTTTACTGGCAGTGCCTTTAGTGGTTTCTGAATTTAGAAACACTGATGGGGCCTTGGACAGGCTCTTTTTTGGCCTGAGTAAGAAAAGGGCCCTTGCTCTCTTCCTGGATGACCCCCTAACCCCTGTGTCTCATGCACTGGCACGTACAGTCACCTTGGGAGGGTAGACCTAGGAGCCCTCTCTGACCACTGAATCCCTCTCTTCACACCCTTCCTGCCAGGGGCAGCCCCTCCAGGAAGGATGCCCAAAGCTGAGGGGCTGGACATGGCCTCTTCAACCAGGAGCCACTCTAGGGCAGCCTGCCCTGCCTCTGGACTGCGCAAGCCAGTCAGCCCCATCCCCCTCGCTTCTCAGCTACAGCTCCAAAGGTCTGGTTTCAGATAGGGTTTGGTTCTGTTTTTATTTGGGGTGGGTGGGTCATTGCTGTCTTAGATTATGTTTCTCTTGCTACCAAACAGTCATGTATTAACTTTTCCTTGGATGATGAATTTTAAAGAGTCAATAAATAGAAATACCAAATGATTGCTCCCCATCAGCAGCCACAGTGGCCTCCTGCCAGCAGCCTCAGGGCTCCCTAGCTGCATGGGTCTCCTGAGACTCACTGGCTTGGGCAGAAGGGAGGCCTCAGAGACCCAGAAGAGTGGTGGGGTGGTGAGGCTGCCACTGATGTGCTAGTTTCTGCCCCAGGGCCACCTAGAACCCTGTCTGGCCTGCATTTCCTCATCAGGAAAAAGAGAGGTTGTGTTAGTCTAATGCTTTGTAACCAGGGCTACGTGTCAGAACTCCTTACATATTCATGTGCAAATATAAAACAACACAAATACTTGTCCATGTAAATACACCTTCCCAGGCTACTCCAGCTTATCAGTGGGTCAGGGGTTGGGCTTGGGAATCTGAAGCTGACATGCGCTTCAAGTGAAAAACTAGGCGACTAGTGAGTCTATCCGCAGCTCCTTCAAGAAACCGTTCCCCAGCAAGGCCTTGTATGAGACTAGGAAATCTGACAGAGGCCAAGGTGAGTTTAGGCTTTGGAACGAGTAGAATTCAAGTCTGTCAGATTTCTGGTTTAAAGAGATATGTCATTAAATCAGAAGAATACAAAGGCCAGCAGCACAGGGCTGGTCAATGTAGGGGCAGAGCTCTTCACACCAGTGTTAATCTGCCAGGCTCAAGATGGTGAAAGGGCAGATCATGTCTCCACTTTGCTGAACACACGTTTGAACCTTTTCCAGCCTAAGTGATTAAGCTAAAGGCAAAGTGCAGGTTCATGCTTTGCAAACTGGTATACGTACACATCTCAGGGCTCTGCTGGACCCTCAGTGTCACAGGACATGCATGGACAATTTCTCTGCAGCATCATTGTACTTGGAAGATCTGGGGGGGAGGGGATCATATTAAACATGTTACAGAGTGGATGTTCCACAATGTTCATGTGGAATTTGTGATGAAACAAAGTATTAGAAGGAGCACAGGCTTTGAAGTGGAACAGAAATCTTGACTGCTGCTAACTAGCTATGTGACTTTGATGAGCTGTATCCCCTCTGCACCTCCATTTCCTCATGTGTAAAGTGGAGCTGCTAATCTTTTCCCCCACAGGACTCTTGTTTGGTATGCACAGGTCCTTGGATTGCAAGGGGGAGAGGCTTTCTGTCTTGAAATAAAAGGGAGCTAATTAGTTGAGACATGGACTGGACACAAATAGCTGTCAGTACCGTAGCCCAGATACTGGAGCTCCATCTCAGGACCCCTGGTCTCCACCTGAGTCTCTGGTTCCTCCCTTGCTGCCAGACAGCTGCTGGTCTCACCACTTCATAGCTTCTTCTGCCTTGGGGCCTCTTTCCCCTTAATGCAGGGGTGCTGGACAGAGTTTACTTTTAGTACTGGATACCCAAGGTATTTTCCCAACATAAGTGCCTCAGTGGGAATGGGCCTGGCCCAGCCCACTGTTATTTAGGAGACCACATGCCAGGGCATTGGCCAGCATGGACTAGTACGCAACCCTGAGCTAGTCAGGTGTGGGCTGGGAAGTCTTGGGATGAGTAGTTGTCAGGGTCAAGGGGAGACTCCCTAAAGCAGTGGTACCCCATGGTGGCTGCACATTACTACCATCCGAGGGCCCAGGCCACATCTCAGACCAATTGAATCATAATTCTGAGAGGACCCAGGTATCAGCATTTTTAGGAAACTTTATTAAAGTGTAACATTTGTACAGAAAAGTACACAAGTCATCAGTGTGCAGCTTGGTGAATTTTTATAACATGAACACACCCAGATCAAGAAACAACACATCATTACCCTGAAAGCTCCTACATGCTCCCTCCCACTCTACCCTCCAAGGTAACCGCTATCCTGGATTCTGACACCATGGGTTAATTTTACCAGGAGAGGGAAGAACCACTATGTTAAATGGCATGGCCATGGCTGGCCACTGGGGTGGGAAGAAGTGGGGCTTAGGGTCGGTGTGAAGAGGGAGCAGTTTGAGCCAAGGGAAGGAGAGGTGGAAGATCCTGGAACAAGAGGTCTGTGGTATAGGTACAGCTGTCACAGAGGGGAAAGGTGAAGGCAGGGAAAGCCAGAATGTGAGCTCCATGAGGAGAACTTTGCTATGTTCTCTACTCTATCTCCAGGCTGCCTGCAGTGCCTGGCACTGCAATAGGTGTTTGGTAAATATTTGTTGAATTAAATCTGGAGACTTTAGTTGGGATACCTGTCTAGATCTCTGTGTCACAAGCAATAACCTTAGTTCTCACTCATTGAGTGCTGCAAGTCAGGAGCATGGATCATCTCATTTAATCCTCACAACGATCCTGAGAAGTTCGTCCATTATTATCCTCTTGTTCAGATGAGGAAACAGATTCAGAGAAGTTAAATGCCTTCCTCAAGGTCACCTGCAGACTAAGCCATAGAACCTGGATTTACATGTGATCTGTCCACCAAGGTCTCTGTGCCTCATGGAAGAGGAGGGGCAGTCACGTGGAATGGCCGGAGGATAGAGTCTGAGCAACAAGAACCACAGCAGTCATTCATGAGGTATCTGTCTCATGTTCCTCAGACCAGCCCTGAGTAGGGTGTCCTGACCTCAGGGTACAGGAGTCAGGGTCAAAAGCTATCTCTTCTCCAAAAGGGTTCTCCAGGTGGTCTCTTGGGCTAGGTACAGAGGGCAGGTTTTAGTGAGATATCTACCTCATAGGGAAGATGTGGCACAGAGAGGGATAAGGATTTACCTGTGGTCACACAGCAAAGTAGCACTGAGGCCAGAGGTGGATGGAGAGAAGAACCGAGGCAGGAAGGTTTCCTGTGGTCAGAAAAATCAGAGAATGATCTTGAGAACTCATGAAGCACAGCACTAGATTATCTGGCCTCCAGGGGCCCCATTACATACTTCAAATCAGAGCCAGTACTAGTCTGTAGGTCCAGAAGGCTTGGAGAAGGGAGCAAGTATGACCTAGGCCTTCGCTTAGATCTGGGTAGAGCCTAGGGAGGGGATGGGGACCTAAGGCTCTGAACTGAAGCCTCAGCCCTGCGTGACCCTAGACAGGTATCTGCCCTCTCTGGACACAGGTGACCTCCAAGAGCCCTTTGATTTTTTGCATGCCTGCCAAACACTAAGTCTCTCGTCTGTCCTCACAGACCTTAAACCACAGGCCAGGTTGCGGGAAGAGGCAAGGGGAAGTGCTATTTTAGGCCCATTATGGCCAACAAGGAGCCCTGCCTGGCAAAGACAAGTGAACAGGCAACCTGAGCTGGATCAGGGGTAGATTGCAGGGCTGAACTGAGGTGGGGGCAGCAAACAGAAATAAATGGAGTCAGAGCCCAGATGCCAGGTTGTGGGGGGGACACAAGGTAACCACTGAGAACAGGGGAGGAAAGGGAAAAGATATGGTATTCTGTGTTCAAGTCCAGCAGGTCTCAGCAAATCTTTACAACACCCTGGGCAGGTGAGCTTGCTCTCAGGTGAAGCTACTTGCTTAAGGTCGCACAGATTGGCAGTGGCAAAACTGGGACTTGACCCCTCTCTGTGTGACATCAACCCCAGAAGGATTTCAAACCCAAGTCAGTGTCTGGACCTAAATGCAGACTGAACCTAACCTCCAGGTCCAGTCAGCCCCTCTCAGCTCCTGCCCTATTCCAGGCTGAGCCCCACCCTGGCCTCCTAGGCCCAGTTTCTTCTAAAACCAAGCTTACTTCCCCCCTGTAGCAAAGACACAGACACAGGAAAGCAGCCCACCTTTCAAGGTGTAGATCTTGGCCAGCTTGGCCAGCACAGAGCACTGAAATTTAAGTTTGAGACAAACCACCCCCCACCTCCACCGCCTCAATGCCTCCTGACTTCCATGTCGAAATTCCAGTGCAGCCAGCAGAGGGAGCCACAATTTCTGGTTCACGCTCCCAGAGGGGACATACACTCAGATCCCCTGCAAACAACCATACCCAATGCCTCTGATCCTGTGGCCCAGGATCCCCATCCCATTCAGGGCCTCAGTGGACCTCTGATTACTATCACAGCTCATCCCAGATTACTGAGGCCTTGTGCTGTGCCACCTAAGATGAGGAGCAAGATTTCTTTGGGCTGACTTCTCTGGTTGCACTACAAGAGGTTCAAGGAGATGGTCTCTGAAGTCCATAAGCTCAGAGATTGTAATATTAAAATTCTGTGGGTCCATCTGAGATGCTAGGAGTTTTTAAAGTCTGTGATTCTGAGTGTTTCGTTCTTTAACCTGTGGTTCTCCAAGCTCCATAAAAAGCCAATCTAAATCTTGTGGCCTCTGCAACTCTCCCTGTCTCCTCACTGTAGCAGTTAGATGATCCCAGACTCTTGGGCAGGTTCCCATCAGCAGCCTTCTGTGGTTTGGGAGTCAGAGCTGGCAGTAAATAATAATTAGGCTCCCTCGTAACCTGAAGTTGTGGGAGTGGGATGTGTGTGGGCTATGGCTCTGGGAGACCTGACTCTATGAAGCTGCAGCCTAAGAGTCCAAAGTTGCCAACCAGAGTCCCCAGAACCACAGGAGGGATTGCCTCAGTTTCCATCCCTGCTCATTATCCTGGCCCAGGTGGCTGCTGCCCACACTTACTATTCAGCCAGGTCTGACAGATCACTTCCTCCCATGGAGATCTAGAATGACTTTCAGGCAACAAGTTTGCCACCCTAATTTTTAGATAAGGAATCTGAGTAGGAGGATGGGGATTTGACCAAAGCCTCACAGGGAGCTGGTAGTAGAGACAGGCATGGATCCTCTGTAGGATGTCTGATTAATAGCCGATATTGCTTGACTCAAAAGCATTTCCTCATTTGATCTATCAAGTGGCACATGAAATGCTTCTATATGAACTCCAGAACTTGGAACTGGAGTATAGAAGGTCCTCTTACAAAGAAAACATTTACAGGAATGGGAGGGCATTCTGGGATGCTCCGACCCCCTCACCAGGTCCCAAGCATGAATTCTTTCTGGGCTCCTTCTGTGGGTTTGGAAGTAGAATGTTTGACCTTTGGATCACCCCTGGTGGGTCTCCATTGATATATGAGGGAGCTGGGGTTATGACTTCATCAGTGACCTAGAGCTCTTTCTGCCCTTCCCCCACAACCCGGACATGACTCAAAGAAATGGACACTCTTCCCCTGCCCCCTTCTCTCTGCAGGTGTCCAGTTCTCCTCCTGGAATCTCCTGGAGCCCAGGGGACCTGACCTTCCCTGCCCCCTCACCTTATGGCTAAGATTCTATGACTCAGTTGTTTTGACTTATTCACCTCCCTCCAACAATCTATCCCCAACAGAATTATTTATCTTCCTCCACTCCTGTCATGGACTGTGATTATCCTAATCCCATCCAGGCCTCTGTCCCCAGCACATAGGCGCTCCCTGCTTCCTGCATCCCCTCCCAGTCCTGCTGTCCTGGGAGGGCCACCTGGGATCCCCAGAAAGGTACTGGTTGGAGAAACTCACTGTTGAGCTGCTGCCTCCAGTCCTGACCCACCATATCACACAGCTTCAAGGGGGCACAATTCATAGAGGTAGGAACACAATATGAATAATGCCCTGGAGTCCCTAGTCACTGGCCTTCTGGTGTCCCTGCTGGCTGGCATTGGGAATCAAGGTATGACAGCTTGTGGTAGGGAAGGGAGAACAGTGTGTCACCTGTTCTACTGAAAGGAAGGACTAACTATCCTGGAAGAGAGGGGTGGGGTGGAATGGGGAGACAGGAAAGGCCGCCTGGAGGAAGGAGATTTGGGCTGGGCCCTGAGGAGTGTGTAGGGGCCCACCAGGTGGACCTCCATTATAGATTCGCTTTCACCTGGCCTCTTCCCACCCACTAGCTGGGGGTTACTAGGGGTAGGTGTGCGCCTCAGCAAGACCAACTGAGGTCGTTCTCTCTGGCTGCCAATTTCCAGAAGACAACAAGGCCCAGGAAGAGCAGCAGTAACCCCACCGGCACTGGCAGTGGGGACCCGACCCAGAGGAGCATCCAGGTCTCCAGCCTGTCTTGCACGGTGCAACGTCTTCTTTCTGGGTTCAGCAATCCAAGGGGCCCCTTCCCGCGCAGCGCGCTGCAGTTCCCGGGGGACGCGAGAGATGGCGACACCGCGCAGCGCCGAGCGCGGGAGACGGCGAGCCCCGCGGGCGCTGACGTCGGGGGCGGGGCCGGCGGCCGCGCGGGGCGGGGGGCGGGGCGGGGGCGGGGCTGCGCCGGGCCCGGCCGGGCCGGCTGTTCATTCAAAAGGCGCGCAGCCTGCGGGGTCGCCGGCCCGTGCGCTCGCGGAGCCGGGCGCCGGCGCCGCGCCAGCCGGGAGCGGGGCTGCTGGAGCGGCCGCGGGCGGGCAGGTAAGCAGGGCGCGCGGAGCGCCGGCCCCGGCTCGGACCCCCGCGCGGCGCCCCCTGCCTCCCCGCGCCTCCGAGGAAGTTGGCAGGCGCGGCGGATGCCGCAGCCCGGGCTCCGCGCCCCCCGCCCCCGCGTCCTGTCCCGGCGTCTTCCGCGCCCGGCCCCGGCCCCCGCGCGGCGCCCAGTCCCCCGCCCCCCGGCCCCGCGCGCCCCGCGGCCGCGACGCCGGGCCCGGCCGTGCGCAGCGGGGGAGCGGCGGCGGGGCTGTGTGTGTGAGGAGTCGGCGAGCCCCGGAGACGCCCGCCGCCAGGCCGGCTGCGGCGCGGGGCAGCGGGCGCGGGGAGGGGGGTCGGGACGGTGTCAGCCCGTGACTGGGTGACACGGCGCGTGAGGCCGCCCAGCCCGGACGAACGTGTGGCCAGGGCTCTGGGCGGGGACGCCGGGCCGAGCAGGAGACACAGAGGGGCTCTGTGTGTCTGTGACAGGCGGAAAGTCTGTGTGACCGGACTCCCGCCCCCTGTGAGGGAGACCCCAGGTCACTGGGGTCACCGAGTGTGTGTGTGGCCTCGGGTGTGACCAGGGCAGGGCCAGGGCTCCCCGTCAATGTGAGTAAGAAAGAGGGAGAGCAACCCCAAGTGACTGTGCACACAGCCCCCGAGTCGTTGGTGCCGTAGTATGCTCATGGGGTCAAGTAGTATCTGTGTGTGTGCGTGTGTGTGTGCATGCGCGCGGCTCAGGGCAGTGAGGAAGAGGCAGAGGAGAAGGAACCACGAAAACCTTCCAGAAGATTTGGCGGTGGGGGGGGGGATGGCAGGGACGAGGAAGGAAGGGGGACCCAGGGGTCAAGGGTCTCTCCAGTACTGTCCCCGAGAGGGCGCTCCTCCTAGCTCCAGTTAGCGCGGAGGGTGGACGGACCTTGAGTGATTTGCCGCGCCGGTTGGAGATGGTGCCAAGGCTGGGCTGCATCTGGTGGGGTGACAGCTCTGGCAGCAGTTGAGGGGACTCAGGTAGCCTCAGGCTCCACATCTCAAACACATACAGGTATGGGAGACCTGGCAAAACTGCCCCCTTCCACCCTGGATTCTCTCTGGGCCCAGACACCATTTTGTTCTCAGATCTTCCCTCCACCTCCCCGTGCGCCGCCCCCCCCCCACCTGGACCTCAGTCTCCCTGTCTGCACACCGAAGTGTTGGGCTGTGCTTGGACAATGAATCATCATTTTGGGATCCTCTATTGTTTTTGGGTCAACCGCCTCTGTTCTCCCTTTCTTCTCTTCATGCAGAAAGACTGCAGTGAAGGGTGGAGGCAGGCAGTCTGCTGGGGACACGGTGGCCCAGGGGCCGCACCCAGGTTTGGTGACAGAGTTGGAAACACAGCTCTTTGGGCTAAACCTGAAATTCTGATCCATAAATATTGACTTCTATAGCTCAGGTCCCCTTTCTTCATTTCCCTGAGGGGAAGAGGTGGCATTTTCCCCCTGAGTGGTCTCTGATTTGGGCAGCTAGAACAGGGCCCCTTTACCATCTGAGCTAGACTCCTCTGAGGCCCCCATCCCCACAAGGGGGTCTGTAGGGTTCATGCAGGGTGGAATGGAAATAGGACTTTCTAGCCCATGAGGGTGAGGGGGCACCTGCTAAAGGATCTGAAAGTTCTGTCTTCTGCTGGTAACTTCTGAAAATGTTGATTGCATTCTGGTGGGGGCAAGGGTGAGAGGACAAATCCAGGTATTGTGCTCAACACTTTATGGCATACTCTTGTTGAATCTTCACAGTGGTTCTGAGATGCGGTGATCGTTTTTCAGAGAAGGAAACTGAGGCTCAGAAGCAAGTGACTTGCCCAAGTTCGTGTAGAGTTAAGACAGTACCAGGACTGGAATTCGGGTCTTCTGCCCCTGAAGCCCTGTGAGATGCTTGGAGAGGGCCATCCACCTTCCTAAAACAGGCATACCTTGGAGATGTTGTGAGTTTGGTCCCAGACCACTGTAATAAAGCAAGTATGGCGATAACACTAGTCATAATCCTTTTGGTGGTGCAGGTCTTGCCTTCAATTTGTAAAAAAGATGCAACATCTGTAAAGTACAGTGAAGTACAATAAAACGAGGTATGCCTGTTATCTGTTCACAGCTTATCTGGGCTTCCTTTTCTCAAACAAGGCCGTGCTGGGCCTTGTGAGTTCTGAGTGTGGCATGTGTTTGCACACATGTCTGAAACTTTGGGGGTGGGTGGGTTATGTGGTTTTCCTGCTCCTCTTTATCCTTCCTCCTTCTAGCTCCCACCCCTAGCCAGAGGTCATCAGAAAGGCCTGTCACCTGTCTTCTAAAGCCTGTAATTGGCTTTGGGAGCATTCACATAGCTCTGAAGAGTGTCAGGAGTCAGAAACATGGCCCAGACTCCAAGGATGGTAAGGATAATTGAGAGTTCCCATTGACCTTCGCCATACCTAAGAGGCCCTATCCCCCTCTTTGGAGTTGTTGATGGGGAGCAGGCTGGGTGTGACCTTGAACTTGTGCCCCACCCTCTCTGGGTCTCAGTCCCCTGTTTTTCTCAGAGGCCCCTGGTAGCCCTGACCATTGCTGCTGCTTGGCTGAGAGTTGGAGCTGGGGATCCGGGTGTCCCTCCATCCTCTCTGGAATGGCTAGAGCTGTGCTTCTTGGGGCTGTTCAGAATAGCTGTCTTGGTCTCCTGGGGCTGAGCCTGAGTTATTTCCATCTCCAGCAAAGAGGAGGAAATAGCTCAGAGCCTAGAAGGGGGGAGATAGGAAGGGTTAACCAAGGGTTAATCTCCTTTTCTGGTCTCAGCCCTGATGGAGGCCCCCAGCCCTTCCCTGTGCCCTGCCCAAGCCAAACCTTTCTGGGAACTTGGGTCTCCTGGGATGATAGAGATGGTGGTGGAGCCAGGCTGGGTTCCACATGTGGGTCCTATTGGGACTGGTGTGATAGTTGCTGAAGGGAGGTGTCTGTTTGGCCAAGGAGGGTAGACTTTGAGGGGCAGTCAGCACCCCACCCCTGCTCATAGGCCCAACATTTTACAGAGGGAGGGACTGAGGTTCGGAGAAGTACTGAGAACCCCAGAATCTTGATATTCTGGCTCTCACCCTCCAGACAGAGCCCCTGCCTTCTGTCTTGTCACATGTTCCCAGGCTGACTGGAAGAGGGCCTGAGACACATCTTTACAAAATCAGGGCTCTCTCTTATGTTCCAGCTCTAGCCTTGCTGTCCTTGCCTAGACTCCTGTACCAGCCTCTGCCTCCATTTCCAGTTTCTCTGCACACTGACAGAGTGACCTCCCTAAGTCTTACTTTTTGCCTATCAGATATAGTCTGAGTGCCTCATCCTAGTATCGAGGCTTTTCCTTCCAAAACCCTTTCAAACTTTATAATTTTACCCTTATCTCTCCCTACCAGATGCCTGGTTCTACTCAGCCTTTGCTGCCTCCTCTTTCTAGAACCCTCCTGGCCATTTAGGATATAGGCACAGTCCCCTTCATCCAGGAAGCCCTCCCAGTCCAATGTGAGCTCCTCTTTATTGTGGTCTACCTGTCAGGTGTCCCCCCACTTTTGGGAACAGACACAGGTATGGGACACTTAGGGAACTGCCTGCCCAGCTCGGCAGGGCCAGCCTAGCTCGGCAGGGCCAGCCTAGCTAGCAGCCTGCCCTCTCCTACTGCCACATCTGTGCTGAGCAGGCCTCTCAGGGTGTTGTCGTATTCTGGGATGCACAAGGAGTTATGCAGCCAGGGTCTCTGAGGCTCCTGAGTATGTGCAGGGAGTTGAGGTGAAGACTCAAGGCCACCCCTGTGGGTAGGGTGCTTCCCTGGGTTCTCAGGTATAGCCCTCATTGTGGGCCAGCAGAGGAAACTCCCTGCTGAGGCCTTATTGTGTGCCAAGCCCTGGGTGCAAGTCTCCTCGCAGCAGCACTGACAGGGAATCCTCCTCTTTCCCAAGTGACTTATTGGGAATCTGAGACTCAAGAGCAGAGGGGACCAGCCCTAGTTTGAGTTACACAGCCACTGGCACTCGAGCTTTCTTCCAGTCCCCAGCCTGGTCTCCAGGTGGAGGTGAGAGTTGTCTGACCATTGTGGCATCAGTTTACAAGAAGGACCAGGCTGGCTACCTGCAAGGGGAGGAGGAAGTGTTGGTGGGGCTGTTCAGTACCTGGCCTGGCTGGGCAAGGCTAGACTTCCTCTGTTATGGACCCAGCCCTTCTTCCAGTTTTGCCTGATATCAGCCAGCAGGACCCATCTGCACTCAGGATTCAAGGTGCTGGATAAGGTGTTAGCAGAGGTCAGCACCTACTCTATGCGGAGCCCTTAGGTGCCTGGGCCTAGGCTCATTGCCACTGGGTGAGGCTTAGGTGTCAGGGAAGACAGGAGGGAGATGATACTGCATCCCTACTGTGTGCCCTACCTTGGGATGAGGACTCCAGAGGTTCTCACATCCTCAGCCTCATGCCCAGAGGGTCAGAAGTCCCCTCCAGGTACAGGCAGGGAAAAGAAGGCCCAGAGGGAAGGGACTGCAAGATCCTAGTGTCACCGGGATCCTAACCCAGGTCTGCCTGCCTGGAAGGCCAGAGTTCTCTCCTGGGCCACCCTGGGAAAGATGAGAACTCTATAAATAAACTGCCCATGTGGCTGTGCGTGTGTGCCCTGGCTGCTTGGCAGCCAATTAGAAGCAGGGTCTGAGTGTGTGGGTGGAGTGGAAAGGAAGGAGGGCATCCAGGAAGAGGGGCCTCAGCTTGGGCACCCTCACTGTGAGGAGCAGTGAACTCAGGGAGGGATCTGGCCATCCACAGTGCCCAGCCTTTCTGTGTGCACAGCCTCCTGCACGCACTCACCTGCCTCCCTCCCTCAGGAGAGACCTCAAACAGTGGTGGCTGAAGAGGCCGGGACATGGGAGGGTCTACCCTAATAGGCTGGAAAGGCTTCCTGCAGGAGGTGGCTCCTGGGTTGAAGCCTGATTGTAAGAAGAGACACTGTTCCCTTGTGAACTTTGGAACCTCCAGCTACACCAGTAGGTTAGCTGAATAGGCGCAATTGCCCAAAATTACAGAGAAGGAAACTGAGGTTCAGGGACATGGGGCTGGGTCCTGAATGCTCATTACTCCTCTACCTCCTGACTATGGCTCAGCTGATATGGAAGCAGGTCAACACAGGCTTGTACAGGGGCTGGGTCCTCCCAGGGAGGCCAAGGCTCTTCCACTTATGCTGCTGGGACCAACATTGGGTTCCCTAAAGTACCCTGGCCCACTCCCAAACCACTGGGTGACCTTGGCTAGATACTAACCCATTCTGAACTTGGCTCCTTCTCTGGCCCCTGTGGGGTGTGGTGAGAACTGGTACTCAGGAGAGGTCTGGACAGGCCAGGCCCCAGCCAGCCCTGCTTTTATTGGCTCCGCTGATCTTTCAGCATGCCTGGAGGTAAGGACTAGCCCTCCTGTTTGCAGAGGAGGATCCTGAAGCTCAGAGTAGTGTAAGTAACTTGCCCAGGGTCACAGAGCCACTAAGTGATGAGCCAGAGCCCAACACTCTCCCTCTTTCTATCATGCTGACCCCAGTCCTCAAACTCTGTTGGTTAGGGCCTGACCTGGGCTTGCTCAGGGCTTGGGGGAGGTCTCTGTTCCCAGCACCCTGAGTCTGTAGGAGTTGGAGAATGGGTCGGGCTGGTGCTGTGGTCTCCCCTCAGTCTCTCACTAATCTTCAGCCAAGTTGGCCAGGTCAAGGCTTGTACTGAGCAGATTGGGCCACCCCAGTACATTTGTGATTCTAGACCAGTTCTGTGGCCAGGGTGGGAGGCAAAGGTGACTTCTTGGAAAAGGAGGTAGCAATAGCACAAATGAGAGTGCAGTGAGGTATCCTCTTGCCATCCTGTCTTGGGGCCAAGGTTGACAGCCTAGGGCAGCCCAGCTTCCCTGCCCAGCCTGAGCAGTTAGCCCTTGGTGCTGAGCTATTGGGTGGTGGGCGAGAATAGGGCATGCAGGAGCACTGGGAATGCTGCACCTGGGGTGGTACCTGTTGCCTACCCCCACTCCAGGTCTCTTTTGAGAGCAACTTGTTACAGGGTACTACTTAGCCTCTCTGAGCCTCAGTGTCCTCATTTGTAAAGCCCAGAACCCTGTCAGTGAAATCCAGCCTGGAAAGGAACAAGGTGTGCAGATAGTGCTTAGTAAAGGATGTTGGGGAGCCTTAACTCTGCCCCAGAGACAACTGTCTGGTGTAGATTGCCTTCCCCTAGCCCCTGACTCAGCCCGTGGAAGGAGTAGGGATAGCATCTGTACTGCACCCAGACTGGGAGGAGCCAGGTAGGCCCCCCCGTCTGGCCACCTCAGCCCTTTTCTTAGCCTCAAGGACCAATTAGTCCCCTCAGCCCCACCCACCTACCTCACCCCACCTGAGCCTCCAAGGCCCAGGCCTGATGGCAGTTCTGAGTGTTCAGCCCCTTGGGGTAGGCCAGGGAGCAGCTGCCATCTGGTGTACCCTGGAGCCGGATTAGGGGGCCAGCATGCATGGGGTCCTCACCCCTGAATGTGACCTGAGACATCATAGCTGCCCAAGGCTGGGGTGGGGGTGAGAACTGGGCACCCTTCTTACTGAGCGTCCCTGAGACAGCCTCTGCATATCTCTGGGCCTCAGCCCATCAGCAGCCCCAAAGAGCTAGGGCTCCACCCTGGGAACTCCCAGGCTTCCCTGAACTTCCTCATTCTCAAAGCATCTTTTCTCTGGAGCTGGCACAGAGCGGTATGCAAATGAGGACAGAAGCAAGAAAACCTCAGAGGCCCAGAGACACACACCCCCCAGGGTAGGGGCAGCATCTCTTTCCCTGGGGCCTGCCTGGGTGCTTTGTAATAGTCCCTCAGATGAACCTCCTACTATGTCCGCTAGCTCCCTAGCCTTTGCCATCAAGTTGGCAGATTGCCTGAGAATATGTGTTGTATGCCAGGCACTGGGCTAGTGCCAGAGAAGGGGCCAGCTGTGAGGTGGGAAGCAGTCAGACAGACTTGGGTTACACCCTGCCTTACCACTTACTGCCTGTGTGATCCATACAAGTGACCTCCCGTGGCCTCAGTTTACCCAGATGTGAAACAGGAATGCTCACCTCTCTTGTGAGGAGTGGAGGCAGCCCAGGATGAGGGCCTGGACTGAGGGAATGAGGGTCAGTTCCCTTCCCTGTGAGGGTGGAGAGTGGGAAGGAGGCAATGCCCAGCTGCTTTCACCACCACCTACTGCGGGCACTGCCCTACTTCAGCCCCAGTTGCCAGGGAACCACTGGGCTCCTCACTAACCTGGATTTCTCTTTTGATGGGCGGCCTTTGTCTTCCCTTCTCCGGTGCAGCCACCTGCTGAGGGGGCCCATGTCCAGCTGTGTTTCCAGGCAACTCTAAGCTCTGGAGGCTTCAGGGTGGTCCTCAGGCCCTAGAGCCGTTGGTTGAGAAACAGAAGTACCTGCTTCCCTCCCTGCTCCAGGTGGGTACCTGCCTCCCACCTCTGGCTTCCTAGTCCAGCTTCACTTGGCAGGCAGCCCAGTGAGTCCTCTGAGATGCAATCTTTCTATGCCTGTCCCTCCCCTGCTAACCCTTCAAGGCTCCTGTAGGCCCTGAGGGAAGTGCAAACTTCTCAGCTTGCGGCTGGCATCTGGGATCCATACCACCTACCCACCTTTCTAGACCCCTCTCCCTTCCTGTGACCCATATAAGTGACCGCCTGTGTCCTCAGTTTACCCAGATGTGAAACAGGTATGTATGTTCACATCTCTTGTTAGGAGAAGTGAGCACCCTCCCACCTCTTCACCATGGCTAATCCAGCACATCCTTTATACCAGGCTCTGCGCCAAGCATTGTACATAAATATAAGAGAATCTCATTTCTGCCTCACACTTGCTTATCAGTGTGTGCCCTCCCCCCACCATTTACACATGTAGAAACTGAGTGAGGCACAGTGAATGCTTATTGAGGGTTTACTCTGCCAGGTCCTGTGCTGAGTATTTTAGGTGAATTCCTCATTAGCCTCCTACAGTGTGTGTGTGTGCAGAGGGGCAGTGTTGGTGGTGAGGAGTTCGGCGGGGAAGGTCTACAATAAGTCAGACTGGTTCTCCCTAAGTTAGCCCAGATCCAGATTTAAACTCCCCCACCTCCACCTCATCCTAACCTCTGGGTTCTTAACCATCAGCCTGCTGTCTGGCCCTCGTGGCCTTGGGAGAAGAAGCTGGACCCTCTCCTAAGAGTGCCTTTTTTGATCCATGCTCTCCACCGCCCAAATTCAGCATGTACCTCCCCACATACCAGGGTGAAGCCCTGTGCTGGGCACTGGGCATGGAGGTAGCAATCAGTGGCATAGGTGCTGGGTAAACAGGGTGGTCACACAGGATGATTAATGGAGGTGGTGGTTGGGGGTGCTTCCAGGAGGAAGTGACTTTGAGCTGAGCTCTGAAGGAAGAGTAGGTGTTGGCCGGATGATGGGAGGGGTTTCTACGCAGAAGAAATAGCAGATACCAGTGTTAGGGGTGAGAAAGGCAATTTTGGGGACTGAAAGCTCAGAGTGGCTAGAGTGGGGGGGCGGGCTGGGGTGAGGGCCAGATCTCTGTGTCAAGGCACCTAGGCTGCAGGTGGGGCTGTACTGGAGGCTAGGGGAGGAGGCCATGGAGATGGACATGGGGCCAGGAGACCTTCAGAATTTAATGGTGCTGACAAAGCGGCTAGGGTGAGGCTGGCAAGTGGCTGGGCCCAGGTGACCCCACTGCTTCGGTTCTGGGAAAGGGGAAGCTGCTGAGGCCTGGGTGGCGGCACAGCTTCCTCTTTCTCTGGGGCCTCCAAGGCTGCATCTCCCTGGGGCTCTGAGGCCTCCAGCTTTGGTCCCTGGTAGTGGTTTTGTTGGCTTTATTCCAGGGAATTTCTGGTTCTAATTGGGTAGTTTTTAGAGGGTAAGGGTGATTTGAGTGTGAGGAAGCTCCTGCTACTGTGAGCCTGTTTGATGGAGGCCTCTTGCCCCAGACTGAGTTGGGGAGGGTTTTGTGGTGAATGAGGCAGCGTCGCTACCCTTGCTGCCGTCTCGTGGGGGGAGGGGCAAACAATAAATAAGCAAGCAAACAAATACTTAATAACCTGCCTAGGCAGGAGATGCCTCAGAAAAGAAGGGGCAATGGTAAGGAACTGCCACAACCTACTTTAGGTTTCATTACCTCATTTAAACCTCATAACAGCCTTGTCCTAGAAGATAAACATCCCCATCTTGCAGATGAGGAAACTGAGACCCAGTGAGGTAAAACGGGGGCTCAGGTCCCACAGGGAGTTGGTGGGGCCCCAGGCTAGGAAGCTTCATTCAGGGAGGAATGGCTTCTAAGCTAACTTCCTTCTTTGTCCCTGAGGCCCCATGGGGTTCTCTGCTGGGATCATAGGGGCAGGAGAGGAGGCTCCCAGTTGTGGGCTAAGGGCACTCACTCCCCTTCTCTGGCCCTTGGTCTCCCCACCTGACAGCCCCCCTCTAGGAAGCCCTCTGGAGGTGCCAGCTTTGGGAGGTCACTGATTGCCCAGCCTTCAGGACAACGCAGAGGGGTAGGGATGGAGGGTCCCGGGCTCAGGGCTTAGATGCTGGAGGCCTGGTGGGGAAGGGGGTGCAGAGCAGGAGGCCAGAGCAGCAGGTGTGTCTGCAAGTCCACACGGTTCTGGGTGGCTAGCTGGCAGCTGCCTGACCTGGCAGGCCCATTGTCAGGGAAGGGGCTCTGTTTGGGCTGAGTGTGGGGGTAGGGGGAGCGGCTATAAGCAGAGACTCTGGGGCCAGACTGGAGTAAGTGCCGGTTTGGGATAATTATAAGGCACATAATTTGAAGGCGGCGGGGTGCTAGGCGGCAAGTGTCTGTGAATGTGCCTGAGTGGGTCCTCCTTGGCTTTAAGTCTGGGCCTTTGGATCCCCATTTTGCTCCTGGAAGTCTCAAGATTGCAGCCCCCCATCTGTCTGAAGATGAGCAGTTACACATCAATCCCTGTGAGCTCAGGTCACCCAGCATGTGCCTGTCAGGGCCAGGGGTGGGACAGGCTCTCTCTTCTGAGGCTGTTGTACCTCTTGTGTCTCACCCCTGTCCCAGCCCTCTGGGCCCACCCTGGAGACATGGAGGGGTACTGGGTCTGGGGACTGGGAGTGGCTTCGAGGCCAGCCTGAAGACTTGGGGTTTGTGGGCAGGTCTGTGGATTAGATCCTGCAAAGAACAGGGGACAAGGCAATGCGAGTTGGGGTTGAGTGAGAGCTGAGCTCAAGCAGAGCAGAGGTTCACTTTGGGACAGAAACTGAAAGGGAAGACTTGTGACCAAGTTAGAGGAGGGGCAGATGGCGGAGGGGTCAGGGGATGCCACCTGTTGGGTGCTGACTGCCAGGGTACAGCCTTCACTCTATTCCGTGGCCTGTTATTTTGTCCCAGGTTTTCCCCTGAACTGGCCTTGGACTGAGAACCACTGTCAGTGACCTGGAGAGTCCCGTGGTGTGACCACTGCCCCTCCTCCTCCCCTGTGGTGTAACTCAAGCCCCTGGCTTGCCGATGTCTGCCCAGCCAGGCCATCCAGTGAGGATGGGAGGGCAGATCAGTTTCCTCTAGTTCTTTTTCCAGGTGGGAAGCCCGGGCCACCTACTGGCTGAGGAGCTCTCATGTGACTTGGGCTTTACTGCAGGCAGAGTTTCTTCCAAGGGGCTTGTCATCAGACAGCTTGGGGCAGGGTCTCCTTACCTGCTGAGGGCCCTGGGCCAGTGACTTGGCTCTCCAAGGCCACCCTTTGGAGTTCAGAGGCTGTGAGTAGCCTGTGGTTGAAGCTGGAAAAATATTGCTTCCCTCGGCCTCCTGAGCCTGAAGCCAGGCCCCCTGGAAATACATCCCTGTCAGACTCTCTTGTTTTACCACAGTCTCTTTTGCTGTCTGATCCAAGTCCTCCTGTCTGCTGTTCCAGCCTTGCCTAACTGCTGGAGACCTCTCCAGATGAGGCCACACTCTGAGCCTGAGGGCGCAACCTCAGGCCAGTGCTTATCTCAGGGGATACTGTTTATCTGTTGGCCATCCATCTACCCTGGGTCGTGAGCTCCCAAGGACAGGGAAACTGTTCTCTTGTTCCTGTTCGTGTTAATTCCTGTGCCTAGTGTGCCCAAGAGAGGTTGGAGGGCTGAATGCTGGCTACCATAATCACCTCACCACGACCTCCCCCAGGTCTACCCTGGCCCAGGAGATGCCGTCAGACATATCCCTGCCATCCGTGAAGGCAGCCGGGTTTGGACAGTGGGACATGTGGGAGGACCAGGACTGCAATGGGTTTGGGGAAAGGGAGGTCCAGAAACCTTTGTTGAGTTTTAAAGAATGAGGGAAAGGCCTTCCTTAGAGCAGGAACAGCAAGAGTGAAGGCAGAGGAGCCAGGGAGGTGGGCATGCTCATGGCTTGTAGGGGGCTCTGAGGGGCAGGAGCCTGAGACTAGGGGGTGGGGATTGCCAGCTCTCTCATCCCCCATCCCCAGGGCTGCAGTCACAGGCTTCCTTCCTGCCCAGGCTCTCTTGCCTATGCCTGAGGGCACCTGGCTGTTTATGGAAGGGGAAGGAAGCCCTTCCTCCTCCAGGAAGCCTCCCAAACCTGACAGATTCCTCTGCCGCACTCCAGTCTGTGTTCTGGGAGGCTGGCCCCAGACAGGGCGCCCACACCTCTGTGGCAGTGCGAGTAGTCCAAGCCTCCCTGGAACTCTGCCTGCCCAGCAGCCCCTTGCAAATTCCCCACCCAGTGCTGTCCTGGAAGCAGTGCTAGGAGGAAGCAGCTGTTCCCGCCTCTTGCTGATCCTACCCTGTCTTCTCTAGGCTGGGGATCACAGGGCCTGAGGATGAAGCTGAGGATGCAGCTGAGCCCTCCGCCACACTGGGCCCTGTCCTGTCTCCTTTTGGTGAGTTGGGGCTAGAAGTGTGGGGATGCCAGAAGAGCCAAGTCCTGAGCCCTGTGGCACAGCCCTCCTAGGAGGTGGAGTGTAAACCCTGCTCAGGAGCCCGCACCCCCCAGCGCTAAGGCAAGGTGCTGGGATTGGTTACTCAGCTCTTCCTGTGAGGCAGTCTGACCCTGGCCCACACCACTCCTGGTTCAGGAGACTCTCAGCACCTGGTAGGTGCTGGGAATCAGGTCTGAGGCCTGAGGAGATCCCCAGAGACTCCTGTGTGCCATCCCTCTGTCCTAATGGTTGCTGGCTCTACGCTGTGCCTGCCACCCACAAGCTGGGCCAGAACTGGGGGATGGGGGCGGGGGGGAGGGCGACTCAGCTGAGGGCCCAGAGTAGGAAACCCTGGGGCAGGCTTTGCCCCAGGGACAATGAGCAGAGGCTGTGTGGAGGTGGGGTGGGGGGAGGGGTTGCGAACCTGAGAGAGGAATTCGGAAGTTTTTCCTCCTTGTCCTGGAGGATGGAAGAGGTGTGACTTGGAGACTCAGGGGCATGAGGTCCTGAGTGGGCCCTGTCTGGGGCGTCCAGCACTTTCTAGAAGCAAATGTTATTCTTTCCCTACCTTGGCATTGGCCATGTAGCAGGTCTGGGACAGGCAGGTTTACTTGCAGCGTGAGGGGTTCAGGTTAGAGAGTAACCCTGAAGCCTGGGGGCATGGTCTTCTGTAGTCTGGGGCATCTGGAAGTGGGTGACGGTCCCAGAGATGCCATGGCCTTCTGCTCTCTTAGTGCCCTCTGTTCTTCCAGCTGCTGCCCTGGCCTCTGACCACACCAACAACAACGACCCCTTGGCAGTGCCCACCCGGAGAGGAGCCCAGCTGGGTGAGTTCACCTTGACCTGTCCTGGGAAGACTCTTTAGGGCCAGGGGCGGGCTTCCCAGGGACCTCAGTCCTGGCTCCTGGCTCCGTTCTCACCCTTTCCCTCCCACAGGACCCAGGGCAGGGCACATTATGCAGGTCCTGCCCACCAGGCACCTTCTCAACCTCGTGGGGCTCTAGCCCATGCCAGCCTCACTCCCGCTGCAGCCCTCGAGGGAGGCTGGAGGCCCAGGCAGGCACAGTGACTCAAGACACACTATGTGGAGACTGCCAGCCTGGGTGAGCCACGGGGTGGGGCATGGGGGTTCATGCCAGGTGACTAGAACTCTGGATCTTGGGGTCCCCGCCTCTGAACAGTCCTCAGCCCTCCCAACTGTGAAATGGGATGAGTAGGGATCAGTGTGGGTACTCAGTAGGAAGGAGTCCAGCCTTTTTTGAAGAAGATTCTTGGCCTCAGTGATGTCTTCTCCCCCATAGGTGGTTTGCCCCTTCCGAGGTGCCCCATGTTTCCTGTCAGCCATGTTCCTGGAAACCTCTGGGTGCTCATGGGTGTTATGGTGAGTGTCCTGTAGGGCCTAGGGCTGGTGGGGGTGCAGTGTGTGGAAATGGGGCTGGTGAATCTGAGCCCAGAGACCCTCACAGTGGAGTCATTCCCTTAGTCCACAGGCGGGTAAACGGCCAGAGAGTGTTCAGAAGGATTTTGTGTTCAGAAGGATTTTGTCAGTTGTTCCACCTCATTTCTGGGTGGCAGAGACTGTCCAGCAGGTGGCAGCTACAGCTGGGGGTGCTCACATCCTGACTGATCCTATCTTCATCCCCTCAGAGACATCCATGCACACGTGCCTGTACTTACACACACATGCACCTCCTCTCACCTGTTGAGTCAGTCACCTTCTGAGGCAACTAACTCATGGGCCAGGGAGTTAGGATTTGATGTTCCTGTGTCCAGCCGTGTGCACAGATGCCATGTGTCCCATGAGGGGTGGACAGGGTCCTGAGGGTCTGGCCGTCCTGAAGCCTGAGGAGGCCTTGCTCAGAGGGCGGTGCTTCCTCAACATGGCAGGAAGTGGGTGGCTCGGACACGTCATCAACCCCCCACAGACATACACTAATTCGGGCCATGGGCCTCACTACGTATCTGTTTCTTGCCTCCATGCCTCTATCCTCCGTGGTGCTCAGAGTGGGGGCGGCGAGCCCGACGTGGTGTGGAGGTGGCAGCAGGGCCTAGTGGCACTGGGAAGACACAGCAACCTGGGAATGGCACACGGGCAGGCGGCCCCGAGGAGACAGCTGCCCAGTATGCGGTTATTGCCATTGTGCCTATCTTCTGCCTCATGGGGCTGCTGGGCATCCTGGTGTGTAACCTGCTCAAGCGGAAAGGCTACCACTGCACGGCCCACAAGGAAGTCGGGCCTGGTCCTGGAGGTGGAGGCAGTGGTAAGGCCCAGCCTGGGGACTGTGTGGAGAGGCCAGAGGGCCCAGGCCATCACAGCCCAGCTCAACTTGAGGGTTGCCTGAGGGGACCTGGTTGGCTTGGAGGGTCTGACAAGGAGAGGCCTACATAGGGTAAATCGAGAGGGCTTCCTAGAGGTGTTGCACATGTGACACAGGAGACACCGCAAAGTGACAAAGTGGAAGGAAGGATGAGGTGGCCCGAGGTGGCCCAAGGTGGCGATGGGGCAGAGCAGAGGCAGAGCAGGTCAAGTGGCTTCAGTGGGATTCCCACGTTGAGGCTCTGCCTAGCTGTGGGGGTCTGGATTCCTTGGGGCTACAGTTGTGTGTGTGGTTCAAGGGTTGGACTGCCATTTTGGTACTCAAGGTTACCTCTGACCTCTGGCCCAAAGGGCTGGCAAGACAGCTGTCCTGGGCAAGTATCACAAGAGGCTTGGGTTTCCAGGCTGTGGTTTGAGTTACGAGTCCTGGGACCAGAGGGAGAGAAAAGTTCTTCCTTCCCCGACCCCAGCACCCTGGGCCCTCTTTTCTCCTCCCCACCTCGCACTAGCCCCTGAAGGCCAGTGGGCAGGGGTCCTACATGCACATACACTGTCCACAGGAGCCTGGTGGCCGAGTCAAGATTGAAGTAGCTCCTTCTGTGTCCGTGCTCCAGTCTGCCCAGGGTTGGCCAGAGCCCTTCGCAGCTCCTGACACTGAAGTCGGGAAGGGGTAGGAAGGGGATGGGAACTTTAGGCAGGCAGTGAAGTAGTACCTCAGGCCATCTCACCTGGGACTACGCTTGTTTTCCTAACTTAGAACTAACTTTAACTGCCAGCTGCTGCCTACGTACAAGCTCTGTTAGCCGCCGGCCCAGGATTGATCATGTAGCCCATTTTTGTCTTTGAGGTTTGGGCCCTAAGCTGACCGAGGGCCCTCAGTTGTATAGACAGGGCGGTGTCCACAATAGGCCTGGAATCGGCAGAGTTTGTCAGAGTCATTAGGGTTCTGGACAAAGAGGCAACCCATAGCTCCCCGAGGCTGAGGAGGGTAGAGCGCAGGCCCCAGAAAAGGCTGCGCTCCACCCCACGCACCCAGGAAGTGGTGATGCCCATGAGTGAGGGTGAAAATAGGCTTCTGGGAGCTGTGGCCTGAACAGGTCCGTAAACACCCAGGCTCCTAGCTCAAGTTCGGAGCGCCCCCTGCTGCCAGGTCCTGGCGTAGCTCACGAGTCAAGTTCCACCACCGCTCCATTTCCCCAGGATCACGGTCCTCTTCTCCTCCCCAGGGATCAACCCTGCCTACCGGCTTGAGGATGCCAATGAGGACACCATCGGGGTCCTGGTGCGCCTGATCACAGAGAAGAAAGGTGAGGGGAATGTCTGACCCATTCCCGCACCCTGGAAAGGAGGGTCTCCTTCCAGAGCCTGTGAAGCGGCTTCAGGGGTCAGGTCCTGCCCTGCTCTGCCCATCCTGCTGGTTCACCGTGGACCAGCCTAGCCCTCTCTGACCAGTGTGGCTGCCCCTTTTCTTCATGTTCTTGCCTTTTGGGGAGGGAGGGAGTGGAAGAAAAGGCACATGGCCCAGGCTAAGAGGGGGTGGCAGGTAGGGAGGGAGATTTGTGATGGGACAGGAGGTCTGGGGGGATTGCCCCTCATAGCCCAGAGCCGGGTCCTGACTGCAGTTGCCTACAGAGAATGCGGCAGCCCTGGAGGAGTTGCTGAAAGAGTATCACAGCAAACAGCTGATACAGACCAGCCACGGGCCTATGCCCAGGTGAGTAGGCAGGTGGGCGAGGAGGGCCCACACCCAGATAATCATCCCACCTCCTGGGGACTCACCACTGGGTATGTTTCCTCTCCTGTCACCCCTGTTCCCCTTCATTACCTTCTATGGTGTCCTGGTCCTGGTTTCTAGTGACCACTGCTACCTGTGCCCTCTGCAGGCTGCTGCCCGAACTCCCCAACATGCCGCACATCTGTCCACAGGACCACCATCTCCACACTGTGCAGGGCCTGGCCTCACTCTCTGGCCCCTGCTGCTCCCGTTGTAGCCAGAAGAAGTGGCCTGAGGTGCTTCTGTCTCCTGAAGCTGCAGCTGCCACCACTCCCACACCCCTGCCCAACCTGGCCAGGGCTCCCAGGGCCAGCACCAAGGCAGGACGCCAGGGCGAGATCACCATCTTGTCTGTGGGCAGGTGAGGTGGGCACAGATGCAGCAGAGTCAGGGAGAGACGTGATAGCTGGGGTGGGTGGGGGAGCTCAGGGCCTTAAGTTGAGCCTCAAAAACCCTGCTTGGTGTGATGGTCCCACCCTTCCTGGCTTCAGTGTGCCTCTCTGGGCAGTGGGGGTGACCAGGAGAAGTCATGTCTGCCCAGCTGTGCTATCTCACAGAGCCCTTGGACCCTCAGGGCAGGGTCCTGGCCCCTATTACACCTGGGGCCCCTCAGACCAAGAGCCTGTCCACCTACAATCGAGGATTTGGGGTTTTGGGGGCTCATCTGTGGGTAAGAGAACGTGGGAAGGACTCAGGCTCTGATCCATGAACTTGCTGTGGCCCTGGCAGACACTGCTTTGTCTACATCTGGGATTCTCCCTCTAATGGAGGGATGATTGTATCTCCTCACAGGTTCCGCGTGGCCCGAATTCCTGAGCAGCGGACAAATTCACTGGCCTCTGAGGTGAAGACCATCACGGAGGCTGGACCTTCAGGGGGTGATCTCACTGACTCCCCACAACCTGGTCTCGCCACTGAGCAGCAGACACTGCTGGGAAGTGGTGGAAGCCATACTAAGTGGCCAAAGCCCCTTACAGAGAAGAAGGCCGAGGTGAGAGCCAGATGCGGGAAGGTGTCCATTGGCGTCTGGCCAGCCCTGACTGCAGATGGGGCAAGGGTAGAAGTGCAGGGGTCCCTGGGCAGGACCCACTTTCCTGAAGCCCAGAAGCCCCAACTCAGCTCTGAACCCTCATTCTCGTCCCCCAGGAGAACCGCTATGTGGTCCGGCTAAGTGAGAGCAACCTGGTCATCTGAAGGGCTGTCTTGTCTGAGGATACTGCAGCCCTGCCCAGGGAAGTTCTGAAGGCTTCCTGGAGGAGGTAGAGCTGCAGCTGGGCCTGTGAGGATCGAGAAGCAATGGCCCAGCAGACAAAACAGCAAAGGCCAAGGCCTGGAGGTGCGAGTGTCTGCCCCAGTGAAGAGGCAGGCGGGCCAGTGGGCACTGTGTACAGGAGTGGGATGCCCCTGACCTCATGCCCTGGCCAGATCTTAGGAGCCCACAGGATCCTCTGTACCATTAGGCTGGGCCAGGCCTTGATGGCGGGAAGGGGCCCCTCTGCTTGGCACCCCTGGACCCCCACCTTGGTAATTAACCATCCTCTGCCTCTGTACAGGGTCCTAGAGCCAATGAACTCCCCTCCCCGCCTTTCTGGCAGGACCTATGAAGGGAAGGGGCAACAAAATGCCATGGACTGGGAGGCTGAATTCTTGGGTTCTAATCCTGGGCACGTCCCTGGCCATCACAGGGTCCCAATTTTTCTGACTGTGAAGTCTCAGTGTCCAGGGCCTCTCCAGCTCCTTGCAGGCTCTGGGCTGGGTCACATTGGGAGAGAGCTTGGCTCCTTGCCACTCCTTCCATTAGTAGCTTTATCTGGCCCCATATTTGCTGCTTCCAGGGTTTCCACCTTCAAGGCCCCTATGGGGCTGCCCATCCATGACTCTGCCCACAGAAGGGGCTTAACGCATGTGCCTGCCCTCACCCTGCTGTTTTTACTGAGATTGCAAAAGTAGACTTGACCTGGGCAGGGCTGTGGTACAGAGCCCCAGCCTGCCTAGCCGCCCCCAAGATCTCAGGAGCTTTGGGGAGGGCTGTGTGACTGGCTGGAGAAGTGCTTCTGGCCAAGGTGGTTTGTGTCCCTGTGGTGTTGGTGCATCTGTCCCCCAGTCTGGGCAGTGCAGGCGACTGCCCCACCTGTTTTCACCCTGGCTCAGCAACCTGGTTATTTATGTGGAGCTGTGCAGGCACGGGCCCCACTACCATCCCCATTTCTCTTATTTATTGGAACTTTGCTGTTGTCCTGTTCTTGCATCTCCATCCCCGTCCATTTGTTGAATAAAACGTGGGAAAGTGGTGTCATAAGGAGCTTCTTTTTCCTGTGCCTCTTTCCAGCTCATCTGTCCATTTGCAGAATGGCTCTGGTTTTGGCACCGTGAGCAGGACAGGTCATCTCTCCCCTCACAATGTCTCCTCTTTGACGGCAGGTGAAGTGGGGTCAGAGGAGGCCCCTCGTCTCATTTGGTTCTCACTGAAGCCCCGCTAGAGACAGTGCTATCCAATGGAAATGTAGTGCACGCCATGTATGTAATTTAAAATCTTCTAATAGCCACATTTAAAAAAGAAACAGGTGAAGTGAATTTTAACAATATCAATTATTATTTATTATTTTTAACTGAGTACAAATGTTTTCATTTCAGTATACAATCTGTATAAAAATTATGAGCCATTACTACTTCTGCTTTGAATCTGGTATTTTAGACTTAAGCCACATCTTATGATGAACTAGCATATTTCAAGGGCTCAATAGCCACATGTGGCTAGTGGCTCCTGAATTGGACAGCACAGCTCCAGAGGAAGTAGGTAAGTAAGACATTTGGGGCTACAGAATGTGGAGTCATGTTCTACAGAAAGAGAATGGCATGTGCAAAGGCTAGACATCAAAAGAAATAGGAGTTGGAGAGGCTGGAAGTAGAACCCTCATAACTTAGGTGTAGAGACTGGGGTGGGGCATGTGGGTTCTCCGAAGCCATCAGCCTTATGCCAGGGACACCCAGGAGCTTCTAAAGTACGCGGAAAGGGGAAAGGCATGATTGGTCAGCTTGCTCTCGGTGTGTGGAAAGTGGAGGAGCTACAGGAGCACGGGTTCTATAAGGAAGCTGTTGCAGACATCCAGGCAAGAGATGGTAGGGGCCAGGCTGCGTGGGTGTGAGAAACATGGATCCAAGCAATTCCTGGGACAAAACTGCCGCCAGGGCTTGGTAATGGGATGTAGGTCAAGGGATTAGGGCCGGCTGGGCCAGCTGGGTGGGTAAGAGCAGCAGCAGTCCTGGGGGCACCTGTGATACAGCCCCATGGGATGTCCTGAGGCATCTGAATGTGACAGTGCTCAAGAGATATCTGGACTACACGAATATCTAGAAGCACTCAGGTGGGCGTTTACACCAGGACTGGACTGGGAGGGGACACGTTCCAGGGAGAGGGCTCAGGTTAGAGCTTAGTCCTGCTCCAGGGCACTGCCAACGGGGTGGGAAGGAAACCAGGAGTGTGCAGTATGCTGGAAGCCAGGGAAGGACAAGTGTTTGGGTAGCACAGTGGGTCACAAGGCCAGGTGCTGCTGCAAGGTCAGGAAGAATGCAGTATCCGATGGTAAGTGGACACAAGGATGTAGCCGGAGTCACCGGGAGTGACAGCAGGGCTACGTCTCAGTGGATTGAGCTCCAATAGCTGGTGGGATCTTAGACTCCAGGGACAGAGGGCTTCTGATTCTGGGTTCTCTTGGTGTTTGGTGCGCTCTTTAAAGATGGAAGAGAGCGATGCATTGGAAGCTAATGGGAAAGAGGTCCAAACACCAGAAAGCAACATTTGATGGCACCCAAGTAGGTCTCAGAAGGGACTCCTGTGGGAGTCCCAGGACTGTTGCAGCTGGGAGCGGGTGGTGATCACGCTGGGACTGAAGTAGACCCAACTTCAGAGAGGACAGGTCTTTCTCCTGGGCAGAAGCCATGGCAGGGGCCGAGCAGCTTGAGAAAACTACCCTGAGGGGAGGCTGGGCAGGTGTGCCTTGAGATTCCACCTCTTCCTACCTTTTGCCTTTCTATGCCATGGGCTTCTCTCTCGGGCTTCTCAGACAGACAGGAAAAGAAGGGCACCTCTGAGAAGCCAGCAAAGCTTTACCTGCTCTAGGAAAGGGGAAGGAAGAAGACAGAGGCGGGACATCATGATTCATTTTCTGGAGCACGAAACGTTGCCAAAGCCTAGAACAGGCTGTCTGTTGTGGGGGACTAGCGGGCATTGCCAGTACACCCAAGGAAATGCTCCCAGGGGCCACCAAGGTGTACTTGGTGTCCTATTTGCCAGCTGTTCAGCTGTATCTCAAGTTTTGGCTTCTTGGTGTCCCCTCAGCCAACTAACTCCACCTAGGACTTAGACATACTGGGATGAAGATGAGACAATGTTCTCTTGATGCCCTCTCCATCTGGGGCAAGGTACAGCCAGATGCCAGCCAGGTGGAGCCTGGAAATGGATTTCCCAGGCCAGGTAAGGGACACTCCCACTTAGGGCTAGGCCTGGGGATGAGCACTGCTTCCCTCCAGATGCCCATCCGCCCTCCAATTTTCTACCCTCCAATTTTCTGTTTGCTGGAAGAAAAGAGGAATGGCCCTGGCCTCAGTCTCCTCATCTGCCCCCTTGGAGGTGTTGAGGCCAACTCCCAAGAGTGGGATGAGCAGAGGAATCAGAGTAGGGGGTGTGTCTGATGCCTCTGGCCTTCAGGGTCCTACCCTCACCTGGAAGCCTTCCTGGCTTAACCCTCCCAGGATTGCTTCCTCTGGATCCTGGCAGCCTTATCAGCTCTTGAGCTCAAGGTAGGCCCAGGCCACTGGCAGGGGTGGGAGCTGGAGGGCAGGGCAAGGCCCTGGGCTGACCATCCCTTATCCACATCCTTTCCCCCATGGGTCAGAATGGCAGGTGCTGGTGCTTAGGCTGCCTCCCTGCCTGCTCCTGGTCCTCAACCCTGGCACTACTTATGGCCAGAGGGGCTCTCCCCACCCACACCTGACAGCTTTCTGCATCAGGGACGGTGAAGGAGTCTGAAGTGAGAAGGGGAAACAGGAGGGTCCTACAGAGGCACAGGGTGTGGTTTGGTGGAAAAGGTTGGAGAGTTACGAGTCCTGAGTTTTAATTACAACTCTAGTGTGTGCCAGGTCACTTAGCCCCTTTGGGCCTGTTTTCTTGTTGAGGATGTTGAATACTTGGAGGAGTAGACTGTAGAGGCCAGGCCCTGGGAGGGAATGGTGGCCACAATGACCAGGAAGAAGGGCCTGGGCAGTGGCTTTCCCAGAGGGGAGAAGAGAGATGCTGGTGTAAAACAGCACTTGATTATTCAGAGACCACAAGACTGTCATTTTGTGTGTACCAAGCCCTTCCCTTGGTGTCCCACCCAACAAGTTTACCTTTTAAGCAAGCTTAGGCATTGCCTCCTCCGGGGAGGGCAGGAGAATGCTGGGTTTGGTGCCTGGGCTTTGGAGTCAGACCAAAGTGTGCCTTCCAACTCTGCCTCTCACCAGCTCTGTAACCTTCATCAAGGTACTTACCCTCCTTAGCTGTCCCCTATTGAGGACAAAGCTAATAACAGGGCTTACTTCCCATCATGCCGTGAGGATTACGAGAGTTACTAAGCATAAAACACAGTGCCAGCTACATGGTGGGCACTTAGTAGACATCAGCCTTCATCATTCATGGCCTCCCTGTGCTCCTGTATCACACAGCTTAGTCCAGGTGCTGATGGCCGCTTTCCAGGCCCCTCAACTGTGAGTCCCAGGGAAGCTCTGCTCTGCTCTGCCTTCGGGGAGATTTGGCACAGCTGTTACCTGACTGGTGAAAAGTTTAGAATCAATTTGGGGAGAAGCCCAGGGAACTCACTAGCCCAAGAGGTGGTCTGTGTTCCCCTGCCCCAAGAACCACCAGAGTGGTCACCCAGACTTTTTTTTTTTTGGAAACTTTTTTTAATAGTTATTGAATGTTCTACAGCTTACAGTAAATATCATAGTTACAAATTCTTGGCTTCAATCTTTCAGAGTGATCACTATTTGATCTTCAAAACAAAACAAAATAAAAACTCAAAGAATCCAAACAACAAAACCAGATTTACACTTCATACACACAAGCGAGGCCATGGGGCTTTCCAATCTTTACACTCCAGGCTGTTTTGAAAACACTTATAGGTTCTTTGATCAAACTATTTGGAAGACACCGGTCAGATTTATTTTAAATGTTTTTCCTTTTAAAATATGAGTTCCAATAAAATTTAAAAATTAGATTCCAACCTGTAGATTAAAATGAATTAAAAAATACAAAAACATATACAACACTCTCACAGGGATGTTACATGCCATGAGAACACGTTTCTGTCATGTGATATGAAATGAATGCAGATGCTTTTTAGTCAGGAGATGGGGACAGGCCCTTGGGCCTTTAAAGGTTGTTAAAGACAACTCCAAGTTGCTAGAGGCCTGGTCTTACCTCCCCTTGGTAAGGAGAAGCTTGAGTCCTACCACAGATCCAGATAAACTGGCGGACCTGAGAAGGTGGTCTCTGGGCAGTCTCGTGAACTCTTTCCAATTCTCAGGCTTGAGGAAGGCTGGAGCCTGGAGATGCTGGTCTTGCTGGGTCAATCTCAAAGATGATTTCACCCATTTGAATCCTGTGGGCTGGTACTTATCTGCAAAGCTGTTGTATCTGTTCTCTTCAGGAAAGAAAATACCCCTCTACCAGGAATGGAATGGGTAGAGGGCCTCAAACTGCCACAGCAAGCAAGAGCTCTAGTTTCCCTTCCATGCTTCGTGGCAGCCAGTCCGAACTCCTGTGTTTCTCATTTGGTCACTGGGCTAGACTCAACAAGCATGCAAGATGAAAATACCCACTGAAGAATCTAAGGAGTGGGACCTGAGTCTGGCTCAGGCAAGGCTGGCTATGGAATGTTGAAGCTGGCCTGCAGGAATTTTGAAGGCTGGACCCTGGAACCGTGTAATGCCTAATTTCAGAAATTAGTTTTCTAGGACAGGTAAAGGACAAACCCTGCAGCCAGGGGCTCTCAGGTGTGGAATCTGATGTTAGCCTGGCAGGGTTTCTTCCACTGTGATCCTGCTTTTGGAGGTGGGCTGGGCCTGGAATCCCCTAGGGCCGTGCACCAACGTGGAGAATGCTTCCTCCTTGCCTACTCCACTGCCTGACCTGACCCTTCCAGATTTCCAAGCTTGGCAGCTGGCTAGGGACAATGTACATACGCTCCAGTGATGTGGTAGAATACAGGATGGAAAAGCAGAGCTGCTATGTACTTTTAATTGCAGTTAAAGAGAGATGCCATGATGACATCTAAATGATTAATCTAGTCAGAATGCTGTACCCATGACCAAGACCCAGCTTTCTAGAACCTCCCTTTTTGGAGGGAGCAGAGGAATCTGATATGCAGGTCTCCAGGCCTGGCTGAGCCAGTGCCTCACTGAGATCTTGGCCATCCTGTCTGCACAATGACAACTTGGTGACCAAGAGGCTTGCCCTACTTTAAGCCCCATGTGATTCATTACTGAAAGCCACTCAGAACAAGCAAGTCCCTCCAGAGGAGCACCCCTAAACCTCTGGGAGTAAGCTACCTCAGACTTGGAACAATGTGGATGGCCAGAGGTAAGAGCTGGGATGAGGAGTAAGGACTGCACTCTCTAGGTCCTATTCCTCACTCACGGGGTAGACACGCAGCTTATTCCTTCTTCACACCTACCACTCAGACCCAGCAGGTGCCAGCAGAAAGAGCAGAGGATTTGAAGAATTCAAATCTTGATTCTTCCTCTTCTGAGCTGACCTTTGGCAAGTTTCTTAAGCTTTCTGAGACTTTTTTTCCATCTATAAAATGGGAGTTTTGGCAATGGCAAAGGACTTTGTACACAAAAAGCACTCTGGATAGGTGTGTCCTTGTTTAGGGAAGGGGATATCACTTCTGGATCACTGCCAGGAGGGAGGAGCAGCAGCGACTGTTCTTTCTCATGGGGTAGAAATTAAAATTTGCAAAATGTGGCAGATTGTTTCAGAGTCTCACCACTTGGGGGCACTCCAGCTTCCTAGGCCCAAGGATGAGAGGAAGGAGGCAGGAGTGAAGAAGGTTGGTGACCAACCACCTATACCCCTAAGCCTGACCACCAAGCTGGTGGTACTGGGGAGGCAGTGAAGTGGGGTGGGGAGAGGGGTTTGCATGTGGGTGCCAGCACTGCAGTTCACTGCCATGTTGGCACACCCTATAACAAGGCCTTTCCAGCTCTGACCTGTCCAACTTGACCACTGGGCTGGCCAGGACCTTTGAAAGGATGATGCCCAGCAGATGCCTGTGAGCCTACCAGGTGTGCTCATCCTACCAGAAGCACACTGCTGCCCCTGCTCTCTTGGCTCAATCCCTTTGCAATGATTCCCCAAGCGTGGCCAGGCTTGTGGATCTCCATCAAAGCAAGAGGGTGAGGCCAGCTGAACTGGGGTTCTGGTGTTCAGACTGAAAAATGGGTGCGAGGCCTGGGCTCTTCCAGACCATAGCCTTTCTGCCCCTAGTTTATGCCTTGGGGCCTTGTCTTTGATCTTGAATTACATACTAGGATCGAGAGGGTGCAGAGCATAGATGTTTCAGTCAGCCTCGAGAGAAAGACAGTAGACAGACTGGGATTCATTCAAGTGGCTCTGCTACTTACGAGCAAGTCACTTTGCTTTTCTGAGTCTCAGTTTCCTCATGGATTAAACGGGAGAAATAATCTATTTCACAGGATTAAATCAGAGAATGGATGTGAAATCGCCTTGTGAACTGTAAGATGCTAGATGTTAGTTTTTACTTACTGGTGTAGAAACAACAAAAGTAACAAGGTCATTTCTAGGTCTCCTCTTTTTCCCCTGCTCTCTGTGGTTCTACTCTAGCCCATATGGAGGCAGCAGGGTTCAGGGAAGCCTGTCAGGATGCCAGCATTCTGCTCACTTTGGGCCATTTCCTTCTAGAACCAGTATCCTTACTTATCAGATGGGTGTAGTAACTGACCCTGTTCTCTCTCTCTCTCCCTCTCCTTGACTAGTAAATTAAAGGCTGTGAAGTGCTCTGAAATCTATAAAGCACCTAACAACTGCAAAGGTTTCCTATTACTATTTTGGCATTTACTGAACATGTGTGACAATCTAAAACAACCTTTGCCCATCCTTACAAAACCAGAGAGGAGGAGGTATTTGCAAAAAATGGATTAACACTAGAAAACTTTGTTGTTTTAACATAAATTTCTTCAGCACCCCAGAACAACACACCATTTAGAATAGCTGGGCTTCTCCTTACTGGTCCTACAGGTCCCTGAAGACCAAAAAGGTGGGCCCACCCAGCTCCTGGCTCTGGGTTAAGGATGCTGATGGGCTTTGCCCTCCTGGGAATAGCCAGACAGCCTCTGAGGTCCTTCTGGCCCAAGGGTTCCTGATTCTTTTCCTCCTTTAGGGAGACATGGGAGGTAGGGGTACGTCCAAGTTTGCATGTATTTAAAATGAAGAGAGTTATTAAAAGTCCCAAATGTTATCAATGATCCCATTTTGTACAGTAAAATGTTCCAACCCCGAGAGGGGCTGCTGCCTCAGCCAAGTGCTGGGTGCAGGGGGACAGTGCCAGACAGCCAAGCTCTTGGCTGACACTAGCATAACCTCCTGACCCAGGGACCCCTCTTCTCCCAGGAGATTCCATGTCTCCTGGGTTGCATCCTCAACCTCCTTGCCTCTCAAGATGAGGGGCTACTGTCCTAAAAGCACAGACTCTGCTTTTTGGCTAGCCCACCTGCTCCTCCTAGGGCTGGAATCAGGTATAGGATGAAAGTTCCAGGTGTCCTCACAGAATTTCCAAATGCTATTTTTTCCATCTGCAATTTCTGTTCCTGCCATCTGCCCCCATGTGACCTCTGCCCAGTTTCCAAGCCCGGCCTTTGAAGTCTGGGAGGAAAAGAGCAGAAACAAAAGCCCAGATACTGTTCCAGAGCTCACCAGGTATGGGCACTGCTGACTTAATTTTTACAAAACCAAGCCAATCCGTCCCTAGGTAAATTTTTGTGGGCAACATGCCCCTAGGTAGGAAGGCTGCATTTAATGCTAATTTATTGTGAGGTCTAAGGAAGTCCTTTCTTCTTCTCTGGGCCTCAACTTCCTCATCTGTCAAATAGGGGAATGGATGAGATGATTGCTAAGGTCCCTTCAGTTCCATGAGTCTATGAAATGTTTATTGCTATTGCTTTTCCTTCACTATCCTGACCTTCAGAGCCACCAGCACCCACCTGGAATGTGGTTCCTTCACTTTGGCTGTGAATGGCAAAAGGTAACCAAGAGCCTGGCTTGCCTGCCAGCCCCAGGGACAGATGGGTGAGCCCTGGCACTAGGAAGAGCAAAGAGAAAGGAGATTCCCACTCTCATCAGGAGGTAGCTCCTCGTCAGAGTGGGTCCGCGAGGGCTCAGAGGCCAAGATCTGGATTACTCAGGGCACCTGTCCTTCCAGGTGGTGATCTCACCACCATGTAGCTGCTTGGCAGGTCTGAGGTCAAAATCACCTTCTGAGGAAGTGCCAGGTCAGTTTACATTACTGTGCAAATCAGAAGGTCTAGGCCCCGACAATTTGGCCAGAGACCTTGGAAACCAAAGCCAGCAGGCAAGCGCCTCTCTTCCTCTTCCCTCCCACAGTGCTTTCCCCCGCAACCCCGCCCCACCCAAGTTCTCCCAAAGAATGAATCTGGTTTCCCCAGGTTCCTACCTGGGGTTTTAAGCTGCTATGAACACTCCTACCTAATCAGGTGGTTTTGTTCTTAGTCTGTTACGATGGTTCTCAGAAGACATTTCATTTGTGTCAGGACATGGTAATGTCCTAAACTAATCTTGCTTGAGAAAAAGATGTGGCCTACTAAACAGCTCTGAGTTCCCACCCTGGACCTGAGAGCCACAACTATTACGCTCTTTAAAGGAAATCATGCCTTCAAGCTGAACCACTGCAATAAACCCCACTCTCTACCTGCCACTAGACATTATCCTCAGGGACTGGATGCTTGAGGAAGGAAAGAGCAGAGAGGATGTGCCTGGTCATACAGGAGGAGGCAGGTAGAGCCAGAAGGGCAGTGGCTAAGAGGGGGAAAGTGGGGAGAGGCAGGAGATTAGAAAAAGCAGCTTTTACAAAAACCAAAAATAAAAATCAAAACCGTTAAAGATGCATAAAGTGACCCTTGCACTTCCGTTGTCTCTTCTTGCAAATAGAGGTGGTGCTGCTAGGGAACTGCTCCAGCACCTGTGTAAGACTTGAGTAGTTGCATACAATGTGTGACTCCAGATCTGGGGGAGGAAGAGGAAAGCCATTAGTGACAATGATATTCTCAGGGCCTCTTCAGGAAGCCACTGGACTCCCTCCCCTCACCTTGGGGGCCCTCTGTGCCTTCCCAGTGAAGCTGCCTACTTCCTGTCCAGTGCCAAGAGCTCCTGGAGGAGGTGGAGGGCAGGGGAGCTGAGGAGGTAGGGCAGAGGATTTCAAAGTGATATCCCAGGCACCCTGTGGTTCACTTGCCTCAGGAGCTGCCAAGGTCTCCCTCCACCTGATCTCAATCTGAACCAAAGTCTGATTAAGGTAAGATTTATTTGAAGAATAAGGCTCACAGTTAAAAGTATGAAGACTGTACAGTAAAGAGCACAGAATTTAGTACTAGAGGACTGGAGTTCAAGTCCTAGTTTAATTTTTACTGGTTAAGTGATGCTGAACTACATGTATTTATCTGTACAACAGAACTAGCGATCCTTATTTCACAGCTACTATAAGGATGACGCGATAACGTGTAAAGTATCTAGAATATATGTAAAGTGACAGCTATTATTAAGAGTGATATTACTGAAGCTGAAGCAGGAAAGCAACTGATAACTGCCCTGCTGACACCTGTGCTTCAGACCAAATCAGGAGCTTTGAAGCGGTTCCAGTATTCAGTCACCCTCCTGCCTCTCCCACCCTGAGCCCCACTCACTTGGATGGGCTGCAGGCTTTACCAGTGCGGGGGCACATAGCTGTACGCAGGGGTCCCTTGGGCCCTGTATGTTGGCATGGAGACAGGGTGTGCCCCAATTGCGGTGTGCTGGGGTGCAGTCAGCAGGGTACCTGAACATCCAGAGAGAAGAGTAAAGGTGATGTGAGGCCATCTGAGATGAAAAGAATGAAGCCTTGGCTTTCATGTGGCTGCTCCTGGCCTGGGGCCCTGCCTCCCTGCCCACTCATAAACCAGGGCGGCCCCTCCCCACCCTGCCAAGTTTCATCTCTTTAGGGAAAGTTTTTCTGATGCTCCAGGACACTCTTCTCCATTGGCCTCATTGCACTCTTCTGTGTATGCTCCCCTCACTGCAAACATCGTAGTGAGCAGTAACTGTTCGTTTATTTGGCTGTGTCCCACCAACCTAGTTCTGAGGGTCTGATCTACTGGTAACTGGTCCCCAGGACCTGGACAACGAGGCTGGCATATTTAATAGCTCCCTGACCTGACCTGGGGAATGAGAGGCCTCAACAACTCCTTACATTAGGGGCAGAATAAAATCCCCAAATCCCACTCACTTGACCCCTTGGTGTGCTCTTCTCTCAAAAGGTGACCCAGCTGATCCTTTAAATGTTGGGACCCAAGGTTCATAGCCCTTTGGCTTTCTCATGCTCTTCTGTGGAATATCAACTCATCTAACAATGTCCCTAAACCTGCTCTTCTTCTGGCATCTCTCCCACCCACTTCTGCAAGGTTCCTGAGGGGCAGGGCTCTGGTTTCATTTCTGGAGTAAGCTGGAAATGGAGAAGGGTCATTCTGGACTCCTCCTCCTCCCATGCCTTACATTATTGAACAGGTTCTGTGCCCTCCTATTTGGAACCCTGTTGCTATCAGAGTCCTAGTGTCACCATGACTCTCTAAACTCCAGCCTTCCCACTGCCATACTTGCTTCCAGCCTCTCCCCTTCTAATCCAGCCTTCACCTTGTAGCCAAGAGAATGTTTAAACCAAACCTCATCTCTCCACTGCGTAAACCCCTTTGCTACCTCACTGTTGCCTAAAGATAATCTCTTTATCACTTTGTCTTTGCCAACTACTCCAGCCACCCTTCCAACTTCATACCCATTTTCTAAGTGCCCTGGACCTTTTCTGTTCTGTGAACATGCGATATTCTTGCCTCCTGGACTGCCCTTCCCTGTTTCATCTCTCTGGTTAGCCTCTGTTCACCGTTTAAGGCCCAGCTCAATATGTTCTCCTTAGTGCCTTAATGAAATTTTCCTCAACCCTGCAGTCAAATTTAGAAGGTTCTTCCTCTGGGTTTCCAGAACCCCTAGACACAGGATTTCTCATGCTGTGCTACAATCGATTCCATAATTGTGTTCTCCACTCTGTCATGAGTTCTTGGAGGAGCAGGATGGACACTGATACAGTGGTTGCCCTTACCTGCAGACATTGCCATGGTGGTGCCGGCCACCATGCCCATGGCCACGCCGTTGGTCCTGGGGGCAGCAACAGGTGCCGGGTAGATAGCGGAGGGAATGCTGTTGGGCTGGACGACCGTGGTGTGGTGGATGACGTGGGGCTGCGCAGCGTATACCGGCTGTGTGTAGTAGGCTCCCTGGGGGAAGAAAAGCTGAGGTCACACAGGCTTTTAGAGAGGTGGGGCGAAATATGAAGAGAGGAGAGGAGAGTTTGCTCTTCCAGACCCAAAGGCAGTGATCCCCAATTTTTTTGGCACCAGGGACCAGTGCTCCTGTGATGATCTAATGCCTGATGATCTGAGGTGGAGTTGAGGTGGTGATGCAAGCACTGGGGAGTGGCCGCAAATACAGATGAAGCTTCGCTCACTCACCTGCTGCTCACATCTGGCTGTGTGCCCCAGTTTCTAACAGTAACAGTCTTCGGCCCAGGGACTGAGGGTCTGGGCCCCAGCCAGGGCTCTGCTTCTTATTATGTGACTATGGAGAGCTCAATGCTCAACTTCTGCTCTGAATAATAAGGCTCTAACCCTGTCCTGCCTTGCTCCTAAGGCTGCTAGCACGATTTAATGGGGTAATAGTTGTACTCCCTTAACAATGATTTTAGCATTTAAAAATGTATTTTATAGCTTGGTTCTAGGTTTCAGCGCCCAAAAAAAACCAAGTGTGTGTGTGTGTGTGTGTGTGTGTGTGTGCATTTTATTGCAATGTGCTCTATAAGCTGCCTAAAATGTAAAGGTAGGAACCACAATGAATGAATGAATGAGTGAATAATGTGGGTGGGGGTGGCGAACTCCAGAGTGCTGGGCACATACACATAAAGGAATAATAGTGGGAGTGTCAAACTGGTATGAATACTGCCATTTTACATATTGGAAAAATGCCATAAATGCAGAGCATTTCCCTAGATGTCTCTTACTACCTATTTCCCTTTAGGAAAATAGGTTGAGAATAGAGACAATGGTATGAGAGGATTTCCCACTGCCTGGATCACGTGGCTGCTTTCTGATCTTCGGGGGGAGCAAACAGGGGCCCCTGGATCACCTTAATCCAGAGCTTCTCAAATGCTTCTACTAAATAATGACAAGAGACTCAGTATATGGGTTTGTAATCCCAAAGGTCTGACAGCATAGTGCAAAGCAGTCTATCATAAACAAGAAAAATTTATCTCAAGTCTATTGTTTTAACTTTTAAGTTTCACATTCTACTCTGTAATATAGCTGTTTTTTAAATTTAAAGTGTTCTCTTCATTGTTTAAACCTCATATAGAATTGTCACTCCAGAAAAATGTGTCATGTGTATGCTGAAGCCTCATATAATCATTACCATATAGCCGGCCCCTCAGACTGCACACATTCTCTAGTTGAAGGAGCCCAGATGGGGGCACTAATGCACAGAGAGAGAATACTCTGCCCAAGGTCATACAGGAAACTGGTGGCAGAGGCTGGGCACTTATCTCCTCCCCACTCAAGCTTGAAGACTTTATGGAAAGGTCAATGTTGGGGAGAGGGGAGATGCTTATGACAGAAGGGGTCTCATTCTGACTCAACCAATAGCTCCCTATGTGACCTTGAACAAGTTACTCCCCTCTCTGGGTCTCAGCTTCCACACTTACATAAAAAGGAGCTGAGCTAGATGAGCTCCAAGGACCCATGTCCCTCTAACATTCTGGGCTCAGTAAACCTAATTGCCCTTGTGTGTCACCCCTAACCCCACCCTACCTTCTGGAGCTGAGGTGGAGTGAGGGACTGCAGAGATATTGTTTCAATGACACAACAATGACAGCTGGCCAAAGCCATGAACTCTCCTTCCTTCTCTTTCTTATTGGCACCCACCCCTCACAGGCTGGTGGCTCCTTTACCTGCAGAAGAAGTGGGCCCAGACTTCCCCATACACCTACCTGGGCATACAGATTCTGCTGGGGGTAGGCACTTCTGATTGGATACATGGCCGTCTGATAGGGGTTGGGTGATGGGGAGTAGGGGGGTGGAGCAGTATTACTCTGGGTCGGTGGGACCTTGTATGGTGTCCCCGCAGTATATCCTGTACCAAGACAATAAGAGAGACTTCCAATTAGTTGGCAGAACAGCATCACTGGAAGGCAGCAGGTTCTAGTCATGACTCCCCAGACAAGGATGGGCTGAATCCAGGCTAGAAACGCAGATGAGAACAGACAGAGAACAGGGCTCCATCCAGAGAGCCCTGGTCCCAGAGGCAGCTCCCTCAGTCCTGGTGCACAGGGCTGCATGTGTGATTCTGGCACCTTTTTATTTCTCTGGGTCTCAAGGCTCTCATCTATAAAAAAAATAGATGGAACCAGATGGATTCGCTAAAGAAACCCTTGCGGCTCAGACAGTCTGTGATTCTGAGCTGTGAGAGGCAGATGGGAGACCCTCGACCCACTTGCTTTGTTGTACTATCTTCTTGTTTTTCTGTCTCCTCCTCAGTATCCAGAATATTTTCTGCTGTTGTCTTTCTGTCTTGCTTTCACCCTTACTCTGTATTTCTGTTTTTCCCTTGTTTTTCCTTTTTGGACTTCCCTACCTCATGTTCCTCTTCCTCCCTGCTAAGTTTTAAGGTGAAAACTCCAAAAACTTCACATAAAACACCATGCAGAGATCCTCACCTTCTGAGATGCTGAAAAACTGTGCTCTACAAAACTGGCTTTCCCTCTCCTCCTGGAGTTTGGGGCAGGGCCACCTCTGCCCGAGGGCCTGAAGTCAGGGATATACACCTGGAACCAGCCCATGTGGGTACCTCAGCAGGGTGAACAAAAGCTGAGGGTAAGGCTGAGAAGTCAGTCCCCAAGTATCTCACAATCGGCCATTCCAACAAATTGTGCTGCTTTTGAATCTTCTGGAAAAAAAGTCAGATCCTATATTTACAGGAAAAACTTGAAACATGAATGATGGGAACAAGAACCACAAAATGAATGATTCTATGGTACTTAAGGATCTATATAAGGGTTTCCTGGGGCTCAGAAAGGCCAAGTCTTTATAGGAACTTCTCTTCCTTTTTGAGTTGAAGAGACAGTGCCTTGGGGACCTTGAAGATGGAACCCCAACGGGTGTTGCTGGATATTCTTTCCCTGGTCCCCATCCTGACTTAGTCTGGCCGAAACATCAATGAGCTTCCTGGGCGCTTCAGGTCTTTCGCCTACAAGATGCTCACCAAGAGCCTTTTCAGCAACATGGTGCTGTTTCTGCAAGAAGGGACTGGGAGGCGGACTGGAAAGGGTGCTTTATTGAAAGAGAAGAGATCTAGGCTTCAGTCTGGGCTTTTCCCCCCTCCCCCAATTTGCTGTGGTTACTGCCAAATCTCTGGGCCTTAGTTTCTTATTTTGTTAAATAAGAAAGTTAAAAATGAAGAGATTTTCATGAACTAAAACCCACTGTTCTAAAGATCCTGGGTCTCTTCTATTCTAATCTCAAGTAAAAATCAGTTGCCATACGGCCACAAATCTCTTAGTTCCCATCACAGCTCTGGCTTGGTGCCACGTCCCTGATGAGTTAGTAGGATGTATGAGTTGCCACAAAGGCACAACAAAAGGTGTCCTGTCCTCACCTTATAATCATGTCATTTATCCACCTGCATATCCACAGTATGTTCCACGAGAAACTAATTTTGTAGTAAAATACACTTGGGAAATAAGTAGCAATGACAATGGAGTGGAAATAATATAGGGAAGGTAGCATCGATAAGAACTAGAAACTAATTGAAGGGAGGGTACAAATCAGTTGAGGGAGAAGTCTAGAACAGATCCCTCCAAATTTCTAGTAGAGTTAATCATGAGAGGTGGTCACAGGAGAAGCAGATACTGTGCAGGAAGACAGGGAGTCTAGGTTTGCAGACATCAAGGAGCAGCCATCTGAGAGGTTCTTTACCTTAGAGACACAGTTTACTTATCTGTAAAACAAAGGTTCTCAAGATGGGCACATGATTACAAAAAGGACTATGATTCTGAGGGAACTTATTGTTTTATAAAAGAAAGGCAGCAACGTAAATGTTTGTTTTTTTTAATCCTATGACACTGAGAAGTTTTAAAATGAAAGGATGAACTGTGAATCCCTAAGACAGGGATATGCAGACTTCCCAAATTTATTTTACCACAGCATCTTTTATTCATACTATTAACATTTAAAATAGGCAGTTTTCATAACAGTAGCTTTTTGGGTAAAGTTTTACTGTAATACAGCCAATACAGACTGACTACGGTTGCTTTCCTGCTACAATGGTCATTATAACAGAGACCACATGGCCTGAAAGCCTAAAATATTTACTATCTTGCTGACTTCTGAATTAAAGGGATAACACAGGTATGGGGAGTTCTGCGAGAGTGGAGAGCATCCCTCTACTGTGCAGCAGGGCGGGATACCCTGAATTCTAAGATGCCTATCTCTAAAAGCTATTCAGCACAACAGTGGTTACAAACAGTCTGGAGCCAGACTGATTACCTGGGTCCAAACCCCAGCCCTACTACTTAATAGCAATAGAATACATCAGTCTCATCTGAAAAATGGAGATAATAATAGTACTTACTTCATAGAGTTACTGTGATAAATACATTAATAAGTGCAAAGCCCTTAGAATAGTGCCTAACAAATTAAAAATACTTCATAAAGGTTAGCTATTATTTTTTTCACTGTATAGATAGTAAGCTTCCTGTCCTGGGGGTATGATAAGCAGACACTAGTCTGAAATATAGTAGATAGGAGGTTATTTAAACTATAAACTTACAAACTGTGATCCAACTTGAAACACAGACTCTAGAATTCTAAGATTTTAAGATTTTACAGTTTAAAATGCCTTGATTTTGTGATTCTTCAAAGTTAACACACCGACAATGCTGGTGACTTCTTATATGCTCCCTGAGAATGTGCAATGGAATTTTTATCCCTTGGGGAAGCCTGTACTACTCCCTCTATGCCACAAGGACAATAATCTCACAAAGTGTTGAGATCATCCCTGTGAGGAAAATCAAAAGGCTCCAAGAGACTGCAGTAGAATTTGGTTTCCATATCTAAGAATAACCTTGTCTGAGAATGTTTCCCTTTCTTCACGTTATGAAATGAAGATGCACACATACTCAGAATACAAATCAGTAGCCAAAACACCCTTTGCAAGAAAAAATGATAATGCTGCAGAAGAAGGACTTGCTTGTCTGTCCAGACAGTCTGAGAAGGGAGAAGTAGAAATGCAAAGCTAGAAGAGATCTTAGAGTTCATTAGGACCAACACAAACATCTCAGAGATGATAAATAGATGATGAAAGAACAAGCCATTGCTCCTGAGGACTCAGAACTCAGTGCTCCTTCCTCTGCCTACAGTGGTTCTCAAGGTCAGAAGGCTGTAGGAACTGCCCTGGGCCTCATCCTGGGCCCTGTAAGTGAGTTGAGTCTATTCTCTCAAGAAATACCTTCATTCAGATGAGATAATATCAGAGGAATCTTTCTAATGCTGATTCTAAGTTCCTGAGTAGTTCAATGAAACGTGAGAAAATCATTACAGAGGACTTTCTACCTCTGACTGGTGGGCCTGTTCATACCCTTGAGGATCACTGGAAAATGCCCTGGCCTGCAGCCTGGGCTACCTTGAGTATCATAAAATTCAATGTCATTATTTTGTGTCTCTAAGTGAAAGAAGCTGTTGGACTTGATGCAAACAAACAAACAAACAAACAAACCAAAAAACACCTGTCCTCCACCCCCACCCCCCAAAAAAAACCAAAAAAACATTCGTTTTGTTCAAATGAACTTAGACACAACTCCCTCATGGGAGGCCTGACTCTCTTTCAGGGAGTTCCACCCAAGTCTGAAGGTCAGAGTTAGGTCTTTGGAATGCTATGCCTTTAAGGACATTAGAGACTTATATTCAACCCTCTACTTCAGATGAAAAACTGGAGCCCAGAAGAAAAGAGACTTCCCAAAACTGCACAGCAAATCAGTGCAGAGCTGGGCTGAGAGTTCAGGGCTTACCATCCCCTGGGCAGAGCTCCTTTCTGAGTTATAGGTGTCTGCAGTCAAATCTTGGGTATCTGGTATATTAGCCTTTGCTTAATCATTTCAATAAAGGCAATATCATGAGAGAAAAAAGGAATTTCATCACTAAAAATCCGAGCTCTGCCTTATGAAAGAGGCTTTGTTTACTGATGCCCCTGTTCTATCTCTAAGGTTCCTAACCATAATTTTAGGCTCTATCAAACAGGGTAATAGAGTGTGTACATTAGCAAGGTAAAATCTTTTTAGTCCTCTCTTCAATCTCTATGCACTGTCATAAATCTTTCCAGTTGTAGAGCCCCTAAACCTTCAGAGGCATTGATCCTCACATCAAGGATGCCTTTTAGACTAATCGGTTTATTGACCATAAGATTTATATGTCTGGACAAGGCTCTATGTCTGATTCTTGCTTTGACCCTCAAGTCTCCTTGTTGTAGCTCAACAAGAGAGTTATGAATAAATAGGAGGGAAACCTAATTACAAACAGGCTTAGTAAGGATGGGTGAAGTTGAACGGAATTTGTCAAATTGCCCTGAATTTCCTATGATATTAGAAGCCACAAAATCTTTGTGCTGGAAGGAACCCTGGAGAGCGTGGGAGGGTCAATCAATCTTCATCTCTATTTAAAAATTGCACAAGTTCACACATTACTTGCTGAAAAGAGGTGGGGGATATTTTGGTTGCCCCTTCTAGAGACTGTGATAACCTGTGAGAGGGCAGTATAGTTACTGGACATTTAGATGGGACTACAGGAAGATTTCAACATAGCAGAAGGTAAGGCCTTCTAATACTCAAGACTTTTTCACTGTAGAAAGGAATGCATCTGGAAAGAATAAGTACCCCATACCTAAAGATGTGTGAGCAAAGGCTAGTGGACCTCAGGGCAGCTAGAGAGGAGGTTCCTTCCCAGAGTTGAGGATATTCAGTACCCAGCAACAATGTAACAGAATCAGGAGTCTAATAGCTAGAGAGAACCTTAAAGATGACCTAGTCTAGCCCCATCAATTTACAGGTGGAAAAACCAAGGTCCGAATTCTGGTCATGAATTATCCAAGGTTACACAGAATCTAAAATTTAAACTCTTTTGGTCTTCTATACTAAGCTTCCTTCTGCTGCACTATAGTAAGAGTGTCTATGTGCATCTACATCCATATATGTAGATATAAGGGAGAATATGTATGTATATACCCATTTACGTATATAATGCTATAGATATCTGGAAAAACGCCCTACTGCTGCTATCCTTCGCTTAAAGAGAACAATTACTCTCATGAAAAAAAGACAATAAACTTAATCTGGGTGACGTCTTTTACTAGTTGAATGGCAATGAATATATTACCTTTCTGAGCTTCAGCTTTCCAACTGGAATAAAAATCTGCCCAAATAACAGGACTACAGTGTAGATTAAATGAGAAGGTGATTATGAAAGCATATTTTCTAAAAGTTGAGAGTTGTGCTGTATATCAGCATAAGCTGATGTTGGCTTCTAGGGGCTGGCTATAACACTGAGTATTTTAAAGGAAAGAAAAACACACTATGTATTCTTCTAATCTACTTATTTAACAGATTAATAATTCACTGAATCACAGACTATAGGACCTAGTCTGCAACATCCCTCCGAGAGCTTGTCCAGTCCTGCTAGAACACCTTAAGAGACAGGCACTTTCCACAACCAAAGCCAGCCATTTCTCTTTTGGACACCTCCAATGAGGCACAAAGTTTCCACTTATTCAGAGTCAAAATGCCACTTGGCAATTTCTAAACATTGATCCTCATTTTATCCAGTTGAGCCATTTTGTGTTAAAAATCAGATCTGATGGTGAAACCAACAGTCACCCTACTGAGCCTCAAGATGAGTGACCAATCTGACTGGCCAGATGGTTCCCATCCTCCCTGTAGATTCTGTATACATACTTTGGTTCCATAGTGTAGCTTCCACTAGGGCAGTATTACTCACATAGAGGGAATGCTGCCACCCAGTGGATATTTAGCAAAAACTAGAGATTTCTGATTGTTACAATGAGGTTTGCTACTGCATCCAGTGGGCAGAGGCCAGGGGTGCTGCTAAGCATCCTACAATGCACAGGACAACTCCCCACAACCAAGAATTATCTGATCCAGATGTGCATAGTGTGAAGTCCAACTCTGTGCCAATTGAAGGAGCCCTCTCTGTCCAAAGGTCCACTGGCAGGTATCCAAATGTTCCCTCTGTCCCTTTTCCCTTGAAATGTAGTAAGTCCTTTCCTTATCAAACTTGTTAACCAGGTGAGTACTTCCTTCTCCCTCCCTCACTGCTCTGTGTCTCCCCAAAGGTGGCTGCACGATCAAAAAGGATGACCTTCCTAAACGAGGAGGGCCAATTTTTTGTGTGGGTAGGAGAACCTCTTAAAATGGTATCTTATAAATGTCAGTTCCCTTTCCTTTCTTACTAAGAGAAAAATCAGTCCCAACCAAGGGGAACAAGGAAAGGAGGAGACAGGCTGTATTTACTGAAAGCCGCAGAGGATGCTTGGTAAGTTCGGTTCTCGGTCCCGGTGTCCACTGGGAGGTGGAAGGTGCCTTCAGTGCCACAGGAGGATGAGTTCTGTGGCCAGGCCTGTTTCATCAGCAGAGTTGCTTAAGGGAAGACACAAGAATGGCATTAGGCAGAAATAAGAAGCGGCACCACCAATTACAGACACAAAGCAAGGGTCTGAGCTAGACAGAAACATATAACCCAAGGGAACCTGTTCAGACACACGGGATGGTTCAGCCTTTCTGAGATGGGTGAGTGGTTGAGAGGAAGGCTAAAGTGAGCTTCTAAAGGATTTGAAATTGAGAAAATCTAAACTTATACTAATTAGGAGAATCATGATCTTCTACCACTACAACCACGAAGATGCCTATGTATACTGCCTCCTACTGTGTGACATTCTGGCCTAAGGCTCTGGAATATTCCTTAGCCGCTTTCTCATGAATGTGTAACAACCTGGAGCCTTTGACTATATACTGGGCCAGGATCAACTGAGTACTTTTTTCTTTTATGCCTGAAATCTCATCTGGAGGTGTATTTAATAAGCTGCTTTCAAAGACAGACCCCAAAGTAATTACCACATAACGTGAACCTTGCTGGACTGCCATCTCTTCTAAAAGGATAGAGCTCTGGCAGCTTAGAAGGCACAGGCTTGCCAATGGGGCACTCCCTGCTAACTCCTCCTGTCTATACTCCTGGGGCCTAACAGACAAACCTTGCATACCCTTTGTACCTCCTGCTGAGGTGCTACTGGTGCCTCACTTGAGATATCTCCTCATGAATTACAGATGATCTTTTAGGCCATTAAGAGAGTAAATTTCAAACAGGGTAGGTGTGAAATAGAGATGAGGCCCAGTTTGAAAGAAATCTACAGAGACTTCCCAGACTGACTCAAAGCTCAACTTGAAAAATGTGAAAGATGATGCTTCATATGTTCTAAAAGTGGGGAATAACTCAAAAAACTTACCTTCATGGTATCCTGTGGGGAAGGAGAGAGGAAATAGGGTTTCAAAGGGGGAAATGCCTAACATTTTAGATATTTCCCTTGATATACTTTCAAACACTACAAGAAAAACATTTTTGACCCAAATTACTTGACCCAAATTAGGGCAAAAAGACTGATTTTAGTATCTTTTCTGTTCAAATTAGGTCTTGGGAGTCATGGATATGGGTGTTTTAAAATATAATAGGAGGTGGAGACAGTCCAATATACCTGAAATATTTTAACAAGGGGCCAAGGTAAGACCTGTAGCATGATACTCTAATTCCACCAGAACAAGGGTAGTCCATCCACCTCCAGAGAGATCCCATACCCACTGCTTGTCTGAGTTAACAGGTAATGTTCCAGTTCCTTCAGTCATGAAGGCACTGGGCCCACAGAAGGAGGTCAAGGACTCTGCTCTTTTTACTGATTGAAGGCTAGAAGTGTAGCTGTTCTGTGGTGACCCTGCACTTGCGTTAATGGCCCGCAATATGTACAGCAGAAAAATGAGAAGGAAATCATGGGCAGGGAAGTGACACTAAAAGGAGAATTCTGGCAGAAGAAATGGAGACCCAGTAGAATTCCATGCAGAGTCCAGGGCCTTTGCTGGACATTAAGACATGACTCTGCAGACAATGCAGGAAAAAGGCAGTCAGTTTCAAACAATTTTTTTGGGTTTCTTTTTCCAGGATGGAGGCGTGAGCGGGGGTTGGAGACTAATAAAGGATCCAATAGTGTTGAAAATCTTATCAAGATATCTCCAATTTAAAACCTTCCACTCCATGTAGCCAGAGAGCCCTGGCCACCCAAAACAACTCCCTCAAGACCCCACAGGGACTCCACGAGGAACAGAAGGCCTAAATTTAGCTGTGGAGAATTTGGAGGTCCAGATCCAGTTGTTTCCCGAAGTGGTGCATAATTTACCATAATTTTCATCATAAGCCAAAAGTCTGACATAAGCCTGAAGGACTGTGTGACAAAGTAAATAAAAATTAACCAGAAAATGACTGAGGCCTACACTGTACTCAGCACTGAAGGGAGCGCCACGGTGGACAAGAACACACGTGGGTCATGGTCACCGCACACAAGGTACTCATGGTCTAGCTGGAGATGCAACACAGCCACACGCCAACCAGAGAGTGAACAAGACAGCATTACACAGAGTGAAATAACATTCCAGATTAACCAGGAAAGAAGCAAGTGCGACTGTGCCTTTTATTATGTATTTCCCAAGTGATCAAGTGAACTAAACTATATCTGTTCCTGAAGAAGTATTTTCTTCCGATAACAGTATTTAAAAAAAAAAATCAAAATTAGTATTTTCTATATTTCTTTGGATATTTAAATACTTAATAATTTAAATAACAGGATAAATAAGAATAAGAACAAAAAACAAATATTAGCTGTCAGTTTGACTTCTTCAGTAGTTAGTTGTACTGTATGATCCTCCTCCTCCACGTATATAATTCTAAAGTAATTCATTCTGTTGGTAGTAGTGATTCGGAACTCACCACTTTGGATAAAGACAATCCAACTGAAGATTTCAGAGGTATGGTAACAGAGTAGGCTGTTCTGACCGGCATGTTTGCTCTTGGGTACCATGAAACATACCAACTCCTAGATATTTCTATATTTTGAACTAGGTGATAGTTAAATACAAGTGTACACATATGTCAAATATTACTGAGATGTACTCTTGAGACTACTGCATTTTATGTGTATAGTATATGTATTACTCCTCAATTAGAGAGAGAGAGAGAGAAAGAGAGAGAGAGAGAACCCTTGGCAGTGAAGGGCCATGGCCCAGTCACAGCATGCTGCCCACATCCAGGTGCTGGGTTGTTCACTTCCCTGGATACGGGGCCCTCACGCCCTCTGACACTTGAACAGTCCGTTAAGCACACTTACAAGGAGGAGAGGCAGCAAGGGACCATCATCCTGAACAATGCAGTAAGTCAGGCAATCTGAATTCTAGCCTGGGCTGTGCCACTTATTAATTGTGAGACCTTGGGCAAGTCACATGACCTTCCTAAACGTCAGTTTTGTTGTTTCATAAATGACAAGAATAATCAGTCCCTGACTGCTTCATAGTATTGGTGTGAAGGTCAAAAATAAAGTGTCATCTCATCTTACAGATTTCTAATCCTGGAATCTGTCCATTCTTCTATAACCATTATGGACAGCTCTAATTTAAAATCTCATCATCTCACCTGAACTATTACTGCTCTGTTTCGAAACCCACCATTTTAACCTCCAAATTGCATTCAGAGTGGTACTTCTAAGACTTAATCCTAATCAGAAAACCTTTCTTAAAAACATTCCATGGCTGTCCACTGCCTATAAGGCTGAAATGAAGGATGAACATCTTGTGTGGCATTCAAGGCCCTTCATAATCTAGCCCTATGTTCTCTCTAGACTCTTTCTTTATTCTCACTCTCCAACCCTGTACACTGCCAAAAACTTCATCATTCCCAGAATACATCAAGAAACACTGTATCTCTGTATTTTTGCTCACAATGCTCACTCTTCCTGGCATGTCTTTCCCTGAATGCTACCTGGTAAATATTTATTAATCCATCAGTCATGAGCTGAACACTCATCTCTACTATGAAGTCTTTTCTTTCCCCCCATCTCTTGATCACAGCCCCATCAAGGATCCCATATGGTTCACTGTCCCAGTCCTTGCGATTCACAGAAGCTCCCATACTTGCTGGTTTCTCTGCCTTCCCCACTAAACTGTGAGCTCCTTGAGAACAGAGACCCTGTCTTACTGGTCTTTGTATCTTCAAAGGGCCAGCTTAGTAAGCCCTGGCACAGAGTTGTGAAGCTATAATTGGAGAAGTAAGGATGCATGATAGCTTCTCCTACTCCTTATGGAGACTTCTATACAAGTTCATATATCCTGAGGCAAATAAAAAATGACTCCCCCTCTCCAAATGATAAAAGAAACAAGTCTGTGACTAGAAAAATTCAAATAGAAGTATAAGAGAACAGGCTGTTAGCATTTAAAAGGACCTCAGAGATCACCTGGATTAAAACACATTCTCTATGGCTTGGAGACATAAGCAAATTGCCCAAGATCTCGCATCCCACAGCAGTGGCAAAGAGAAATTTTCATAGCTCATCTCCTGAAAGATGTGCCACACACAAATTCAATATCGAACATCCAAATAATTCAAGGGTAGAAGCTAAAAAAGTATACAGAGATTTTACAAAAACTTGTCCTGAGCAGCCCAGGTGAGGGTGGTAAAGTAGCAAGTCCCTCCCATGGTCCCTTCCTGTCTATGACAAAAAGGGCCTAGTCAAGTTATACTGCTGGGACCCTCACAGGTGCCCATTAGTTCCCGTGGTGCCTTGGGCCTGGAGTCCACACTGGCCAGAGAACCTAGCTCTGGTCCCTCACTCATTTAGCACATTTGGCCCTCACCTTTCTCCATCCAGGAAAATGCCCTGAAAATGATCCAGAGCTCAAGATTTGGGCTAAGGAATCAGATTGTATCTAAAGTCAACCAGGTCTTCAAACATGTTAGACTGCCGATGGAAATGTAAAATCTGATTCTGGGGCAGACTGTTTTTTGGGTTCTTTGAGACATAATACAGGTACTCCTCCACAGGGGCTCCTCCACGAAGCCAAGAGGGGAGCCATACAGGTCTAGGAATTTTTGTTCACTTGTTTGTTTGAATTCAGCAGCCAGGTTAGGGTGAAGGTTTCCGACCTAGGTCACATGGGGACCTCAGAGGTCAGGAAGGGGAGAAACACCTTTTAGTGCCATGATCCTTCACCGCTGCCCTAAGGGACGGTTCACGTGTGTCTCCAACCCATGATTTTGCACCATCAGACATGTTCCTGCATGCTTTAGGAACTGCTGCTGAGCCACCTGGGGGAGCCCAAGCCTAGGGGATGGGATTTGGGGAGGAAAGGATAGGGTATCTACCGTTGTTACGAGATAACACATTCATAGGCCATAATACATATGAGGAAAAATAGCTCTCCTACCATAAGCTGAATGCAGGAACTGAAACTCTGTTGGACAGAAATGTTAGTTGAAATTACCACTAAGAATCTGTGCAAAGTAGTATACATTGCAGTAACAAAAACATGATTTTGTCTCAAGATAGCAGCTTACCCCACACTATACAGGAAACAGAGAATGCAGAGGGTGAGGCGGCCTTTACCCTAGAGCAGAGCGACAGATTTGCCATCCAGAAAAACCCGTTCATTGAGGAGGGGCGATTCTTTGGATTCCATGGCATTTTCCAGGCAGCTGACCAAGAAGCTGTCTAGATGTAAACAAGCCCAAGCTCCTCCTGCTCTTTGCTTATCCATCCTGTTTCAATTCTCCCAGGTACTGCAGTGTGACTTAATACATGACTAAGACCTTCTGTGCTAGAGGCTGTGAAGTTTCTTGGACAAAATCATCATTTTTGGCCTCTGAAGAATTCTCTATAAAGCCCAAGAGACCTAGGACGAATGTAGAGGCACTTCATTCCCTGTGTGGTACCGAAAGAGGAGCACAGGCCGTGGGCTCAGACAGACTAGGTTTGAATCACAACCCCTGTGCTTTTTAGCTGGGCTACTTTGGACAAGTTATTTAACCTCACTGAGCAAAATTGGAAGCAAGCTTTAACTCACAATAATAAGATAAAAATTAACATCTGTGACGTTATGTAAAAACTGACATATGTAAAAGTTAACACCTGGAAGACAGCAGGTGTTCAGAAAACACAAATTCCTTTCCTTTGCCTTTCCCCCGGTTCAACATATGTAAAATGGGAATAATATATTTGTACCGTCCATGTCTGCCATGAAATCAAGTGAGACAATTGATGAAATGATTTATATATCAACGGATTTCTTGTGAGATAGTATTTCATTTTTATCTATATTTAGTTATCGTATTTTCTCCTTTCCTTTCATTTTCAAGTCAGAGTACCGTCAATATGATACATCACTTGGTCTCCAGATCTGAAAACAAGTCTCTGTTGGCTCCTGTCTCGTGTGAGGCCAAACAGTTCTTAAACGAGATCCTTAATGTTATTAAGAGGTTGGGGAAGAGCTCCAAGTACCTACATTTCCTTTAAAACCGATGAAATGTTTCCCTTCATCCTGAACAGATGACATCCTAGGGTATTCTGAACTGCTAAAAATAGCTCTCTCTGAAGTAACTTCTTGGTCTATCTGAAGAAGCTGAGAGAAATTAAAACCTGAGAGCCAGGCTCCTTTGCAGGTTTCTACCCTGCAGGCCTCTATCAGCATCACAAATGGCTGGCTCTGGCAGGAGCTGAGAGTAACCTACTTTGCCCTCTCTGTCCTTGAGCTAGTTCCTCTATTAGCAGGAGCTCCCCGACTGCAGTCAGGAGACCAGGTGAATGCTAAGGCCAGCCTTCCTGAGACCGGAGGGCGCACGCGTGTCTGCGTGCGTGCCTGCATGTGTGTGTTCAGTAGCAGAGTTAGCACTATAACCCTGGTCTTCCAACTCCCAGTTTGGGGCTGTCTGACATAGTATGCTAATTACCACCCACTCTAGTGGGTTTTGTGGGTTTCTGAAAAAATGGTCTAGGTTGGTTTAGTCATAGCTTAGAAATATGTTGACTTTTCAAAACAAAATTGCGGAAAATCAAGTCTGATGAGAGCTGATGTTTTAAAATTGAAACTTAATCTGTCCTTTGTACATGCCAGGCGCTTTCCAATCTCTACATCTGTGCCCCCTAGCGTGCGCACACACACCAGTTTCAGCTTCCTCCTGTCTGATCTCCCTTCCCTCTCTAGTCTGGTTGCTCTAGTCTAACCCTTCAACTTTTCTCTGGCCAACTGCAACCATAATGTAGTCGTTAAATGCGGGTGTGTTGGCAGGATGCCTGAGCTTGGATCTTTGTGCTAGTCCCCTAACTTCTCTAAATGTTACTTTTCCAACTTGGAAAATGGGAATAACAATAGTACTGACCTCAAAGGTTACTGTGATATAAAACAAGTTAATATCCATAAATAGTTTAAAATAGTTCAGGCCAGGTAGGAACCATTCAAAAAATATTAGCTATACATTTCCCGTCCTCTACTTTCTTGCCAGACTAATCCAAAGCAATTCCACAATCTCTCACCAGAAGTTCTGAACATCATGAGAAAATACCCCCATGCTAGGAAATAGAGTCCTAACAAGTTCAAGACATGCACCCTCAACCAGGCCTCCAATGTTACATGGCTGTGTTACCTGCTGGTAGTGTCCTCTCCCACTCCTTCCAGTGAGATTTCATACCTTTCTTGACCTCTCTCTTTAAGAACCTTCCCTCTATCCTTGCTCATCTGTCTCAGCAAACCCAATCAATCATCAGACAAAAACTCTGCACTTCCCAGTGGGCAATTTATTCTAAGCATTTCCACCTGTGAGCTTTCCTTTAGTCTGGGAAGAAGAGCCGCCCTCCCCTATGAGTCACCCCCCTCCATCCCAGTGTGGAGGACATCAAAAAATAAATACTTAATGAGTAAACAAAGAGGAACTTACATAAAACCATTTACAATGCTTAGGTAGGTAGCACATTTCTCAGAGAGGTGAAACAGCTTGTCCAAGGCTTTAGAACTAGTGAGTAATCAGGATTCAACCCAGGACTAACTGCAGAGCCCACAGTCTTTCTCCTGCACCTTGTTGTGTATTAAGGCATCAGCTGAGTGTGGGGATTACGATTAATGGGAAGATCTCTGTACTGCTCCCAGGCCAAAGCAGAACAAATTTTTTCAACATTTCCAAACATATTTCAACCTCTACCCAAAGAGTGTTGGGCTTTTATTATTTTTGAAAAACAAGTTTCTTGTGTCACCTTGAAAACCAGCTCTTTACCCTCTGGTGGCAAGTCTCTCACTCTCTTCCAAATCCACACCCTGGAAAGTCTGGGGGTGTGCAGTGTGTGTGTGTGTGTGCGCGCGCGGGGGGTGTGTGTATGTGTAACCCTCAGGGGCAACTGAGCAAAGCACAGATTTGGATATTTAGAGAAAAGAAAAGGTTTTGTGAGAAAGATGCACATCTCAGACATTCCCAGTAGAGGAGAAATGGGCCAGCCTTAAGTCCCAAGTATAATGGAGGAGATTCTACCCCGTCCCCATACTGAGGCAGAACTGCACCAGTTCCCAGAGGGTCCCAGGAGAATCAAACTTGAACAAGCTGAGCCCAGAGCAACTCAGGATAGGAAAAGGCCAGCAGGAGGATTTGTTTTTTCTAAATAGATCCCACCTCCAACCCCATTCACCATTACTGTCTCTATTTTCTCCTTACCTGGAGCATAACTGGGGCTATTGGTGGGGTATAGGCTGGGATTGTAGGCAGGAGCTGCTGCTGGGTAGGCTGTTGGGTAACCTACAAAGAGATAAGAAAAGCTATATTTAGTCAGGCAAGAAGAAAAGCAGATTTCTGAGGAAACAGAATCCAGGTCCCAGACTTGGCCTTCAGCCTCTTCGTGGGCCATTTCAGACAATGTGACCAGCTTTTAGCCTCTAAAGAGAAAAGCCACCATCTATGGCCATGCTACCCTGAACAAACCTGATCCCGTCTGATCTCGGAAGCTAAGCAGGGTCAGGCCTGGTTAGTACTTGGATGGGAGACCACCTAGGAAGACCAGTTACTGTAGGCATAAAAAATAAAAAATAAGGGATCGTATGCTGACAAGGTTCTTGCAATCAGTAAGGCCAACCAAGGGTTGCCTTGGATGAAGGAAGGAAGGAAGGAAGGGAAGAGAAGGGAAGGGAGAAAAGTCACCAATACCATAACCCAACATACGCAGATTTTCCTGTCCATTAAAAAAAAAAAGTACAAGGAAAATATGTCTATATACTCACTATAAAAATGTTGAATAATAAAGAAATATATATGGTAAAAGTTTACTTTTATATTCCTGCCACAAGACTCTTCTCCCTAGAGGTGATAACAATCTGGCATCCATCCTTCTAGACAGTTTTCTATGCATTTTTATACAAATGTATTCAGTGGTGTGCTGGTAAACATTGAACAACTGGCTCAAGGGAACTGATGGAGCTGTTTTGTAGCATTTGCCAAGTTCCACAGTGTAAGCACTCCTATCATGGCCAATTTCAAGCTACCCACATCGCTGAATGAGTAGTTGGGAATAGATGCTCATGACCGGCTCTAGAGAGCCCTGTACACAAGCCAGATCCAACCCACCACTGCATATTCTGTATAGGTGCTATATGTTTTTGAAGTTGTTTATTGTGACAAAATATATATAACAAAATGTGTGGTTTTAATCATTTAATTGTATAATTTAGTGGCATTATATTCACAAGGTTGTACAACCACCCCATCTGTTTCTAACTTTTTTTATTCACTCCCAAACAAGAACTCTGTACCCATTAAACAATAACTTCCTATTCCCTCTCCCTATAGCCCCTTGTTAACCTCTAATTCACTTTCTGTCTCTATGAATTTACCTATTCTAGATATTTTATATAAGCAGAATCAAACACTATTTGTTCTTTTGTGTTTCTTTTACTTAGCATGTTTTCAAGGTTCATCTATATTGTAACATGTATCAGAATTTTACTTTTTATTGCTGAATAATATTCTATTGTATGTATCGCCACATTGTTTATACATTCATGTTTTTGTTTTACATATTTCTTATTAAATTTATTGAGGTAACATTGAGTAATAAATTTATATAGGTTTCAAGTGTACAATTCAATAATACAGCACGTATATAATACTTTGTGCATTAAATCTGAAGTTAAATCTCTTTCTGTCACCATATATTTGACCCTCTTTACCCTTATCTACCCCACCTCCAATTTCCTTCTGGTAATCACTAAACTGTTGTCTGTGTCTATGAGATTTTGTTTGTTTTGTTCATTTGTTCCTTTCAATTTTATATCCCATATATGAGTGAAATTATATGAGTCTCAACTTTTTCTGACTTATTTTTGCTTAACATGATTATCTCAAGATTTGTCCATGTTGTCACAAATGGCAGTATTTCTTCTTTTCTTATGGCTGAGTAATAGTCTATTGTATGTACGTACATCTTCCTTATCCAATTATTTATCAAAGGACACTTGGTTGTTTCTGTGTCTTGACCACTGTGAATAACATGGCAATTGAACATCAGAGTGCATATTGTTAGGTCAGCGGGGAAGGGCCAGCCAGATGCCTGCCTGGAGACTCCTCAATTTGATACCGGAATCCAGACCTGAATAGGGCCCACCCTAAAGCCCTGTCACCACCCAAATCCGTAGGCTCAATTAGCATTCGATTAAGGATTGTTCCCCACCCTATACCCCTACCCCCACAGAACCCATAAAAGCCATGCCCTCCCACCCCAGGGTGCGACTTCTCTGGCCTCCTCTCTGGATCAGAGAACCTCACCCGGGAGCCCTCTCCCACTAAATGCTTGCTTTTAAATTTCTGTCAGCGTGTCACACGTTTACCTTACACATATATCTTTACAGATCAATTTTTTCGTCTGTGTAGATACCTAAAAGAGATTGCTGGATCATATGGTCATTGTATTCTTTTTTGAGGAACCTCCTTGCTGTTTTCTATAGTGGCTGTACCAATTTACATTCCCACCAGCAGTGTGTGAAGGTTCTTTTTCCCCCCACAACCTCTTCAACATTTATTACTTGTCTTATTGGTAATAGCCATTGTTACAGGTGTGAGGTGGTATCTCACTGTGGTTTTGATTTGCATTTCCCTAATAGCTAGTGAAGTTGAGCATCTTTGCATATATCTGTTGGCTGTTTGTATGTCGTCTTGGAAGAAGTATCTGTTATCCATTCATCTGTTAATAGACACGTGAGATGTTTCTGCCTTTTTGCTATTGTGAATAATGCTACTATGAACATTGAGATACAAGTATTTGAGTCCTGCTTTCAATTCTTTTGGATATATACTGAGGAGCAGCAGCAGCATTGCTGGGTCATATGATAATTATGTTTTGCTTTCTGAGGAACCATCAAACTGTTTTCACAGTGACTACACCATTATACATACCTATGAGCAATTAATGAGTGCTCCAGTTTCTCCATATCCTCATCAACACTCTTTATTTTGTTTTGTTTTGTTTTTGATTACAGACATCCTAGTGTGATGTGGTATCTCTGAGGTTTTGATTTGCATTACCCTAATGCTTAATGATGTTGAACATCTTTTTATATGTGTATTAGCATTTGTATACCTCCTCTGGAGAATATTCAAAACATTTGCTCATTTTTTTAACTGGGTTGTTTTTGTTATTGCATTATAGTTTTTAAAAAACATATTTTAGATAGTAAACCCTCCTCAGATATATAATTTGCAAATATCTTTTAATCTGTAGGTAGTCTTCTCACTTTCTTGATAATGCCTTTGACACAAAAAATTTTTTAATGTAAATGAAGTCCAATTTATCAATTTTTTCTTTTGTGCTTGTGCCTTTGGTGGTAAATATAAAGATCCACTGCCAAATCCAAGGTCATGAAGCTTTTCCTTTTTTTTCTTCTAAGAGTTTTATAGTTTAGGCTCTTATATTTATATCATTGATACATTTTTTTTGTTTGGTGTGAGGTAGGGGTATATACAGTTTTATATTATACCTTGTAACATTTTCACATTACAAGCATTTTCCTATGTAATTACACATTCTTCAAAACGTTTAAATATCTTTATAATATTCCATTATGTAGCTATATCAAATCATTTAACCATTATTCTACTTTCAGATGTTTAGGTTGTTTACAAATTTTCATTATTATAAATAAGCTATGAGAACCTAAATAAACTCTTGACTGAATCTCTGATTATTTCTTTAGGAACCAGTTCTAGAAATGAGATTTCTAGGTCAAAAGACAGAGCTATTTTTAAAGCTCTGCCAATTTAAAAAATATTTAAATTTCTACTCTGTTTCAGACACTATGATTATTGCCCTTGTGGAGCCTAGAATCTAAGAGGGTGTAAGGAGGCAGTGGATAAACAGTAAATATAAACAAACACAGTCTTAAGTGCTATAGAAAAGAGAAAAAGGCAGAGTAAAGGACTTCGAAAGTGCTACAGTGTTGGGCAGAGGGCACTGCAATATTAAATAGGGTAACCAGCATAAAACACATTGAGAAGGTAAAGTTTTTGCAAAGACTTGAAGGAAATAGATTAACAATAACAACGAAAAACATTTCAAAATAAACAGTCAGTGCAAAGGCCCTAAGTTCAGAGTATATGGGACACGTCTGAGGAATAGTAGAGAGGCCAGTGTAACTGAAGTACAACAGTCGAGTGGGATAGTAGTAACAGAGAAAGCCAGAGAGGTAAAGGGCTGGTATGGGCTACTGTAAGGATTTTGATTTTTACTCTGAGTAAAATGAGAAACCATCATGAGTTTTGCACAGAAGAATAACATGATCTGACTTGTTTTTGCAAAGGGTCATTCTGATTGTTGTGTTGAAAACAGACTACAAGAGGGGAAGAGTAGAGAAGGTATGAGTTATTGCAAACTCCTGTTAACAGATGATGGGGCCTAAATAAGGGCTATAGCAGCAAAGATGATAAGATGGGACATGCTGAGAGTCTTACACACTGCTTTCTAGAAAGACTGTCAATTGGTACTTGCACTAGCAGTGTGTAAGTGCCTTTCTCACTGCTCCCTGTAGTTTAATGCTCATTGGTATTTTGACTGACAATAAAAAGCTTATTTTAAAAGTCAAAGATTAAATCCCTAAATCCCTAAAAGCTTCTTTGGGATTTGTAAATATTGAGCTTTAATAATGTATCTTTGTTAATATGCCTTTCCCTAAATCCTTTCCAATTCCAAAGAAAATTAACACACAGACACACATCCCATCATTTTCTGATTTCAGAACCAAGGAAGCCAACTTGTTGTCACTTAATTACCAATCTGGAGGTCCGCCACTTCTCAAGAAAAAAATCAGGGGTTTAATCTGGAAAGCAAAGCAATCCAGTCTTGGATAAGCAAGCACGCGAAATCTGTGTTCAGCTTCATGCAAGAGATTGTGAGCCAAGGGTCATCACATCCCTTGTTATGCTTTCTAAGAAGCCTCTCTTTCATTTTAGGGGCAATTATAAGATCTTTCTTCAATGTTTCTAAGTAGACCTTTTATTTTCATTCACTTGATTTTGGCAGATATCACAGAATAGCAGCATTAGAAGAAGCTTTATTTGATCCAACACTCTTCATTTTACAGATGACATCCTCAGTCCAAGATAAAGGTAGAGAAGTAGGGTCATTAACGACTGAAGTCAGAAGCACCCAAGGACCATTTGGTTTACCCTCACATTTGGGCTAGAGCATCCTCTACAATACACTTATGGGATCATCCATTCTAGTCTTTATATCTCTAATTGAGAGTGAACTCCTTTCTTTCCTGAGACCATCAAGAGACTGCTCTGCTTTTCTGAAAGTGACTTCTCATACTGTACCAAACACTGACTACCTGTAACTTCTCTTTAGAACAGAACAAATTTGAAGAAACCAGCATCCTCAATTATAGAACTTATTACACTGTACTTCAATGGTTTATTTACATTTCCTATCCTGCCCTCTCTTTAAATTGTAAGCACCTTGAAGGCATAGCTACATCTCATTTGCCTATACATAATAACTCAGTTCCTCCTTCCCACTCCCTGCCCTGTCAACACACTACCCCTCTCTTCCCCTCAGCCTGGATAAGCAAGCACAGGAAATCAAATGCAGGGTGGACAATAGTCTCATGTGGCCAATAGAGACTACCCCTTCCTCAACTTTCTCTGTCCAGAAAGGGTATCACAAGGAAGCTGGGCTTTTGCCTCACAACTTTCCTGATTTTGTTTCTTTGTCCCCAACTGACATTATTCATCTTGCTGTCTGTTGATGGTGATGTTGGTATCACTAGTGCCTAACACAGATATAGTAGCAAACAGGTACTCAATGAAGAGATTACCTGGAAGGTTGTATTCTGCAGCTGTAAGAGTTTTAAAACAAAAGAAACAAATCCAACAGGGTCTCTGGCCTTGAGAGGATCAATAACTAATTAGGGAGAAAGACAAATAAGTGGACAGTTAGAATGCAGCCTGAAAGTACCATCACAATGACAGAGAGTAGGCAGAAAAGGAGTCTTTACCAATCAACATTTATTTAGTACCTATTGTCTGCCAGGGATTATACAGGGCACAAGATGCCCCGGATATGGACAAAAAAAGGAAAGAAAGGACATTCTAAGCAGAAGCATAGTAGGTAGCATTTTGGAGGGCACTCACAGTAGTTTGGCTTATACCCTCTTTGGCTCTGAGGAGCAGGACTAAAGGTTTAACCATTCCTGAGAGGGTAGGTTGTCTTTCGAGGATTTGATCTCATCATTAAATCTTGTGACTGTGTCTCTCTTTTGGTGGCTGACCCTAACTTACCTTTCTAGCTTCACTTGTCTACTAACTGTGTCCAAGTTTCATAATGCTAGATCAGACTTCTCTCCTGAACTCCTATAGTATCTAACTGCCTATTCAACATCTCCACTTGGTTGTTTCCCAGACATCAGGCTATATGGCAGAGTGGTTACAAGTGTGGTCACTGGAGCTAGACCTAGGCTTACGTTTGAATCCCAGCAACATCGCTAACTATTTGTGTGATCTTGGGCCACTCACTTAACCTCTTTGTACCTTAGTTTTCCCATTGTAAAATGGGATTAATAATATTAATTACCCTTAGGTTGCGAGCAGTAAATTAGTTAAGATTTCAAAGCATTTGGAGCCAGGCATGTAGTTAAATCTTCAAACAGTTATTTCAAACTTAACAAGATTCAAAAATAAAATTTTACTTCCTATTCACCCACTCCCTTTCAAACCTGTTCTTCTGCAGATTTCTCCTCACCAGTGACAACTCATTCTTCCAGCTCCTGAGGCAGAAAACTTAGAGTCATCCTTGACTATGTTCTCTCAAACATGGGGAAGGGGACAAGAGGAAATAATTTTGAATCTATAGTATATTCTGAGCACGGTGCCAGGTACATCTTTATCTGATTTAATCTTCACCCTAACTCTATGAAATACATTAGTCCCATTTTGGAGATGATGAATCTGAAGCTTAGATTCATCTTACATAGCTAGTAAACAGTGAAGAGTCAGAAGCCGGGTCTGCTGAGAGAAAGACAAAGTCCATTCCCACCAATCTCCCTACCTCTCACGGAAACGTGAGTCTACTCAGCATAAAGTCTCATCTGGCTGCCATTTTCTTTACCAAAATTCTTTTATTTCTTCTTCTAAACCTGGGAAAACAGGAACTTACTCTAGAGAATCAATATGGTCAAAGATGGCTCAGTTAAAAAAAAAAAAGCTATTCTGTTCCCACTCAGTGTCCTAATTTAGGTCATGTTCATGTTATTGAAAAGCATGGCACTGACCTGCAGAGTTAGAAGAGGTATTAAAGGTGATTGAGTCCAATTTGCCACTCAGCACAGAAATATTCTTCATAATGGCCCACACTAGCCATGTGGCCTCTGCCAGCATACCCTTCTAATGATTGTGTGCTCAGAACCATTTTAGACAGTCAAAGCTCCTGCTGGAGAGCTCCAAAGATTAAGAAATTTTTCATTCTGAGCCAGAAATCTACCTTATAAGGAATCTAACCCTGGTTTTAGGCCTACCCTCACAGAACGTGTTTGTTCCCTGTGCTCTAGGACAACTCTCCAGATATATGAAGATATTGTTTATTCTTCCTGAATTTGCTCTTGTCCACAATCAACAGACCCAATTCCTTCAACCATTCTGACTGCCAGACTTCAATTTACAAATCCCCTTCCTCTTCTGCTGATGGTTTTAACTCAATTTTTTTTTTTTTAATTGAATTGACAGACTGTGGTGATGGGTGGTCAGTGAAGGCCTTAAAGTGACTTAATCCAGATTTCTTCATCATTATCTGTCAGCATAGTCAGCATCCAGCAAATGCTTACTCTGTGCCAAGCATGGTACTAGGTTCTTTATATAGCAACTTACAGTCAAATGGGGAAATAATTTAGGTTATTTAGGTTAATCTGTAAGCAACATATATGATATTATAGTCAAATAGTGTTGGGGTATTAACCTAATACTGAAGAGGGAGTAAAGAACAGGTGTGGGAGAGTTTAGCTTCTTAGAAGAAATGTTTTAGTTAGCTTTGAACAATGAGTGGCAGGAGTTTGTCAGAGGTGTATGGAGGTGAAGACAAAGAAATATATACTCATTTCATGCATGAAGGCATGAAAATGTATGCTGCTGTATTAGGGAAATGGCCAATAGTTAAGTATGAATGGAGTTTACAGTGTGTGAAGAAAGTGGCAGGAAACGAAGATAAGAGATCTGAATGGGAATAAAATTTATCAATGGGAATTCACTGGAAGATTTTAAACTGGGAAGTTTCAGATTGGTATTTTACAAAAAACTACTCCAGAGGCAGTATAGAATGAAGTTCAGAGTGAGGAGATCAGAGGAGGAGGAAACAGATTGGATGTTATTGCCGTAGCCCAAAGGCAAAGCTAAAACAGTAACAACAGTGAGATAAAGAATGAAGGGGATTTTGATACGCATTTTCCTAAGAGCTACTGATGTTGAGCATCTTTTCATGTTTGTTGGCCATTTGAATGTCTTCTTGGGAGAAGTGTCTGTTTAGGTCCTCTGCCCATTTTTTAAATGGATTTTTTTTTTGTTATTGAGTTGTATGAGTTCAGAAAAAATTGAAAACCACATGGTATCACTTATATGTGGGATATAAATCTAAAAGAAACACACAAACACGACAAACAAACAGAGACACGTGGTCAGTAGACTAGTTGTTTCCAGAAGAGAGAGAGTTGGGGGGAGGTAGATGGGGTAAAAAGGGGCAAATATGTGGTGACAATAAGAATTCTAACTGACATACAATGTGATATGACTTACTGTTGAATTGTACACTTGAAACTTACTGGATTTTGTTAACCACTGTTGTCGTCGTCATCATCATCATCATCATCATAGTTTTGTGGTTATATATGAAAAGTAAAAAGAACAAAGGGAGAACTACAAAGATGTTTAGGAGACAGCCTATAAAACTTCATTCTGACAGCAAAATCTCATTTTTACTACTGTGAGCTAAAAGGCTAAAAAGTAAGATGGAAATATTCTAACTGTAGGGCTTATAGATTTTTTCCCACTTTCCTTTAATTGGCAGAAGGAAAGAAAGTAAATTAAATAAACTCTTGAATCTGTTAGTTCCAGAAAAAAAGCCTGAATCTAGATTCCTCTTACTAGCTGGGAGGCCTGGCTGCTGAGAACGCTATACTGGCAAGAATGTAGGTCAGCCCAGACTGGCAGTACTGTAGTGTTGGCTTTGACCTGCCAACTGGACCGGAATCTGAGGTGGCCTGTATGTTGCATTCAAGACCCAGCCACCCTGCCTCTCACTAGTGAGCCCCAGGGAATTGTAAGGGTATAAGTGGGACACTGTTCTTCTTAGTTAGGGCAAGCAACTTCCCCTGAGTTAACAAGAAAAGGAGGGGTGGACTATCCAGTAATCAATTATGTTCCAAGTTGTATTGCTTTGTCAGGGAGAATTTACACATCCCGATAAAAGGCCAACAATCTGTGGGTCGTTCACCTTGACTGAGCCCTAGAAGAGAAAGTCTTCTAAAATCAGAGCAGGCTTAACTTGATATGTCTTTAGTGTAAAAACAGTATCATCAACAACAAAAATAACAGCCTATGTTAAAGCAGATAATAAAATTGCTCCTAGGTATCCACATAAAGCCAAGTGTGTGCTGTTCCTCAGGGGAAAAAAATTCTTTTACAAATCTAAAAATATCTCCAAAGTTCCCTATCTGCCAATATGAAAGAAATTTTAATGGAAAGCAGATGGCCCATTCTGTCTCAATCGCCACTGCAGGAGTATGCTGCCACTGTCTTTTTTTCCCTCCCAACATCTAAGGCTGATGAAGTACTCAGAACTTTATAGATTGTTTGGTAAATGATTTCTGCCCTCTCTGCATTTATCTTCCAAAAAGAAATAAAAGAGCAGGATGAAATTTTGCTAAATGATTTGGTCTGTGAATCCCTTTCCCTCCCACATCAATTCTCTTCATTCTATTCTTCTATTTAAAGAGATGTGGTAAACGGAAGAAATTTGCTCAGATTCAATATATCAGGATACTTGGTTTTCCATTTAAAGAAAAAAAAACACATCCCCACCTCACACTTCTCCAATTCCAGAAAGACCAAAGATCTAAATAGTTAAAAAAATTTTTTTAACTTTTAGGAAAAAAATAGAAGAATATCAGTTTGATTTTGGGATTAGGAAGCATATCTTAATCTGTGACCAAAAGGAAAAAAGCACAAAGATTGACTAATTTAACTCATTAAAATTTAAATCTATATAAAATGATATAAACAAAGTTAAAAAGAAAAGCACAGAATGAGAAAAGATATTTGCAACACATTTAACAAAGGACTTAATATCCAGAATAAAGAACACATTAATCAACATGAAAATAAGCCAGGGGAATCTAATCATGCAATTCAGAAAGAAATCAGTCAAATGACTAGGGAGAAGGAGGAGAAAAGAAAAAGATGTTCGACCACACTAGTAGTAATCAGCAAAATACAAGTAAATTAAAATATCATTTCATATCTATCAGACTGACAACAATTTTAAGGTCTGACAATATCAAGTGCTGGGAAAGATATGAAAACAATGGGAATATTAGTTAAAGCATTATGAAGGGCAATTTTGTAATAGAAAATAAAGACATACAACCTTGCGATTCTGTTTTTAGGTATATATATGCTTGAGAAATTGAAATTTGAGTTGGGCCTTGGAGATGAGCAGGATTCTGTCAGCCACAGATAAAAAGATTGTAATTCCAAATATAAAGAACAGTATAAGCAAGGTCAGAGAGACAGAAAAACGATTTGATAAATGACCAGGCTGTTTTCCAAAGTGGCTACACCAGCAGTATATGAGAGTTTCAATTTATCTATATATATACTTACCAACACTTGTTATTATCTGACTTTTTGATGATAGCTTTCCCAGGGATAGTATCTCCTTGTGGTTTTGATTTGCATTTCCCTCACGACTAATTATGTTAAACATCTTTTTCAAGAGTTTATCAGCCCTTTGTATATCTTCTTTGGAGAACTGTCTATTCAGATTCTTTGCATATTTTTAATTAGATTATCTGTCTATTATTGGATTGTAAAAGTTCTTGACACATTCTAGATATAAGTCCTTTATTAGACAGGTGATTTGCAAATATTTTATTCCATTCTGTGGGTTGCCTTTTTACTTTCTTGATGGTGTCCTTTGAAGCACAAAAGTTTTTAAGTTCAATTTATCTTTTTTCTTTGGCTGTTGTACTATAGTTTCATATCTAAGAAACCCTTGCCAAATCTAAGGCCAAAAAGATTTATCTCCAAGTTTTCTTGTAAGAGTTTTTATAGTGTGAATTGTTTTTGGTACACTTGTTGAAAATCATTGTCTATAAATGTGAGAGTTGATTTTTGGATACTCAATTCTATTCTATTGACCCATATGTCTATCCTTATGCCAGAACCACAATGTCTTGATTACTGTAGCTTTCTAATAAACTTTGGAATTCGGAAGATCTCCAACTTCATTCTTTACCAAGATTATTTTGGCTAATATGGGTCCTTTGAATAATGACAGGGATTGTGTTGAATATGTAGATCAACTTGGAAGTACTACCATCTTAAAAGTATCAAGTCTTTCAATCCATGAACATGGGATGTTTTTCCATTTATTTTGATCTTTAATTTCAACAACATTCTGTAGTTTTCAGAGTATAAATTTTATACTTTTGTTAATATTTTATTTGTTTTGAAGCTACTGTAACTGTTCTCTTAATTTCATTTTTGGATTATTACAACTATATAGAAATACAACTGATTTTTGTATATCAATCTTTTATCCTGCAACCTAGCTGAATTCATTTATTAGTTGTTATAGTTTTTCTGTGTGTGGATTCCTCAGAATTTTCTATATACAAGATCATGTCATCTGCAGATACAGATAGTTTTATTGCTTCCTTTCCAATCTGGATGACTTTTTATTTCATTTTCTTGCCCAAATGCCCTGGTTTTAACCTCTAGTCCAGTGTTCAATACAAGTGGTGAGACTGGACAGCCTTTCCCTGTTCCCAATGTTAGGAGAAAGGATTCAGACTTTTCTATTAAGTACGATGATAGTCACGGGTTTCTCATAAATGTCTTTTACCAGGTTGAGGAAGTTCCCTTCTATTCCTAATTTGTTGGGGTTTTTGTTTTTTTGTTTATGTCATGAAAGGGTATTGAAGTTTGTTAAATGGTTTTTCTGTGTCTATTGAGATGATTATATGGGTTTTCTTCTTCAATATTTTAATATGGTGTATTGCATTGATTGATTTTCCTATGCTGAATGGATCTCAAACCCCTGGGATAAATCTCATTTGGTCATAGTGAATAATATAACACTTTCTGTAAGTTACTGAATTCATTTTGCTAGTATATTGTTGAGGATTTTTGTATTTATATTGAAATGAGATATTGGTCTGTAGTCCTTGTGATGTTATTTTCTGGTTTTGGTATCAGGATAGTACTAGTCTTATACAGTAAGAAAGTGTTCCCCTCTCTTCTATTTTTTGGAAGAGTTTGTGGAGGAATAATGTTAATTCTTTTTAAAATGTTTCTTAGAACTTACCTAAAATGAAACTGGTCTGGGTTTTTCTTTGTAAAAAGTTTTTTTTTTTTAATTATTAATTCTACTTGTTAAGGGTTTATTCAGACTTGGTAATTTGCATCTTTCTACTAATTTGTTCATTTCACCTAGGTATCTAATCTGTTGTCATACAATTGTTCATAGCACTCTTATAATCCTTTTTATTTCTGTAAAGTCAGTAACAATGTCTCCTGTATCATTCCTGAGTTTAGTAATTTTCATTTGAGTCTTTTTTTGTTCTTGATAAGTCTAGATAAAAGTTTGTCAATTTTATCAATCTATTCAAAGAACAAACATCTGGTTTAATTTTCTCTATTTTTCTATTTTTTTAATTTAACTGGTTTCTGCTCTAATCTTTATTTCCTTCCATTTACTTGCTTTAGGTTTAGTTTGCTCTTTTTTTCCCAAAGTATGTTAAGCTGAAAGTTTAGGTTGTTGAGTTATAATCATTCTGTTTTTAATGTAGGTATATACAGCTATAAATTTCCTTCTAATTACTACTTTAGCTATGTCCCACAAGTTTTGATATGTTATGTTTTATTCATCTCTAAGTATTTTCTAATTTCCCTTGAGATTTCTTCTTTGACCCACTGGTTATTTAGAAGGGTGTAATTTAGTTTTCACATAACTGTGAGTTTCTCAAATTTCTTTGTTATTGATTTCTTTCTTTCTTTCTTTTTTTTCTTTAGGCAAGGCAACGCTTGGCTGGCCTCACAGACTGCAAGGACCTTGTCAGCTTACAATCCCTTATTTTATTCATTCATTCATTCATTCATTTTTTTTTTTAAGCCCACAGCACCTCATCTTCCTAGGTGGTCTCTCATCCAAATACTAACCAGGCCCAACCCTGCTTAACTTCCAAGATCAGATGGGATCCAGCGAGTTCAGGGTGGAATGGCCGTAGACTCTTTGTTACTGATTTCTGATTTCATTCCATTGTGGTTGGAGAATATACTTTGTCTGAGTTCAATCCTTTAAATGTATTGAGAGTTGTTTTATGGCCCCACTATATGGTCTATCCTGGAGAATATTTCATGTGTACTTGAAGAATTACATTCTATTGGTGTATCCTATAAATATGGTAGGTGTAGTTGGTGTAGAGTGCTGTACAAGTCTTTCATTTCTTTGTTAATCTTCTGCCTAGCTGTTCTAACCATTATTGAAAATGAGGTACTAAAGTCTCCAATTATTACTGTTGAATTGTCTCTTTTGCTCTTAATTTCTGTCAGTTTCTGCTTCATGCATTTTGGGGCTTTGCTGTTCGGTATATATGTTTATAACTATTATATGTTCATGATGGATTGGTCCTTTTCTCACTATAAAATGTCCTTCTTTATCTCCAGTAATATTTTTTTTTGTTTTAATGTCTATTCTGTCTTAGTATAGCTACTCTAGCTTTCTTAATGGTTGCTATTACATGATCTTTTGCTATCTTTTTACTTTCAACTCTTTTGTTACCTTTGAATCTAAGTGTATCTCCTGTATCTTGTTTGTTTTTATCCAGTATGAGAATATCTGTCTTTTGATTTGATACAAAGAATTTAATGAAGGCACTAGAACAGTCGGGCATGTTGAAATTGAGTAAAAATTTTTTTGTTTAAAAAAATTATTTTTTTCAATTACAGTTGACATTCAATATTATATTAGTTTCAGGAATATGGTACAGTCATTAGACATGTATATAACTTATGAAGTGATTCTCCCCAACAAGTCTAGTACCCACTTGGCACACTATACATAGTTATTACAATATTATTGACTTTAGTTCCTGTGCTGTATTTTACATTCCCAGTGACTATTTCGCAACTGCCAATTTGTACTCTTAATCCCTTCACGTTTTTTACGTAGTCCCCCAACCCTCACTCCAAGAAAGTGAGTAAATGTTGATAGTAAGGGAAAGGAAAGATGACAGTTTGAGGAGGTAGGAGGATCCAGAGGATTTGGGGGGGGGGGGGATGGAGAAAAAACATTTTTCCCCCTTAAATGTGAAGAAAATGAGGGGAGACCTAAATGCATCTTTGTTTATGTCAGGTTGTTCACACTCACTTTTACTCTTTTTATTATCATGACCCTACATCCTTACAGCCTTCCTTTGCCCTTTAGCTCTTTCTCAGTGCTAAAATTAGTTGTGGGCTGGAAGGCCAGAAATCCAACCTTTTCAGAACTGTGTATACATTAAATGTTAATACCTGAGTGACTGCCTTCAAAAGTGAGCTAAGTGCACAAGTGGTGGTCAATTCAATTAAATATTTACCTGAACATTTAATGCGTTCTAGGTGCTATGATAAATGCAAAATGAAAAGCAAAATGAATTTTAGCCTTTAATCTGTTTTTTTTTCTCCTTCCAATCTCATCTGCCTTCTGGATTACAGAGGCTGCTTGCTGCATTTGCAACTCCAAGTTAGCTATAAGAGAAAGCTTTAGTAGAGAGTTATTTGTGCTCAGGCCATGTACCTTACCCTACTGTTAATTCAAACAAGTAACATTGTTGTGGACATTGAAAGCAGGTCTCAAACTGAGACAAACTGTACAGTGTTACAGAAACACCAAGAGCTTTATTTACAGGTAGACCTAGATTTAAATCCCAGCTCTTTTACTTATTCTATAACTCTGGGCAAATCACTTCAACTCTGAGTCTCGGTTTGTTTACACACACACACACACACACACACACGTAAATTTTAGAGACACAACCATTAATTTCGATGTTTGGTAATCATTTTTTGAGTATCTACTCTACAACAAGACCAGTGCTCCTTTTTACTTCTCCTGTAGCTGTATGCGGGCTGGCTAGTGGGGCAAGGAAGGCAGTTCGGAATTTGCTTTGTAGAGACTCATCTAAACATTCCTACTAAGAGTCAGGAGGAGTTTTGTGTTCTGGTCCTCATAGTCCAGTGGGAAGAACAGGGGCTCTGAAGGCAGGCAAATTCAAGTCAGCTGAACCACTTACTTAACATAAAATCTTAGGCAAGTCCCTTTACCTTAGGCTCAAGAACACAGAGATATCTTACACTGCAGGCTAGAAAATTAAAGAAGGTAGCATGCAAAGTACAGAGAGGTAAGTACTTCAACAAATGGTAGTCCCCTACCCAGCCCCTTTTATTAAAAAGTTCCTTTTTGGAAATGGTGGTGTTTACCTGTGGATTTTCAGGCATTTAATGAAAAGCTTCTAGATCTTTAATCAAGTCCCTTTCCCTCTCTTTTACAATGGCATGGCTCCAGGTGATTAGGCCCTACTGCCATTTAGCCAAGCACAAGCAGGACAGAATCAAAAAGTTAGTCAGCATGAATCAGTCACCATGCTTTGAATACAGGTAATTTTTGTGTGCTGTTGTGTATATGTGTATTCATAATCTTTTATGCATTTTAAAACATTTTATCTCTTTAAAAATTTATAAATAGAAGTGTCCCCACATTTTTGCATTCTTTCTCATTCATTTTCAGTCTATTATTTTTGCTTTGTGCTATTGGTTAATGGTGAAAGTTAAAATAACTCAAATGTCATCATCTGAAACAAATCCAAAAAAAATCTAAATGACCCCACAATTCATAATTCCTTAAATAAAGGTGTTACAGCATAGCTGATAGTGTATAATCTCATTTTTGTTGAAAAATGATGTGTATGTATGTTCATTTAAAAAGATCTAGGAAGAAAAAGATATACCAAAATGTTAATAGCAATTATCTCTGGTTCAGGGGAATTATGGATGTTTTTCTTACATTATTTTCTGATTTTTAAAAAAATGAACACACATCATTTTGAAAATGAGTAAAAACAAAAGAAACCATAAAATGATCATATTACTGACACTTAGCAAATTCAGTTAATCTCCTAATATTAGACATTTCACTTGTTCTAAGTATCTGCTACTCATCCTCAGGCAGACACAGGACTAAAATCCAAGGTTTTTTAGTTATATATAAAAATGTCTTAAAAACTCTTTTTGAGCTCTAAAATATGGAAAGGGATGATATTAAAGATCTAGCCCACTGGTGAGGTCGTAAAGGAAGTAGGTATGACACACACACCAGGAGAGGGTTTTCAAATAAATCGAAATAGAGAACAGGTCTTTGGTCAAAGACTCCCAGAAATACTTCCATTTGAATACATATTTTGTTGTTGTTTAGAGATGTCACTAGGATACTACTATACGACCTGGGCAAGACCCTTATAATCCTTATCAAATCCCAAATCTCTGTTTCTGTGTCTGAAAAATAGTAATAACAGCTACTAACATTTCCCGTATTTTTATAGGCAAGACAACTGAGGCTCTGAGAGGTTAAGTAATTTGTTCAGTTATATAAGTGACAGTCAAGGCTGAAATCAGACCTATCTGATAAAGAAGAATAAGGATAAGGGAATGGTGAATTCTACTTTATGAGTTATTTTATTTTTTCTTCATAACACTAAGAAGGCATCAGTAGACATTTCTTTGTACAAAGCAAATAATACTGTACATTCTATTGGACTGATTTAGAAAGTGCACTGAACTACTATTAACTCATGGCTGCATCTTAACAGCTGAGTAATTAGATCTCATCTTCTGAATTTTATTGATTATTTTATTATGGCCTATAATCAGTTAAAATAAAAACGGGATGTTCAAGAGTCTTACACAAAGGCAACACTATGAAGAGAAAGAATATTTCCTAACTCTGAGTAGCTGGATGATACCAAGCAAGTTACTTAACTACTATGCACCTCAGTTTCCAAATCTATAAAATGAAGATAGCATTATCTTGCCCTGTAATTACCAAGGTATACTAAATTTGGAAATTCCAATACTAGAAAAAAGGGGGATTCCCCAAGGGTCAGGAGAAAATTAATTACCTGAGAAACATATGCTGGCCTTAGTACTCCCGAGAACTCAATGAAAGGCATAAGACCATGCAACCTGTTCTCTAAGCCAGAGGAAGCCTGAGATAAGTCCAGAATCTTTCTTTTCCCTCACTCTGCAAATCCAACATCAAGTCCTAACTCACTCATTCATATTCCACAAATATTCAATGTCTACTGCATGCCAGACACTGCTCTCTCTAAAAACATCTTGAACATGTCTTCTCCACCCAAATCACCCCTAGTTCAGATTTCTTGACTGAACTTTTTCAAGAACCTAACATACCTTCTGACCTGCATTTTTGCTCTCTCCAATACATCCTCCTCACACACCCAGAAAGAGCTTTCAAAAATGCCAATCTATCCATTACTTCTATAATCTCTGGTGGCCAAGGATAAAGTTCCAAACATGTGTCCAAACAAGGATAAAGGTTATTTCCAAGGAAAAATTTCCAAATTTCTTAGCATGGCATAAGAACCCTCCAAGTCTATCTCCTATCCATCTTTATGTCCTATTTCCTTTCTTGCCAATCCTGGCCCATCATTCTACATACACTTCACCAACACCAAATGCACAGCTGTTCTAGCTTACTACATTTGACTGTTCTGTTTCCATGTCACTGTTCAGACTTGAGAATGTCCATCCTTTGCCCCCACTTCATTTCCTTCTTCAAAGTCTTTGCCTTGACCTTCTTCTCTCCAGGCCAGTTCAGGGGTCCCTTCTGGCTACTCCCATAACTAGGCTTTTCGTAATTATATTTCTATTTTTCTCAAATATGCATGCCCTAATTTGGTGGATCTAGTATCAGTCCAGTGATGAGCCCCTAGTTGTGGTACTCTTTGTCCTTACATGTCCCACTTGGGTTCCCACTGTCCAAACCTGCTCTTTTCAGTCTCCTTCCACCCTTAATCACCAAACCTGTGGCTGATGCCATAGGTCTGACCAAGACAGACTCAGCTAACCACTATTGTCTGCTGACTCAACTCCTAGCGTGTGCGCACGTGTGCACACACACAGAAAGGAGCATAAACTTTAGATTTAGATATAGCCTCTAATCCCAGTTTTGCCATTTCAAAATCTGTGAATTCAGGCAAGTTATTATTTTCACTCTCTGAACTTCAGCATCCTCTTATGTAAAATGAAATAATAACTGCTTTGCAGAGTTGAGATGATAATGCTAATAATAAAAACAACATTGTTACTTATGATACATTAAGTATTATGCTAAGCACTTTATATTGATCTCACTTAATCTTTACAGCCCCCTCTTAAGGTAGGTTGTACTATTTATTATCTTTATCTTACAGATGAGGAAACTAACTAAAGAAGTGAATTTACTTGCCCAAGCCATTCAATGTCTACCCAATATTTATTCCCAACCCCCTCTGCCCTTTTGACTACTGAGGATGAAAAAGCTAACTACTCAATTTTCCAGCCTTCTTAGTACTTAGGAGTAGCCAGCTGGTCTGTTCTGATCAAGGAGATATACAGGGAAGTCTCCTGGGAGAATACGGAAAATTTTACTTTCCTAGTAAAAGCACAGACATTACTGATGTTCCCCTACACTCCTTTTTTCCTATCTTGATCACAGACAGGATGCCTACAGCTATAGCAGCCATCTTAGATAAATAGGGAAAAGCCAAGGGGATACTGGTCTTGAAGTCACTGACCTAATAAACCAATGCCACCAGCCACCAATATCCAGACTTCTTTTTATGGGAGAAAAATATACTCCCTATTTGTTTAAATTACCATTAGTCCAGTCTTGAAGTAGCATCTTTAGGCATGTTATAAGTGATATGGAATAATCAAATGATGCATCTAAGATTCAAAACTAGGCAGTCTTAACCACTAAGCTATATGAGAAACACTTAGCACTAGATTTGTTAGGAAATAGGTACTTAAATGATGAAAATAATAATAATAATAATAAAAATAATATAAATCACTCAACCTTCCCCCTCGAGGCTCCAAGCTCCTCTAGAAACTCAGGACCGTCAGTAACCTAAATCACAACAGATTTGCTCTGGAACAAGCCACCCTGCTTTTAGATTCTGTAACCAGTCCTCTTCTCTGCATTTCTGAATTAGGTTCTTCCAGTTCAGGGTCTATCCTATGGAGGGAAGAGGAAAGAAAGGTCTGGAGTCAGGTCTGGCTACTCACCCCTACTTATCCCATAGTACCACAAAGACTACCAGGCCTCCTGCTATGCAGACTTAAAACAAAAGAGTTCAAGGAATTCAGCATAAACTTAACACTGTGACAGCACTTGTGGTGACAGTGTAGGCCCAAGCTTCTCTCTGGCAGTCAGAGACATTTGGAGGTAACATGAAGTATGGTTTTGTAGCTTAAACAAGACCAAGGACTATTGATTTTTCTGCTCTTTTCCTGCTGAGCAGTAAGAGCAAAAATCTGACTTAGATCCTTAAGTTCAAGTACCTCTCCAACCAGCTGAGCAATTTTCAAGTCATCACACTTTTGATCTCACCCAACATGAGTTCTTTAAAGCCAATTTCTGGGCCAATTATTTAGTTTTCCTATGATGTACAAGGAAAAACAGGACTGTTGGCCATCTTCTTGAAAATTGTAGCTTCTGTTCCTATTTCCTGGGTTTAGAGCTGCCTGCTCACAGACCTCCCAATATGTCTGAGACGGGCCAGCCACCTGTCATAGCTGACACATGTGTCATACTGGACACATGACCTTTTTTTTCTAAAGCTGTTTGAAACTCAAAAGGTATTTCCCATAGGAATTATGACATTCACAATGGCAAGATTTCTAGACAAGATCACAGAATTGGGAGAGAAGAGAAAGCCTATTTACTGAACATTTACTAAGTGGGAGATAGAAGCATCAGAATCATCTAGGGAGTTTCTGAAAACACAGATTGCTGGAACCACCTCTAGAATTTCTGATTCAGTAGTTCTGGGGTTGGACCCAAGAATTTGCATTTCTAACAAATTCCTAGGCCTGAGGAATAAGAAGCCACAACTGTAAGGTATAAATCATCAGTCACCAGGACTTTGGAAACCCACAATTGGCCACCTTCAGATGTTGGAAAAGTCTCTTCAACCCTAAAAAAAGATTCACAATATCATGATATCCATCTTACTTGCAGCCTTTTTTTAAAAAAACAATAAAAAATAAACAACCCTCCCCAACACCACCCCAACATACATACATACATACACAGAAACCCCTAAAAGCCAACAGTGACAGATTTATACAGGTTTCTCTTTAACTAAGAACATTCCAAATGCTTCAGCATACTGGGCAATGCCTGTGGGTTTTCAAAAGAGAAATTCTCCTAGAAGCTCTAGTTAATACATTCTGAAAGAAAAAACAAGTCTGCAGCAAAGGTTCACCAATCTCCGTAAGTGTGCACAGACTACTTACCACCTTAGCTGCTACTAAGAAAAAAAAAACCTTTATAAGATAATTCTCAAGCTTTGTGTATAACATATCTGTGCTGAAGCCTGTGATGATGATGACTGAATGGGTACAAGGATGAAGAAGAGAGAGTGTGAGAAAATGTATACTAATAGGGGTATAGGGAAGCAAACAAAAACAAAGTAGTTCTGAGATATCCTTTATGGAAGCTTAGGAACTGATGGTAGGTTACAGGTGAATTGAGATACTGATTCTTTAAGGTCTTAAGATGTCTGGGAAGGGAGTGGGGCACAAGAGCACCATGAGAAGCCTCTGTTTATCCAGAGTTTTCTACAACATCATTCATTATTTTCTGTGTGGAAGCACTGGCTTACAGCTAACTATGAATCACTGCTTAAGAGAACGAAAATATTTATTCCAAATTCTGAGGTCAATTTGCCTCAGGGGACTGAGGTTAATGACCTCTGAAAAAGCTTCAGTATTAGGGGCTTAATCATTTAGCCACTTATTCATTCAGCCAATCAATATTCATGGAGAGTTTGCTTTGTGTTAGGCACTTGTTAAGCACTGAGTACATCGTGATTGCCTGTAAGAGCAATGAGTGTTACAGAAATATAAATAATTATAAGGCAGCAAATAATACACAGCACATGTAGGTCAGTGGTCAAGAGCATGGAGAATCCAAATGTAGACTTGATTCTGACTCCATTACTCTCTGGCTGTGGGACAGGAACAAGTCTTTCCATCTTTCTTGACTTGTGTCTGCATCTATTAACACCTGGATAATAAGGATCAAGTAAAATAATAATGAAGTTTCTCAAACTGGGTACAGGAACCACTGAGGGTTCTCAACAATACAAGTACATGAAAACTGAATAAACATGGTGTACTTTCCTGGGATGTTAATAATATTTACCAAATGATAAATAATTTAAAAGTATTTGTTTTATAGACTACAACTATGACTATATAAAGGTGACTTTAAGGCAAAATTCATATGAATTCTGAATATAAGTAATAAACTTCAAATAAATTTAAACTTTTAATCTTGGAGTGCCTGCTCTGAGCTATTCCCTTATCAATCCAGGAATGAATTTGTTCTCCTGGTATACGTGGGTAGCAAAGTTTCCAAAAACACTGTGCATAGCCTATAATGCAGGTTCAGCAAATAACAACCATTATTGTTATTAAAAGGTAGCTGTTATTGTTAACCCATCCACAGGAGAAACAAACTTTTTAGTGTATGGGCATAAGAGGGTGTCCTCTCTACCAAGGCATCCTTTTTTCCAAACTCTGGACTTCAATTTCTGCCCTCAAACTCTATGATTACTTGGGAAGTAGAACTCCAGGAAGCAGGCTAATTCTGCCCCCAAATAACAGGGAGTTGTCTTCAAAATACACAAAAAAGAACTTTTTGGCTTTGGTAAAGTTGCTAATCTCATCAGCCTCTTGGTATCCCCTGGGTCCTCAGCTTGCCCAAGCAATTAACCTTCTGCATAAGAATAGTCAGTCTAATCACAGACCCACTCCTGACTAGCTTTATGTCACTGAAAAGGCTCTTAGAGATCAATTACCTCCTTAAAGTCTCATATATAAGTGATAGATTTGAGTAGGTATTATTTTTCCTACTTCGTAGAGGAGAAAACTGAGGTCCCTGGAAGTAAAGTAACTTATTCAAGTTTTTAGTTATAGGCAGAGCCAGGAGTCAAACTCAGGTATCATGACTTCAATGGGCAGGGGGGCTCTCCCCACTACATTAAGCAACAGAAATCATTCAAATGAGAAATCTGCAGCACAGCCAAAAGTTTTTCAAATCTTTTGTCAAAATATCACTAATATTCAGCTGTATTCAGGGCCACTAATTTATATCTCTATTGACTATAAATCATAAGTAACTGATAGAAAACTAAATTAAATTCCCTTAGCATATTTACCAAGAAAAGGGAACACACTCATTGGTGGCAGCTATGCTATACCTGGCCTTTCAAAGCTTTGTGAAAAGGCTTTCATGGTTTCCTACTGATTTTGCCCAAAAATGTCAGGAGCTCTGGGGTAAGAAGCCCTGTGCTGACAAAGAAGTACTGAAATGGTAGTAGGAAAGGGTTCTGAGCAAGGCTACTCATTTCATCTTTCCTGTTTCTGAACTCTTCATTAATACCAGGGATTCCAAGAATGAACACAGAAAATTGTATTCAAGAAGAGGCAAAAGAAGACTATATTCAAGAAGATTAAAGGAACGAGTTAGTCCGTTGTTTTATATCGAAAGACATCTAACACAAATTTATAGATTAATGCCCAGAATGGTAAGGAGCTGGAAGAGAAAGTGAAGGCAAGGAGGCATCTTGTTCCCTGGCATATATTTAGATTGGTTCAAATAAATTCATAAAAATGAGAGGGGAGAGAGAGAGAGAAGAGAGAGGGAATGCGCAAGTGCGAGCATGTACACACACATGGGCACTAGTGTACAAGAGCATGCAAGTGTGCAAAAGCGAGCAAGCAGGACTTGTCCAGTATCTTACAGTCATTAATAGCAGAACAGATGTGGAACTCCATCTCATGCTAAGATCTAATTCCATGCTTGGCTTCTCAGAAGCCTTTCCTGACACCAACCTCTGACAGAGTTGTGGCCTCTCCCCTAAACCCACCATGTTTCCAAAACAATTTGTACATTTATTTATTAGGTTAGACTCTTGGAATACAGTGGTACATCCCTCTAAGGTAGCATTTATCTCAGTGAAACCCACCATGTTTCCAAAACAATTTGTACATTTATTTATCAGGTTATGCTCTTGGAATTCAGTGGTACATCCCTCTAAGGTGGCATTTATCTCAGTGTACTATAATTATTTCCCTACATGTTGGTGTCTTGCTTGTTCTTACAGATCTGTGCTGATTAAGGTGGAGAGTCCACAGAGGGGCTGCTGGCTCCTCAAAAGTGAGGCTCTCTAGTTCCCAAAACTTAAAAGACAACCCTCTTCCCTAGCTTATCACTAGGAGCTGTGAAAGGAGCACATATTTTAAGACAGATCAGCTTCTATAACAGAAAGTATATATACTTCAAAATCCTAAGACCCGAGTTCAAATCTTTTCTCATCCTTTAAAAACTATGCTATATGCTGACCAAGTCGTATAACCTGAATTACACTTCTAGTTTAACTGTAAAGGAAGAGTACTATAGGGTTTGTGATTAATAAGATTATAATTAATATATATAAAGTACCTAGCATGTGCTTGCCAAATGGTAATTGATAACTCTTTAACATAACCATTATTGTTACTAACAACAACAAATGTTTATTCTAATGCATTGTATTTGGCACTTGTCTACAAATTATTTCACTTGGATCTTCTATTTCCAGTGATGCAGAGGAAAAGAGATCCTGAAGATCTCCTACTGCATAACGTCTAGAAAAGGTGAATAAAGTATAACAAATACTTTATGTTACATAACAAATATAGGCAGGGTTGAGATTTTAAGAAAAAAAAACTTCCAGGGGTCAAAAATGGAGAGAAAACTAGAAGTCAGGAACTCTCATAGTGTGCTGATGTTGAACTGCTCTGGGAAGGGTTTTTTGGTATGGGCAATCATATAAAGGCTTGCCTTTTAAAGCCATTGGGGGTGGGAGAGGAGGCTTTGGGTCTTGGAGAGGCCATGAACTGCATATAACTCAAATTCTCCTTCATAAAGATGGGACCTGGGAGGAATAATACTGTCAGATCACTTTATATGTATGACTCAAAAGAACAGAGAGACAACAGGAAGCTTATGTTAAAAAAGAAAGATCCTCTAAGAATTTGAAAACTTGGCCTGTGTTAAAACCAAATTTATTCTACTTGAGTGGAGTTTATACAACCTGTGTAACCCAAGAATCTAGGATTTTAAAGAGAAATTAACTTAAGATATAGTTCCACGTAGATAATATTCCTTGGTAATTAGTACAGAGACAATCCTCCCTCTCTTCCCCTAGAGGAGTACTAATTATCTCATTTAATTCTCACCAGTACCCTATACAACAGATATGAGTTTATAAAAGAAAAATTAAATTTGTGGAGGTTAAGCAACTCATCCAAAGTCACCCAGCTATATTATCTGACAGCTGGGATTTGAACCTGATTCTTGTTCATTCAATCAAAAAACATTTACCAAGTTCTATGTGCCATGCAGAGACAAGATCTGTTCCCTTTCCAATATATCACACAACCTAACCTTCTTTGTGCTAGTCAATAGATAAATGCAACTGTTTTCTTCTTTCTTAATGACTCAATAAGAATGAAGGCAGCCAGGATCAAAGGAAATCCAAAAGATTCCCCTAGGCTCTGTTTGCCAAAGCAGCTCAGTCCTCTCCAGCAAAAGAACTTTTAGGTTGCTGGAACATTAAACTGGGAAGGAAAATTGCAACAAGCTCACTGAACTAGTGAGGTACGAGGTTCTGACCACTGGATTCTGGTTACCAGAATTAATTTTATTAGAATAACCATAAAATAGAAGTTCAAACAGTAAATACCCACTATTTAGGATAAATTGGGATAATAAAACTGTTGTGATAAACACAGACATAAGAAATTGAAAGTTAGTGATGACAACTATAGTCACATCAGGCTTAACCTCCAATATATTTCTGAATGTTACCTAGGAGCATTAAGAATCTTGATTTACAAACAAGTAGCAGCGAATGTTAGCAGTTTTCTTTTCTATTTTTAATTAACATGCATTCTTAGAAGCCTAAGTTAACAAACATAGTGATCACTTATATGTATGAAAGTTTTATAAAAATAGTTCTAAATATTTTTTAATCAAATCAAATGTTTGAGGAATTTCTGAAGCACCCCCTAAGTGTTCTTACAGAACAAGTTTGGAACAATCAGACAAAAAAGTTCCCTAAGACTCTTGCCACCAAGACTATCATTAATCTACTTTTTGGGCTCATTCCCCACTTTTCCTTTCATACTCTAATCTCAAGTATCGACTAGATCCTGAACATATCTCCTTACCTCTATGTGTTTGTTCATTCATACTGTTACCTTCACCTTGAATTTAAAGTCATCATATTTTTGAAGGCTTGTGATATGCTAAGTATTATGCAATCGATTTATATACATTTATTTTCTCGTTCACTTCCATTACCATACACCCTGCCTGCCCACCTTTATTTCTTTGTAAATAATAACAACCATTATTAAGCAACTACTTTGTGCCAGATATTATATACTAAGGGCCTTACACTAGCTCATTTTAATCTTTATAGTAGCCTATGAAATAGAGCAATACTACTGCCCTCATTTTATGATGAGAACAATGACACTCTGAAGGTTAAAAAACTTGCCTAAGGCCAAGTAAGGGAGAGGATGCTTCTTAGAAAAGTTCTATCTGAGATCAGAGTTGAATTCTTAAAGAATAAGGTTAAGCTGTCAGGGGACAATGGCATTTTAGACTGACCGACAACATACACTAAGGCCGAGCGGTAGGAAACAGTTCTATATGCAGTTCAGGGGGGAAAAAATCAGCTTTCAGAATTAGCAAACCTGTGTTCAAAACTCTTTTTGTTTTGTGGCCTCTTACAATGACTATGGTTTTCTCCCCTGTGACATGGTGATAAGCTGCACTGTGTAGAACTGCTTTAAGATTAAAGCACCTAGCATAGACCCAGGCTCATGGTAGGTACTCAATAAATAAATGTTACCTCCCTTCTTTTCTCCTAGTTGACAATGCAACAATTCTTAGTCTTAATAATTAATTGTCATTTCCAGCTCCACTGGACCCCTGAGTTGTCTCCCTTCTACAAGTTCCCAAGCTTTACCAAAGATTTTGGAGGCACAGTATATCAAAAGTCAGTCAGCATGTTATTTGATAATGCCCTTCACCACCATTTTTCAAAATGACAACCATTCTCACACAACTCACCTGTGTAGGCCATGTTCTTAGGGTTGCCATAAGGAGCCCCAGGCTGCACGGGGCTATAAACAGGGTTCATTGTGGAAGACTAAGGATCCTATAGAGAAACAAACAAAAAAACAGCATTGATTACTGATTGCTCACTCTCCCTGACATCAGCTCCCCCTCTATAATCTTCAGTTTACATTCATAGAGAAACAAGGTATAACAGAAAGAAGGCTAAACAAAAAACCATTTGTTTGTACTTGGCCCTAAGCTAGACACTTTTCCTATTATCAGATGGAGATACTGGGAAGCAGAGAGGTGATACAACTTGCCTAATGTCAATCCAGGTCTTTGTCTCTCAGTTCAGTACTGGTTCCACTATTCCACAGATCACTCTGTCACTAGTATACTGTATGGAACTGGCCAAGTCACTTCCCTTCTCTGGACTTCAATGACCTGATGTAAAATGAATTAGTTTAGGATCTTCAAGAATTAAATTAGGCTCTCCTAAATTAATTTCGAAAAATGCCTGTCCAGGAATTAAGAAAGGATACTCTTCTACTATTCACCAGGGAGCCCGGGTGCCTGATGATGATGAGCACAGAGACTGCTGGAAGAATAGTAAGTGCCTCACTCACTCTCTGTACCTGCAGAGGACAAGATATCAGTTCCTAACAGCTTTGAAAAAAAGTGAAAATGTATTTTCATTGATCATTTTAATGCAAACAAAGAAACAGCCAAGATCTCTTCCAAAATTTATTCAAGGGAAAGAAATAACTTGGAAATTTGTGTGCAATAAGTATCACCTGCACAAATGCTCTGTTAATTATCTTAATGAAGCACATTCTCCATTCTGATTAACAGAAAATATGTCATTAAGCTCTATTAACCAGCCAATTTGTCCTACCTTGTTTAGAGAACCATCTCTGACAAATAGGCCAACACATGTTTGAAAACGTGTCTCTAAATATATTATTTACACTTCATAAAAATCAAATAATTCTCTCCTAACTAGGCTCACATGATAGATGGGCAATTTTTTAGGTCATTAACTTTTCCTATAGCACCTCAGAATAGGAAAGAAGTCAAATGTTGAAGACAAACAATCACCAGCTGGCTTTATGACAATTGCTCTGCGATTAATTAGTCTGTCCAGGGTTCTGGAATGAGATGTGGAGAAAAGACTGGTTCCCAAAGAGAGAAAGCTGAGGGAGTCAAACAGGCAAAAAAGAAAATAACACACTGGTCAATTTCAGAGGATAGGAATTCCTAAAATATACATAATAATGTAGCTCTGCAAACCACCCCAGGTAACTACCAACAGCTGACAAACTGACACTAGAACAATTTGAGGATGAAAGTTACAGAACATATATTTCAGCACAACTTAAGGAAAAAATATTTTTGCAGCCAGAGTTATCCGAGAATATAGCCAAGTAACACACTCTAAGTATAAGCACTCTCCTGATAGGGTACTGAGAATTAAGAGAGATCACAGATGCTAAAATACATTGCAAACCATAAAGTGTCAGGCAGATATAAATGATGATGGTGATGATGTGACAACAGCAACACAAAAGATTTCTTGTACACTTTCCTTACCTTAGATCTCTCTTCTATCCAACCAGTTCTCTTCTAAATAAGCCTCGGTAAGGAAAGACTGCTAAAGTGCTAAGCAGCAGAACTGGCCCTGTAAACATCTGAACATTCTCCTACTGAGAAGGCACTCTATTTTGCTGGTTAGACAAAGTATGAAAATGCTTTTCATAACCAAAGAAACTCATCAGCTTCGAAACTGGTCTCCTGCTGCTCCAAAATGAGGGCCACATCCTCAGAGGGATATCATACCTGGGTAGCACTCCAGAACAGCACTGATTCCAGTCTCAACTAATGACTGACAGATAATGACTGACAGAAATGAGATCTGCCAGGGATTCAAAATTTGGAAGAATATGTTTGCAGGCATACTAGGTTCCAGGCTTTCAAAGGAAGGTCAGCCTTTTACAAAGAATCCATGCACTGTTAATAGTGTCAAGGGCTGGCTAAAAATGAACAAGAAGATCACAAGCTCTATGATTGGGCAGATTTAGGTTCAACTCCTGGAACTGTCAAATACCAAATGCGAAACCAGAGGTGTGAGTTCATTAACCTTTCAGAGCCTCAGTTTCTTTTAGCCTCAAAATGGAAAAGAATAACACACACTTTGTATAGTTGTTGTAAGGTATTTTCTGTTGTTTTGTAAAGACAGGTTCATTGACTCCAAAAATCTCTAGTCTTTGTAGTTAATACCACCCCTCCTCTCTCATCCCCCCTCACCCTTCCTCCCTGACTCCCAGCTCTGGCAATCACTGATCTGTTTTCTGTTGTGGTTTTATGTACACACATATCAATTTTGATTTTACAGATGAAAAAAGTAAATCTGAAAAAAGACAAATGAACAGTCCAAGGTCACAAAGCAAGTAAGGGACAGGGTCAAGACTAGCACCCCAAATGGATCAAAAACCTAAATGAAATATTTAAAAATATATAAAACTCTTAGAAGAAAAGGCATAAACCTTTGTGACCTTGGATTTGGCAATGGTTTCTTAATATGATACCAATAGCACAAATAACCAAAGGGAAAAAAATAAACTGGATCCCTCAAAACTAAAATCTTTTGTGCTTGAAAGGACACTATCACGAAAGTGAAAAGACCAAAAAAAAAAAAAAAAAAAAGGAAGAGAAAAGAAAAAGGAAAGTGAAAAGATAGCCCACAGAATGAGAGAAAACTTTTGCTGTCATATATATATGAGATTTTATTTAAAACATATAAGGATCTCTTAGCTCAATAATAAAAAAAAGCCAATAATCCAATTTAAAAATGAGCAAAGAATCTGAACACAGATTTATTCAAAGTTATATAAATGGCCAATGAGCACATGAAAAGATGTAAATCAAAGTAACAATGAGATACCACTTCATATATACTAGGATGGCTATTATTAACAAACAGAAGTGTTGGTAAGGATGTGGAGAAACTGGAACCCTTATGGTACAGACATTTCATGTAAAGTCTGACTTCCTCAAATAGTTAAACTAGTTACCAAATGATCTAGCAATGCCACACCTAGGTATATACCAAAGAGAAATTAAAATGTATGTCCACACAAATGTTCATAGCAGCATTACTTATTATTCATAGTTAAAAGGTAGAAACAACCCAAATGTTGAACTGATGAAGGAATAGATGAAATATGGTAGAAATAGGGAGGAAGCAAAAGAATTAAAATGTTAATAATCAAGCTACATTCAGAGACTGAAATATGCTGATCAGCCCTGCAGCCAGGCCAAGAGGACACCTTCATAACAAGGGAAGATTTCTACTGGGATTACTAACAACCCATTCCCCATACTGTGAAGGAGAAACAAGAACCAAGAGTCATTCACTAAGGCTAAAACCATGGGGGACCTATGGATTAAAGGCTGGGAAAGTGCCAGCAAGCCTTTCGCTCTACATATTCTAACCTTTTTAGGCTACACATTCTTCCCCTTCCTCACTGTATATCCATATCAAAGAAAATGAGAACTAAAGAAAGATATATAAAGAGAATTCCCTGAACACTCAGGGTCCCTCTCAGTGCCTTTACTATGTCTCTCTTACTGTCCTGTCTCTATTATCTGTCTTTCTCAGTGTCCCTCTCTCTGCCTCTGAGAGGAGACCACACTCTATCTGTGGAGTGTTACCCCTTTTCTAATGAACTTTTCTTTTGACTCTAACTTTGGTGTGTGTTGAATTCTTTCCACACTCTCTGCTAAAGGACCCTCTTCTCTCAGTGCAGGGCTTCGTCTCCCCATACTTGGGAAATCTACCCTGCCCTGCATCAGATCTATACGATGAAAAGCTGGTGGCAATAAAAAGGAATGAAGCACTGATATGTGTAACAACATTGATGAACTTTGAGAACATTATATTAAGTGAGAGAAACCAGTCACAAAAGGCTACATATTGTGTAATTAATTGCATTTGTGTGAAATGTCCAGAATAGGCTAATCTTGAGAGACAGAAAGTAAATCAGTGGTTGTCTAAATTAGTTCATGATAAATGAAATCTAGTAACTTCCAAATCTACATCTTTCTCAAAATAATTATAATACTCACCTACACATTCACACACACACACCTACTTTTTGAACATCTCTTCCTGATAACTCCATAAGCAATTTAAATTCACCATGTCCCAAAGTGAACTCAACATTTTCCCCTAAGCCCATTTTTCCATCCTGTATTCCCTGTCTCAGATTTAGACAACCCATCCACCTCGCACCTAAGCCAAAAACCTGGAAGTCATAGTAAATTCATCCCACTCTTTCACCCAATCAATCACTAAATTCTGACGTTACCTTTCTCATTCCTCCTGCTCTCCAGTTCAAATTTCATCATCTTTTGTCTGAACTATAGTACAATAGTCTCAAGAGGTTTCTTACCCCCCATTTTAACCCACTCAATTATTCTTCATAATTTCTGTTAAAACATAGATTGGGTAACGGCATTACTCTCCTCAAAAGCCTAGGGAATAAAATCTAAACTCCTTCACATGGCATCCAAGATCCTCTATACTATATCTAGAATGAGGCTCGGGGATCTATGTATTTACGTTCCCAAGGAGATTTTGATACCAAAAACAGGCTGAAAACACTTCCTGAAACTTTCTTTCCCAAATGTCATTTGTCTCACATAAACTTGATAGAGAATTAAGATACAGCAGTGAAACAAGAACAAAAATTTCTGCTTACATTCTAGTTGGGGGTGGGGGCAGGGAGGAAGAAACAAAATATTTTTAAAAAGTAAAATACATTATATATCGAATGGCAATAAATGCTAAAGAGAAATCCATTACAAGTGGAAAGAATGCAAAGGGTAGGGGTACAATATTAAATAAGATGGTTAGTGAAAGTGTCATTGAGTGACATCTAAGCAAAGACCTGAATAAATTAAAATAGCAAGGCATGCAGGTCTCTGAGAGGAAACTGTCCAAGTAGAGAAAAAAAGCAAATGCAAATTCTCTAAGTGAAAGCATGTTAGAGATATAGAACAAAGGCCAGTTTAGCTGTGAATGAAAGAAAAGAGCAGCCAATGAGAACAGAGAAGTAATGAGAGCCAATTCATGCAGGGCCTTGTAGGACAGTATAAGGACTTTTTTTTATTTTTTTTTTTATTTAAATGAGATAGGAAGCCACTGGAGTGTTTTGAGAAGAGTGGCATGATCTGACTTAATAAAGCCTACTTTGACTGCTGAGCTGAGATCAGATAGCAGGGAGGCAAGAGAAGCAGGGAGATGAGCTAGGATGCTACTGAAATAAGCCAGATGAATGATATTGGTGGTTTGAAATATCCAGAGAAACCTCCACTGATAGCTCATCTTGGGGAGAACAAGCAGTGGTAAAGCATATGTCATGGCATAAAAAAGAAAACAGGGGTCCTAAAGACTTCCTTCTTGATGGAGCTTTCTGGCTTTCATTTTCAGACTGTTCTGCAAATGGCCTGATGCTGCCTTCGAAAACACACATACTCTTTCAAATCAACAGCAAAATCTAGGAGAGTAAAATGACAAGGGGGGAAAAAAAAGCCCAGGGATTAAGGATGAATATTTGGAAATATCATATGCACAACAGGTTGCAGTGTTTAAAATTAGTGTTGTAGTTTACAAACTACTTTAAAGTTTTCAAAGAATTTTACCATTTACAAAGTACTTACAGTTTACAATAAGATTTTAATCAGTGTCACTTGATCCTTTGTGGTAAGCAATGCAAAAGTTATTATTTTAATTTAACAAATAAAAACATTAAAGCTCAAAGGTTTAATGTAATTGGGATAGATATTGTAGGGAACAGTAAGTGTCTCCCCAAAGAAGGTTATGGTCTAGCTGAAGAATCCTATAAGTTAAATAAAGACAAAGAAGCCAAAAATACAAGGAGGTAGACCTTCTGAAATACCTAAACTGCTTAGCAAACCCCCTCCCCAAAAACGAAAAATAAATTATAAACACACACACACACACACACAGCCATTTCAGGCCCCTGAAGATTAACCAAAGGCATACATCAAATTGAGAAATGTTTATTTAAGAAAAATTACTGAACCATATTAAGAACAGTGAAAATCTGTGGAATTTTGCCCGGGGCTGGCCCCTCTCCACTAACCCCCAGCTCCCTGGGGGTAATTCCATTAGCGCAGGCCAGGCCAAGAGAATGAGTGCTGTCAGAGTGAGTCGATTTTATTTTAAGTTGAGCATAGAAGTCTGCATTGGATGTTGCCCAGAGTTATTGTCAAAAACAATACAGAGACAACCTGGGGGACAATAGTAAATAAACTAGGAAGGCTACTAGTACAGCTAGCCTAAGGTCATAATACTAGTTAGGGTAGGCAACAGACCTGCAGATAAGCCAGAAATTTAAAAGGGAGTTCTGGGGAAAAAAACAGCCATAGTGGTTCTTGATGAGACCTGGTGGTCACACTTGCTAAGGAGAAACTGGAGAGAGCCCTAGCTATCTACTAACCCTAGATGAATCTAAGGTCTTGAACATACTGAAAGTAAAAGCAGAAACAGAATGGTAAATTGCCTGAACTTTGCTTTCCCCAAAGGACAAACAGACATCAGCAAAAGGTGGAAGTCAATCACTGGCTGACCACTAAGTTGATATAAAAGTGACCTTTCGGAAGCCAAATTTAAAAACTAAAACAATAATTTAAAAATGTGACCAGAATAAACTAACTGCATGTTAAATGAATAACAGATATGCATGGTTTAAAAAAAAAATGACCAGAGATGAGAGCTGTCACACACTGCAAAGGAGACAGACACTATAGAATACTCTAAGCAAGTCACTAAATAAACCAAAAAAAGCCAGCAACGCCCCATCCCCACCAGAAAGGGAAGAATCTGAACCAATTGTTGCTACAATATGTTATTTAAAACATGAAGTTTTCAACCAAAAAGGTCATGGTATATGCAAAGAGAGAGTGAAGTGTGAGCCACTTAGCAGGGGTAAAAAAAAGGAGACTAGCTATTGTGCTAAGGGGGCCCAGATGTTAGAATCAGTAGATAAATATTTCAAAACAGCTATTAAAAATAAGGTTAAAAATAACTCAAGGAAACCATATTTAAAGAATTAAATGAAAGTATGATGGCAATCACTCATCAAATAAAGAATATCAATAAAATTATAAAAATAAAGAACCAAATGTATTCTGAAATAAAACATCCAAGAGAGACTCAACAACAAATTTGAACTGGCAGAAGAATCATCAGACTTGAAGACAGATCAATATAGATAATGCAATCTTAAAAAAATAAAAGAAAAAATAAAGACAAATAAATAGAGTTGCGAGCAAACCAACACACAATTAATTAATGGGAGTTACTGAAAGAGGAAAGAAAATAAACGGGAAGAAAAAAAATATTTGAAGACATATTTGATTTTAAAAACAAACATTAAACTACATATCCAAGATAGATAATGAACTCCAGATTGGCTAAACACAAAAAGATCCATACCTATACACATCATAGTAAAAATTGTCAAAAGCCAAAGAGAAAGTTTCAAAAGTGATGAGAAAACAACTTATTGGATGAAAGGGATAACAATAAGATTAAGATTAACAGGTCACTTCTCATCAGAAAAAATGGAGGCCAGAGGAAGTGGAATGATATATAAACCATACTGAAAAAAAAAAAAAAAAGTCAAGCAAAATTTCTAACCCCAGCAAATCTATCATTTAAAAATAAAGGCAGTCAACGGCCATGCCACCTTGAACACGCCCGATCCCATCTGATCTCAGAAGCTATGTAGAGGTGGGCCTGGTTAGTACTTAGATGGAAGACCACCTAGGAAGACTAGGTGCTATAGGCATAAAAAAATAAAAAATAAAAATAAAAAATAAGGGATTGTAAGCTGACAAGATACTTGCAATCTGTGAGGTTAAACAGGGGTTGCCTCACCTATAAACAAACAAACAAATAAATAAATATATTTGAAAAGATAAAGGCAAAATTAAAGACAATCTCATATAAATAATGATTGGGATAATTCATTGCTAGTAACCTCCCTTTCAAAAAATACTAAAACCATTTGGCTGAAAGGAACTAGTATGAGAGAGTAATTCAAATGAACATGAAAAAGTAAAGAACACCAGTAAAGGTGATTATGGAGGTAAATATATAAAAGACAGTACAGATTCTGTTTTATTTTTCCTTTTAATAAACAAAAGACAGCTATAAAATAATAACTAACTTTAAAACTGTAGTGTTGAGCATATAATGGATAAAGATTTGATTTATATAAAAACAAGAGCCTAAAGTAAAGAAAGAATTGAGCTACACTGGAACAAAGATTCTTTAGCTTACTGGAAATTCTTTTGTAACTAAAGTAGATAGTTTGTATTTAAAGCTGATTGTAATAAATACATGATTTGTAATAAATTAAAATACATATTTAGTCTCTGAAACAACACTAAGAAAATAACATTTAAGATTTAATAAAAATATCAACAATATCAGCAATAAAAAAAGAACCAACCACTGATACATGTCACAACATGAATTAACCTTGAAAATGTTAAGTGAAAGAAGCCAAAGCAAAAGACCACAAATTATATGATTCCATTTACGTGAAACGTTCAGAAAAAGCAAACAATAGATATTTGGTCACCTAGAACTTGGAGTAGGAATAGGGATTGACAGCTGACAGCAGACAGGAGCAAGAGACCTCTTTGGGGTAATAAAAATGATTTAAAACTGAATTTTGGTGACAGCTTCACCACTCTGTAAATTTACTATAAAGAACTGGATTGTACACTTATAAGGGACAAATTTTATCACATATAAATTGTAAGTCAATAAAACAGTTAAAAATACAAATTTGTGATTCAAGAAATAGTTAGATTTTTTTATAAGCTATTCAGTTTGACACTCATTCATATATATGAACTGACACCTCCTGTGCCAGGCTCTGTGCAAAGTGTCACAGATTCAGTGAAAACAGGACACAATTTCTGTCCCTGGGGTATTTATATGAGGGAGACAGATATGGATCCTAACAATTAACAGCAATATAGCACTGTTATTATACTGACTGCTGGAATTTAAAGGACAACTAAAGGCTGGGGTGAGGTTGGGAGGGGGCAGAGGGGAAGAATGCTATCACTGCCAATAGGTAGCAATATACTCAGTTAAAAGATTCTATTCCTCAACCTCTCTTGTAGTTAGGTGTGGTTATGTGATTAGTTCTGCTCAATGAGATATAATGAAATAAGCTGTAGGACTACTGCCTAAAGAGAATAGTATTAGCTGGGGCTGGTGCCCTTCTTTTCCCCCTTATTCTTTCCTGCTATCTAAAATTAGGAGAGAATTGATTGGAGCTCACCAGTCTTCTTTTCTGTGAAGTGACCTTGAGAATGGAAATCTCAAACCAAGGATGGCAGAAGGAGCCTGGGTCCTTGATTTCATGAAGCAACCATTTCAGCCCAGGGCTACTTACCTCTGTATTTCTTTTTTTTTTACATGAAAAAATAAAACCCTATATTTTAAAGCCACTGTTATTTTAGATTTTTGTTATATGTAGCTGAACCTAAACCGATTTAATTGGCAGGGGGAGAGAAAGAAAATTTTAACAGAATGTGTCATTTGATCTGTTTTGACAAATGACAGGAATTCTACAAAGGAAGAAGGGGAAGAAAAGGCCATTTGTGAAACTGCGCCAAGAGAGAGCAAGGCACATTCTGAGAATATCGAGTAGTTCTGAAAGGCTGGCACATAGAATCTAAGGGAAAAGAGGGCAGGGATATTATTATTCTGTCCCAATTTCTGAATTATGTCCACTCAGCTCTTAGATGGAGCTCAGGGGCCAGACTGGACATTGCTACAGGCCATTTTATGATACCAGAGCTCTCAGAACTTGTTATAAATATTTGCAATTATTTTTTGCTTGCCCAATTCTTTTCTTCCTGCTACACTTTAAGCACCATGAGGTGAAGGGACCATGTCTTTTATTTACTACTGAATTTCTAAAAAAGGACCAAGTATAAAGCAGGATGCTCAGGAAACATTTGTTGACTAGTCTAATGAATTAATGGGTTAATAAAAAAAATTTTTTATTGGTTCTCAACAGCTTAATATCACATTAACTCCTTACCAAACAAATGAAAGAAAGTTCAGTTTCAGTTAAGTATTTTCCCTTAATTCTATCAGAATGATATGCAGGACACCCAGCTTTTACAGATGTCTGCTTCTTTATACTGTCTACCAAATGGAATCAGACTGTACATTAGATTTCTGTATTTCTGTATATATCGTTTCATCTCCGAAAATGTTTCAATTTAAAGATAAAATGGGGGAGAACTTTAATTTCTAGGAACCTGCCAAGAAGATCTCAATATCAAAAAGGCTTCCACAGTTAAAAAAATCTTTTCATGCAAAAATTCAACAACCACTCTGTGCCTGCCCATAAAAGAGATGCTAATCTGCAAAATGTCACATTCCAACCACAAGAGCATTCAGCCCATTGAAAAAGCTTTTTAAAAATGGCCTTTTTTGATCAAAATCATACCAAAATTGTCTCTCAAGCCAAAAACTTGCAATACAAAATTTCTTCAAGGTGTTTTTTCCTTTGTTTTGTTTTAAGGGCAAACAAACTTCAAAAAGAATCTCCCCGATTATAGAATTCAATTATGACGGTCTCCAACTTACAATGGTTGACCTATGATTTTTCGACTTTCCGGTAGTATGAAAGTGAAACGCATTTAGTAGAAACTGGCTAGGCTAAGCTGTGATGTTCGGTAGGTTAGGTGTAGTAATTGCATTTTTGACTTATATTTTCGATTTATAATGGGCTTATGGAGATGTAATCCCATCCAAAATCGAAGAGCGTCTATATACATTAAATCTCATAAGTACTTGGGACATATTATGTGTCATTTCTCTGCCCTTAAAGAACTCATCTTTTAGTGGGGAAACAGCTGTGTGTAAGAATGACTTATGAAAGTGCTATATTAAAACAAAGTGCTTAAAACAGAGAGAGGATATAATTTTGCTTGGCAGAAAGGTCAAGGATAGCTTTCAAAATGTAGCACTTTCACACCTTATAAAGATGGTGCAAGAGTTAACAATTACTATTTTACAGATAAAGAAACAGAATCAGAGAAGTTATATAATTTGTTCAAGATCTCAAAGATGGTTAGTGGAAAACCAGGGACTAAAACCTAGGACTTGAGAACCCAAGTCCAGTTTCCTTTCCATGATATCATGCTGTTTTCACAGTCCAGATGTGATATCAAACTGGCTGTAATTTACAAGATAGCATTTTCTTGCCTTCACACTTTATAATCATCATATTTCACCTTCTTTGAGTTCCCCTGAACATGCCATACTCTCTTGCCTCTGAGTCTTTATACATGCTGCTGGTTCCCTTTGCCTGAAATACCACCTTTCTCCATCATTTGGGCATTCTCCCTCATCTTCCCTATCTCTTAGTCTGAATAATTCCTATTCTTCTTTTAAAAGCTCAATTAAATACTACCTTTACTGGGAAGCTTCTGTAATATTTACCACAATCTAATATAACTGCACCATACTCCCAACTGTAAAGCCCATAAAAGCAGATGTTTGTCTTGATCACAGTTTTATTGCTAACACCAAGCACAAAATCAAGCACACAGTATGTACCTGAAAAATATTTAGTGAATAAACTGACTATATGCCAGTTTTACAAACTCACGGTGCAATGACCTGAAATTATCACAAACCTCTAAAGCAAGGTTATAATTTGCTGGAAATGGACTGCTGAAGGCAGACTTGCTATAACATCTAAGCTACAAGAAAGTGGTCAGGCATTTCTAGGAAGACTAAATCAGCAAGCCTCACAGCCTCTCTTTAATGGTTACTTACAAGAGGCTAGATTTGCAAATATATAAGCTAATTTTATAAGATTTTACCTTACAAACAGATTTTATAAGATTTTATCTTCATAGATAAGGCTTGTGATACAGAATAAAAATATTGTTGCTCCTTTTCAAAATTACAACTGCCATAACACATCTAGATGCAGTGATAACTGGAAGAGGTCTATGGTCATGGCATCCAACAGCTTTACTTATTTTTATTTAGAAGAGAAAACTGAGGCACAGAGAAGGAAAGAGACTACCCTAGAAATACATGACAAGTAAGGGTAATAAGGCCTTGAACAAAACCCAGGTCTACTGACTACACTGGAAGCTTTCTGCTCTATCATTTTCATACCATTATCTGGATGGATAAATGAACAAACAATTAGGTGAAAAGCCAGGCAAATGAACAAATTAGCTGTATGACAGTACAGTTCCAGTAAAGCCCTTCTCCCCCTTTGCTGGTCATAAGTCTTCCTTAGCATTTGAAACCTATCTGTCATGAGACATAGAATACTAAGGGAATATAAAGAAATGTAGGTACTTGTTGAAGAATCCATTGAGTCAACATGTTCTACAGAATGTTAGTTCTCTGAAGCAAACCCAGATGTCCACTAAATTGAAAATGCTCAACAGCAAATTTACAGCACAAAGTCATACCTTTTCTTTCCTGGGCAGCAACGTATTCAAAGTGCTGTCTAGCTCACTGTATATAGTTAAGAACATAGGTTTTTAAGTCATAGCACCTGTGAGGCCATGAATAGCTTACTTAATTTTAGCTTCCTCTTCTGTATAGTAGAAATACTAGTGTTTAACTACACCTTATACTGTTAGGAGGATTAAATGAGACAATATATGTTTTGCCAGAGCACATATAAACACTTAAGAAATGGTAGTTTTATTATTGTTTCATCTCAGGAAACATCTTCATCACATATAATTTTCAATGGCCTGGACCTACAACGTCCATAGGGAGACCCTGTTGTCTAAACTATCTCTTCTTCCCACATCTAGGGTTTTAGAAGGGTAATTAGAGAGCCTCAAAAGAGTTAAGAGCAGTATTAATCACCTTGAGGCTATCTGCTAGAGGAAAGCAATTATCTCCTCAACTATAAAATGGAAATACTACCATTTAAAGAATTGCTGTGAAGAGGAATCAGGAACCATGAAGGACTGACTGACTGAAGCAACAAAGTGGCATAATCAAATCTGTTTTTTAGGATAATATTTCATGAGAAGACAGAAGATGGACTGGCAAAAGAGAAACCGAAGGTTTGAACTAGAAAGAAATAGATAAAATAGAAAAGGAGGAAAAAATACAGGAAATAGTTTGAAGTCAGAGCTGACAGTATTTAGAAACTCTCTATGCAGGGCTTAATGAAGGAAAAGTAAAAAAAGTAAAGAGTTTCAAGAGTAAGCACTGAAAGATGGCATTCATTTTTGAACAAGTAGAGACAAAAATGTACAATGAACAACCTAGGAATCTGGAAATACTGATCTGAGAGATGATGACTGCTGTGAACTACCTACTTACCATCCATTATATTCATTTGCTTACAGGTTAGCAGAAGTAGTCCAGCAAGGGTACAAAGGCAGTAAGGAGTGAAGGAACATGGAGGAAGAAAAACAGCATAGCAGAATACACTGTCAGATGTAATTCAGAGCTGAGTAGGGCTCTCAGAAACATGTCTTTAGAATCTTCTAAGTCATTAAAGAAGAAAGTCTGCTTGGCTCCCAATATGCTTGCTTGCTTCCCTCCTTCAATCAAAAAATTTCACTGAGTGTTTATTCTATACCAGGCCCAGTACCAACATTAGAGATATGAAGATGAATACATACCTTAAAAGACCTTGAAGTCAGTGGAGAAGGGAAACATGAAGAGTCAAATAAAGACATCCACCCATGTACTATGGTAGAGATTAATAAGCCTGGGGTCTAGAGAACTTAACAACACACATCCTTTCTCCAGGATGCCTTCCCTGAATATTACCTAACATTTATAAAGCCTTACTATAAGACAGGCCTTTTCTTAGTGTTTTACATGTTACTTCCTTTAGTTTTCACAATAATCCTATGAAGTTGGTGCTATTTATTATCCCTATGAGAAAACTGAACAGCCTGGCCTATGATGAACTTTCTCTTCTGAATTCTTGAAATCCTCGCAAAGCATTTTATATCATCACACAGTACTTTGTATCATTGATTTTTAAAAAACATACTATAGATAACAGTCCAGGCCCAGCACTCTCCACTGATACACTAGATTCCATCCCCTCACCAATGAGAGACATTACTCTGATCATTTGCCCTCTCTTTCACCCACATTATCAGAATTTTCCTTTTCTGCAGGATTATTTCTATTAACATACTATTACTTGTCCAGTCAAATAAATAAAACCCCTTTCTTTATTCCATCTAACAGCTCCCAATCCATTTCTCTCCTCCTCTTCTTGAAAGAGCCTTCATGTTTGTTTTCTCTCACATTCCCTTTCATTCTTTTAAATCCATTCCAATTAGATTTTCATTTCCACCATACCACCACATCTGTTCTAACAAAAGTCACCAATAACCTCCACTATGCTAAAAACAGTGATCAATTTTCAGCTCTCATCTTTGACATGTCAGTAGCATGTGACCCAGTTGTTCACTTTCTCCCCTCTTTTGAATACTTTCTTCACTTAGCTCCCAGACACTACATTCACTTAGCTTTTGTGGGATTTTTTTTGTTTGTTTTACCTTCATCATTCATTCTTCTCCACCACCCCTTCCCAGCTCATTCTCAATTTCAAAACTTGTGGTGATCTAGGTTCAAGTCTTGGGCCTCTCCTCTTTTCTATCTTCATGCACTCCCAAGGTCACTGTAGCTAATCTCAAGACTCTAAATACCATTAATATTTTCATATTTACTCACTCCTTCCCTGAAGTTTCTCTCTCCTGACATCTTTTCCCAGTTCAGTTAATGGCACCTCTATCATTTCAATAGCATAGGTCGAAATTTTGGTGTCAGTCTTGACTTTCCTTTTTCTTATACCTCACAACCTCTAAAACCAATTCTAACTACCCCCACTTCCATCATCTTACTCTAAGCCACCATCATCTGTCATTAGGACTAATGCAACTAAAGTCCATAAACTGTCAAGTCCCATGTTCAAGCATTTTCCCTACCCAACCATTTGTTCATTCTTTGATTCCTCTGTGTTATACCTACTACACCATTAATGCTTGCAGAGCAAAGGCCATATCTGATTCTTCCTTCTATTCCTCTAGCACAGAACTCAGCACATAACAGGTACTTTGAGAATGTTTGTTATATTAAAAATGCTAAAAGCCAAAGAAACAAAAACGTCAATTTTTTATTTTCCAAAGTATTTCTGTAGTCATCTAATAACTCAATAGGGAATCAGGGCTGGAATTAGCCTATACTTTACAAATGAAAAAAGCCTCAAAGAAGAGAAGCAACTTGCCAAGGCTTTACCCTGACTCCTCACACTCCAAGCCCAGTGTTCTTTCCATCATGTTAAAATGTTAACTATATTTTTTAGAGGCGAGAAGATGATTAAGGCAAGAAAGAAGGATCAAGATTGAGAAAAAGACTGTTATATTATAAATTAATCACTTAGCAACAGAAATGGCACAACCTGAATAATTAAATAAGGTATCTATACTAAAGCCAAGAGACTTGGTTTAAGATAAAACCCATATTTTATGACACTCTTACTCCAAGGTATTTGGAATAGGCATGGATAAAGAGAGAACAAGATATATTGTTTGCCCTTATAGAGCTCATAATCTAATAGCCACAATGAGACCCAAACGCTCAGAGCTTAAAATCTTAGTGGCAGACAAAATGAGAGAAGCAGCTTAAGCTCATAGTTGCAAATAATAAAAGAAAGACAAGACAATCATCGCTAAAGGAATTTTACAGGTAACCTGTGACTCTAATATAACTGTTGCAGGAGTTTGGAGAAGAGAAGGAAGGATTTCTGTGACCGTGTATGTGTTTTCAGTTTTTTGGGTTTTGTTTGTTTAAATAAGGAACATAACTTACCATAAAAACTGGCAGAATTTAGGAAGGAAATGGGTTTGGGGACTCATGTGGAGATGGGGAAAAGGAAAAACAACAGAATAGAGGTGAAGATATGCCCAAAGGTTCAAACACTCCCTCTTATACAAAGCCTCACAGATCCTCCCAGCTGGAATTAATAATTGTCCTCTGTTCCAAACACACTCGGTTACAGCCTCATTCTAGACCTGCTTCAAGTTAGACCCAGTTGTTTACGTGACTGCTTCCCTCCTGGACTATGAGCTCTGTGAATGCAAAGGCTATTTTATTAACCTTTGGAGTTTCCCATTGGCTAATACAGAGTCAAGCACACAGTTTAACTAAATGAATCAAACAATGTCAGAGCTTGGTAGGACCACAAAGAACATTTAATTCATGCCCTTCATTTTTCAACCAAGAAAAAGGAGACCAAGTGATTTGCTCAAAGTCACAGAGCTAGCTAGTAACAGATCCTGGACTGGACCTCTGGCCTCCAGACTCCCAACCCAGAAGGTTGGCAGCAAAGCCACTTTTCTACCCAAAGTACAAGACTAGTAGCCTCTTGCAATGGGAGGTCTAAGACTCTGAATCAGAAACTGCTGTATTACAAACAGCTGAGACCCTGAGTATCAGGCCAAGTCCTTTGTCTCGGAACAGAAGGGCTCAGAAAAACCTGGCAGAACCACCCTTGTTTGATGCAATGCCCACAGGATGCTCTGGGCTACAGCCTGGGCACAGGATCAGGAAGTTTAACTATAATGAAGCTGAAGAAAACCTGGACCAATATGGAGAATACAAGCAATGGAGAGTTAGATTCCTGCACAGCAGCACCAATACTGTGAAAGCACTCTTGATGAAAAGGAAAGAGATTGTATTAGAAGAAGCTAAGACTCAGGCAATGGAAAAAAGGGAAATTTCAGGACACAGTGAAGACTCCCCAGGGAAGCACCTAATTTGAGGCTAATCGATACAGACATCACTCACACACACACACACACACACACACACACACTCTCCCCCTCCTTCCCTCCTCCCTTCCCCCCTCCCCCCCTCAAACTGGTAATAGTATGCAATATCAAGAATAACCCCACTGAGAATAATGCAGCTTGAGTGATCCAATCCCCATCACTCTCTATCACAGCTGCTGGCCCACTAACCACCATTCTCCATCCACATCACCAGTGTTACTTATTCAAAACAGTTTTCAAATAATTCAATTGAAAAACTGGCAAAGAACAGAGATGCTCAACATCACTAATCATCAAGGAAATGCAAATCAAAACCACAATGAGATCCTACCTCAGATCTGTTAGGATGGCCACTATATACTCCCATACCCCCGTATCCCTCCTCAACCCCGCCCCCTCACACACACACACTCATACAAGAAAATAACAAGTGCTGGCAAAGATATGACATAGAAGCTATGAAAAACAGTATGGAGGTTCCTCAAAAAATTAAAAATAAAATCACCATATGATCCTGGAATTCCACTTTTGGGTCTAGATCCAAAAGAACTGAAAAACAGGGTCAAGAAGAGAGATTCGCACACCCATGTTCATTGCAATATTATTCACAATAGCCAAGAGGTGGAAGCAACCTATATATCCATGAACTGATGAATGCATAAAGAAAATGTGGTGTATATATACAATACAATATCATTGGGCCTTAAAAAAAGATCTTGTCATATGCTACAACATAAATTCCATAAACCTTGAGGACATGCTAAGTGGAATAAGCCAGTCACAAAAAGACAAAAAACTTAGAAAAAGCAGAATGGTGGTTGCCAGAGGTTGTTGGGGGATGTGGAGTTGTGCACTGCACTCATTAAAATGGTTAAGTTTTTATGTTACATGTTTTTAACACACACACACACACACACACACACACACACACACACACACAATCCACACCCTAACTACTGAATCAGACCACCTGGGAATCAGAATTTTAAATATGCTCCCCAGGTATTTCTGATATATGACCAAATTCAGAAGCCACTGGCTTCAAAATAAAGTCTAAATTTGATTCTGGCATCCAAAGACCACCACGAGCACATCCCTCTCTATCTTTCTGTTCTCACCACTTGCTCCTCCTTGAGCCTCATTCTATTTGCCCTTTGATCTGTGCCCCCAGGAGGCACCAGAGAAGCACTGTCCAAACTAAACTTTTTAAGATGATAGAAATATTCTACATCTGACCCTAAAGATTTCACCTAAACACTATTAGAACTAATAAATGAATTCACTAAAGCAGCAAGATACAAAATTAATATTCAGAAATCAGTTGCATTTTTATACACCAAAAACAAACTATCAGAAAGAGAAATTAACAATCCCATTTACAATCGCATCAAAAAAAAAAGTTTTACACAGTGAAACAAAACAAAACAAAAGACAACTTACTGAATGAGAGAAGACATTCGCCAATGATACATTCAATATGTGTTTAATATCCAAAACTTATAGACCTTCTACAACTTAACATCAGAAAAACCCAAACAATCTGATTAAAAAATGGCAGAGGACCTAAACAGACATTTCTCCAAAGAAGACATAGAGATGGTCAATAAACATATGAAAAGATACTCAAAGTCACTAATCAGAGAAATGCAAATTGAAACCACAATGAGATATCACCTCACACCTCTCAGAATGGCTATCAAAAAAAAAAAAAAAAAAAAAAAGCATGGGTAAGAATGTGGAGAAAAGGGAGCCCTTACTCTTGCACTGTTGTGAGAATGTAAACTGGTGCAGCTACTATATAAAATGATATGGTGGTTCCTCGAAAAAATTAAAAATAGAACTACCTTATGACTCAGCAATTCCACTTCTGGGTATTTATCCAAAGAAATGCAAAATATCAATTCAAAAAGATCTTTGCAGCTCTGTGTTCACTACAGCGTTATTTACAACAGCCAAGACACAGAAACAACCTAAGTGTCCATCAATAGATGAACGGATAAAAAAGATGTAGTACATATATACAATGAAATATTACTCAGACATAAAAAAAGATAAAATATTGCCCTTTGTGACGACATGGATGGACATAGAGGGTATTATGCTAAGTGAAATAAATTAGAGACATACAAATACCACATGATTTCACTTACATGTGGAATTTAAAAAACAAAATAAACAAAGAAAATAGAAACAGACTCATAGAGAACAAAATGATGGTTGCCAGATGGGAGAGGTGTTGGGGGGATGGGTGAAAAAGGTGAAGGGATTAAGAAGAATAAATTGGCAGTTATACAAAGTCACAGGGATGTACAGTACAGTTGAGGAAATAGAGTAAATATTAGTGTAATAACCAGATATGGTGTCAGATGGGTACTAAACCTATTGGGAGGATCACTTCCTCAGTTATATAAATGTCTAATCACTATGTTGTACACCTGAAACTAATATAAAATTGTATGTTAATAGTAATTGGAAACATTTTTAATTATGTATATAAAAAAATGTTCTATATCTGGGCTGTCCAATAAGTAGCTATTAGCCACATGTGGCTACTAAGCACCTGAAATGTGGCTACTGGCTACCGTATTGTACAGCATGGGACTAAAGCAATAGTTAGGACCCTGGATAACAAAGAGAGGACAAAGTAAAAACTCAAAACTAAAATCTTAAATGAAACTTTTTTTCTCACATATTATCAATGTGCATTCATTCATTTAACAAATATTAACTTCTTACTATGTGCCAGGTACTATTTTATGTACTGAGAAACCTCAGTGAACAACAACAACAAAAAAGACAAATATCCCTGTCATCAAAAAGCTTATGTTCTAATGAGACAGTATAGTATAAGTGATTAAAAAGCAAGGACTCTAGAGCCAGAGAGCTTAGGTTCAGATTCTGGCTCCACTGCTAACCACCTATGTGGTCTCTGAAAATCACTTAACTTCTCCATGTCTGTTTTTTAATCTATAAAGAGAGGATAATAATAATACTACCTAATAGGGCTTCTATACAGATTAAATTAGTTAACATATGTAAAGTGCTTTGAACAGTGCCCAACATAAAAGAACCATTACTACGACTGCTGTATTTTGTTATTATTATGTGTGGGAAGCAAGACAATGAACAAAGAACAAACAAATATGGCCAATTAATGGTATGGCAAGAAAATAATGCAGAGTAAGGGAGTACCAGGATAAGGATTATAATTTTAAGAGGCAAGTCAGGGAAACGTCACTGAGGTGATACCTGAGAAAAGACCTGAAAGAAAAAAAGAAACAAGCCATGCAGATATCTGGGGAAGAATTTAATCCTTCTGTGAGGTGCATGGTATTACTAACACCATTTTATAGATGGGAGAGCTGAGGTACAGACTGAGGAAACTGTCCAAGGTCACATGGCTTATAAATGACTGAGCCTAGAGTCAAGTCTGAGACTGCTGACTCCCATTTCTCCTCCACTACTGGACCCTGTTTTACCTCCATTCCTTTCTGCAGTAAATCAAAATCAATGGTTTCTCCTCCTGGCACTGAGATTTATAGACTCATTGGGACTAGACAAGCTCTCTGGGTTAATGGGTTAACTAAAGGAGTTAAAGGTACATGCTGTTAAGTTCTGGTCATGATGGCACAGTAGGTAAGCTCTGTGATTGCCTGCTCCCATGACCACAACAAAATTAAAACTAAATTAGAGGGCAGTCAAGCTGGAGAACAACCTGAAGACTAGCTGAATGTAACGCCTATAAGTAAGGATATAAAGAAGAGGTCATGTTGAGACCAGTAGAAGAAGTGGAGACATGAAATAGTCTGGTCCCACACCCACATCTGGCAGTTGAGAATTGGGAGGAATATCTTGGCTGCAGAGTCCCTACCAAGGAGTGAGGGGTACCAGCCCCACACCAGACTCTGAAGTCCAAGGATACAGGAAGTGCCAGGAAGAGTAGTCACAACAAAAGTTGACTGTGAAGATCAGTGGTGATTCTATCCATCCTGGTGAAATGGAAGAGTGCTGGAAACTCAGGCATTCTCTTAAAGGGCCCATGCACAAACTGACTCACAAGCACTCACCCTGAGCTCCAGCAAGGGGACAGCAGCTACAAAGGTGCCAGATACATAGAAAGAGAATCCAAACTATGTGGCTTCAGGGCAAGGGCTGCCACAGCCCCTGTACTGAACCCTCCCTTTACACAGCCTGCAGTGAGGAGGCGGACACTAAATCTGAATCTGCATTAACCTGGTGAATACCACTCGCCTCACCCTGGTGACTCCCTGAGACCCTGTTCCAAGCAACTCCCACACTGCCTGTAGCTCTTTCAGTAGCTGTGCCTCACGGGCAGCCTCAGCCTGCACTGCAAGCTTTCTTAAAAATTCCCCAAGGTCTGTAGGCCCCAGACAGGAAGTAGCAGACCTCACTGTGCCCTGTTCCTTTTTCTGAGTGGCCTCAGGCCTAGCATAATGGTAGGAAGCCTCAGGTCACAGCAGGAACTCTCACATGTGCCTTGGAGCCCAGCACAGGCAGCCATCAATCAGATTGCTCTGTAGCTCCTACCAGGTGACTCTGGGATGAGCACAGGCAGTAGCTGACCTCAGCTTGCACTGGAGGCCCACACAAAAGGCCCCTGAACCAACATACCCAGTGGTTAGCCTTAGATCAATCACAAAACAGAGCACCAGCCAATTAGCTCTACAAACTGCACACCCAAAGGGTGGTTTTGGCAGGCATCAGAGCCCCACTACAGCAAATCCTGCTTTGTGGGGTCAGCCCCTGCTATGGTTGTAGCTAGTCCTCACAATCAGTCAGCCTGAGGGTCAACCCCACCCACCGATGAGCAAATAGCAATCAAGCTCAACTACAATAGGAAGGTACACACAAAATCACATAATCACATAAGGGACACCCTTGGTGACCCAGCTCAGGTGACTAGGGAGACTGTATGACTGGGCCCTACAGGTCACCTACTCAATAAGGCCACCCTACCAAGACTGGGAGATGTAGCAGATCTATCTAACACATAAAAACAGAGAACAGCCAAAAAGAGGAGACAGAAAAATATATATCCCCCCACCAAAACAAAACAAAACAAAAAAGAACAGGAGAAAATACCAGAAAAAGAATGAAATGAATGGAGGCAAGCAATCTTCCAGATACAAAGTTCAAAATACTAGTTATAAGGATGCTCACAAATTCAGAAGAATACAGCAATTCAGTGAGAACATCAATGAAGAGATGGTAAACATAAAAAGGGCATAGAAAGCATAAAAAGCAGTTGGAAATTAATACAATAACTGAAATAAAGAATACACTAGAAGAATCAACAACTGATTAGATGAAGCATGGGGATAAGTCAGTGATGCGGAAGACAAGGTAGTAGAAAATATCTAATCAGAACAGCAAAAGGAAAAAGAGAACATAAAAAATGAGGACAGTTTAAGAAAGCTCTGGGACAACATCAAACATCCAACATTCACATCATAGGAGTGCCAGAAGGAGAAGAGAGCAAGGGATTGAAAACCTATTTGATAAAACAATACCTTAAATTCCCTAACCTGGTGAAGAAAATAGACATACAATTCCAGTAAAAACAGAGTCTCAAACAAGATGAACCCAATGAGACCCACACCAAAACAGATCATAATTAAAATGCCAAAGGTGAAAGGCAAAAAGAATCATAAATGCAGCAAAAAAAAAAAGCAGTTTGTTTCCTACAAGGGAGCTCCCATAAGACTGTCTGCTGATTTCTCAACAAAAACTTTGCAGGCCATAAATATTCAAAGTGATGAAAAACAAGGATCTACAACCAAGATTACTCTGCCCTGCAAGGCTATCATTTAAAATTGAAGGAGAGATTAAGAACTTCTTAGACAAAAAAAATGCTAAAGGATTTTATCACCACCAAACCAGTATTACAAGAAATGTTAAAGGGACTTCTTTAAGAAAAAGAAAAAAGAATATGAATAATAAAATTACAATAACTACATACCTATCAATGATCACTTTAAATGTAAATGATTAAATGCTCCAATCAAAAGACAGAGGGTAGCTGAATGAATAAGAAAACAAGACCCATACATTTGCTGTCTACAACAGACCCATTTCAGATCAAAAGACAAACTCAAAGTTAAGGGTTGGAAAAAGATATTTCATGCAAATGGAAACAACAACAACAAAAAAGCTGGAGTAGCAATACTTTTATTAGACAAAACAGTCTTTAAATCAAAGGCTATATGGTAAGAGAAAAAGAAGGACACCATATAACAAGAAAGGGATCAATCCAAAAAGAGGATATGACCCTTGTAAATGTTTCTGTACCCAATACAGGAGCACCTAAACAAATATTGACAGGCTAAAAAAAAGAGATCAACATTAATAAAGTAATTATAGCATACAGTAATATAGTAATACTCAGCAGGAAAAACCAGTGTTTTCCTTAAGATCAGGAAAAAGACAAGAATGCCCACTTCAACCACTTTTATTCAACATAGTAGTTGGAATTCTTAAACACAGCAATCAGACAAGAAATAAAAGACATCCAAATAGAAAAGGAAAAAGTAAAACAGTCATTATTTGCAGATGACATAATACTAAATATAGAGAACCCTGAGGATTACGCAAAAACAAAAACAAAAAACTATTAGAAGTGACAAATGAATGCAGTAATGTAGCAGGGTACAAAAATAAAAAGAAATCAGTTGCATTTTTATACACCAATAGTGAACTATCAGAGAAATTAAAACAATCCATTTACAATTGTATAAAAAAAATACCTAGAAATAAATTTAACCAAGGTGATAAAAGACCTGGACTCAAAAAATTATATCCAAAGACAATGAAGAAACAAAGATTTAAATAAATGGAAGCATATATCATACTCATGGATAGGAAGAACTAGTGTCATTAAAATGTCCACACTACCAAAGCAAAATATAGATTCAATGCAATCACTTTTCACAGAACTAGAACAAATAATACTAAAACTTATATGGAACCACAAAAGACCCCAAATAGCCAAGGCAATCTTGAGAAAGAAGAATGAAGTTGGAAGTACTACACTATCAAACTATATCATAAGACTGTAACGCTATACATCCTACTATAATACTATATGACTGAAGTAATAAAAATGGTGTTGTAGAGGCTAAAAAACAGACAACAGATCAATAGAACAGAATAGAGCCCAGAAATAAACCCACACCTATATGGTCAATTAATCTATGACAAAGGAGGCAAGAACATACAATGGAGATAAAGACAATCTTTTTAATAAATGGTGTTGGGAAAACTGTACAGATACATGCAAAATAAAATGAAACTAGACCACCTCACAACATATACAAGAATAAACTCAAAATGGATTAAAGTCTTAAATATAAGACTTAAAACCAAAAAACTCCTAGAAGAAAACATAGGCAGTAAACTCTCTGATATTATTCTTAACAACATTTTTGTTGATATATCTCCTTAAGCAAGGAAACCAAAAAGAAAAAAACAAACAAACGGGAGTATGTCAAACTACAAAGGTTATGCACGATGAAGGAAACTATCAACAAAATGAAAAGACAACCTACTGAATGGGAGAAGATATTTACCAACAATACATCCAGTAAGGACTTAACATCCAAAATTTATAAAAAAATTCATACAACTTAACACCAAAAAAAAAAATCCTATTAAAAAATAGGCAGAGGACCTGAAGAGGACAATTATCCAAAGAAGGCATACAGATGGCCAACAGACATATGAAAGGATGTTCAAAGTCACTAATCAGAGAAATGCAAATGAAACCACAATGAGATACCATCTCATACCTGTCAGAATTACTATTACTAATAAATCAACAACCAGGTGTGGTGAGGATGTAGTGAAAAGGGAACCATTGTGCACTGTTGGTGGAATTGCAAACTGGTGTAGCCAGTATGGAAAACAGTATGGAGGTTCCTCAAAAAATTAAAAATAGAACTACCTTACGACCCAGCAATTTCACTTCTTGGTATTTATTCAAGGAAATACAATACACTAATTTGAAAAGCTATAAGCGTTCCTATTTTTACTGCAACATTACTTATAATAGCCAAGGTATGGAAGCAACCAAAGTGTCTATCAATAGATGATTGGATAAAGAAGATGTGGTACAATGGAATATTACTTGGCCACAAAAAGAATGAAATCTTATTTGTGACAAGTGGGATGGACCTAGACGGTATTATAGTAAATAAAATAAGTTAGACACAGAAAGACAAATACTGCATGATTTTATTCAATGCAATCACTTTTTTTTTTCATTTGATGAATCTAAAGAACAATATAAACAAACAAAACAGAAAAAGACTCAGGGATACAGAGAATAAACTGATGGTTGCCAGATGGGAAGGGGGTTAAGGGGCTGAGTAAAAAAAGTGTAAGGGAGTAGGAAGTACAAATGGTAGTTACAAAATAGTCATGGAAATGTAAATAAAGTACAGTACAGGGAGTATAGTCAATATTGTAATAACTATTGGGGGAATCACTACATAAATTATATGTGTAACCACTATGCTGTATACCTGAAACTAATATAAAATAATACTGAATGTCACTGTAATTAAAAAATGTTTTTAATGGTTAAATAAAAGTTGCATGCTATTAACTTGCCCTGAGCACTTTCACCCACTGCTTCTTAAGCAGCTCCACACCAGGACCCCCATGTTAAATACATGCTGTGCATAGGAAACAGACATTTATCAAGACCAACAAGGTTCAAACACCAGGAAGGAGAGGTAAATTATACATCAGAAATAAAGGTTACTCTTTCCAACCAGGCTTTTGAGGGAAAAAGCTTTGTTAGATGTGCACTGTGGGAAAACTATGATCAAAGTTAGGTTCAACCTACCAAACCTTTCTAATCTAAACTTGGTACACAACATCTATAGAAATAAGGAGGAAAAAAGCCAAACCTTCATATCCTCACTTTATCTGTAAAGTCGGTGTTTCAAAAAACTTTCAACAATGTTATCTCTGTTTATCTGGTCTCATGAAATCTTTGTGAAAATATTGGTAATTTAGTCCAGAAAACCATTAGTGCTTCCAGGCACGATGGATTCTAGTCCTCCTCTACAACTTATTAGAAAAGTCACTTCCACTCTTGGGGCCTCACTTCCCTCAACAGTTAGAAGAAGTAGCTTGACTAAAAATTCTTTAAAGGTTCTACCTGCTGCCCTTTGTAGCATGTTATATTATAATAACAACACAGTACCCCTGCAGCTTCAGACTCAGGCCCAAAATTCATTCATTCAATAAACATTTATAATTTCAGGCACAGAAAACACAAATATACTAAATTATAAATTCATTAAAGTTTCACATATACTGCTTTTCCTACTTACATATCTAAACATCTCAGAGCTGTATTCCTACTAAAAACAAAACTTGGCTCCAAAATTCTGTAGTTTTTTTCCTAATCACATTTAAGAAGGCCGTGGAACTTTTATTAGTGTATACTAAACCCATTCATCCCCCCCAAAACCTCTATTAAATTATAGTTCACACTTATATATTTTTCTTTTTAAAATCATTCATAGCCTGGACTACTCATTTAGGATTTTTTCCCTTAGTTACTATATGATGGGAGCACCTCTAATTCTGTATGTGTCTTTTTCTTATAACCAACCAACCATTAGCTTCTTGAGATTAGACACAGCATCTTATTTTCCTTTGCATCCCCAGTAAGACTTTTTATAATTTACTTATAATCCATTCCAAGACTAACTCAAAAGAATGTAAAGTGATTCACCTTATCGATATATAAAAATAGTTTTAAAAAATGACTAAAAATCAGCTGGGACAGAGTCTAAATCAAATTATCAAAATTCAGGCCCTGTATCTACCAGATATATGCCTTGTGAGTACTGGCAAGTTATGACCTTTCTAGTCAGTTTGCTCATCTGTAAATATATAATGCTGTACCTCGCAGAAAGCCAGTTAAACACAGACATTAACATAATCAGCTGTGTAGCCAAGCACTGTTGGTTGGATTTAAATCATAGCTCCATCACATAGTAACTGTATGATCTTGGGTGTCTTACTTAATTTCTTTGAGTGTCTTCATCTGCTCTAAATAGTAATAATACCACTTTTACAGCTAATATAGAAGTTAAATAAAATAATATATGTAAAGCACTCAACACAGTGTTAGATACATAGTAAGTATTCAATAAAAAGTAACTACTCATAGTAAGCACCATCTCCAGGTTGTTTATGAAAATGTGATATGTAAGAGGAAAATGGCTCTGAATTTAAAGTGCTATGAAATGTTTGGAATGCTTACTACTATTACTCATATCTAAAACTATGGATCAAATTAATAAAAATGAGGAAAAAACATGTCCAAAGGCAGTAGTCTTAAGAAACATTTTTCTAAATATAGTTCCTTACAGCTAGCTCTCTTTTGCATTTCTGGTCTCCTTTCAAACATCTTTAACACTGCTATAAAGCAGGAGTGGAAATGCAAGATATGTACTTGGAACTGACAGGAAAGGTGAAGTGTGGGGTTTTTCCACCAAATTGGGGCAAAACTGACATGTCTCTTCCTTTGAGCCCTGAAGGAGGTAGTAATGGTTAATCTGCAGTTGCCAGGAAATCCAGTTTAAATTGAAGCAGCTGCTGAGTTGTTTTTTTTTTTTTTTAGTGTTTTGTTTTTTGTTTTTCCTGATACTACTAGAACACAGTGATGTCCTTGGGTCTATGGCTTGCTATGCATGATGACAGAAAGCACAGCCAGAACATGAAGGCAGCAGAGGACATAAAAAGGCCAGGACACAAGAAAAATACTCAAAAAGTCAATGTAGCATGATCACCAACGGGAAGTGTTTCATGAGCATGTGTTGAATAGGCCGGCATGTGTATAGTAACTGTGATATAATTATGCTTTATGCATTATGATGTTTACATGAATAATGTCAAAGAAAAGGCTGATTTGTGTTACATATACAGAGTCTTAAAATATCAGAACCAGAAGAGCCTTCAGAGAGTAATCAGTCCAGCATTATTGTTATTATGGGTACAGGAACCAGGGAAGAGATGCTTATTCGTGGTTACAGAGACAAGTCAAAGAGAAGACGTGGGACTAGAATCCAGGACTGTGCTGATTGTGGACTTGAGCATTAAGTATGTAAGAAGGGAATATATTAAAAGCTTTATCATTTGTGGACAAATATCCAGAGATGGCTTAAAAACTCCCAAATTTACAAGTGCTACTAGCTGTAAATGGGAGACATTCCTTAGCTAAGTAACTCACCCATCCACCACCATCTCATCAAATGCTTTCCAAATGCTTACCTCAGGAAAGTAGGAAATTCCAACATGTCATAGACCTCTGAGACTCCTCAAGAATAGCCAGAGCTGTGTTTGGTAAGTTTATCAAAGTGAAATGTCTAAAACAAAGCCCCAATCTGTAAAGGGTAAAAAGGCAGAGAGCTCATTACCCAGCTGTTGTCCAAGAGTCCTATAACTAATCTTTGAAAAGAGAGCTTATTAATGGAAATAAAAATTAAATTCTCAAATCTAGCATTCTAGGCTTTTAAAAACCTATCCCCAACCTCTATTCTCCAGCACTCCCCTCTCCTCAACAATGCTCTAGGCAAATTAAACAGGTACTTGGCTTTTCAACTTTGTTTAAAAAGTAAGAGGAGTGTGTGCTTACTTTTCTCCACAAAACTTTTGTCATATCTGTAAATTCAAATCCTAAACATCCTTCAGACCCAGCTCAAGGATCCCAACTTTCTATAAAAAGCCCACATTACCATGACCAATCTCCTTTGGTTCCAAACCTTGTTAACCTTCTCCCCAATCCAGTGTTTCTCACTGCCTTCTCCCATTTCCTTTCATTTAATTCAACCTGTGCTTTGCCACATCAGACTAGTCGCTTCTCTCCAAGTGCAATCAATCTTCACTGCCTCTGGAGCTTGGCTCTGTCTAGACTGTTTTTTCCTTGTCAAAATCATACTAATCCAGTTATAGTTCACTAGAAAGAAGGTTGGGCAACTTGGACTCACAATATCTGAGTTGTAATCCCAGCTCCATCAATTCCTAGCCAAGTGTCCCATCCTGGTCTACCTCGTTCTTTCAACTAGGTAACATAACCTTCCAATGTAAAATCAGATAATGAACTTAAGTTATTAATTATACCTAATAACTTAAGCTCTCTGAGGGATACAAAGTTACACAAGGTATGACCTCTGCCCTCTAAGAGTTTATGATGTTACATGAGTGGGAAAATAGAAGGTAGCAGAGCCTGGTAGAGAGAAAAACTGACCTAGAGTCGAGACATCATGGCCCTGGTCTCACCTCTGCTACAGAATCTGTGGAATCTGGGCAAATACCTTCCCTTTATAGGATCTCAGCTTTCTTCTTCTGTAAAACTAGCAGGGGTTAATCAGAGATTTTTAAGGGACCTCTCCACTTTTGTATTCTGTGGAAAATAACCACAGTACTAGCCCATTCATGAGGTGAGCCAAAAGGGTGGTTACAGATAATGCCTATGTAACCAGAAACAAGCTGTTAGATTCAATGGAAGCTGCTCTGCTACCGACAGATCCAATGGAATCTGAAAGTGGGGTGGGGATGGGAAAGTCAAAGCCAAATGATGAATGCATTTGCTGCTAGGAAGTCATGGCTATCACAAGCATACTTCTCAATCACAGGTAGCTCTGCACAAGCATTCAGATTCCCAGGTCCCTGACCATGCAAAGGAGCCTCACTACCCAGGAGGAGAGATACGAACCAAACAGGAGCCTAGACGGGTAAACAATGAATAAAGCCAAATGAAGCATAGCTCATTCTCCCCAGAACTGAGGATGTATTTTGGGCCTCCCCAGTGGTAAGAAGCAGGTAAAAAGGGAGCAATAAAACAGGGCTCCAGTGGTTGAATTTTTCAAAACATACACTGAATGTCAAGTTCTTTTAGCTAAAAATATAGTTTTTGATTTATAGGACTTACAACTACAAAGTAGTAGCAAAAAAAAATCCTTTTGTAAACATCAGAAAATAGTAAAAATAGGTTTTGCAACTAGTCAGATTCAAGTTCAAATTCTTATTACCTACAAGACCCTGAGTAACTTACTTAACATCACTGACCCTAAGAAACCCACCTTATAGGTTTAGCCCATGTTAGAATATATTTATATACTATTTATATAGCTGTCTCTGCCATTAGACCGAATAGTTTGAGAGCAGCAACAATATTTTAATCCATATTCGTGATCCCCTAAGATAGTACCTGGCATACAGTAGGGGCTTTAGGAAATTGAGTAAATGTGTGTCCAGTCCTATTCTAGCTGCTGTAAGAAAATAATGATCACGATAATGTTGAACATAATAATAAAACATAACAAAGATCATTTACTATATATGTCAGACATAATTCTAAAAGTTTTAACTTTTTTCCTACTCCCATGTCACACTTACCTGATGAAGTAGGTATTACTGTCCCCACTTTGTTGATGAGAAAACTGAGGTACAGAAAGGTTAAATAACCTGCCCAAGTCCAAAACAGGCAGATCCATAAAGAAAAAAGTAGTTTAGTGTTTGCCACGGGATGAGGGAAGGGGGAGAATGAGAAGTGACTGTTAATAGTAAAAAGTTTCTTTTAATGAAAACATTCAAAAATGAGATAGAAGAGGTAGTTGCACAAGTCTGTGTATATAAGCGTGGATTTTATGGCATATGAATTACACCTTAATAAAGCTGTTATACACACACACACACACACACACACACACACAAACACACACACACACACTTGCAGAAGGTCAGAGAGTTAGGAAGTGGCAGACCCAGAATTCTAACCCTTAAAATCAGAGTTTTTAACCACGATTCTATATTGCCCTGGAGAAACTTAAAATCTAGTACTATCTGGTTATTTTTCACATATAATGTAGGTAGGTAGGTAGGTACAGACAAACATAGACAGATGGAGCCTATAGATGTTGGAAAGAAACAAGGCCTGGAATTTCATGTGTTCAATAACATTTGATTGAATTGAACTTAAAAATAAGCTCATTTATTAATTTAATTCCTGACTCCAAGGCACTCGCAGTATAAAATGTGGCACAGACATGTTAATAAACTACCCGATATAAACAAGAAGGAAACACATGTATGCAAAAATAATTTCCCTGGGGAAGCATCTGTTACAAAGTGGTCTGGCAGAGATAGTTACTATTCACTGGATATCTGTGAGTTCCCCCATAGTTCTCAGATTTCTTAAAAGTTAGGCAGTGCTAACGATCTGTGAACAGAAGTGACCTGTCTCTCTTTGAAGCAGAAGTATCCAAGAGTTAATATATGACCCTCCAGCTCTCACTCTCCTGCAAAGGCACCCTGGAAGTCTCATGTTGACATGGTGGCATCACAAGACTAAAGTAGCATAAATACCCTAGTCATCATCTCTCTAAGGATAAGTTCCCTCTAGAGACACCAGGCCCACATTGGAATTCATATGAGCAAGAATTTAACAAATTTTTTTTTTATATTAAACCACTGAAATCTTGTGGACAATTTGTTACCACAGCATAGGTCTTCCTGTCCTAAGTATATCAAGAAATGAACCCAGAATATATGAAATCGGATCTGTACTCTGCCACTTATTATTTTGGCTAAGTTATTTGACTCAATGGTCCTTGACTTACTCATTTTTAAAATGAAAGGAGAGACACTGTACCCTCAAGAGTTGTTATGATAATTAAACAAAATATGTAAAAACACCTGGCATAGTGCAACCTGCCTTTTGAAATAAAAATAACGGTTGGCTGAGAAATTATTCTAATAGGAGTCTATGTTGTCAAAGGCAGGCATTGTGTTTGGAGAAAGAACTGTGTTTTAACTAATTCAGAAAGAACAGTTATTTATTTCTCTGGGTACAGAAAAAGCCCATACTCCTATTAGCATAACACTACATATCCAAATGACCTCCTAAGCACTGCTACACTTGATTGTCACAAAAATTTGGTAAGGTAAAGATCCTTATCAAAGAAAGATTAATACAAGTCACCAGAGCTTAATCTACACCTACCTATAAATCAGTGGGAGAAGAGTACCCTCACCACCTCCAGGTGTGATGAAGCAGTACCATAATTCACTCTGCCTCAAAATAGCTCCCCCTGACCAATGACAGTGCCTAAAATTTCTTAAGGCATTTACTCCAGGAAGGAGTAACATGTCAACAGTACATTAGTTCTTATAAACCAAACAAAACACCTATCTAAAAATTAATAAAAAGAAAACAAAGTGTCATTCTCAATCTATTCAATTAACAAAAGAATTCTAATGAAGGTATAAAAAACTATAATCGCTCATGATAAATTATAAAATCTCATGAACACAGGACTCACTGAACATGTACTGATTATCCAGAACTCTTACTCTCAAGTAGAATAAAAACTGAACACACATAGCTATGATATAAGAAAAAAAAAGTAAAATGCCAGAATAATATTAATAAAATGTCACAGAAGAAATGAGGCTAAAGAAATCACTTCTCAAAGGAAAGGCAACATGAAAATTGGCATTTTGGCTGAGTTCTAAGAATCAGAAGCCTCTTGGAAAGCTAAATAGCATTAGGAATTCTGGCTCTTTAAAGGAACATCACAGAGTTCTATAAAATGAACCTACAATACAAAGAGCTCTGACTTTGCGGCCAAACGAAGTAAATGTGTCCTGCCTCTGTCCTTTACCGCTGTGTTACCTCAAGGACGTTGTTTAACCTCCCTGATCTCAATTTCCTCAATAAAATGGAGAATAGTGCCACTTACCTTACTGGAGATTGTTGAAAAAATTAAATAAGGAATAAATGGTTTGATAAATGATTGAGAAAATGCCTGATAAACTGAAATTCATAGTTAACATTTATCTTAAAATGAATATCCTTGAGATCAACCTCTCTATTCCTATACCATGACAGAATAAACTTAAGTAATTTTCAATTTTTAAATTACCATTGGAATTAAATACTATTAAATTTCCAATAAATTATACTTGAAACTTTAAACCCAATTAAGTTTTACTTTTAAATGTAGATCCCTCACCCCCTTCTCTAGGTTTCTGCAGAATTTCATACAAACTTGTAATAATTTTTTTTCTATGTCCCTCTCCTCTAATAAATTTTGAGTACCTCCAGGTCAAAGATCATAAGCAATTTGCTTCTAAGTCACTGTCTAAGCAGTAAATGTTGAGTCTATAAATAAACAGGCCTCTACTACTTTAAAGAAAGTCTGCATGGTCGAAAACCCTTCATTCATCCAAAAATGTTTATTAAGTGCTTTCTATGTGCCTGGCAATGAATGGGACTGACATAACCACTGCCTTTATGGATTTACTGTCTAATAGGAAAACAGATATGGAACAAATAATTACAAGGATAATGAAACTTTGTTTTTTTAAATACAGATTGCTCTGGGAGCTTAGCAGAGACAAGAGCATGTGGTCACAGAAAATGTAGACAGAAAGGTACCTTCAAGGTCAGAGAGTCTACATACTTTTTTTTAAAGCAACCAGTAGTAAACAATCTCTCCCCCTCCCCAACCCTTACTCTTTATGTGGCTAGTCTAGAATCCAGGTCACCTGACTGCTAGAGGTTACTGTTCTTTTTGCTATTCCAATTCACAGATCTCTAAACCAAATGGATATAGATGCTATATATAAAGAGTTAAAGACAGTGTTTATTTAAGGAAGGGGGGAGGAAGGATCCTTATGTTATGATGGATTGTGCTTGCCTGTTATTTCTCTGAAGTTACACTCTTAAACACAAAAATAAATATTTCTGTCCTTCAATGAGATCGAGGAAAAACAACTACTTAGAAGTGTCTCTTATACTACAAAACCTTGGTCTTGGTTCAGGGTTGCCAATTACTTTTTGAAATATCTGATATTACCTTGAGTATTTTTTAACATGAAGGCAGATTTTGTACCTTTTCAATAAGATAGGAAACAGAAGACATTCATGCTGGGGTGAATTATAATTTCTTTCAGTATAGGTCACAACTTAATAGTAAATGCCTATGAAAAAAAAGGCACTGGGGCTTAGGAAACCAGAAAAAGAGCAAATTCAAAAAGTCAAAATAAGCAGAAGAAAAATTGTAAGAATTAGAGCAAAATCACTGAGATTTGAAAACAGGCAATCAACATAAAAAAATCAACAAAATCAAAAGCTAGTTCTTTGAAAAGATCAATAAAATCAATAAGCCTCTAGCCAGTCTAAGAAAAAAAAGAGAAAAGACACAAACTACTAATATCAGACATGAAAGAGGAACATCACTACAGATGTTAATGCCATGGAAATTAAAAGAATAATGAAGAAATACTATGAACAATTCTAGATGAAATAGACCAATTCCTTGAAAGACACCGTCTAACAAAACATACATGAAATGGATATGAATAGATCAATATCTATTTAAAAATTTGAATCAGTAAGTAATAATCTTCTAAAAACAGAAAGCACCAAGTCCAAATGGGTTCATTGGTGAATTCTACCAAACATTTAAGGAAGAAATTATATCAATTCTTTACGATCTCTTTAAGAGGATAGAAACAAAAAGAATACTTCCTAACTCATTCTATGAGGCCAGCATATTACCCTAATACCAAAACCGGACAAAGACATTACAAGAAAACTACAGGCCAGTATTACTCATGAACACAGATGCAAAAATCCTCAACAAAATATTAGCAATTGAATCTAAAAAAAGTATTAAAAGAATTATGCACCATGGCCCCGTGGGATCCATCCCCAGGTACACAAGGTTGGTTCAATGTTCAAAAAACAATCAATATAATCTGTCACATCATCAGACTAAAGAAAAATCACACAATCATATCAACAGATGCAGAAAAAATTTTTGACAAATTATTGCACCCATTCATGATAAAAATTCTCAGTAAACCAGGAAGAGGGAAACTTTCAACTTGATAAAGACTACAAAAAACCTACAACTAACATCACACTTAATGATGATAAACTTGAATTTTTCCCAATAAGATCAAGTACAAAGCAAGGATGTCCTCCTCTCACTATTGCTTTTCAATAGTATACTGAAAGTGCTTGCTAATGCAATAAAGCAAGAAAAGGAAATAAGAGGCAAATAGATTGAGAAGGAAGACATAAACATGTCTTTGTTCACAGACGAAATATTCATCCAATTAGAAAATTCAAAAGAACTGGCAAAAGAATTCCTAAAACTAGTAAGCACTTAAAGCAAAGTTGCAGTATACAAGGTAAATTACAAAAGTAAATTTCCTTTCCATATATTAACAATGAACAAGTGGGATTTGAAATAAAAAACACAACACCATTTACAGTAGCACCCCCCAAAAATGAAATACTTAGGTATAAATCTAACAAAATTTGCACAAGATCCATATAAGGAATACTACAAAACTCTGATGAATGAAATACAAGAACTAAATAAATGGAAAGATATTCCATGTTTAGGGATATAAAAACTCAGTACTGTTAACATGTCAGTTGTTCCCAACTTGATCACCAGATTCAATACAATCCCAATAAAAATTGCGGCAAGTTATTTTATGGATACTGATAAGATGATTCTAAAGTTTACATGGAGATGCAAAAGACTCACAATGGTCAACATGATATTGAAAGAGAAGAACAAAGTTGGAGGACTGACACTACCCAACTTCAAGACTTACTTTAAAGCTACAATAATGAAAACAGTATGGTATTGGTGAAAGAACAGACAAATAGATCAATGGAACAGAATAGAGAGGCTAGAACAGACCCATATAAATAGAGACAACTGATCTTTGATGCAGGAACAAAGGTAATAGTGGAGCAAAGACAGCCTCTCCAACAAAAAAAAGTGCTGGAACAAATGGAAATCCACATGCAAAAAACGAATTTTGACACAGGCCTTATACCTTTCACAAAAATTAACTCAAAATAGGTCACAATAGATCACAAAATGGATCACATGTAAAACACAAAACTACAAAACTCCTAAAAGAGAAAACCTAAATGACCGTGGGTATGGTGACGACACTTTAGATACAACACCAAATACATGATCCATGAAAGAAATAATTGAAAAGCTGGACATCATTTAAATTAAAAACTTCTGCTCTGCAAAAAATATCAAAAGAATTAGTTAGAAGATATGCCACAGATTGGGAGAAAATATCTGCAAAAGACATACCTGTTAAATATAGAAAGAACTCTTAAAACTCACCAATAGCAAGACAACCCAATTTAAAAAAATGGACCAAAGACTTTAACAGACACCTGACTAAAGAAGATATACAGATGGAAAACAAGCATATGAAAAGATGTTGCACATCACGTTATAGGGGAAATGCAAATTAAAACAATGAGACCACTATACATACACCTTTAAGAATGGCCAAAATCTGAAATACTGACAAATACTAATTGCTGACAAGGATGTGAAGCACAAGGAACTCTCATACATTGTTGATGGGAATGCAAAATGATACAGCCATTTTGGAAAGCAGTTTGGCCATTTCTTACTAAAACTGAACATTCTAACATCTGATCCAGCAATCATACTCAAAGGAGCTAAAAACTATCCACACAAAAGCCTGCACAAGGATGTTTATATCAGCTTTATTCACAATTGCCAAAACTTCGAAACAACCAAAATGTCCTTCACCAAATGAATAAACTGTAACACATCTAGACAATGGAATATTATTCAGTGCTAAAAAGAAATGAGCCATCAAGCCACAAAAATACATTGAGGAATCTTAAATGTATACTACTAAGTGAAATAAGCCCACCTCATAAGGCTACATACTGTACGATTTCAACTATACAACATTCTGGAAAAAGCAAAACTATGGAGACAATGAAAAGATCAGTTGTTGCAGTGGGGAGGGGCCAGAGGACTTTTAGGGAAATTAAATACTCTGTATGATATTATAATAATGTATATATGTCATTATATATTTATCCAAATCCCCATATTGTATAACGCCAAGAGTGAACCCTAAGGTAAACTATGGACTTTGAGTGATCATGATTTTTCAATGGAAGTTTATCCTTGATAAGAAATGTACTATTCTGGTGAGTGATAGTGATAATGGGAGAGACTATGCATGTGTCGGGGCTGGAATATATGGGAAATCTCTGTACCTCCCTCTCAATTTTGTTGTAAATCTAAAATGCTCTAAAAAAAAAAAAGGGCAATACATTTAAGGAAAAGAGTGGGGAGTCCCAGTTGATTTCATTTATTCGTTGCGTACTTTGGGGGCAAGAACAAAGTCTGTCTGGTTCCCTACTGCCTTCTCTAATAATATAATGTCCAAGTCTTGGTACATAGTGGTACTCAAAATACAGGCATATCTTGGAGATTCTATGAGTCTGGTTCCAGACCACCGTCATAAAGCAAATAACACAATAAAGCTAATCACAATCTTTTTGCTAGTGGAGAATCTTGCTGTCAATTAAAAAAAAAAATCTGTGAATCACAATAAAGTGCAATGAAATAAGGTAAGCCTGTGTATTTGCTGAAAGCCTGAATGAAGGAACACTTTTTAATAGGTTTTCTTTCTCTATACTAGTATCAGAACCAGGATCTGAAACTCTGCCTCTATACTCCAGGGGTGTTAATGTATATTACATGCCTATGATAGAGCTGCATCCATTTCTCAGAGAAGATATCTAGTAGCCAGGTAGGAATTATCACTTGTGACAAATTATATTTTCCGAAGACTACTACAACCCCATCAGGAAGCAGATTCTAATTATCCTCCCCATGTATCTGAGCTAGACCAGCCCAACTAATAGGATACAGTGGAAGTAATGCTGTGTCACTTCCAAACCTAAGCCAAAGACGCCCATTCATCTTTTGTCAGGTCTTCTTGCATGCTCCCTAGAAGGAGGAAGCTCCTTTATTCATTCAACTTCAACAAATATTTGTTATGAATTCCCAATGTGTCAGGCATTGAGAATGCAATAATGAACCAATCAGCCACTGTCACTGTCCTCACAGAGTTTATACTTTAGAACAAGGATCCCCAAATCTAGGCTACGGACCAGTACCAGTCCATGGCTTATTAGGAACAGGGCTGCACAGCAGGTGAGCAGCAGGTGAATGAGAGAAGCTTCATCTGTATTTGCAGCTGCTCCCCAGCACTAGCATCACCGCCTCAGACCCATCTCAGATTATTAGGCATTATAGTCTCATAGGAGCATCAGTCCCTGGTACCAAAAAGGTTGGGGATTGCTGCTCTAGAGGAGGAAGGAGATAAAAGGCAGGTGGTACAGACTACTACATCCTATAATTACAATGTGTAAGAGATGCTCACAAAGAAGCAAACAGATTTGCTTGAGAAAAGCAAGACAAGAAAAAACTCAAAGGCTGTAACATTTAAACAAGCCCTGACAAAGTAGTAGTTAGCCATGTTGGAAGGAGAAGCAGAAAAACATTTTAGGGAAAAGAATAGCAGGAGCAAATGCACTGAAGCAGAAAACTCAACATGCTCTCAGAGGAACTGAGACAATGAATGTGGATGGAACAGAGTGAATAAGGTGGAGAGTGGCACAAACCCAGAGCATAGACTTTGAAACAATGCTGTTGGGATAATCATAGATCAGTGAATGCAGCATATCAACAGATTCATCTCTTAAAATTATAATTTAAATATTTAAAACTAGCTTTCTATATAACTTCAAATATAAAACAAAAAAATTCAAGTAAGTGCTGATTCTGCATACTGTAAGACTAGATGTAGTCACATAGCAAACACATATTTAAAAACAGGAATGTTTCCAAGACAAAGGAACACATGGTTTGAAGGTCTTCCTGTAATTAACCTCGTTAAAATTTCAGGACACAGAAAGACAGAACTGACTTTATCATTGCCTCATTAATGGTGTATTTCATGAATCATACCTGATTTGACCTAGTTTCTTTAGCAGTCATCTCAAAATGTTTCACTGAAACTATACTCCTTAGCCTGTCACCAAAACATGCCCTGTCTAAAAAGAAACAGCCCCTTTACAGAATCCAGAACACCATAGGGGCTCCTTACACATCCTCCCCAAAGGCTTGTCCTCTTATCAGATGTCAAGCTCATGATAAAAAAAAAAAAAAAAAAAAGGGAGGTGGGCTTTACACAATTCATACTATTGCCAAACATCTGTCCCTGCACCCAAAGACAACTGAAATAATCAGCTGAAAAAATCATTACTGGCAATAGTTTCCAGAAAACCACCTCACAGGCCTGGATCCTCTCAGCAAACACTACCTTATAACATGGTCCTTTGGTCTAGAAAGCTGTCTCTTAACACTGGTTGAAATTAGTAAGTTCCAAGGTATAAATGAACTGATAAAATTTTATTATGGTATAACAGTTTCAGGAAATATAAGTGCTATTACTTTAATATGTGTGCTCTTAATTTTAGTCTTATTATTTGAAAGGATTGGTAGCTTTTTCTGCCTGTGCAACCTAGCCTATGAATGTTGACTGTACTCTCAGTAATAATCATAAAAAAGGAGCCATTTGGTCCCCTCTCCAGGACAGTCTGAATAACAGGCACTCTACATTCTTTGTACTATTGTTGCAACACCCATGGAACAACACTCTGAAGGGATTGCTTCTCGGGTTGAGAGATCTGAGATACACCTACTACAATTCTGGTTATCAGCACTTAACCAGGGTAAGGGCCCCTCGTCCCTTTTCCTAACCACTGAGCCCGGTGGTGGCAGGAGACAAAAATAAAGCTTGCTCTTGTTTTTGCGCATGACATTTGCTCCGGTGGTAAATGACAGCTCTTATTTTCATCTTCAGAACTAGGAAATTAGTCTTTAACTAGATAAAACATCCACAGAGCAGCCTCACCAGTAAGCAAAGAAAACCAAGGGAGCTTGTAGTTAATGCCTGTGGACAAGAATGCTTTAATGATAATAACAGTGGGGAAGAGATAACCTAGTATTTGAAGTAAACCACTAGACCACTGATTCATTCTGAGGACTTCACTCTGGACTTGAATCTTGTGGTTAGCAGAACAGGGCAAAGAATGATTCTCCAAAATTAGACAATGAAATACTTCAGTCAGATTAAATTCCCATGCATGATGAATGAGAGATAAATCATTTGCAGAAGTGATCCAAAGAACTATCTGGGGCACAGGAAATTTGGAAACAGCAGAGTTCAACAAAAATGTCAAGGAGGAACTCCTCAAGGAAGTTGAAACTGCAGCTGGAAAGGAAGGAATTCTACTTTACTAAAGGAGAAAAAAACAAAGTAGTAAAGCAAAATCTTGCATTCAAGTTCTGACTCCTAAACGGAGTCTGTGACTTCCCTTTCAAGACCAGGGGTATTTTGTCTGGGGCCAATGAACAATTTTTAAACTGAGAAAAATACAGGTCTATACAATTCCTATAAAAGATCTCTCCTTAGTCCATCCAGAGAAAAGAAAATGGACATGGCTGCCAAGCTGACATTTCGGAAAGCAGTTTTATGGTAATTTATACCACAGGATCAGCTTCTCAGGAATTGGGTCATTAGAACTCTTGTTTGCTAAGCCAGGCACTTTGCAGTGTCCTAGATGCAGAGGCTGTAACAACCAATATAAAAATACCGAGAGGGCTGTGTTGGGAGCACTAGCTTTCAGCTGTATGAACATCACGAGCAAACATTCCAAGACAGGGTAGAGCAGAAAAGGCATTGGTAAGAGTCAGAGAGTCAGAGCTGGAGTGTCATCTTCTCTACTTATTCATTATAAAACTTTAGGCCCCTAACTCTCTGGGACTTATTTCCACATATGGTAATAACGCTTTACTTTGTATGTATACAGTAAGTATAAGGCTTATAACAAAAAAGCAACAGTCCCCTACATGACTCCTGATTTCTGCTTCTCAAGGCAATCACTTTCAACTTTCAGCTCTTCTTCCTAGTATTTATGTATTTCCAAAAAACATGCTTATACTGGCTCTTCTAGGAGTCAATTTTAGTCACTATCATCTTTCTGTTATGAAGATGTTCTTTTACACCATCATCATCACCCCTACAACCATCCATACACGTGTATATATACTTCTCTTCCACTAACATGGTTACATGTTAATTTTTACTAAATTAATATTTAGGATATTCCCATTCTATGAAACACTACTTAGCAATCAAAAAGAATGAACAATTATAACACACACCACCACTTGGATGGATCACAAGGGAATTATGCTGAGTGGGAAAATAAAGCTCACATACTATATGATTTCACTTCTATATTATCTTAAAACAACAAACTTATACAGAAAAACAAATTAATGGCTGCCAGGAGTCAGGAATGGTGGGGGGTGGTAGGGTGCTATAAAGGGGTAGCATTGGGGAAATCTTTGTAGTAATGAAATAGCCTGTATCTTGATTGCAGTAGGGGTTACACAAATCTACACATATGATAAAAATGACACATCGTACAAATGTCATTTTCCTGGTTTTGATACCATACTATAGTTACACAAGATCTATCCATTGAGAGACATTGTGTAAAGGGTATATAAGACCTCCCTGTACTCTTTGCAACTTCCTAAAACTCTATAATTATTTAAAATGAAATATTTTTTTTAGTCTATGTTCATGCCACCCTGAACATGCCCCATCTTGTCTGATCTCGAAAGCTAAGCAAGTTTGGGCCTGGTTAGTACCTGGATGAGAGGCCACCTAGGAAGACCAGGTGCCATAGGTGGGGGGAAAAAGTTAAAATGAAATGTATTTAAAAATTAATATTCTAAGTTTACATTACTATGATTTTCAGTTAAGCCACATAGTGGATTATGACTGTGTTGCCATTTTTGGACAACTAGAATTCTAGTTTTTTCTAGAATTAATAGTTGATTCATTTTTTAATCTGCCTGGTTTTAATATCCCTTTCCCCAATTCATCTCCAAATTCTCCAAAATAACTTTAAGATTCCTTTTAATACAGTCATACATGTCAGGTAATTTATTGGCTTCATTTCATCTTTTCTTTAAAATGTCTCTCTTGGAGACCTCCAACCTCTTGTTTCAATCTGGTAACTCTCTCCAGTCTTTAGGCCTCCTGCATAGCTGTGGTCCTGGAATTTCTACTCACTCTTCTTTCTTCAATTCCTCCCATTTCCTGGATCCATGCCTTCCTCTTTCTTTTCTGCCTCATTATGATACATCAAACCACTAAGTTTCCTGAAATAGCATACGTTGGGGAATCTTTTGAGAGGTCTGAAAATGTCCTCCCCCCCCCACCTTCATATTTGTTAGTTTTGACTGGGTATAGAATTCTAGGTTGGAAATCATTTCTTTCAAGACTCCAATATTGCTTTCAAGATGTCTAACACCTTTGTATGTGTCCTATTAATTGTCTCTTCAAGCTTTTACAATATTCTCATTCTACACAGTGTTCTGAGATTTCATGATGATTTCTTTATTCATTTTATTGAGCACTTGATGGGATTTTCAACTTAAACATATGTGGACTTAAATTCTGGGAAATTACATTATTCCTTTGATGATTTCATTCACTCTATGATCTAGCATCTAACTACAAGACCCAGAGATCTAAAGAGAAAAAACTAGAGAAACTGGGGAAGAAAATAAAAACTAATTAAATCAATTCACTTAAATTTAAATAACCTTTACATTTAAATAAATCTTAAACCCATCCTCTAATTTGTTTCTTTCCTGTTTTCTACTTATTTGTTTTTATTCTTTACTTCTGATATATTTTTAAGTGTCCCGAAGTTATTTCTTATTGTCGTTCTATAGGACCCTATTATTGTTTCACTTAGGCAGTATCTTCTCTGATCAGGTTTTTTCAAACTTTCTTTTGCTTTCTACATTGTCTCTCTTGTGCTCTCCCTTCCCTCTGCTCTTTCTTTTTGGGAAGTGGGGTTCCTTTACTCTGTTTTTGTTCCTGTTATTTATATTAGCGGTTTTTCTCCAATATCAGGTGATCTTTGCCTAGTCTTTCATATTTAAGAGTAAAGTACACAGAGATATACTGTGGCAGGACATGTTCACTTCTAGGCTTCACTGTAACAAGAGAATATCAAGGCAACTTTTTATTGGGGAGGCTCTGAAATGCCTATGAGTTAGTTTCTCAAAAAGGAATCCTCCAATCTTTTACCTGAGGAGAATAAACCTGAATTCCTATGTCTGGGAGCTAAGAACTGGACAGACACCTTCACTTAATCCCTGTTTATAGAATACTCTCTTTTACTTGCAGCTAAATTTGGTATTCCCAAGTCCAGAGCCTCTCTGATTCTATTTCTCTAGAGAATAAATCTCCAAAGTTCTGCTGAAATAAAAATCTGGGGGTTTAATTGTTCCTTGTATAACCTCAGAATTCCTGTTTTCAGATCTGCCTCTAATCCTAACATTCAAGATGCTTAGAACCTCCAATGTCTAGGGCTTTCTAGAATTCTGTACTATAAAAAAGGCTTTGTTCATATTCACATTTCTTTGGTAGCCTTAGCTTTCTGCTTTCCCTAATCCACTAATTCAATCATCACTTATGCCTTTCCTTTAGCCTTCTTCTACTCTCTATTTGTGAGTTAACACTAGTTTTATTCCATTTCAATGGCATTTTTCAACTATCTTGTTTTAATTCATCTTACTTTAATTATAAGCCCTCTCATGACAGTCTTGAAAGGAAAAGACATAAAGAATATTAAAGTTCTTGGAAAACTCATAAAGTAAATATTCAATAGTAATGTTAGTGGTAGCACTGTCTGTTTATTATGCTATTATTTAAATAGTTATCCCAATATAAAAACTCTTATACTCTACGGTAGCACCAAATTTTATAAATAAAACATCAAAAATATGTGCAACATATATTATCAAAAGATGCATAACCTCAATATGTGTAATAAGAGCACCATCCCCTGCAATAATGATGACACAAAGAACCTAGAAAAAATGTTCAATAAATTATGCAAAATTCAGATGTACAAATGACCAGTAAACAATAACCAGGAAAAAATATTTAACTTCACTAGTAATTAGGGAGATGAAAAATTAAAACAGTCATGTATTTTTATCTCATTAGATTGGCAAAAATTGTAGAGAATGTTAATATCCAGTGTTGGCAAGGTGTGACAATGTTCCCAATAATAATCAAAAACCTAAAATAAAAGGGCTTTCTTGTTCCTTAGTTCTAATTCCAAGCCTACCACTGACCCACTATGTGACTCTGAACAAGTCGCCTCTCCTTACTGAGCCTCAATTTCCTCATCAGTTTTTAAAAAAACAAGAACAAAACCAAAAATCACTAAGAGTATCTGACTTATCTCACAGAAGTGTTGGGAAGAGAAAAGCAACACTAGTCATGGAAGAACTTAGTAAACTTTATAGTTCAATACAATTTTGCAGTATTTATGAGAAGGAAAACCAGAGTATTCTCAAAAATAAACTGCTTATTGTTGACTAAACATCTTATAAAATAAACAGCTACTTTCTCCAAAGAACTACAGTAAGAAAATTAAAAGGAAGAAATCTAGGCCTAGTTTTACCACATAACTTTAAACAAGTCCTGTAATCTGTTTCAGTTTTGAAGCTCTCTAAGGATTCTGTAACTCTGTGACAAAAAGAGAAATGAAATCCTTGAACCCAAACCTTTGGAATTCAAATTTGCCTGTCTCTTGCCTGATGAGGCTAAATAGAAATCACAAGCCACCTTTGCAGAGACATCTAGTTTACTGGTCTATAAAACTTTTTTTTTTTTTTTTTTTTACTGGCCAACCTTTCTTATTGGTTAAGACTAAACGCCTCTGATAAACCCTGTTCAGTCTTGCATACAAAACATTGGACCCAGAAATACAAGCTACCGGAAGTTTCGTACTGCAGCTCAGCTTTTGTACTCCACTTTCTCTATAGAGAGCAACTTGAAATAATACAATCAGGACTACAGTTTGGGAAGAAAACTCTCAGGGGAAACAACTCCATAGTTCTGCCTGCAGGCATGAGGGCAGAAGAAAGAACACCAGCAGAATAAGTAAAACTGTCCATAAAGGAAATGACAAGAGCTTCCCACTGAAAAAATTAATCAATGAGTATTTATTAAGTCCTGACTGATTCCACAGGAATTATTCTACCCTCAAGGGCCTTTTCCTTCAGATCTCCTAGGAACATTCTTAGCCACTTACTTAGCACTTAACAAACCCAAAAGGCACGCCACTAGACACTTATATTTACATTGGCCAGTTTCTTTCTCAAACCAAACCTATTACTGAGGAATTGCTGCCTCCACTTTACATATAAGAGTTTCAGAGAAATTCTCATTTACCCCAAATCATGGGTTACTATTATTATTTTTATTATTTATCATTATTCTCATTTTAATGATGAGGGAACTGAGGCTGAGAGAGTATAAGTAACTATTAAGAGTGTTAAGTAGCAGGATGGGGTTTTGCCCAAGTAGCTCTACTCTTAAAGCCCATACTAATTCTACTATACCACCTTTCCTGTTCAATGCTAAACCACAAAATGACAGTAAGATTTCAACTCTAATGAGCATGCAGGTAAAAACAAATGATGTGTACAGACTTTTTCTTCAGTTCTTTACAAAGAATAAATGTCATTAATTCTCAAAATCCAAAAAACAGCAACATTTACTGCCAAGAAAATCAAAGGGGAAGGTAACTACCCTAAGATTCAATGGTAGTACCTAAAGAAACTAAGTGTATAGAGCATAAAAAAATGAGGACTTTTTGGACTTTACCAAATGGATTCCATGGGAGCCATGACAGTGATTTCAACTTGCATATCAGGGAAATGAATGCTGTTAAGGTGTAAATAAACCACTCAAAACTACAGATGTCAGCCCCCATCTGCAGGAGACCATAAGCATGAAGATCCTGCCTTGTAAGGCCCATATAAGCTGAACACCTTAGAAAGATGATGCTCAAGCTTAATACAATAGCATCAAGGACACATACATTAGAGCTGAAGACTCTGACCTTTGACCCATCATAGCGACTGGCTTGGGACCAATGCACAGTTCTCCATGCTGCCAGTCAACAGAGCTCACTTTGGAGACACTAAGAACTGTCATCCTTTTGCTCTGTTGCATAAGACTCTATACTTCCCCTCTCTGTGTGTTAACCTGCATGGGTACCTGATTGGTTTATCTGAGAAGGTTCCACTCAATAAACCTGGCATTGTGGAAAGACAAATGCGTTCAAGTGTTACTTCAGTAGCCGCTTTTCTTGCTCACAATAAGGAAAGGTTGTCTTTGGTCCAAGGGCCTCTCACTGTCATGATAAAATCACACTCCCACATCAGCCAATCTCAGTGGCCATCCCAGTGGATCATCATAAAATAACCAGCTGAATAATTTGATTAGCAAATCCTGATATTCCTGGCCTCTTCCAAAATTTTTAATGGAAAGTTTTTCTTGTAACAATATCTCTTTGAGGCCATATGTAACATTCTGACCTATCAAGCAATAAGACAGGCATCAGGGTCTCCAACTCTGCCTGGCTGATGACCTGTGAAAGGACTAACTGACTCATAAGCCTGCATAATTTACTTAACGGCTTTGAGTGTGCTTGGCCCAGAAGCAACAAAGAGCAGCCTCGTAAATTTGCTTCCTAATAATAAGTAAGTGGTCTATCTAGTTTCAGGTCCCGGAAAAGGAAAGAAATCTATAAGCAGCAAGAGAGGAAAAACTTCAGGGAAAGCATCGGAATTCTTTTGTGAGCTGCTAGGGTGAGATAAGAAACAAAAAGAAAGAAAAAGAAAAAGAGGAAAAAAAAAAGAAAAAGAAAGAAAGAAAAGAAAGGAAAAGAGAAAACCCTGTTGACAAAGAGCAACTGCTTCACAAATCAGGTTTCTGAAGCTCAAGCTTAAACTAGCTTATTTAAAGGCCAATTATTAGCAAACACTATTATTGTGGCCTTGCAAGTACTATTTTGCTTTGATGATACCTGCCCGGCCCCAAATGGCCAGAAACAAAAATCAATTCTACAGATTTCTACTGCCGTCAGCTATAAAAAAAGAAAAAGGAAAAAAAAGAAGAAGAAGAAAAAATCTCTGTGCTTGCCCTCATAAGCAGGGAGAAAGGAAAAATATTGCCTGTTCAAATTTTAGAACATTCAATCCTGGGCTAGCTTGACCATGTACCTACCAGCTGTATAACTTTAATCAAGTCCCTCAATCTTTATGAGCCTCAGTTTCTCTAACTGTAAAATGGGATAATACAATGGGCTGCAGGGAAGAAATGAACTAAACTGCACATGACACACGTTAATCTCCTTGACTTTCTGAGGAATACCTACCCTGGATTTCAGACTTTCACACTTTAGAGACGGGGATATATTTAATTTCACAGAATAGATAGATATAAATAAGAGAATGTTCTCCTTGCCCTCACTCCAGCATTTAATGCAAGCTATGCAAAGATAGGCACAAGACAAATGACATTCAATAAGGTTTTAACTGCTAGGGAGAATGCCCCGTCCCAATCTCTCCCAAGAAAATTAGACTCAAGCCAACCTAAAAAAGGCACCTAATTTTTACTATCTTACAGACTTTCCTTCATTTAAACAGTTGCTTCATTCTAAGAAACTCTTTAGTGCCAGGCCCCTTTTGGAATAATGCAGATACAGAGAAAAATATGACACTGTTTCAGCCACTACTGAGTTCACGGTGCAGTGACAAAGACAAATATTGAAACAGGTTATTACAATATAGAAATTATTAATTTTTGCCTTACAGCTCCAAAACAATTCTTCATTGTCCTGTTCTGTGATACTGGACTGGATGGGCTCTGTAGCCTACACTTCCCCTTTCCCAGCTGGTTCATGTCAGGTTCTACCAATAGAGGGTGCTAGAAGGAGAATATAAGACTAAGGAAGAAAGAATGGACTTTTTCCAGTGTTTGGTTTTTATATGAGGCAGCAAGAAGATCAGTGTGCAGGGAGGCATGGTAAATTTCAACACAGCGGCTCTCCAGGTTCTAAGGTAAGTGCCCTCTAGTCATTTTCTTCACCACAGTAACAAGCAGCACAATCCTAGGATAGCCATACATTCCCCTCAGAGGTATGAATCTCAGCCTGTGGAATTCTCTTTTCTTATCCTTCTAAGTTCCTTTCTTTGCTTGTTTTTCCTTCAATTCTAGAGATGGATGGTAGTCATTTTCTGCAATTACCACCCCTATTACACCTTTTTGAGTTCCCTTTTTATCTTTTTTAGTAGTTAACCACTTTTTACCTAGTTAACAATTCTTCATATTAAAGTTTACCTGTTCAAATTATTGGTGTGGCATCTATCACTTTGACCTGACCCTGACTACTCTAAGTAGGATAAATTCTATAATAGTGGTAATGAAACCTAGCCTCCATATTTTACAGATAAGAAAAATGGGGTTTCAAAGATTGGAAGTGATCTGCCCAAGGTAGAAGCAGAACTATGACTCTTGTATCCTGACTTTATATAAACAATAAACATATACCAAACACTTATTCTGTGTCCAGGCTCTATGTTGGCTGTTGAAAAAATTCAAGAGGTGAATTATACTGCTCTCAGGGGGCCTAATGTCTAGTAGGGGATACAGATGCTAAAAAAAGAGTTCTAGGGGAGGCTGACAAACATCAAGACAAGAAGAAAAGGAATTAAAAAGCCTCCCTGAGCTGAATTTAAGGTTAAACAACTTGAAAATAAATCTATAATCAAGGCTTAAGAAATGCACACAACCAAACAATAAACCTCCACTCTGGACATAATCAAAAATATTAATGGGTAATCCTTCTAGAATAGAAAACAATAGAGAAACAAATTATGGATGAACATTTTTCAGTATTAACTTCGGAGGAAACTGCATTGACTTTCAAAGGGCAACAGCTGTTTGGAGAAGAGAAGTTATCAGCCTGGAAAGCTTTAGATGAGAGTGATATTAAATTAAGTTCTGAAAAAAAGCATAACAAGACTGGAAAGGAAATGCAGCCTGTTTCAGAGACTACTAGCATGAGGACGAATATATCTATGGTGAGCAGATGCTGGCACAGCGTAATAAGACTAAGCCTTGAGAGCCTCAGACCAGAACAGAGGCCTAGTTTACCTTACTCTCCAGTTCTAGTTGAAGCAAACTTCCCACTGCTTCCCTAAAACAAGCTCTTTCATTTTTGAGATTTTGCATATACTGTTCCCTGTACTTACAGTGCCATTCATTCTCTTTCTGTCTAAAAATCTGACCCATCTTGCAAAGCACAAATCAGTCACCATCTTCCCTGTAAAGTTTTCTCCAACCACTCCTCCACCCTTTATCTGGGAAGAATTAATCATTTCTCTGTTCAGTGATCTCTGTATTATCTCTCAGTTATAATACTTTCTCACACTATAATGTAATTATTTGTTTGTGTGCGTCTTCCCAACTAGACTGTGAGATTCCTAGAAAGGACATTCCTCTAGTGTATATTATTGTTCTTATTATTGTTCTTTATAGAGCAGGAGCTCTATAAAGGTATACAGAATTGTTCTACTGAATTGTCTAGACAAATTCAGCCTTGAAACCTAAGAATGAATGGATCTTAGAGTCCTAACATTCCCTGATTCATGATGAATACCTCCTGGGGTCTGAAATATTAGGTTGTACTAGAAAATAGAAACTAATTATTTCTACTTGAGAGCTTAAGTATTTCCTTGTGCCAAACTGGCAATGCAACTGTGTAACTTCAGTGCTTCCACTAAAAAATTAAAGTTTGTTGCAATTCCAAACAGTTCTTTATCTTCCTCCTCTACATAAATTGGAAAAATAGCCTGAGAATTCTAATCAGCTGAAACCTTCCCAGGGAAGATGACTTGGCTGCTTATTAACAGTCCAAAACAACTGCTGTCTGATATCCACGTGGCTGGCACATTTTCTCTTTTGGAAGCTCATTCAGATTTAGAGAGGAAGTATCATACACTGCAATCAGAAAGCATGATTTGGAGTCAAAAGCAGCAAATGAGTTCCAGCTATGCCATTCTTTACCAGTAACCTTGAACAAGTCACTTAAATTCTTTGAACTTCAATTTTCCCAAGTGGGAAATAGAAAAAATACAGCCTGTCCCACTGTGCTACCATAAGGATCAAATGAGTATTATTCCTTACTGAACTCTAATCTTATGAATCTGACCCTGTCTGTAGAAGGTCACATACAAAGGCACAGAACAGAGAAGGGACAGAGCATTAGGGTTTGAGTCAGACAACCTGAGATTAGGGACAGCTCTAACTCTCAACTATGTGATATGAAAGTCATTTAATCATTGTGAACCTCAAACTGCTCTATCCACAAACAGGAATAATCTTACCTGCCCTACTGCCTTATAGAATTACTAAAAAGCTTTAAAAAAAAAAGATGATAAAGATGAAAAGTACTTATTTGACAAGCCAAAAAGTTTTATTATAATAACTCGCTTGTATAGAATTCATCAATATGATAACCTTATCTTTCTGGAATACACAGAGAACTAGGAAATAAGCAAAAAAGGTCTCTTCAAAGCCAAAATAACTGTCTTTAATTCTTCATACTTTACTATTAGTAGATTCCCTAGGGCCTCACTCTTCTTTTAAAAACATACCTAGTAAATTCAGTAATTTGGGAGTACCATATATAGTAGGTTAGAAATGACAAAGAAAAAAATAATACTGTCTGTTGTGTTTCACAAAAAGCAAGGAGAAAATGCAAATCAATAATTCCAAAACAAGACAAGATTGTAAAAAGCAGGGAGGGAAAAAATGGCGTAAATGATAGAGGCTCTGTTGTTTATCGCTCTGGCAACCAAATCAAAGTTGTGATGGAAACAAGGAACAGCAGCAAGGAACAGTCGCCAGAGATCTTGATGAACAAGCCATATAACTAAGGAGAAATCCAAGAAAGCATCCTGTAATGGCAGAAGGCAGGACGGGGCAAGGACACTGGGCTGCCCAATCCCGAGCCACTGAGTGAGATGAAGGCAGCAACAGCAGCAGACGTTTCTTAAAGAGGCCTCGTCCGTGATTTTTGTGGTGATGGACATGCTTGCTCTGAGTGCCATTCGGCTGTGCACAGGGAGCACCAGGGACTTACAGGGAGACATTGTCAGAGTGAGGCCTGAGGCGAGACTCACTCTGTACAGAAGTGCTGGTGGTATCCATTGTTCCCTGTTGAGCCCTCCTCACTCCCAGTGTGCGGAGGCAAACTGGGTAATGGAGGTCACTCTGCCCAGAGGATTCCCTGAAATCTCGCCTCCACCAACTCACGGCCCCACCCAAACCACATCCTGGTACAGCCTCATCAAGTCTGGTGCGGTGCTCTTGTTGAGCAGCACCTAGACTCACCCTGGAGGCAGCTGGCTTCGGTTTCTGGTGTGGCCTTTTGAGGCAACTATAAGCACAGCATCTGTGGATTGCTTCCTGAATCTTAACAGGTGATCCCCGAGAGGTAGAGGCTTGGGCTAATTTTGGCCTGCAGCTGAACCCCTCTCAGGACTGTGCCAGTGGACACCTATTTCACAAATCCACACTAATAAGACCGGGAGACTTAGGAGCTCTGCTTAGTACATAGAAACAGATACAGAAAGGCAGCCAAAATGGGAAGACAAAGAAGCAGAAATCACATGAGAGAACAGAACAGAGATCCAGATATAATGGAGTCAAGTAATCAGATGCAGGGTTCGAAACACTTGTTATAAAGATGCTCAATGAATTTTTGGGAAGTGGAGATAAATTCAGTGAGAACTTCAACAAAGAAGTAAAAAACATAAAAATGGAAATGGAAATTATGAAAGGGAACCAGTCTGAAATGAAGAACACATTATCTGAGATGAGAAGTATATTAAATGAAATAACGTGAATAAAGAAGAGGATCAAATGCCCTATCTAGAGGACAGGAAAGCCAATCAGGACACTCAATCAGAATGGCAAGAAAAAAGATGCCAAGCCTATAAAAATAATTTAAGGAGGATATGGAACACTATTAAGGCTCCAAATATTTGTCTGATAGGTATAACTTAAGAAAATCAAAATGCTGAATAGCTGTTTGAAGAAACAATGACAGAAAACTTCCCTAACCTGCTGAAGGAAATGGGCATAAAACCCCAGGAAACTCAGAGAATCCCCAAAAACAGGGAATCAAAGGGGCCCACAAGACACGTCATAATTAAAAGACCAATGATTAAATACAAAGAAAGAATATTAAGAGCAGCAAGAGAAAAATGTATTGTTACTTACAAGGGAACACCCATAGACTGGCAGCTGATTTCTCAAAAGAAACTATGCAGGACAGAAGGGCTTGGCAGAAAAGATTAAACAGGATGAAGACCCAGGATCTACAGCTAAGGATATTTTATCCAACAAAGCTAGCATTTAGAGTTGAAGGACAGATAAAGAGCTTCCCAGACAAAAATAAACTAAAGGAATTTATCACCACCTACCCAGTATCACAGGAAATGTTGGAGGAACTTCTGTAATAAGGAAAAACACAAAAGACTCACTTCAGATTAAGAGACACACAGTCTAAAAGGGATGAAAAAAGATAATGCCTTGATGGACCTAGAAAGTATTTAAGTCAGACAGAGAAAGATAAACATTATGTGATTTCACATACATGCAGAATCTAAGGATAAGCAGTAACTGACTTATCAGATCCAAGAAAGATGAATACTAAGCCAGCAGTGGAAAAAATTAAAAGTAATTCAATTTAACCTGTAACACCATCCCCACTACACACACACACACACACACACACACACACACACACACACACACACACACACTTCAGAAACTGGTAGCACCCGGTTTTCTTTTCCCTCTGAAAAGGTAAAATAAAGGGTCTCTAGACAAAGGAACAGCAAACACAGTTAAAAGTAGAGTTACTGAAAATGAGAGTCTAAGTGAACTGAATATTGGATATCCCTGCAGTATTCCTCTCCCAGTCAGCTTCCAGACCAGTGGCAGCTAGTCCTATAATCTCACTGAAAAACTAGAGGATCTTTCCAGAGGATCTAACCAACATTAGTGAAAAGACCTAGAGATACAAAATTGTAGTTGCCCCAAAAACAGCCCAGGCAGATCACTATACAATGAGGTCCAATCAGTAAGGCCCATCCAAGTATTTAAATTTTCAGTAAGTTTTTTAGTATCCCATTTTGAAATATGGGCATACAACCAAGGATCATTAGACATCTGGGGAAAGTTCCAACATAAAAAACAGAATTCAGATCCTATTTACACCAGAAGAAATATGACGATCCAAATGAAAAATTATTTGAAAGAAAGCATAAGTAATAGCTCGTTACAAAGTTTGTCAATTATTAAAAAATCAGATCAAATGGACCTATGCCCATTAAACTGATAAGAAATAGCTCTTTCCAAACCTAATTGTTCATTTTACTGATGGCTATTTGCTTCATCAGGGGTAAGAGGTATAATAAAATCTAATTTGTTAAGTATGGCAAGGGTGCTGTATATTATCTGCATTTATTATTCTAATTTTAAAGTTATCTGTTGTGAATGGATCTACTTATGGATGAACTGAGTAACCCAATGAAGGCACTATAATGAAAGTAAATAGGTCATAAACAAAAGCATTAAAAGATATCATTCTGTTTACTAATCACTAATGCTACAACATGTAGTAAGATTTTTCTATGTACAAAATTCTAGATGAACCTAGAAGAGGGAAGTCTCTTAACCCATGACACCTCACCTGTAGAAGTCAGAGAGGACTTCACAGAAAACATGGTACTTGAGAAGAAGTTTTTTTAAAGAGTAGGAGTTTATCAAGTAAAACAGGAATAGGAAGGAGGGGAAGTACAGCATAGCAGAAAGACTCTCATGGGCAAGAACATACATGAGGGTGGAGGGGTTGAAAAGCTATAAATAATGCAGTGTCACTGAAGCATAGGTAAGAGCAATGGGAGATTGATTAAGGCTAAAAGTGTAGGCAGAGATTAGATCAAGGAAAACCTTATATGTCATAGAAGAAATCTGAACTCTAATCTGAAGGCAAATGGGAGCCAATGAAGTTTTAACAGTAATAAGATTACCAGATTTGAACCCTGAAAAAAATCATTCTGCTGATAATATAACAGATTTGGGAGTGGAGGGAAAGGTTGGTGGCTATAACCTTCCAAACCAAGTACTAACTGTCTCTAATAGGTAGTTCACACACTTATAAACCCCAGGTTCTGTTCTCAGCTTACTGTGAAACAGATTATTCTATCTCTAAGATACCAGAAACTAGAGACACTCTAATGGTCCCCCTGAGGAAACCAGTATCCCAAAGCCTCTACCACCAGGTTTTCTTTTTGCCTCCTAAGGTCCTCTTTAAAGAAACAAAGATTGTGCTATGTTACCTTATCTGAACCTGGTTTTCAAGAAAGATATGCATCCATCCCAAACCCTAACCTCCCGATTCCCAGTGACTGGTAAATCCAGCCACTTCTCAGAGTTATATTAAACTAACACACACATGTATACACACACACATACACACACATACACAGTCACTTGTATACATGTCTGATTTCCCCATATAAGCTCCTTAAGGAGATGGGAAGATGGAAGAGTATTTAATGAGCACCGACTTAATGTATGATTCTTTCCTATACAGTTTCTCATTTAATCCTCACCACAATCTTAAGTACATATTTATAATCCCATTTTTAAAGATCAAGAAACTATGTCTCAAAGAGATTAAATGATTTACCCAAGATCACAAAGCCAGTATAAAGCAAAGCTGAGATTTAAAACCATTTGTCTACGGGTTTACCAAGGCTCTTCTACTACCTCACACTAGATTTCTCTGTATTTTATTCTACTTCTTAATGTATCTCCAATTTAACTTAGTCTGTTGAATGAGATTTTACTGAGCCACTCACTGAACAGATCAACAACCTGGAAAACTAAAGTGCAAATGGAAAACTTGGACAACAGGTGCAGGTACCTCCCAAAAAAGAAAGAGGGAGAGAGGACAGGAGAGAAAAGAAAAGGAAAAAGGAAAATTGGGTCTGAGAAGTAGAGGGCTTATCAAAGAGCCTAAAACCTAAGGTAAAAAGGAAGCAATTCACTAAAACCAAACATTCCAAAAGAGAAACCACACTTCTCTGAGGTGACAAAGAGTGCTGTATAGTCATGATTTGTCCTCTACACTGAAGGTCCCCAAATCACCTTGTAAGAAGGGCAGAAGTCAAGCCTCATAGATGATCTCTAGTTTCATTGGTCCACATATATCACCACAGGTTCAAGTTTATACTATATTCTAACATTCTAGATTTTTCTAAAAGTAAGCATAACTTATTTGCAACAACTGTGTCTGGCTATGGAGATTTGACTATGGAAAGATTATGTCATGGAAGAAAAGTACTAATATATCCATTAGATGCTCAGCTTAAGGGAAGAAAGAAAGGAACTTAAAGGTTAAATAATATAATGTAAGTAAAACACCTAGAAATTGAACTGGCACAAAATAGATGCTTAACTGGTGTTTGCTTAATTGAACTGAAGAAGAGATTAGCATTTATTTAGTACCTTCTGATTATCAAAAATGACCTAAGTAGCTTTCATATAATTTGCTTCATTTAATCCTCAAAATAATTCAGAACAAGTGTTAAATATCTTCATTATACATAACAAGAGAGATTCAAAAAAATTAAATGACTTGCTTGGTCATTCAGTTATTGAGCAGCAAAAAGTTGTGATTTGTTCACAGTAAGTTATAAACTGAGCAAAAATAATAATAATGCCATCTCATATTTGGATAATGCTTTAAAATGTTTCATTGCACAAAACATGTGGAAGTAAACTCTGGGCTAAGAATTGGAATACCTGAGGTTCAAGTCTTAGCTGTGCCAAACTGCTATGTAAGTCCTTTCCCTTCTCTGGATTTTAATTTTCTCAACTAACTCAAGAGTGGGACAAAATGAGTTAAATTATCTCAAAACTCCAAAAATATATGCTACGAAAATCAAGAATCTTTACTGGACAAGAATTTCTCCCTCACTGCCTGATGTTCACTCTGCTCTTCCTCTGGGTATATATACTCTCAGGACTAACAGCTTACCTCCACCTGTCCAGCAGCCATTTCTAAACCAGAAGTATCCTTTCTGGTGCAGCTCACCACCTGTGCTGGATGCTTCCTTAATTGTAAAGCTGATACTATACTTTGCTGGAAACCTGGTGCACAAATGCTACCTGGAGATGAATAAATCATTCCAGTTGTGTTGGATTGCAATCGTAAGGGCAGCAGCTATGGGTCTGAAAACAGATGGTCTTATAAGGATGGAGGACTTGGCTCCTATCTGATTTTCCTAAGGCAAGCAGGTTTGGGTCAGCAGGAAGCCTGGCTGGTAAATGCCTGAGTAGAGCTAGTATTCTATGATGAGGAAAGATGACAGAAATACATATGCAGTTTCTTTCCATAATTAATGAATATATAAGAGGCTGCAACTATCAGAATATCTCAAGCTTTTATTTTTGTACCTACCTGTCAACTTCTAAATCATTTTCTTTTCAGTCTAACACTTTCTTCCTTGATTTCAATACAAAGATGAGCTCAGGGAGAATGCCTAGTACAGCATGGGCACAAAAACAGAACTTTAATATCTGCTGACTAAAACAAATTGAAAAACAGAAAAACTGAACTTATTGAATGACAGTGGAGTGACTAAGATGCAGTCAAGAATAGGAAGTGTGCAATAAACATGTTTAATTAAGTAATGTGCCAAGCAACATTCTAGCTGTTTTACACATATTCTCATTTAATTCTTGAGACAGCCTTTACCTTATCATTTTCATCTTACAGATAAGGAAATTAAAACTCAGAAAAACCAAGTACTCTGCCCACAGTCACACAGTAAATTAAGTGAAGGGAGTCAGAACTGACCCCACTCCCACCCCTGCAGGGCTGACTCCAAACCTCTTGTCTTTCTTACTGTTCCTCAAACACATCTAGCTCATTTCTATCTCTGGACCTTTCTGCTTGTTTCCTTCTCATGTCTTGATGCTTTGGATCACTCAGGCCTCTGTTCAAATGCCATCTCATCAGAAAGGCCTTTTCTCAATCATCCCCCCAACGTAATCTGTTTCCTCATCTTGCTTTATTATTATGATACTAACAATGTATTATTTATTAGTTTATTTTTTTGTCAGTCTCCCCCACTAGAATGAAAGCTCTATAATGACAAGGACTTTATCTTGGTCACAATTGTATCTTCAGCACTTAGAACTGTAAGTAATACATTGCAAGTGCTCAATACATATACAATGAATAAAATGAGTGAATAAATAAATTCTATGTGACCAAAATTATAGAGCTCTAGTATATTAATGTAAAAAGGTAGCTGTTACATAATATAAAAAGCACAGTCTTTGAGATCAAGTAGACCTGGGCTCAAGTCTCTGACTATGACTGTGACTTTGGACAAGTCTCTAAACTTCTTTAATCTTCTCATCTCTAATATATGTATAAAAATATGTTATATAGATTTGTTATGATGATTAAACACAATAAACATATGGAAATGCTTTGGGCAAACGAAAAAGTGTTATATAAACAAGTTTATTATGCTCATGGGAAAAGTTAAAAAACCCTCTAGTCAAGCTTTATACTTTAGAGACCAACCCAAGGACCCAATAGGTCAAGTGAACTGTCCAATATCCCAGTTATTTAGAACCAAATCATGGTTAGACTCAAGGACTCTAGGCAAACAACCTGAGACTTGCCATTATCCCACAAACTACCTGATCTCTGATACTTCTCTTTCTCTTGATTCTTCTTTTACTTCACTGGCTACTCCTTTGAACTTCCTAACCTCCCAATGGCAGACTATCTAGGGCTCAACTGTTATATTTATTTTCTCTGCTCTTTCCATACACATTTCTTAGGTAATTATGGCTTTACATATAATAATGACTCCCAGCTTTATATTTCCAACCCGGACTTCTCTGAATTCCAGACTTGTATATCCACTTGCCTGACATCTCCTTTTTAGCTAATAGCCATCTTAAATGTAATGTCTAAAACCAAACACCTTATCTTGCCTACAAACCTGCTCTTCCCAGTCTTTCCCATCTCCATATGTGACAACTCCAACCTTACAGTTGTTTAGGGCAAAAATCTTCCACTGACCACTTTCTTACTCTCATAATCTTCACCTAATCTATCAGCAAATTGTCAGCTCTTTCAAAACATATCCTGATTCCAATAATTTCTTACCACCTCTATTGTTATCACACTGGCTCAAGCTTTCCCTAACTCAACAGTTTCCTATCTGATCCGCCTGCTTCTGCCCTTGTCAGCTATCTAACCCATGATCCTTTTAAATTCAAATCTGATCATGTCACTCCACTCTGTTCAAAACCCTGCAACACCTTCTCAACTCACTTAAAAAAATAAAGTTTAATTAAAAAAAAAACAAGGTCATTACCATGGCCTACCAGACCCATGTAATCTGGCTCCCATTTTACCTATCTGATCTTACCACTTACCAATGTCCTCTTTGCTCATTACACTTCAGCCACACTGCTGTAAAATTAAATTTTAACATCAACACTCATGTTGTTTGGAAACCACTTTGAGGTGGCCAAAAACACAGACCAAGAAACACATGTAAGATTCAGATTCCTTAATGTGAATAGCAAGGACATTCTTTCCCTTCTTGTTGTTCACTGACTACAACCCCACTTCAGGAATTTAGCACCTATAGTTCTCTCTGCCTGAAGCATTCTTCCCTCAAATTATCAATATAACTTGTTCCTTTATTTAATTAAGATCTGTAATCAAATTTCGACTCACCAGAGAGGCCTAGGTTAATCAAACATATCTAAAATACCTCCCCCACTTTCAATAACTCTTCCCCATACACTGCTTAATTTTTCATGTCTCTGCCCACTAGAGTACAGCTCAAAGCAGGGACTTTAATTTATTCACTGCTGTATCCCCACTGCCAAGATCAAATTGTAAATGCTTTATAATCAATATATGCAATCAATTCAGCTAGTAATTGTTCTTTACTATCCTATGCCTTCAATCTGGTCTTCCCCTAAACAGACTGAATATCACTTGAAAACCTCCCTTTTCTGAATATCCTGAGGACTTTCGATTCAACTAGTGATTGACGTAACTGAAAAAGAGGAGAATAAGATGAAGTTTTTTTTTTAATTTTTATTAGTTTCGAGTATACAGTACATGGTTAGACATTTATATAGTTCATAAAATAATCCCCCATTTGCTCCCTCCCTCCCCTGACCCCGCCAATGTATTATTGCTAATTGCACTCCTTATGTCATGCTTCCCATCCCTGTAACCATCTGTCAGCTATTAATTTGGACTTCTTTAACCCTTCACCCCATCCTCCCAGCCCCCCAAACCCTCCTCCCCTCTGTCCATCACCAAATTGTTCACTATATTTGTGAGTCTGTTTTTGGTTACTTTGTTCTTTTTATTCCCTAAATTCCGCATATAAGTGAAATCAAATAGTGTTTATCGTTCTCTGTCTGACTTAAATACCTTCTAGGTTCATCGCAGCAATAATTTTTCCATTCCCTTCCTTTTCATATGTAGAGGTCTTGTTTTTGATGAAGTGTTATTTTTCTTCCTCTGGGATCCTCTTATGCTCAGCTATCAAATCAGTAAGTATTAATAAGCATTTCTATGTGTAAAGCACCGTCTTATTAAAGAAAGATATGACCTAGCTCGGTAGTAAAACACAAAGAGATAACTTAAAAATACCAACATGATGGGCCACAAGCATGGTAAAAGATGCTCCACATCACTAGTCACTGGGGAAATGCAAATCAAATCACAATGAGATAGATACCACTCACTTCACATTCACTAAGCTGGGCAAAATCAAAAAGACAAGTGGTGGAGAGGATGTGGAGAAACTGGAACCCTTATACAGTATTGGTGGGAATGTAAAATGGTGCAGCCATTTTGGAAAACAGTCGGGAGTTCCTCAAAAGATTAAATACAACATTACCAATTATCCAACAATTCCACCTCTAGAATTCATTTCCTCTACCCAAGAGATGAAAACATACCCACCTACAAATAATTTATATAATATTATTTGTAGCAGCATTATTAATAACAGCTAAAAGTAGATACCACCCAAATACCTATAACTGATAAACAGATAAATAAATGTGGTCTGTCGATAGGATGGACTATAATAAAAATGAAGTATTGATACATACTACAACACAAATGAAGCTTGAAAACATTATGCTAAATGAAAGAAGCCTGGTTACAAAAGGCTACATGTTGTATAACATTGATATGAAATATCCAGAATAGGTAAATCTAATGTAGAAAATAGATTAGTGGTTGCCTACAGCTGATGAAAATGGGTCAAGTATGAGGTGACTGCTAAAAGATACTGGTTTCTCTCTGAGATAACAAAAATGGTCATAAGTCTGTGAATATACTAAAAGCCATTGAATTGTATACTCTGGTGAATTAAATGATATACGGAGTATAGTTCAATAAAGCTCTTATTTAAAAACTTTAATAAGGTAATTTGGAGTTTATTTATGTTCCACTTATCAATATTCTTACTATTCACATCCAATTTAACATTTACTGAATGGTAGATAACATTCACCTTCTTTATTTAATAACACTCACCTTCTTTACTTAATATTCATGATCAAATAGCCTACTGCAGGTAAGGTAACCATACCTCATAGAAATCACATGATTTAAGATCTACAGTATATTACCAGAGTCAGGAGTTGGTCCTCATTCACCATCCCCAAACCTAGGGTTCTTTCTCACTTTTCTTCCTCTATTTATTACTACCTAGAACACTTAATCATAAAAGCTATAAATTAATAAACCAAGCACTAAGAGATCATAAGAATACAGATTTACAACCATAGATTAAGAGAATGATCACCAAAACTGTGTATCATAAAATTCAAGACTCCTGTATTTATCCCTTATTAGCAGTGCTCTGCTACATGAAGAGGGAGCTTAATCTGTTCCCAAGGTCATCTATGTGGAGAAAAGAGAGAGAGGAAATAAGTGCACAGTATTCCCCAGCAAACCAGAGCAATAAGCAATTAAGATTGGTTTGCAACTGACCTTAGCCATTCCTGAAACAAGACATTCCAATAACACTACTGAAAAGCACTTATTAAAAAGCCAGCTGTAACAAGAAAGCTTTTGGAATGATAGAACTGTTATATATCCTGACTGTGATGGTAGATACACAAATCTATGCATGTGTTAAAATTCATAAAATTTTATAACACAAAAAGGCAATTTTACTGTTGTTAAAAGTAAAATTTTTACAAACCTATCTATTAAAAAATAAGTTTTTGTACATCAAAAAACATTATCAGAGTTAAAAGGCAAGCCACATAAGAAAATATTTGCAAATTATATATCAATAAGAAATTAATATCCAAATATATAAAGAACTCTGATAACTCACCAACAGCAAAAAACATGAATGAAAATGAGGAAAAAACTTGAACAGACATTTCTCAAAAAAAATATACAAATGGTCAATAAGCACAATAAGCACTAATCACTAGAGAAACCCACATCAAAACCACAATGAGATACCAACTCACACCTATAAGGATGACTACTACCAAAAGATCAGAAAATAACAATTGTTGACAAGAATGTAGAGATACTGGATTTTTGTGAGAATGTAAAATGGTACGGCCATTATAAAAAACATTATGCCATTTCCTCAAAAAATTAAACATAGAAGCTCCATATGATCCAGCAATTAAATTTTTGGGTACATTCTCAGAACTGAAAGCAGGGTCTCAAAGAGATATTTGTACACTTGTGTTCAAAGCAGCACTATTCCCAACAACCAAAACATGGAAGCAACCCAAGTATCCATCAACAAATGGATATGCAAACTTTGTATCTATACAATAGAATATTATTCAGCCTTAAAAAGGAAGGAAATTCTGACACGTGCTACAAAACCAAGATGAACCCTAAGGACATCATACCAAGTGAAATAAGCCAATCACAAAAGATAAATATTGTATGATTCCACTTATATAAGGTACTTAGAGTAGTAAAAATCAGAGATACAGAAAGTAGAATGGTGGTTGCCAGAGGTTGGCAGTAGGGGCAAGCTGTTCGATGGGTATGGAGTTTCAGTCTTGCAAGATGAAGTGTTCTGGAGATGGATGGTGGGAAGGATGCACAAGAATATGAATGTACTTAATGTCACTGAACTGTATACTTAAAAATAGTTAAGAGGTAAATTTTACCATATGTTTTGAACCACAATGTATTAATTTACAAGTAAATAAGCTGGTCATACATGTTAATATGATTTGAGGTAAAATGATAACAGCAGCTAAAGTTTATTAAGTGCTTACTATGAGCAAGCACATTATCTGACCCGACTCTGACCATAATCCGAACTATTACGACCTCTCTTTTACAAATGAGAGGTCAGAGCCTAGACAAGCCACTTGTTCAAGATCACACAGCTAGTAACTGAGACAGAAGTCAAATTCAGGCAGTCTGATTCCAAAGATCAGGTCCCTAAACACTATACTACAACATACAATACTATGTAAAATAATGCAGATAGAAGCTGACAAAGATAACTACTTAATAACTACTACTCAGTCCTGACAACCTAAGCTCTTAATTGAAGAGAACCATGCTAGAAGCAAACATCCTGTAGAAACAATATAACAGATTAAAAGAATGGTGGCAACATCAAGGTTACCCTTGTAAAAAATGTACATATGTACATATGTAAATTTAGCTGACCCTAGAGTCTCTCCCTTTGGAACCATGCCCCAAGCTGGTCCATAAAAGAAAGCAAAATAATGACAGTTTGTAGATCACAGGTGGGACACATGCATATACACTAAAACACCAGCCTCCCAGCATCCCAATTTCAAGCATCCTCCAATACTCTCAGATTCAAATGTCACTGGCCTCCTTTGTGGCACTTCGGACTTCTGAGTAGTTTTCATATTTTCTCTGGCCAAGGGCTCTCCCTTCTAGCCCACAGATCTGTAGAAAAAACATCACCCTCTGTGCCTCCACTCCACAATTAATGCCATACCCAACACTAAGCAAATCTCGCTTGTTTCTATATAAGTTCTTTATTTTTTGTGCCTGTTTATGAAGTTTACTTATTACTGTTTATTTACCTGAAAAGCAAAACCTTAAAGAAAAAAAACAGTACAATATGCCAAACTAAAGTGCCAAGAGGATGAATGGGGGCCTGAATATGGAAGAGAGGGGTGTGGAACCAATTTCCTTCATAATCAGTGCCCACTATTCAAGGAAGGTCAGTGAAGTTTCTTCAGCACCTGAGTTCCTTGCTCTTCTGTAGCTTCTATCAAATAAATATAAATGTATTGTTAGCTGTATTTATTAAAACCCTTAGTCACATTTCTTAATTCTCCATATTTCTTTGAAAAATTTCCTAGTCTTTCCAGGAATTTAATTGTTTCCCTGAAAGAAATCTCTGACTAAACAAAATTGGCTCATATTAAACCAAACTTAATTGAGCATCTACTATGTTTCTGAATTACATTTTTTCATAGGCAAATTTTTATTTAATCCTCAAAAAGAATCCTTTGACTTAAGTATTATTGGCTGCTACCTTTCCTCATTTTTTAAACCAAGAATCATATAATTAAAGTAACTTGCGAAGATCTCACAACTGAAAAGTAAAGGGGGAAAAAGGTAGGAGCCAGGATTTAAACTCAGACCTTCTCTCTTACCTCTCTGAACCTCAGTTTCCTCATCTGCAAAATGGAAATAATATCACCCATCTTCAAATGTCAACGTAGGAATTATTACACGCAAAGCACTCAGATCAGCGTCTGCCCCTCAATAAACATTAGTTATTTTCCTATCTACCTTTATGCTTGAATTGCCTGGTTTATTCTAAACGAATAATAATTTTTAAGGTTGACGCTTTAGTCTACAGCCATGCCACCCTGAACAGGCCTGATCTCGTCTGATCTCAGAAGCTAAGCAGGGTCCAGCCTGGTTAGTACTTGGATGGGAGACCAGCTTGAAGTACTGTAGGCATTAAAAACAAAAAATAAATAAATAAATGATAAAGTTGACACTTTTTTTTAGCTATCTTATAATTATTAACTATCGTAAAGTGCTGTGACCCTATTTTGGGAGCACTTCTGGCTCACCTAGCAGTTGGGATGCTTGCAGCAGAGCTCTTTTCACTTGGAGACTTGCATAAGGACTACTTCCTCTTCCCTATTCTCCCTTAGACAAACAGATGTATATGCAGGTGGAGATTTTTTTAAAGCCATAATTTACTTAATTAACATAGAGTGATAGAAATAGAAAGAGCCACAGTGTTCTAGCCAGGCATTAGGGTAAACAAGAATTCTCTAGCTAGAAAAATGAGGGGAGAAAATAGCATCTACTAGGGAGGAAAAGGAGTCACAGCCACATGGTGGGAACTAAGGAATGTCTGAAACAGATGGTCAGCTAAAACTATAACTTATACCTATATCCCCAGGCCACAGAACATGGCACAGACAGGAACTCATATCTGTTGAATATATAAATGAATAGATAACTGAAAAGAATCAGATTGAAAGGATTTTTCATCTTTTCCACAGTGTGCCAGTACTATACAAGGAGGGTTCTTACCATCACCCATCATGCAATCTATAACTCCTTATAAATACCCACACACAAAAAAGCACAGCACATTTTCAAGCCACCTCTCCAAGAGTTCTAGATAATCCATAACTGCTTCTGAAAAAAAGTGACAGCAAATTCCAAATAAAATAACTCCCCACTACCTTCAAAATAAAGCCTATACATTTTAATTAGCATGTAAGGCCCTTTCGCAAATTGGCTTTCTTTCCAAACACATCTTTTCAAGATCTCTAAGTATCTGCCAAATATGAAGCAATTGTCCCTTAAACATGCCCTGCAGTCCTGCTTCAGCACCTTTAGTTGCCACAGTTCCCACAAGATTCATCACCACCAAAATTTGGTTTACCTAAGTTTCATCAACCTTTCAAGGAACAATTCAGATCACCTTCCACTTTACAAAGCCTGTTGTAACTGTTCCAGAGCAGTGTTCATTTCCTTTCCTGACTTAAGGTAGTCATGTCCATAGCACTCATCCTACAATCAATGATGCTGTGCTGTTATTTCTGTACAGAGGACATACATCCACATATAGATTAATACAGGGTATGGTATGTTCCTCCAACAGTAAATTTCATAATACTCAGAACGTATTTATGTTACTCTGTTGCCAGGGACTAGAAAATTAGCCTAAATCTAGTAAGTCCTGCTTGTTCATACAAATATTAAACATTTTTTTTCATTTTAAAATGAAAGTTTCAACTAATATCTATTATATTTTTAAAAAGGTATTCTCAACTTACCAGCTTTCTCATCATCCACCTTTTAATAATCACATTTATTAATTCTACATTTCTTTCTGAATCAAAGATAAGATTATATTGTATACATTGAGGTTTTAGAAATGTTTTACTATATCTTGATTCTTGGAAAACTGGTGACCTAGAATGCTCTAAGACAGTGGTAATTCTTCAGGCTAACATTATGTGCCAACCTGGTATATCGACTCATCTTTTAAGACTCACGCTAAGATACTTTTCTTGAATCTCTCTCCCTACCCCCAAATTAATCTACTTCTTTGGGATTCCACTTTCCCCCCAGGTATATACCTAACACAGTCCTAGATAGAACATTAGATGTATTTCTATCATTGCAACCATTACACTTAATTACACTTCCTTATTTACATGTCTGTCTCCCTAATTTGCCCCTCTAGATCTGCGCTTTCCAATACAGGAGCCACTAGCCACTTGCAGCTACTTAAATTCAAATTTATATTAATTAAAACTAAGTAAAATTTAAAATTCAGTTCTTCAGACTCACAAGCCACATTTCAATCAAGCACTAAAGAGCCAAATGTGGCTGGTGACAACCATAATGGACAACAGTGCTATAGAACATTTCTATCATTGCAGAAAGTTCTACTGAACAGTGCTGTGTCTATATGGTGTATGTTCCCTGAAACACATACAGTCTACCAGGCAGTCTGACAGAAGCTATGCCTAATTCACGTTTTTTATTGCAGTACCCAGCACTTAGTAAATCTCCAGTAATGTTTCTTATAAATGACACTGGGTAACAGAGAGCTTGTTCTACCTCTCTTATTATCACACACCACCAGGGCCTCTGTTTCATAAGTTCAATGTCCCTTATAGACTAGAATCAGTGTACAATCCATCATCATCTCAATCTGTGGAAAGAGGAACCACAATAGTTAGAGACAATTAGAAAGCCTTTGCTCAGTCCTTTCCCTGAAACTAAAGCTCCACTATTAAATGTGAGACTTGATGAAGAAGGCGGCTTATTTCTTTTTCAGGTTAGGCATTGTAACTAAACTACAGGTGATTCTGAAAGAAATTTTTTTCAAATACCGGAGCAACCTCACAACTCGGCAAAAATAAAGGAAGAAAATATTTAAAATTTATGGCACTTTTTGGGACTCCATGACTTAATATATCCCTGGTATGCTCTTTATAAAAAATATAGTTATTTGACACACATTTTCCGAGGACCATTTAAAGGCTAGAAGGCAAAGAAAGAAAATAAATTCTAATAGCAGAGAGAAACTTAAATCGGAACAAGACAAATACAAAGTGGTAAGTGCTCTATGATAAGGGGAAGTACCAGGAACTATGCAATGCACAAAAGAGAGGCTGAGAACCCAGCAGTGAAATGTGGTGCAGGGTGGGGAAACCACAAGGGAGGCTGCTCAGAAATGAGCCCAAGCTAACGTTTTAAAGGGTAATTAAAAGATTGGGTGACAAAGAAAGGGTGGGATGGCATCATAAATACAGAAGATGGCAGTGATGAAGATACAGGAATATAACCTGGCGAGCAAATGTCAAATAGTTCAGTCTGACTGGAACACACAAGAAAGAAAAAGATTTGAGACTAACGAGGCAGGCAGAGGTCAAGTCATGAAAAAACTTTGCAAGCTAGATTAAGGGGTTTAAATTTTATCCTCAAAGCTATTGGAAACCTCTGAAGGTTTTAAAGTAGAAAAGAGGAGGGCAATATATACTTAACAAAGCTCACAGATAAGCAGTATGAAAGATGATTTGGGGGAGGTGAGAAAGGAGCAGGAGACCAGTCAGGAAGTTGCTGCAAAAAAATAAGAGACAGTATATTTTACCACAAAAGAAAAAAAAGTGATGAGCCAGTGCCCATCTGATGCAAATAGTTTTAAACACAACCCATTTTTAAATGGGTCTCTCTCCATTAGTCTATGCCTCTCAAAATTATAACACCATGATTTAATTACATAGCACAACTACAAAAGCAACTGTTAAAGTCAATTATATAAACTCTAAAAAAATTACACTACACTCTATTACTCAAAAGCCATTCTGGACTTCAAACTAAAACTAGAAAGACTGTACCTAGTCTTGCTTTCTACAGGAGAGGATGAGTGCCAGCAACCCCAATACTGTCTTTAATGTTTAACTCTCTCAGTGTTGTTTTCTGTCCTCATTTATTAAAATAAAAATGCTCATTATAGTGTTCCTTATAATATCCAAAAAATGAAAAGTAACCTAAATGTCCAACAATGTTGTTATTAAATAAATCATCTTATGCAATGCAACAATATAGTCATTAAAACTGAAGCTTAAAAATTTTCAATGACACTGTAAAATGCTTAAGATCTAACGTTAAATTTTAAAAAATGCAATAAAACTGCATCTATTGTATGATCTTTATATAAAATAAATAAGAAGAAAATGTTTAAATACTGAAAGTTTTAAAAGTTAACCTTTCCACAGTAGAATATAGAGTGGATACAGCGAGAATAGGGTAATCGGAAGCTATTTGCCAAGTTTTCAAATTTTCCATAATAGGCACTTTTCAAAAAGCCACAGGATGGATATTTACAGAGGAAAAACAAGGATATCAAATACCATCAGGATTGATCAAGATCTTTGGATTCTCTGCTAGTATAAAGGTATAAAAGGCATATTATTTTTATACAAAAGGATTATGCTAATCCTAGTGAGAACTGACACAACTACAAAAGTGAAACACAAAGAGCAAGCAAAAAAGAGGAAATCCAATCAGATTCCCAGGAGATCACTTTCATTCCAGAATGTTAGCAGCAAAGCAAAGTTCAATGTGTGAAGTGAGGAATAAAACTTGATGAAGATGATGGGAGAAATCCAGCTAAGACCTAGTGCTAAAATATGTGAGTTCCTTGAGAATATGGAACCTGTCAGCAGTCCCCAATCTTTTTGGCACCAGGGACCAGTGCTCCTATGAGAATCTAATACCTGATGATCTGAGGTAGAATTGAGGTAGAGATGCTAGAGCTGAGGAGTGGCTACAAATACAGGTGAGGCTTCACTAGTTGGCCTGCCACTCACCTTCTGCTGTGTGGTCCAGTTCCTAATAGGCCACACGGAAAAGTACCCATGCATGGCCCAAGGGTTGAGGACCTCTAGTCTAGAGAGAGTCCAGAAGGCTTTGTGTAAGATGATTTAAAGGAGAAAGGCGTGAACCTAGAGAAAGAGGAGGGCATTCTAATAAAAAAGGACTGCCCAAAGAATAGAAACAATTTAACATGTCTGAGGAAATGACATTCATTTCAGTGTTGCCAGAATACAAAGTACAAGGCAGGCAGTGGTGAAAGATGTGGTCGCAGAAGTCATCAGAGGTCTGTCCCAGATGATCTGAATGCCCGAAGTACTATTAGCCAAGCAGTCGGACATGAATCAATCAAGGGCACCAGCCCAGAAGGAACTCAACTCAGCAGAAGAGACAGTCAGGTAGCATTATGGATCAGAAAAGTGAAAAGTAGTTAGCACAGAAAAGGAACAACCAATCCAGCCTGGGGGCTCATAAAAGGCCTCTGAGAGAAAGTGTCAAAGTTGAGAAACAAAGAAAATGGGGGTAAGGGCAGCAACATCCAAGATGATAGCACACTACTGATACCTGGCCTGACACAAACTCGGCAAATCAGGAAACCCAGTCCATGTAAGGATTCCAAAAAGGGAACAATTCTCATCACCAGAATGTGAGCTCCATAAACCTCATTTGTCTCGTTCACTGCTTTGTCTCCAATATTAAAAATAGTGAGCACAAAGAAGCTGCTCTACAGATAGTTAAGAAAAAAAAGAAAAAGAGCGGGGCTTGCTGTTATATTAAAAAGCAATGGAGAATTCACAGTCCCTAAAAGGTAGAAGCAATCCAAACATTCATTGACAGATGAATAAAAAAAATGTATACGCATACAATGGAATATAATTCAGCCTTAAAAAGGAATTTCTGACATATGTACAACATAAATTTGAAAACATTATGCTAAGTAAAATAAGTCAAAAAAGGACAAATATTTTATGATTCCACTCATATAACTACTCTAAGTAATCAAATTCACAGTGACAGAAAGTAGACCATTGGTTGCTAAGGGCTGGAAAGACAAGGAAATGAGAAATTACTGTTTAATAAGTACACAGTTTCAGTTGCACAACATGAAAAAAGATGGATGGCAGGATGGTTCTGCAATAACATGAATTTATTTAATGTCACTGAACTGTCAATTTTAAAATGGCTAAAATGTAAATTTTAGATTTACATATATTTACAAACTTTTTAAAATTACAAAATGCAAAAAAAAATAGTTACCTAAAAAGAAAGCAATGGGTAAAAGATATGGAAAAAAGGATAAAGAAGTAAGAGTATAACTGAAGACAAAGCCAATTCTTAGAAGCTTAGAGCCAAAGGCAAATAGCAATGTCTCCTCCATCTCTCCCTTCAACTGCCATTTCCATCTACATTCAATTTAGTAATTTTACATGCAGTTGAGTCCCACTTAAAACAAATACAAAGTGTAGAACCCTAAAGAGGTCACAAACAAGCAAATCCTGAAAGACGTTACGAAAGCAATGTGTCACTAGCTTTACCTCGTTATTGTGGGTAACAGCAAAACCACCATCGTTTACTTGAACACCTGATATGTGTGGGGCACTATGGCTGGAGTTCCATAAACATTCTTTCTAATCATAACAGTAACCTTAAAAGGTAAATATTACAATTCATTTTTCATACTAACTCATCTACTATGATACAGATATAGAGAAGCTGAAATTTGAATCTAGGTATCTGATTCTAAAACCCTTGAGGAGTGATCAATTATTGTTTTAAAAGATCCCAACCAGGTATCTCTCTGTGCTACTACTGGGGCCTTAGCCTCTGACTTGTCTCCCCTCCAGCTTTGTTAGAAGTTATTAGCTGGGAATACCTAGATTGGGTCATTACCAAACGCCTTTCTAAGCAATTCCCAATGGCCATGGATGGGGATGCTCTGGGCACTGAGGAACTGAAAGAAGAGGGGTGGCTCACCTCAGGTATTTCAGACCCCAAATTGACCAAACAGAACAAAGACACTTAAAACAAATTAATAATGTTTCCTCCAGGAGGGCACTCCACTGGCACTGCCTAAGGCATTACAACTGCTTAACAATGCTTCACTAGTTGAGAGCCTTCACTCCTTTTCCTTCCCTAAACCAGCCCTAGAAATCATTACTAACTTATCTTCTTCTGGCCCATTTTCCCTCAGCCTCTCCCACTCCCATCTGTACCACTCCTAGCACCACCAAACTCATCTTTCCTTTACCTAGTTTTGAGTAACATCTACGATCCAAACTACTAACAAACTACTAACATATGTACAGTTCGTGGACACTTCCAAACACAGTAAATCATTTACATCTTACAACGACTCTGAGAGATAGGTATCAATGTCTCCATTTGACCAAACTGGCTTAGTTTAGTCTAAGTAAATAAGTAGTAGAAAATATCCATCAGAAAAGGAGGCCACCTTTCATACTGCTTTTGTTTTTGTAGGCCAAGATTCTTTATCAAAAGCTTCCAGTAGCATTCATGGCATGTCTCACTGGCCAGGTTTTGGACACATAACTATTCCAAAACCATTCATTGGGAAGAGGCATGGAATTATCATGACTAATTGACAAACTAATTCCTTGGGGTGGAATGGAAGCTGGCAAACACAAAACCAGGCCCATCACCTCTAGGATACTGACATGAAACAATGAAAGAAACAGATTGCCTCCAGACCCTATTTCCTTCATGTCTTAGGGACCCTAAAGATCCAAGGGGTCAGAACTGCTGGCGTGGGTAACAGAGAACAGACATTCTGTGGAGTCTAGTGTCTGCGGAGAGCGCTCTGGAGGATGATCTAGAGACCTTAGTTTTAGTAACAGTACTATATTAATACTAGTTCTGAACTTAAAGCCTGCTATGCATGCTTCGCTATGGGACTCCCCCCCCAAAAAAAACCTCAGTTTCCCATTCAGTAATTTAAAGAGCCACCTAGATCACTGTTTTCAAAATGGTTTTCAGAGAACTAAGGGTTATGAAAAGGCACCCAGGACCAGAAGTAAACAGATGGTTGATACAAAGGAGTAGTGTTATAAGCCTGACTTCAACCAGAAGAGCTCCCATTTGATCTCTCTGTATGGAACTTCATATAACATTTGTAGAAAACTGTTCTAGGGCTTAAAAAAAAAGATAATATCCCTTCCAGATTAACATTCTATTTTCCAATGAAACAGATATCAGCTGAACAATTCCCTATTATTCACTTCACCGTATTTCACTAGTTATGAACGACCTTCATGTTGGTAAATCCAGGGGATGCTGTCTTTATTTTTATTTGATCTCAAATATAAATGTAGCTTTAGTCAAAGAAAACTTGAAAAAGTACTATGTATTATTAAAATAACCTTAATAAAACACAGTTATAATACTAAAAGCTGGCAAAGATGCCAAGAAACTGGACTTCTCATACAATGCTGGAGCAATGTAAAATGTACAGCCACCTGGAAAAACATTTCGCAGTTTCTTATAATACTAAACATGCATTTACTGTACAACCCAGGAATTGCTCTCTTGGGCATTTATCCCAGAGAAACAAAAGTACACAAATGTTCACAGTAGCTTTATCTATAATAGCAAAAACCTAGAAACTCAAATATCCTTCCTTCAACAGGTAAATGGTTTAACAAATACTGATGTATCTATCCACAGGATGAAATTCTATTCAAGAAAAAAAAGAGAATGATACATGCAACAATCTGGATGACTCTCAAGGGAATTATGCTTAGCGAAGTCAATCTCAAAAGGTTATATACTATCTGACCCTATTGATATACATCATTCTCAAAATAACAAAACTATACAGATGGAGAACAGATTAGTGGTTTTCAGTGAACAGTGACAGGAGTAGGTTGAGAGAGAGAGGGAAGTGTGTGTATAAATATAAAGGAGGGTCGTACAAGGGAGTTCCTTTGTGGTGATGGAACCACTCTATATCTTGAGTGGTGCCAGTTACACAACTTCATACATGCAATAAAATACACAGGATTATACACACAAATAAATGCATGTAAAAAATACTGATAAGATAATAAATAAGATCTGTAAGTCTAGTTAACATACTGTATCAATGTCAATTATCTGGTTTTGATATTGTCCTACATTATATAAGATGTCACCACAAGGTCAAGTTCAAAGAAGAATATACAGGACTCTTAAGTCTATTTTTGCAACTTCTATGAATATACAATTTCAAAATAAAAAAGTTTTTTTTTTAAGCAATACAATTCAACAAACTTTATCTACGTCAGGTAAGCTGTTTTGCAATGAAACATTATTCATCAAAAAAATTATATAGTATGATGTTGTATAAAACCATTTTTTTCTTCAATTTTGATATCCCTGGCTTATCCACTTTAAAAATTAAGGTACTTTTTTCAGAGACTATTAACTATTTTCTCTATATGGCAATTATCATAACCTTAATTTATTAACATACTTATGAAGTACATGATTTATACATGCCAAAGCACATTATACCATTAACAAATATATCAGGAACTCAGAAATGTATCAGCAGCTCTCCTTTTTCGAGCAAAAGCAGCCTAAAAGGTACAGAAATAATGTGAGTTGGGGGGAAAAAGTCATTTAGAAAAATAAAAAAATGAAAGAAGAGCAAGTATGTTTAAACAGACAGTGGAACAGAAGGAAAAGTAGCTTAAGAGTACAACCATCCCAGAAAATGGAACTAAACCAGACCGCATAGGAGGGCCTTGGCAGAAAGAGTAACTAGAGAAATGAGGAGTCCCTGAGTTCCCAGGAAGGGGGAAGAGGTTGAAATCCATCCTGCAAGTAGTTTCTGAATGTCTATAATGTGTTTGGATGGTCTGGGCTCTTACACGAAGTCTGTGTTCCAGCCAATAGGCCTACAGGTTTCCCCCTCTCTCCGAAAATATAGTGTTCCTATAAAAATTTTCATAAGCCAAAATGGCATAAAGCAAAGAAGCAATTACCATTAACTTACATGAAAAAATTTTTGAACATTCTCAGGCTCAAAATTCAACACATGCATGTCTTTATTTCACTCATCACTTAGAAATACTTAATTACATCCAGTTTTATGCCATGCATAACACCCTTATGAGCAATCTTGGGCTTTTCTGATACCTTAGCACACACCTTGCTAACAGATACACAAAATAAATCAAGATAAAACCCAGATTCACAGACACAGTTCAAAGCTATGGTGGCCTGATGCTTAGTGTAGTTGCCAGGAAAGGAACTTGGTGATGCTACTTCTCACTGCTCAGGGTGCATGCTGCCTCTGAGCAGAATTTTTGCTTTTAAGAAAAACGGTGAAAAGCGAAAGTAGCATTCAGGGTTTGTAAGTAAACCCTACTATACCCCTAATAAGTGTACTAAAATTATGGTATATAAGACTGGAAATTGTATAGCCATTCACTTTTTAAAAATCCATAAACCAAGGTCTTCATCAGGACTCCTTCCATTGCTGAAATGACTTTTATGTCTGTATCATTTAACTAAGGGGTAAAAAAGTGACACTTCACTCACTTTAAACACCTAGAGGACTCCAGGAAATCTTCACAGAGGCAGTACTGACCAAACTTAGTCCTGAAGGGAATAGGTCAGGTAGTAAATCACCCAGCTACAACAGTAGAATCAAGGTTTCCAGACCCTCTGTCAAGAGCTCTTTCCACTACTAAATCCTAGTAGTAGGAGAGGAAAATGAGTACTGAAGCATTAATGGAGGTGACTATCACAAAAGCTCATTTAGACCAGCTGTCAAACTGCACTAAAATTCACATAAAGGCCTTGTCCACACAAGCAGCAGGACCACAAAGACCCTGCCAACCCTACAGAAAAGACAGTTCAGCTAGATACAGTCATGATCCAAACACAAAACTAAACAATCTGTCATTTCCCAGCACTTTGCTTCTTCACCTACTACCATGCTGCCTCTTTCTGCTATATGTATAAAGGTTGAAAGCTCAAAGAAGAAAGTACCAAACACACTAAGCTAATTTGAACCCAGATATCCTAAGACAAAACAAGTTAAAAAAAAAAAAATTCCTATAACACTGACGTTTCCACACATGTAGTTTCTGCTCACTGAGACAGCATTATGCACTCAAAAGAAGGCAGGGTTTGGGGTCTACATCAATCACCACCACTTACTAAATAATTGTGTAACTTTGGGCAAGTCATTCTTCTAACCCTCAGTTTCACCACCTGTAATATGGGAAACATAGTATAACACCTTTTTTCATGAAGCTATTATAGAAAAAAAAAACATAAAGCAAGGGAATAAATACACTTGATCAAATCGTAATGGATACTATAAACATTAGTTATGTTCTCTAACGCTTTGCAGAAAGATGTTTCAAAATAAATTATATGACTTCCACTGTTATAAAGAACAAAGTCCTCACTGCTCCAAAATAGGGAATTACATTTCCTTTTAGACTTGAAGAAGATCAAAACTATTTCCAGGGAAGGCTTATAAAAACAATACCACATTAAACATTGGTGATTTGTTTTAAGAGCTGGTATGCAATTAAGAGGATTCCACTGTTTCACCAGGCTCTTGTGGCATCCAATTAAGTAATAATGTGAGAGAGGAGCTCAATTATGGAGGAAAACTTCCCCAAGCCAGTGACAGGTGTGCAGGGCTCAAGCTGAGATCAAAATAGTTGACTACAGCATTAATCCTCCCTTTCCTTTCTCCCAAAGACACTTAAGTTTGCATGCAATTAGCTGAAAAGTAAACCAGACCAAATGACTGCCATATTTCAAGCTTTATTACCCTTTATTGTGTTAATATCCACCAACTGAGTTTTAAAGGATTAACACCAAAACAGATGGTTTAAACTATAATAAGAGAGCTTCAGTGATCAGAAATGATAATAAAGTTGAATTTACACTCATCACTGAGATGTTACCATGTATCCCTAAATTGTGCCTATAGTAAACTGAAATTGTTCCTTTTTCATTTTCATATACTTTGTAAAAACCTTACTAAAACCATCTCTCAAGGGATGCACGTGTTTTTCCTAATCTGTTTACCTTTCCTCCGTATAGAATACCTCGTTTGTCCTTGATTTAATCAATGAAATTTCAAATCAGACATCCAATATTTATTTTGCAGGTGACAGACAATGGTTTTAGCAACACCTGCATAAAAGCCTTGAAATAAAGCACATCCCCGAAATCCAAATGAAAAAATAATTTTTCCACAAGTTTGATTACTCTAAGGTCAAAGTGTGACCTTTCAAAGAGATGGACCCTTACAAATTAAACTGTTTATGTAAACTCTAAACATGTAACAGGGCAATGATGATGCCATAAAAGTACTCATTTGTCAAAATACCCTTTTTCAAGCAAGGTTACTCTTGACTATCAAAGAAAAGAGCTCCTGAAAGGTCAGATCTCCAAATGCAGTGCTGGGAAGCAATTCCTGAGAAATGTGTACACACTCACACAGGATGAGTCATTATGACAAGAAAAACACAGGAACTGGATTCAAGTACGAGTATGTCATATACTCCATTCACACAATAATTGAGTAGCTGCTCTCTACTAGGTACAATACTGAGTGTTGACACTGAGCAACACAGGGTATAGCGAAGACACATTTTAATATAATAAAGTATTATTGGTTCTTTGAAAGACATCAACACAAGAGAAGAATGAAGAGAAAATAGTCAATTCTACCTAGAAAAGAGAGCAAGAGCTTTATAGAAGAAGTGGTGTTGGTGCTAAATTTTTTAAAATAAAATAAGGCTATATTTGCCAAGTTGAGAAGAAGGGCCATTGGAGCAGAAGAAACAACACAAGTAAAGGTTTGGCAGTATAATAGCTTATGGTAAACCCTGGAGACTGCAAGTGGTTTGGCAGGGTTAGGCCGAGACGGGGGGTCACCAGAGGTGACCCTGGAAGCAGAAGGAAGAATGGAGGCTACTGTCTGGGCAAGAGATGCTGAGAGTCTGAGCTAAGACAACAGATGTGCGGATGGAGAGAAAGGCATTTATTTGAGAAACGTTAAGGTGATATCTATACAGCTCAGAGACTGCTGGAGAATAGGAAGATAAGAAAATCCCAAATCTCTAGCTTGGGTGACTCACAGAATGTTGGTAGCATTCACTGAGATAAGAAACTCAGGAAAAGAAGGTTTGGAGAAGATAATGAGATCAGTTTTGAGTTAACCATGTAACTTTAAACCAATCACTTAATACCTCAAAATGGCTCCTGATTAGCAAAATAGTTATTAATACCACCTATCTCAAAGGCTGTGGTACTATATGGAATAACGGATGGGGGTGTCTGTATTATTATTACTAGTGGGTACTAGTAGTAGCCACTTTCCCTTCTTTTTGGTACAGACACTTCCCTACCCTCACTTCCTACATTATGGGCCAAGATTTAAACTGAGGCACATGCAACCCAGCTGGAAACTACATTTTTTTCAGTGTTACTTATAACTAGGTATGCCATGTTTCTAAGTACATATAACAAATGAGATGCCAGGAATGTGATGTAAGCAGCTTCTAACTTTTTTTTAAGGCAACTATGTACCTTCCATACTGTCTCTTTTTCCTTTCCACAGACTAGAAGGTGGATGTGTTATAAGCTGTCTCCGAATATGCAAATTAAGACACCATCCTGGGAAGGCAACAAGATAAAAGGAATCTGGATCCCTGAATTTCAAGGAGCAGAACCTCTATGCATGCTGGTCATAACAGACCTATCTCTAAACTGTTATGTTTAGAGATAAACATCTTGTTTGAGCCACTGAATTAGTCTCTGTTTCAGGAGCTACCCTGTACTCTTCTATTCCCCAAACTTGTAAAACCTGCAAGGAAACTTTAAGACAAATTTCAGGGCTCTAAAAATCTACTAGATTTTGGTATTACCTTCAAGATTGGATTGGTGAACATTCACTAGTACAGGTGCATCACAGACACAAAGTGAGAAAAGACTTAAGCAGATGTATACCAAGTGACAGAGCAGGACCAGGTGTGTAGCCAACTAATCAAGATCAAAATTTCTAAATTTTTATTTCATATAATTTCTGCATTAAAACAACTAACTCTTAAAAGATCCAGTAATATGTAAATATTACTCAAGTCTATAGTCTGGACCAATGGAATCAGCTATGACATTCTTAGGTGAGGAATAATTTACATGAACAACTGTGTCAGACTAAAAGAAGAAGAAAGGCTTAGAAATTCTCAAACATTCTGAACCATAATCATATACAAAAATTATGCAGGGTAATGTACTTAGAAGACCAAATAGTTAACATATGAAGTTATACTGCATAGAAGCTAAATGTAGCAAAATTGGCTTCCTCTAAAGGACCTGAAAGAAGGCTATCAATGGAACTAGTTCCTTGATCTGTTTGATACTATTAGGATGCTCCTACCAAAAGCCTGTCTAATTTATTTATTTGCAGGACAAATAAGCGAAAACACTGTGGCTTTGGCCATGTGACATCACCTTTAGGTCAATATCTGGCTTCAAAATTAACTACAAAAAATGGTTTTCAAAGAAAAAAGTGTGCTGTGGCAAAAACAGAGAAACCTAGGTTTCTAATCAATCACAAGTTCAACATTTTCAAACTGTACGACCTTGTATAAATCAATTAATTTCCCTGGGCTTCCAGGTCCTCATCTGTAATATAGGAGAGAGGGTGAGAGTAAAACAGATGACAACCTCTTCCAGCTCTTCTAAGTTCCAAAGTTTGTAAATCTAATGATATACTACTGAGTTAGCCTATTATTTTAATATCAATATTTCAATGTAAAAAAGATAAGTCACAATATAGGATCACTTCAATTTATTTAAAATATATACTTTAAGAAAAAAAGAAAAACAAAAACTAATTTGCCACTGTTGTATCTTCTTCACAGAAAAAAAAAATCTGACAAGCCAAAGAAAAAGAGTCTAATACAATTAAGTCCACTCAGACATCCAAAAAATTGCTTCTTCAAGTACTACAAATGTGTAATGCAATCCCTCTCTCACATGAAGGCTCTGTTATAGATAATTCCCATGTACTGGCTCAATTATATTAAATAGCACTACAATTAGTATTATTGTAATTCTCAAACGATCAAATAGTGACAAAGAATGAAGCAATCAGGAGAAATCAAGGATATAAAACCAACAATTTTAGCATCATCACTCTTTAATAACTCTCAGTATATATTCCTTCAATCATGCAATCATGCATTCCCTCAGCAACCTTTACAGAAAACATGCTCTGTGCTTGGTAAGAGGAAAACAAAGACGCATCACACACGTACAGAGCTATCTACTCTCAAGGAGGTCTCACAGTCTATCTACCAGGGAATTTTGCTCCTGGGATTTGAAAAAGGCACACAGATTTTTTAAGGTTGCCTCTTACCTTTAATCTACATTAAATAACCTATTTTCCACATCTAACAGAATAACTATGCATTCCTAACAGATATGTAGCTCTAACAATAGCTATAGTATAATACAGGGAAGAAAAGATGGGAGTTGGAGTCAAGCGACCTGGGATTTATAGTCCAGATTCTGCCACTCCACAAATGTATGACCCTGTATAATTAGTTCACTTCACTTTTCATCACGTACAAAATGTAAATAGCATAACATCTGCTTCACAGAGTTTTAAGACTCAAATAAGGTAGATATTTTACTCTACATATACTGTATATTCCTACAAGCTGTTTCTGAGAAAATGTAATGCAGGGGTCATACTACATGGGTACTAATAATCACAACTGCATCTCTTTATTAGGTCCAAGATGAATAAATTACTTCCTTTCACTGAGTCTCAGTTTTCTCATCTATAAAATGGAGATAATGAGGATTAAAACAACAATCCCTGACATTCAACGGTGTTAGCATCATTATTAGATCTGTGCTGAATACTGTGGTGAAAAAATATATGGCCCTGCCCCAAAGAGCTAACAGTTTAGCACAAGATGCAGATCAGTAAAAAGAAAAATTTTAAATAACATAAAATACAAAGAAAGAATTATGCAACTACCAGTTGACATTATTATATATGAAGTTAATATAATAAAGTAACTGAGACCCATTCTAAGCAGGTCCTGCGGAAATCATCTACCTAATCACTGCAACATCTTGATGCTAGCAGAAAGGGGGTAGAAAAAACCTAAATATGTTCTTATAATCAAATAAAATGGAGACTTTGAAACAGTCACATACTACAACTATTTACCCCAATACTCAATGCAGAAGGCAATGATCCAGACTACATAATGCAGTCAATTGAAGTAAAGAAAAACCCACACCCCTCTGAAAGAAAAATGAATAAAACTGGTGTAATACCAAAATTCAGAGCCAGAAGGCTTTCTTCACATGAAAATATCTTTAACCGATACACTGCAGCATTCATACACATCAATAATTAAACACATTCAAAATTGTGGTTGATGTTCCACTTAGCAAAAATACCATCTGCATTACTGAAACCAATTTTCAGAGAAGAGATAACCAGAATATGACTGCATAAAATTAAGCTTTCTATCTGTGAAAGCAGATCCCCTACTTGCCAGCCACCTGCACCTCTTTAAATGAAAATATGCCAATGTGCTCACCGGAGAGCTACCAATAGATTCATGTACAATAAGAACAAGATTCACTTGGAATTTTCCTCTAAAAATGGACACACTTACCTGTCAGGTGGGGAGCTAGGAATGAAACAAAATCTATTTTAATTCTGTACATATTCCTAGAAGACTTAAAACCAGAATTTCAACTTGAGTGTCCTCATGAGGACAAAGATACAGCTGTTAATTCCAAACCTTTTTCAACCAATTCGCACATTGCCCAGTCTTCTAAGTTTTTCGAATCAAGGAGCCTCCCTCTTCCTTGCTATGGATCTAGACTAGACCGAGATCCACACCTCATATCTAAGCTCTTCCCTAAGTCCTTGGCCTGCCTCACAGTTGTACTTCCACCTTCACCCCTTCTCACCTCCACCATCCAATTATATTCACTCAGTGCTTTCTCTACACACAACTTCATTCTGGCCTCTTCTCTTTGGCTGTCCCCAAGAGCTAACATAAAACTCAACAAAATAACTTTTATATATAGTTCAAGTGAAGTCTAAACATTTTCTCTTAAAATGGCAGTGAATTCTCACTAAGCCCCACCTAATAATTATTATCTCGCCTAGCATTTTTCAACGTAAAATGCATGTTCACATCCATTATCTCATTTGATCCTCACAAAAGATGAGGTCAGCAATTATTATCCCTATCTCAGTCTCAGCCAGAGAAAGTCAATTGTCACAAGGAACTCAGCTAGTATGCAAGAAAGCTGGAACTTCAAGTTTGTATGATCACAAATCCTATGCCCTTTCCACATATGCACTCACTTTACTGACCAAGAGAGTGTAAACAATGACCCAACTATCTAAATGTCTCTTAAATTATCTAATTTAGACAACAACCTCCGAGAGAAAAATGGACTCTGTCAGTTTAACAGTATCACCATAAAATATAACGGTACTAGAAGCTGGCCATCTTTTCATAAATCCTGTGGCCAGTGATGAAAGCAGTATCAAATTATCCCAACAGTTCACTAGTAGTAGAGTTAGTCAAAAAGGAAGGAAACCAACATTTATTGAGCCCCTACTATGTTAACTGGCATATACTAGGCACTATCACATATATTAACCCTAACATCCCTATAAAGTGGGCATCATATTCCTATTTTGCAGATGAGCAAAATGAGGCTTATCCAAGAGCTAAGGATTAGTTAGCCAATGAGAGTTATGAGATTTATCCAAGATCACCAAATAAGTGCCAGTGCCAAGATTTTAAAATTCAGTCCCCAAACTTAAAGTCTGAGACTATTTCCTGGGATTATATACCATGTTTTGGTATCTTAAAGAATTAAAACAGTATTATGTCTGGTAGGCCTTTAACTTCAGTGAGATAATCAAGATACTCCATGTACCTTACTGCTGTAATACAAGACTAGATGACAGAAAGAACAATCAGCTATACACATCTGAGGATAAGTACTAATTCATGCAAAGTACTAAGCCAATCGCTGTAATATCCAAGAGCTTAACAAATACTTTAATGTATCTTCAGAATACTTTCCACTATAAATGAAAACCTAGCATGAGATTTAAATCTGGTAAACTGCCTGCCACTTATTAGCTGAGATACCCTATAGTTATTTAACGTCTCTGTATTTAAGTTTCTACATATGTAAAATGAAAACAATACCTATCTCTTAGGGTTCTAATTAAGATTTAGAGATAATGTATGTAAAACACCTAGGGCAATGTCTAGCTTGTAGTATCTGTTATCTTCCTTTGCCCTCTGTAGATATTCCCAACAAAACCATGTAGATGAAAATCAAAAACTCAAACAAATGAATTTCCAATGTAATGAGATGTCTGGTACCATGGAAAACAAATATTCGATGACTTCCATTTTCATTTTCATCCAGATATTTTGAAATTGGCTGAACAAAACCTTAAAAAAAAAAAAAAAGAAAAGAAAAAAGAAAATCCCAGATGACAATCAAAACCAAGCTCAGCTATTTTGTCTTAAATCTCTAAGCAGAATTTCTTCCCCATTCAGAAGACCCTCTAGTTACCTAGTAACCACCTGCCAGCCCCAAACTAAAGAAAATTGGCTCTGTACTGGGCTAATTACTCAACCAGCCTGAACAATCTAAAACAAAGTCTGGAATAAAGGGAATTGTCAGCCAGAATGTTAGTGAAATTATCCACAACAGGAAACCTGAGAATCCAAATACCACTGGACAGTTATTTCCATGAGAATAAAATCACAATTTATGAGCCTAGCAAATTATACCATTATTAAAACAAACACCCCATTGAAGCTACAGCTATCAGATAAATGGCTTTATTGTCCTCATTGTTTCATCCACTGCAGCAAAGAGGTGCAAACTGAATGAGTGGTTACCAGAAGCAGCAATTTCTAGGAAATTACAATGCAGACCTCCATCTTAAGGCTCCCTTTGTGTTGGACTATAAATGCTTTGGAGGGGTAGGGGGGAACAGAGAATCAACTCTTCTCCACCGTACCCAAACTCAAAGACCCTGACAACTTCATAAGCAGAACTCACCAGTTATCCTCACATTTTCCTATTTGTTTTTCTCCTCAGTAGGTCATTCCTGGGCTCACCCAGGAGGAAGAATCTGAATTCAGCAAATCCATTTTATTCACTAAGAAACCTTTACACAATTTTTCAACCCAAATAAACAGAGAGGAAAAAAAGAAAATGGCCCCTGGTTTCCCTGGCTCCCACAATACAAAGTACATCTAGCAACAGCAATGAGATTTAATGAGAAAGTTCAAAAGCATGGCATCAACTACCCCCATTATTAGGGGAAAAAAATCCCTTTACAGTAATTGCTAGCATCATAAACCTCGAACTGCATTTTCATACTTAAATGGGAAATCTGAGACACTACCCTAACGGCTATCTTGGGCCAAACTGCATCATGGAATGGGAAGACAAGAGTAATCCCTTCAGTGATAGCTCATTGAACTCCACAAATCTGCCAATTTGGGAAACATAAGGAAGGAAACTAGCACTGCTGGGTACCTACTATACAACAACCACTGTACACACATTATTTCTAATCCTCACGAAAACCCTCTGAAGCAGACTAGACATCCCTTACTGACAGGTGAGAATTTAAGGCTCAGAGAAATTAAATAACTTGCCCAAGGTCATGCACCTCTTAAATTAAGATTTGAATTAAAGTTTCTCTGACTTTAAATTTTAAGTACTTTTAACCTTTGGTTTTTGCTTTTTTTGTGCTATCTATTGGCAGAACCTAATAAAATATACTTTAAACAAAACTCTAAGATATCAAATTTAAATGCTACCTGAACTTTTTATAAAGTTCTAACACTGCAAGGCAGTCATGGGACGATGCTGGTGAACTATGACTTCATCATATAATTCACCTTCAAAATTCTCCTTTAATCCTCTCAACACATTTATGTGGTAAGATCCTCCCCAACTTTACATGTGAGAAAATTGAGGCTCAGAAAGATTTTATGATTTGCCCAAAGCAGCATGAAAACTAAAACCCAGAACTTTGACTACAAGGTCATTGCTCATGCAGCTCTATCACAAAGCCAGACTTAGACATAAGCATAAAGAACTAAAAAATCTGCTGTGGAGTTCTTTGCTTATTTATGAAGAAACATCTGTTCATAATTAATAGCATGTGGAACACACTGGGCATGGTGGAGGAAAGGAAGGAGCACCAGAAAGCCCTTCAGGGCCTCAAGCTGCCTAAATCTAAACTTTCCTGTTTTAAGAACACTAAGTGCTCATCCTCTGGGAAGGGGCAAAAGGTCTAAGGGACAGAAAAACCATTTTGGAGCTATGAACTCCTAAATGTACTCTGGACCACCAACTGAAAACTGGGCTGGTAAAACTGACTTCCAGGAATTGAATGCCTGTTTTGTGTCAGGCACCCTGGTAGGCTCTTTCTACACACTATCCCTCTCTTCCTCATGGTCATTTGGGCAGGTGATAGAAAAACTATTTTACAGGTGAGCAAACTAGGCTAAGAGATGAAATGACTTCTCCAAAGTCACTGAATATAGAGGCAAAATAGGGATCCGAATCCTGATTGGTCTGACTACAAAACCATTATTTAATCTATAGCAACATAAAGCACATCAATGGTTGCTTGGATGGGGAATCAGGGAGAGCAGAAAGAAGGGATTATTTACATATGGGTACCAGAAACTTTTGAGAAATGATGGATCTGTGCACTGTCTGAATTCTGGTGATGGTTTCATTGGTGTATACATATGTAAAAACTTAGCAAAATACATTAAATTTGTGTCATTTATTGTTTGTCAATTTTACCTCAATAAAGCTGTTTAGGAGGGAAAAAAAACCTATTGTTCTTTTCTCTAACCATTGATCAGGTCCCTAGAATGCCTGACCTTCAATTGTGTCTGTTCATAATAAAGTGACGCCAAAGAGTTCTTCCCAAACCAATTGAGTTCCAATTTTACATAAACTATTAGTAAAACATCACTGAAAATTTAAGTACCTAAGAGTAACAAATTATTTCCAAACATTCTAGTGCATCAGTATACATTTCCATACAAATGAAATGCTAATTACAAAAGGTAGCCTGGTAAAAGGATAGAGTATAAAGGCTTTAGCACCACATAAACCTGGACTGGATCCCACACTTGATTCTTTAAAGTGAATCTGGTCAGATTCCTAAGTCTGTAGTTCTTCATTTATATAATAGAAGCGATAATAATAATGTTACCATTTAATTGAAATCATACTATGTGCCACACAGGAAACTAAGCACTTTATCTAATCCCATTTAATCCTCTCATCAACTTTATACTGTAAATAACACTATATCTCCACTTCATAGATGAAAATAGTAATAAAAAGATTAAGTGACTTTGAAGGCCACGCAGCCAGTAAATGGAAGAGCTGTGATTTAAACTCATCTTGTAAAATTATTCAGAGAACTAAACTTAAAGTAAAATACTACCAGTGTTAGTATGATAAAAATGACAGAATGCTCCCTCTATTCCTTAAAGCAAGCTTCTCCAAAGTAGTCTACTGTATTAAAAGAAAAAAAATTAATATTCTACAAATTTAAATTCTAATTGCTTAGGGCTAATGGTGAGCATTTTACCAATTTATCCCTAATTCTCAGTCTACAAAGTAACTATTATTTTTCTCTGTTTAACTGATGGGGAAAATTTAATTTTGAAATGTTAAACTCCAATAGTGGCAAAGATATGTACTCTGACAGGAAGTGGAACTGTTTCCAGTTTGGTTGTTACCATCCAAGGCACTCAGTACCACCCTCAATATTTTATCAGAGACCAGTCCTTTAGCATCTTAAGCCGTATCTTCCAGAGGAGCAGAGAACTAAAATATCAAGATTCTGTACTTAAAATTAAAACTCTTCGCTCTAATTCATGATGCTTACAGGATTAGCACTTCATAAGTGATATCTATACACTAATATACCAGATATTTTTCTCTTATTTCTGGTTTGGGTAAGAAAACTGATGCTCCAATCTGTTAAAATATTATCATCGATGAATATGTTTTTAAAACGAAATATAAAATCTTTATAACACATTTATGAAGTCCTTTCACATATATTAAATCTTTGCAACTTTCAAGGGTAGATACACACACACACACACACACACACACACACACACACACACACATACATATACATATACATATATATATTATCCTCAATTTACAGAGGAAAAATGAGATTCAAAGTGCTTAAACAACTTGCCCCGAGTCAGACAGCTAGCAAGTAGCTGAGCTAGGGTTCAAATCCGTCTTCTGACTCCATATCCAGAAATCTTCCACACACTAGACCTTAGTCTTCTTTCCTGAATAGGATATTAACATCTCCCTCTCTGCTTATTTTACAGCATCTACAACACACTGAACTGTAATATATTTGTTTACACCTTTTCCCTTGCACCTGTGAGCTTTTTAAAGGCAGAAACCACATCTTACTCATCTCTGTGTATCATCAAAACCTAGCTAGCACAGAGCCTGACACCCATGTTAACTAAATTAATGCATGAATAAATCATTATTTTTGCCTGGTACTATGACTCTAGCAAAATATTTTTGGGAGCCATAAGTTTAAAAAAGGCTTAATAGGGCAGTCATAAATACCCCACAATTTTTCTACTTACAGTTGACATAGAATACTCCATCTTTTTTAAAGTCTGTCATCCCAAAGTAACAGATAAGTCAAGTGTCAAGTCCCATATTTAGGTTCAAAAAATTAAATGCACAAGCCAAGTACTGATAAAACTTGGTTTTGTAGAACTCATGTTATGTTATCTAAAAGTTAAAATTAACCAAAAGTTTCAGAAAGAAGAAACTTAGGAGCAGAAAACTGAACTAAGAGTTCGAAAAGTAATCAAAGTCCCAAGCTCTCAGTTTACCAGTGAGACCCTCATTCATTCCAAGTGAGATTCCAGAATCTCTCAAAAATCAAATTTACTCTGAGTATCTACATGTCTACTGTATACATAGCTCCACTGACCCAGCTATGGGCAAGGAAGAGAGGAAAGCCTCATGAGAGTGGGCTGAAGTATAGTGGAGATAACACCAGGGGAGTCACAGGGAGGTACAACTGCCACAACAGAAAAGGCGTTCCACTAAAACTCAGCCTAGAACATAAAGTAACTGTGACTGGTTGAGAAATTATAGCTGCTGACAGACCAGCCTGAAAATATGGATTGACTCAACAAGACCCTACTGATGTCTATACTATGCAAGGTACAAAAATGGGCTCTTGAGAAAAAAAGAATGATCAGATACGATTCCTACCTACAGACTAATAAGTAATAAATAAATGGACAATCACAATCAGGGAAACCCAGAGATAGGGCATCCAATCTTTACCTGAGAAAGTCAAGAAAAGTTTTCTGGAAAAGGTTACCTCCTAGGCTGAGTCTTAAAGACACTGAAACAAGAGGCATGGCACATCTGGAGAACAGCAAATACAGTACAATGTATACTTTATTAATAGCAAAGTAAAATGCACAAGCTGGGAGGATAGACAATGAATGACACTGGAGAGGGAATTACGGAGACAGTATACTTATATACTGTACTAGGGAACCTAGACCTCATCTCAAAGATTTTAAGTATTGAAGAGTTTCATGCTAACTCCCATCTAGGATACACTGACCCTTGGGAAAAGGGCAAGCAAGGCTTTCAGATATGCTCATTTATAATGGATAGGTGGTTTTCCCCTCCACAACTCCACAGCCTAATCAAAATGTACTGTCAAAGCCGTAAGTCTCAAAAATATAGATATTACCACCAAGATAAATAAACACAGAAAAAGAAAAAGAACACACTCTTCCTTTGATCCTGGGACAAGATACTATGGAGAAATTTGGACCTTCTCAAAAATGACTGGTACAGTTAGAAAAAATTTAGAAAGGGATGTTTCTCACATACACTGACATTTTTTTAATTTAGAAAGAACGATTAATTTCAGTAAACTATTCAGAACAATCCAACCTGTTCATCTAGACTACAAAATTTTAAACATTATGGAGAGTAAAATGCTGTAATATACCTGCATTGATTTACCAAGAAATCTGAGCAAACAACCAAAATTAGAGTTTATTGCCAGGAAGACGAAGTAAATTACAATCAGAAAACAAATCCCAAATACAAGAATCAATAAATTCAGTGTTTTATTTCTCTAACAAAAATGTTTTAAAAGCCAAAATATTGTTGCTTCTTCACATGCTCAAAATCACATTAAATCTCACACTTTATTCAAGAAGAACATGAATAACAGCTACCATTTACTAATTAATATACCAAGCACTATGGTAAATTCTTTATATGAATTACTTCATTCAATCCTCACAACTACTGGGAAAGTATGTACTGTTATTAGTGCCCTTCTTTAAAGATTAACAAAATGAGGCACAAAAGAGTAGTAACTTGCCCAAGGTCTCATAGCTGGTGAGGGGGAAAACAAGGGCAAAACAGATGCATTACCTATTTCTAAAAAGATCATTATTTCTGAAAAGCATTAATAACCTAAGGAAAATACATCCCATTAGTTCTTTCCAATTCCTAAATATCCAAATTATTTAAATAGTTTTATATAGCTTATCATTAAGAAGACTGACACCTTCCCCAGAGCAACAAATGGTGACCAGATCCTAGTGTGCAAACTTTTTAGCACCAATCTACACAGTAGCCCAGTAGTTAAGTTACAACCTACTCTATAAAAACTGGTTCTCTCATTTAGCACTGACTCAATTATTCAATAAAAATGTACGAAACCCTAATAGGTTCCAGGGATCAAGGATACACAAATAAGTGGTGAGACTGTCCTTGGACAGCACAGCACATAGGTAAGAGCACTCATAGGCTCTAGAGGCAGAAAAGTCGGGATAAATCCCACCCTAGTCACTTACTGGCTAGTGAGCATGAGTAGGCTTCACATCTCTTAGCCAAAATTTTCTCACAAATAAAATGAAATCATGACCGTCCTACAGGATAATTGTGTTTAAATAAGATAACGCACATGAAGGGCTTACACAATGTAAGCATACAATGAGAATGTTAATTTTCCTCTGCCTGGAACTAAGTAAGGTTCCAGGCTATATAAAGGTGCTGGCTGAAAGGTAAAATAATGTTCAGTAGACTTGTCCAGCCTACCTACTCCATTTTCCTCTACCCAATCGAAATGAAAAAACAAAGTAATTACACAAGGTTTCAAACTAAAGTAATTACACAAGGTTTCTTGGCTGTGGCCTCATCTGCATCGTTTTTTTTTTTCCTATAGCAAATACTCCAGGTTAAGGATAGGAAGACCCAATACATCCAGAGAACCACTTTTATGCACAGCTATGCGAATTTCTCTAAAGGCCACTTCATACCTTTCCTTCATCACAATGTGGTGAGTAAGCATCAAGCCCAGTGATTTTCTAAAATCATGACAAAGTTGTAAAACTCCTCAATTCTAAAGTGCTTTGGTTCTACGAGGCTTAGGAAAAGCCACTGCTTTCATACCGGCTTTCAGAACAGTATTTTTAGTAAAGGTTTAACAAAACCATCTATTCCTCCAATAAGAAGTAAGTGAAGACCAGAAACATAATAAAACTAATAAAGTTAAACTATCTAGTACTGAACCAAGGCAGTGACACCAAACTGTAACAGTGTCATCGCATTCTTCATAGACACAGGCACACAAAAAAATTGTTTCAGTTTCACTAAAGAACGTTTGTCATGAAACCAAAAATTATTAATTTTATTAAATCTCAATCTTTTACATGTCTTTTAATATTCTGTGATATGGGAAGTACACATAAAGTATTTCTGCATACCAAACTATAAGAGTTGTCTCAAGGAAAAGCACTAAAGCACTTGTGCAATTGAGTTGCAAGCTGAACTAGCTGCTCTTTTCATGAACACCACTTTTACTTGAAAGGACGACTGGCAGACATACTATGATTATTCAGACTTGGATGTTTGGCAGACATTTTTTCAAAAATGAACAATGTGAGACTGTCACTTCAAGGAAAACAACTGTCAGTATTTGTTCCAATGATAAAAATTGAGCTTTCAAGCAAAAATTAGAAAAGACTTGTTTGATGAGATTGGTAGTGATATTAACAGATGTGATTTTTTGACATTGTATAACAGAATATGTCAACATATAGTAGATCTGCATAACCCAGGGAACCAATATTTTCCAAATGGCCAATGCATGGGTAGAAGATCCAATCAAAATGCAAAACATCAATGGATTTTAATTTAACAGAATATGAAAAAGCTCACTGATATGATTTCAGAGTCCATAAGGCAATGGGCCTTTAAGAAGCTACCAGCTCTCAAGTTTTGCTATAGTATCTGAAAAAAATATCCGGAATTATTTTGAAAAGCAACTATAACATTCCTCTCTTTTTCTAGCCACATATATCTGTGGGATTGCATTTTCTTTATACAATACAAATGAAACAACCAAATATGACATATTAAATGTAAAAGCAGATATGTATCTAGTTAGACAGTAAAGAGATTTGGGATAATACAGTGATTTTCATAAAACTATGCTAATAATACATTTATTATTTTTAAATAAATTAATATTTTTAATTTTTAAATATAGTAAATATTGATAAAACCCAAAAACAAAAGCTTTTTGGGGTCTTCAATAATTAGTAGGAGTGAAGACACCAAAATAATTGAGAACTATTGCTACAAAGCAATGAACAAGAACAAACTATTACTACACAGAATATAAAGCTTAATTCAAAAAGCCAGTCATATGTTACAAAAAATTAATAAACAAGCAAAAATAATCTATGGTATTGGAAGTCAGAATGTTGGAGGAAGGTCTAATATTTCCTTTCATGATCTGAGTGGTAGTTACACTTTTTTCTACATATGTTATATATACATCTCAATTCAATTTTTTAAAATTTATATATTTATTATAAACAGAAATCCATACAAACATGTGCCTTAGGCTCATTGATAGAAGTTCTGTTAGAACTGGGACATCTATTTTTTCTTAAACAGATCCTCGAATGGTTTTAATGTATAACCAAGAAACTACTACTAGATAAGAGTTTAAAACCCAGGAGCTTTATGTATAGAACAGTAAAAAGAAGAATGGCTTTGGAGCGAGGGAGATTTAGATTTTTAATACAAGCTTCTCTTCTCTTACTACTTATGTAACCAAATGCAAACTACTTAGTCCCTATTGGCCTCAGTGGCTTCAGTTTCTTCTTCTGTAAAATGGGCACAATACCCTATATACTCTAACCATGAGGGTTAAATTACATAAGAGAAGCACCCAGCATGTTGCCTATCACAGATACTCAAATATTATGTCCCTTTAGTCTTTCTATCCTCATCCCTTACCAGTCCTAAGGCCTGAAACACTGCGTTTTGATTTCTTCATCCTTAAAATGAAAATAATGTACCATGATCAACCTATGGACTGTAGATTAAATGAAATAGTATAATTTAAAGAAGTATGATTAGTATAACTGTATTTACAAACAGGGATTTTTGCTATCAACTCAAAATAAAAAAGGAAGGAGGACACATTAGAAAACTACAATATTTAGAAAAATTATAAAACAGAGGCTAGAAAATATGAGCATCAGCAGAAACTGTCAAGATTGAAGGACATAATCAGAAGGGAAACCAAGATCATAATCTCAAGTCAACCAGGGATTGATGTTTACTGGGGAAAATACATCAGCCCAAAGTTCCTTCAAAATGTCTGTATTTAAGAAAAAGCACAACCTGTATCATCATAAAAATATGCATATGTTGAAAGTACCCAGATACCTGTCTAAACAAAATGAGAGAGTTGTATTAGAGCTTTATAAAACAAGGTGTTCTGAGAGTACCCTCATGCAGAGATCAATGGCCCATTTAATAAAATGTTAAACTTTTACATAAACAATGTAGTTTGACAAAAAAGATTCTGTGCAACTATTTTCGATACTAAAGGTATGCATACCTGTCCAAGGTATTAAATTTTATAATAAACAAACAAAAAAACTTGCTTTTATCTCTTTGCTTTTCATTTTCAATATTCTACAACTTCAAATGTGATTTCTGATAACATACCAGGGATTGTCAAACTACAGCCTGTTTTCATATGGCTTATGAGCAAAGAATGAAACAGAGGAGGCAGAAAGGAGGGGAAAGAAAGGGGAAGGAAGAAAAGGAGAAATAACAAAGACTGTACATGGTCCGCAAAGCCTAAAATATTTTTTACAGAAAGCATTTAACAACCCCTGAGCATACCATCTTGTTTTCTACTTTTGAACCTTGTGCTATACATCATCATCATCATCATCAAAGACTTTACCAACCCATTCAAATTCTAAATTCCATTCTAAATAAATAAAAACCTACATCTAGAAAAACACATCATCACCCTACTCATTAGAATATACTACTGGTTTGTCATCTGCCAGGAGCTAGGACTATAACGATGACTACAACACAGTCATCTAAATGAAACTTAGTTAAGTGAAAAAGCAGACTGAAATAGTTCCTTTTCCTAAAACTGGGCAAGCACTATGACAGAGATGTTTGGATGCTACCTTAGAACAAAATGGAGTTCTGAAAGGTTTCTTAAGGGAGATGCACTCAACCTAGAGGGATGAATAAAAGGTGAAACAGCAAGAGCAAAGGTGTGAAACTACAAGATTATCTGTAGATGTGTTTAGTATCACCAGTGATAGGAGATTGGGCAGGAGGAATACGTAGGGACAGGTCATAAAAGGCCTAATGTGTCGTGTTAAGCAGTTTAGACGTTACAGCCAATGAAGAGATTTAAGCATGGGAGTGACTTGGACATTTATATCTACTGGGTATATATTCTGACTGTTCGGTGGAAGGTAGTTTTACCAGATGGGTGATACAAAAACCAGTTAGAAGGCTGCTGCACTTGTCCAGGTGAGATGAGGGTCTAAACTAAGGTGGTAACAGTAGGAAAGGGAAGATGAATTCCAGAAATACTTAGGATATATTTTGGGCTATGAGAGAGAAAGGAAAAGAAAAGGCTAATGGCACAGATCCCTATCTTTAATGACTACAGGGATGGTAGTGCTTTTAAGTTACAACAAATTACAGGAAGAGATGCTTTTAACTTTTTGTGGGGAAGAGGGTACACAATGGGGGAGGTCGGAATAAGTAGATGGGAAAATGAGCTCTGTTTTAGACCTACTGAATATGAGGATTATCAAAATGGATGTATGTCTGTGGCCAGTAGCCAGCGAGATGTACAAGTCAAGCAAGAGCTGAGGAGAGAGCTCTGAGCTGGAGATAGATTTAAGAGTCATTAACATATAAGTAGAAGTTAGAGCCAATAACAGTGTGGGCAAGGTTACTAAAGGAGAGAAACTTAAAAAGTCCAGTGAACTAAGGAGCCAGCCAACCCTTACCCATTTACTGAGAAAGCAGAATCAATAAAGACATCTTAAATAGCAGCTAGTTTCAATAGCTTCAAAAATCTCTTCCTGCTAAACAACAAACTGAGAAGAGTAAAAACCATGAAATGTACTCATTAGCACACCCCATCTAATGGGCAAAGTAAAGATTAAGGAAGTGAGTAGGGAGGAGGGCTCCCCAGGTAAACAGCACAGCATATGAAAATAATAGGAGCATGACAGTAAAGCATGTTTAGGGTTCTGCTTACTTGGTTGGTACAGTACATATACATACCAGAAAGGCCTAAAAAAAGAGGTATAAAATAAGGCCTACAAGAACACTGGGAGAGAACAATCAAGGAAGACTCTGCTGCTGACAACAGAAACCGTTCTTAACCTCTCCTTCCCTGGCATATCAATATACCCTTTCAGGTCGCAGTTCAAGCATTAACTCTTCTAAGCATCTCTCTCTTTTCTGCTCACCCACACAAATCAGAACATGTCAGCCTCCATCCTCCCCATGCCCTTTGTCTACGGACCTGCTGTAGCATTTGTCACAATATGCTACCGTTATGACATGTCTGCCTCCCCACTAGGTTGACTATAAGGTCTCTAAGAGAAGGGAATTTTAATTTTTGTATCCTATACTCACAGTACTCCCTTACTACCATTTAATAATCACTCAATAAATATTGGTTGAATGGAAATTTTAAACATATCTGTCATGCATAAGACTACTAACTCATTGGCCTTGGATGACATTGTGGTTGTGGATTTATGTTCTTTGTTTTGCTTTGCTTATGATAACATTAAAATAAATTTATAATCCAAATGTAAATTTGAGGGGAGATACAGCTCAAGAAAATACTTAATGATAAAAGAACATCATGAAGGAAAAATTAGCTCTAAACAATTCATAAGTAAAATAAAAATAACAGTTGTAGCTACCATATTAAGCACAAACTATATATGTGGCAGTCAATGTCCCAGGTTGCCTTTATTTAATCCATACAACAACCCAACAATGAATTATCATCTCTCTTCTACATATGCACAAATAACTCATCTCACTTTACTACTTTGTCTCTGTAATAAGTTACAAGTAGAAAAAAACAGGGAAATGACTTTGTTTGTATACTGCATTCTCCACTTCAATAAAGCCTCAATTGTTAAATTTTTAGCTAGCAGTACATTAATGTTGAACCAGGTCCCAGAAATTCATTAGAAGAAAATACTCTAGCTCCTTCTACGTACCACTACATCCGACAATCTTCAAGTTTCAAGGGAGAAACTTTAAACTGACTTTCATGTATTCCCTCCTCCACTGGCAGAATCAGAAGGCAATAAACCAAATATGACAAGCTCTTTACCTCTGTGGGGGATGCTCTGATTTGTAAACTAGGAGGAAAAAAAAACCAAAAATAACATTTATATAGTCCTTCATAGTTTAAGAAGTATTTTCATATTTACTATCTCATCTGAGACTAATTTTACAGATAAATAAACCAGAGTTCCAAATGGTAATTAAGGAATTTGTCAAATCTCTTAGACAAAATATTCTTAGTGTTTAAGTTATCAAGCTTCTGATATGTATAACTGATATGTATACTATGTATCTTATTCGTGGTATTCTCTGTACATCAGATAACAGGCCCCCTGTGCACAATCAGATGAGGATCAATGTACCAGACTATCTTCCTGCAAAAAGAAAGATGCACAAAACTTCCAACCAAAAGAGTTGAATGACTTACCAAAACATGATATGAAGGTCTAAGCTGGTATAACAAAAAATTAGTCTCTAGTAACTAAAGAACTCTGCCAATGAGAAAAAAGCTCTAAGACAGTGTTCTTTCACAGCTCACAAAGGCTGCTACTACTCCCTCCGATTCTTATTTCCAAGTATGACTGATTCACATCTGGATAATCTGATCATCCATAAAAGCAACCTGGCTTCCTTTTATTTAGACTATTCCATATATGTATGTACATACATATATATGCTGAATATGTATTTATATTTATATACATACATATAATATATACATACAATAAAGAAGAAGTGTTGCTGGGTAATGGGACTATAGACCATTTTGTTCCCTTTCACTTTTTTGTAATTTCCAATCTCTACCATGAGAATATATTTTAACAGTGGAAGAAATAAAGGTCTTTTAAAGTCAAAAATTAAGACTGTCTAATAAGAATAAAGCAAGTCACATAAGAATGATTACACTATAATTCCATTTATATAAAGCTGCAAAGATAAAAAAACATATTGTTTAGGATATGTAGTTATTTGGTAAAACTATAAAGAAAAGCAAAGGAATGAATGATTCATACAAAATTCAGAAATCTGCTTACTTCTGAAGGAGGGAGGTTCAATCAGGCAAGGGATCACAAGAGGCTTTAAAGGTACCAAAGATACTTTTTACTAAGCTGGTGGCAAAACACAGGTCTATAATTTACCATTTTTTAAGTGGAAGATTTATGTTATTTGCTTGCTTGCTTGCTTGCTTGCATGCATGCATGCATGCATATATATATATATGCGCCTTGTTTCACAACTTAAAAAGATATAAACAGAGTTGAGGAATCAGAATCTGGAGGTATAACCCAGACCCTTCCACCTACTGACTGAAACCTTAAGTCATTTGATCTCTCAAAGCAGTTTTTCATTTTGTAGATGAGGAAGCTAACAACTAATATAGGTTTAGTACTTTACAGTTTATAATTCCTAGACCACAGCACAAACATGTAAATATGCAAATAAACTATGAGATGATAATATAAATACCATCTCCTTAATAATAATACTAAGAAAATGGTAAGACAACACAAGGCTATTCACTTTCTAGTCTCTTCCGATATAATAATGGCAATAACTAATACTTTTTAATGTGTGCTTTGTAATATACTGTGTTAAATGCTTTCCATGAATTATTCTGTTTAATCTTCAGAACAACTTTATGAGATTAATTCTTATACCCACTTTATAGATGAGACCATTGTACTCAAGGTCACACAGGCAGTAAATCGATAGACTTCAGAACCCAGACTCTTCACCACACTATTTTTGCCTCACTTCTCTCACTATTTTTAAATAATCTGTCTCTCCCACAACACTAAAAGCTCACTGACAATTGTTTTTTGTTCATATTCATTTTCCCTGGCACTTAGCAAGCAATAAATGAATAAATATTGAACAAATATTTTATATATGCATAGTGTTTTCAGGACATAAATTTATCTCTAGACATGAACTGATTCGTTCCCCTTGACAGCTTTGTGAAATATAAAAGGTATTTCTTTTTAAACCATTTTAACCATATTTAAGAGTATAATTCAGTGGAAGTAAATACATTCATAATGTTGTATAACCATTACCACTAGGTATGAAAGGTTTTTAATGACTTTACTGAAATCACTCAGTTATCAAGTGCTGGTATGGGAATTGAAACCTAGAGCTCTCAAACCCTAAATTCACAGGCTATTCATTCTACCAAGATGCCCATCTACCAATAACTCCATCTGGTCTCTGCTTCTCACCAGAATATCGGAAGAATCAATGAGATAAAGATACTGAAACTTTACATACATTTCTACAGCACAGGTAACCACAGTTGTGAGGGGGGAAAAATCCACCATGACATTTCTCCCAGGCGATTACTTTTCATTTTGAGCTTTCCAAACCTGCCTTTAATATAAATATTCCACCTCAAGATCAAGCCTGTGGATCCACAAAAGCAATGTCGGGATCCCATAGTAAACTTATGAGAAAAAATGCTTGCATTAATTAGATTAAACTCTCATTTAATTACAGGTAACTACTCAGACCTGATTTTTATTGTAATACAGAAAGTTTCCTCATTAAAAAAAAAAAACCACACACTTTCAATACCAAGTCCAACCTTCCATCATTTTGCCCATTTTGAAACTACAAAAAAAAATTCTAAATATTGAGTATTTTTATTTGCTCCACTGTGAAAGCCAAAGAAAATGATTTGCTTGTGACCTGAACTCCAAAGCTTAAACAAAAAGAATTATTTTGATACCATTGGTGCTAATTTTATCCTTTTTACATCCCTCCCCATTTTATTCAGTCTGAGCTCTAATCAACAGCTACTTCATTTTAATATTTCATAGTTATTGCAATTAAGTCCAGAAAGTTGTTTCCCTAAAGATGTTTCCTCAATACACACCTCTCTATACCTCCCCACATCACCATTTTGCCATGAGAATAGTGTATCATTAAGCTTTAAATAAAATTTATAACGAATATATGGACATATTGTTTCTTTAGTTAATATGTCCACATTAATTCTATCCTCTAAAAATTAAATTAAAATAATTCTATGTTTTATTTATCCACATCTGACAGAATTCTGGCCAACTGAATTCCCGTGAAAAAAATGCAATCTACAGAAATATAGTCCAATTATTTTAAATCTTATCAAGTAATGTCGGAAGAGAATCAAATTAAAAACTCCATCAATACCAAACCATCTCACCAATGAATATTTATAACATTTCTATATATCCTGTCTTCTCTGTTTACATAAAGTGATGGTGCCAAAATTCATATCAAGATTATTAGCCTACAATACAATGATAGGCCTAATTGCCTTACAAACCAGGACACCAATAAATGGAGTCTTCAAGCAATCAATTTGAAGAGGAGAAAAAAAAAGCCTAAGCTCTTTCTGCAGACATCCAACCTACCTGCCTAGGAAATAAATTCAGCTTTCTATTATTCAGTCTCATTCATCACCTCTCAAGCAAGGAATGCTCCCTTTAGCTACCTCAAGCTCATCAAGTATACTTAATTCCAAATTCCAGGACTAATTTTTAAATGCACCAGGGGGAGGGCAGAAAGAAGGCAGAAACATCATAAAGAAAGCTATCTATCACATGCCAGTTTTATCGTCTCTACCTTTAGTTTGAAAGTGGGATTTTTCTCTCCCAACTTTCTTTTTATATGAACACAGGCATATCACATTTTATTGAGCTTCACTTTATTGCTTCATAGATGTTGCAGTTTTTACAAATTGAAGGCAAGACCCTCCACCAGCAATAAGATCATGACTCACTTTATTGCAATACTCACTTATTGCAGTGGTCTGGACAGGAACCTGCACTATTTCCAAAGTGTACCTATAACAGAAGATACTCTCCCCTCCTCAATTCTACCTAACTGAAGCCCTCACAAGCTTTACCCTTTGGGTTGTTTACTTCCAAATAATAATATAAATGAAACAAAGATTAAACTATCAGTTTAAGATGTCCTCTAGGCGATTCTTTAACGTACCTTCTCTGTTCCCTACAAAGTCTTCTATGATTACTGTCTCTCCCCCAACCACAGCCTCCAAAGCTGTCCATTTAAGTCCAACTCTTAACCTTCTTCTGTCTCTTGGAGGCCATCCAAATCCTTCCTCTCCAGAATCATCTAATCCACCTCTTCCCAGCACTACTCACTGCCCTTCTCCATCCTCTCTGCCTCATCCATACCAACAATTCCATGCCTCCCACTCTTTAGATGACCCTTCTGACACCTTATCATTCAGCAACCACCTCTCCAGTCCTACCAGTTCATCTGAGACATTACTTCTTCAAGAGTCCCTCTGCCACCTTCACCAAGAGATATTTTCTTCAAGACACCATCCCCCAACATCGCTCACCACCTGCCACTATTCTTTCAGTGAATCAGCTCAGCAGCGTTTTCTATCATGCCCTCTGCCTCGACCCTGCACCCAGGGAGCCACCAATGCCCCTTCCAGGGTTCTAAGATCACCCTAAAATCCTATCCCACTGTGCCACCCCACCCCCACCCCGGCCCAATCTCAAATTTCGTCCACCCACTTTGGGCCTAATTTCTAATTTATTCCCCTCCCGCCAGCTCACCTTCACACTCTTCTTAATGAAAGTCCCACCCCCAGCAGCTTCTATTCCAACCTCCATAAGCACTCCCCAGGAAAATCCCAAATTCTACCTCCTTTGCTCTCCCAACCCACGCTATTCCATAAGTCTCCACAAATTCCACCCCCCCCATGGCAAACGCCCACTCTTCAAGCTCAGGTCTCAACCCACGCCAAGCCCCTCACCCCCAGTTTCTACCACTTCTTAGTTTGCCCTAGGTCCACCCCAAATCGCACCCTCCTGAATTAACAGCCACCCCTCCCCCCAGTCCTATCCAATCCCGCAATCCCACTCTCTATTGAAATGATCCCCCTACCCCGGCTCGGATCCCAAACTGTCAACTGCTCTAAGCCAACCTCAAATCCACCACCCTAATTCAGTCCCCTCCTCCATTAAAAGCTATCCCATTCCAGTCTCATCATCTAGCTCGCCCTCAAACCATCCCAAATTCCCAACACCCCGAACCCAGGCTCCTGTCCCAAGTCCGGCTATTCTCCACGAAAAGTCCCCTTCCCCTGTCGCCGCCCTCCCAACCTGCTTGGGTCCCACCCTCACCCCACCCCCAGCCCGCGCCTGGACAAGTCTCCCCAGGCAGCCCGCCGCCGTTCCATCGCGACCTCAGCCCCCTTCCCCCAGCCCGCGCTCCGCAGCCCCCACTCTCATCTTCCCCAATGCCGCCGGCCCAGGCTCAGGGGGGGCGGACCGGAGGGGGGTCGTCTGCTCACCGGCGAGCCTCTGCAGACGAAAGCGGCGGCGGCGGCGGCGGCGGCGGTGATGCCCTTGTCTTCTCCGGAGGCTACAGAGGCAACGCTCTCGCTCCCTCGCCCGAGTCCAGTAAGGTGGCGGATGGCGCGCAGGGACCAGGAGCCTCCTCCTCCTCAGCGACTCGGCTCTGAAGCCTCTGCAGTAGCCGCCGAGAAGCCCGACGGGTGGGGGAGGGGACGTTCGGCTGCGGGCGAGGGAGGAGGCGGCGAAGGGAAGGCGGGGGATCTAGAAGGGCGGGGAAGGCGAAGCGGCGCAGCGCCGCGACACGTCCCACAGCCTTAGCGAGCGCGGACCACAACTCCCGGCGTGCCCTGCTTCGACCCGCGCGCGGCCTGCGCCGTCTGCCGCGCGCCCAACGCGGAGGAGCCGCACCCTCCCGCTCACGGACAATGGCGTAAAGCCAGTCGCCGAGAGCTGCTTTTGTGGCTATAAAGACCACATGGGAAGGGAGTCAGGTCACTCCTGGCCCCATCTTCCCCGGGTGTTAATGATCTCAGCACTTCCAACCTCGGGCCCCCACACCGCCGCCGCTGGTCGCTGGACTACGTTTCCCAGCATGCCCCGCAGCTTCCCGCCCTCCTTCCGGCCCTTTCTCAGGCCCCGAACTACATTTCCCAGGGAGCGTAGTCCCGGCGAAATGCTGGGAGATGCAGTTCTCAGTTCTGCCTCCATGTTACGAAAAAGAAGCGAAGGAGAAGGAAAAAGGGAACGAATATGCCAACCCACCGAGGTGAGGCCTAGATCACCTGTGAGACTATACTCTTTTCGCCATCCCCGTTGCCACCGTCTCACCCCAGAACTAATGTCTCAGATTCCTTCAGGTCTCCCTGCCGACCTGAGGACGGTTTGGCAACTTGAATCCAAATGTAAAATGGGCATCGTTCTTGACCCAGCTTCATTATTTTTAAGAATTTGCCTTAAAAAGATAACCAATTAGGAAAAGATAAATGCACAAGGTTATATGAGGTTATTGATTATAAGGGGAAGAAAAGTAAGTGTCCATCAATAAGAGACTGATTAAATAAAGCATGTATACAAACAATGCAGTGCTAAACAGCCATTTAAAATAATAGATATAAATCTATTTACTGACATGAAAAGCTATTCACATTTTATTCTCGAGGGAAAACTATTGATAACAGAACAGCATGTTTAGAATTGTCCACCTTACATGAAGTTTGAGGTAGTATTCTATAATCACAGATTTCAGGGAAGAGGTTCTACAAAATTATCTGATTACCTGGAGGAAAGGGTATCAGATTTCAAGAAATTTTTATTTTCACATTGCCTAAATTGTTTAAAAGCACATAATTTTTTAAACTATAAGACTATTTTCAAAAATACAATTTCAACTCCAACAACCTTTCTTTGCTGCCTAAAAACTTTCCCTGGCTTCCTGTTGACCTCAGTAATGACCCAAGACTAGGCCTGTCTGGTTTTTCTTGTGAGCTCAACTGTTCCACTATTAAATAACGGTCCCTTAAATATCATAAAAGTTAATTTAGTAAGGAGAATTTTCTATTTTCATTGGTCTCTTCTCAAATGCCTTCTGGGCTTTCCACACCCATTTCCACTCCTTATCTCCTATTCATTCTTGAAATTGGAAGACAAAAACCTTCCTTAGAACATATTGTAGGCACACTGATTTACCTTACATCTGAATTCTTACAGCAGTAGCTTCCAATCTGTGGGCCAGAGATCACTTTGGGGAAGGAAAGTGGGGAGGGAGGAACAGTTATTGTAAAGGGTCTACCAAAATACATCCATACATACATACATACATCCATACATACATACTTACATAAATTTTTAAGGGTCTACAAAGTTCTACTTAAAGTATTGTCTATAGACTGAGTCTTACACTCAAAAAAAAAAAACAACAACAAAAATTCCCCTTCTATGTCCAGCCCTCCTAAAATATGGAATATGGTATCAAATGATCTCTGATTTAGCATAAATCTTGTACTCAATTAGTGTTTTAGATTTCATATGTCATTATTCCTCGGTGTTGTGCAAGAAACATGAGATCATTCAAGTTCTACTAGCTAGCCCACTGGAGGACAACAGGCCTGCTGGAGAAAGCACAGATTGCCAAGATTATTACTTAACAGTCCTGCTGCAGCCAGTCCTTCAGCCTTACCCCACCAAAGACTACTTACACTCCTATCCCTTAGAACTCACTTTCTCCATATACACCGTTTTTCTCAAACTGCGTATCTCACTTTTTCATCTTATTTGTCCAGCCTTAAAATCTCATTCTCATCCCCCCAAAATATACTACTTCTCTCTAGTCTGAGAATAATTAAGAAAAGTTCTCAGGACATGTTGGCTGTGTCCCTTCCCCTCTCTGAGTTTCATTAGCCATCCCCTCTTCTAAAGCTTTTCACTCCTTTTCCCTTCTCCAACAGGCAGAAAATGGGGGCTGGGTAATCAAAATTAGAAAGGGTCTGGTCTGTCCTAACAACAAAGGATTATCTGAGTTAGGAAAATAAGTATGAGGAAGCTTACTGGACTAGGAATATGGAAATTAGATCCTGAATTAGGCTTTGCATGGACATTATGGGTGACCTCAGTGTTTATATATGTAAATGGAAGAAATGATTCCTGCCCTGTCACCTGAAAAGGTTATTAGGAAAGTCCAATAAAACAACATATATGAAAGTGTTTTTGAAGATTGTAAAGTGCTACTTATAGTCCAAGCCCTTCATCTAATTTGAGAATTCTTTCTCCAAATCCCTACCATGTCTTGGCATGTAAACTCTTTACTCAGAATTATACGATTATTAATGAATTTATTGAAGTATCTAAGGAATTAACTCCATTAAAACCATTTAGTTCATTGATAAATTTTCTATATAGCACAGTTAAACAATTTCTAACTTTTCTAGATTTTTTCTATATTGAACTTTCATCAAGCTATATGCTTTGCCCTATCAATTTTATAAGAAAAATTTGATTCATCGGTTATCCTTATTGATTTTTACCAATTATTGCTTCAGCCGTTATGAAATTTCTAGTCATTATTTCCACCAAGTTCACCTTTTCCTGGGAGCAATTTGAGCCATTGTCAGTTTTATTTTGTGTTGATTATTTCTACCAAGTGGAATTTTCCCAAGGGTCAACTTTGCCATGTTCAGGGTTACCAACAAAGATGGGATCATTCAGTTTGCTTTTTCATCCACAATAAATCTTTACCACGTGTATTTTAGCCACTGTCAGTTTTATTTTATGTTGATTATTTCCTACCACCTCCAGTTTTTTTCTGCAACCCAACTAAAACTCAGAGTCAAAATGACAGTGTCAGAACACTATCCTTTGCTTGTTACTGTCTGATTAACGACTATGAGATGGTTTTTTTCTCACCTATGTTAATGAGCTGGCTCTCTCTCAAAGCATCTCTTTAGGAGCCTTGGCACATTTGTGGGCTGGAGTATTACTTTAAGAATTACTTTAGAATTGCAGGAAAATGGACATTAGAGACCACGTTAGGAGAATGATCTTTAATGAGCCAGGTGCTGTGCTGGTGTCTAAGATTCATTACCTCATTTAATCCTTCAGCCTAAATGTCCTTCAAATGACTGTTTCATGGTAGAGGAAATCGAGACCCAGAGAGAGGAAGGCCAAGGTAGGATCAGAAATCAGACCCTGATGTAATTCTCAGTGCAATTTGAATGATCTTAAGTTCCAAAGTTATCTAATTTTTTAGTTTAGCTAAGATAAGAAAAGAAAAATATATGCATATAAACAAACAAAGCATTCTCAAAGAGGTTTTTGTGACAGCAAATGAGACAGAGTGTAAAAATGTTTTGTAAATGACCAAACACTGGGCAAATGAACTATTTGTGATGAAAGCTGTTATATAAACATGTTATGCCAGCTAGACAGAATGCTAGAAAATTAATAACACACTACTAACATTCAAAAGATTAGTATCAAACGCCCATCATAATATTTATTTCTAGTAGTCAATATAAAAGGAATAAGATTGCATCCTGCCTATCATTTAAGACCTAAGTTAGGCATCAAGAAGCCTTTCCTGACCGCCATTTAAGTTAAGAGCCCACTTATCTCCCAAGGCCTGCTAACATTGTCATGGTTATTATCTATTTATTACCCTCAAGGAAAAGGACCAAGGTAATCTGGTTCCTTTCTGTGGCCAGTGCTCAGTTCAGTCCAGAGCTTCTCACAGCGTAAGGCTTCAGAAAATGGTGGTCGAATTAATTAATCAATCAATTAACATGACACATATATGGACTGTATAAATAATCAAAATGATAAGGAAAAATAACTGAATAAAGCCGAAAAATTTCAAACAAGGGAAAATCACACATTAAAGTTAAGAGCAAAAGTAAATCACAAATTAATCTGCACGAACTGATTACAGCTACCTACGCTCCCATGTGGCAGTAGCAGTATAAGGAAAGAGTTTTGACGTCCTCAGTTCAAATCCCACCTCAGCCAGGATTGGGCATCCTCAGTCAAGTTTGTACCTCTCCTTCACCTTTTTCCTTGTCCACAGAATGGCTGACCTTGCAGAACTCCCAAGGCAGAGAAGAGGGCTAATTAAGGTACCAGATACTTTCCATGCTGAGAAGAGCTGACACAAGTGAGGGCTGTTACCAACGAATGCCAGAAAAGAACTGGGAGGTAAGTTTATATTAGGAAGGATCCTTTACATAAATTATGTTGCTCAAATGCATAAACTTAAAAAAAAAAACATACCAAATATAGTGAGTTGAATTGTGTCTCCCCCAAAAATATAGGCATACCTCATTTTATTGCACTTCGCTTTATTGTGCTTCACAGATGTTGAATTTTTTTTACAAATTGAAGGCAAGACCCTCTATCAGCAAGAAGATTACAACTTGCTTTATTGCGGTGGTCTAGAACTGTAATCTCCGCGGTACACCTGTATGTCTAAGTCCTAATGCCTATATCTGTAAATGTAACCTTACTTAGAAGTAGGGTCTCAGCCTTTAAGAACGTCAGGATGAGAGTCATCCAATGAGTGGTGTGTTTCTTTATGAGAGAAGAGAGAGGAGATTTGAGATAGAGAGAGACCAAGGGGAAAGCCATGTGAAGGTACAGGCAAAGATTAATCATGCGCCCCAAACCAAGGAACACTAAGGACTGCCAGCAGCCTCCCGAAGCTAGGATAGAGGCACGGAGGGATTCTCCCTCAGAACCTATAGCTGGAATCACCTTGCCAATACCTTGATTTCAGATTTCTGGCCTCCACAACTGTGAGAAAATAAATTTCTATTGTTTGAAGCCACCCAGTTTGTGGCAAGTTGTTAAGACAGCCCTAGGAAATTAATACAGCAATTAAGCTGGAAACCCAAGTAATCAAGTCATCAGCAAATATTTCAAGTCCCCCAAACAGATTCAGAGGAGCCTATTTTGAGGAATGTTTATCAGTTCTATTTAATTTGTCATCTCGAACAGCAGCTATGGAAAATTGGTGTTAATGTCCATTGTCTTTGAATCTCTCCCTTTTCTCTTTTTAACACTTACTGCACTCTTAGTTTTTGCCCTGTCTTGGGATGGCTCATATTCTGAATTAGGTGAAGAATTCTGGTGTCACACAAACTGCAGAGACATGATGAAGACAGATCTGGGTTCATATCCCAGCTCAGTCACTTAGAAGCTATGACATTAGGAAAATCATTTCTCCTTACTGGACCATCAGATCTTCATTTGGATACTTATTCATTATAAGTTTTGTGGCTTGGACATGTGTGTGACCTGCTCTCTGGATGTGAAGGAGGAATAGCATATCGTAGACAGAAGTACATTGCTATCCACTAAGCATGAAAGGGGACTTTCCAAATATTTTTCTCAACATAAGACCCCAGGTCCTTTGAGAGGAAAGGAGCCCAAATAATAGTATAATATGTCATTTCTTACTTTTCTAAGTTTGTGGAGTAAGATTGATACCTATTACGTAATCAACAAAAAAAAATAAAACCAACAGCAGCTAAATTGTACACAATGAAATTACTTATTGACTAAAATCTGATGGGAAAATAAAATAGATCTTTCAGACAAAATGTAACTGTGAAATTTCTCCAGGAAAAGTGAACTTGATAGAAGATAGAAATAACAATCATGGCAGAGCTTTAATTATTAAACTGCAATATGGATGTTTTAAATTGACAAATCATCATTATAAAACTTAAACAGAAAATTATTTGTTAGATGAAGATAATTATAGCTCAATTTAAGTGAAAATGGATTAAATTGGAAATAGATTTAAAGGCTGTATAGAAAAATCAAAGGTATTGAACTGACCCAATGTCATTTGTTCTAGGAAATATTTTCTCAGTGAAAAGTAATCAATATGACATAATTTCATCTAAAAATCTGTATTGATAAACACAAGATAAAAACATCCTTAGGGTCAAAAAGTGAGCCAGATATCCTGGCCTCTCTGCTGAAGCTCCTGGAGAAAAATAGAAATGGAGACTGAGGCCAGGTCTTTGCTGATCTACATTTTACCAAGGATATTTCTCTGGTTCTTCCATTCACAAAAATTTTCATCATGTGCAATTTCACTGTTGTTTTATTTTTTTTCTGTGAATCACGTAATGGTCAGTGCCCAAGTAGTGAAGCCTCCTGCGTTAGGGCCCTACTACTTAACATTCTCTTGGTCCATTCATTGCTCCATCTGTCCACTCAGCAGTTAGCTACCAAACACCTACTCTGTACCAGGCCCTGGCAGAGGAATCAGGTCAAGCCCCTGCCCTCAAATAATAACAGTTTTACTTTTTCTAATCCTACACTTTTTATTATTATTACATGGGGGAGGACCTCCAGTACAATGTTAAATAGAAGTGGTGATCGTGGGCACCCTATTCTCATTCCCATCTCAAGGGAAAAGATTTTTATACTTCACCAGTAAGTATGTTTGATATAGGGTTTTTGTTCATGTAGTTTTTCAGACAAAGGAAGTGCTATTCTTAGTTTGAAAAGGATTTCATCATAAATGGGTGGTAACTTTTATTAAAAGATTTTTCTACATCTCTTGATATGATCCTGTGATTTTTCTGAACTTTATTCTGTGAGTGTGGCAAATTATATTGATTAATTTTCAAATGTCAAATGTCAGATCTTGTATTCCTAGAAGAAACACCAATTGGTTATATAGTATAATCTCATTTATAGAACTTTGGGTTTGGTTTGCTGATTTTTTTTTTTTTAGAATTTTTGTGTCTTTGTTGGGCCTGTAATTTTCTTTCCTTGTAATGTCCTTGTTAGGTTTTTATATCTAGGTGTTGCTGACCACATAAAATAAATTGAGAAATATTTCCACTTTTTCTGTTCTCTGTAAGCAACTGAACCTAGAGTTTCATTTGTGGGGAGATTTTTTTTTTAATAAAAACTTCAATTTCTTTAATAGAAATGGACTACTCAGTTTTCCTATTTCTTCTTGTGTCAATTTTAGTAGGCTGTGATTTTTTGTTTGTTTGTTTGTTCGTTCATTTGTTTTTAGGAATTCACCCATTTAATCTGAATTTTCAAGTTTGTTGGGATTTAATTATTCATAATAGCCTCTCAACTTTTTGATGAATGCAGAATCTGTAGTGACTGCACTCTTCATTTCTAAAGTAATACTTGTGTCCCCTCTTTTTTACATTCATCAGTCTTGCCAGACATTAATCAATTTTAGTAGTCTTATCAGAGAATTAATTGTTGGTTCTTTTGATCCTTGTTTTCCATTTGAGTAACTTATTCTATTATCTTTATTATTTTGTTCCTTCTACTTTATTTAGATTTAATTTCTGGATGTTTTTCTTAACTATTTGAGGTAAATATTTAGATAATTGGTTTTTAGCCATTTTTTTCTTTCCAATATATACATTTAAAGCTACAAATTTCACCTAAGCATGGCTTTAGCTGCTTTCCACAAGTGTTGACATGCTGTATTTTCATTATAATCTGATTCAAATATTTTCTAACTTCTATTGTAGTTTTTTTTTTTGACTCATGGATTATTTAGTAGTGTACTATTAAATTTCCAAATACTTTGGGATTCTTTAGTTTTCTTTTGTTTTTGGTTACTAGCATAATCCAATTGTAGTTATTGAACATATTTTATATGATTTCAGTTCTTTGGAATTTTATTAGACTTACATTATATCCCAGAAGATCAATAAATTTTCCATGTACATTGTCATACTGAACTTCTGGAAGTTCCTTGAATACAGATTTTGTTTTTCCCTGCATGATCTTTTTGTCTAAACCATGTGTCACAAAATCAAATACCTACATTTGAAAGGGATGGAGAGAAGCCTTTAGACTCCTAAACTTGCACAGACAGGAAATAGACTGAAAAAACTACTCAGCTACAAACACAGGCACCTTTCATGAAAAAGTAGGGATGACTCAGAGGGCAGAACCAAGAACCACAGAGAAGTATTCCCAAGTTGGGGCTTAATTTCAGAATCAATGTGTGCCCTGCTTCAGTTTAGAATTGCTATGGACCAGTAACTTCAGTGTGCTTCCTGTTTTCTCCACTTTTGAAAAGAAAGGTTTATAGCAGTTACTCTAGGCCTGTCCCACCATGGTATGTTGGATTGGTAGAGAACATATAACTTGTCTTTCATTTAAAGATGTTTTGATAAAGCAGAACTATAATTGATAAAAATACTTAAGGAACTACTCCCAAGGAGCCTCATTTGCATCTGAATGTGACTAAAACAGTGAAATTCTGGATGAAATTCAGAAAAAGTTGATGCTTTGATGGGATGCAACTTTGAGGGCCTTGGAAAGAGGGTAAGGGTATTTTGCATGTAGAAGAGATATAAATCATTAGGGTCAAGAAAGCAGATTATGTTAGCCAGTCTGCAAGATGGCCTGCAATAATTCTCACCTCCTGATATTTACACCCCTAACAGAGTGTAACTTCTGAGATTAGGTAATAAAAAGCTTTGTGGCTTCTGCCTCACTCTCTTAGATCACTTACTCTGGCAGAAGCCACCTGCCATGTCATGAGAACAGATTCACATTATGAGGAACTGAGACCTCCTGCCAACAACCAAGCTTCCTGTCAAGTCTTCAGATGACTGCAGCCCTGGCTGATGTCTTGACTGCAACCTCACAAAGACCCTGAATCACATAGTTAGGCCACACTTCTAAATTCCTGACCACAGAAAATATGTGAGACAATAAATATCTATTGTTTTAAGTCACTAAGTTTTGGGATAATTTCTTATATAGAATAAATCATTTATACTACTACTTGGACTGCTTATGCTTGAACTCTTAAAAAAGATCTACCTGGGGGAAGCGGGGCGGGAAATTGCATAGATGAAAGAGGCTCTGTTCGTCCATCTGGCGTCCAAATCAAAGTTGTGACAGAAACAAGGAGCAGCAGCAAGAAAAAATCACCTGGGATGAACAAGCCATACAACTATGGAGAAATCCAAGAAATCATCCTGTAATGGCAGAAGGTTGGATGGGATGAGGATGCAGGGCTGCCCAGTATCAGGCGGCTGAGAAAAACGGAGGCTGCAGCAGTGGCAGACTCCTCTTAAAAGGGCCGGGACCATGAGCATATTTTCGCAGTGATGGACCGGCTCACTCTGAGCACCAGTGCCAATTCATCTGTGTGCAGGGGACACCAGAGACTTACAGGGAGACATTGTCTGAGTGAGGGCTGAAGTGAGACCCTCTCTGTACAGAAGTGCTGGTGGTATCCATTGTTCCCTGTTGATCCCTCCCCACTCCCAGTGCATGGACACAGTGCCACCATAGCCATGATGTCATCAAACTGGATAACAGAGTTCACTCTGCCCAGAGGATTCCCTGAAACCCCGCCTCCACCTACTCACTGCCCCACCCAAGCCACATCCTGGTATAGCCTCAGCAAGTCCGGTGCTCTTGCTGAGCAGCACCTAGACTCACCCTGGAGGCAGCTGGCTTCGGTTTCTGGTGTGGCCTTTTGAGGCAACTATAAGCATAGCATCTGTGGATTGCTTGCTGAATCTTAACAGGTGATCCCGAGGTGATCCCCGAGGGGTAGAGGCTTGGGCTAATTTTGGCCTGCAGCTGAACCCCTCTCAGGACTGTGCCAGTGGACACCTATTTCACAAATCCACACTAATAAGACCGGGAGACTTAGGAGCTCTGCTTAGTACATAGAAACAGATACAGAAAGGCAGCCAAAATGGGAAGACAAAGAAGCAGAAATCACATGAGAGAACAGAACAGAGATACAGATATAATGGAGTCAAGTAATCAGATGCAGGGTTTAAAACACTCGTTATAAAGATGCTTAATGAATTTTTGGGAAGTGGAGATAAATTCAGTGAGAACTTCAAAAAAGAGGTAAAAAACATAAAAATGGAAATGGAAATTATAAAAGGGAACCAGTCTGAAATGAAGAACACATTATCTGAGATGAGAAGTATACTAAATGGAATAAACAGAGTGAATAAAGAAAAAAATCAAATGCCCTATCTAGAGGACAGGAAAGCCAAGGACACTTAATTAGAATGGCAAGAGATAAGATGCCAAAACTACAAAAATAATTCACAAATCACATGGGACACTATTAAGGGTCTAAATGTGCATCTGATTGGCATAATTGAAGGAAAACAAGATGTTGAACAGCTGTTTGAAGATATAATGATGGAAAATTTCCTTAATGTGGAGAAGGAAATGGACATAAAACCCCAGGAAGCTCAGAAAAAAAAAATACAAAGAGGCCCACACCAAGACATATCATAATTAAAATGCCGAAGGTTAAATACAAAGAAAGAACACCCATAAGACACAGCTGATTTCTCAAAAGAAACTATGCAGGACAGTAGGGCTTGGCACAAAATATTAGATATGATGAAGACCCACTCTTGGTTATAGTATCTACAACCAAGAATAATTTATCCAGCAAAGCTATCATTTACAGTTGAGGGACAGATAAAGAGCTTCCCAGACAAAAAATAAGCTAAAGGAATTTATCGCCACCAAGCCAGTATTACAGGAAATGTTGGAGGGACTTCTTTAAGAAGAAAAAACATGTTTCAAAAACAGGAATAAAGAATAGTAGCAACTACATTCCTATCAATAAGTACCTCAAATGGAAAAGAATTAAGAGCTCCAACAAAAGATAGATGAATAGAAAGGAAAACAAGACCCCTACACGTTGCCTACAAGAAATTCACTTCAGATTAAAAAACACACACAGACTAAAAGGAAAGGAATGAAAAGGTATTGCTTTGATAGACCTAGAAGGTACTTAAGTCTGACAGAGAAAGATAAACACTATATGATTTCACTTATATGCAGAATCTAAGGAATAAAAAGAACAAACTAATCAAAAACAGACTCACAAACATAGTGGACAGTTTGGTGATGGATAGAGGGGAGGGAACTTTGGGAGTTGGGAAAATGGGGTGAAAGATTAAATAAGTATAAATTAGTAGCTGACTGATGGTCACAGGGATGGGGAGCGTGGCATAGGGAATTCAGTTAGCATTAATACGTTGGCTAGGTAGGTGGAGGGTCAGGGGAGAGAGGGAGCAATTTGGGATCATTTTATGAACCATATAGTTGTCTAACCAATATACTGTATAATTGAAACTAATTAAAATAAATAAAATTTTAAAAAAGAACTATCTATTTAGGTCCTGTAAATTAATTGCTATAACAGTTGAACTTATCACTAATATAAAGCTGCCTCTCTGCCTGAGACATTTTGAGTACCACAGTGCGTCCTGCCACTTCACCTAGCTATCTCCCACTCGTCCTCCAGGACTTACCTCAGCTATCTACATCTCTAAGAAGCCTCCTGTTTTTAGGGATAGAGAGCCCTTGCATTTTCCTCTGCAGTGGCACTGACCACTTTGAGTAATGACTGTGTCCACTTCTGTCTTCTGTAGCAGGTGATGAACTCCTTGAAGGCAAGACCCCAGACACAGAGCCAGGTATGGAACAGGTAGGGAGAGTTAGCAAGTTGATTGAACGAGTTAAGAAACAGCTTCTCATTCCTAAGAGCCTTAGTGATTTTGGAAGACTTCTATGAAATGGAACTCCTGTACTTGTGAGATCTTCAGGGACCTTGGAGGAAAACTCAAAGGACTCTTAAAGAACTCCTTTATTAGTCTCACAACCAACTCAGAAGATGGACACCTTTAAAGGAGACTTTCAAGAAAGTTTTAGAGATTTGTAGTTGTAAGCAACAAAAACATGACAAAATATTCTGGCTGATTTAAGGGAAGGAATTTATTAAAGAATGTGGGAGTAAGCACATTAAAAGATGCTCAACATCATTAGTCATTAGGCAAATGCAAATCAAAAGCACACTGAGATACTACTTCAAACTCATTAAGATGACTAATAATTAAAAAGATAGTAACGAGTGTTGGCAAAGATGCAGAGAAATTGGAAGCCCCATACATCGTTCAAAGGAATGTAAAATGGTATCGATTCTTTGGAAAACAGTCTGTCAGGTCCTCATAAAATTAAACATAAAATTACTGTGTGAGCCAGCAATTCCACTACTGGGTATATACCCAAGATAAATTAAAACATAGGACACACAAAAATATGCACATAATTCTTCACAGCAGCCCTATTTACAATAGCCAAATGGAAACAACCCAAACGTCCAGCACTAATGAATGCATAAACAAAATGTGGTACATCCATACCATGGAATGTTATTTGGAACAAAAAGTAATGGAGTACTGATACAACATGCTACACATAGATGAAAACATTATGCTATGAGAAACTATTCAGAAAAGACTATTATATGATTTTATATTATAATATATGATTATACTTATGTAAACTGTCTGGAATAGGTAAATCTGTAAGTACAGATAGTAGGTCAGTGGTTGTCTAGGAATGAGAGAGGGTTGAATTGTGTTCCCCAAAAAGATATGTTAAAGTCCTAACCGCTGGTACCTGTGAATGTGACCTTACTTGGAAAAAGTGTCCTCATAGATATAATTAAGATATAAATTAAGATAAGGTCATACTCCAGTAAGTTGGATTCTTAATCTAATATGACTGATGTTTTTATAAGAAGAGAAAAGAAACAGACACACAGAGGAAAGAAAGTCATGGGAAAACATGAGACGGGAAGAATGTCATGTGATAACAGAGGCAGAGAATAAATTTCTGTTGCTTTAGGCCACCCCGTTTGTGGCACTATGTTATGGCAGCCCTAGCAAAGTAATATGAAGAACTAGGGGGAAATGGGGAGTGTCAGCTAAAAGCTTTCTTTTTGGGTTGATGAAAATATTCTAAAATTGACTTGATGACAACTGTGCAAATATATTCAAAATCATTGAATCGTTTATTATGATTATCTCAATAAACTTGTTATGTTAAAAAAAAAAAGACTGTTAGGGAGTTCACAGAATCAACAGAAGAACCAGGAATGTACTCCAAATCATACAAAACTGGTCTGGATAGAATCCCATGGTTGCTTTCTCCACACTAAAGCCACTACAGACTTTTTAAAATTATTATTAAATGAATTAGGTCCCTTTTTAAAACTTGATGTATAATTTACATTCAATAAACCACACCCATTTAACATGTATAGTTTGGTGAGTTTTGATAAACATGTATATCCTGTGTAACGACCATCACAATCAAGATACAAAATATTTCTAACACCCAAAAAAGTTTATTTGTGCCCCTTTACAGGGATACCGCCTTCATCTCTAGCCCCAGACAACTACTTATCTGTATCCCGTTCACTTCCTAAGCCTGGTACTCTAACCTTCCCATCAATCTGTGAACCATCCTACACCCTTCTAATAAATTCCTTTTCTTTAAGTGAGCCAAGATTGGTGTCTGTGTTCACAACCAAGCACTCTGGCTAATAAAATGGGAGAGAGCTACTGTGGAGGAGACAGGAGAAAAGTAACTCAGAGAAAACATACCTACTCTGAATCCATTTATATAATGCTCAACAACAAAAGAAAACAACTAATGTATTCTTCAGGGATATATTGCTATTTGGTAAAACCATGAAGAAAACCAAAGGCATGTTTGTGATAGTCTGGATTATGGTTTAGCACATATTCACTGTACCTCCATCCACTGTGAAAGGACTGTACTTCCCACCGCAGAGAGGTTGGGCTTGGCAGTATGACTTGCTTTGGCCAGTGGAATGTTAGTAGACATGACATGAGCAGTGCCTGAAATGTGTTTGTGCTGTTTGATGTGGCTCTCACACTTCAGTGAGCTTCCAGGAGACTATGTCCCAGGTAGATTCTGATCCAAGCAGAATGAGAGACACGTGGAGCAGACCTGGATCCATTCTGCAGTCTGGAGTCAGACCTAGCCAAACCACAATCCGAAGCAGAGCCACCCCACCAAGGCTAGCCTAGATTAGTGCAAAGCAGTTAATCTGCAGACCATGAGTGTGAGATAAATTTTTATTGAGTTTTGACATTTTTATAGCAATAACTAACCAATATTATAAGCAATAGCAAATTCAGGAAGAGAAAGGAGGGAATGTGATCAGGGCTTCGAAGTGTTAGTAATGCTTTATCTTTCAAGCTGAGTGGTGGGTTCACAAGTGTTCATTACATCATTATTCTTTAAACTATACACATCCATTATACACACTTTGCTATTTCTGATTTTTTTTCACAGTTAAAAAAAAGGATGAGGGAGAAGTTTGAGGCTATGGCCTATAACAAACTTTTATGTGCTTTAGAGTAGGTGAGTGGCTTTAAAGGACTGGTACAAAATGAGGGTGGAGAGGGCTGAGAGGAGTGGAGTACAGATGGATAAAGTAAGTGCAAAATGGACAAAACAGTGGTTGGATCTGGGTGGTAGAATATTAGATTTTTTTTTCTTCTTTATCCTATGGATTTCCTGAATTTTCTACAATGAAAATATATGACTTTTGTAATAAAAGAAAAGAAAAAAATTAATGGCAGGTATAAGTGGTCACTTTCCGATAAGACTTCTCTATTTCTTCCCTTTTGATAGGATGAATCGTGACTTTTCCAAGCCAGCCATGGTGACAGTTCTCATCCCCTGTAGTTGATTTAGTGGAACCTGTGTGCCCCAGTTCTGACAAGTGAGATGAAAGGAGAAGTCTCTTGGTGGAATTTTAAGAAAAATTTCCTTTCCTGATAAAAATGAAAAGAGAGAGAGATGAGGGGGAAGATTTTGTATATGGTCATGTAACGGTGTAATATTTAGATCTGCAGCAGCCATCGTGCAGCCTTGAGGGAGGATGTTGCCAAGGATTGTGGCTGAGGGGAGAGATGTCAAGGTCCTAGGTGACAGGTTGAGCCACTGAGTCAATCTAGGGACTGTTCTGCTGACTTCCTGTTAAGCAAGATTATAAAACTATGGCTTAAGTCACTTTCAGTTAGGAAGACTCAGTTACAGCCAAAAACATACTAATTGTCACATAATATTTTAAGTGTGAGGAGGGACATATCTGAATAGCCTTAGAGTCTCATTTCTTCTCCCTAGACAGCCAACTCAGCACATCTGAATTAGCCCAATGTTACCAGTCAGTGGGTTCTAGGGGCTCCCTCTAACTAGGCCACTTCCTCAACAGGGGAGCTTCCAGTGTGACGTAGTCATATAACTGTTCCCTCACTATATCCACTCTATTTAAAAATTCCTTTGTAAGTTATTTAAATGTCTAATCCCTGTTGTACACCCAAAACTAATATTGTATGTCAACTATAATTTAAAAATTTCCTTGTTTTTAAATAATTCATGTCTGCAAAATATGTTCCTTCTTCATTTTGGCATTACTTTGGCATTACCAGGGCTCTTTCTACTGGGACTCTGGCCACGGTGCAGTGGGGTAATGAGAGTTCTAGGGACTGCTCGTGCCTTACTTCTCCTCTTTTATGTTTCCCCTTATTATGCCCTATTTTATATTTGCACTGCTGAGTGGGTCTAGCGGTATATGTCCCATGACCCCCTTCATACAAAGTGTTATACAAAGAGGAAACCTTAATTAAGGTAGCAACAGAATAGACATTAACTAGGATTGGCCAATGTCAATATTTGCTGACTGTAACTAGCTCTGTCTTTTCAACCAGACTTGCTTCTCAAGCTGCATGCTGGGTAAGGCCCCAGGTGTGATAAGTGGAAGGCAAGGCCTATAATACTCAGCAGCACCCTCTACTCCTGGAGACGCCCCCCCCCCCGGAGAAGATCCACTTTACGTGGCCCTTAATCTACCAGGTCTCATCTTAAGAAATCACCAGTTCCTTCTACCTCCTGAGAGAGTGAGCTTTTAATAACATAAATCACGTGTCATTTCTTTGTCAAAAACTCTCCACGGCTTTCCGTCACACTCAGTATATGTTCATTCCTGTCTTCCTTTCTGTGCCTGCTCACATGTGGGAGGGAGAAATTCCAGGGAAGCAGGACTTCAGGCCTTCTGCCATAAAGGCACGCCCAGGGGCCTCTCAAATACTGTGTCCTAAGAATGCCAAGGCGACAGTCTAGCAGCTGACTATTTTGCAGGAGGAGACTTCAGCTGCCCTCACCTCCTCTCCATTCTAATCCATCTCCGCCCCATGAAGGTGAAGTGGAAATCATCTTCCAAGACCCAAGCCAGGGATTGTCAGGTCACCTTGGCCAGAAGGGTTGCTCTAAAATTCCAGCCCACAACGGAGTCCAATTTTTCTAGTTCCTCACCTTGGCAAAAGCATTGTAAACACCTGTACTGACTTGGGTGCTTGGCCTGGGTGCAGCAACCAAGTATGGCCACAAGGGGACAGATACGCATCTTCTCAACCGCAGGGATTTAGCTTCAACCAAACAGCTCAAGATATTTCTACCCAGATCACAAGCACAAGGGCCACATGGAGATCTGTGGGTACCCTGATGAAGAAAGCAAATAACTCATTTACTTTTAAAATGGCATTCTTTGAAAACTTGTTCGAATGTATTTAGTGGAGATGAAACTACTTTTCTGTTAATAAATACAATATATGTAAATAAAAAACATTAACTTTAAACACATACATGTACATGTATGTGTATATAAATACACATATATACATATACATGTACATACATATACATGTGCATATACATATACAAATACAAATATATATATACACATATACATATATACATTTCCTCGTGGGTAGCAACTAGGAGAGGGCATGAAGAAGGCGGTTGTTTCTTGATCTGGTGCTAGTTACAAAGGTATGTTCACTTTATGAAAATTTCATCAAGCTGTAGTATTATGATTTATATACTTTTCTATATGTATGTTCTGTTTCAAGAAAAGTTGATTTAAAAAATCAATGGTAATAATAAGTCAATTAAAATTTTACTCTATGAGTTCAAAATAAGATTTATTTTGTGCCCTGAATGTGGCATAAAGTTTTTGAGAATTAATGGGTAATATACTCAAAAAGTTCAAAATTCAAATAATGCATAACTGTGAATGAAAATCTTCCATGCCTGTTCTTCAGCTGCTCAGTTCCCTCCTATAGCAGTTATCTTTTATTGTGCAATAAATTACCCCAAAACTTACTGGCTTAAAGCAACAACCACCTTACTTGCTCACAGTTCTGTGGGTCAGTAATTTGGGCTGGAATCATGCTACTGCAGTCCTTTGGCAGATGGGCTGTGGCTACAAGGTATAAGATAGCCTCACTCACATGTGTGGCTGTTCAGGCTATCTGTCTGCTGGGCCTCTCTTTTCCTGTGGTCTTTTATCCTCAAAGATGCTTCTTTGCAGGGTGGTCTCAGGGGCAGCAAGAGAAAAAGAATAAAAGCTGCAAGGATTCTTAAGACCAGGCCTGGAACTCTGACATCATTTCAGTTGCATTCTATTGGTCAAAGCAAATTACCTAGCCAGAAAGCCATTCGAGTGGGGGAGCACAGACTCCACCTTTTGATGGGAGGAGCAGCAAAGTCACATTGCAACAGGCCAGGCATACAGGGATTGGGAGGGATTTGTGGCCATTTTTTGTAATCTACCACACCTTCTGTGGAAGTCTTTCTTATATAGCCTTCAAGAAATATTTTTTACACATTCAAATAAATATGTATGTGCAAATATATATAATATATAAGAATTTATGTATATATATGCAAATGCTTCCACGTCAAGCTAGAAACCTGAGAGCCTTTCCTAAATTTTACCTTTCCCTCAGGATCTACACTCAGTCCATCAGGAAGTTAATTAAAATCTCCAAAATGCATGCAAAATTCATCCATTTCTTACCATCTCTCTTGCCCCTTCCAAGTAACTTCTATCTCCTGCCTGTTATGGTCTCTTAACTAGTCTTCCTGCCATTCTTCACCCAGCAGGCAGAGTGAGCTTTTAAAAACATAAATCACATCAATTCAACTTTTTTTTTGAGGAGGGGGGGTAGCCCAGGGCCTTTGAACTAGCTGTTTCTTCTACTTGGGCTGCCCTTCCTCCTGGAGTTTGGTTCCTTCTCCTCTTTCATGTCATAGCTTAGACATTATCTTCTCTAGAAGGATTTCCACGACCGGTACTCCCCCTGCCATGTACACTGTAATTGCTATTACAACATGCTATTTCCTTTGTAATTTATCATATTATCTTTCTTATTTGTTGGTCTTCCTGTATTTTTACTCTCTCTTCTTTCCATAATGGAAGGACTTTGTGTTTTCATTAATGGATCTCCTGGACATAGCACAATGTCTAGTCTATATAATAGTGACTAAATAAATATATGTGAATAGAACAGAGAAGATTAAAGAGGACAGGGATGTGACATTAAACTCTGTGATATAATAAAGGGAAGGCCTTGACTATGGGAGACTAGAGGAAGCTCAAGGCTCAGTCTGGGGGTTCAGGAGGGCTTACTGGGGTAATGGCCTCTAAGCTGCATGCAGAGAGATGCGTCTGATTATGTTGGTCTGTGGGCAGTTGGGATGCCAGACAGTCTAGGAGACCAGACTCTAATGACTAGGAGCAGATGCCACAGTACTTAATAGCACCACCTCTTAAATGCCCTTAGAAAAGAGTATTTAATTCTGGGGTACTCAGACTCACATAATTCATGAGGTCTGTGAAGAGTTGAGACTAGTGCCCTCTTGGATAGGAAAAAAATTACATCTTGATATTCATCAACCCTTAATAAAATTTAGTATTTCATTTAACTATGAATGTAGGCAAACAAACTGCAGTAGTAGCAGTAACCATGACTATGTCACTAACAGAAATCACAGATAATTTCATACCCTTTTACAGTTGTTCCAGATATCTTTATTACCTACACTATCACTCACTCAAACTTAGAAGTTATTAAACCAGTTTCTAGATCATGTCATTGAATGTGTTTGTAAAGAAGCACATACATTACTATATGTCAATTTCTTTGACTCAATAATTAAATTTCAATAATATTGGTTTCCTTTTTAATCTTATCTATTGCCAAAATATGTGCCATCTCAGGGCTGTCTCATCACCCCTGGGGATGGTGGTGTGCTATGCTCCACAGTGCCCTTGATCCTCCAAGTGTGCTCTCAGCCTACTGGGTGGTCCTTCGAGGTCTTCTGATGACCAGCACACAGACCTAAAAATGGAGGATCTTGCAATTCCATTAGTCACCTACTACATACAGCATTAAGTTAACAACAATTGATTATTCACAAACAGAAGTTATACCTTACTTACTAGGCAATATTAATTACTCACAATCGGAACTTCACTATGGAATCCTGCCGCCACACAGAACTGGCTTGATCTAGTTGGGGTATAAAAGGGGTGACATCTCTCCCTTTCTTAGCAGGATATTTGGCATACGTCTCTTGTTCCCTAAACCCAGAATTGGAAGCTTATCCAATTCAAAGATGGTGGCCCTCTTTCCAAATTCCTCTAAGTCCAATTGCCCTTGACCACTGCTGACTTGATCTCATGTTGATTCAGATGTCTACTCCAGCCACAGGACCCTTCCAGGAGGAAGTCATCCAAGTCTACTTCCTGCTGGTGCAGGTTCAAGGGCCCAAGCGGTGTTCTGAGGGTTGAGCAGTCACAGGCTGGGCTTAGGGTTACATCGATAACACAATTTCTTCAAAAATTTAGTGGACCTTTGGTCTTTTTGGTTCTGGTCAGTTCTGCTGTGAGTGACCACATCCCAAGATCTTATCTAGATGTGGTTTTCAAGTCTAAAGACTCTAATCTACTTACTGGTCATTCCCACAACTGGGCGATGGCTATCTTTTGGCTATCTGAAACAACAGGCTTGGGTAGGAAAGCACCATTCTTCTTTGCCAATGGGCTCACAGCTTTTCTAAAAAGGGCGCTAGTCTCAACTCCTCCTGGGTCTGCCACTTTGCAGTTACCACTCATAAGTGCTTCAGTGCAGAAGCAATAGGCTTTTTAAACTCTGAAAAACTCAAAATTACAGGAGTCTTAGTCAACCCAGATTATAGGTTATAACAGAGTTCCTCCCTTAGCAAAGTTGTACAGAATAATTATCTGTAGTTTGACTTTTTTCTCTTTTTCTCTAGTAGAACTTTTTCTCTTTTTCTCTAGTAGAACTTGACTAAATTTCCCTGCCTTCCTACATTGCTACATTGCATTGCTACAACCTCAGTTAGTCCATGATATGCCTTCCAAGGTGAGATAGCTAGGATCTGGAGATTGCCCCCAATGAACGACATCTCCCAGTATTTACACCCTTGTGTAGAACCATCCCTTTAAATCTGGGCTGGTCCTTTGATTCACTTCAAAGCCTTAAGGAGGTCTGCTAGCTTTCAGTTTTGCCTACTTGGGATCCAGCTATCATCACATAAAGAAGTCCAAGCTAAGTAACATGGAGAGAGAGGTCACAACCCTTCAGCCATCCCACCAAGGTGCCACACACATGAGTAAAGTCATCTTGGATATTCCATCCCCAGCCACCAACTGACTAAGAACTCATGAAAGACCAACCCCTATGACAATGGCAGACAAACCATCCAGTTGATCCCCATCAACCAACAGAATTGTGACAGGAAATAAAATGTTTGTAATTTTAACTGATTATTAAGTTTGGGGGTATTCAGCTATACAGCAATAGGTAGCTGACACACAAGATTTTGATCAAATGTTTTACTACTATATAACAGAGTCACAGCTGACCAATGTGCAGTACCTGCTGAGTCCTTGCCATCTGCAACCCAACTGCACTCATTAATTAAGCATCTAGGTTCTGTCACTTGCAGTGCCCTGTTTCCCGGTACCAAATTCTACATAAATTATAATTAGGTTTATCTGTGAGTGACAGAAATATTAAAGTAACAGTGGCTTAAACTAAATAAAAGCTTGTTTCTCTTTCATACAAATGAAGTGAAAAAAGCTGTTTTGACTCTCCCTGGTTTTGGGGACCCAGGCTCCTTTTCTCTTGTTTTACCATCCTCAGCACATGGCTTTTCTCTCATGGTTCAAGATAGCTGCTCAAGCTCCAGCCATAATGGATGCCTTCGACCGACAAAAGGTCAAAGAAACAAAGAAAGATACACCCCCCTCCATCTAAGGACATTTTCTGAAGTTTCACAAGATACTTCTGCTTATATCTCATATGCTAAAACTTACATGACCACACGAAGCTGGAAGATAGCCTAGGAGATGTAGTCTTTATTTCAGGTGGCTGTGCCCGGATGTAAATCTAGGGTTCCACTAAGGAGGAGGAGGAGAATAAATATTGGAGTGATATTAACAGTGTCTGCCACCAAATTCTCTGTTTCCAGTCACTTTCTAGTCAATCCTGATTTCCAAAGAGCAAGTCTTCTCCTCTGTTCTTGTGTTTTATACTCTTTGTCAATTCCTAACAAAGAAAATGAAGCAAGAAAAAGAGATGAAGGAGAAAGAGGAGAAAGAAATCTGTTAGTATTTTAGCTGAAATTAAGTTAAATTTATATAATAATTTTGGTTAATCGACACTATGAATTTGTATCTTTCTACCTCACAACACATGTCTTTTTATTCATTCAAATCTTGTTTTATATCTTTTAATAAGATTTTGTGATTTTAATAAGGTTTTCTCTTTGTAGGTTTTATACTTGTCTTGTTAAGTATATTCTGAAGATTCTGAAGTATTTCTTAGTTTTGGTTGCTATAAATGTAATTCCCTCCCTCCAACCCAATTTCATTTGTAGGTATTCACTCTAAGAGTAGAAAAGAGGTCGATATTTTTGCTTCAGACTTTTTTGGCAGTGAGTGCTCCTGCTGAAAACAACAAGAAAAGGCACTGAAGAGCTGCTGGGGTGAGGTGGGGTGGGGTGGGGGGTGGCTAAGGTTCCAGAGGAGGGAATGGGGGAAAGAGGAGCTAACAGTCTGCAGCTGCTTTTTATACCTTAATATAAAGTTTTCTTAAAAAAAAAAAAAAAGCTTTTGCTTTTAATGTTTTTCTTATATATAGTCACCTTGCTCAATTTTCTTATTAATTCTAGTAGTTTTTACTAGTCTCATACGTTTACCTGTCATAAAATCTTCACAGTAAAAAGAGTTTTATTTAATTTTTCTTAAGTATATAGAAGCTACATACTTTTTAATTTTCTTATCTTAATGCTCTTGCTCAGGTGGAATAGCCAAATAATTAATGGAAGGAGTTGCTACTACCTTGGATATAATCAAGCAGTTCACTAAATCTTTTGAACCCCTTACCTGCCAGGCTCTGTGTTCCACCCTTGTGTTAATCCTCATGACATCACATGAGGCAGGCTCTCCCCACTTACAAATGAGGGAAGGACACTCAGAGAGCTTAGGTAATTTTTCAAAATCTCTTAGTGGGGATGGCAGAGGAAGTGAGGAGCCAAGGGCAGAGCTGCCACCACCTCCCCTTCTCTCCACCACCCTGCACTGAATTCTGAAAGGAGTTTTAAGCTTTCCTAAGGAAACCAGATGCTGGCAGCAGAGATAGCTGCTATGTGAGAATTTGCAGAGATAGCAAATGATGGCTTTGTCCCCCATTCATCTGTTCATTCATTCATTCATTCATTCTCTCTATGAACATTGTGGAGCACTGAGTACCTATTCTGTGTCAGGCACTGCCCTGAACACTGGTGACCCAGGGATGATGAGGTCCAGTAACTACAAAGTGGTCCTGGACTCCAGGTGGGCAGCAACTGGAAGCACTTTCCATGCAGAGGGAACGACATGAACAAAGAATAGAATGAGGTCTCTAGGGCTCTAGAGAGAGAGGTTTAAGTAGAGAAAAAAAGGAGGCTTGGACAAAATTAAGGGTCTCGGGGTATGTGATACAGGGCTGTTGTAACAGTCCTGTCCCCTCTTGACCCTCTCACACAGGCTTGGTTCTAGGCACAAATTTCTCAGTGTTCTCCATGACATACTGTGGCCCAGGAGGACTTGGCAACAACAGAGGGGCTCTGTGCAGCCTGGGTATCTTGGAGGGGCTTCCTCCCACCACAAATCTGTACTGTTGGTGAACTCAGGAGATACTGCAGAGTTCTATGCAGAAATTCCTGGCAATGTGAAGCCAAGTCTCCCTCTCCCAGGCATCAATGGGAGAAAGTTACATTTGCCAAGACAGTGCATGAGTTAACAGTTCTCTTGGTTTTAGGCAGAATTTTTTAGTCAGTAAAAAAATATACATTTTTTCTGTACTTAGAGTCACAAAATGTACCCTTAGCAATTCAGTACTACTTCTAGTAAAATCAAAGCTCTTGTCAGTTTTACCCTGAAATGAGAGAAGAAGTACCCAAAGTGCCTGATGCCCCGAATATGTCTAACCCCATGATTGGGTTCATGTTATGCTTAATAGCTAACCAGCTAGGAAAAGAAAACCCTCAATATTCAGATCAAGATAAGCCAATCTCTTATAACATGGGAAAAAACATGTCTCTTGAAGCAGAAATCAAATCCAGAAAAAAATGCAAGTGGAAAAAACAAAAGCAAATTTAAAACTATGTGGTCAACAAAAGATAGACTCAGAAGTTTTATAGAAAACTCCAGGGCATGTGTGAAGAATCTAGATCAAGTCTCTAGAGGAATGTTCACTACAGATGAAAGACCTGACAGCTTCCCTTGGAAAAGAGAACATGGGTGATAACTTGGAAGCACCAAGTGAAGACAGTATTTATGGCCAGGCAAGAGGAAGAGTCAGGAGGAAACTGACTGATACTGAAAAGTCAAGTGTGCAATTAAACATCCAAGATGGAGAGAAAAAGCAGTTCTATATCAACATTGGTAAAAAAACAAAACAGGAAAGCCAACATGACAGAACATCTTAAAAGTCATTAGGTTGAGCAAACCTTTACTAAAACAGTGCAGATCAAAATCTTCAGGGAAGAGGACATGAAGTGACTGAGCTTTGTCAAGAGAAAAAAATGAGGTCAAGAAATTTTCCATCTATAATTACTTGGAGCAAGAGAAAGAAAGTTCTGGCACAAATGATAAGATGAGCACATGAATGAGAAGCTGAAGACCTTCAGAGAGCAAGTCAAAGATCTTGAATAAAAGCTGGAAAGCATCATTTGTTCTCAAAAACAAATTATTTCTTGAACTATAAGGACATGGTCATTAAACAAGAGTGTAGGAGGATGTGAGACAAAACATGGAAACAGTGATTAAACTTTAGCTTCTAGAAATGGATCCTGATGCATCTAATGATCCAGATGAAACATTTTTCAGGGAGCATTTGTACCACCCCAATCTCTGGGCATGGGGTGTGTTTCTTCTGAGATAAGAAAGTCTCAATGCCCCTCCCTTCAGACCTTCTCCTTGGCTGCCAGGCTTTCCTCCTGCATTCCCAAATCTGGCATTTCCAACAGATTCAAATGTGGAGTTTATGGCAAGAAGATGTCTCCTTCCTCCCTGTATTATGGTTCTCTAGAGAAAGAGAAGCACTAAGCCATATATACATATAGAGAGATTTATCTCAAGAAATTGACTTATGTAGTTATGGGGCCTGGCAAGTCTGAAACCTGTAGGGCAGGCCAGCAGGCTGGAAAATCTCAGTCAGGGCCTAAGACTATAGTTCACATACTATACAGTCTTCTTTCTCAGAGAAATTTAAGTTTTGCCCTTAAGGTCCTTCAACTAATTGAATGATTATCAAAAATAATCTCTGCCCAAAGTCAACTGATTATAGAGGTTAACTACATCTACGAAATACCTTCACAGCAACATCTGGATTAGCATTTAATTAAATAACTATGTACTACAGCCCAGCCAGGTTGACGCATATGACTAACTCCTTTTGCTCCAGAAGACAGTACGAATCCTTCCGAGATGGCTTTCCACCAAGAGGCTGTTGTCTTCTTTATCCTCCATCATGAGCTGTTTTTTTTTTTCCTGGATACTTGCATCCAGGCAATAGAAGTATATTACCTTCTAGTTTCACTGAGTCTCCACATAGCCTGTCTACTCAAACTTCTGAAACACTGAAAGGACCTTACACCATTTCATTTATTTTTCTTCAAAATTATTTTTTAGTTATCTACAGTTTTTAGTTTAAAACACTTTCTATAACTCAACAAGGAAAAAAAAACAATTAATCTAACTTTAAAAATAAAAGGTTAGAATAAATATTTCTTCAAACAAATATACATTGCTAACAGGAACTTGAAAAGATCTCAACATCATTGGTCATTAGGGAAATGCAAATTCAAAACCACAATGAGAAGAATTTTCACTACTAGGATTGTCATAATCAAAAAGATAGTGACAAAGATTGTCAAGGATGTGAAGAAATTAGAACTCTCATAGGTGCCTGGTGAAAATGAAAAGTGGTGTAGCCACTTTGAAAAATAGTTTGATAGTTCCTCAACAGGTTAAACATATAGTTACCATATGACCCAGCAATATCATACCCAAGAGCAATGAAACATACGTCTACAGAAAAACTGTATGCAAATGTTCAAAGCAACATTATTCACAATAGCTAAAAAGTAGAAACCATTCAAATGACCATTAATGGATGAATGAATAAATAAAACATGGTATATCTATACAATGGAATAGAATTCATCAATAAAAAGGAGTGAATTGTCGATACATGCTACATAATGAACCTTGAAAGTATTATGTTAAGTGAAAAAAGCCAGGTACCAAAGGCCACATAGTGCATGATTTCACTTACATGAAATAAATGTTCAGAGATGTAAATCTATACAGATGAAGTAGGTTTGTGGTTACCAGGGACTAGAAGGAAAGAGGATTGAAAATAACTGCTAAAGGGTATGGAGTGTCATTTTGGGATGATGAAAGTGTTCTGAAATTAGGTAGTAGTGATGGTCTCACACTCTGTGAATATATTAGAACACTGAACTGTGTACTTTATATGAGTGAATTTTTGAGTATGTAAATTATATCTCACTAAAATTATTTTCATCTTTACATAAGTGGTTTTCCTTTTGTTCAAATTGCATCTTGACAGAAATTTTAGAATTTTTTAACAAAAAGATAACATTAATTATTCTCATTATATATATGGTCTAGAAATGTAACTAGTGAATTTTAATTTGATGAACCAGTCCACTATTTTTTAAATGATACATTATTATTTGTGAGCTGTTCATTCAACAGATGCATTTGAATAGCAAAATATTTTTCTCTCTGTCAATGGGTCTATGTACCACAGTTACAAGAGAAACATGAAAGTTACTGTTGGCTTGTTGGTCTCAAAAAATTTTAATTGATTAAACAAAAACAATCTTGCAAAGCCAGAACTGCTGGAGCTGGGATTCCTGCTATACTGTCAGCACCTCCCGCATGTCAATCCACACTCTACTGGTTTACACAGCTCTGGAAATTTAAAAAATCTCAACAGTAATAATCAGGCTTCAGGAGTCTGTGAACTCCCAGGAATTATATGTAAAATGTGATGCGTGTGCATGTTTTCTTTGGGAGAGTCTACACCCTTTTCAGGGTCTCAAAGAGGATCATTGACCAACATTTTAGAGACATATGTCAGGTCGGGCTGCACTTAGACTCTGTAGCATCATCTGTCGTTTTAGTTTGCAGAGCAACCTTTCCCCATTTTTCTTGTCACGCCCTCTCTATGGGAGGGTGTGTGTGTGAGAGAGAGAGGATGTCTTTCCCCTGAACTTTGCACTGCTGCTGGACAATCTTTCCTTTTTGTTTGGTTGCTAAATCCAGAGAATGTGATCTAGGAGCTGTCTGCACCGTTTCCCCAGCCCACTCCTCTGTAAAGAGGCCAAACAGCCCTTCACGGAAGAGAGCGGGAAGAGTTGGGGAAAGGGGCAGGATCCAGATACCTTGAGGCCAGCTCCACATTTCCTTTCATCCCTTCTTCCCTTCCTCCATTGCTTTTCCGACCTTCTGTGTTGTTACGGCGGTGGGAAATTTAGCCTGGAGAAGGTCGGAGTGGGCCGTTACAGGGATAGAAAGGCACAGGGGTGGAAAACAGCATGGTTTGAGAAACCTGATTCTTGGGGCTGCATGCAGGGGATGAGCTAAATGGCTAATAGGATCGGCCATGGAGAATCCCCCAGCAAGGCACGCACTGCCGAAGCGCCAGGGAGGTTCGAGGTCAGGATTACAGAGACCCAGGAGCGAGAGATGGAAGCTTAAAGGGCCAGGCTGCGCAGCCAGGACTAAGGTGATGGCACTGTCCAGCTCGGCTGAAGAAAAAAGTTTAGCCCCGCCCCCAACCAAGGGAGAAGGACCAGCCCCGTCCACCTGCCCCGGGAATTTTAGCGACGCAAGGCTGAGACCACCTCCAGATCACGGGTGACTTGTTATCCACAGTGAACTGAGGTTCAAGGCCAAGATCAGTTGGGGAAGTTGGGGAAGGGACTGAAAAGAAAAGATGACTTTCTTTAGGATCCGTGCGCCCCATCTCCTCACCTCCCCCTTCCAGCTTCCACTTGGTAGCACCTTCCTGATCCCCTTATCTCTAAGGCGCTCAGGGAAATGCCCCTCTGCAGCAGCCTTCTGGGAAATGCTGCTTTTGCCGCCCAGGAACCATGAGCCCTGCAGCCCCGGTAAGGAAGAAATCTGTGGGACACGAGGAAGGGCCCAGGGCGGTGTGGGTCCCCTTTTCAAATAGGGGAAGGGGCAGGTTCTCTGAATGACATCCTGGATTTGCTTGTAGGTGGGGGTTTGCGGGGCTGAGCTATTTAAGGAAATGATCCTGGATGAGCAGGCCAAGGTGGCAGATATAGGAACAGCCTTCCTTCCCCAGTTAAGCCCCATTCAATCAATTTTTGAGCGTCCTAGAGGTACCTTTCCAACCCACAAATCTGAATACCCATCTACTTATCTTGAAATCCCCTCCCCAGGCTCCAGTCACTATATCATAAATCCAAGCTCTTGAGCACGTCATTCAAGGCCTTTGTGTTATATCCTCGTTCCCCTGCAGCTTCATCACCTGCCACTCCCCATGCCCCACCCCTACTCTACTTCCCAAACACACTGAAACGCTGGTCACTCTTTTGAACTTCCTCCTTCAGTGTGCATGTGAGTCTCCTAGGTTTCCTACTTATCCTTCAAGACCTATTTCAGTCTCCACTGGGAAGCCTTCCTGAACCTCTTGGGTAAAGTCAGACTCTTCTTTCCCGTTGTTAAATCACATCCTGTGCTCTAATTGTGTGTTTACATTGTCTCCTCCATCAGACTGGACGCTGGGGAAGGAAAGAGGAAGGGCCTTGTTAGATGCTTCTTTGTGTCCCTCACTGGCGCTCAGGGCAGTGCCAGGCACAACTGAGTATTGAGAAAACATGGCAAAACTAGGAGCCTGGCTTCTCCTTGCACCTTTACTTCTTTTCTAGAAAATTAGTTCAATATTCTTAGGAAAAATTATTTCATGATAAAGGAATGAACAAATGCCTTGTGGTTAACAGCAAAATAAAATCGCAGGTGCGGCCTCTCACCTGTGCTCCGGGTCAGACTAGGGCTGCTACCCAGGAGTAGGCTTCGTGCTGCCAGGCTCCAGAGCCGAGCTGCAGACTACACGTCCCAGAAGGCCTGTGACAGTCCATCTCTCCACGCCCCGCCTCCTCCCGGGATGGAGGGTGAGGCAGGGCCGGAGGGCGGGGCCCAGCGGCTCTGAGTCCCGGGACGCAGTCTGGGGAGTGAAAAGCCCCAGGCGCTCTGGGGCGCTCAAAGCGCAGGCGCAGCGGGTTGGGCGGCAGCAGCATCAAGTAGCGGCCGTTTTGGCAGCAGCATCCCGCAACAGGTGTAGACAGGTGGGTGCATCACGGGGAGGCTGGAGAGGGAGTTTGCACCTGGCTCTCCTGTCTTACCTGTGTCAGGGCTTGAAGAGGGTGGGGAGAGGCTGGAGAAGCAGGGACAAGGCCGTGCCTTCAAGCCCAGGTGTGGCAGCCCTTGCTACGCAGCAAGTGGGGGAGGGGCAGAGATACCTGCTCCCAGGTAAGTTGCCCTCAGGAACAAAGGGAACCTGGATTCCAATCCAAGCTCATCACATACGTGGACAAGTCACTTGCTATCGCTTAGAGTGTTTATCTGCAAAATAGGAGTAAAAGATCTTACCCATCTAACAGTTACAGTAGGGACAGGGTAAAGTAGTATGGCATGTACCGTGGCTCGCGAACTTCGCTGCACATTGAATCACCTGGGGATCTTTAAAGAATGTCAGTACTTGCCTCCTGCCCCCAGGCATTCTGATTTAACTGTTAATGGGGTATGTATGACCTGTGTTTGGGGAGTTTTAAAAGCTCCTACTGATGTAATGGTTAGAAGCCAGGACTGCTGGATATGAATCCTAGCTCTGCTGCTTACTAATCGAGTGGGTCTGAGCAAGTGACAAGACTTCTCCAGGCCCCAGTTTTCTGGGAGTAACAAGGATTGTTGTGAGTCTTCAATGAGATAATAAACAAAAGCACTAAGTGTACCTGGCATAGTGCTCAATCTATCACAACCGCTACTGAACCATTATTTTAGACACTTTGTAAATAGCTCAGGTGAGGTTCAAATGTGAGGGGAGTCTTTTCTTATGACGGTCCCTCATTTATTGCCATGATTCTAATATTCTATGCTGCCAGTATTTCAGAATTCCAGGGTTTCTAACATTTTACGAGTTGCTCCCTCCAGCTTCTACCTGCCTCGCAGACACACTTCTACAGATCTAGAAGCAGAGGCCAGGAAGAAGGGGCTTGGCCAAGGTTATGGAGCTGAGATTGGAATCCAGGCTCCTGACCCCCACCCCCATCCCAGCACATGGGTGGCTGCCCTGCTGATCCCACAGGACAGTGCTGCCATTATCTGCCTAGAGCAGAGAATGGGGAGGAGAAAGGCAGGTTTGCCTTGTTTACTAACACTCCCTTAAATGTTTCCTCAATGGCCCTCCTGGGGAGGGTGGGGCTGGGGGCTTCTCTCTGGGGAGCTGCTCTGGAGCTACTGATGCGGCCTATTTGTCCTGTGGCTCTTCTGACAGGTCCCGCCTGACCCCATCCTGGAAACTCCTTTTGAAGAAATGGCCCTGGTGAGGGGTGGCTGGCTGTGGAGACAGAGTGAGTGACTCTAGGTCCAGCCCTTGTCTGTAGTGCACCTTGTCCAGGGGCAGGAGTGAAGGAAGTAGCTACCACAGTGAACCCTTCTCCCAAGAAACCAGGCCCTTTTTATCCTCCCTTCCTTTGTCCATCTCTTTCCTGTGCCTGAAATGTCCTTCCCATTACTGATTGCTTGGTAAGCTTCTACTATTCTTCAAGATCCAGCTTAGATGTCCCCTTCTGTGAGTAGCCTTCTCTGACTTTTCCTCTAGCCCCACCCCAGCTCCTGCTGTAGCACCAAACTGGATTAGAGGCTCCCTTCTCTGTTCCCAGTGCCTCACCCATATCCTTGTTATAGAATCAATCTCCTTATAATATAACTGTCTTTACCTGTGTGTCTCACCACCCCCAACCCATACAGCCCTAGACTGGGAGCTCTTCAGGGCAGGGACTGGGTTTGAACCTCTGTGTTCCCACAGTACCCAAGCCCAGGACTGGCCACAAAACAAGGCTCAACAAATTTAAAAAATGCCTCTCTGCTTTGGAATCCATAAGGCTCTAAGAAGCTGTCTTATGTCTTTGCCCTTTCTGTTAAGATTTCCAGTTGCAAAACGTGTGAAGCTAGGGCTCAGCCTCCAGACCTACCTCTGAACAGAGTTATGATCTGAACAACAGTTCTTCTGGGCTGGGGGTCCCTCACCCTCACCCCCACCCCTGCCTCACACCATGACCTATTTTCAGTTTATTCAGTTCAGCAAACACCGACCCCAGGTCTAGCTGCAGCCTCTAAGTCTGGTTGAAGACGCAGACACTACACAAATGACAGTCACATGAGTAAGAGATAAGAGCTAAGATGGAGACTCAGGGTAGGTAGAGGTCTTCGCCTTTGAAGAGACCTGGGATTTGGCCTTCGAAGCCCCCAAGGAAATAATCAGGTCATTCATTTACCATTCTACACATTTATAGAGGCCCTACTATGTGTTAGGGAGGCAATGAGTGAGCAAGATAGAAAGAGGACCTGCTATCATTTCAGGGGTAGACGAAGAAGGATGGTTACAACAACGGGGACCTGGGAGTGGGGGACTCCGGGAGCCCAGGCAAGGCTCCTGCTCCCAGTAGGCTATGCGATCAGCCTTCCTGGTGGGTCTGGAATATCACGCAGGCTCTATCCTCCGGCGCTGGAAGCGGAACTGGTTTGCCCTGTGGTTGGATGGGACCCTGGGGTACTACCACGACGAGACTGCACAGGACGAGGAGGACCGCGTGCTCATCCGCTTCAATGTTCGCAACATAAAGATCGGCCAAGAGTGCCAAGGTGAGAAGAAGCCCTTTCCTCTCTGGCCCTGACTCTGAGCATGGCTCTTCCAGTATGTATGTCTGAGAACACCCGAATTGGAAGGCTCTGCAACTTTCAGAGGGTTTCCACAGACATTGCTTCTGTGCCTCTATCAACTCCAATTCATGTGGGTATGAATTAAGAAATCAGTTCTTTACTGAGTTCCTACCGTGTGCTGGGCCTGGGCCCTATGTGGGGTCACAGAGGTGAGTCAGACTCGTAGTTCCTGCCCTCCAGACATGCAGTTCTTGCCCTCCAAGTGCTAGGAACTGGATAAAGATGAAAGGAAGTAAGGAAGTGCAGAGAGGTTAAGTGACTCACCCAGAGTCACATCAAATCTCAACTGAGCCTTGGGTTACAATTATAACAGGGTTACTGAGAGCTGGATGTACCTAACTAAGGGAGCAGGCAATGTGGTAAGGTTGAAAGCTGTAAAGAGTAGAACAGGATCCCAAAGAAAGTGTGTGAGATCATAGGAGGTTGGTAAAGGCCAATAAACAGGGCCCAGAGAAGTCCGTTTCTTTTCTGGTTCCTGGTTTACTGGGGGTACCTGGGCCTTGTGTCCTCTGCAGACCCCTTATCTGAATCTCCCTTTAGATGTGCAGCCCCCAGAGGGCCGGAGCCGAGATGGCCTGCTGACTGTGACCCTACGGGAGGGCTCCCGCCTGCATCTGTGTGCAGAGACCCAGGATGATGCCATGTGAGTCACTCACAGGAGAGGATGGATGGGATCTTTGAGAATGTGGCCACATGCCTCCTTCTCACTGGGCCTTCTGGTTCATTGAGGTTAGGAAGAGAGGACAGGAACCAGTCACTTTGGTGGAGGCTGCCCAGAGTGGATTTGATGACTCATGGTGATTGGTGTGGTACTCAGTACACTCTTCACATAGTCTGTGATGAACTCAGGCCTGTTGGGGAGGAGTACACACACTCGCCTCAGGTGTGTGGCCCCGGATCATCCAAAGTTGAGTACTTATCAGTCTCATTCGGGGGTGATGTAAAGGAACAGAGCCCTATGGCATTCTCAGTGGACCCTCTTTCTCATTCCTTTTGAGAAGATACCTTAGTGGGCAACCTATCTGAGGGGTAGATCCTGACCTGCCTAATAGAGACATCCTGCCATGCAGTGGGGGCACCCCAATGTCAGATGCAAATCTATACTACGAGGCCGAGTGTGCCTTACTCAGGCACCAGCTGCTCGCTTACATTCTTTCCCTTCCTACCCTCTGGCAGAGGCTCAGTTGGCTTTTGCGTTGTAGGAGAGTGAAAGAGATGAAGTGTGTGGGAGTGGGGCAAGCTGAGCTCTGGGTAGACAAAGCACAGAGCCGTCTTGTCTACCCAGCCAGGTGCCATGGCAACCAACAAAGGCCCAATTGTCCAGTGGTCACTGGGCCTTTCCAGGTCTCTGGGGTCAGAACTTTGGGGAACTGTTTGTAGATTTGGGATGTGGATGGGGCCTACAGCTAGAGAACCAGCCCAGGCATGTCAGAATCTGAAGGCCCCTAAGAGACACCCCCAAGCCCAGCTGTCTATTGTCTAGATGGGAAAACTGGACCTTTTACAGGGTAAAGACTATGGCCTAAGAATGAATTAGGAGGTCTCAGTTCAACTGAGGGTTCTAGCCATGGACTGAGGCAGAGGAGGGGGTCACCTTTGTATACTCAAGAGATCTCTCCCTTCACAAGAGACTGGGGCTAGAGACTGGGTGGGAGAGGAATGTCTAAAATGTAGGGGCCCATGCCTCTTCTCCTGAACTCCCTCCTCATGGTCTGGCGGGGTTTGCTTTGCAGAGCATGGAAGACAGCGCTGCTGGAGGCAAACTCCACCCCGGTGAGCCCCCATTTCTCCCCTTTCTCCTCCCCACCCCTACCTGCCATGGAATCATGGGTGACGCAGACTCGGTCTCTGCCTGCCAGGAGTTCTCAGTTCCCATATATGTGAGTAAATAGACTTGTACAGACTTAGATACCCTGAGACTCAAGTGGAAAAAGGACAGAAGATAGCCCACTGGTGTTTGGAAAAGGAAGAGAGAAGCCTCCAAGAAGGCTTGTTAAAGGGAGTGACATATGAGCTGGGGGAAAGGAATGGTCTTTTATCGAGCAACTATTATGTGCCAGGTGTGGTGCAGGTGCAATTCCAGCTACTCACAATACTCCTGTGAGGCTGGGATTATTGTTCCCTCTTTGCAGATTATAAAACTGAGCTTAATTCATGCACACAACAAATACTTCCTACTATGTGCCAGGCACTGTGCCAAAGACACAGAGGTGAACTAAAGAGATGTGGGCCCTGCCCTCCGAGACTCAGCCTAGTTGTGAACCAGACATGAAGCAACTAATTACACAGTTAATGATTCCATTGCAATGGTGGTACTGCTCTTACAGAGACGTGCAATGTGCATTCAGTGTGCAATCGCCTCGGTGGCCTGATCCAGGTGGGAATTCAGACAAGGCTTAGAATGAGACTTGAAGGATAAACAAATAGATTGGGTGAAAGGGTTGGGTGAATGAAACAGCTTTCTGGGACAAGGGAACTGCATGTGCAAAGGCCCTGAGAAAAGTAAAGACTTTGGAAAGTTGAGGAACAGAAGAAAGGCTAGGGTAGCTGGAGCTCAGGGAGTAATAGGGCAGTGAGGAAGGAAGTTGGCAGAGCCAGGCATTATGGGCTGTGTTAAAGATGTCAGTTCCTGCTAAGAAAACTGGGAAGTTGTTGAAAGTTTTTAAGCAGAAAGATGGCATGAATAGATCAGACCAGATTTGTATTTTTAAAAAGATAGTCTGGCTTGTAGGAAAGCCTTGGATTATAGAGGGTAAAAGTAGATACTCAGAGACCAGTTAGAAGGCTGGGACAGTGACCAGGTGACTGACTGGAGATCTGGATTAAGGCATCACTGGCAGAGACAAGCTGATGAGGATAAGATATATTTAGGAGATAGAGTCACCAGATTCCGTGCTTTCTCTTTCTATCTGTGGTACAGCGGAGCCCTTCTCATTTAGAGAGAAAGTCCTCTGGGAAGTCGTAGGGAGGACTGGGATGCATCTAGAAATCCCCTTGGGCATCTACTTGCTGAGGGCTGTGCATGGTGCTGAACACCTGGCATCGGTTATAGCATGTAATTTTCCAACAACCCTGGTAGAGCTTGATGTTTTTAGTCCCATTTTACAGATAGGGAAGCTGAGGTTCAGAAAAGAAGTAACTTGTTCAAAGTTTCATAGTCTTAAGTCAGTGGGAGAGCCTCTGTTGGAACCTAGGTCAGTGTGAGATTTTGAAGGGAGGGTGTTATCTACAGAAGGAACTGTATGAGCAGTGGCAAGGACATGACACATGCATATGTGTGTGTGCACATGTGTGTGTCTAAGGGCTAGGAGTCTGGTCTGGCTGGAGGGTAATCCATGGAGGGAAAGAAGTGAACTTTATTCCAAGGGTTATGGGGAAGAGTAAAGGGCATTAAGCAGGAGAGCTGTGGTGAGACTTTGGAGAGCAGGCACAGGCTTCTGAATGGAAGCTGGATGAGAGGAACCTGGGAGTGAGGAAGTGGTGAGGGATAGTCAGCAGGGTAGAGAGACTTCCATTTGGGCTAACCTGACTCTGAGCTCCAAATCCCCAACCAAATCAGTCCCACCCAAGAGAGGTAGAAGGAGGGAGGTGAGGGCTGACCGTTCTGTACTCTGTGACTCTATGAAGCTGCCTTGTCCTTTCCTTGCCTGTCTACTTTCCTGCTGCTCTGCTTACCACATCTCTCCGCTCTGACCCACCACTCCACCTCCCCCTGCTCCACACACACGCACACACATGCCCACATGCTCTGGACCCAGGGCTTGCTTGAGCAGGGTGTGTTTGTGCCTCTGTCTCTGAGTGTCCATAACCTGTGTGTGAACGTCTCTCTATCCTGTGCCTGCTAGGCATGACCTGTACTTTGTCCTTCCACATCCTTCAGGTTTTTACCCCACTGAGGGAGAAGGCTCTAGGAGGAGCCCCTGACCCAAGCTGTTCCAGGGAACACAGGGCTGGGGCTCAGCCAGGAGCAAGGCTGGTGGGGGTCAGTGAAGGGGGCAGGTGGGTGGGAAGGCAGATCAGAGCTGTTCTGTCTTCCCTGGAGGCTGGGAGCCTCAGCAGCCTGAAACTGGTAAAGATGGTCTCATTCTGGAGAGACACTACTAACACTTCTTCTCTGTGTAACTTTGGCAAAGTCAACCCACCACCCCTGCTCCCCGCCCCTGGTAAGCCTCACCCCATTATCATGGGCTAAGGAGGACGAGGACAGTCCCATCCCCTGCCCAGCTGGCAGAGTACTCCAGTAGGCCTGTTAAGAGCTCTTCTCTCCAGATGTAGAGGGCCTCTGACACCTTCCTCCCTCCCTCTTCCTGGGTTTCTGTGGCTTGAGCAGGCCCCAGCTGGAGCCACCGTCCCTCCCAGGAGCCGCCGGGTTTGCCCCAAGGTCAGGTGTGTGACCAGCTCGTGGAGCCCCTGTAAGGTTGAGAGGCGGATCTGGGTAAGTGCTGGCTCAGCCCTCCCTGCCTCCATTCTGGCCACCAGAATTTGCCTCCAAGACTGGGCTTAGTCACATCCCTTCCCTGCTCACAAATATTCCATGGCTCCCCATCACCCAAGGGACACCAACCAGTCCTGCTTTCAAGGCCTTCGGGATCTGGCGTCAGCCAGTCTCGTCTACCATAGTCTTCCCTCCCATCCCCTGAGCTCCAACTGTTCTGCTGTGCCCTCTGTCTTAGCTGCTCTAGACCTTTTTACTCTTCTCACTTTGCACATGCCATTCTCTGCTGCAAAGATGCTTAGTTTCTATATTCACTTGACAAACTGATGCTTACCCTCTAAGACCCACCTCAAAGGCTGTTACCTCCTCAGGAAAGACTTCTCAGACCGCCAGGCATTGTCACATCCTCCCACAGCCCACTGCACTAATACTTCGTACTGTCTTCATTCTGCCTGGTTTCAAATCTACTCATTTCTGTCTCTATTCTCCCATGACTCCTGGAACTTCCTCCAAGGCAAGGACCAAATCTGATCAGCTCTTTCCCTAAGGAGCCTGGCACAGTGCTGGGTATACAGCAGGAAATCGATGAGTACTTAGTGATGGGAACAGTCTCTTTAGACCCTTATTCCTGGTGCATGAGGGTCAGACATAAGTAGGCCTCAGGCAATGTTCACTGAATGAACAAATTAGTGAATGAATAAAGGAAGGAGTGAAAAACTTTCGTTATGACATTACTACTGCATATTATCATTTAGTCCCTGTCTCATTACCTGCCTCCCTCCCTGCCCCAGTGTTTCTGGAAAGCAGGATTTGAGGATGAATCCTCTTTGTCCCTAGTGCCCAGCCTGGCACAGGGTGGGTGCACTGCAGGGCTTGCCTTAGAGTACCTGTGCTCTTATGACCAACTGTGAGCTCCTAGCACAGTGGTGCTCAGTGTGGCTGTGCATTAGAATTGCTTAAGGACCTAAAAACAAACAAACAAACAAACAAATGTTCAGAGCCTACCTCTGGATGCTTTACTCTTGTAGGTCTGGATGGAGCCTTGGAAATCTGTGGTTTAAAATTTTCCTCCTGCTAATTCTGATGTGCAAGAACCACTGAACCCAGAAATGCTAGGACCACCCAGTTTCTTAGATGTAGCTCTGCTGGATTCTCACTAGAATGGGCATTGTAGGAAAGACCACCCCTACTTACAAATGATAAAACTGAAACTCTGAGAGGTTGTAACTTGACTAGGGTCACTTAATTCATCAGTGGCAGGGCTGGAAATCCCAGCTCAGCATTCTGAGACATCCCCCGTACCCGAACTAGTTTGTTTAAAGTCGAGATTCCTAAAAATAGGACTTAAAAGACTATAAACCTTTTACATCTTGTAATAAATACATAACAGCTTTTCTGAGGAAAGGGATCTATTTGCATGTGACCTCCTGATTGCATGACCCTGTCTCCACTCTCAAAGGCAGCTGGGCCTATGGAGAGGGAGAAGATCAGGGATCAAGGCCTTTAGTTCTGTCCACGAGGTCTCTAGGGGATAGCCTTCCCCGTTGCCAGGTGACCCACATGACTTTACCTTTGGGCCTCTCAGTCCTGGAGGGTAGAAACAGGTGTGTCTCACAGGGATATGAGGTGGTGTTTTCCATTCTCTCCAGAGCCTGACAGGGATACTGGCTCACTGTGCAACTGCAGAGCAGCATAGGCTCTGGATCTCAACTTCTCTACCAGTAAAATCTGGGATCTGAGTGCTTAGATCTCCCTACACCTTTCTAGGTTTAGAGCTCATATCCTGGCCACCTATCAGAAGCCCTATCAGATCACCCTTGGGGAAGGAGCACAGTGAGGGAAGTCACTTAAGACTGAGCATTGTTTGAGCCTCCATTGCTCTGGGACTGACTGGTCATTGTCTCTGACTTGACATTGGATTTAGAGTTGGATGACTTCATGTCCAGTCTGGCCCTGTATTTGATTCACTTGTGATAAATTCAATCCATTAAGCACCTACCACGTTCCATTCAGGCCTGATTAGACGCGGTCCCTGCCCTTGGTGGTGGTGATGGGGGTTTCTCCAAGTCTGATGAGATACTCATGGGGACACAAACAATGACACTACACAGTGATGTGCTGAGGGAAGTCTAAGGGCAATGGGTGCCCAGATGGGACCCCAACAGAACCTGAGGTTCAGGCAGAGTGATAGTTGAGTTGAGTTTGAATTACAAGTTAGGTGGTTGAATAAAAAAAGGTAAGAAAGGCATCCTCATCAAATGGCATGGAGATTTGAAATGATGAGGTGTTCTTGGAGAACTTCCCTTTACAGCCACACTTTTTGAGAGATGTCATAACATGTTGGTTATATTCCTTACCTCTCAACCATTTTCAACCCCCCACAGTCTGGCTTCTTCCCCCAATCGCTCCTCTGAAGAGTGTTTTTTCAAGGTCACCCATAGCTTCCAAGTCATCAAAATCAATATCTTGTTCTCTTGGCACTGGCCAAAAGGATGGACGGAAGAGCATATTTAGAAGATAAAATCATGAGACCTGGTGACTGTGATGTGGAAGATGAATGTGTGAAGACAAGGGTGCCAACCTGATGTCTTGGTCTGAGTGCATGATGGTGGGATTTAGAGAAAAGCATTTACAGAAGATCAGGTTTGGGGGAATGGAAGGATAATGAAAACACAGAGATGGGTGGTGTTTAAGACACCTGTACTTCTAAGGGGAGTTGGACCACTCAGGTGTGAAACCCAGTTAGAAAGAGATATAGGGTAGAAGGGGGCTAAGGAGAAGGAGCCAGAAGAGAAGGGGATCCTACCCCCTCTCTAGTTGTGCTCCCCTGTGGGTAAAACGAAGGGCTTGGATTAGGAGCCTTCATTTAATTCGGCATATATTTATTGGTTCTTGTTATTCACTAGGCCCTGCTTGTGACACACATGAATCAGAGTCCCTGTCTATAGGTAGCTCACATTTGGGGTGCAGGTAGGAAAGGCCAAATGGAAGGATAGGAACAAGAGGCACAAGCATAGCCCAATGGGAACTCAGGAAGAAAGATTCTTTCTGAGCTCAGAAGGGCTTCCTGGAGTAGGTAGCTTTTTGAGTAGGCTTTGAGGGGTTGATAAAAATCTAATGGAGGAATGAAAGAGGCAGGGAGTGCATTCTTCCCTCCCAGAGAGAACACTGACCATTCTTCTTTGAGCCTCCATCCCCAGCTCTGGTAATAGTGCTTCTGTAAGGAATAGAGTAGGTAATATGTGAACACTTCCCTCAGGACCTGGTACATGGTAGATGCTCGATAATACTTTGTTTCCCTTTCTTACTCTACCTTTCCCTTCCTTCCTACCCAACCCATTTTCATTTCCTGGGCCTGGGACTTGGTCAGGTCTCCATCTCCATGACTAGAAGAGTAGAGAAATCCATTGGGTTTCTTCAAGTAGAACCACTGGAGAGGTGCTAGCGAATATTAGACTACCTATGAAGGGAAGGGAAGTTGGGAGCCATGGAGAGTTTCTGATCAGGGGAGTGCAAGGTAGGAAGCCAGGACAGGAAAATGGCATCACTGGGAGCTGCTTATAAGGGCTGAAGCTTTAGAGGACAAGGATCCTGGCCCTTGTAGAGAGGCAAGGCCTTTCTTCAGGGGCTTACTGTTCCCTGGGGACCCATTTCTAAACTTGAGGAGGCGTCTCCATGGGTCCAGAGTGGCTTGAGCTGGGTGTGGTGGGTAGGGGATCAAACCTGGGCCAGGGGGCTCCGGGGCAGCTAACCCAGCAGGGCTTCCCAGGTGCGCGTCTACAGCCCGTACCAGGACTTCTATGAGGTGGTGTCACCCAACGCACACGAGGCCACTTATGTCCGCAGCTACTACGGACCGCCCTATGCAGGTAAACTCGGGCCCATACCAACCTTTCCAGATCCAGCTCCAGGCCCCGCCCACGGCCTCTCCGTCGGGACCAGGCCCTCCTTTTGGAGACCACGATTGTCCCAGCAGGAACCTCCACAAGGCTCTCCCCAGGCCTAGACTCTACGAGCTCTTGCGCCAGAGCCCCGCCCCGCTCCAGAGCTGACCTCACCGCGGCTCAGTCGTACCAGTTCCTGAGCGGGTAGCGACCCCTGGTGGCCATGTGGGAACGGGCGCCTCCTCCGGGTTCCAGGTGTGGTCTGGAGGTTCTTAGATCCGGGGTTTTCTAGCCTTTCCACTGCAAGGTCCCGGAACATCCGTAGCAGATGCAACGCCTGGAAGCCGTGGGGGCGGGAAGCACATCCTTCCCGCGTTAAGGCCTCAGTTTCTCCGACCTGGGAGCAGGAATGTAGACTCAGGGCCTCCTCTTGCTTTGAGCTGAAGTCAGGCAGGAGGAGGGGAATGAAGGGTAGCTCTGCTTCCTCCTCTCAAGTCCCCGGCTCTCTCCGCAGGCCCCGGCGTGACGCACGTGATAGTGCGAGAAGACCCCTGCTACAGCGCGGGCGCCCCGCTGGCCATGGGCATGCTCGCGGGGGCCGCCACTGGCGCAGCGCTCGGCTCGCTCATGTGGTCGCCCTGCTGGTTCTGAGCCCCGAGACTTGGCGCGTGGACCCTGCGCATAGAACAGACCCCTTTTCCTCCTTGACCGCTACCCTCCAAATTCCAGCCCTGCCCAACTTTTGCACCTTCCTCTCCATTAGCTCCTTCTGAGCTTGGATTATACCTCCTCCTCACCCTCACCCCCAACATCACAAATTGTCATCCCAGGCACAAAACGCAACTCAAAATCCCTTTATATGCCGTCAGACAGCCCAGGTATCCATCACAGACACATATAGATGTTTCCCTCAAACACATCAGGACACAGAAAACACAACTCATGTGGCTTCAAGTTCTCAAGGTGCTGGAGACACATGATTTAGGTTCTTCCCTCAGGTGGCTCCAGGCCTGGTGGGGAAGAGTAAACTCTTGACAAGGTGGAGTTGTCAGTCCGGTGGCATATGAGGGCAGAGTGAGAAAGCTAGGTCAGGAGTAAGATTGCTGGCTGGAGTGCAGAGCTCTAAACATCATGGTGTGTCCAAGGAGCTAAAGGGGAGTTCACTTGGGCTGGGGTGGAGGCAGGGGCCAGATCATGGTGCCCCTCCAGGCTAAGCAGCTTACTGGAAAGAGGGAGATGAGTTTTTTTTTTTGGAGGGCAGTTTCATAATTGCATGTACAATGAATATTTTGCTGTTTTGTTAATATCGACCCAAACTCAAAACATTCCCTGAGTTTAGCCCATCCTTCCCACTACCAGACTACTGATCCCCTGTTCCTTCAGTGGTCAGAAATCACCTATTTCCTATGTCAGGGTGCCTAGAGCAGCAACTGAGTTGAACCTGGGGGGATGAGATCTGTTTTGGACCCCAGGATGGCGCCTCCACCTGGAAATGCATTTCTGCTCCCCAGAAGCTGGGTACTTTGTCCATAGCGGTGGCCATCACCACATCAGGTTTTCTCCTTCACTCTGGGGAGGATGGGTTTTACTTCTGGGGCCCAATCTACCTTTGTCTCAGCCCAGGAGGCTCCACATATGCCTCCCCATAGGCCCAGCAGTCTCTCCATTTGGTGCCCTTCCAGTCTCCTCTCCAGTACTGACCCAATCACCAGAGAAATGCAAACATCCCTGCCAGAATATCCCGCTAAAGTTCCCCTGTAGATATGGGCTCCAGTAGCCCTGTTGCAGAAACTAATAAAGGTGTGGTTGGCTCTAGCCCTGGCTCTGTTTGTTCTCCCTGGTCCCTGGTACACCTCCATGACTTAGCTCCTTCTAGTGCCTTTCCTGGTATAGGGAGGAGTGTGGATTCTGAGGTCAAGAACTGGTGACAGCACATGAGCTGAGCAATTAGGACAAATCACTTAACATTTATGGATCTTGCTTTTCCCACCCATAAGATAGCAGGCTGAAGTTGGCCCTCCCCAAGGGCTTGAGAGGCTGTATCAGGGTCTCTTGTCATCTGAATTGATGGGTGATCTGTACCCTGCCTGCTGAGAATTGTGTGGTGTTGGGGCCTTTTCCAGTTGGTTCCCTTATTTCTAGAGGTGAGTCAGTGAGCTGGTTTCAGAGACCACGTGTCCAGGGAAGGAAACACCATTTTGCGTTAGGCCTTTTGAGGTTGCAAGTGACAGAAACCCCTGGCTCAAACTGACTCAAGCTGAAGAGAAAACATTGGGCCATATAACTGAAAAGTCTAGAAACTATTTGGTCCAGGACTCAGTGTCACTTGAGACTGCTTTGTTTCCATCTTTACAGCTACTGCACTGGTTCATTCAGGGCTGCAGTGATTATTCAGCAGCTCCAGACTCTTCGGTTCAAGTCAAGCCAAGAGAGCTTCTCTCCCTCTAATGGTGTGAATAAAAGTCCTGGGACTGATGGACAATAGCCCAAATTGGGTCTTATGGCCATCCCTGAATCTAAGGTGATCTGGAAAAGACTGTCTAAAAGAGGGCTTAGAGCAGGGATGGGGTAGTGTCCCAAAGGAAATTTTAGAGTACTGCTCCCAGTAGCAGGATGAAAAGAATGAGCTGGGTAGCAAAAACATAAATGTTTACCTCAATCATATTCCCAGAGAAACCAACTTAGACATAAACAATGATTCAATGAGGTAGGGGTGGTACATGATGCAGCCCACTCTACCAAGGGGACTGGGGAAAACTTTGGAAGAGGAAGTAAAAATTTAGGGTAAATCCCATAGGATGAATAGGAGTTTGCCAAGTAGAGAAGGAGAGCTTGCAACAGAACAAATGGAAGAGGTGGCATGAGCAAAGGCCTTATAACACTGATGTCACAATGGGGTTGCACAGTGAGAAGGGGTGGTGAATGAGGCCAGGTTATAGAACATTCCACAGTTGGGTTAAGGGCTCTTTTCTGTGTGCCCACACAGCATCAGGGTTACCATTTATCATGGTCCCCATGACTCCATGTTTCTTTGCTCTCACTCCATGAACAGGGCAAGAGGGATGCAAACAGACGTTCCAAATGCAGTTTCCTTAAAAATTTAGTGGATTGCAGCATGAGTCTTTAATCTTCCAGCTGTCCAAGAGACAATTATAAAATTCACACACCCAATTAACTAAACAGAATTCATGCACCTACATTAAGAGAAACGTTAATCCTCACAAACAATACAGTCAAATCTGGGGTACCCCATGGACCTATTTTGTTTGGTCAGTACAGTGTTTTTACAAAGTTTTGAGTTAATGTGATACCACTATACATGATGTGATACCCACCTAAAATGGCTAAAGGTTTTAAGTGACATTAAGTTCTGATGTGGAATTAGAAATCTCATAAAAGTGTTAACTGGTATAACTGTTGGAAACTGATCCAAAAACAAAAACATAAGCATACCTCATAACCCATCAATTCTACTCCAAGGGTATGTACAACAAAAACATGTACATACGTTCACCAAAAAATGTTAAGTATGAAAATCGTAGAAGCACTGGAAAAACTCAAAGTCTAGAGTAGATGGACACAATGGTATATTCCATTCACAAAATGGAATACTATACAAAGTGAATTACACATTAGTATACGCAGAAATATGGTTGAATAAAAAATAGCAAGGAGGATGATTTAAAGTGAGACATGCAACTCTTCTTTCACTTTAACACTTAGAGCACATTGTAGGGTTATTAACTGGTCTAATTTCAATATCGTTGTGTCTCAAGGGATAGGGAGGCCCAAGAAGATGGAGAGAGTGGGAGAATAGCCAGTCAGTCTGGACATATGTTTACTATTTGCCATCTTATATCAGCATGGTTTGTGGTGCCCCAAAACAATTCCAATAGTAACATCAAGATCAATGATGCCATGAAGAAGTACAAATTAGTAGTTATGAAACAGTCACAGGGAATACAGGAAATAATATTGTAATGGCTATGTATAGTGCCAAATGGGTACTAGAGTAAGTGGGGGGATAACTTCATAAATTATATAAATGCCTAACCACTGTGCTGTATACCTAAAACTAATTTTTAAAAAATAGTAAAATAAAAAGGTGAAAAAAATCACTAATCAGAAGAGCACCATAACAAAAAATTTGAAACACTGCAAGGAATTACCAAAATGTGATAAAGATACAGTGAGCAAATGCTATTTGAAAAAATGACACTGATAAGACTTGCTTGATGCAAGGTTGTCACAAACTTTCAATTTGTAAAAACACAGTATCTGTGCAGCACAATAAAATGAGGTATGCCTGTACAAAGCTACAGTAATCAAAACCATGTGGTAATGGCATAAGAACAGACAACTCAGAAATAAACCCCCACATACTTGGTCAATTGATTTTCAAGAAGGGTGCCAAGACAATTCAGTGGTGGAAAGCATAGTCTTTTCAATAAATGTTACTGGGAAAACTAGATATCCACATGCAAAAGAATGAAGTTGGACCTTTACACCAGATAACAAGAGGTGAAAATCTTTGTGACACTGGATATGGCAATGATTGCTTTGATATGATACCCCCAAAGAGGAGGCAAAAATAGAAGATAACTGGTCCTGATCAAAATTTAAAACTTTTGTGCATCAAAGGACACTGTTAAGAGTGAAAAGACAACCCACAGAATGTGAGGAAATGTTTGTAAATCTATGTATCTATTCAAGGATTAATATCTAGAATACATATCAAACCATAACTCAACAACAAAATAAAGAAACCAACTTAAAAATGGGCAAAGAACATGAACAGACATTTCTCCAAAGATATACAAATGGCTGGTAAGCAAGATGTTCAACATCATCAGTCATTAGTGAAATGCAAAAATCAAAACCACAATGAGATACATGCCACTATACATCCATTATTATGGCAATTATAAAAAAATCAGGACATAAAGAGTGTTGATGAGGATGTGGAAAAACTGGAATCCTCATACATTGCTGGTGGTAATGTGAAATGGTACAGCAGTTTGGCATGTCTTCAAGTTAAATGCAGAACTATCACATGATCCAGAAATTCTACTCCTAGGGATGTACTGAAAAAACTGAAAACAGTAATTCAAGCAGATACTTGTCCACCAATGTTCACAGCAGCATAACTTAAACTGGCTAAAAAGTGGAAGCACCCCATGTGTCTATCAACAGATGAACAAAATGTGGTATATTGTGATAAAAAGAAATGGAATTGATACATGATACAAAATGTATGAACACTGAAAACATGCTAAGAGAAAGAAGCCTTTAAAACCAGTTTAGGAAGATGCAGTTCTTGCAGAGGGCACGCTCCCTAAATGTTTTTTTTTTTTAAACGCCTATAGCACCAGTATTCCTAGGTGGTCTCCCATCCAAGTACTAACCAGGCTTCACTCTGCTTAGTTTCTGCGATCAGACGAGATCAGGCACGTTCAGGGTGGCATGGCCATAGACCCTAAATGTTTTGAAAGGGAAAGGTAGAGTATATAAAAGGCCTAAGGCAGACAGGTCATTTCACCAACTCCTCACTTATCAGGGGTTTTATACTATCCTAATATTACTACCCATATAGACACTTACACCAGTGTCTGGCCTGTAGCTTCAGATTCTATAGTAAGGGAAACAGCTATGGTTCATCCCAATGCAGGGATTGGCCCTTTTATCTGTAAAGGTCTAGATAGTAAATATTTTTAGCTTTTGGGGCTATAAGATCTGTCACCATTATTCAACTCTGCCTTTGTAGTGAGAAAGTATAGCAAAGTTCCAATAAAACAATTTAAAAAACAGGTAGCAGGCTGGATTTGGTGAAAGGTAGTAGTTTGCCACCCCGTGTCCCAAGGCAAAGGTGGGGTTAGGAGTAAGGAGGTAAAGGCAGAAGTTAAAACTACTTTTCTTAATACAGCTTATTATTGCTTCCACTAGTGACTATTTTTCAGGTTGCAGCCACTCTCCCTCACCCTTTAAAGTTAAAAGCCTCTTCTGACTTCCCAAGCGTTTCTCACTTCTGTTGTTATGTTATTTTTCTGGATTTTATGTTCACCTTTATATAATTCTAGAGAGGAAATAAGAAGCACACACTAATTTACCACCTTGGCAGGAATAAGAAACCAAGTCAATAATTGTTTTATTTATATTTTTGAGAGTAAAACTGTTATTTAAAAAAATCTGATCTATGAACACACTTCACTGCTTCAGCTGAAGAACCCCAAGCAAATAAACATACCAATATTAAAAGCAGCATAACTGGTTACTGTCTTAAAGATACATAAAAATAGTCAAATGCTACAGGGTAAGGAGATAATCACCCCCAACTCAGAAATCACAACTTCTTCCAAATAAAGAGTATAACCCATATGCCATATTGAATTGATATTTATTTCAGGACATGCCATGTCAAAATAAAACAAAAGAGTCAACCCTTGCCTTTAACAGTAATATTGCATTATAAAAGCACTTTACAACTCCATCCCATCTTTGAATTACTGGTATGTGGGCTAATGATTATCTGAAATCATTTCTCTATTCTGATCCATAATCCAAGTGCTCTCTGAATATTACAAGGTGACAATAAGTAGGAAGTGGGAGAGGAAGAGGAAAGGGGGGAATAAAGTTCTCCCAGTTAAGGGTTTTTGTTGCAATGAGGGGATTAGGAAGTATGAAGATATTTTTGTTGTCTTTTTATCTTTACACTGTGTTAAGTAATGCTTACAACATAAATTCAACAGGCTTTTCCTGAACTCTTAACTCAGAAATTTTCTTCCTGCAAACAATGTATTTACAAATGTGTTTAACTTACACAGCAATCTCACAATAACTAGTAAAGATTAAAATGGTGCACTCCTAGTATATTTGTTTGCAGTGTTTTAAGGGAAATATATTGCCATGGTGATGAAGCTCTAACTATATTGAACAAAACATCTAAAAATTGAAAGTAGTTTAAAAAAAGGCAAAGAAATAAATATCACCAAAAAGATTATCTGTAGCTTAAATATAAAACTAAATCACTAGTTAATTAACCAAACTATACAGATCTAATAAAAAGCAAACCAGCCTGAAAGACCCAACATTTAAAAAAAGCTAGAAAATAAGGCATAAATCTGCATAATATTGAGTTTTATTTCCATTCTCTCCTTTCCCTCTTCTAAATATGCTTTTTCAGATCTGCCTCTAGGGGCTGGCTCTATAGGAAACTTCCGTTTTCAATTTGACCGCAAATGTCCTGAGCAAAATATTTGCTATTTTGTTGAGGACTCTTAAGCTTGAGAGATCATTGTTTCTACTGGTTATAGTTTTGATCAAGGTGCCAAATTTAAATTCTTCCACTGTTGGCGGGGGATTCTTCCACTGGTTCTTAAAGGAATTTGATTTCTATAGTGCCTTGCCTGCATAGCATTAAAAAAAAAATAAATAAGAGAAGTCTATTGCTTAAAAATGCTTTTCTTTTTTAACAGATTATCCTGACAATTTTAAAATCTTGGGGGAAACAGTTCATTAGAAGAATTAAATATAACAACTTGTTCTGAAGCACTTTTACTTTTACATGTGAAAGGGTTGGTTGTTTGGTCAGAATTACATTTTGTGTTCATTTACTTGTAAGTACAATGTTCATTAGGACTCATTTTAAAGATGCACTAAAACACTTTTCTTATTCAAGCACTGATTACCATGATAGTTGAGTTTTGACCTCAAATAATGTCTAATTTTAATATCAGTGCTCAAGAATAATATTGGATATCTTAACAGAAGGCCTAGAACAAGTGGGATCACTAAAATTGAAGGATAACTCAAATGGGTTTGGCCTGATTGCTGCTTTGCCGCCTCTTGTTTTGAGGGAGTAAAAGTAACAATAAAAGTAACAATAAGGAATGCGGTAAGAGAGAGGTGATAAAAGCAAGGAGAGGTCAAGTAGGTAGGCAAGTGCTAATATGAACAACTGTTCCTTAACCAAGCCACATAGTGTTGAGATTTCCATCATTCTGAAGTGCATTACCATAACATTAAAAAGGAAAAAAAGTTAAGAATATGTACCTAATTTTTAAAGTTACCACTGGAATTATGCTGGAATCGTTTGGCTTTTTGTAAAATATAAATAATGAAGACACTGACTTTTTTGTGCTTGTGAAGCTAATAGATCATCTCCACGAGACAGGCAGCAATGATGAATTGCAATACGTTATTACTGACGGGAAAAGGTTTAAGCCAATATTCACACTGCAGTCAATGAAAGTGTAAGGGGGCCAAAGCAGTGAGCTGGAGAAAAGCTAAAGATGCCATGAGGGATTAGCAGGAACAGCCTCCTTCACTAACTGGTTGCTCCTGAGGCTTTTCCAGTTTTATGTCAATCACTGAAACGAAAGTTAAGGAACTATAAATGGGAGAGTACAATTCCAATTCTATTTAATATTGACATCTATCACAAGTCCCTCCCATTCTTATTTGGCTTTAGAGACTACACAGCCACTATTTCTATATAGCTAGGTGCTTAAATGGAATAAACTTGCTTATATCCACTATATGCAGCAAGGGTCAGAATAAGGTTAACCTCTATTCATTAAAATCTATCCTAAGGAAACTATTCTACAGGAGCAAGAAATCATATAAAGATGATGTTCTTTATGGAATGATCTATAATAAACATCAGAAAATAGCCTACAGAGTTCCAACGAGAGAGAATTTAATGATGGGACTTGACTCTGCAGAACACATTATGCTATTAAAAGAAATAAAGGCTTAGTAAGCATAAAACATTTAGAAGTGAGAAGAGCTGAATACAAAGTGCTATGAATTCTATGGCTTATTAAAAATGTCTGTATATGGAAAAACACTAGAATAAAAATCAATGAAAATGTCAAAATTTAAAATCCTTTGAAATAATATTAGATGTTTTATTATGTTGTTCTGAAAACAGAGACCATGATAAAGCTCCAAACTGAGTAATTTCCTGCCTATGCTGAGTAGAAAGCTTAAATATTAGAAAAAACAGGGTAAGAAAACATATACTATGGGGAACATATACAAAGCCAATGGGACTAAAAATTAAGCAGAAGACTGGGATTCTATGAGTTTCCTGCTCATTAAAAATCAAGCAAGCAAACACAAACTCTCGAGTAACTGTAATAAGTGGCAGGTACAAAGGATGTGTGTGCTTGGATAACCAGATCTCATTTGCTATAGAAAACCTGTGTTTCTGTGCTCCTAAGTCATCAATTCCTGGCTGTAAAATGCAGTAGTGTTTAGCCAACCGAGTGGGGTTCTCAAGACCAGTGATAACATTTTCTGATAAAATAGGAAGGATACTGTCTTCTCTGCTTCTGTCCTGTGTACTTTCCATTCCAGGCAAAGCTGCTGCAACACGTCGGAAGAGCTGTGGAAAAGAGAGAAATGTGATCATTGGGAGGGAAAGTTTAGCAAATAGTATCAAGTAAAGGTGGATGACCATTGCATTGAATGGTGTGTTCAAGGATATAGCTTCTAGGAGATTCCTCACTTAGATCACAGCACACTGAAAGCATCTTAAAATGTCTGCTTATTCTATAAATGAATACTATATGAAAAGCAGCATGCCAAATACAAAGAGGTATAAAGATATGATCCTTGCTTTCCAAATGGTGAGATAACACATGAACAAACATCTAAGAAATAAGCAGCAAAAATGTCATTTGAGTCATCTGGCTTGTGTTTGAAGTATGATGTTATGAAAAATATCTTCAAAAGGAGAAACACACTCAAACCTAATGAGATGTTCACTTTAGAGGCATGTGGGAACTGAGACGAGTAATGACTGAAGAAACAACAGATTCATACATATTTTGTGCCCAAACCTAGGTATATGCTCACTGGGTAGAATAGCAGGTAAAACTGACAGATTATTTCAGTCATTTTTTTTCCTGTTAGGCATGCAGTATAAAAATTCCTTTAAGTTAAATGCAGATGTGATGTAACTCCTAAGCACCTGATTACTTGGGGTATTATCTCAAGTTCTCTAGGGACAAGAAATGAACAAGATATAGTTTTTTAATTCAAGGACCTCACAGTCTGGCAAAGAAAAAAGAATCAGTGTGATAAATGTTATAAACCAAGGAAGTACAAAATGATATGAGACTACAGATGAAAGAAAGCCTTCCCCAAGAGGCTGGGAGAAATCTTTAAATGGTAACATTTGAGTTGGGATTTAAAGGCAGTTTTAAACTCTCACTTGGCTGAAAAACACTGTGCAAAAATGCTCAGACTTAAGTGGTCCATAAATATTGCTGACCTAAAATGAAAAGGCCAGAGATGAATGACTGGGACTGTAAGTAATCTGTTTAGGGAACAAAGTATAGAAAAGGAACATATTTTATCTGTAGCAAATCACCTGATGGGATAGGATTAGGGAAGATCTGAGAAAAAGTACAACTGTCTTGGTTCTATATGGTTTAGCAGCACTTTAGAGATGTATCAAAGTTAGGCATTACTATCAACCAAAATCAGCTATTAGATTTCAAACTGCAGAATTCTTATCTTAACATCTTCTAGTATACCAGAAATTGTGAAGGATCAAAGATCATATGTGTGTAAATTACTACCAATCTAATCAATTTAAAATTAATTGAAGAAGGTGGGTCCATTTGCATTAATATATGAACACTCAGTTTCAAATAAAGACCAATGTTCTAAATACAGAAATAAATTCAACAATTAGTGAATGTGAAAGCTATTAATTTTACAAAAATAAACATTTACAAAATCTAAACAGAGAACTAGATTGACAGAATATAACAGATAACTTAAGGAAGAGTATTATGCACATTAAAGGTATCAAGTTTATAAAATGCAAAATTAGACAATAATTCTAATCTTTTTGAAGTTTTTGTATATTAGCATTAGATAATAAATTGAGAGGAGAATGCCAACTCTGTCAGTTCAAAATTTTATGCATCAGGAAAAAGTCTAACACCCATTAAAAATCATCTTCCATACAAAGAATATAGAGTATGAAGGAAAAACATATTTTATAGAAAATAAAGTTTGAAAAAAATGTACTCCCCTACCAACATCAGCTAAAAACAACCATCTACTCAGTATTGCAAACAGGTAATAAGTATAGTACTACAGTAATAAGTATAGTGACCACAGAAGTAATTCAGCAGCTGACAATGAGCCACTAGATCAAAATTTGTATCCCAGAAAATTCGTTCTAATTCGTGATGTTAAGTCTTGGTCTCAATGATTTTAACACCTGGTCATCTAACCAAAATTATAGTCAGCACATTTCTGATTTCAGTAGAGATGAGGGCAAGGGAAAAAAGTGAAAGTTTTCAGAAGAAATGCCTGAACAAATGTTCAGAGATAGAAAGCATAAGGTACATTCAAGAATGGCTAGGTAGTCCAGACTTGGCTAAAGCACAGAATATGTAAAAGGATTAGGATGAAGCTTTATATATTAAAGGCCAGACTAAAAAAGACTTGGAAAGAATATGAACTTGTCCTGCAGGCAAAGAAAAGGCACCAGAAAAGTAGTTTACATGAAGACTTCTATCAATAATTCCAGTGTTTTACTATGGCTATAAAGACTTACAAATCACATACTAAAAGTGAAAGATATTAGGGTGAGATGGCAGAAAGCTAAACACTAAAAGGCAAAGTGCATTTTACATTCTGGGTAGGCCACTTAGGTGGACAGATCATGCTTCTGGTCCCTAGGTTTTTTTCATCTATAAAATGAGCTTAAAATAATAGCACATTTAACTGACTAGATCACTGTGAAAATTAAGGGAAATCATTATGTTCACTGCTTAGGACTGATCTGCTATTAAAAAAAAATATTTAATAAATAGTAGCTCTATTTCTATAGAAACTCATCATAATAACTCATGGTCCTGTGAGCTGGGGGACCAGAAACTTTTTCCAAATGTTATGATATCCTTCAGTGGATTCTAGGATTACAGCAAAACACCCAACAGATTCAAAATTCTGCTTTAAGAAATTATGTAAAATAGTTAGAAAAAGAATGGAAGCTGGTGGAGACCTGAAAATATTAGTGCAGGACCAAAATGTTCTTACTTAGAAACATCTAGAAATCTTTCCAAGATCTCATAACTTGCTACTGACATGAATTATTTTTTGGCTCCTAAGGATATCAAAGCTCATTATAGGGTAGTTTTGAAATGGAATTTTTTTTCCTAAAGGAGAGGCACAGGGAAGGAGTATTTACTTTGTGTGAAAATGGAGTAAAATGAGGTTTTTAAGTTTTGAGGCTTAAGAAAAATTAAAGTAAGTTCTAATTAGTGAAAAGTACATGACTAATGAGGTCTTTTGGGGAGGGTATTGTTATATTCACAGTTGTCTACCTATTCTCATAACATAAAACAGTATTTAAGGTGTTTATAGAAGCTGCATAAAATTTGAACTAAGAAACTCTAGTACAAACTACCCCACTATTATAGCTTTGTTACCTCAAGGATATTAATTTATCTAATCCTTAGATTTCTTCTAATAAAAAGGAGAATATAATTGTGAGGTTCAAAGGATACAATGATACTGCTTCTCTTTGAAATATCCTCCCCCTGCTCTCAGCCCAATATGTCTAGCTGACACTCATCTTTCAGGATCCATTCCTTGATAACTTCTTAGAAAACTTCCTTAACTTACTCCCAGATTCCTTCAATCCCATCAACTTCCTATCTAATAAAATGCTTTTATATACTCTAATAGTACCTTGGAATTCTTCTTTTAGAGCTTTTACTGCAATGATTGTAATGGCCTATTTAACAACCCGTCTTTCCTCTAGATTTTAAAACTCTAGAAAACAAGATTCATTTTTCACTTTGTTGTTTTAGTACCAGATATGCAGTAGTATTTTTTTTTTTCAAATGCTAGTTGAAAGAATGACTAATGGGTGTGAAAACACATCAGAAAGCATAGAATGCAGTTCATGTAGTTGATTTGAGCCTATGCCTTTTTGGGATTCATGTGCATCTGAATTATCAGTAATTCCTTAGGCATGATTATCCATAATACTATTTTAGCAGATGATCACAAATCTAAGAAAGATCTGTTTTTATCAAGTGAAATAAAAACTAGCAATACTTAATGCCCATTGAACCCTCTCGACCCCCAAAAAATGGGCAACAAAAGAAATGAATTTACTCAGTTCCTTGCAGAAAAAGGAAATACAAAAGGCCTTTGAAATTTATAAGGAGTGAAAGTGAAGAAAAACTCTGATAAACTTCAACTTGATGAAAAAACAAATGCCACTGAATAGTATTTCCAATTAAATATGAAGGATTCAATTAAAACAAGCAAATATAATGGCAGGTAATGACAGATTTGCCATACACCGGATTTGTAGCAAGAGCCGAGATTCCAAGTTCATATTCTTTCTAATACCTAGTATACATGAAGTTCTTTCTATATAAGAAGCACTATGGAAAGGGCTGTGTGAAGAAATAGATGGGGGCTTAGGGGACTGGGTGAAAAAGATGAAGAGATTAAAAAGTACAAATCAGCAGTTACAAAACAGTCATGGGGATGTAAAGTACAGCATAGAGAACAGAGTCAATAATATTGTAATACCTATGTATGGTCCCAGGAGAGTACTAGACTTATTGGGGGGAATCACTTCATAAGTTATATAAAGCTCTAACCACTACCACTGTACACCTGAAACTAATACTGAATTCCAATTGTAACTGAAAAAAAATTTTAATTAAAAAAAATAGCTAACAATCCTGGATAAGAATTTGCTAGGCCTATTACTACACAAAATTCACAGACATGAAAAATTTAATCCATTTTCTATGACCTAAAATTTTTATCTATAGTTTTATCTATATCATTTTTAAAATTTGATGCTCCATCAAAATATTTCAATTAGATTAAAAGAAGTAATGCCAATAACCTAGGACATCTCAAAACAAGCCAAGAAATAGTTTACAAAAGCCAAATTCTATCCTTACAAAAACATATGTAAAACAGGAAGGAAAAAAACCTTAGAAATTTGTTTTAAATAATCTTAAAGGAAAATCCATTTCTTAAATGCCAGTGATACACTAAGAGACTTCTGCTATATTAGGACTCATAAATGACTAAGCATGGGGCCAGTACAGGTGGTAATATATCTTTTTAAAACACTCCGACTTGTATTTACTGAGAATCTGCTTTCTATAGGTATCCTTGCCAGGATGCTTGCCAGACCATTTTCTTTTCTGGAAAAATGGTATCAATTCCACTCTGACCTCAAGTTGTGTAGTATATTACTTGTCATAATTTCTAGAGGAAACTAGGCATATTTAGGTTGCAGTGACAACTACAGGTATTAGCTCTGGAGATGACAAGATGAATATTGGCTTTCCATAGAAACTTTCAAGGTGAATATTTTGGGCTATAACTTTAGATATTTAATTTAAAGGGGTGAATTAAAGAAGATCTTAAAAGTAAAATCAATATTGCTATCAGGTCTTATCTTTATTATATAATTAACCAAGTATTTTATAAGCAGAAATCCATCCGTATAGAAACTTACAAAAAAATTTCCACTATGAAAGTAAACTTTGTAAGAGTAGGCAGCATTTTATACACCATTGTATTTCTTATATGACTGGGGGGCTCAGATTAGTTGACTTTGATTTTTTGCTATATCTTCATTTTAGTTTTGGTAGTCTATTATTTTTTGAAGTGAAAGTAATGGATGGAGGAGGCAAGAGAACTAAATGTTAAATCAAGCTGTATTCAGATCCTACACTGTGTTGCTGCCAGACCAGAGAAAACCTGCAAAACAGAAGATTCCTGATGGGATTACTAACAAATCATTTACCCATACCACGAAGAGAAAACAAGAAAAGTCTGTAAACTGCACTCTACATAAAATAAACACAATCTCTTATTCCCTAGACTAAAACCATGGAGAACTTATAGATCAAAGGCTAGTCTGCCTTTCTCACTACATACCCTTGTTTTTCACACTGTGTACTCAAACCATCAAAGGAAAAAAGGTAAACAAAGTTTTTAAAATGTAATTTATAGAAACTAAGATTGATATATAAACTGAATTCCCTAAACACTTGGGGTGTCTTTGTCTCTGTCCTTCTCATTGTCTTTTCTCTCTGTCCCTCTCAGTTCTCACTGTCTCTGAGAGGAGAACACACTGTCTACAGAGCATTACCCCTTCTCTAATAAATTTTCCTTTTGACTTTGACTTTGGTGTATGCTTGAATTCTTTCCTGTGCTCCATCAAGAACCCTTTCTCTATCAATGCAGAATTTGAATCTCCCCCGCTGGGGTGGGGGGTAAGGGGGAAGAATTTGCCCTGTCCTACTTCAAAAGATTTTATTACCTTTTTAATAAACTCTTAACACGTCTTCTTACTTCTCTTAACCTCTACAGTCTAATTTTTTCACAGAACAGCCAGTGATTTAAATCCTAAATCAGATCACATTAATTCTTTGATTAAAACCAAGAGCTTCCTACCTTAGAATAAAAGCCCTAATCCTTGTTATAGCCTACATGGACTTAAGACATCGGTTCCCTAAAACGATCCTTCTGTGCGTTCAATTTCTATCACTTGTTCCCTCCACTTCACTGCACTCTAACTTGACTGACCTCCTTATCACCCCCTAAACATGACAGGAATCTTTGAACTTGTCATTGAACTTGATGCTTAGAATGTTCTCCAGATAAATGACTCACTCCCCCAATTCCTTTAAGTCTCTACTCAAATTTATCACCTTATCAGAGAGGCCTTCCCTGATACCCTTTATAAATAAAGATCAATATCTCACCCTTCACCCTGTATTCTTTAATCTCCCTGACTTTAATTATTTTTCTCCACAGAGCTTCTAACCTCTTCAAATATAAAATTTCCATTTATTGCCTAACTCTACATATTAGAATGTAAACTCCATAATGATATGGACTTAAGATGTTTTGCTCACTATTGCTTCTCCAGTGCCTATCAGGTAACAGAACTAGGAGTGTATGAAGTGGTCAATAAACATCTATGAGTAAACTAATAACTAAGGGCATGGCCAATATAATTTCTCTTTCCACCAGTTCATATTCATATATGTTTGGATCATTGCCCATTTAGTAATATTAAAGTCTGACTGCTGTGTTAGGGATGTGAAGCACAAAAAGATAAATTAGGGGTAAGTTTAAATATGAGAGAGGCTGAATAATATAGGGTTAAGAGCACAGATTTTGGAACCAAAGAGACCTGGGTTCAAAGTCTAGCTTGAGCTATAATCTTAAACAAATTACTTAGCCTCTAAAACTTTGGTTGCCTATCAGTGAAATGGATATACTTATCTACTCCACAAGGATACAATGAGAATTAAGTGAGATAAACACCTGGCACATTAAGTGGTTCTAACACACATTATATTTTAGTAATTCGGAACAAATTATATAACTTCTATACCTCAGATTTTCTCTCTAAAATAATAATAGCAGCTGCCTTATAGGACTGTTACATGGATTCATTCTTGTATTAAATAAATATCTAAGTACTTACATATTACATATAAAGTACCTGCTTGGTAGGAAGGCAATACAAAAATGTTTTAAAGTTAATATTCATGGCACAGTATTCATACAATGCGTGCGAAATGGTTTGGTATTATATGTTAATTCATTCCTTGGAGTGTCCTTTTATCTATCCAAACCAAATATACTCTTAGAGTTTAGCTAACGTTGTGGTGTTTTAAAACAGTCTTCCTCCATCTTTCTAACTGTATGTGATCTTATTCATTTCTTTAACAAATATACCTCCTGTCATGAATAATGTAAATTTACTATGTATCTTACTGCCTGTTGCATTCATCAGGCATTTATCATGCATTACCTACTCTTTATCATGAGAATGTGACTCTTTTGCTCAACCATATCATAAGTTTTTGAAATCAAAAACTATATTTTATATAGCATTATATTCTCCAAAGAACAAACAGTGATTCTGCATATTGAAGGTACTTGCTACCTGTGAATTAAGGTATATGATTAAAGTATAAGAATAAGACCTGCTATGTGCCAAGAACTATGGTAGACATGGGATACAGAGGTATGGAAAAGACCATCTTTATCCAGCTTAAAGTATATATTCTTTCTCAGCAGGTATAAAAATAATTTTCACACACACACATCTATAACTCCACTGTAAATATGTATACAAGCTTTCATTGACCTGTTAATGCTGATGCCCATCAGCTACCACTAATTTCTCATAAATTTCTCTTCTATCTTTCAAACAAATTTTTTTCTTTGGACAGTGATGATTTTAGAAGTTAAAGATCAAGGAGCGTTTCTGTTTCTTTATCATTTTCCATTACTAAAATTAGAGAATATAATAAGGTGACAAATAATGTACTAATTCTCAGATGAAAAGTCAGGTGAAACCTTAAATAATCACCTATAATTATTTCCTTCAGCAATTTAAACATCATACCACTTTTATGAAGAAAGCAATATTACTACCTTTTTAAAAACAGAATTAGAAATAAGAGGTAATTTATTTTCCTTAGGTTGTCTTTATCTTATATAATACAAATAATAATGTTAGATATTATTTATTCTAGTTCTAGCATGAATGGTTTTATTAAAAAACTATAATAATATTCTTTAAGATAGAAAGAGGGCTTTAGGGTTATGTTCTTAAACTAAAGAGTAAAAAGGTCAAGCACAGAACATTTTTAAATAAGAAGAAAACGTAGTAATATTAGGTAGGAATAAATTTGTTTTATTTTAAAGCAAAGTTCTTAGGCACCAAGGCCCAATGACTTGAGCCATGGTCAGATATTAAATAATACAGTAATGAAATCTCTTAGAATTGTTTAAAAAGGAGCAATAGAAAAAGCCCATTAGGCTTTTGTTGTATGTACTAAAATTTGGTACACGAGGAAGTGGGTGGAAGGAATCTAATTAGCAGAAAGCTAGAAAACATCTATGTACATTGGAAGTATAACTAGATGTTACCCTTAGCACTGATAAACATCTTTTATGCAGAAACATTTTTATGTACCTTCCAGTGAAAAGGCATGATTTTGTCAAATAAAATGAGTACAATACACAATCATCAAAAGTAACTGTGCTTTGCAAACATACATGGTTAAACAAAGACACGCAACATTTACTTAAAAGCATGTAAAATGACTACGATTCCCAATGTTATCTAAGACAGTCATTGGAGTGTGAAATTTACTTCGTAAATTACTGAATACCAGCACCATTTCTGAATTGTGCTGACCTACAACAAAAACTCAGGAGTCTGAGATTGTTTCTTAATAATTACTTCTGTTGATATGTTATTCATTTATCAAATACTTTAACTCTAAAATCTCCTTATGTTGAAATTAGATAAACGATAACATATAGAGTTCAGGAATAAAGTGGCTTTCCATATTAAATAAAATTAAGTATGTACTTACTAAACAGTCTCACTTATTTCATTTATCAGGTATTTTAATTTTTACCCCCATAAACTCAGTATAGGCTTTAGCTTTGGTAACAGAAGAGTAGCTTATACAGGACTAATACTCTTGTATAGAGTAATTTTGAACTCTAGACAAAATATAAAAATCAATTATTTAAAAGCTCTCGAAACAAAATGTAGAGACAAACTAGGGGGAATTTCATCCCAGGGAAAATAAAAACCCGCACTCACTGGGTAAAATCCATACTTATTCAGATATTCCCAGGATCCATTCTTAGACTGTGAAATATGGAATGGCTACAACTCAAGTAGAAAATTAGAGTTTTACAGGTTTGAGGTGTCAGTGGAATGTGAGCGTTGCTGGATTGAGGAAGGAAATAACAGAAAGGAGGAAGCCAAGAGGAAGAGTCCTAGAAATCTACATATAAATTTCCTGCAATCCTTAGTTGATTAGTCAATGGTACATATGTATGAGAGACTCCAAGGATCCCATCTGAAAGTAACAGCTTGAGGCTGAAAAAAATAAGCAGAGACTTCAGCTACTGCTTGTTCTAGGGATATAGCTCAGAGTTTCGCCAAGAGAGAAAAGCTTGATAAACATCTCAGGCTTTCTAGAGATCTACCCAAATGAAGCATAACATCAAGACTCCATAAATTCAAGATGACCAGCCAGCAATATAACAACATGCCATAATAAAATCCAACATTTTATAGAGAAAAATAACACAAACCAGAGTCTGTATGTATCAAACACAATGCTGAGCATAGAACCCAAAATTACAAAACACATACTCAGGGAATTCTAACCTAGAACCAAGAGAAAAAGTAAATACCTAATAGACCTAAAACAACCCAGATGTTAGAATAAACACATAAGAACTTCAAAACAACTGCTACAGAAACTTGAACATAATGATGACAGTAATGATCGAACAGATGAGGAATTCCAAAAGAGAAATGAAACAAAAAATAAATGAAAAATCTTGGACTGAAGTACAGTATCTAAAATGATAAATTAATTGAATCGACTTCTAACAGTTTGAATGTGGCAGATATAAACCTGACTACATTAATAAATACATTAGGTCTAAATAAACCCAAAACTCCAATTAAAGGGCAGAGTTTCAGACTGAATAAAAAAAAAGTGAGATCCAACTCTATGCCATCTACAAGAGACCAACTTTACAAATAAAAAGATATATGAAGCAACAAAAAGCAGTAAGAGAGCCATGTGGCTATATTAAGATCAGAGAAAGACTTAGAGACAAAAAATATCAGAGAAAAAGAGGGTTGTTGCTTAACATTAACAGTCAATACCCTAAAAAAAATAATGATCCAAAATGTGGATGCCCCCAATAATAGAACTTTAAAACACATGAAGTAAAAGCTGACAGAATTATGGCAACACAAGCAAATGCCAATGTCATTGCAAATTTTAATATTCCCTTTTCAGTAAATTTTAGAACTACACACAAAAATTAGTAAGGTTACATAAGTTTTCAACAGTGCTATCACCTTTCTTGACCTAACTGTTAATTTATAGAATGTTATATCCGCCAACTGTTGAAAAACATTCATTTCCAGTGCACATGGGACATTCACTGAGGCCATATGCTAGGCCATAAAACAAGTCTCAATAAATTACAAATGACTGAAATGTTACAATGCATATTCTCTGATCACAAAAGAAGTAAATTAGAAGCAATGACAATAGGACATCTAGATATGTCTCAAATATTTGAAAAATAAACATTTCTATATCTTCACTGATGTGGCCATTACATATATACATACATTTATCAAAATTCATCTATTGTAAACTTAAGATTATGTGCATTTCACTGTACATGTTTACCTCAATAAAATAATTAACAGAAAAAAAGTTCAGTGTAGATTTAGCTGAATTCAAAGAAACTCAAGAGTATCTTTATCTAAGTTGCAATCTAAAGACTGAATGAAAGACAAACTCCATGTAACCTAACTTCTCTAAGCTTGTTCAGTCAAGCTCAGAACAATTCTTAAGACTGAGTCAAGCTCAATAAATTAATTTTATTCTTATGGCAAAACTTGGCAGCTCTAAGTACCTGCTAAATAATAAGGCATATTATTCTTTCATTTAATGAACATTTAAAGAGTTTAGTCTAGTGGCTGGCAGATTTGACCAAAAAAATTTCTGTATTAAAAGACAGAGTGCTAGTGAAACAATTATGAAAGGTACATAATTTAAATTTGATTGTGAACTGAGTTTTTAGTTACAAATAGCAGCAGTTAGGGATGAAGAGTTTTAGAAATGGGACAATAATATACAATGGAAACACAAAAACATGGTAAACTTGGGGCACTTTTATCAGTGTCATATGAATGTATAGTGCTCAAAGATCAGGGTAGCGATATATGCAGAGGCCAGATCAAAAATTCTGAACAGCAGTGTACTGCATACTAAGGAGTTTGCTTACAACACAGGATAAAATTCACAGAAGTAACTTGATCAGATTTGCATTTAAAAACAATCACTATGGTAGCGGGATGGAGAATAAACCAAAGTGGGTAAGATTTGAGGCAGATATCAGTTAATATGCTATGGTAGCAGGCAAAGCAATAGACAATAGGGCCTTATAATATAACTGGGAAAAGTAGAATAAAAATACTAGGTACCTAAATGATTGAGTCTAGGGTGTGAAAACAAATGAATCAAAAGACCTGGGTTTCACCAGGTTTGTTCTACTTTATGAGGATACATCTGGCACTTGGATACATAATATTTAATTCCTTATATACCAGTTTGGCTTCTACAAAGACTGACAGCTATTTGTTGAGTGTAGAAAATACCTTCTGTATCTAGGAGGGGTTAGGGAATCAATGTTTGTTCAAACAATTATCAAACTGAAAAGGTCTGACGTACTTGATGAACCATCTCTGGTTTTGTCTTTTTTATAAAGTATAGTTTGCATGAGAACGCCCCTGAGACTCTTGTTTTAAAATGTTAATTTTAGAACACTAGACTCAATTGAATTGATATCCAGTAGTGCCCAGAAACCTGTATTTTATATAAGCTTTCAGGTATCTATCATGCACATTAAAGTTTAGAGCCATTAAACAATTCTCAAATCCTAGATTTCTAGGTTCAATTTGCCATTCTAAAATCTCTGTCCTTTCTTGCCTTTGATTGGATATCAGGTATTCCACTTGCTACTAAAGATAGTCAAGTAGAGGAAAAATACATTTCTAGCCTGTGGGTAAAATACATTACCTATAAGTAAACTCTATGGTTTTCTATAAATGTCTTAAGAGAAAACTTTAGTCACTCATTTTTTTAACCTACTGCCAAAGTTTCCAATGGCATGATAAACATTAGATTTATAAAATAAGCACTGAACTTTAACCACGTAAGGTGCATTGTCTAGAGTCAGAAATTGGACAACTGTTATTTGGCAGATTTGATTTAGATTTCAGTTAAGAAAATTTGAATTGTTCTATATAGCCAATATATCAAGTGATATTAAAGGCTGTTTGACATGGGGGTGATTTGTAGTGAAACTGTAAGAAAGAAGACATTCTTTCATTTCTAGTCATTTAAATGTTTGGGGTATTTTTAGTGATACCGTTTCATTAGTTCTTAAGCTCCTTTATAAAAACTAATTTAAAAAATCTCCAACTCATAAAAAATAATGTGGATTTATTTCCTAGCTAATGCTTAAAATCAGCCATTAATTTGCCCACATAACAGAAATATGTTTCCATATGATTAATCACTGATGGTTAAAAGGGGAAAACTTTAACTTATTATTTAAATGTTCTTATTAAGATTATAATTCTTATTTTGTTTGTTTTATTCTCTCATTGGGGCAGGGGCTTACTGAATTTTTTTCTTCCTTAACTAAATTATATGAGCTGACAAAGTGTAGGTCTCTAAATACTAAAATAAAATTCTAATATTCTATGGTATTCTGCGGTACACTCTATAAATGGAAAGTATTGGTACTTGTGAGTTAAGAAGGAAGCTACCAAAAAAAAAAAAAATCTACTGAACTGTATGCTTAAAACAGGTAAATTTTGTAGTATGTAAATTACTGAATAAAGTTATTAAAAATTATGTTTATCAGTGACATATGATAATACTGTGGTAACTTCTATTACTCAAATTCTTAAATTGTGGCTCCTATAGGTTCAGTTAGTTATCACTTAGTAAATTTCATACATACTGGAGGTTCTGGGAATATATAATTTTGATGGGAGATAATTTCAATATAATATAGCGAGTTCTGTAACAGTGGTTTCACAGGGGTGAGGAGTCTGTAAAAACACAGAAAGGAATAATTTATCATTAAATGAAATAGCCTGGAGTTATGGTAGAAAATTTCAAAGAAAATGTTTCTGAAGAACTGACACCTAACCTGAAATTTAGAAGGATGAGTAGGTATCAGTCAGGAAAGAAGAATATGAGTATTCTAAGCAGAGAGAGAAAAAAAGATATGGAGCCATCAAACTGTATGCCATGAAGAGGGAATCAGTGACAATTCAGTATTATTTACATATGTTTCAAGGCAAGGAGATGGAAAATAAAGTGTCCCTAATGAAAATATAGAGAATTTTTCATAAAGCTCTACTTATGCAGTTTAAAAGATTTTACTTTAACCCTCTATTGATCACCTAGAATTTAAAAAATAATTTAATTGTTCTGTAAATCCTATAAATCTAAGACTACTACTCTACATGACATTTAGCCCTGAAGAACTAAGCAGGTGAGTTTTTGGCTACCACATCTTTTAGAAAAATTTGATAATGTGAGGTCATCACATATTTTCCTGCTCTCCAAAACTCTCCTGTTATAAATACTGTTAAAACACCAGCAGTGTATTAAGGATAAAATAAACAATGTACTTTCATAATGACAAGCAAAACACCATTCCTGACAGCAAATACTTGGTGTCTTTTATCAATCTTACCATCAAGCCCTAACGTAAGAAATTTTACTGTGAAACGCAGTAGGGAAGTAGTAGGAGTACGGTGAGTTAATAAACTTGCAATCTTACAATCATAATAAAATACTTGTCCTGTGCATAATCTGAAGTTTGTCTTTTCCTTTCTTCCAAAACCTATGCTATTTTTTCACTGTTTTTTAGAATGTTGCTAGTACAGAAGTCCTGATGTTGCTAACTGAAATAAAATCTTACACTAGAGAATAGAATACTCACGTCATTATTTCATAATGTTTTTCAACTTAATAACCTCAACTTATTCTTAAAGAACACTTACCTGCTTTACATTGTATCCCGCTTTTGCACTAGTTTCAATAAACATAACATTCAGCTCTTTGGCTTTCCTCTCCCCCTCCTCAATTGACACTTGCCTGCAGGAAAATCAAAAATTCTTCTTTTTGAAAGATGACATTATAAAGATTTTAAACAAAGTTTTGAAAATAACTTTTCTTGATATGGGTGCTGGTTACACAAACTAGTCTGAAAACTCAAGCGGCACTTTCAGATATACAGTTTAACATTAAGGCATATATACATATACATCATTTTGTGCTCCCCGCCCATAGTTAGATTTCTTTCTGTTACCACATATTTGACCCCTTTCACCCCATCAACCTCCCCCACCCCTCTGGTAACCACTAGTCTATTGTCCATGTCCACGAGTCTGTTTGTCCTGTTTGTTGCTTTTAGGTTTATATCACACACGTAAGTGGTATTATGTGGTATTTCACTTAGCATGATTATCTGGAGGTCCATCCATGTTATCACAAATAGCAGTATTTCATCTCGTTATGGCTAACATTCCATTGTATATATGTACCACAGCTTCTTAATCCAGTCGTCTATCATAGGACAATTCAGTTGCTTCCATGCCATGTCCTGGCCACCATGAATAAACCTGCTATGAACATCGTGTGCAAAGATAATACTTAAACAATTTTTAGGGCATTTATTTTTAATGATTTGCTTTTACTTTGCTGAGCTCATCCTGTAACTGTTCTATTTTTAGAAACATAATAGCCTGTTACTTTATCTTAATATTAGACTTTAAGTACCCTTTTGATGAAATTGTTTAAAATAATTTTTAATGGCTAGATTAACTTGTCAATTTATTACTGTTTACATAACCATTCCCAAACTGTTAGAAATATAAGTTGTTTTCAAATTCCACACTACTGTGAAAAATGTTGCTATAAACATCTTTGTGCTTAATATTTTGTGTACTGTGGCTTATTTCCTTAGGTTGGATTTTGTGAATTTCTCCAAGTGGAAAAGTGAGTCGAAAGACATGTATGTTAGTCTCTTAATACACAGAATTAATATTTTAATATTTCTTTTAGAGGGCATTTTGTGATGTATTACAATTAGCAGTATGCCTCAAATTATTAGCTCTTCAAATACAAGATTATCTCATTCATCTTGGGGTCTAAATGCTTAGCTGGCACATATGTGTTTAATAAATATGCAAATATTCTAATTAAATGAATCTAAACTATCAGCCAACAAACTGTGCTTCTTACAACACAGAAAATTAAAGCAATGCAAAAGACAGGATAGGTTTCCACCATATCTATCCATTGGTCTTACCTGTGTGTGTGCCTTTATAGTCTACCTTTAGTCTTATTGCTAGGGAGGAACTGTCCTTACTCTCCAAACTTATACCACACAGGCTACGTACTACTGGATTCACACTCTCTACTTATCTACAAGATATTATATAGAGTCACCTCTGTAAAAACAAGAATGTTCTCTTATATAACATCCAACTGTTAATGTTTTACTGCATTAGTTTTATCTTCTCAGTATCTATGAATTTGTGTAAATATTTAAAAATACTTTTTAACAATTTGAAAGTTGACAATCTGCAGACCATTAGACCTAAATATTTTAGCAGTGTGAATTTCCTAAAAATAATTGTCAGGTACCCTAAAACTTATTCCTTGGACCTCTTCCCTATTTCAGTTACTCTGTTGGTGATCCACATAATCTCGTGATTTAAATGCCATTCATACCCTGATGACTCCCAAACTTATATATTGAGGTCGGAGCACTGCTCTGACCTTGAGACACATATATCCAACTGCCTAACTGACATCTAATTAGATATTCAAATATCTAATGCCATTCTAAACTTATATTTTCCACCCATTCCATCAGTATATTTTGTCTATCTTCAAAATATATCTGAATTTGACCAGTGATCACCACAGAAGTTTTGTCTTGCATGACCTGGCCTCCATCATTTTTTTTTAACCTCATTGCCTACTACTCTCTTTCCATCATTCTCTATACCAACTATATTGGCCTTCTCGCTGCTCCTCAAATAAGCTAAATGTATTCCCAATTTAGGGATTTTACGTTTTCTGAGCTATATGCCTAGAAGCTTTTTTTTCTCAAAATATTTTCATAATTAACTTCCCTTATTCCTGTAGTGTTTAAAAGTCACTAGTCATCATCTCAGTGAGGTCTTCCACTGCTATGCTATCTAATTGTTCAAATTCAGCCTTGACGTTTTATATTCCCTTTCTGTGCTTTATTTTTTAATATTAACAGACAGTAATATCAAACGTGCTATGTACTTTTTGGACTTACTGTCTAGTGCGCCCTCTGGAATAAAAGCTCCTTGAAGGCATGTCTTCTCTGTTCACTATTCTAATCTAGAGTAGCATCCTCTGAAACTTAAGTGATATTCAATAAATACTTCTTGAATTATTAGTCCGTAAACCCTACATGTGAAGGATTCCAGACAGAAACCCTTTTTAAATTTTAGAACTATAAGTTACTCCAATAAAATGGTTAAATGTTAGCTATAGTAATGGTTCCAAATGTGGTCTGATTTTGTCAGAATCAACAAGGAAGATTCTCTAAAATATAGATTCGAGGGCCCTACTCGAGACTAATTGAATCATGATATTTAGAAGCAGGATCAAAACTACCCAAATTTAAAAAGTTGACCATGATCCTTATAGCCAGAATCTTAAAAGTCAGTCAAATTTACTGAGTGATTCTCAAGTTTGAAACAGATGGGAATCACAGGGCTACAGGGGAGGAAAAGTACAGAACAGCTAGATGCTTACATTGAGACACTGAGACTGGGTCTTTCCTCCAAGTTTTTACCCCCAAAAAATATTTATCAAAGAAAGTGATAAATAATTTAATTTTTTGAAAATTTATTTAAAATTTTCAGATTACAAAAATGATTAATTTTTAAGAAGACCATCACAATTAATTCCTCCATAATCTCACTCTCTTCCCAAAGATGACTACAATTAAGTTCCATGTATGCTTATGTGGGTTTTTTCTAAGCAAAAAAAAATCTCTCTTTCTACCATCTTTTTGTTAATAGAAAGAATATCATGGCATGTGCACTGATCAAGTGCTTTTTTAAGCTTCCTGTGTTAGACCAGGGGTCCCCAACCCCTGGGCCACAGACGGTAACATTAGGAACTGGGCTGCATAGCAAGAGATCAGCAGCTGGTGAGCAAGCAAAGTATCATCTGTATTTGCAGCCACTCCACAACACAGGCATCACCACCTCAGCTCCACCTCAGATCATTAGGCATTAGATTTTCATAGGAGCACCAGTCTCTGGTGCCAAAAAACCTGGGGACCACTGTGTTAGCCAGCAATAAATTCTTACCATTCTTTTTAGTGGCTACAAGTATTCATTTACAAAATGCTACCGCTACTGATGGACATTTAGATTGTTTATATTATTAAACTGCTCACCCCCCAAAATTATATTACATATTTATTTACAACAGTTCTTCTTTATTCAGATTCTTGATGATACCATGCATTATCAATGTCCATCCCTGTTGTTGCAGATGGCAAGATTTCATTCTTTCTTAAGGCTGAGCAATTTCCCATTGTATATATATACCACTTCTTTGTTATCCATTCATCCACTGATAAACAGCCAGGCTGCCTCTATATCTTGGCTACTGTAAATAGTGCTACAATGAATATATGGATTCACATGTCCCTTCAAAGTAGTGTTTTGGGTTTCTTCAGATAAATACCCAGAAGTGGAATTATTGGATCCTTCTTTGTCTCTTGTTTTAAAGTCTATTTCATCTGGTATAAGTATTGCTGCCTACCTTTTTAAAATTTCCATTTTCATAAAATGTCTTTTTCTATCCCTTTACTTTCAGTCTGTGTATGTCTCTCAATTTGAATGAGTCACTTCTAGGCTGCATATATAAGGGTCTGTTTCTTATCTATTCAGCCACCCTATGTCTTTTGATTGAAGCATTTAATCCACTTACATTTAAAGTAATTGTTGCTAGTTATGTAGTTATTGCCATTTTGTTATTCATATTTTTTTTATCTTTTTCTTCTTCTTAATGAAGTCCCTTTAATATTTCTTATACTAGTTTGACATCCTTTAGCTTTTGCTTGTTTGGGATGCTCCTTATCTGTCCTTCGATTCTAAATGATAGCTTTGCTGGGTAATTTTAGTTGCAGGTCCTTGCTTTTCATCACTTTGAGTATTTCATGTCAATCCATTCTGGCATACAAAGATTGTTGAGAAATCAGCTGCAGTCTTTGGCATTTTAATTATGGTGTATCTTGGTGCGAGCCTCTTTGAGTTCAACTTGTTTGGGAATCTCTATGTTTTCCACGATTGTATGTCTATTTCCTTTGCCAGGTTAGGTAAGTTTCCCATTATTATTTTTTCAAATATGTTTTCAATTCCTTGCGCTCTCTCTTCTCCTTCTGATATCCCTATGATGAGGATGTTGGTATGCTAAATGTTGTCCCAGAGGCCTCTTAAAACTATACTTTTTTAAAAATTATTTTTTCCTTCTGCCATTCTGATTGGGTGTTTTCTGCTACCTTTTCGAAATCGCTGATTGGATACTCTACTTCATTTAATCTACTCTTGATTCCCTCTAATGTATTCCTCATTTTAGTTATTGTAGTCTTCATTTCTGACTGGTTCTTTTTCATGTATTCTATCTCACTGCTGAAGTTCTCATCGAGATCACTGAGCATCCTTATAACCAGTGTTTGAACTTTGCATCTGGTAGAGTGCTTGTCTGCATTTTGTTTAGTTTTTTTCTGGAGCTTTGTTTTGTTCTTTAACTTGTGACATGTTTGTCTCCACATTTTGGCTCCCTCCCTGTGTTTGTTTCTAGTATTAGGTAGAGCTGCTATGTTTCCTGCTTTTGAGTGGCCTTATGTATTAAGTAGTAGATATCCTATGGGACCCAGTGGCACAGTCTTCCCTGGTCACCTGAACCAAGTGCTGCGGGGTATGTCCCTTGTGCAGATTTTGTATGCCTTTCTATAGTAGTTAAGCCTTTGTTGCTGTTAGCATGTCAACAGGAGGGATTGACAACCAGGCCGATTGGTTGTGAGGACTGGCCATGACTACAGCAGAGGAGCAGTTGTGCAGGGTGTGACCTTATAGAGCAGAATTTGCTGTAGCAGGACTAAGGTGCCTGCCCAGTCTGCCCTTGGGGTGTGTTGTCCTTAAATGTGGCTCTGGGTGGTACTCTAGCTTGATCTGAAGCCAGCCACCACACAGTGCCAGCCTTGGGGCCTCCTGGAAAGGGCTCTGCCACAGGCCAAGTTCAGCCATAGCCTGTGCACTGACTGGGGCCACCTAGCATGAGTCACCAAGCAATCCATAAATGGCCACCAAATATCCTGTGCTTGGAGGTGCCTTAAGAGGCCAAGTCACAAACTGAGGCTAGCCGCTACTAGTGCTGGGCTTGAGACTTTCTCAGCAAAAGGTATGGGACATGCCAAGGCCTGATGCTGCTTATTTGGGTTTAGTGAATCCTTGAGGATTTTAGGAAAGTCTGCAGCATGAGCCAAGACAGGCCATTTGCAAGAAAAAGCCACTGAAAGCGGTTTGGGTGGGCCTGCAAGTTGGGTGGGTTATAGTTCAGGGAATCACCAGGCGATGCAACCAGTGTTAGCCAGGTTGATAGAGACTGAGATATGGCAGCCACCTGCATCTACATGCCAGGAAGAGGGGAAAGCTTAACAAAGAAACAATGGATTCCACCAACAGTTGTCTGGGAGAAATCTGCTCCTCCAGCCCTTGCCCCGAAGCCATACAATTTCAGTTCCTCCCCATATATCCCTGGCACCATTGAAGTTGCTGCCCTAGCACTAGAGCTCAGAGCGAGTGATTCCATCAGTGAGTAAGTCCATCAGTAAGACTGTGCATGGGCCATTTAAAAGGAGTACCTGGGACTCCAGTAGCCCTCCGTCTTACTCAGCCAATCTCCACTAGTTTTCATAACTAGAAGTTGTGGAGACTTTTCTTCTTGGCACTAAAACACTGAGCTGGGGTGCCTGGTATGGCACTGAGACCCCTCATTCCTCTGAGGTGATCTCCACAACTGAAACATCCCTCTAGATTTTTAACCGCCACATACGAATGTGGAACCAGCCTGTTCTGCATTTCCACCTCCCTATGAGTCTGGAGGTGGCTTCTACTGAAGGTTTTTTAATTGTAGGACTTGTGTTCAGTAGACTTCAGGCCATTATCAATAATGGTTGTTTTGTAATTTTGTTGTAGTTTTGATGTGGTCATGATAAGAGACAAGCACAGAGTTTACCTACTCTGCAATCTTGACCAGGAAACTGAAACATTTCACTTAACAACTCAAGTTTATTACACAAATTTCAATATCCAACTATGAATAATAAATAGTAAAACTTTCTACTATTAAGTAAAATGTCCAGATCACTTAGGAATGCTGAAGGCAGATATTCAAGCCATGATTCTACAGTGAATGTTAATATATTTTGCTCCTGTGTCTTGAATGTGGCTTTCCTCATTTGACTAAGATATCATAATCAAGCTATTCAGTTCAACTACACAGTCTGGTTCAACCATACAATTTAAAAAAGAAAAAACTACACCACTGAATTATAATGAATATATATAAGAATACTACCAAAAGAGTGAATATTTAATCATTATATTTTTAAAGACAGTCATTTTTTAAAACATTTTTTAACAGAACACTGCTCATATTTATGAGGCCTAAAAAATGTAAAAATGTTACCTTCATGTATAAACAATGTTTTCCCCCCTTGTGTAAACAATCTTGCATACGAGTTATTTAAATACGGGTTTACTTGGAACAAAAAAACTTGTGTTCCTTAAGAACTGAGTTTAATGTTTTATATTTCAGGTTCCCACGCTGAAGAAAAGAATGGTATAAACTTAAGGATTAAACATGTCTTCTTTCAAAACAATTCTTCAGTAAGATTAAAAATAACAAGCTGCTTAACAAAGAAATTAAACATTACATATACATACAAAATCACTCCATACCTCTTATCAGCAAGATCTGTTTTATTTCCTACTAGCATGATGATAACATCACTTCCTCTTTCTGTTCTTACATCATCAATCCATTTTGTAGTTTGCTGGAATGAGTTAACATCTGGCATAGGAGGGTGTACAGAGAGATTAGTGTTATTGTGAATGCCTCCTCATGTGATCAACCAAAGAAAGAAAAGAAGAAGAAAAAAGCCCTGGAAGTTGGAAGGGGGCTGGCACATTAGGACCCATTTTTAATGTGCCTGCAATATAACTCCATTTTATCTGAGTACAACTGTCAGTAGTCTAAACAAATCACAAGAATAAAATCATCAAGGTTTCTTTTATAGTAGTTAAAATTTTTTATAGTAGTTTAAAAATTTTGGACATGACCAAAGGAGTGTAATATACTCTATGAAATTGAAAAAAAATTATTTTTAATGTAAAGACAGCTATGGCAGATAATATGGTGTCACATTGCTACAATGCTTTTTTGATTACTTACACATATCAAACACGACAAAGAAAGCATTTCCAAAAGTATGTCAGCCAATAAGTCCCAACAAATCCAGAAAATCTGTAATGCCTTTAAATAGCTTTTAACACCACTCTGTTTGCTTTGCTTATTCAGTTTGTGATCACTTTAATTTATTAGTTTAATGCACCAGAATCACTTGTAAAAAAAAAAAATCGATCTTCTGTAGTACTAGAGTCTAAGTAGACTACTTCAATATTTTTTCTTTCCCAGCAGCTAAAGAAAACGTTTTACTAATATTTTAACTATACGCACAATTTTTTTTTTAATACACCAGGTTTCACTTGATTTGGTTAAAGTAAGCACAAACATTTTAAAGCTGCAAAACATGTCAATGCACAATAATGAACATTTTTTTAAACAAGTAGCAACCCAAAGTAAAAGTTTCAAGAAAATATTGCCTATAGCACCTAACCAAAAGAGTCTTTGAATATAAACTTTTAACTTACAATTCTGCCACTGCAATTATTAAATAGGTATGATTTCTGACTGAGCAGATTTGCAAAAATGTAGAGTAATAGGACTACTCACTCAAATCAATATTTTGTGGATATGTTTTAAAAAGTCTAAGATGTGGTATTTTCCTGGTTGTTCTATGAATGGGGACCACTATATAGAATGATACTTAATACTGTCTAATAACCCAATTTACAAAGACAATTTTAATCAGAGAGCATTTCCCTGTAGGTCGCTAACGCTCCACAGAAAATTTAGTCATTTAAAATTCCAAAGGCAGTATTCATTCTTTAGGGGAAAAAAAAATGAAGACCATTACTTTAGTCTCCCATTTAATTTTTTTTCTCAGAGAGAAATGAAAATGTAATTTGTTAGCGATGAAGCAAGTCACAGAATCCAGATATGATTTGAATGAAAATGATTAATAGAAGACTGTATATTATGTTTTCTCTGAACTCCTCTATAGAGAGAGGTTGGCTGAAAGGGGAAAGCAGAAAAAAGCTGGCTAGTGGAAATTTTTAATAGCTTCAACAGAAGCCTTGGAGAATTTGGAAAACTTGGAAAAAGCCTTAAATGCAGATTATTTTATTTTAGAGAAACTTCAGGTCAAGTTAAATTTAAAAGGAGATATTCTTCTACCAAACCATAATTAAGGTGTGGCTTACAGATAATAGGATACTCAGAAAACCTTGGCGAGGATTCATAATTGGACCCAAAGGAAAATGTCCAGGGCAAAAAAACCTGGCACAGTAAGAATAAAGCATAGCTTGTACAAACACCAGAGCAAATATTTCTGACCTAGCCAGTCTATGATAAGGTTTGCTAAAACTCATTTTTACATGCCAGTATGAAAAACAAGCACAAGACAAGAACATGCATGCAGCTAAGCTAAGGGTTGAAAGAACGTTAGAAATGCATAATTCCCCCCACTCACTTGTGATATCATAAACAACAACTGCCACAGTGGAGTCACGAATGTAGCTAGGAATCAAGCTCCTGAACCGCTCTTGACCTGCTGTGTCCCATAATTGCAATCGTACCTAACAACAAAATCAGTCAAACAAGCAAGAAAAATAAGAAAGGTCAACCCCTTGCAAAATACCTACTTGTGATATCGTAAACTACTACGGCTGCAGCAGAATCACGGATGTAACTGGGAATGAGGCTACGGAAACGTTCCTGACCCGCAGTATCCCACAGCTGCAGCCTGATCTGTGGGATGGGAAAAAATGAATAAAAAAAAAAAAACAAAAAAAAACAAAAAAACCCCAAAAACAAAACAAAATAAAAAATAAAAACAAAACTCATACTAAAAAGAAAAATGTTTTTTAAAGGGGGAGGGATGGGAGGAAGGTAAAAAGGAGACTCATGCAAAAGGTTGCAGGGATGTGAGAAATGAAAACACAAAACTTTCCTTTTTTAAAAGGGAGTACTATAAAAAACTTGTTTGCTCTGAAGGTTTATGACTTAAAAATGGCAACGGGAAAGATTTCACAAAATCAGAAATAAAGTTTCCTTTTTTCCCCCTCTCTAGAACTTCTCTTTGAATCCTATGCTTTCTAGATAACAAAAAGTAGATTCTGTTGATATTCAAATAGTAAGCATAAAAGGGAAAAACAAAAGTAAGTGTCATGAGCAGCTCAGGCTACCAGAATAAAGGAATTAATGCTTCTTTCAAAGCCCCTCTGAAGGTAAAAAGTGTCTCTTTTCTATTTGGTCCAGAATACTTTGAAACTGGTTCTTTGATTACTGTGCCTATGTTTCTCCCACATATCTATTCCCAGAACACTGTATATAATCTAACAAAAAGAAAGAATATCTTTCTGCAATCCTACATAAATATTTCTTTACTTTCTTACTTTTTCAGATTTGAGGAAGAAAATCCTGAAAACAAACATCAGCATTAAGTTTTTACCATTATGAAGTTGTTTCCAAGCTTCCAAATTTTAAGAAATGGCATGCTACATATTAAAACATAAAAGAGAACATCCAAAATAAAAAATCCACATACTTATAAGAAATAGTATTAAATATAAAATAATGATTTTTGGCTATAGGCCTCAAAATATTGCATTTAAGATAGTCACTGTTTAGGTGATAGAAATTTCTTCAAGGGAAAGTGGGCTAGAATACAGATTTTACATTGTACTGAAATGAAAGGGAGCATTTCAAAAGATGGAAGACAAAAATCCAACAAATAAATACACATTACTTCTTTCTATTCATTCATTTTGGTATATATCATATTTAGACAAATAAAACCTTGAAGTCAACAAATTGTGTCATATTCAAAAGAAATCTTTCTGAATACCTCAAGAGTGCTTTCAAAAGGTCTTTAGCAGCTCTAATTTTTTCATGAAAATATTCATTTAATTATCTCATAGCTATTTGTCATCATTTTTCCAAATCGAGATGACAAATTTTGTTTAACAAGTCTAGGGCCTTCAGGGTTTTACAAACACCTTGGCTTTCTTTCCCCTTTGGATTTCGCTTGTGGATAAGAAGTCAGAGTGCTAAGTATTACTCACTCTGTAATAATTTGTCTCAAGGCCTATAAACTAAACTTTGGCAACTCTGCTTTGTATTTCTTATAGTGACAATCCTTTGATTATAGCTTTGATCATATATCCTGGAATACTGCAGAAAATTGCACACAGAAAACATTACTCACTGTTCGATCCTCCAAGTACATTGTTTTTGATAAAAAGTCAATACCAATTGTTGCCTGTAAACCAAAACAAAAAAGTTAAAAAAATTAATAACAGTTTAATGGTGGTTCAAATGGAAATTGTGATTGTGGAAGAAACGATGAATAAACACGTCATGGTCCAGTAAGAATGAACAAAATTTTCAGTGATAATGGCTTCCCCTTACTGAGCATTTGCTATATATTAGATTCTTTTAAGCCCTTCATATGATCATTTCTAATCCTCATACATTTGTGCATGGCAGCTATTGTCATCCCTATTTTTCTCACTGTATAGATATGTACAGATAACACTGAGGTTCAGAGAAGTTAAATAACTTATTTTAAGGACACAAAGCTTCTCCTGTAGAGTTGGGAGTAAAAGTCGAGCTCCTTCCAATATACTGACGTATATCAACATTTTTTTAAAAAAGATTATTTTTATTTTAGAGCAGTTTTAGGTTCACAGCAAAACTGAGAAGGTACAGAAACTTCCTATGTACCCCTTACCTCCACATACACATAGTGTTCCCTATTATCAACATCCCCAACTAGAGTGGTTCATTTTTTGCAACTGATGTACCTACATTAACACTGATATGTACATAAAGGTAGGTTTTATTTTCAAATTGTGGTAACGTATGTATCATAAAAAATGACATTTTAACCATCAAGCATATTATTTAGTGGTATTAATTACATTCTCAATGATGTATAACTGTTAACACTATTTCCAAAATCATTTCATCATCCCAAACAGAAACTCTGCATTAAGCAGTAACATATTATAGTGTATGAATATACCTCAATTTGTTTATCCATTCATCTAATGATGGACACATGGGTTATTTCTGGGTTTTAACTACTGTGAGTTCCTGTTTTCAATTCTTCTTGGTCTATACCTATGAGTGGAATTACTGGGACATACAGTAATTCTATTTAACTTAGTGAGGAAATGTCAGACTTTCCACAGTGGATACGCCATTTTAAATTCCCATTAGCAATGCAAGAGGGTCCACATTTTTCCACGTCCTTGCCAACATTTGTTACTTTCCCCTTTTTATATAAAATAGCCCTCTTGTAGTTGTGAAGTGGAATTTTACTGTGGTTTGATTTGCAGTTCTCTAACGACTAGTTATGCTGAACATCTTTTTACATGCTTATTAACTATCTGTATATTCTCTTTGAAGAAATGTCTATTCGAGTTCTTTGCTCATTTTAAAGTAATTTTGTCATTTTTGTTATTGATTTGTAGGAGTTCCTTATATTGTATCCTGGATGTTAAACACTTATAATATATATAACTTTCAAATACTTCCTCCCATACCGTAAGTTGGGCCTGGCATACCTTTATTAAAAATCCTTTTTCAATAGATACATGAACTCTGAATTCTATTCCATTGGTCTACACATCTATCCTTGTGCAAGTGCCAGTATTTTGAATATTATAGCTTTATATTAAGTTTTGAAATATGGAAGTGTGCTATCACTTTATTTTTCTTTTCCAAGGCCGTTCTGGCTACTGCAAATTAGTATTGGTTCTTTTGTTTCTACAAAATGGCAGCAGGAATTTTTATAGAAATTGCACTGGATCAGTAGATTGCTTTGTATTGACATCTCAATAAATATTAAGTCTTCCAATCCATTTACCTAGAATATCTTTCTACTTACATAGGTCTTGATAATTTCTTTGAGCAGTGTTTTATAGATTTCAGTCACATTGACTTTTATTTAAAGAAAGAAAAGAGCGAGCGAGCAAGCAAGCTAGTTTCCTCCTTTACTTCAAACTATATGAATATGTATTTCAACTGTTTTCAACTTAGAGTTTAAATGCAACTTAAGTACTAATTCTATTTTATGATATTCCATCTGAGAATGTATTTCCCACTCTGCTTTGAGGCAAAATAATGGGTTTATAAACTTGAATTATTGTGCAAAAGCATTTAATTGGCAAACCTGAGGAATGTACAGAAATGATGTACGGCTACATTTAAGAAATCTCATCAGTAGAACTTCATTTACTCAGCTAATTGCCTACACAAACACCCATCTTCCCCTTCTCCCTTAGTAACACATACATTTATTTAAATCCATACTTTTCCCACTGAAAGAACTATATTTTCCAGTCTTCTTTGAGCTTTAAATAAATGGGGCTGACTGAATTGGGAGGTGCACTCTTGGTTTTTTCTTGTCCCTTCTTTTTCCTGCTTAGACTGTGGATATCAGAGTTAGAACTCCAGGAACTATTCAGTAACTGTGAGGCAATCTTCAACATGAAAGTCATATATTAGACCTGGTTAAATAGAAAAGTTAAAGTAGTCTCATTCCTGGGTGACCATGGAGCTGCCACACATACTGTGAATTACCTCTAGAATTAACATGAAAAAAAATTTCTCATGTCATTTATTGTTACTGCGCATTTGTTAAAAACCACCAAAATAATTAATGACTACAAACAGAAATTGGCATTTTCAGATCTCATGGCCAACACATATGTTTTTAAAATTAGTACAAGCAGATTTTATGATAAAATAAACGTACAACAGTCCCTTCTTTCCACTGTACTATCCTAGTTTGGCATCATTTACACCACTGAACTCATAAAGATCAAAATTAACCTTAAAAATATAACCTGTTGCTGATTTTCTTTTCAGTTAATTTTATCCCAAGCAGAGTTACTATGGTAAAGAAGTCAATCAGCCACAAGAATTAAACCAACAGTATAAGAACAGAAAGAATATCTGGGAAACTAAACATTATCAGCTATTTTAGTATTTTGAATGCTATTGATATAGAAGTAACTATTTCAAATCTTCATAAAAAATAGATGAGACACTAATGCTGTCTCTTGCTCATTTACTTTATGGAAATGCAGAAGACAGTAACTGCAAAAGAAACCAAAGGTTAGAGAATTCTCCCATGTATATTAATTTACAGCTTCACATTATTTGAGTGTTGATTTAATTCATTGGTGGGTGGGGAAAGCATACTTTGTAAAAAATAAATTAAGTACTCTTACTGTGGGAACTCACAATTCAAGACTGAACAACGGCTTACCCCAATATACCAATGTCAAGATAAAGATAACTTTAGATATTTATATTTGGATACTCTCCACTTGGAATAGTGCTTATTTGCCCCAACAGCAATTTTATAACTTTAACTTAGCAATTTTAAGCTTTAACTTAAAAAGGTTAAGAATGTATTTTCTCACCACCATCTTTCTGGACAAGTTCATTAAAATGCCTAAAACCCACTGTCTTAACCATGCCATCCTAAACTTAACATTGTCTATTTAAAACAATCTTTGAAATAAAAAATCCTCTAAATTCCAAGTAATTTCAAAGTTTACTCTGAGCAATACATTCTTTCTCAAATAATAATTCTACCCCACTATGGAAATCTTTTTTTATATTAAGCTGAACCACATAAAATTGTTGACATTCTATCATTTTGTCAGGTAGCATGAGTTTTTTGATTTTGTTCTTCCCCTTCAATATTGTGTTGGCTATTCTGAGTCTTTAAACTTTCCGGATAAACTTTAGCCTCAGTTTGTTGATATCCACAAAATTACTTGCTGGGATTTTTGATTGGGTTGCACTGAATCTAGAGATCAAGTTGAGAACAGATATCTTGACAATATTGAGTCCTCCTGTCCATGCACATGGACTATCTATCTCTCCATTTAGTTCTTTGATATCTTTCATCAGAGTTTTATAGTTTTTCTCATACAGATCTTGTGCATATTTTGTTAGATTTATACCTAAGTATGTCATTTTGGGGGACACTAATGTAATGTAAATGGTATTATGTTTTAAATCTCAAATTTCACCTGCTCACTGTTAGTATACAGAAAAGCAATTGACTTAAATATTAAATAACCTTGTACCTACAACCTTGCAATAATTGTTTATTAGTTCCAGGAGGTTTTTTGTTTTTGTTTTTTGTCAATTCTTCTGGATTTTCTATAAAGACGATAGTGTCATCTGCAAACAAAGACAGTTTTATTTCTTCCTTTTCCCATTTATATAATGGGAGAGAGAGAGAGAGAGAGAGAGAGAGAGAGAGAGAGAGAGAGAGAGAGACTTTTTTCCTTATTAGAATAGCAAGAACTTCTAATACAATGTTGAAAAGTAGTGGTGAGAGGGGACATCCTTGCTTTGTTCCTGATCTTAATGGGGAAACTTTGAGCTTCTCACCATTAAGTACAATGTTGGCTATACATTGAGAAGTTCCCTTCTATATTTGGTTTACTGAGAGTTTTTATCATGCACAAATAATGGATTTTTGTTAGTTATTTTTTGTGTCTATTAATAGGATCAACTTAGGACTCCACATATTTATCCCCAAGATTCTAAAATTATCAAACAAGAATATCCATGTAGATATTTGGGTTTACAGCTTCTACAAGGTTCAAAGGCTGTGAGATAAGAAAGGGCCTAACAATTTCAAGGAACAGCAAGAAGGTTACTGTACCTGAACATCTGAGAATGAAGGCAAAAGCAGAGATAACAAAGGTAGTGAGGTAATGAGGATGACAGGGTCTTAAAAGGCTAATGCTATTCAAATAATCTAAGAATGAGTGCTAGTCCTAAATGTCACCAGTCCCAACTGTTGCCAGTCCATGGCAAGGTTAAGTACAGAAATTGAGGAATAAGTACTTACAACTTTTTATAATAATCAACATCCAAGCACAACAAGTGGACTTTTATGGTTTTTTCCCTCATTTTTATAATAATTCAAATTTATTAAAATATAGCACTTATTGGTAAAATATAAAACATAGTGGGAGGAAAAACTGTGATGGTTTTACTTGAATAAGATGGACTATTAAAAAGAATGATCTGATGTTACTCCATTTTAAATAACAGCTTTATAAATATAATTCACATACCATACAATTCAACCATTTAAAGTGCACAATTCAATGGTTTTTACTATATTCACAGAATTATACAACCAACACCACAATCAATTTTAGAACATTTTCATCAGTGACTTTTAATTTATAAGAGAATCATTCTGGCTATTGTACCTGAATAATAAAACCCACATTTTAAAAGTTTCTTCCATTTGTTTTAGGTCTAGTTTACTTTTCTTTTTCTAGTTTCTCAAGGTAGAAGGTTAAATTATTGATTTAATGTCTTTCTTCTCTTCACAGCATTGCTTAAGCTGTATCCCTAAATTTGGGGATGTTGGGTTTTCTTTGTCACTTTTCTTAAAGTATTTTCTAATTTCCCTTGTGATTTTGTCTTTGATCCATTGGTTGTTTAGAAATGCATTATTATTATTATTATTATTATTATTATTTTACAAATGTGTTGTTTAATTTCCACATTTGTGATTTCCCAAATCTCCTTACTCTTGACTTTAAGTATAGATCAAAATGTCAGAGAACCATATAATTGGTTCTTGGAAAAATCTCTGTAAGAAGAGTATCTATAATGGTGCACAAAGGAAACAGAGATCATTTAAGAGGCTATTACTGGTAACTTGGTAAAAGGTATATAATCTTTTTTACACATTGGTAATAATTTTGCTAAGGAGTGTTGTGTTTATATTCATGTTAGTCTGTAGTCTAATTGATGTCTTTGGGTATCAGAGTAATGCTGACCTCATAGAATGAGTTGGGAAGTGTTCTCTCCTATTCTATGTTTTTTTAGAAGTTTTTAAAGTTTTGTTGTTGTTCAGTAGACGCTTCATAGGATTGACTAGTGAAGCCATCTAGTCCTGGGATTTTCTTTGTGGAAAGTTTCTGATCACTAATTCTATCTATTTATGACACATTAAAATTTTCTACTTGAGTTTGTAATCTTTCTTGGAATTTTCCATTTCATCTAGGTTATCTAGTTTGTTGACATAATTGTTCATTGTATTCCCTTATAATCCTTTGTATTCCTGTATGATTGGTAGTAATGTCCTCTATTTCACTTCTAACTTTAGTAATTTCTCCCCCTTGATTAATTTAACTAAAAGTTTATTTCTTTTGTTGATCCTTTCAAGAACCCCTTTTGGTTTCATTCAATTTCTTTACTGTTCTATTCTTTCATATATTTCTCATCTTCATTAGTTTCTGAATTAAAGCATGCCTTTATTTTCTATATTTTTAAATTGTTTTTAAATTTAATTTAATTTTTTATTTTATTTTATTTTTGCTTTGACACCTGGGGGCATTGCTGACAGCTGAGGAACTAGCCCGCCCAGGGTTTGCAATATCCAAATAGCAAAAATTGGTTGTGAGAGCGCCTTTCAAATGCAAACCAACCAATTCAGAGCCCACACTCTATTTCAGGTATCACGCTCAGAGTCAAAATTTCCCAGCCCTGATCATCTCAGGTCCAGATATCAGACAACTAGGAAAAGCTCCTACAACCTAGAGCCCCGCTGAAATTATTCAACTATGTAATCCTAAATTTGCTTACCTGGTCTCACCCATCCTTCCCACAGAAACCACAATAAAGGCTCTTGTCCACTTTTTCCATTTCTCGTCTCCTCCCTCCTAACCCACACAAGTGCTTCCCCATGTGCTTCCCTTCCAAGGCATAGTATCCCCTGCTGTGAGTATAACAAGTTATCTTTACATATGACTATAACAAACTATCTTTTCTTCAATGGCAATAATCTCATCTGTTGGCTTCACTGTACCTGAATAATAAAACCCACATTTTAAAAGTTTCTTCCATTTGTTTTAGGTCTAGTTTACTTTTCTTTTTCTAGTTTCTCAAGGTAGAAGGTTAAATTATTGATTTAATGTCTTTCTTCTCTTCACAGCATTGCTTAAGCTGTATCCCTAAATTTGGGGATGTTGGGTTTTCTTTGTCACTTTTCTTAAAGTATTTTCTAATTTCCCTTGTGATTTTGTCTTTGATCCATTGGTTGTTTAGAAATGCATTATTATTATTATTATTATTATTATTATTATTATTTTACAAATGTGTTGTTTAATTTCCACATTTGTGATTTCCCAAATCTCCTTACTCTTGACTTTAAGTATAGATCAAAATGTCAGAGAACCATATAATTGGTTCTTGGAAAAATCTCTGTAAGAAGAGTATCTATAATCACCCCTACACTTCTATCCCAGGTGGTATTATTAATAATCTTTCAATAGACTTTGGAAGAGATAAGGAAATCAAGTGAAAAACTTGAGGACTATGAGCAAAATCAGTTGTACTTCCAGATTACAGAAAGTGCTTTTATATCTATGACTGCACGTAAATAAATGTTTTAAGAAGCCCCTGAATATTACTTATAACATAGAGACAACTAGTAAGTCTGCAAAAACAAAATACCTGATAGGTGTTGTCAAAACTGTCATACATGAATCTGGTGATCAAGGATGTCTTTCCAACTGAAATGAAAAAAAAAAAAAGATTCACTCAGTTAACACAATACATTGGTTTCTCAAGGAATTCTTTTACAGAGAACTGCAATTACAATCAATGGGAAAAATCTGTAATGTTTCTACTAACAATAATGAAGAAACAATAACCCCAAGTTTATTGAAATGCCTTTTTCTAATAACAGAGAACAATCTCTCAAATCAAGAGCGCAAGTAAAGAGTATTTATTTAGTTAAGAGTTGAGGGAAATGAAAAGATGGAGGAAAACAATCAATTATGCTGACATCTCTAATTCATAAAAGCTAATATTCACTGGGATCTTAACAAAAATAATTAGAATTAGACCATAAAACAATTATAGTTTACTTCCTGGACAATAACTGGGGGAAACTGAGGTTCAGGTCCACTTAATTCAATGAATCAAAGTATAATGCCTGGGAAATTAAAGACTAAAGATAGGAGAGGTTGTCTATGGCCATGCTATCCTGAACAAGCCCGATCCTGTCTGATTTTAGAAGCTAAGCAATGTTGGGCCTGGTTAGTACTTGGATGGGAGACCAACTAGGAAGACTAGGTGCTATAAGCTTAAAAAATAAAAAAAATAAGGGACTGTAAGCTGACAAGGTCCTTGCAATCTGTGAGGTCAACCAAACGTTGCCTTGCTTAAAAAATAATGAAATAAATGATAATAAAAAAAAGATAGGAGAGGTATGAGGGCTACAAGAACTAGATTAAGAATGAGAAAGAAGTAACATTGAAAACTATTTTGAAACTCATCTCAGGATCAGATCTTCATCAACTGAGGAATAAATATATAAAATATGGTATATCTGTACAATGCAATATTATTCAGCCATAAAATGGAACAAAGTACTGACACATGCCACAATAAGGATGAGTCTTGAAACACTACACTAAGTGAAAGAGGTCAGTAGCAAAAGACCACATAAAATATGATCTCATTTATATGAATTGTCTAGAACAGGTAAATACAGATACAGAAAGATTAGTGGTTTCTTAACGATGCAGGGAGGGCAGGGGGAAGTGGGTAGTGATGGTGGTTAAGGAACGTGGAGATTTTTTTGGACATGATGAAAATAGACTAAAACTATGTGATAATGGTTGCTCACTAAAAGATACTGAATTTTACCCTTTAAAAGGGTGAAATGTATATGTGATTTTATCTCAATAAAGCTATTATTAAAAATGTATGGTGGTGATGGTTGTATAATAATGTGAATGTATCTCATATCACTGAACTGTACATTTGGAAATAGTTAAAACTGTAAATTTTGTTATTATCACATTAAAAAAAATTCCAAAAACATGATGGGGGATTTTTAAAAAAAAAATCTAATATTTGATCACCAAAGATAACTAAAAGAAATGCTTAAAAAAAACAGGGTGCTGATTATTAAAAGTTAGAGAAATTAATTATTGGGCCTCTAGAATATCAAGGTTTATTAATTTAGGAGATAATTTCTCTAAGTGGTAAAGTAATCCCTCACATAATATACTCAGAAATCAAGACTATTTAGGATTTAAAAAAATATGAGACTAGTGCTTATATAAAAGTTTTAATTTTTCTACAACCTATCTATATGAAAATCTATGAACTGCTTCATAATTCTTGGTCACATACTGGTCAGATAATACTGAAACAGACCAACTAGATATTTACATTTTCTAACTTTTTCCCACAAAAGTAAGCCAGTACACAAAATTAATGTTGTGTGATAATAGTAGCTCAAGTCAGATGTTATGATTTTAGTAAGAGAGTTAAGCAAAAACATACAAACAAACAAACAACCCCAAACAACCCAAAACCTGAAAAACAAAAAACCCACTATCTGTAGTCACTATTCCATCACGGTAATGAAGACAGCTGGTAATGAAGACAGCTGAAAAAGGCACTGAGGGACCAAAGAAAAAGCTCAGCTGCAAGCAAAACTCACTGCAATATTACATCCAAGATGTCTCATCTAGGTGATGCAATTCTATAGCAAAACAGAAAACTAAGTAAACCAAGCTAGCACTACTTTAAATGTAACTAACCCAGTCAATGATGCCAAAGTTTAGTAAAATAGCCTTTACCTAAAGAACTAAATTGAATATTGTTTCTCCAAAAGTAAAAACAAGCAAGCAAAACTACAACTATACTTGTTCAATCATATTAAGAAATGGGGAGAATGAATGGATGTACAGAATATTTGTTAAAGTAAGTAATTTCACATCTACAGTTCAAAAGTTTTTAATAAAGGCACTTTATTCCTTTACAATAATATTTGTTTAAAGCATTAGAACTGTAGTGTAAGTTTTCAGAATGATGAAGACAACCAAAATAAAAAACAAAAAATATTTACCTACATAAGAAATTAAGACAGAAAAAATACTCGTATAAATACCTCACTGGCTACTCTTAACAAAGGTAAATAACAAGCAAACAAATATTTTAACACTTGTGACGACTATTCATTTCTTACTTCATTCCAAAACTACTAAGAGCTAAGGAACATGGAGGTTGGGAGATGAAAATGAAAATAAAAAATGAGTAAGGCCCTGACCACAATGGAGTTTACAATCCACTGTAAAAGACTAACATACACACGTACCAGAGTGAACATGAGAAGAAACCACTGTGCAAAGCACACAGCTTCTATACTGCCAGAAGTATTCTTCTTCAACTTATAGAACATTCCAAGGTTCCCCACTATCCACAGGATAAAGTTAAAAATCCTTAGCAGGCATTCAAGGACCATTACAATCAAATATGAGCCTAGCCTTCTGGTGTCATTTCCTATCCTTGCCAAACAAACTTCATTTGACAACGATGAAAAACTATTATTTATTATTTGAGCATAACATGTACCTTGAAGCCTCTCAGATATTGCTCATATAACCTAATTTTGTGGAACTTTTCTTTCCTGGTTACATTATGAACTTATAAATTCAGTATCAGATATGGTTCTGCCTGAAGGAAAGAAAAACTAAATTAATTTTAAAAATTACTTTCAGCCTAACATATTATTTCTACCAGTATTTTAGATGGCAGCAGAGCTTTTATTTTATTCCTACAAGAGTCAACATCCATCCATGAATGTATCTTAAAAATAAAGAGATGAGTCAGAAATAATCTGTATCCTCAAAGAACAGTCCAATAGCAAGTTCAAAATAAGTACTAACATGAGACTCACTTTACCAGCATTAACATTATTCAAAAACTTTAAGTCTAAGTGTAAAAAATTAACATAAGGAAAAGCCTGATCCATTTTATCTTATGTGAAAAAATAAACTGGTAATGTAAATCTCAAATAATCTTGTTAGTGCATTTTTTTTTTACTATTTACCTCCCCAACTTACAAAGGGTAAGATGCAGAACAGAAACCTCATCTATCTTTGCTCATGGATATAACTACTCAGTGCCAGTCCCTGACTGGCACTAAATAAACAACAAAAAAAACACTTTTTAACAAGTAAGTAGACAGCATTCACTACTAAGGCAGTCCAGAGTCTGGCATACAGCCTTGTGTTCTCGGAAAAATAAAAGCAGATATAGCCTCATAGGTAAATACTTATAATAAACCTCAGGAAATTGAGGTTTTAAAACCAGAAAGCCTTGTCTATGGCCATGCTACCCTGAACAAGCCTGATTCCTCCCGTCTGATCTTGGAAGTTAAGCAGGGTCAGGCCTGGTTAGTACTTGGATGGGAGATGATCTAAGACCAAGTGCTGTAGGTGTAACAAATGAAATAAGGAATTGTAAGCTGACAAGGTCCTTGTAATCTGTGAGGTCAACCAAGGGTTGCTTCACCTAAAAATAATAAAATAAAATAAATAAAACCATAAAGCCAATTTACAAATTTATAGCAAGAAATAACTTCATAAGGATGGGAATATGACTGCCAAATCTTCTCAGACTTTTATGACTTGTATGCACTTCTATATACTTCAATAAAGTTTTCCTTATAAAAAAAATCTAAATCGTTTGAAACAATGACATCTTATAGTTTTATACATACAATTAAAATACACATGGTAAGTAAAGTCAGGACTTCAGAGCTTTACGATGTTTGCATTGTCCACAAGGAAAAAGGAATCAACTAACTGTAGAGTTTTATAAGTCATGGCTATATGCTACAACTTCTACAGCAATCACTAAATAAAAGGGAAAAAAAATGTATAACTTCCCAATTAATAAAGTAATAAATATGGAATGATTTTTAAATGATGATGAATTCAAATACAAAAAGAGAAACAGAACTGTCCAGGACAACAAGAAAGCACAGTAAGAAGATAGTAGATTTATTTTAAATCTAAATATAGTCAGTCATGTGCTGCCTAACAACATTTTGGTCAAAGATGATTGCATATAGCAGTGGTCCCATAAGATTACTATAATAGAGATGAAAAATTCCTATCACCTAGTGACATCGTAACCATCTTAATGCAGTAGTGCAACACATCACTCACGTGTTTGTGGTCACTGCCACGTTGTAATAAAAAGTATAGCACATACAATTATGTTCAGTACATAATAGTTGATAATGACAACAAATGACTGTTACTGATTTATGTATTTATTATACCACACTTTTTGTTTTCAAAAGAGTGTACTCTTTTGACTTATAAAAAGTTTGCTGTAAAACAGCATGCCATGTTAAGGTCGGCAGCAGTTTCATACAGCTTCATACATCTCACATTTACTCAAACCACTTAATTGGTTTATGTAATACAAAATAAATCATCAAAAAGTTCTGATAAAAGAAAGCTTATACTGAGACAAGACCAACTAAAATTAGCAAACAAGAATATTTAATTATCAACAAATATGATTCTATAGAACACAAAATAAGATGTAATGAGTACTGTAGGTATATACCTGGTTCTGCCTGAGCATTCCTAGGGTCTTCCAGAAAATTAGCTTTCTATTTAAAAAAGGAAAATATTCTCCAAGTGATTTCATAACCCACTTTAATATTGCTACCATCTTTTCAGCCAGGAAATTCTCCCATATATCTTACTTAAATTCACTGTGTTTCATGATTCGGCATAAACATTTTATTCTTCTTCAGATTTTCTAATTACAAAGTAGCTATTATCTTTTCTATAGGATATTATTACAAATCTAATGACTTCTTTCAGTTTTACTTTTCCCCTTTAGATGAGATGAAAAAATTCTCATTTGAATATAACATTTTAATTCCATGATTAAAGGAACCTGATTTTCCTTATATATAACTGCATTTTGAAATAATTCTGATAACTCAGTAGCAGAGTAAGATAATCATTAAATTTTATCAAAGCCATTGAACTTACCAAACTAATTTTATCATCAATCTATTTTTAACCATAAACTACATGTATTGAGAATTCTGTCATATAAATTACAAAGTCCAGTACTGTGAAATACCTGAGAACTACTTACCTTAACTAACAGATTTAATCCATGTACCCTCAACTTTCTGGAAGTGATTACAGTTTTTTCACTCTTAGGGTCTGAGGAACACTTAAGTATACCATACTTTCTGCACATATTCCACCTATACAAAATTTATGGAGGAAATGTAATATAGTTTAGTGTTTTTGCACTGGAGCTCTAGAATCAGATGGCTAAACTGAAATTCCAGCTTGACTACTTACTAACTGTATATAATTAGGACAAGTTACTTAACTTCCCTGGGCCTCCATTTCCTCATGGTAAAATGGGAGTGATTTTAGTACCTATCTTATAGAACTGTTTTTACTCTTTATTTAGAAATGGTTTTAAGGTCACAGAAGTTACAAAAATAGTACAAAGAATTCCAGTATACCTTTTACTCAACCTCCTTTAACCATAACATCCCATATAACAATAACACAATTATCAGAACTTTGAAATGAAAAATGATACAATGTAATTAACTAAACTACAGAACTTTGGGGTTTTGCCAGTTTTTCTAATAAATGCCCTTTTTCCATCCCAAGAGCCAAGCCAGGATCTCATATTTAGTTGTCATACCTCCTTAATCTTCTCTCATATGTAGCATTTCCTGTCTTTCCTTGTTTTCATGACCTTGATACTTTTGAAGAATACTGGTCATTTTGTTTTGTATAATGTCCCTCAATTTAGATTTGTGTTTTCTCCTTAGATTCAGGCCATGCATTTTTGGCAAGACTATCATGGAACTAATGTACCTTTCTCAGGTTAACAGGGGGTACATAATGTCAAATTCATGTCTTAATCCTAATGATGTTAACCTTGATTACTTGGTATGGCAATTGCTACAGTTTCTCTACCATAAGCGTACTGTTTTCCTCTTTTTATGAACGTCTTCTCAAAATTTTGCCCACTAATTTTAGTGTTCATCAAATCGAGCTTGCCTGCAGTAAATATTACTGTGGTATTCCACAGGGAATTCTTCTGTAGTAAAGAGGACTTCTATTTACTTATTTTTAATGCTATTTATTTACTTAAGCATGGATTCATGAATATTTTAATTCTGTGGGTTATCCAATATCATCATTTATTTGTTGCTGAAATTATTCCAATTTTCCCTATTGAGAGCTCTTTTACACCAGCTTCTATGCCCTTTTAACATTCCTCTGACCCTTTCTTAAATACTTTCTTGGTTTTTGACATCAGAAGATGCTTCAGGATTATTTGTATTTTCCCCACCCCAGCCCTAAAATCAAGCACTTCTCCAAGGAGCTAGTAGAGTTTGTTTTAAGGATTAAATTAGTTACATTGCAAAGTACTTGTGACATTCACTCACAAAACTAAGGTAGTCTAACTATTCAGAAAATTGAGTTGGACAGGAAATACACATTATCCATCACAGTTGTCAGGAGTATATGAAGTTTTATATTTGGTTGCAAAGGAATATTAAGCACTGTATTAGTTTGCTAGAGCTGCTATAATAAAATACCTCAAACTGAATAGTTTAAACAACAGAAATTTATTGTCTCACAGTTCTGGAGGCTACAAATCCAAAATCAACATATGGACAGAGGTTCCTCCTGAAGGCTGTAAGAAGAATCTGTTCTGAGTTTCTTTCCTAGCTTCTGGTAGTTTACAGGTAATCCTTTGCATTCCTTGGTGTACAAAAACATCACTCTGATTTCAGTTCTGATGTTCACATGGCATTGTCTCTGCATACATTTATGTCCAATTTCCCCTTTTACAAGGACACCAGTCATACTATATAGGGACCCATCCTACCCCAGTTATGACCTAATCTTAACTTATTGTATCTGAGGTACTAGAGGTTAAATTTCAACATATGAACTTGAGAAGGATACAACTCAACCAACAACAAAGCAAAAATGTAAGAATTCTTTAAAATAGTCATCACAATATTTAAAATATCAGATTGAGACTGAAATAACTACTTAGACTGTTCTACATAAAAGACTGTAATTATTACAATATCAGAGATTTTGAAAATAAATGTACGTTTTGGAGAAGAAAGTAAGTTCAACTGAAGAATTCTAAGAGTATAAAAGGAATGCTTTATTTAAAACTAAACATACTCAGGAAGCATTTGAGATCCTGCTCTCTGGCATATGTCATCAGTTTGGCTCAAATAAACTCTCACGAGAATTAAAAAAACAAACCAAACAAAAACACAACTAAACAATTTCAATTTCAATTTCTGGAAGCTCTGTATTAAATAGGTAGAAATATGTGAGAGGGTGCTGACAGTAAGTCTCTCCACAGAGCACCATTTATGCAGGCCACACTATATGGTGGCGGGAAGTGGTGGGGGGAAATTATTTTCATTTTACATATGAGGAAACTGAGGCATAGAGAGGTTAAAGTGAACTCTTTAAGAGCACATAATTTATAAGGATGCAGAGCATCGACCATAGTTCAGTTTTCCTAACTCCTGCTCCAGGACTTTTCCCAGAATCACATAACTATAAGAGCTTCATAGGCCAAAGGAAAAGAAATATTCCACATTAGACAACTTGATAAACAAATATAAAAGGTTTGTAAATAAGTAGTAACTGCTTTTTACTATTCATCTACTTTTTTACTATTAATGTCAATATGATGATGCCTCTGTAACCTTCCTTAAGAAGAGAGAAAACCTATTTATTCAGCTTCCTAAATTACTAGACAGAGTCAGTATTTTATGGTCACCTATGTGAAGGACACTATGCCAGACACTAAAAACAGAGATCTAAAAAACCAAGAGTGGATTTTGTGCAGCTTTAAATATCATCAAAGAGATATCTTTAGTCTAGATGTGGGCTAAAATCACTCTAATTCTATGAGGGACCGCATTTTTCTATTTCCCTATTATAATCAACTTAATTCACCTTGATTATGTACATAATTTAAGGTGCACATGCATACATTTCTGAAGGGATATTCCTCAATTTTAAGACAAGGGTTAAGGCTAGATAAATGATTAATTAGCCACATGAGACTACTGAAATTAAAATGAATTAAAATGAAAATTTAGAAATCATTTCCTCAGTCGCAGCAGACATCACCATAATAAACATCACAAATACAGAACAATTCCCCCACTGCAGAAAGTTCAACTGGATAGCAATGATCTAGAGATCCTGAAATACTAAATCTCAAAAATATATAATAAAAAGTATCCCAAAATAAAAGCTTCTGTGGGCAACTATGTCCATGAGTGTCAGGAATATACCAATAAGAAGGTCCTCATACTTTAGCAGTTATACCAAAATATTTGCAATGACAGTATATATGGGACTGCTTCAAACCACTTTAGTGCAGGGTAGAGGTTGGTGGGTAGGGGAGATATGTGCTACTGATGAAACAAGTCATGAATTGATAATTATCGAAGCTGAGTAACACTTCTGGAGGTTCAAGATGCTGTTCTCTGTACTTCTTTATGTTTAAAAGTTTAAAAGTTTCCATAATAAAGAGGTTAAATAATATTTTAAAAACCCAGAAATGTATTTGGTTAAGTCACAAACTCAGTTTTCAAATATACCATTTATACCTACTGCCTACTTTTGAATCTTTCTGGACAATCCAAAACTCTACTGAAACTGCTTTTTAAAAATTAATGATTACTCCTTGATAAATCCAATGACCTTTTCTGAATCATCATTTTCTTCAACTTGAGCCACTGACTTTTCAGCTTCATCCCAGATACTCAGCATATCCAACCTTTCTCCTCCCAAATTAGGCTTTTTTGTTTTGTTTTACTGTTTTTCCTTTAACTATCCTTTAATATGTGTAGCCATTATCATGAGCAATCTCAAGGCCTTTTTGTAACTAAGTAGGGTAAAAATAATAAATCATTTACTTATTCAAAATATTTAGTAAGCCTCTGCTTTATGCCAAGCACTGTGCAATGTGCTTAAAATACAGCTATGAATAAGAAATTCATAAACATTACCCTTGTGGAACTTACAAACCAAATAGAATACAGAAATTTTAATACATAAATTACTATTAAAGGCAGCAGAGTGAAATACACAGTGCTGAAAGCATAAAGAATTTTGGGAACCTATATTACACTGCAGAAGTCAGCAAAGGCTTCTTTGAAGAAGTGACTTGAAGCTGAAACTTAAAGGATAAGCTAAAGTTAACGAGACAAAGAGGAAGAGGAGTATATAACAAGATGGAGATCAGTGCAAATTTACAACAGGGAAAAAAGGCCAGTATGGCTGAAAAAGAGAGACTTGATAGTTCAAGTTAAGGATGGATAGCTGGAGAGGAGCCATATAATGTAGTGTAGGCTATGTAGATCATTTGGAAAGATTTTAGATTTTATTCTAAAAGTGATTTAAAAAATACAATGGTAAGGTTTTCTTAGTTTAAAAATAATTTAAACTATACATATCATAAAATTAACAGAAGGAATTAACTTTGATTTTTATAAAGTTCACTCTGATATCAATGTAGATGGATTGAAGGGGAGATCTGAAAATACAGGCTAGAAGGTACAGAGCAATGTGAAATATTTAAATCTACCTCAACACTCTCTGCTAGACTGTAGGCAATAAGAGAAGAGAGATAACATCTGACTTGTTAACAACTATATCCTTGGCTCTAAACCTGGCACAAGGTGGCTAACTGTTAAATGAATATATTAAGAATCTATGATTCTTAAAATAGAAGCTTTAAAAAGTTAAGAAATGTGTTTTGTATAGCACGTAACACCTTAATGATATTTTTAAAAACTTTAAAAATATCTGCACAACAATCACAGGTAAAGATGAATACCACACATAAGGTTAGAGATAAGAGAGTAGAAGCCAGGCTATGAAAGGCTTTAACAAAGGCAGAAAAGTTTGGACTTCATCTCAAAGAGAAGTCTATATGGGGTGTCTGGGCAAGGTTTTATGCAATCTAATGAATGCAGGACAGAATAACAAAGATGCTTATTATCACTTAAATTTAAAAATCACTCAACGTAATTAAGGCACATATGACAAACTTACAGGTAACAAACATCATACTGAATGAGGAAAAGCTAAATGTATTTTAACCTTAAGATCAGGAACAAAATAAGGATGTCCACTTTCACCACCTTCATTCAACACAGTATTGGAAGCCCTAGCCACAGCAATCAGACAAGAAATAAAAGTTGTCCAAATTGGAAAAAGAGTAAGACTGTGATTATTTGCAGATGACATGATTCTACATACAGAGAACCCTAAAGATTCTACACAAATACCATTAGAACTTATAAATGAATTCAGTAAAGTAGTAGGATACAAAATTAATATTCAGAACTTGGTTGCATTTTTACATACCAATAACAAACTATTAAAGAGAAATTAAGTAGACAAACCCATTTACAATTGCATAAAAAAGTAAAATACTTAGGAATAAATTTAACCAAGGATGTAAAAGATCTGTTTTGAAAATTATAAGACACTGAAGAAAGAGAATAGGGATAGGAAGAATTAACATTATTAAAACATCCATACTACTCAAAGCAATCTATAAATTAACGCAACCTCTATCAAATTACCAATGGCATTTTTCATAGAACTAAAATAAATAATTCTAAAACTACATGGAACCATTAAAGACTCTGAATAGACACAGCAAACTTGAAAGAACGAAATCAGAGGCATCACACTACTGATAATTAAACTATACTACAAGGCTACAGTAATCAAAACAACAGAGTAAAAAGAGACACACATAGATCAATAGAACAGAGAGCCCACAAATAAAATCACACCTATATAGTCAATTAATCTATGACAAAGGAGGCAAGAATATATAATGGGATAAAGACAGTCTCTTCAATAAATAGTACTGGGAAACTAGACAGATACATGCAAAAAGTAAAAAGTAAAACTAGACCACTTTCTTACACCAAATACAAGAATAAACTCAAAATTGATTAAAGACCCAAAATCATAAAAACTCCTGGAAGAAACTATTGGCAGTAAACTCTTCAAAATTGCTCTTAGTAATATTTTTCTTTGAATCTATCTCCTCAGGCAAGAGAAACAAAAGAAAAAATAAACGGCAGTGTATCGAACTAAAGTGTTTGCACAGTGAAGGAAACCATCAACAAAAGGACAATCTACTGAATGGGAGAAGATAATTCACCAATGGTACATTAGATATGAGGTTAATATTCAAAATTGATAAAATAATTCATATTATTTAAAATAAAGTCCCATTTAAAAATGGGTGGGGGGATAGGGAGAAGTAGATGAGTTAAAAAGGGTCAAACATGGTGACAGAAAAAAATCTAACCATGGGTGGTGAACACACAATGCAATATATATGCCTTAGCATTGAATTGTACACCTGAAACTTATTGAATTTCGTCAACCAATGTCACCATTAAAAAAAAAAAGAAAAATAATGGCCCTAGAAATAAAGACAGGATCTTGGACGCACTCTTTTAAAAAAAAATTGGCAAAAGATCTAAATAGACATTTCTCCAAAGAGGACGTATAGAGATGGCCAAGGACATATGAAAAGATGTTCCATGTCATTTTTCATCAGAGAAATGCAAATTAAAACCACAATGAGGTATCATCTCAACACCTGTCAGAATATCTATCATCAATAAATTAACAAGTGTTGGCAAAGATGCGGAGAAAAGGGAACCCTTGTGCACTGTTCGTAGGACTGCAAACTGGTGCAGCCACTATAGAAAACAGTATGGAGGTTCTTCAAAAAATTAAAAATAAAACTACCTTATCACCCAGTAATTCCACTCTGGGTATTTGTCTGAAGAAATCCAAAACACTAATTCAAAAAGATATGCACCCTATGTTCATTGCAACATTATTTATAATAGCCAAGATATGGAAACTATTTAAGCATCTATAAATATACAAATGGATAAAGAATATGTGGTACATACATACACACATGGAATATTACTAGGCCATAAAAAAGAATGAAATCTTAACCATTTGCATCAATATGGATGGACCTAGAGGGTCTTATACTATCAGAAATAAGAGAAAAAAATATCATATGATTTCATTTATATGAAGAATTTAAGACAAAATAAACAACAACAACAACAAAATGAACAGAAACAGACTCAGGTACAGAGAACTGATGGTTACTAGATAGGAGGGGTGTTGGAGAGCTGGTTACAAAAGGTGAAGGATTAAGATGTATAAGTTGGCAGATACAAAATAGTCAGGAGTATGTAAAGTACAATATAGGGAATACAGTAAATAAGCTTGTAATAACTATGTATGGTTCCAGGTGGGTACTAGAGACTTACCTGGAGAGATCACTTGGTAAGTAATACAAATGTCGCACGATTGTGCTATATACTTGAAACTAACATAATATTAAATGTCAACTGTAATTGGAAACTAAAGATTTTAAACTTAAAAAAATAAACTGATAATGGGAAAAACTGAGGAATAATTAAATTAGTGCCAGAGAACCCCCAAATGGCTTGGGAACTGGTACCACGTACATCTAGAAATAAGGGTAAAGGTGGTACTACAAATGAAAAGAATGGATAAAAGTCTGTTTAAAAGCTAGACTGATACTCTCTCACATCCCTTCCCTTATTTTACACAGCTAGGTCCCTTTCCCACCTTATCAGAAGACTGGAGGATTATGATATAAGACAGGAAAAGAAAGGGTTTCTAGACTGGGCAATACAGGTACAAATGAGGGCTAGGGTACAAACTGCATTAAAAACAAGAAAATTAAATCTACTTACTCTATATTACCTTCAAACAATCTTTCCATTCACTTCCTAGCAAGCCAGAACCAAGCTTATCCTCTCCAGCAAGACACTGAATAATTCTTTTGGAAATCTGACCAGCAAGAAGACTTTAAAGTTCTTAAATCAAAGACTCCCCACAAAGAACTCAGCCAAAGACTCCTACAAAGAAGCCCCATAAACCTACTACACAAGAGCTTAAAATCAAATTTTAGTACTCAACTCTTAAATAGATGCAGATAGCCAAGAAATACTAGTTGTTTGAGGACATCAAACAATAAACAGGTGAAAAGCGATTTACAAAAAAACTGTGTATTGGGAAGAAAGTCATTTATCCCATTAATATCTTCAAATAATGAGAAGATACTGATATCAAAAACACGCTATGGTCAAGGAACATTGAGAAAACAGAGATGAGCTCTTTGAAACTAAAATTACAACAGAAATAAAACTTAACAGGATTTCCATGGGTCTCTCATAATTGACCAATGCCAAAGTAACTGCAGCCTCAAACCACTGCCCAGCCCCTCACCAGTGGGCTGTGAGCACTGAAGTTGGTCTGAAGAAGAAGAAAAAACTTAATAGGATGGAAGAAAGAAAATCTTCTGAGAATTAAACATAAAGAAATGAAAAAGAGGCTAGATAAGACAAAATTAGAGGATGAATCCAGAAGTCTAAAAAAATTCCAGAAAGAACTGAAAATGGAAAAGTTATTGTTCTAGTTAAGAACATTTCCTAAAATCTAAGAACTTAAGTTTCCAGTATGAAAGGACTTACATACCAATTACTCAGTAAAGTGAAAGTAGACATATCATTACAAAAAAAATCAAAAGACCAAGTCATAATGACAACACTAGATTCTACAAGGCAATACATTGTCTTCAAACTTCTGGAGGAATATATCCAAATGAGAATTCTAACCACCACCAAACTTCCAGTGTGAGGATTGTACAAAGACATTTTTCAGATATGCAAGGCCTCAGAAAACTTCCTTCCATCTTCCCTTTATTGGGAAGCTACTTAGTAGAAGATATGTTCAATGTGATGAAGGAGTAAACCAAGAAGAAAAAAGGTTATCTAAGAAACAAGGAATCCATTCAACATAAGAGAAGGAAATCTTCTAAATGATGGTAAAGGTAGATAACCGGGTTGACAGCTGTACACTAACATGGAGGGTAGCTAGTATAAATTAAATAGGTCAAAAGTTCTGGGAGATATGTCCTAAAGAGATCAAACAGAAAAAAAACCTGATCCATTCTTATATACTAAGGCAATTTACACTGTTGGTAAAGAGTTTGGGGGTAAATGCATGATATGAGTAAAAATTAAACAGAAGAAAAATGCCGAGAAAAATAGTGACATGAAGAAAAGATATGCAAGGGTACAATAATCAGTTACTTGCCAACTCAGTTGTGACTACCACTTACCTATTAATAATGTAAAGATTAAGTATGATCTAACCAAAATGTATGGTTGTCTATAGAGAATGGGGAAAACACACTGCCAGGTTAGTATTACCATATCAGAAAAGAAATTAGAAAGGTTAAATAATCTGTCCAAGATCACTGTAAACATTAGGGTCAAGATTAGAACCACAGCCTAAGTGTCTCTGGAGCTGTCTTTATCTCGATATACTGTCTCCCCAAGAAGAAAAGCTTTAAATATAGCATGAAAATAGATTTAAGATTTCAGAATAGGAAGGTTTGATATTAAAAATTACAAAATGTGTTTTCTTGGATATGTAGAATGAAGTAACTTAAAACTAAATGAAATATGGACTTTGTTTTGGTTCATTAATTATGACAAATGGTCATGTGAGATGTCAGAGAAGAAACTGGGTAGGGTATATGGGAACTCCGTTTTATCTTGGCAATTTTTCTGTAAATCTAAAACTATTCTAAAACAAAGTTTTATTTTAAAAAATAGAATGGGAAAGCTCTCTATGTATCAATATGAAAAAAATCTCTATGATATAGTATTAAGTAAAAAAAAGCAAGGTGCAGAATAAAGTCTGATTCACCTTATGTAAGGGAGAATAAGAAATATATTTGCTTGTGTCTGCATAAATCCCAGAACACAAGAATAAATATACATATATATATATACATATATATCTATATATATAATTACTGAAGAGGAAGGGCAGGATGAGAAATGGGGTCACAGAACAAGGAAGGCAAGGTAGTAACTATACTCACAATATATCCTTTTTATATAATTTTGATTTAAAAAATGTCTTTTTATTACCTATTACACATAAAGTTAGAGGAAAAGCCCTAAGAGAAATGGATTAGATGACTTCCCAACTACAGAATGCTCTAATTAAAGATTTTCAAGTAAAAGATGCTTAAACTATTAGTATTTTTATGAGGTGCCTTCCCTGAAACTCCATGCTCCTGACACTTCTCTGTACCTTTTAACTCTACTTTTCAAAGTTGTTACACTCATCACCCTATACTGTATCAAGTATTACATATTTCTTCCTCGATGAAAAATAAATTTCTTAAGAGTAGGCTCTACCAAACCATTTCACAGAATACGTTTTTCAGTAAACATTTGTTAATTTACTGAGAACTTCCTATGTACCAGATACTCTTCTAAATGTTTTACACTTAGTAACTAATTTAATTTTCACAATAAGTTTATATGATAGGTCCTATTGTCTTTATTTTTAGATAAGAACATTGAAACATAAAGAGGTCAAATTATTTGCCCAAGTTCAGTGGCCAGTGCTAAAATATGAAACTGAGACACTGTGATTATTAATCACTAGGCTCCACTGTTTAGTTTTAATGCTTCAAAACAAGATATAGAAAACATTCTCCTTAACTGTCCTAACTTGCAGTATGAAACTACAAGGTACAAATTGGCTTGATTACCATCTAACCCAGCAGCTCTCAGTGTGGTCCTCCAAACCCCAGGTCGCCTCCAGAGGGGTCCAATACCCTCCTGGGGGATCAAAAACATTTTCATAACATTAAGATGTTATTTAGGTTTTTTCCACTCTTATTCTCTCATGAATGTACACTGGAGTTTTCAAAAGCCTACATGACATGTGATATTAGAAAAGAGCAAATGCAGAAGCAGCTATGAGAATCCAGATATTTTCTAATAAGTCAGACATTAAAAGAGATTTGTAAATATGTAAAACAATGCTACCCTCTCACTAAATTTTTGTTTGGAAAATAGTTCTTTTTCATTAAAAATGACTATGTTAACATGAAATAGGCTTAATACTATTATTTTTAAGTTTTTCAAACATTTTTAAATTTTCTCAGTTAACTTTCAATACAGTAAACATTGATATAAACCACATAAACACAGCTCTCTAGGGGCCTCAACAATTTGTAAGAGCATAACCAAACCTTGAGAAGAAAAAGTGTAAAATCACTGATCTTAGCCAATCTAAACTGTTCTGTACTCATGATTTCTTAGAGTAAGATACTTTTCCCCTACCTAGCATGTTATAATTCAAAAGAACTAATGTAAAAAGGTACTACAGAGTGAAAAAACAGCAGTACTAGGTCAGGTATGTGTTTTTCCCTTAGATTACATTTCCTAATTTGTAACACATAACATTTATTTTTAGTAGTATCTTCCACTGTAAACTATAATGACATTCCTAAAAGTGTCTCTGCATTTCAAGACAATAGCAACAGGTAGTAAAAAAAAAGAGATTCCTCAAAGATACTTCAGATTCAAATTGTGTATTTCAACATTCCTTTATTAAACTCAATCTGAGGCTTCAGGTAGTCAAACACCTTACCTTCATTACAGAACACAGAACCTTAAATTTTTGATAAGCTAAATGAAAGTCTACTTAACTTCAAATCAGTTCCTTGACATGTCTTTAATATCATTTGACATACTTTGAGGTGTTACAGTTATAGCAAATAATTTAACAATCACTCTAATAAAATAAAAGTTGCTCAACTCATAAGTTGTTTTTTTTTTTTTTTAGTGAAATGGTGAGGGCTATAAATTATTGCGTTCCCTGCCCCCCTAAGTATCTGTAATATCCCTGCACAAAATCCAGTAATGTAAAAATTGTTACTGTTAAAACTATTAATTGCAGAAGGAAACAATGCAGACGTACCATAATAATGATTGAGAGACTATCCCAAAGATTAGTAAGATTAAGTAGTAATCTCTGATTATCACTAGTTTCAATCATCAATCATTCACCAAATATTTCTGAGTATGTACTAGGAACTGGGCATTATGCTAGGCACAGGGGATACAATGAATACAAAAAAAAACCAGTTTATCTTCTTGAAACTTGCTTTCTGATGTGGGAAATAGAAAAAAACGAACACATAAAAAATAAGAATTATAAATGTGGTAAATACTACTATGGAGACAAAACTTTGGCATAGATCAGTCTTTGAAAGCCGGATTGTGTAATTCTAAAACCTAGAAATAAATAATTCATGAAGTTAGTTACAATAAGATGACATGATTCTACAGACCTTTGCTAATGCACAAGAAAACTAGACATTAACCATGAAAACAGAAATCGATTTTTCACTGACAAAGCTATTGGATGGCATTACTTAGCAATACAGTAGCCTCAAAAGATAATTAACTTCACAATTCTGAAGCATATAAATGATCTTTAAAAAAAAAATTCTAAGAGGAGTCTAAGTAGACCTGACAACAAAAATGTAATGTGGTAACCTGAAATAAATGCTGAAAGAAAACTAAACAAAAAAAACCTATGGAAATCTGAATAAACTATGAACTTAGTTAATAATAATGTATCAATATCAGTTTATTAATGGAAATAAATGTACCACACTAATGTAAAATGTTAACAGAGAAAACTGGGTGGGGCTATATAGGAACCCTTTGCACTATCATCTCAATTTTTCTGTTAATGTAAAACTGTTTTAAAAGAAGACAGTCTATTGAAAAAAAACTCTACAGTGGCTTCAGAATTGGGGAGGAGGGGGGTTATTAAAGACTCAAAAGAAAGGAAGATATGAGAAGCCATAAAACACTACTATGTGAATCAGAACATACTCAAGAAATTCAAAGGAAACCAACAGATAGATACTAGTTACATCTCTATATACTAAATCTCATACTAAAATCTTTCTAGGACAGATATTAATGGATTTTTCATGCAAACTAAATAGCTCTATATCACAACATAAGGCAGGCAATAACATCCCTAGAGTACACAATAAGCACTTTAGATGCTATTTATCAATAATGACAAATAGGCTATATTTTATGTATGACACTGTACTGAAATTGCCATAAAACACCTGGACCAAGATCAATCTCTTAAGTCTTATCTTACCAAGTTACTTAAAGAAACAAGCTTATACTTCAGGAAAATTCAAAGACAACACTTTCCCTTGCTAAGAGGGGGCAGGGGAAAGATTATGTATGAAAGGAGAAAAATGATTTCTCAGGTTCAACTAAAAACAATTTTGCAACTAGTATTAACCTATTGTAATGCCTTACAAATGAGTACAAATAGTTCAAGATAGCAACAAAAGCTCTCAACTTATATCAGTTATCTTCTTTCCAATCAAAAAATAACCAACGTCCTTTATAACCTAAAATATCTAGTGGGTAATTCAATGTTTGACGACTTAGGAAAAGCTAATCTCTCAATACATAAATTTTAAAAATGGTCATGAAAGTGTGAGAAAAACAAATAATGATAATCTCTACACTGCCAAGGGTCAAGTTTGCGTAATATAGCATAAAATCTGAAATTACTACAAGAAGTAATTTTAGAGACAGCCCTAACAGAATTAGGATCTTGTATCTAATATAAACTACAGCGACAGCATAAGTCTAACCAGGTAAATGAGAATTTCTCTCATCAGATACTATCGAGTATTAGGCATAACAATCATTTAGTGGAACCGGGATTACATATTTAAATCTATTCCTACTCTACTCCATGTAGATGGAGTAGATGATGAATCTATTCCTACTCTACTCCAGTAATCCCTAACCCGAAAGGAAATTCTCCAAAGATGCTCATTAATTCTCAAGCCTTCTCTCACAGGAATCCTAAATATATAATTGGAAAATACTCAAGGAAAAATGGAATAACATCTCCCGAGTAATTCCTGTTTGCACCACGAGGAGAATCAGACACTGCTTCTTGTTGAAACGAGAAAAAGGAGAGGTGAGATGTAAAAAATTCCAAGTGAAAGAATCATGACATAGCATCTGGCAGAGATTAGAAAATCAACAACACTGCCAAAATAATTGTCAGAGATGAAAGAGAAGAAAATGAGGTTTGCCAACAAACCACGGCCTAATTCAAGGGGCAAAAATCGCCAGTGCCGTCGACACCCCTCTTACCCCCCAACCACTCCCCATCCACAAGTCGCCTCCAATTCAGATACCCAGACTAAGTCCCCACCCCTGTGAAAACGACTCGGGAATTTTCCACGACCCTCATGTCCATCGGATCCACACTTCAAGCCTCGGAGGAAAACAACGCCCAAATCCCACTCTCTTTGCCCAAGGCTGAAGCAGCCGGTTCCTTGGAGTGGGGCCTCACAGAGCCGACCGTCTGAGACAAGAGCAAGGAATAAGGGTGGGGCTCAAGGGAGGGGGCGGGGGTGGGTGAGCCGAGGGAGACCAGAGGAAGAAAGGGATGGACAGACAGGAGCCTGGGGCGGGGCGGGGTGGGGTGGGGACTGGGGAGGGCAGGTCGGCGGAAGAGAGCCAGGCTGCGGGGAAAGGAAACGTGGAGTCAGGGACAGAGTCAAAATCCGACCGGCCGACGGATCGAGGCGAAGAAGGATCGATGGCTAAGAGGGGTCGGCGAGCCCGGGGGAATGGCTGGCGGTGGAACGGGGCGCGAAGGTGAGGCCGGCAAGGAGCCTCCGCGGACGACAAGGCCGCACTGAAAACGGTGCGGGAGAGACAGGGCCAGCGGCCAGGCGTGGGGGAGCCGCGCACTCACCGCTCTGCTCCCCCAGGAACACCAGCTTGAATTTCCTCAGCGGATTCCCGAAGTCTCCGCCCGCGGACATGATGGAGCCGCCGCTGCCGCCTCAGTCCAGGGACCTCCCGTGCCGACGCGATTCCAACCAGTGGACCAGAAGGGCGAAGGGAAGGGCGGGCTCTCTCGGCCCCTGTAGGGCCCGGCGGCGGAGCAAGGCGGGGGGGACAGGACTGCTCTTCACAGACAGGCTGCCGCCGCCGCCCCCGCCCCCGCGGAGTCGCCTGGCACTGAGCTAGGCCCGCGGCTGGGAAAGGAAGGAGGGCGGTGTCGGAAGAAGCCACGAGTTCCCAAGGCTAGCGCCGTTCGGTTCTCGGAACCCGGGTGAGAGGCGAAGCGTTGCGGAGCCAGAGCCGCAGACGTCTGGGACCTCTGCCACGCAGCGCCTCAGCTCCCACCGCCGCCGCCGCCGCAGCCCAACCTGCTGAGTGCGCGAGCCTCTGGCGCGGCGCGGCGCAGCTAGGGGCGAGCCCGGGCGCGAGCTTGCCGGACCGCGGCGTGCGTGCGTGCGTGCGTGCGTGCGCGTGCGTGCGTGCGCGCCACTGCCGGGGCCTTTCAGGTTTAACCCGCTCTGCGGTCTCCTCCCGCGCCGGGGAGACGACGGCAAGTTTGGTTTCGGCTCGCTTCCGAAGTAAGGAGGAGGCGGGGCGGAGTCCGGAGCAATTGCGGGAGTGGAGGAAGGTAAGGAGGAGGGTGAATACGTCACTGGCGTGATAAGCCAACCGGGAGAGACCAAAGGCGTGAGGTAGCGAGCGCGCGCGGATGTCGCGCATCGGAATGCGTTGCACGATGGCGGCCATGCGAAGTGTGGCGCGCCGCAGCCTGAGAGGAAGGGGTGTGCAGAGGTGAGTCCGGAATGAAAGGAATTGCACCCAGCCATTACGAGAGTAGTCAGAGAGCCCTAAGATATGTACTTGGTTCTTTTTATTCTGGGCCCTCAGCGTTGCCTCGCATTCCTCAGATCCGCCCTTACCCGTGCACCTATCCACCTTACTCATTTTCTTTTGATCATAAATCTTCACACTAGGTACATTCTCTTCTCTTTTCTCCCAGGAATTTCATAACTACAAGAAGCAAAGCCTCCACATTTTTGCAGATGAGGAAACACGCTCAGAGGAAGGAAATGACTTACAAAAGGCACAGAGTGGAACCTAGGTTTTTGTCACACACACACACACACACACACACACGACCATCCCCCCACCCCTACCCTCCCCTACACGCCCACCCCACCTCCCAAACCCCGCCGCAGCTCCCGAACTTCTGCAACCTCCTTAGTAATAAGCCCATTATTTCCCTGGCTTGACCTTCCTTGGTCTTCCGACCAGCCTTTGTTCCTCAAGATGTTGACAACTCTAGGTGGCACCTTCTGTGCTAGAAAAAGGATTTAAACATGTAAAACAAACTCCTCCTTTCACAGATGGGAAACTGAGGTCCACATAAGAAAACTGCTTTGCAAAAAGGTCCCACAATAAATTAGAGGTAGAGCATATCCTTGAGCCCAGTTGTAGGGGAAAGGGATAGTTTAAAGAGCACCCATTCCTCCTGAAGCAGGGCTTCTGAATCTACTATGGAACTTCCCTTAAATTAGACATCTGCAGCATGTGCATTTTTCTGTAGAGAGAATCCGTTGCTTTCAGCAGATTTGCAACCTAGTTCATGATGCAGAAGATACAGACTAGTGTCACAGTCAAGAGGAGCCTAAGGAGACATGAGAACTAAGTGTGACGTGAGTATAGCTAACGTGACAACCAAATATAAGTTCTAAGCTGAATGAGATCCTGGAACAGAAAAAAAAACTAGGCAAAAACGAAGGCAATCTGAATAAAGATAGACATTAGTTAATTATAATTATCAATATAATTTATCAGAGTTGGTATTAATGAATATACTGATATTCATATCAACAAGTATATTAATGTAAGATATTAATAGAGGAAACTGGGGAGGTAAATAGGGACTTACTATACTGTCTGCTCAATTTCTCTAAATACAAAACTTAAAAAAATAGCCAACAAGACAAAGAGACAACCATCTCAATGGGCAAAGATTTGCAAACAATGCCTCTGATAAGGGGCTAATATCAAAAATATACAAGAACTAGTACAACTCAACAATAAAAAAATTAATTAAAAAGTGGGCAAAGGTCCTGAACAGACACTTCTCCCAATTAGATGGACACATGTCCAACAGACATATGAAAAGCTGCTCAATTTCACTAGCTATTAGAGAAATGCAAACCAAAACCAGAATGAGATACCACCTCACACCTGTTAGAATGGCTGTCATCAACAGGACAGGTAATAACAACTGTTGGAGAGGTTGTGGGGGAAAAAGAACACTTATACACTGCTGATGGGAATGTAAATAGGTACAGCCACTATGGAAAACAGTATGGAGGCGCCTCAGAATATTAGAATTACCATTATGACCCAGTAATCTGTCTTCTGGATATGTATTCCCAAAATTTGAAAATATCCTAAAGCACCCCAATATTCACCACAGCATTATTCATGGTGGCCAAGACATGGAAACACCAAAGTGTCCTTTGATAGATGATTGGATAAAGATTTGTACGTATGTACAATGGAATATACTCACTATACAATGTACTCAGATACTGCCATTTTCTTCAACGTGGTTGGATCTTGAGATTATTATTCTAAGTGAAATAAGTTAGAAAAGTTAAGAACCATATGATTTCACTTATTTGTGGGATCTAAAACTAAAAGCAACAAACATGAAGAACAAAGACTTATGGACACAGACAACAGTATAATGGTTACAGAGTGTAGGGGGGCAGTGGAGGAGGTAGATAAGGAAAATAAATAAAGCCTATTAATAAAAGACAAATAAATAAAAGGTTAAGAATCACCAAATTAGCGAATTTGGCATCTACACCTCACCATACTTCAGCCATACCTGACCATACTATGGGACAACATCCAAAAAAGTAATCCTTGCCCTTGCAAAGGCCACTTTTAAAAACTAGTATCAACAATACTTCCAAAGGTAGTAATAAAAAATAAGTTCTTACATTTATGTATAGTGTCTTACCATTCACAAAACACCTTTATATAATTTTTCTCATTATTTTGGGGTTATTATTTACTTAGCTATAGAAATGGCAGAATCAAACAAGTACCTTCTCAAACTAAGGATGAATTACCTAACTAGAATAAATTCGGGGGAGGAATAAAGGTTGACAAAATATGATCTAGCCTATCAAGACAACAGTTATATTCTAAAATCTCTTCCTCTTTCAAAATTTACTTAATTCTGGTTTCTCTCAGCTAAGTGGCAGAAAGATTTTGGAACACTCATCTAAAATGAAATAGTAAAAACCTGAGTCATGATTTGAACATTTGATATTTGATTTGATTTTTCCCCCTTCTCCCTTAATATTATATTTTAAATGAAGCTTATCGAGTCTGGAAGGACTTTCTCTACCAGTAACCCAGACCTGGCACACAAAGAACAGCCAATACGAAGAGTCTACTTAAAAAGGAAAGCTCTTGCAAACAAGAGTTGCTAGTTTTTCCTTCTGATTGGTACCAGGTTTTCATTGTGTTTCCTGAAATAGCCTTTAAAGCAACATCTGAGGATTGGAACTATAATTACTTGGACTTCCTTTAGAACTTTATGAATCAATTCTTCCTTGCTGCTTTGGTTTCTGTAGTCACCTAGACAGGTGCTGCTATTCCTATCATTTTGAAGAAAGGTGTGGTATAATCCACCTCTTGCCTCAGATGTTTTAATGTTTTAAGCTAGCCTTTTGCCTTGACACATATACAAACTCATTCCAATCTGAAACTGAATTCATACTTATCAAGTACTCTGTGCAAATTATATGTTTTGCCTTCAGAGCAAATATAGACATTACTTGGGAGAAGGAGGAATTAAAAAGACCTTTTTCAAGGGTGTTCTCACCACCATTTTTACCTCCATAATTATCTACACATTTTATTTACCCTGAAACTTGTTCCAGTTTCCTCTCCCCAGTTCCTGCTCATCCTCAGGTATCATCTTTAAAAGAATCTCCAAGACTTCTGTCTGTTCCCATTCGCCACAAACAGACTGCCTGTCCACCCATTGTATCTATTCTTCCCCATCACTTAATTGTTATTGTTAGTCTTCCTCACTACACTGTAAGCTCATGAGATCAGAACGCAGGTCCTGTATCCCTAACACTTGCAAAGTGCTTGCTACATAGTAAGCATATAACAGTTATTTGCTGAATAAATCAAATAAATGAGAGCGATTAATTTTAGCTTCCTTCAAAGGTTGACTAGAACTCAGACATGTGGAGATGGAAGGCCAAGAGCATTTTGAAGAAAGAGAACATCACTTAAAATCAATGAGAGAGGACAGCTTTTGGCAGCTCCAAATAGAAAATACCTAGAGCAGTTTTCTTTGATCAATTTGAAAAAGATATTTAATTTGAAGCCCATGAGTATGTCCAGGAAGCCACTGCACAGAAATTGTAATATAATTAGAGCTTGTCTTTCCAGCCCAAGAGACACAAAGCTTCTTGAAGGAAGACTGAGATTTCATCATATTCCTTGTGGCAGACACTATTGGTTGTCTGTCCAACAATACACACATATACTTCCACAATATATACTGGAAATGACAGATATTTTGTCCAGGTTCCCTCCAACTCAGCTGTAGGCAACTAACTTGATCTGAGCCAGTGATAGGTGAAGGAAATGTGCCAGAGACTTCTAAGATAAATTTTCTTCTCTGATGAAAAGAGATAGATGAGGAAAAACTGCCATTTTTTTTTCTGCCATTGGATGTGGTTCTATAAGGACATGATATCTAGAGCTCTTGTGAACATTAATATATAATCCTGAAGAAAAAAGCCAACCCATTAAGGGTTAAGCAGAAACCTAAAAGGCATCATTGAGCCACTATACCATTCATGAAACTGGTCTTCCTCTGGATTTCTTTTTAGCAAAATAATAAAATATTTATATTTAACAATGTCTTCATAATATGTCTTTGTCATTGTTACTTGCAGCAGAAAGCATTGGACATGCTCATTGTTCAATTTCCTAAAATACCTTGAACATTAGGCACTCAATACTGTGTGTGTGTGTGTGTGTGTGTGTAATATAGTAATAGTTATCGAACTGGAACTAAAAAAATATTATTCTTGGAGAGGCAGGAAATCAATAGAAGGAGAAAAATTGTCCAGGTAAAAGGACTGAAATCATATTGCTCATATTTGAAACATCATAGCTCTGGAAGGAATTCAGATTTCATCAGATATGAAACCCTTTTAAGCCAGTCGACAGATTATTATAATCATTGATGCTAAAAATAATTATGGGTTCAGTATACAATGCACAAAAATGATAAATGTTCAACAGTTCAAGGTGACTAATGAAATGAGAACAACTAGCTCAAGATATGTTTAAGCAAGTCTCATTTTGAAAGATGTATTTGAAAAAAAGAAGGGGGAGGCCTCATGGGAAAACCTGTTTTCCAAATACCTTGACCCACAAGGATGTCATGGGAAAAGTATAAAGGTTATTCAGTCAAGGAAGAGGAGTACAATTTCAATGGAATGGTCCTTCCTGTGATTACAGCCAATTTATAAACTAAGTCAAAGATATTTTTACTACAGATTGATCTACTATTTTTGATAATTTCATTTTGTTCCATTCATGTGAATCATGGTCTTTGTTATGAATAATGTGATTTCTCAGAGTCTAAGATGTGGGGTGTTACTTTCAGGCTTTGAAATTACAGTGGAGGAAGAGGTTGCTTCTTTTTATACTAGTCCAGAATATGTAATACCTGACGCATTTGCTGAAGCTCTCTCCTCCTCATATTCTATCCCACACAAATAATATGGTCTCCTATAAGAAATACAGAAGAGTGAATCACTCCACCTGCTACTAAGAGATAATCACTCTGAGAGTAGAAGAGAACAGCTGCTTCTACTGCTGTTTATGTAAAGAATAGAGCATTTTAGGAAAGAAAAGTGAGATCAGTACTGTTTGCACATAAATGCCAACAAACTGTACAGCCAAACTGTGTGCCTAAGGTGCCAAGAGAAACCATCTCTTTGTGAACATTTCTTGATATTTTTGAACAGCACAAAGAAACTAGGACCTCATTTTATGTAAAAGTCAGATATCAAAGTCATTACAGTAATTGCAGCTGAAACTATTGAGATAATAAACCACAATGTTATTCCAAAAAAATTGAACAGACTTCCAGTTTTAGGATGGTAGATTAAAGATGTTTCTTCCTCCTTCCTTTCCTGAAATTGTTCCAAAACAAGAATAAAAATAAAAATGCAAACTCTGGCTTTGACATTCTAGCTCAGAGCCATAATATTTTAAGTTGGGAGACAAAGATAGAGCAGTGGTAACTGACTAAACAGAACATAGAAAGTGCTTACTGAAGGGAAAAGTAAGAACAAGCCAATCAGCCAAGAAGGAACCCAGAAAGGCTCAGGAATGTGAAGCACTAACTATGACAGATGGCAGGGGTAAGGAAAGGAGCCAAAAACAAGGAAATTGTATCAAAGACTATATAAATAGTAGTTATAAACCTATCCCTCTCTATGGAGGGATGGAATACAAGAGGCTTTAGGCTCAGATAACTAGGCATAGTAGACTAGGGTGATGTGCTGCTAAAAGACAGGGGGATCAATAGCTAACAAATAGAGGACTTGAATAACACTCTACACAAACTAGACCTAACAGACATCTATAGAATGCTCCATCCAATAACAGCAAGATATATAATAAGTCAAGTATGCACAGAATTTTTTTAAAAAATAGACCATATCTTAGGCAATAAAACAAGGCACAATAGATGTAAAAGGATTAGAATCATGCAAAGGATGTTCTTTAACCACAATGGAATGAAATTACAAGTGAATAACAAAAGGAAATTTGGGAAATTCACACATATGTGGGAATTAAATAACACTTATAAATAAAAAATAGGTCAAAGAAGAAAGTGTAAGGGAAATTAGAATATATTTTGAGATGAATGAAAATGAAAACATGCCAAAATTCATGAGATGCCATAAAAGCAGCACTTAGAGATAAATTTATAACTGTAAATTCCTATATTAAAAAAAAAAGACCTCAGATCAATAACCTAATCTTCCACCTTAAGAAACTAAAAACAGAAGAAGAATCAAGGAAGCAGAATGAAGGATATAATTAGAGCAGAAATATAAGAAATAAAGAATAGAAAAACCATAGTGAAAATCAATATTTGAAAAAGATTAGCAAAATTTACAAACCCTTAGCTAGATTGATCAAGAAAAAAGAAAAGACTCAAATTAGATGAAATAAAATTCCAAGAAAGACACATATTAGCAAAACTGATCCAAGAAGAAACATGAATATACCTACAAGTAAAGAGAATTAGTAATCAAAAAACTTTCCAAGGACTGATGGCTACACTGATGAATTCTACCAAACATTTAAATTCAAATTAATACTAATCCTTCACAGATTCTTCCAGAAAGTAGAAGATGAGGTTAATACTTTTCAAATCATTATATTAGAGCGATATTAACTTGATACTGAAACTACACAAAGACCTCGAAAGTTAAAAAAAAAAAAAAAAAAGACCAATGCTCCTTATGAATGTAGACTCAAATTCCTCAAAAAAAAAAAAAAATACTAGCATACCTAATTGAGCAGCATGTAAGAAGGATTATGCATCATGACCAAATGAGATTTATCCTAGGAATGTAAGGTATGTTGTGTCAACACATGAAAAATCAATGAATGTTATATACCATAAGAATAGAATAAAACAAAAACAATCATATCAATAGACACAAAAAAGCATTTGATAAAATCTAATACCCTTCTATGAAAAAAATACTCAAACTAGTGTTAAAAGGGAAATTCCTTAACCTGATAAAGTGTTTGTTTGTGAAAAATCCAAAGATAACCTTATATTCATAGTTGAAAGATGGAATGATTTCCACCTAAGATCAGGAGCAGGAATCTCCACTCTCACCACTTGTATTCAACCTGTATTTAAAGTTCTAGTCAGGCCAATTAGAGAAAAAAAAATAAATAAATAAAACGCACGCTGATTTAAAAGAAAGAACTATAACAATCTTTCTTTGCAGAGGACATGCTTTTGTATATATTAAATCTCAAGGCTTACACTCAGACATTCACACAAATATTTTTAAAGCTAATAAATTAGTTTCAGTGAGGTTGCAGAACACAATATATAAAAATCAATTGTATTTCTATACATTGGCAATGAGAAATAGAAACTGAAATTTAAAAAACAGTTCTATTTACAATAACATCAGAAAGAATAAAATATTCATAAATTTAACAAAAGAAATTCAAGGTATTTACACTGAAAACTATACAATATCATTAAAAGAAATTAAAGAAGACCTGATTAAATAGAAAGAAATCCCATCTACGTTCATGGATTGGAAGATTTAATATTGTAGAGATGGAAATACTCTCCAAATTAATCCACAGATTCAACACATTGCCTGGCCAAATATCAGCTGGATTTTTTTCAGAAATTGACAAGCTAATCTGGTGATTCATGTGGAAATTCAAAGGACCCAGAATAGCCAAAACAGTCAACACTGTAGTACTAGTATAAGGATACACATATACATCAATGAAATCAAATTGAGAGAAGAAATGTATCCATACATTTATGGTCAATTGATTTTCAACATGATGCCAAGACAATTTACTGGAAAAGGGAACAGACTTTTTAATAATTGATGCATGAACAACTGGATGGATATCCATACGCTAAAGAATGATCTTGGCCCACTACCTCATGTCATATAGAAAAATTAACTCAAAATGGCTCAGACTTAATTATAAGAACTAAAATTGTGAAACTCTTAGAAGAAAACATAGGTGTAAATTTTTGTGACCTTAGTTTAGGTCTCTTACACATGACACAAAAGCACAAGCAATGAAGAAAAAAACAGACAAATTGGACTGCATTAAAATTTAAAACCAAGGAAGTGAAAAGACAACATTCAAAATGAGATAAAAAATTTACAATTCACAGATCTGATAAGGGTGTAGTAACCAGAATACAAAAAGAACTTTTGCAACAACAATAAAAAGAAAAACAACCCAATTAAAAACAAAGGATTGAACAGACATTTCTCCAAAGAAGACATACGAATGGCCAATAACCAAATGAAAAGATGTTCAACATAATTAGTCATTGGGAAAATACAAATCAAAACCAATGGGAAATACTGCTTAACACCCACTAAGATTACTAGAAGAAAAAAGATAGAAAATAACAATTTTTGGAGTAGATGTGGAGCAAATTGAACCATCATACATGCTGTTGGAAACATAAATGGAAAATCACTTTGGAAATCAGTTTGGCGCTTCATGATATTAAACATATGGTTACAATATAACTCAGCAATTCCACTTCTAGCATACATCCCAAAGAACTGAAAACATGTCTACACAAAAATGTGTACACATATATTCACAGGAGCATTATTTCTAATAGCTAAAAAGTGGAAACAACCCAAATGTCCATCGACTGATGAATAGGTAACCAAACCTGGCATATCCTTACAATAAAATATTATTCAGTCATAAAAAGGAATAAAATGCTGATACATTAAATGACATGGATGAATCTTGAGCACATTATGCTATTAAGCCAGATACAAAAGACCACTCAGTCCTTTTGGGGGTGATGAGATTATCTGGAATTAGACAGAGGTTATGGTTGTACAATGTTGTGAATATACTATAACACACTAAATTGTATGCTTAAAAGAGTGAATTTTATGGTATGTGAACTACATCTCAATAAAAAAGTAAAAATAAATAATACATCATGTTATGTACAAGCATTGTCACATTGAATATAGGATGAAAAAGAGGTTTTAATGTTCATGTTAACCAGATGTTTACATTAAATGTTCATGTTTCTAGAAAAGCCAAAATTAAAGAGGCAGAAAAGGACTGATGTTGCCAAGGGCTCAGAGGGAGAGAGGGTTGAATGGGTAATTTTTAGGGCAATGGAACCACTCTGTATAATGGTGGGTACATGTTATTATTATACATCTACCCAAATCCATAAAATGTATAATACCAAGAGTGAACCCTAATATGAACTACAGTCTTTGGGTGACAATAATGTGCCAATGTAGGATCAACAATAGTAACAAATGTACCACTCTAATGGGGGATATTGATAAGGAGGGAGGATATGCATGTGTTGGGGCAGGAGATATATGGGAAATCTCTATACCTTCCTCAATTTTTCTATGAACTTAAAATTGCTCTTTAAAAAAAGTCTGTTAAAAATAGCAATACAGCAAATACCCATGAACCTATTTCCAAGTCTCTATACATTGTTTAATGTGTTTAACAGTTGTATGGACAAATGAAACACAAGGCAATGTGCTTTGTTTTGAGGAAAGGGGAAAGAAAATAAAGCATGGGGGTCAAATTCATACAACCACTTAAATGCTGTCTTATTTGATTCCCCATATCTATTGCCACTGAACTACTATATACTTTACGAGGTAAAATAAGGATATTTTTGCAATCTCCCAAATCTATTTAGCTCTCAGCAACAAAATACAAGGAAATTGTCTAAAGAGCTTTATAATTCTTTTGTCAAATCTCTTTCCTCTATAAACTCTTAACATTGTATTTTTAAAATGTAAACAATTATTTATTTGTTAATTAAATAAATTGACAATTTATTACCCAATCAATGAGGTGCTTCTTGGGGATATCTTGACATTTATTCTGTCATCGAAGAGCATACAATGTAGTTCAAGAGGACAGACGTGAAAAGTTAAATAGTAAATATTTGAACATTTCAAAACAATAGAAATCTCACACAGCATTGCATGACCAGTTGCCAAATGAAGTACAAAAGGCAATTACTGCTGGAAGAGATTAGAGAGAGGTTGCATGATGCACTATGTTTATGACAAGGGTAAAATCTTTGCATCTTGACATACTGGTGTAATTTGAGTAGATGGAAGGGAGTAGAAAAAGGTAAAAACACTGAAACTTACTTAAAAATACTGTAATAACTACAGAGAACTAATGTCACAATATATCTTCAAGTCTCCTGGAAATTATTACTATTAGGACTTTTCTCTTGGCCTGAAAATGCCAGTATCCAGTATAGACTCAGATCGAAAATTCTCATTATTTTCATCAGTAAAAGCAAGAAGTTTCCATATCTCTAATCCTGAAATCTGTCTTCCTGATATGTTAATTATTGTTTTTGTTGCCCAGATATGAGACTATCAAAGTTAGTGTGTGCAGTTTTTCCAAAGAAGGCTTTCAAAAATATTTACATTGCAGCTATAGTCCAAAACAGACAACAGAGAAGACAACATGGTTAACATCTGCCCTTTGTTCACATTCCATTGTAATATGATGACAGAAAAAAAATGTTTGCTATGTTATTCATTTACTAACGTCATCAGTTATGAATCTTTGAGCTGGAAGAAACAGAAAACCCAACTCTAAATAGTTTTAAAAATAGGGCAAATCGCATAAAGAAGTCCCAAGCTTGGACAGCTTCAGAGTTGGTTAATTTCCAACCAGCAATGTCTGCAAGGATCAAATGCTTCTGTCTTTCTGCTATGTTGTCTTCCATATATTGACTTTGCCCTTAGCTACTAACTTCCCCGGTAATCACAATGTGGCTGTCATAGTTCAAGTTGACACATCTACATACTATAAAGTCCAAAGAAAGAAGATGCCTCTATGTATCTCTATTTATAAAGGGAAAAACTTCTCCCAGAATCCACTATCACATGTCATTGACCAGAATTCCACTATATACCCATTCTAAATCTGTCAGTCGCAAGAGAAATAGGATTACTATTTCTGGATTACAAATGTATATGGCTATGTGGAGGAAGACGGATTATTATAATAAAATTCAAATTTTGTTACAAGGAGCAAAAGATGAAAAATGACATTTGTCAGCCCACCATCAACGTTCACTCCACTAACACACTAGTTCAGTTTCAAGCATGCTCTGCCCTGATACATTCATTTGTTCATTTATTCATTCTACAAACACTTTTGCTTACTGTGTGCCAAGCACCATGCTTTCCTACTGGAAAGACAAAGCAGAAAAAGATTGGGTGAGCTTACATCAATCTCCTGGTAAGACAGATATGTAAAAAAATTTTTAATTAAAAAATAAGTTAGAATAAAGTAAGAAAGGAGCAAGTATATTAAACTCTAACAAGTTCTCTCAAGAATAGTACATTATGGTCTATAGACTTAAGAGATCATGTATATATTTTACATTTCACCTACCACTTTAAAACTTAGTAAGATGTGGGTGAATCTTATTTCTCTAAGAACAGGATTTCTCTCCTAATTTGATGAGTTTTCTCTTTGCATTTTCTTATACCCAGAGCTCAAGAGAAGAACCACTGTTGATAAGTATTTTTTTGTTATACTATACCAGTCTGAAACTGATGGCACAAGTCTGAGCTGGAAAACATAGATAGAGATTTTGGAGCCATCGGCTTACAGGTGTCAGTTGTAGTCATGAGGATGGGTGTGATGACCTAGTAGAGTACAGACTGAGAGGTCAGAACAGAACCCTATAGAACAGCAATATTTAAAGTCAGGCAGAGAAAGTAATCTGTGAAGAAATACCAGAAAGTTAGCAGGGAATCCAGTAAGAGTGGTGGCCAGAAAAAAAGAGAAAAGAAAGTTTCAAAAGGAAAGGTGTGGTCAAGCAGTGCGAAATGCATCATAGCAATTACATGAGCTGTGGACTGAATATCGTTCATTGAATCTTCTCTTAAAAGGTGAATGACTGCAAATGGGCACAGGAATCTTTATGAAGCAATAGAAATATTCTGAAATTGAATTGTAGTGTAAGTGTACAAACAATTCTGCAAATATGCTAAAAATCACATAATTGAACACTTAAAAACAAGTGACTTTTATTATGTGTAAATTATTATTCATTTAAGTTGGCTTTTTTTAAATTCATTTTTTATTTTTCAAGAATCACTGGTGGCCTGAGTCAGAAAAGTTTCAATGGAATGAAGAAGACAGAAGCCAAGTTTGGGTTTAGGAGGAAATGGAGATTAAGAAGTAGAGGCAAGAAGCGAAGACTCTTTCATTTAAGGAATTTAGTTCTTAAGAGAAGGAAAGAAAAAAAGGTAGCAATTAAAGAGGCATATAATATAAGGTAAAGAAAGGGAGGAAAATGATGAGTTCAGTTTTAGACATATTTCATTTGAAGTAAGAATCCAAATAGCTAGAAGTAAACAATTATTATTGTCTTAAAGGTAGGAATTGAAGCAGATTGCTTAGTACAAGGTCCCACAATAGGTGGATGTGAGTTGAAGCTGGAAAGAACAATGCATAGCACATAAAAGTCCCCTCTTAGTCTCTAGGCAAACTCCTTTTACCGGAATTAATGAGCTCAGATATTATCTGTAGGCCTTATTCATCTCTATCAGCTTCTACGTATACACATGTTAACTGATTTTTTAGTATGTATAGTGAATAAAATCTCTCCACTCTCCCTGTTCTAGCTTTTCGTTATCAGGAAGTTTTTCTTAATATTTAACCTCAATCTCTCCTTTCAGAATTGTATCCTTTTAAAATCTTTTTTAAAAATGTTGTGTACCATTGTGCTTTCTATTGCTAGTGTTTACCAGAGATCCTCAAAAATATATGTAAGACCACATCTCTAACTTCTCCAGAGTTGGTTTCCGCATAAGAATTAAATTAAATGATGTTTGTAAAGCATTTAGCAGTGTCTGCATAGAGAAAGATCTCAATAAATAGTTACTATCATTTGGAAGGAGAAGTTAAATTCTGTGGAGATGTCACTCTCTTTTATATTTTTTGATAGAAGACAACATTAGTATTTAAATTACTAAACCATTTTACTTAGAAACTCATAAATTAGAGAATAAAATTTGCAAAACAATCAGTTGCGAGTCTGTTTTTGATTAGTTTGTTCTTTCTGTTCCTTAGATTCTGCATATAAGTGAAATCACATGGTATTTATCTTTCTCTGTCTGACTTATTTCACTCAGCATAAGAACCTCTAGGTCCATCCATGTCATTGCAGATAGTAGGATTTGAATGATTTGGTGATGGGCAGAAGGCCGGGGGTTGGAGGACTGGGATAATGGGGTGAAGGGTTAAAGAAGTACAAATTAGTAGTTGATTGATGGTCACGGGGATCGGGAGCATGGCATAGAGAATGCAGTTAGCATTAACATGTTTGCTAGGAGGAGGGCCAGGTGGGGGAAGGAGCAATTGGGGGTATGGTTTTATGAACTATATAGATGTCAACAAATGTATTGTATACTTGAAACTAATTAAAATTAATTAATTAATTAATTAAAACCAACCAGTTGCAAAGGAGTCACAGTATTCCTTTAAATACCATCTTCTTAAGTGTTTACTTAGGGATCATTAAATTCCATTAAATTCTTATTGGAAGGTAAAATCAAAAGCTCAAGTATAACCACTATTTATTAAAATATTGATTGCAAATTAAAATAAAGCAAGCTTGAAATTATGAAAAAAAGAGCATTTAAGTGTCTAGTTTTCTAATTTTCCACTTACTGTACAGAGTTAAAATGTTAGATAATCCTGCTTAATACCATAAGTTTATGCTTTGATAGCAAAGCCATGCTGATTTCAAGACAGAGCTTTACTACCAAAGGAAGGACTCTGTCCTTAAAAATACAAATACCTGAAAGGGACCAATACTCAATTAAAAGTAACAAAATACACAGAGACTGACAATCAGCTGCTCTATTAGTAGTAATGTTGTTGTATCTGTAGTTTTCATTCATTTACATATAATTTTAGTATCCTCTTTTGTAACCGCCAATAATCATAGAGTTCATAAGGATATAAATTTTACCTTCAGTTTGACCTACAAAACATAGCCCAACATTTTACTCTAGCATTGTTCAATAAATTCATGTTAAATTGAAATAACAGATGTATATTATTGGTGTATTATGGATTGGGTTGCCAGAGAAAATATAGAATTCACAATGAAAACTGTATTTGAGATTTTATATTCAAAATTTAATTGGGTGTTCTCACTGGCAATTACAATTATAAGTAACCTTTAAATACTAAGAAATGAGATCTTGCAGACCCACAGACTGGCTAAGAGGTTCTCTGCTCAGCAGTGAAACTACCCTAATCTAAAACCAATTTTAGAACCAAATGACCTCACATACTCAACAGAGAGATTGAGCAAGAAAACATATTATACTAGAATGGTCTGATTCTTATAGGAAGGATGAAATAAAATACTATAATTCTTTTTTGCAGAAATTTTGAGAAGGAGCAAAGGAGATAATTATTATGCCTTTTTTGTGTTCCCTAGATGAGAAGTGCTCTGCAGGTACAAAAATCATATTTACACACACTTTTCCCCCCTACATTGCTTATTTTTAAGTACTGTTCTAATAGAAAACTGGCTCAAGGGGTGGGAAGGTTGGTGGAAAATTTTGAAAGGAAATTATACTTGGCATTTCTCCACTTATAAAATTAAATGAAGAATGAATTCATCTTCTATGTGGACAAAAATTTTTTAAATTTTCCAAAAGTAAAAGCTTTCATATAGTTTTTTAAAAAGCACAACATAACATGTGAATGACCTGACCACCATTACCACCTACTACAATTAGGGCAAGGTCTAAGAATCCTTCCCTCCTATTTTTGTGATTTCTAATTAATTGTTCTCTATCTCAAACCTTAGTCTTGAAAGGAAAAGAAAAAAGGATGCCATTTAAAAATGTTCAGAAATTAATGTGATGGGGAAGCATTTGCATTCCATATACACCACATTCATCTTGACTTGGATACATAGTAGAAGGTCTAATCCTGTTCAAGCCCTAAAAGAGTGAACTATACAAATCTTAGAGAAAGTGAAATTCCTAACATTTACTTTATAAATTAATGGATAAAATAAGAATGAAGACTCTAACAGAACTTAAACTTCAGAGATGTGTGCTTAGTTTTTTGAAAAAGTCAAATTTGCAAGGGCATTTCTACTAATGTACAGTGGTAAAAAAAAATTTCAAGTGAAATTGACATTTTGGCTCTTGGCTTCAATAGGGAGTGCCTCAGGTAGCTCAGCCAGGAAATTTAGATTTTTAAAATCCTAGTATCCCTGCCCATGAATTAAAGGACCATCCTCTAAACTTTATGTCCTGGAGTAAGCCAATATTCTGTTTGTTTCTTTATCGCAGACATTAACTTTCATTTTTTTAAAACTGATCCCAAAATTATCCAGAGTTATTTATTGTCATAATAATTTGAACTATTTATACAACCTTCTCTGTTTATTCTAGGAGCAAAATTGTTTTGTAGGTTTACTCTATTATATTGTTTTATTATTGAAGATAAAGTTCCACTCAATAATTTTTAAAGTGTATTATTACGATTTTCTCAATCACTGGTTACAAATAGAACTCTGGATTTTCGTCTCAGCTATCATTAACTTCCAGTGACCTCGAGCCCTCAGGCTTCTGACCCTATCAACTTCAGTTTCTCCATCTTTAAAATGAGATGGGCCACACAACCTTGGATTTGGCAATGTTTCTTAACTATGATTCCAAAAGCACAAACGACAGAAGAAAAATAGATAAATTAGACTTGGCTAAAATTAAAACCTTTTTGTATCAAAGACACTATCAACAGAATGAAAAGGCAATCCACAGATGGGAGAAAATATTTGCTAATCATATATCTGATAGGGGTTTAATATTCAGAATATGTAAAAAACTATAACTCAACAGTTCAAAAAACGGGCAAAAGACATGAATAGAAATTTCCTTAGAGAAAAAATACAAATGATCAACAAGCACACAAAAAGATGCACATTATCATTAGTCATTAGGTTAACACAGACCCAAATGAGATACCATTTCTCATCTACAAGGATGGCTATGAAAAATAAAAATAAAAATCTGAAAATAAGTTTTGGTGTGGATATAAACAAATTGGAACCCTTGCACATTGCTGGTGGGAAGGTAAAATGATGCAGCTGCTGTGGAAAACAATATGGCAGTTCCTCAAAAAGTTAAAATACAGACTTATCACATGATTCAGCAATTCCACTCCAAAGTATATATTCAAAATAATTGAAAGCAGAGAATCAAACAAATACCTGTATGGGCATGTTAATAGTAGCATTATTTACAATAGCTAAAAGGTAGAAAACCCAAGAGTCTATCAACACATGAATGAATAAACAAATAATGGTATGAATAAACAAATAATGGGTACAATGTAATATTATTCACCCATAAAATGGAATAAAGGGTTCAGGAAATTGATATATGCTACAACATGGATGTACCTTAAAAACATTCTAAGTGAAAAAAGCCAGAAACAAAAGGAAAAATATTACATGATTTCAGTTATGTGAAATATCTAGAATAAGCAAATCCAAAAAGCCGGAATGTTGATTATAGATTACCATTGACTGGAGGAGGGGGCAATGGGAAGAATATTAAGGAGTAGAGTTTCTTTTTGGTGGTAATGAAAATTTCTGGAAATAGATAATGGTGATGGTTGCACAGTATTGTGACTGCAGTAAATGCTACTGAATGGTACAGTTAAAATTGTTAAAATGGAAGATTTTGTTATAAAAATTTTACCACAATAAAAAGTTTTAAAACATGAGCTTGGCCTACGACCTGGTGCTATCTAAGTAAGATGGCTATGAATTTCAGAACAGTCCACATTTATGACTGTTGTGCCAATCGTAATTCTTAATAATACCCCTTTAGGCTCTCAAAGCTAGTTTGAAACAATAAATTATATGGTGACCCTATCACTAAGGATCGGTGATTTTCAGTGGTTCTGAGACATTAATTAACCTCTGCAATCGGACTATGTGCAGGTTTTGTGACATCACTTCTGGAAAACAAACACATCGGGCCTTCAGAGAACTGGAGGAAGTGCAGGAGGGGTCTGCACTTCACACAATGCCCAGCTCCCGAGCGGTACACCTCCCTTTCCCTTTAGTCCGGATAGCTCCGACTAGGGTGGAAAACTGGGAGCGTACAGCTGAGCAGGTGAAAGCAAACTGTCCCACCCTCTTGCATCCTTCCACTCAACATGGTCAACCCCTTCCAAGTGGGGAAAAAAACGGCTCCAACTCTAGCAGGCCCCAATGGGGCGGGCCCTAGGATCCGAAATTTGTTCAGTGGACCAATGGGGAGAGACAAGGGGCGGGAACTATGGGAGGAGGCGGTATCGGCCGCCAAGGGCCTTGCGGGTGGCCTGGGCCAGGCGTTCTCTGCTGGCCTGTCGTCCCTGCCACGTCGTTCCCAGTCCCTGCGGCTGGGTTTGCTGGGTAGAGTGCCACCGTCAGCACTTCCCGGTTGAACTTCAGCTACGCCGGTCCGTCCCCACGCTCTCCAGTGCTGGTCCCGCCCCTTCAGAGCTAGCCCCACTCAAGCCCATTTGTCCCCTCCCTCTCTTTTACGCTGACTGGTCTCTACCTCCGAACCCCAAGACAAATTGGCAGCACAGTGTGTGACTTGACACGTTTGAATTTGAAACATTTTTTTCTCATTAGGAAAATACATGAATAATTTAGAATATTAGGAAATTGTGAAAAGCACAATGAAAATAAGAATTACCCTATCAATATGAAACAATCATCATTACCTTTGGTCATTTTTACTTTTTTTCCCCGTGTAATTTGGACAATGCTGTATAAAGTTAAGTATTGTTTGTTACATAGTAAGTATTCTTGTCATTTTAATTATGTGCAGAGTATAAAGTATTCCATAATGAATATACCATAATTTTCATATTTTCTAATAAGCATTTAGGCTCTTGGAACTCTAAGTGAATAGCTGATTAGAGAGGTAGGGCAGATAGAGTAGAGACAGCCAAGAACTGGCTAGTTTACAATTTCATCCTCTATTTGTAAAGTTGTTCCACAAGAATTACAAGATTTTCTAAAGGCTATAGACTTTAAGAGCTTACAATCTTAAGAAACTCATAATCATAATTCCTTGAGGGTGGAAAGGACCTCTGAAGAAACAAGTCCAGACTTGCACCAAAGGTAGGAGTATGCAACGACCACAGCATTCTCAAAAGTTGAGTCCTTTCCATTTATAATGTCACCTCTTACTAGCTGTACTCTGTCTCTTTCCTGTGCCAAAATGGCTCTAACAAATTTTCACAGAACAGTCAATAAATAAGTTAGGAATTCCAGCCCCAACTTCTTCCTAGCTAGAAACTTTCCTAGGTATCTAAATGCTAATGTCTTGCATTACCATTTTTAATTAGGCAAATAAGCAGGACAGGGAAGGGGGAGTTTTACATGGATTTATCTATCTATCTATCATCTATCTATCTATTTATTTAATAGGAGATACATACATTTTGGTTTCTTGGTTCCTTTCATGAGATCTGGGGGTAGAGGGACTGACTGTTCAGAAGTTCTCTAATAATGATAAATTGGCCTGAGTGTGGGTCTCCCACTAACAATTATCAAATGAGGTCAAGTTGAGTGGTAGTGGTTGAATGAAAAGAGCACTGAATTAGTAGACAAAAACCTGGATCCATTTTCCATTGGTGTTGAGCAAGTCACTCTAACCTTTTGTCTTAATTTCATAATCTTGTGATGAGGATGTAAGTCTTTCTTTACTTGCTTTATAAGACTGTGATGATGAACAATTGAGAAAATGTCTATGAAGGTGTTTTAGAAAAAAGAAGGCACTGTATCATTATTACTGAATAGTATAAAATTTTTTAAAAGAAAATTTTGAAACCAGAGAATCAGATGTCACAAAAGTCAGGTAGTATAGTATCTCCCCTACATCTAGATAGCTGAGCATACAGCAGAATCTTCTTTGAGGTCAATGACCACTTCCTAGGCCATGATGGTATTATCAACTCAGGGAGACTTGTTTTACTCTGAAGAATTTGCCTGCTTGGAAGGAACAGAGTTACCTCAAGTGATAACATTTAATTGTTAGAATATACATGCTAAAGGACCCTGAAATACTGTGCAGCTCAGTTTCAGGAAAGAGGGTGGTTCTGGATTCAGGATGAGGCTAGGGACCATAATGGAATTGGAAGTTCTAACTTCCTCTTAGCCAGACTTGAAGAATAATGTTTACTTGGGTTGAACCTTGGTTTCCTTATCTGTAAACTGGAAGTAACAACAATACAAAGTTATCTAATTTGGTTACCACCTATTAATGGCAGAAAGACCATTAGAGATCAAGGGGCCTTAGGATTTACACACACATACACATGTATATGCACATGGATAAAAGGGATGCTGTTCTAATTAAGCAGAAGGCAGGAGTTTGGGAGTATAGCCCCATCCACTCAGCGTTTCCCTTGATCTTAGAGCTCCTATTCCATCATCCTCATTACACAGATTTGGATAATGAGGTCTAAAGAGAAATGACTTGCTCCAGGTCACATAATGATTGTGGTGGGACTTGAACCAGATTTCTTGAACACATGTATGGTGTTCTTTCCCTGAATATAAGCTGCTTACTAAAATATAATAAGAGTGTGTATAAAAGGCTAATATTGTTAGGAAAAAAAGTATTAAGACTCCACAGGATAAATAGATAATTGACATGAACAAGCAATTCACAAAGGAAATACAACTGAATAACAAAATGTGAGGAAAGGTTTGATCATATTAACAACAGAAAAAGAAAATAAAGATCATGCGATTTATAAACAATCAAATTTGTAAAGATTTTTGATATGTAATTTTTTACTTACCAAATTTGGAAAGTTTTCAAATATATTAATATTTAGTGCTTATGAAGGTGTGACAAAAAAGAAAACTGCGAAATAAAGCAATAGCAATTTGGCAAAATATTCCAAAAACCTCAAAATGAACCTATCTAGAACTAATTTTTATTCTCATGATAACTATCATAAGAAAGTAATTGTAACGTGAAAATTTAGTGTAATTTGTAATATTGAAAGTAAAAAATTTAAGATCCAATGATACATCTTTATAACAGAATATTTTACAGCTACAAAATGATATGTGCAATGAGTTTTTAATAAGCTAGGGGATAGTTTATGTCATAATATACTGGGGAAAAAACTGCCTATAAAATTGGATGCACTATATTAAAACTATTTTGAAAAGACATGTAAAATAAGAGAAATATGATGAAATGTTTTACAGTAAGTATTCTCCTCATCTTTTTTTTTTTTCTTCAAGAAAAGGCTCTCAGAGACTCAAGTAAGAGTAGCTTATCTGAGAACCATTTATATTTTGATTAGCAATCCTCAAGGCCAAAGGTGTTAGTATTCTTCAGCAAGCCCAAAGTTCATGCATAAATATCTTTTGGTGCCTCCTATGTGTACATGCTATAAAGATGTTGAAACTTTACATGCTGAATACTGAATCAAACAAGGATTTTAAAATCAAGGAGCATGGTCCGGTGATCAGACAAAACACATCTGCAAATAACTATAATACAAATAATAAAGTCCAGAAGGGAGATATAGAAAAATATGTTGAGCAGTTATCAGTGTAGTAGAAGCTAAGGATACGTGACTAGGAATAGCTGGAATGGTAAATTGGAGATAATCATGAGAGCTATGAATACCAATGTAAGGAGTGTGTTGTTAAATTGGAGGGCCATAAGTAGCTATTTAGGTTTTGTTTGTTTTGATTTATTTTTTAAAATTATAATCCTCATGATATGTGCTTCAGGAAGGCTGCTTTTGGAAATAAACTGGAATGTGGATGAGACTGAAAGCTAGTAAATTATCTAGAAGCCAGAACAATAGTTCATGTGAGAGACGGTGAAAGGGGAACCTGGGAAATAGATGTGATGGTAAAGAGGAGGAGGCATTCAAGAGAGAGGATAGTTGAAGATGAGGGTTAGAAGCTCCTATCTCAGTAAGTCAAGGGTGTATTACTATTTTCTGAGGAATTTATTTCAAAATTGGCCTTCCCATCATGCCTTTGTCTTTGAGTAGTTTGCTAGAGTGAAATTATAGTTTTTCTGTTCCTGATTTTCAGTACATATGTGATATCTGGGGATTAGACAGCAGCAACTGCAAAGGATTCTTCCATAAGAATCTTCTTATGGACTAGGAAGTAATGGTGTAAACTATAAAGGATGGTTTAGTGCAGGCCAACCTGAAAGGGATGGGAGAAGCAGAGCAGATAGCCTCTCAGGTGTTTAAATATTCTAGAATCTCTGTGCTGGAGGAGCTTTGTGAAGCAGGTACTCTCTCAGTAACCTGAACATAGTTTCTGGGCTTCTAGAAAGATTCTCAACTGAGTTGCACATATAGCTGGCTGGCGAGTGGTTCTTTGTACCCTTCTCCCTCCTTTCTTACAGGCTTCTATGATCTCATTAATCACTTAAACTTCTCTCTTGCAGCCTCTTTCATCATTCTTTCTCCTTCTCTCCAGGGTTAGGTAATTCCCATTCACTTGGCCCAGCCCTGCAGAAGCATAAAATTACTGGTAAAGTATAGGTTGGGGAGTCAGCACCAACCCTTTCTGACTTTTCCTAGGTAGCCGCCTCTCTTCCACTTATGGCCTTTTAAGTATGATTTTCTTTATACCAAAACCATTCCCAAAAAAAGAAAAAAAGAAAAAAGAAAAAGTCCTACTGAAGCTAAAATAGTTTTCAGTTAGAATAGGCTTAATATATATATATTCTCCTTAAGCCCTAAATGAGAGCTATTTGTCACCCTTGGGAAACTTTTTATGGTAGGTATCATAGAAGTATTACTTTGAAGGAAGTTTAACCTGAGATCAAACATATTCTTCTAAAGGGCCTCTTTTTATCCTCTCTTGTTCCCTAAGGCTTTCTCTGATGTGGTTGTACTGGGGACTGGAGCAGGGTTTTTTTTTTTTGTTTTTTTTTTTTTAATAAAAAAAGCTTTTAAAGAAGGCTGGCTTATAAAAATAAAACCAGAAAGGCAGAGTTCCTTCATGCTTGTGTGTGTGTTAGAGGGGAGTGGAGGGGAGGTACAAGAGCTTAGAAATTCTAAAATTCATAATAACGTCTAGGGACTTTTAAATATTCATTCATTCCTTATTTTGTTCAACATTTATCAGAGCATAATTATGACCTATGCCAAATGCTGGGGATATAAAGAAAAATAAAGACTGCTCCTTTTAAGAATATGCTGCACAGGACTGAGAATAAGATGGAATGAACAAAGACAGGGAGACATCTGTCTGGAGGTGGAGGAGAAATTTACAGGGCTGAAGAAGTTGGTGCTTCATTGCATTTAACCTCCATTCTTATCTGGGAAAAGGCTGACTTCATTGTTAGTGCCACAGTGAAGTTGCTTGTGGCCCAAATTCATTTGTGCTGTGTAAATGTCAATTCACCAAATGCCTGTTTGAGATTTAGGGTTGGTAATGGGAGGATCTCAGAGTTTGCTCTTGGTGTTAACCATAAGAAGCAGTTTCAGAGCTAAAAATCTATTGTCATTACCCTATTATTGTTATGTACAAGTCATTTAAGCTTAGGCAAGCCATCTATCGTCTTCCATTTCATTTTATCATCTACAAAGTGAAAAAACATATGGATTATCTTACCTTTGCTAAAATTGCATAAGGTTTGTTTAAGAGGTTTGAAAAGTACAAAACAATAAACGTAACAATATCTGTATTAACCTTTGAGGTGGAAAAAAGAATACTTGTTTAAAAATGCTCACAATTTAGTGGGAAGGATATACAAGTAAACAAATAGTTACAAGATACTGTATTGAAGGAATAAAAAAAAATGGGTGTGCAAGTACACTAGAGGGACCACACCATTGCTATGAAGCTGATGTAAGAGACTAAGTAGGAAAGGTAACATTTAACAAGTGTTGGGAAGGATGTGGAGAAAAGGGAACCCCTGAACCCTGTTGGTGGGAATGTAAATTAGTACAGCCATTATGGAAAACAATATAAACAATATAGAAATAATGGAAGATAATGCAAGCTTTTAAGGAGAAGGAAAACTTGTCATTTGCCACAATATGGATAAACCTGTAGGATAGTATGCTAAATGAAATAAGCCATGCACAGAAAGACAAATACTCCATGATTTCACTTATGTGTGGAATCTAAAATAGTCAAACTCATAAAAGCAGAGTATAGAATGGTGGTTACCAAGGGTTGAGGCCGGAGAATGGGGGATGTTGGTCAAAGGGTACAAAGTTCCAATTATGCAGGATGAATAAGCCTAGAGATCCAACGTACAGCATGATGACTACAGTTAATAAATTCTGTATTGAATATTAGAAATATGCTAAGACAGATTTCAGGTGCTCTGATCACACACAAAAAGGTAACCATAAAGGAGATGATATGTTAACTAGCTTGACTATAGTAATCATTTTACTGTGTGTGTGTGTGTACATATATATATATGTGTATATATATATCATCTTATTTTGCACTTTAAATACATAATTTTCTTTTTAAAAAGTGGGTCACAGAGATTTGTAGAAAGATAAAGTCATAAACAGACAAGTATAAAGCAATGAGGAAATCCAATCAGACAGGATCTCAGTCCTTGAGAAACTTAAAATCAAATGCACGAGATAGTAACAATTAATATATAGTGTTGTAAATGAAACAAATTTGTGCAAAGTTATCTGAGCAACAAGCGATGGCAATTCCGCCTGGAGAAAGCAGTGAAGGTGACACTTGAGCTGTAGTGAGGGCAGAGTCTGAGGGGGGAATTTCTAGTCAGAAGCTGCCGGAACCAAGATGCTGCGGAGTTCAGCGAGTCTCGGTCGGATATTGTTACCGGACCGATCGAGGCTGTTCCGTCAGTGTTCTCAGCCGCCCAGGGATTGCGGCTGCTTGAGCTGATCTTCGGCTTCCGCAATAACAGGCCGCAACAGCAGAGGATGAACGGAGCTCTGGGAAAGGTAACGTACGTTCCACGCACGTCAGCCGCGGCCGAGACGGTGGTGGGGAGAGCGGACGCGGGAGGTGGCCGCGGCTATCACCGCCTCTGCAGACATCCGGGTATATTCACTGGAGAGGACAAGCCTCCTCCCGGCAGCACACGCGGCGCCCTGTGGTCCGACGATTGCGCTCCCTCTCTCTGCTCCCGGCGCCCTCCGCCGCTCTAGCCCACGCACAAAGCACCCGCTGCTAGCTACCGTCGCTGTCCATCGGCTAGGAAAGAGTCCCGCTGACAGTCACACCAGGATAGGTCCCAATGATCTGTATGACCTTAAGAAGGTTACTTTATTTTGTGTTAAGCCATCAACTTCCAGAATTTTTTCCTACAAATACCGTTTTTGACTTGCTGAACTAATTGGGATCTGAGGCTGCTTGGCGATAAAGGAAGGATGGTAGTAAACTACGTTTCTATTTGTAAAACCTTATTTAAGTGACTGCAGTAAAACCGTATGAACCACTGGAAAAGCATTCTTTGGCCTTACCTTGTCCTCTTAACAGACTGAACATTATTGATTGCACTCTCAGTTGTAGGCTGCTTAAAATAATGACTTATTTTTGAAAATTTCTGTTAAAATTTTATTTCAGGCATTAATTACAGAGACTATAATCTCCATGATCCATAGATTAGCATGATCATTTGTGCTCGTGGATCTACTAGTCGTTATCTTCAAGCAGCCCTGAATTTCTCTAGGTTTGTTTCCTTAAGGGCCTAAACCTCAATTCATATGAAATGACTACGTGTCGTTCATCTAAGCGAAATTGTGAGAATTTGGCCATATCTGTGAAAGAGTAATAGAAAAATAATCAGAAAGTTTCAAATTTCTGTTGGTAAAGATGATCACAGTGGTGGCTCCATGCTCCTGCTCTATTTGCCTTGATTCTGAGGAATGCTGAAAGGGAGAGATCATTTTTCAAGGAATACTGTTTTTAACCATTTTATACTCCAGGAGTGCCCATGGAAATCTGTCATTAGGCCATCATCTGAAGAAATAAGGACATATAGAGCCCTTCCAAGTCTGATGCCACTGTTCCCTTTCATATTCCTTTCTACTGACTTTACTCTTCTGTCTGCCCTCCTGCTTTGTCCAGATAGTCTCCTTTTTATTTGATAAAAGCTGAATTCCTGATCCTTGATATTATGGAGCTTTTTCACTTGGAGTACCCTTATCCTTCTTACCACTTATCCAATTGCTCCCCTCCTTCAAGACCCTGCTCATCTTATCTTTTTCATAAACTCAGTTAAATGGTGTGAGGCCAGGTATTTCTTCTTATTATTTTTTAAATATTGAGATATAATTCACATATGTATAATATTCACCCTTTATAAGTGGAAAATTCAGTTTTTAGTATATCCACAAATTTGTGCAGCATCACCACTGTCTAATGCAGTATATTTTCATCACTCCCAAAAGAAATACTGTAACCATAAGCAGTCACTTCTCATTCCCCACTTCCCCTGCCCACTCCCTGGTAGCCAATAATCTACTTTCTGTCTTTATGGATTTGTCTGCTCTGGTCATTTCATATAAATGAAACCGTACAGTATGTGAGGTCAGGTATTTCTTAAGTGACTTGTCAAAGATCATATAGCTAATAAGAATGAAGTGCTGATATTCAAACCCAGGCCTTTGTGAATCTATAACCTGTACTTCTAACGACCATAAAGACTTAGTGTAAAGACAGACTTAGATAGTCAACATCTTAAACATATTCAGAAGAGAATGGCCAAAAGAAAATCTATAAACAAGCAATTTTAAAAGAATTCAGGAAAAGGTCACCTTTCTGAGCTTTGGTTTCCTTAAAGTAAAATGGGAGAAGTATCTACCTCACAGAATAGTTGTGAGCATTAAAGGAAATGATGTTTGGCATATAGCAGATCCTCAACAACAGATAGGGTTATTGAGACTGTTATTAGCATATGAATTTCACTAGTATAAATTAGTGTTACTCTTTTGAGAGGTAGTGTGGCAGAATGGAAAACACGGGCTTTGGATTCAGTCACACTTGGGTTTGAATTATGGTACCTCTTACCAGCCTACAATTTTGGGCAATTTACCTAAGCCTCTGTTTTTTCCTCTATAAAAGAGGCAGTTATTTCAATAATGTCTCTATCAGAGGATTGGTATAAAGATTAATTGAAATACTACATGGAAAGTGCTCAGCACAAAGGATGTATTCAATAGGTAATAATCCTAGTTTAAATGATATTTGCTAATATACAAATATATTCTTTTCGTCTTTATAAAACAGCTCTCAGTTACTTGCCTGATGGGCCCCTTACTCATTGTTGTCATTACTCACCCTGGGGCTCTGCTATCTGAAGCTACTCAGGTACTATATAGGTTTTGCCCCAGGGCTTTGGTTCTTTGGTAGCAGTCCTTTCCTAGTTCCTGGCTCCTGAGCTCATGGGACAAGTATTTTTGTAACCCATTGCAGCAGCTGTGTCCTCATTCATTCGCTGCCCTCCTCTTCAATTTGTTCCAGAGCTAGAGCTGCTCTTTATTTGCTGACTGGGAGGAGGTGGTGCTTGTGGATATAGTCCCAAAATAGATCACTTTGGTCCTGATAAATAATGCCGAACATTGCAATGGAGCGGAAGCACATTTTCCAGTGCTGAAAGAGAGCGGTCACGCTACAATTTGAATGTCTTCCAGAAAGTTGTCAACCTTTAAGACTGGCTTTTAGATAATTAAATCCTTTGCTATTATAGAGACTGAGAAATCTGAACAATTAAAGTGAGGAAGAATCATTTTCATCTAGATCTTTCTTCCCTTCCAGTACCTCTTCTGTGTGATATGACCCATTTAAGAACAAATTCTGTTCACTTTGATTTCTGTGCTGTTTATCATGGTTGATCTGAGTCCTGGAGGAATCTTAAGTGTCATCTGTTCTAACTCCGGAGGGGGCAATTACAATTACAAGCCAAGGTATTGTTGGCAAAAAGTTTGCTGCCATCAATCCATCACCAACAGGAGCCCCCAATTCGGGGTGCAATGAAGTAATTTTATTCAGATGAATAGTTTGCAAACCAGGGAAACAGAAAGTATGCTCCATGGTGACAAACAAGATGCCCTCTTATAAGAATACCTGCCACATCCCTGGTTGGTCCATGTTTGTGTAAATGAAGAATCCAAAATCAAACAATCTGATTGGCCCAAATAGCACTGACCTCATTGGTCGGAATTGTGTGTACTGCTTGCTTGTTTTGAAGCCGCTCTGATTGGTCAATAAAGATGTAAATGAGGATATAGCTGTGCAGTTCTGATTGGACAGGGAAGGTCTCAGCCCATTGGTCGAAATACAATACCAGGAACTCGTTTCTAAGAGTTGACTCGAGAGAGAGAAACAGTGCGGCAACTCAGACCATGGCTTTTCCCTGAAATGCAGAAAGCATTAAGAGTCTTCTGTTGGCAGTGGCAGCTAGACTCTGCTTAGGAATTCTGGCCGGGTTAACCATGGATCCGTTCGCAGATATTTTCCTTCTTAAGGTCCACGGTGTGGTGGCCATTGGTGGGGAGCTGGCTGGAGCTCCTGTCTCCTGAGGCTCCTAGTTGCCTGCTCTATCTTTTATTTGGCTAATATTAGGTTAGGCATATTACACACATTCTTTACAGAGTTTTTTAGTATCCGATTTAATTGTGATTTTTATGATTGTCTATGTACTTTGCCCTTCCTTCCAATTATTCATATCCTTTCCAATCTTCCATTCTCTGGGAGACTTTTTCTGGAAAATTTTATTATTTCTCCCCTACCTCCACTTACCGATTTCCTAAGTACCAACACATTCATTTATGTGAGAGGGTATAAAATAGTGTGGGAATTACTTGCTTTGGAATTAGAGAAACCTATGATCCCATGCTAGTTCTGACAGTAGCTGTTTGACTTTGGGTAGATTACTTAGTCTCAGTTTCAACTATAGGATGGGATAATAATACTTACCCTGTAAGGGAATTATGATTTGGACACATTATTTACAAAATAGATTGAGTACTTAATAAATGGTAGCAATGGTTATCACTCATTTACTTCACCAAAACAAAACTTTATTGAATAGCTACAATGTGGAATATGACATGACCCTTACCCCTGAGGCTCTCTTGGTTTAGAATAGTGGTCTATGGGTGATGTTAAGAATTTTAGTGACTTTCTTGAAGTTGTGTGCAAACTTTTCTATATCCGTATCTATATGTAGTTGTCCATATGCAATTGACTTTGAACAGATTTTCAGCAAAGTCTGTAACACCCCAAGTGCTAAGATCTCCTGGCCAGCTCCACCTGGATTTCCTGCCAGAGGTGTTTGTTGTTTGTATAACCTATTGTTACTTAATCACATAATGGTTGCAATATTGCTTAGCCATTTGATACAAATGTATGTCCAGATCTCTGGCCATTCAAATTCCTTTCAGACAGGGACTGTTTTTACATTTTTAAACAGCTTTATTGAGATATAATTCATGTACCATACAATTCATCCGTTTAAAGTATACAATTCAGTGGCTTTTAATATATTCTGAGTTGTGCAACCATCACTACAATTGATTTTAGAACATGTCTTCACCCCAAAAAGGAACCTCATGTCCCTTTGCTGTCATTTCCAGCTACTCAGCCCCTCAGCTCTAGGCAACTACTAATTTACTTTCTCTGTAGATTTGCCTATTCTCGGTATTTAATATAAATAGAGTCATTCAATATTTGGCTCTTGTGACTGACTTCTTTCACTTAATATAATGTTTTCAGAGTTCATCCATGTTGTTACATTTTGCTTTTATAGGCCCTTTAATATTCAGCACAGTAGTTGGTACATAATAATCTTTTTAAAAATAAACTTTATTTTAGAATAGTTGTAGAAATACAGAAAAGTTACAAAGATTACAGAGAATTCCCACATACCTCACATCCAATTTTCTCTATTATTGTCTTAGATTAGTAGTGGTATATTTTTCATAATTAAGGAACCAACATTGATATATTATTATTAATTAAAGTCCATACTTTACTCATATTCCTTTCCTTTTTTAATCTAGTGTCATTTTTCTGTTCCAGAATCCCATCCAGGATATTATGTTACATTTGGTCGTTAGATCTCCTTAGTCTCCTATTGTCTGTGTTTCTCAATCTTCCCTTTGTTTTTGCTTACAAGTCTTTTGACACATACATGTTAAAGGAATTGGAATTGTTATCTATAGTAGACAGGATTTTCTCTTTATGTTATATGATCTTAAGGACATTTAGTATTTATTATCTAGTTTATAAGAAGACCTCATCTATGTTAAACACACCCTTAGTAAAGCTATACCATTGATCTTTTGAGTGGGTGCCCAGCAGGACAGAGTGAGATTGAAAAACTGGAGAGGGTAGAATCTTAGGGAGGGAAGCTGCCACTGCTACTGTCTCCTCTCATTATTTTGTTGATGTTGGTATCACTATTATTACTATTGAGAAAGACAGTGTGCTGTAACAGAGGTATAGCCTTTGGAGTAAAATAGTCATCTTAGCCATAATTTCTTGGCATATAACCTGTATGGGCCTCGGTTCCTTCACCTGTAAAATTACCTTGCAATGTTTTGAGAATTAGAGAAAAATCAAGAAAGTCTCTCATATGGTGCCTGTGCTTGGCAGACGCACACTAATTGTTCATTGATATTAGAAAAAAAAATAAGTCATATTGGAAAGAGGAAATAGGTTTTGTTTGTTTTTTAAAAGGCATCATGGAAGGGGGCCTTCTATTTTCTGTAGTGGGTGGAATAGGAAAAAAGATGACTATGGTTTGCCTTCATGTTTGGTATTAACTATAGGACAGCTTCTTTGCCAGACAGGAGCCTTTGTGTCCTTTTGGTTGGTGTACTGTGGGTTTCTAGTCTCTTTGCAAAGGAGGTGCTTGGAAATCTGTGAATGTTTAAGATTGTTCTAACATGGCTGTTTTGCTGTAGGTGCTGTGTCTGAGGAATGATATCATTTTTAAGCAAGCCTTTCCCCTCTTAAGGTAAGGATATTAACAGTAGTTGAATATAGCTATTATTTGTATTCTTCTGGGTAGTTCACACAGTATTTTTCTGTCATCACCTCCATTTGCATGTCTACTAAGCATCTCAGACATGAACTCCCCTGCCATCTTGCTCTTTCCCCATTCTCAGTAAGTGACAAATCCATTCATCTAGTTGCTCAGGTTGAAATTCTTGGAGTCATCCTTGACACTGTCATTTCTCTCACTCTCCATCCAATTCTTTAACAAATCCTCTTGGCTCTACTTTTGAAATATTACAGCATGAAACCATTATTTATCTCCACTTTCATGCCTCATGCTTTCTGTTTTGCTAAACTACTAGAGAGCAGTTCCTTATTTTCTTAAGTAGCATCATTCTGTTTTTTAATAGGTTCCCAGTTTTCACTTCTGTCTTCTATCTTTCACACTAAAATCAGAGTGATTCTTTTAAAATCAAGTTTGCTCATGCTAACTCAGAAATCTCAGAAATCTCCCATCTTAATCAAAATAGGATCTATAATCTTTACCATGGCTTTCAACTCTTTATATAATCTGTTTCCTCATGATATTCTAGTATTTACTCAGCTTTAGCCACACTGGCTCCTTTTCTATTCCTTGATGATCTAAGCCTCTCCCACTCCAGGATCTCTGCACATTCTTCCATGTAGATATCTATACAACTTGCTCTCTTACTATACTCTTATCATAAAAGCCTTTCCTGACTACCCTATGTAAAATGCCCCCCTCCATCAATCTCTATCCCCTTATCTTGTTTTGTTTTTCTTCATAGCATGTATCACCACCTGACACATTTTATATATAGGCATGTGTATATGTATTTAAATTATCTGTCTTCCCCAGCCCACTCACTAGAATATAAGCATCATATGGATAAGGACTTTGCTAGTTTTGTTTACTGCTAAATCCCTAAGGCCTAGAATGGTTTCTGATGCACAGTAGGCATTTAATAAATATTTGTTTACTGAATGAATAGATCTTCTTAGTGATTTGGTGAAACAGGTGATATCTCAATTTTATGCATAAATAACAGGTTCAGAATGGTTAATTGATTGCTTTAAGATCACATAACTAATATGAGTTGGGGTTAAGGTTCCAACCCAAGTTTTTTCTTTTAACTCTTCTGCATATATAGTATGCCACTTACCCATTGCTTTTCTCTAGATGATAATGAAGAGCATTTAATAGTCTATTTCTCTGTTCGGCAGATATTCACTGAGTGCTTCATGTGTGGCAGCCACATGATATAGATATAAAACAATGAATTGCATATCTTCCTGGACCACATGACACTCATGAGCCTTGATGATTTCTTTAATCCTTTACATTTATTGAAGCTTTTTTTCCTGTTATTTTCTATCTTAATCGATTTTTCCATTAATCAGTCAGTTATTCAATATGCACTTACTGTGGCACCATACTAGGCATTTTACATGTTCTCTCTCATTTTCACACACAAAAAAATACTACAGGACAAATATAAATATTGTTATCTTACAAAAGAGGAAACTGGCTCAGAGAGTTTAAGATAGATTTTCAGTCCCATGAGATTATACTATTTTCATCTGCATTTTAAAGATGAGATAACTGAGTTACAGAGATATAAAACAACTTGCTTAAAGTCACAGTTTGGAAATGGCAGAGTCAGCATTTAGTTACAGATCTGCTTGTCTCCAACTTGTTCTACAGTTTAGTTCCAATGCTTTGCAGGATGCTGGACTGAAATACTCTCATTATCTAGTGAACCAAACAGCCATATTATTCTCCTCCATGTTCTCTGGCTTCTGTATCCACTGCTGTCCCTTCCTCTCTATGCTCCCAGAACATTCTAATCGTTCGAGACTATTGCAAGAACTACCTCACTGGTTCTCTTGCCTCAGTCTCACTTCTATCTGTTCATTTCTCACCTACAGACAGAGTTAACATTCCAAAACTTAAACTTGATCATATCACTCCTCTTCTTAAATTCTTCCAGGACAGTCCCATTGCCTACACAGAATAAAGACTAAATTCCCTAGTGCAGTGTACAAGGTTCTTCATAACCTGGCCCCTGATTACCTCTTTCACCGTGCCCCCTGCTGCTTAAGTTCTACTCATACCTAGCTGCTTGAAGTTCCCCAAACATACCACTTTCATACCTCTGCCTTGAATGCTTAGCCTGAAAGGATAAGTAATTGAGAACAGTTCATTTTTAAAGCTCAGCCCAAATAGTTTCACCTCCCCGGTAGAAATGACCACATTTTCCTTTGTGTTCCACCAAATTTTACACATGTTTTTGTTCTGGATCAGCGTTAAATTGTGGCTCATATTTGTTTACATATAGTATCTCTTCCCAACTAGACTATAGAGTCATTTATTTTTTGCTGCATCCTCAAAACCTAGCATGTTGTCTGGCACATAATAGGTACATAATAATGTGTATAGGAAGGAGGTAAGAAGGGAATAAGGAAATACCTGGCATTGACTTATCCTTAATGAAGAGTATACAAGTTTTGATAACTGCAAATAAATTGTGGTTATCTAAATGTATTCAACATACTCTCTCCCTTTTTTTAGATTCAAAACTTCAGGAGAGAAGCCCATCTGTTCTGTAGGTAAGCATTTATTTCCTGATGTAGTCTGCTTGCTTTAAGTGACTCTCTAATACTTTGTAATAATTTTGTCTGGAAAGATGTCTAACACATGTTTGAGAAGAGTGGCTGGTACTGAGTCCTACTTCTTACATGGAATAGGACAGTGGGTGAGAACATAAAGTTGTGGCTAAGAGCAAGAGCTCTGTAGTTAGTTTGGATTCCAACTCTGCCACATACTCTACCACATATTCTGTGACCTTTGGCTACCTCTCCATAGCTTGGTTTCCTCACTTTTAAAAAATGGGGATAATTGTAGTACCAACTACAATGAACTATTTGAAGATTCAATGAGATAAAACAAATAAAGTGCTCAAAAAGTTAGCTGCTGTTGTTATTTATTTCTACTATTTCAGACCTGTCTTTCACATCCATCATCAACCAAACTAAGGCTTTTCTTATAGTACTTTGTCCAAAATGAATGTCCATTCAATCTGATTAACTTAATAAATGTTAATCTCTGTTTCAACCCAATTACTTGCCATTTTTGCTTTGTCTGTTATGTGAGAAATTCCAAAGCAGTTAGATTTTAATGATATCTGTCATTTATCTAAAGAGCATCAGAGACAAAATAATGGGAGTAAAGAAGGGAACTAACATTTGAGTGACTAATGTGTACTACACAATATATAAGACATTTTATATCTGTTAATTATTTCAGAAGATGGCTTCAGTGTGTAGAGAATCACCATTTCTATCAGCCCCAAAGCCTAGCATCTCAAAATACAGGCTTGTTTTTATTTCTTCATTCTCTCAACATTTATTGTACCAGGATGTGTTTTAGGTGCTGAAGATATAAAATTAAGGGGAAACGTCCTTACCTTATGGAAGCTTATAGTCTTCTAAGAAATAGTTTTCCTGCCCCAAGAACATGTAATAAACACTTACTTATATACCCACCACTTAGATTCAACTATTGTTAAAATTTTACCATTTCTATCAGACATTATACTTCACCCTTAATATGTCAGCATCATTTCTAGAAATACAGACATTCTCTACATTCAGTTAACCACAAAAACCAATATCTCACTCAGGAAAATTAATAATAATGCCTTAATACTATCTAATACTCAAAATGATTTTTGTGGGTGTTGTTTATAACCAAGAGCCAATGAAGGTTCATACTTTGTATTTCACTCTTATGTTACCTTTTATCTAGAACAGTTCTACCACTTTATTTCTACAACAGTGACTTTTTGATTACTTCAGACTATCTTATAGAATGTTCTCCCTTCTTGACTTGTCTAATTATTTTCTCATGGTATTGAATAACATGTTTCTCTGTTCCCTTCTATAAACTCAAAGTTAGATCTAAAACTTAACTAGATTTAAGTTAAACAGTTTTAGTAAAAAAAAAACCTTTATAACTGATGCTGTGCACTTCATATTGCATCCTATCGGGAGATTTAAAAAAATAAGAATGTCTTACAAAAGTGAAAAACATCCATTTTAGAGAATATGGAAAATAAACACACATACACACGTGTGTGTGTGTATTAGTTTTTTGTCTTGTAGTAATGAGAAGAAATGATATATAATACTTTTTAATACCCTTTTTTTTCCAACTTAATTTATGGTGAACATGTTTCTATTACAATTGATAAATAAATACCTATTTAATTATTTGGAATGTATTGCCTTAAAAGGAACAATTTGGAGAAGATATTCTGAGTCTGATTTTGAACATGTTGAATTGAGAACTATTGAGAAGATATATTAAGTAGCCTATTTAGATACACTGATCTTGAGCTCAAAATATAGGTTTGGGTTGAAACTGTAAATATGGAAACTATCATATTGTCGATTTTAATTGGAGTCATGGAGATAAATAAGATCACCTGACAAGAACAAGTAGAGAAAAGGCCCAAGGATCAGACCCTGAAGAACTCCAACATTAAAAAGTTGGGTAGGTGGTGAAAGAGATGGCTAATGAGATTGAAAATGGGAGGCCAAAATGGTAGGAGAAAATCAGAATAATGTAGTTTCATGGCAGACAAAAGGAAAGTGTTTTAAGAAAGAAAGGATGGTCAACCATGTTCAGTTACAACTGTGTGCTGCTGAGAGATCACAAAAATATGAACTTAATATCTTTTGCTTTAGCAACAATGAGGTCACTGGTGACAGTGAGAGCAGTGTCTGTGAGGGTGGGATGGGTCAGTTGTGGAAGTCAACTGTGAGTTGACAAGTGAATGGGAGTCCAGGATTTAGAGAAAGCTATTATAGACAATATTTTTTTGAAGTTTGACTTGGAAGGGGAGGAAAGAGAATTGGTAGGAGCTGAAAAGGGATATGGGATCTAGGAAAGGTTTTTTAAATAGTTTTTCTCTTATTTACACCTTTTATTTTGACAAATGTAAAAAACACAAAAAAGCAAACACACACAGACACACAAAAGATAGTATGTCAAATAAACCCAAATTTGGTAATTATTAACATTTTGTTTGACTTTCTTTAGTATTAAAAAAGAAAGAATTATTTTCAAGTCCTCTTATTCACTAGCTGTGGTCTTAACACAACTAGAGACAGTTCATTTTGAACTGGTATGTATTCTGAGGAAGTTTTTTTTTTTTTTTAATTAATACTGAGACGGGAAAAAATGGCATAGATGATAGAGGCTCTATTCATTCCTCTGGCAACCAAATCAAAATTGTGACAAACAGGTAGCAGCAGCAAGGAAAAATTGCCCGGCATGAACAAGCCATACTACTGGGGAGAAATCCAAGAAAACACCCTGTAATGGCAGGAGGTAGAATGGGGCGAGGATGTGGGGCTGCCTGGTCTCAAGCCGCTAATTGAGACTTGAGGCAGTGGCAGTGGCAGACACCTCTTAGAGGGGCCGCGTCGTGAGCAGATTTTCGTTGTGATGGACCTGCTCACTCTGAGCACCAGTGCCAATTAGGCTACGTGAGGGGGCACCAGGGACTTACAGGGAGACATTGTCGGAGGGCCTAGGCGAAACTCACTCTGTACAGAAATGCCAGTGGTATTCATTGTACCTTGTTAAACCCTCCCCACTCCCAGTGCATGGACACAGCACTGCCATAACTGAGTCCTCATCAAACTGGATAGCAGAGGTGGCTCATCCCAGAGGATTCCCTAAAACCCCACCTAGCCCAACTTGCAGCCCCACCCAAGCCATATTACAGGTATATCTTCAGCCAATTAGGTGCTTCTTGCTGAGCAGCACCTACACTCACACTGGAGGCACCTGGCCTCGGTTTCTGGTGTGGCCTTTTGAGGAAACTATAAGCACAACATCTGTGGATTGCTTGCTGAATCTTAACAGGTGGCTCTAGAGGGGTAGAAGCTTGGGCTAAATTTGGCCTGCAGGTGAACCCCTCTCAAGACGGTGCCACTGAACACCTACTTCACAAATCCATACTAATAAAACCCGGAGACTTAGGAACTTTGTTTAGTACATGGAAAGAGACATAGAAAGGCAGAAATGGGAAGACAAAGAAGCAGAAACCATATGAGGGAACAGAACAGAGATCCAGATATAATGGAGTCAAGTAATGTAACAGATACAGAGTTCAAAACACTGGTCATAAAGACACTCAATGAACTTTTGGGAAGTATAGATAAATTCAGTGAGAACTTCAAGAAAGAGATAAAAAAAAAACATTAAAATGGAAATAGAAATTATAAAAGGGAACCAGTCTGAAATGAACACATTATGTGAGGTGAGAAGTATATTAAATGGAATAAACAAAGGAATAAACAAAGTGAATAAAGAAAATGTCAAATGCCCTATCTAGAAGATGAGAAAGCCAAAAACATGCAATCAGAATGGCAAGAGATAAGATGCCAAAACTAAAAAATTAATTTAAGGGGCATATGGGGCATGAGTAAAGGTCCAAATATCCATCTGATCAGCATTACTGAAGAAAATCAAGATGTTGAACAGCTGTTTGAAGAAATGATGATGGAATACTTCTCTAACCTGGTGAAGGAAATGGACATAAAACCCCAAGAAGCTCAGAGGATTCCAAAAATCAGGGATCCAAAGAGGCCCATACTAAGACACATCATAATTAAAATGCCAAAGGTTAAATACAAAGAAAAAATATTAAAAGCAGCAAGAGAAAAATAGTTACTTATAAGGGACAAACCATAAGACTGGCAGCTGATTTCTCAAAAGAAACTATGCAGGACAGAAAGGCTTTGCAAAAAATATTTGACAGAATGAAGATCCAGGATCTACAATCAAGAATATTTTATCCAGCAAAGCTATCATTTAGAGTTGAAGGACAGATAAAGAACTTCCCAGACAAAAATATGCTAAAGGAATTTATCGCCACCAAGCCGTATTACAAGAAATGTTGGAGGGACTTCTTTAAGAAGAAGAAAAATGTATCAAAAACAGGAATAAAAATAGTAACTACATTCTTATCAATAAGTACCTCAAATGGAAAAGAATTAAAGTGTTCTAACTAAAAGATAAAGTGGATGAATGGAAAGGAAAACAAGACCCCTACATGTTGCCTATAAGAGACTCACTTCAGATTAAAAGATACACACAGACTAAAAGGAAGGGGATGGAAAAAGATATTACATTGATAGACCTAGAATGTATTTATTTAAGTCAGACAGAGAAAGATAAACACTATATGATTTCACTTACATGTGAATCTAAGGAATAAAAAGAACAAACTAATCAAAAACAGACTCACAAATATAGTGGACAATTTGGTGATGGATAGAGGGGAGGGAGCTTTGGGGGGTTGGGAAAATGGGGTGAAGGGTTAAAGAAGTACAAATTAGTAGCTGATGGATTGTCACAGGAATGAGGAGCAGGGCATAGGGGATGCAATTAGCATTAATACATTAGCTAGGTCGAGGGTCAGGGGAGGGAGGAGGCAATTGAGGGGATTGTTTTATGAACTATATAGATATCTAACCAAGGTAATGTACACGTGAAACTAATTAAAATAAATTTTTAAAAAGACAGAAAATGAGTACTAAAATTATCAGATGTTTAAAAAATCTTAAATGTATTCATATGGATATATATGGTAAAAGTATATATAAACTGTACAAAAAGATGTATGATACAAAGCTGAAAATTTTCTATTTCTCAGTCTTACTCCCCAAGGGTATCCAGTAATAGCAATTTCTTATATATTTTTCAAGAAAGCTTTCTGCATATATGAACATGTATATTATGTGTGTGTGACTGTTTTCAATATTGGACATTTAGGTTGTTTTTAGTTTTTGCTATTTCAAAAAATGCTGCAGCAACCATTTTTATACATCCTTGTAAATTTATTCCTGTACATTTGTAAGATAAATTCCTGGAACTGAAATTGCTGAGTCAGTGGATTATAAATTGAAAATATTGGTAAATATCATCAAATTGCCTTTCAGAGAACTTGTATTAATTTTTTTTTTGCCCATTTTTCTATTGGATTGTTTGCTTTTTAATTTCTGATTTGTAAGAACTTTTTATATAGTTTTTTTCCCCCTCTTTAGTTCCCCACCCCCCACTTCCACCCCTGACTTATAGATGTTGCCATCTCCCTTTAAGAACTGGATCTCTGAAGGTGGGGAGTCTCCTCCCACGTGCTGTTGGTGTGCACCCAGGGCCTGGTGCACCCAAGGCCTGGCGCACCCAGGGCCTGGCACACCCCAGGGTATGGTCCATGTCTCCACCTGGGGTATAAACCCAGGACCTTCTGCATGGAAAGCAGATGTGCTAACCACTACACTATGGAGCCGCCCCTAAACAGTTTTTGTATACTAAGGAAAGTAGCATTTTTCTTTCATGTATTGCTTTGTATTGTTTACAGTCATCTGTCTCTTGATTTTGTTTTGTATTTTTTTGTTAAATAGTTTAAAATTTTTATATAGCTAGGTTTATTAATCTTTGATTTATAGACTTTGTTTCATGATTAGAAAGATCTTCCTTCTTGTTATCTTTTAGTTATTTTTTTTTCTTTAACCCATTTCCCATTTGCCCCAAGAATACTCTCCAGTGGCACTTGTGACTGCAGTGTTTACCCCAAGATAACTTGTAGATTACAGTCCTAACCATACCCCCAGTTTGCCACAAAATATCTCACTTTTATTATTATTTTCACATCACTCTAGTATATCAATAGTTTTTGGAAACAAAAGACATCATTCTATTTATAGCATTTCGTTTTTAGTAGTGGTGTTTCCATTTATAAAATAAAGTAATTCTTGAATGTTGAAAATGTCAAATCCCATCGTTCTCGAACAGTTCTTAGCCGAAAATTCATTTGATGAGTCTGATTTATGTATATATTTCTGTTACAATAGGATTAGAGACAAGTTCTGTTTAGAAAAAACTCCAAGAACAGTTTTTATACTTTATTTTCACGTTGAAAACCAGTCAGATTTGCTTCAGCCTCAAAGAGTGTGTTTGTGTAAAATTAACACTAGCAGCAAGCTGCACTTTTTTTCTCAAACGGGAAATTGGTTAAATATGTGGTCCATCTCTAGAAGTGGGTAAGGATATATTTTTTCCCCCAAAATGAGTAGTCAGTTGTTTCAACATTTTTGAAACATCAGTGTTTTCCTCATAGGTTTGAGAATGTCAACTTTGTCATATAGTAAATTTCCATACAGATCCAGGATGATTTTAACTTTGTTTTGATCCTTTGACCTGTCTGCATATTTGATGCCAATTCCAAGCTGTTTTAATACTACTGGTTATTAAAGTTTTGTAGTATATTTTTGTATTTGAAAGCTACGTAATTCTGAGGGTTTTTGTTTGTTTTTTGTTTTTAAAGATGGGACCAAATAGGGCATGCTATATGCTGGTGAGAACGATCCAATAAGGATCCTTTTGAAGAGAGAGGTGGGGGATAATATAATTTACTCAAACAGGTAGCTATTTGGAGAAATTTGTCTCCAAGGATTTCTAATGTAAACAACACTATAATGAACATCCTTATACATTATAAGTATTTGTGTCCTTGTCCTATTATTTACTTAGGATACATTTTTAACAGTTGAACTATTAGGTCAAAGGAAATGCACATTTTTAAAGCTGTTGATATGTTTTACAAAACTGCTCTCCAGAAAGACCACAATATTTTTTATTTCTTTGACATTTGAGAATCCTTCCTCATACACTCATCAACATTACTGTTATTTTTTTAAACATTTTCTAATACGTAAGTTTAAAAATGTCATCCCTTATATTTATAATTTGCATGTTTTTGATTACTAGTTGCTTGAAAGTATTTTTGTACATTTATTGGCCACTTATCTTTTTTTTTTTTGCCATTTTTCAGTTGTCATCAAGGAATCCTAGTATTTAGAAGGCTCCAAGGCCCAGGGTAACTCACTAATGTTGGCATGCCAAATTAATTCTACTTGAAAAGACACAGCTTTGTTGACATCTTTCATGGGTTCTTTGAGATATCTTTAAAGTCAGAAATTTCAAAATTGAACTATAATGATATTCAGAAAAGAAGAATAAGGAGCAGTGCCTTGTTCCTACCTTCGTCTATCCTACTCTCCTTGAGCCCTGGGTATCATTCTAGCTGTTCTCTCCAAAGGATGGGCCTGATTGTAGTGACTATCTTTTTCTTACTCATTTAAACATACATAGAGGGGTAGAAGTAAATATAAAGAGATCTAAAGAGGTTAAATGAAGGGAACTCGGAGTCTTCTCATTAAAGCATGAACTAAAAAGTAGAGTCAGAGAAACATGGTACATTTTAGTTCAAGTAGTTCAGTGTAATTAGAAAAATTGAAAAAATTTGAAAAGAGATTTTGAAAAAAGTGTGTAGTTGCCAGAACCAAATCATTGCAGATCATTTTAGTAAACTATCTCAAAAACCTTATACACACACACACACACACCACACCACACCACACCACACCACACCACACCACACCACACCACACCACACACACCACACCACACACACACTTTCTGAGCACATTCTATTATTTGCTAGGGCTGGGGTGTATCAGGGACTTGCAGTCTGTTGAATGGAGAGAATATCCTGTAATTAATTCTTGGCTAGGGCTACCCTAGTGTTTTCTTCTTTCTCTCCTGCATAGCCCTGATAAAAATGCTTGTTTCAATTTTGAAGGAGGAATAATTAAAGATAAGTTGTTTATCCCCATCCTGGATTGATGGTTTTAGTACCCAGTTTAGTAAACAAGGACATTGAAGGACAGTTGGCTCTGGCATGTACAAAGGAAGGGGTGTGATGTGGGAGAAGTCAATACGTGATTGCATCCTATAATTGTACTAACTGAAAGATTGTCAAAGCCTTTTGAAACCCTGGGGTTTTGTGTCTTCTTCAGTGAAAAGAGTTGCCTTTTCTCTCAGGAGGCTGCAATGTTAATGTGACAGCAGGAAACCCAGCTTAATGACATGGAGCAGGGGGAAATAATTATAAATAAGTTGAACTTATTAGAAGTCAGAGGCTTTCAAACTTGTAAATTTTATAATTAAAACAAGTGGCTAATTAAGCAATTTAACCACTGGTAATATGACCAAAACCTTTCATTTAAGGGAGAAAATGGTTAATTTAACAGTAGTTTGAATCAGCTTCTTAATTAACCAGCTGCTCTAATAGTAGGAATTGCCTTAAACTCCTTGCCAAGGAATTCTAGTAGATGAGAGGCCGAGGCAAGCATTTGCAGAAGTCACCTGAGATGTGTCATCATCTCAAAGATCCTTTTGGTTTTGCTGTTTGAAATCGCTGGGTAGGTTATTGAGTTTCTGTGTACTTAAAGGTGGTGTCTGGCATATAGTCTTCTTTTTTATTTACAGAAAAGGTTTTATATAATTGAGGCATATGAGAGTTATAACCACGAAGTTAAGTTAAACTCTTGGTGCTTTTGTACATTTCGAGCAGCAGAGGATTTTCCTAACGATGGTAACATTTGAGCTGACCCTGGAGGCTGTGTAGGATACCAGGGAGGACAACCCAGCATGGGACAGAGGCATGAAAACTGTATGGTTTATACAGTATGGCAAGCATAGATCTGTGGCTGAGAAGCAAGGTTTTAAAGGCCTGGAGGAGTGGCGGCGGGGGGGATGAGGAGTTGAAGTAGTTTGAACTAGATTACAAAATCAGGGTTCTTAATTGTTTACCTAAGGAGTATGAACTTTGGGCAGTGGAAAACCATCAGACATTTTGAAACATGGCAAAGACCTTCCCTGTCTCATTCATTGGTATCTTTGTTGTGACTGGTACAGTGCCTGGCACATAGTATTTTTTTAAAAAGTGTATGTGTGATGAATAAATGATTAAATTGATGAAAGTGTATAACAGGATTAGGTCTGTGTTTTAGAAGGATTAATTTGTCAGCTCTAGAAGGTGGAATAGAAAGGGGCATATGGATACAGTGAAATCAACAACAATTTAGCCAAACCTACCACTTGAATCTCCTTACCCTTCCATTCATACTCCTTCCCACCCCTTTTCCATACAACAACCAATATGATCTTTTAAAAAAGATAACAGACATATAATTTCTGTGCTTATGGCCATTCAGTCTGAAATTCAAACCCTTAACAAAGCCCAGTGTTGTGTGTTCTGACTCACTGCTCTAGTCTCTGTGCATTCTCTGGCCCTCTCACTTTATGTCAGTCACACTGACAGCCTTGCTGTTCCTTGCATATGCAAAGCTGTGTCCCACATTGGGGCCTTTGCACATGGTTATTTCCTCTGCTTGGAACATTCATCCTCTATCTTTTTATCTAATAAACTCCTATTTGCCTTTCGGGTCTCAATTTATTTTATATATATTTTTTAATAGAAAATATATGTACATGAACAAATTTTTAAAGAAACAAAAGAATATAAAATAAACAGTAAGTCTCCCTTTCCTCCTGCCTTCTAGCCACCTCCCCTCCCTGGAAATAACCACTATTACTGTTTCCCTCTAAATTCTAGTCTCAGTTCATGCGTTATTTTTTCAGAGAAGCCTTCCCTGATACTCCAATCTAAAATAGATCCACTAATTGTATTGCCTTAGCCCTTTGTGCCTTTTCTTTTTATTATTTATCACAATTTGTAATTTTATATTTATTTTGTGACTATTCTGTTAATGATTCCTTCCTCCCACTAGACTATCAGCTCCATAAACAGAATTTTGTTGGCCCTGTCCACTTTTATATTCCCAACTCTTTGTACAGTGCCTGGCACACCATAAATACTCAATAATTATGCCCTTCCTAAGCTTTGCCTGTTTCTGTAAACTCATTTCTTGCCACCCTTCTCTTCATGCTCTGCCTTAAAATCTTCTCTGGCTCTTCTCTTCTGCATACCATGTTATCTCCTCACTAAGTCAGTCTTCCTTCAGGTTTTACTTAAAAGCCACCTGTTCTAAGAATCTTTTCCCAACACTTCAAATCATTCCTCAGTGCATGTAATAAGGGCTATATTCCCATGTATATAGCCCTTATTACCCTGCATTGATATTACTGTCTCTCCGCTAGATCATAGGTTCTGTACTGCAGAAACTTTTTCCATTGTTGTAGCCTCAGTTTCCAAGGTATTGCATGATACCAATCAGTCCTGCTATAGATATTGGATTGGTCATATATTATGCAGCTTTTGTGTGTGTCATTCATGTGGTTGTGAGGGTAAAATAGCTGCTGGCTACCTTGATGGGTAATAATAAATATTTGTTAAATGAGTGAAGATGCTCTAGAGAGTTCAGCACTTTTAGGAGATCATATTTTGAGGTCATAATAAAATCTTATTGGATAAGATTAATTTGCAAGGCTCTAGTCTGAAGATCATTGTATACCCATCAAGAAGATTTCTATATCAGCTCCTTGGGTGAGGCCCAGGTTGCAGAGTTGGAACCCAAAGGCTGAAAGGGTCAAAGGTCTCAGAGTCAGAGGGACAGAATTGGGACAGCAGCCAAGAACACACCTCACTTATGTTCAGTTCTGTTTGGGAACTTCTGTCAAAAATGCCTCCTTCTTCCTTGCATGGTAAACTCTTCTCTTTCAAGAATGCAGTTTTTACCTCCTTGGAACCTCTTCCTCTACACCCACCCTTCTCCACTCCTACTCCCACTCCTCAAGGCAGAATTAGTTGTTCTTTCCTCTAGTCACTACTGCCTTGCTTTCGTCTCCATTATAGTATTTTGTACATCACAAGGTAATTATCTGATTTCCTATCACCCTTCCCAGTATACACTGTCTCCAGGGAAAGTAGCGTATTTTAGTCATCTTTGTCCCAGCATTTATACAGTTGTTGGCATGTAATAGTAAATATGGACAAATATATATCATGTAAAGGATCCATGATGTTTCAGGGTTGTCTGGATAAAATAGTGTGCGTTATAGATGCAGGATTGACTCTGAAGCCAGCCTCTGGCCTGGCACAGAGCAGACTTCCTTGGAAGCCCATTTTAGAAAAGAGAAACTTAAGAAACATTCCTCTTGATGTCATTAGACCTTTCCATACTATGTTTCATTTAGCCCCCCAACAGAGTTGTGGCCCTGGGGAGATGAAGGCAGAACCACAGGAGCTGCGAGGGAAGGGAGCAGAACCTAGGACAAGTACTTCTGCAGAAGGTGGACAGCGAGCAAGACAGACATAGAACTGTATAGGGCTGGTTCCAGCAAAAGAGTAGACATAAGGAACTGAGATCTGAACTGTGAAAGATCAGATCTAGTTAGATTTTATATGCCAGAAATTCAGATGTTATAACACATTTGAGCACAGGCTGTTCAGCCAGATAGACCTGGGTTTAAACTGCAGTTCTGCTTCTTACTTGCTGGATGACCTTGGCCAATTCACCATATTTTTAGAGCTGTAGTTTCTTTATTTGTAAATGAAGATAAAAATGATGAGTATTAAAGGAGAATATGTATATATCAGCAAGTCCTACCTTGAAGGGTGATCCGCGTGGCACATCTCTGGGCCTACAATAATGAATATGTATATGGAGATCCTATTTTTACTTAGTAGTAGTATATGTACACACTGTACATTAAGCTTTTGTTTTTATTATTATTCACTTAACACTGTGTGTTAGAGATTTTTCTATAACAACACAAATAAATCAAAGTAGATCATTTTTGAAACTTTGTGGAAATCTGTGATTGTCCTCTTACCTGGTTAAATTTGCCACCTGTCTCTTTCTCTATACAATACACAGTAGAAGAATTATTGCCTGTTGAGGGACAAGAGAAAACAAGAACACTGTGAGATAGCATTTTGTCCCTCTAAGCCACCAGTGGCTCTAGCAGGAGAGAATTTCTCAAAGAAATATAGTTAGTAAGGATTGGATATAGTCCAAGGGCCAAAAGTAGAGGTAAACTGAGAGTCAACCCAGGATCAAAAAATAGCTCTGGTTTTAAACCAACAAGAAGCCTGCTACCCCCAAATACTCCCAGTCTTACAGGGAGAATTTGTCTCCCCATATCTGATCTATTCCTGGAGGACCTCTGAAAGAGGTTTGTCTTATTTTTTCTCTTTTAGGTGGCATTCTGCTGAGTACCAGTCGGCACTACAAGACAAAGCCCACCCATGGCATTGGAAGATACAAGCACCTAATTAAAGCACAAGAGGTAAAGGGGGCAGGAGTCCTTAAGAAAATGAGAATGTGCAGCTCTTGCCAACACCCAAAGATCAGATTTGCATAGGTTGGAGAGTATCGGAGCTGGAAAGGATAGGGGGTTGCCCCTCACTCTTCTCTAGTTACTTAGTTTGAATATTATCCAGAACAGAGATGTTTTTGTAGTCTCCCAGTCTTGTCCCTGGGCCAGGTTATCACAGTGAAAAGCAAATGGTTTGGTTTTTTTATTTGTGGTATTTTTAAAAAAATATCTTCTTAGTACTTACTTAGTTCAGTATGGACCTACATTCAGTTTAGTTGAGTAAATAGTTTGTGGCAAGTAGAGGTAGATTGACATTTTTAGCCAGTAGCTGAGTTTTATAGTATTTGCAGACTTAAAATATGTATGTGTTCCTTTAATCTGTTACCACAGATAACTGGGAGTTACTTCTAAGCATTATAAGATTATTTAGACTATCTTTCTGGCCTCAACTGCCTTGTGTGGTTAGATTTTTATGTATGGGCAAGGATTTTTTGGTGAGGTGAGCACAATACTGGCCTGAAAGTCAGAGGTCTGGCTTTGGGTCATGATTCTATCCCTTCCTGTAAATAGTACAGTTAAGGTTTTGCTGTTCTATCTTCAATATCACTTTTGGTTCTTGCCTGAATTTAATACTCCCATGTAACCATGCACGTCTCCCATTGCCTCTCTTTCCTTGGCAGAAGTTCAATACCACTGTACTTTGGGCCTCAGAAGCCACTCAACTTGCCATGTTCTCCTGAGTATCATTCTTATATCAAGGAATTTCATGAAAGGAATATGCCATATTTGAGGCCTGTATCAGGCAGTCTCCCAGCAGGAAACAGCCCAATGAAGATTGTTTGTAGTGCAAAGTGTACTGAATTGGGAACCAGGAAACCTGTGTTCTAGGCTTGGTTCTGCCACTTACTAGCTTCATGACTTTGAATTAATTAACCTTACTAATCTTCTAGGCATGATGGTCTCTGAAATTCTATGTAAAATGTTTTCTACATTGAATTTTCTCGGAAGAGAGCCCAAACCTTTTTTTCAGACTCTTCAAAAAGCTTGAGAAACTCTGGATTAGAACATCTTTAAGAGTTTTTTGGGTTTGATATCCTATAACTCTATGATGCTATAAAGTGTTTATCGAATATCTACCATGTACTAGGCACTGTTGGGGGCACCTTGCCAGTTCAGACTAGGTTGCAGTAAAATTTTATAGGATGAATGAACAAGACCTGGTTTATGCTCAGAGGGAACTGGTAAACCATTAGAGATAAGACACAGATGATTATGCTCCCAAGCACAAAGTGACAAATGCTAAAAGGAAAATTAAAAATACTGTAAAATTCAGAAGGAGTGATTTGCACTCTCTCAGAGTTGTGACACCTTAGTTGATGGAGTTGTTTTAAGAAATCCTTCTTCAAAAATTCCCACATAAATTGACAGGAAATGAAATTGGTTTTGAGTGTATGTGCTTTTTCTAATGTTTTGGGATCCCCTCTCTTAAGATAATTTTCTGCACATGCCACACTCTGACCTACACATTATCTTGCTATAAAATGAAGTTTGATGCCATATTTAACACCATCTGTCTGCATCTTCCTCTCTAGCCTCTTCTATCTATGGATACCATGCTTTAACTACATTGGGTCTCTTGCTTTTCATCCAGATCATCATAATGTTTCAAGGCCTCTCACATGCTGTCCTGTCTACTTGGAAGACTTTCTCTCCTTTTTCCCTTGGCTAATAACATCTTCAACCTTTAAATCCAAGTGAGGAATCAAGGTCAGGATGGAAAAATGAATCTCCCCTTCTGAGAAACCTTTCTGGATTCCCTGCACTGGGTTACTTGGCCTACCGTGAGCTGAGTTCCTTGTGCTTCCTATGTTCTAGGACTTACTGTTCTAACCATCTGTTTTGATGACATTCCCCTCTTCTAGATAATGAACTCTCTAGGGTAGAGGCCATATCTCATTTTTCTCTATATCCTCAGTGTCCAGCACTAGGCCTGGCATCAAATAGAGGACAGTAAATATTGATTGAGCTGAACTGAAATGTGATTATTGAAGCTGCCCCGAGGTTTCATAAATCAGAGCTGGCAAACACAGCCCACTATCTAGAAATAGCTGGCTCCAGTTGACCTTGGTTGCTTGAAGGGAACGATGCTCCCTTTAGTTAGGGGTGTAGGCTTTTCTCTGGTGTCATTCATTGTCCCAGGGTGACTAGAACAGTAGTACTGGTGGCAGAAGCTGTTGCAGGCTCCTTGCTTCCTGCATGGGACAACACAATGAAAGCTTTTATCTGCCAGCATGCAGAGGCTCTGTCTTACCCCCCTGAGGAACAGGAGTGGAAAAGTTAGATGGTGTCTTGTGGCCTCCTTTATCTCCCTAAGCCTAGAACCTAGAAAAAACAGTAAGTAAGTAGATTCCCATTTTTTTCCTCTCTGGGTCTCAGGTTGGGCCTTTTATTCTCTTGAGCCCCACATCCCTGAGATGAGAATTAATTCTCATGCACAAAGTGCCCAGCCTTTGTCTCATCTCTGCTGGTGTAATCTCTTCAACTCCTCTTTCCAAAGGTTCTATAGTTAGTCTTATAACTCCTGAATCTCGGGAAGGAAAAGGCACTTCTATCTCATTTCAGCTTTACTTGTCAATACTGGTTTTACCTCTTTCTCTCTTAAATGGCCTGATTGGTTCCCATCCCTCCATCCTATGTCCTTGTCCTTGTCCTTGTTGCTTCTTTGAGGAGTGAGTAAAAGAAGAGATGAAAACCAAGCTTCTTTTTGGGTGGCAACAGGGGGATGACAGTAAACCATGGGATTCCAGGTCTCTCATAGCACGGACCCAATGACCCAACCTCCTTCTCAGTGATTTCCTTTTTTGCACCCTGTGCTTCATGCTAATTTCTCATATACCCATGGTATCTCAGGTCTCTGTACCTTTGTGCATGCTCCTTCCCCTTTATGGGAGGATATCTTTCTTTTTTTCCCTCATCTGTAAGTTCCATTTTGACTCATGGCAGTGAGGGATCACATTTCAGAGCATATCTCCAGACCTAGCGCTGTGTCTCAGTGTGTAGATCTCATTATTCTCTCATGGACCCTGCGTCATTCTTTTGAATTTAAAAAGCTTCAGATTGTTGGTAGATGTTTTTATTTAGTAGAAATAAAAATAATATAGTCCTTCATATTTGTATAGTGCTAGGTCATTTCTCCTAAGACCACTTATTTACTTTCCCTCAGCTGTTGTCCTGCCTCCAATCTTGGGAGTAATAGCAGCCCAAGAATCAATTGCCAAGAGGAAGATGTGGGAGAATACAATGGAGGTCACATAAATTGCTGTCAGTTTGTAGTTGTCATATGTTCCATCTTCTAGGCCCTGGGGCAAGAGAATAAGGTATATCTTTTGTAAATTAGGCAATTTACTTCCTCTTTGTAGAATGGCCCCTAGGAATCAAGATTCCTTTTCTCTTGGAAACTTAATGCTATTTTTACTGTTGACATATTCTCTGCTATTTCTGATACCTATTTATTTTGTCGTATCACCCATAGTTAGATTAGCTCTATGAGGAGACAGTGGCATCATTTATGGAAAAAAATCAATAGTTTAGAATCACTTTATGGTGACAGTCCTAGCTTCCTGAGAATAGAAGATCGGTTTTGCCAGTCCAGTGACTATATGCCTAGACATAGATTATAGGACTGGCTTAGGAATAATTGTTTTAAACTAGCATCCTTGTTTTCCCTCAAGTCTACCTCTTGTAACTCATTGTAAAGAAAAACTGTCATTGAGCATCTACTATGTACCAGGCACTGCTGAACACAGATGATGCTCAGATGAATAGAACACAATCTCTTCCTACAAAAAGTGTACAGTGGGCTAGGAAAGATAGTACTCGAAAGTATACTAAATATACATAGTAAGTGCTCTATCATGGGAATTAACTAAATATCAGATAAAGAAGCAATTCTCCCTGCAAGGGTCACTAAAGGTGTAATGGAGTTCAACTCAACAAACATTTATTAATTGCCACCTATATTCTTACACTGAATATGTAGTGAACTGACACTCCTTAAGGAGAATCCAGTTGTTTGGGGTAGCTGGCAACATTGAGCTATAAAGAACATAACAGAGTTTTCCAGAGTTTCTTAGGCACAGAGTGACTCCGGTAAAGATCTGAATCAACCTGTGCCATTAGAGCACCCTGGTCCCCAGCCCACCAGTGTTTCATCCTGCCTTGCCTGTTCTGCTAAATTACAACAATGTCAGAGTTTTAGAGGGATTCATATTTGATATAATAATAGTGATCCTTATTCATTTTCAAAGTGCTTTTTCATCCATTATCTCAGTGCCTTTCATACCATATGCTCATAGAACACTGGCGATCCAAGAGCTGAACCCCTCCTTTAAAGTTCAAGTTTTTCTTTTATCAGTTTTACTTGATGAAAATAGTTACAGAGAGACTCAGATATGTTTTCATATTTTTTGAGATGCAGAGAGCTCCATTTATATAATGTAACCATATTTTATGCTAGTAAAATTGTTCTTGTTGTATAGATTAAACTTTGTTGATGAATATTCCATGTTTCACAAAGAGAAACATAATTTCTTAAGCTCTCTGCAACCAACAAATTCGAAAACCATGCCTTTTAATTCACCAATTATCTTTCAAGGTAGACAGGGTAGAAAGGGAAAATGATTGAGGAATATAAATGATTTCTCTATGAACATATGGCTAGTAAATTACAATACCAGAACCAGAATTCAATTCAGTTCAACTCAACATTTAATATTGCTGGGCTCTAAGAACAGAGAAATGAATGAATCATAGTGCCTCCTTATAAGAATTGAGATAGTGGTTTGGCTGCCATAATAGAGAAATCCACTTAATCAAGGGGCTTAAGTAAGATAGAAGCTTATTTCTCTCTCACATAAAAGTGTAAGCAGATATCCAGCTTTTGGTTTTCCCACACTTATCACACTACTCATATCTCATAGTCTGAGGTGGCAGCTCACTCTTCAGCCATCATGTCCACATTCCATCCAGCAGGAAGGGGAAAAGGAAAGTAGTGTGTATAAGCCTATATCTCATTGGCCAGAACTTAGTCACATAACAATACCACACTGCAAGATTGGTTGGGAATGTAAAGTTTATAATGAATGGCCATACGCCCAGCTAAAATCCAGCAGTTCTGCTATTAAAGAAGAGGGAATGGATATTGAGAAAATTGTCAGACTTTGCACACTTCCCTAAAGGGAAAGACAGAGTTAAAGAGAAATGTTTGGAATTAAGCAGACCGGAGTTAAAGATTTAGCTCTGATGCTTCCTAGCTGTGTGTCCTTGGATATGTTACTTAACTTTTCCAAGACACAGTTTTCTTGGTTTAAATAGGTAATAATATTTCCCAGTGTTATTGTGAGGAGTAAGTTAAATGAGAAAATTTTAAGTACTTAGCACAATATCTGAAACATAGAGCCATTAAGTGGTTGTGTTGATGATGATGATGATGATGATGACAGCATTAGTCCCTCTTTTTATAATCTCATAGCACTCTATTTTTGTCCCTCAAAACATGCATCTATTTGTCATTATTTGTTCTGTACATGCCTTTCCTAATAGATTGTAAGCTTCAGCAAGCAGACACTATGGTTATATTATTTACTATCATATCCCTAATGCTAACTAACCCTGGTCTGGCTCATTACTAGTAGTCAGTAAATATTTGTCAAATAAATGAATACACGTGATAAGGAAAAGTGGTGTATTGGGGGGTTTGCTCTAAGAACACAAAGGTGTAGTACCTAACTTAACTGTAAGAATCAGGGAAGGCTTCCTGGAAGAGCATGAGTTGAGTCTTAATGAGTAGGAGTTGCTCACATTAAGGGTGTGGGGTAGATTCAAATGCTTTGCAGGGAGGGGAAACATTCTGCAAAGGTGGGGAGACATTGATCCTGGAGATTCAATGAGGAAACTCTTAGTAGTTTATTAATCTTGGAGTCTTAAATGGCCACTAAGGGATGAGAGAAAATGATACCTGAAAACTAAGTGGGCCTGGATTGACCTTTTTTAAAGATACCATTTATTGAGTAACTACTATATACCCTCATGTGTTACTGTTCATTGCCCTTTCAGCTGTACCCACCTGAGGTGGTTGTTCTTGGGTTCCCCTTATGGACTTAATCAGCATAGGGCAGCAGGGTGGTTTGTGTTGAACCTGGCATGGAAAGTGGGCTGTTCTTTATGATCAACTTGAGAGGATCTGGCATTTCTTATTATCCCTAAGTTATCCCTAAGGTTCCTTTCAGCTATGGCAGCCTATGATTCTAATGTGACTCCTTTCTCTATCTGCTCTTTCCCAGCAGTTTCCCAGTAACCTTGGGCAGGTAATGTGCCTTCAGAGAACTTTGTTTTTCTGTCTGTTAAATAGGGGTAATGATGTGGACATTTCTGTACAAAAAAATGGCTTAGTAATTTATCCTATGACCCATTTTGAGGATCATAGTGCAATCCTACAGGGATCTAAGAATGGCCAGTCTGGATTATCCAATAATGAATCCAGGTCAGTCACAGGAGTGCCAATGATTGATGGAAAACAGTAATCCATCTTTCCTGCCACCTTTCTCCTAGCCTCCCTTCCTTTTTCCTGCCTAGCTCTCTTCCATGTGCAGTGAGGGTAGCCTCTCCCGAACACAGTTCTAGTCATGTACATCCCTTGCACAGATACCTTTAATAACTCTCCATGGCAGCTGTAAAGGCCTGAACTCAGGCAGTTGTAATAAAAAGGAAGGAAAAGATGTGAGAAAGATTATCTTGTATGTTAAAACTATAGGAACTGGTGACTGATATGTGCAGTCAAGCTCTTGCTGGTTATGCTGTGCCCGGCTCAGAACTAAAATATAATATCACAATGGACTCCTAATGCTGTGGATTGCTCCAGGCATATCTAGGCTAACATGGAAAAGCAAGTGAGATGCCAAGAGGGATACTGGATCAGTTTTTTTTTTCATTTCCCTAAAGTGGCACCTTTGAAAAGCACTGGCATTTTCTCTGATTAAGAAAAGCTTCCTAAAGGTTTCAGAGAAGCTCCTCCCCTCTCTGCTGGAAAGTTTTAGCTGCTCCCCCTTGCATTCTGATGTTAGCATTCTTCACAGCTCTGACTGAAGTGATAACTGTCGTGATGAAAAGTTTGGGTCACTGCATTTGGTCACAGGTGTGGTAGGTTCTCAAGGAGAGAGAATCAAGCCCTTACTCCTTGATAGTTGGTCTCTAAATGATGGTGTCTCACTCATAGCAAAGTCTAGGACCCTGAGGTAGACACCACTGTTAAGGACTTTAGGAATGCAGAGGATGCAGTGGAAAAATCCCTGCACTGGTGGTCAAAAGGTTTTAGTTCCTAAGATCTGTTCTATTTGGCTGTATGACTCTGGGGGACTTATTTAATCTCTCTGGGCTTCATATCCTTTCTCTGCAAAGATGAAGAACTGGGATAAAATCACCTCTAAATGCTGTCCTGTTATAAAATTCTAAAATAGTAATTTATTGTATGTATTCTCTGCCAGCCCCTGTGCTAGATATGAGGAATATAAAATGAAAATAGTATTAAAAGTTAACATTTATAAGTGTTTAAATATGTGCCACAGATTGTATTAACTGCTTTACATACAGTATTTTCTTCGGTTCTTGGAACACCCTTGTGAGATTAGGCCTGTTATCAACATTACTGGCCTTAGTCTTCCCCCTGCTTCCCTAGGTTGGGTTCCTCCTCTCTTAGATTGACCTGAAGAGCAGGTCCATATGATCCAGAAATCCCTCTATTGGGTATTTACCCCAAAGACTTGAAACGCATATCCAAAAAGATATTTGCACACCGATGTTCATAGTAGCATTATTCACAGTGGCCAGGACATGGAAGCAACCAAAGTGTCCTATAACAGACAATTAGATAAATAAGCTGTGGTACATATATACAATGGAATATTACTCAGCCATAAGAAGAGACGAAATACTGCCATTTGTGACAGCGTGGATGGACCTCCAGATAATCATGCTAAGCGAAATAAGCCAGATAGAAAAAGTTGAAAATCACATGATATTACTTATATGTGGGATATAAACCTAAAAGCAACAGATGAGCAGGACAGAGACTCATTGACATGGACTATAGGCTAGTGGTTTGATAAGTCAGAGTAGTGATTACCAGTTTGAGGCGGGCAGGAAAATTTTGGGGTGTTAGTACAGGTTTATTTCTTGTTCAGGATACTAATTATACAGGTGAAATTTATTGAGCTGTGTACCTATGCATTTTTAAGTATGAATATTATATTGCAACAAAATTTTTACTAAAATTTTTACATATAGATTTAAAGATTCTAATTTTGAGTGGATAAAGTATTCACATTATTAAACACTAAAAATATAGAAGGGAAATAGTTAAAAAGTCTTCTTTCCACCTCTATATCCCAGCCATCCAGTTTTCTCATAGGCAGCCAGTGAAAAAGCATTGGACATATAAACAAATAAATATGCATGAAGTCACACACGCACACACACACACACACACCTGTATTCCTTTTATATGTATGATAATATTCTGAACACATTATTCTACAGTTTGCTTTTATCTTTTATTTTAAAGACCTTTCCATATCAGTACATAAAGAAGTTCCTTATTTCTTCTTATAGCTGCATAATGTACTATTGTATGGCTGTTTCATGATTTATTTAACAAGTCCCCTTGTTGATGGGGATTTAGGTTTGATTATTTCCAGTTGATAAACTTTCTTGATCCTGATCTATGTTGTCTTGAATATCTATTTCCCAGGCCTCATTTTAACTTTTTAGCAGCAGCTTGCACAAATTGATATGTAGTAAAGCAATATTTTACATGAAAAGGAAAAGTAGGAAAAAAATATCTTTTTCTACCTCTCAGTTCTTAAAAGGAAGACTGTCTAAATAATTGCAGAATTCCAAAGTTGAGAGGGCTGGAAGAGAACTAACACTGAGTGTCCTTGCAATTGATTTCTTTAAGTTCTGATAAAGCTAAGGATTCATTCAGAAAAATGTGCACATCTATAAAATTTTACATATAAATGTTGGGTTTGACAGACCTATTGAAATTCCTCAGTGAGTTCTAGATTAAGAATCTGTTATTTAGCATAACTCCATCAATTTAAAAATTGGTAAATAGAGGGCCAGAGATGGGAGGTGAGTCTTAAAACAAGTTAATGGCAAAAGACAGTCAAGTAACTTTTATTAATGTTAAAGTAATGCCAGCAATAACCCCTCTCCTTTTATTGGCTGATGTCACAGCCCAGACTGGCAAGGGCAGCTGCTGGTTCCTTTCCAGGAGAACGTCATTTTTTAGGTATGGTAACATGAGAGAAAATAGTAAACCAATTTATATGGAAGATTAACTCTTTTAGTATCAAGATGGTATGATTAGAATTTCTTATACAATATTTTGATTTTTCTTCTTTCTCTGTTTTCTGTTCAGCTCAAGAAGAAGAAGGGCAAAATGGAAGTCACACCCATTAATTTGGGGACAGATTATGAATATGGGGTTTTAAATGTTCACCTGACTGCATATGACATGGCCCTGACAGAGAGTTATGCCCAATATATTCACAACCTCTGCAACCATCTCTCTATTAAAGTTGAGGAAAGGTATGAAATGTTCTTGGTATGGTAGCATGCTCTGCTTTGTTGTTATTAAATGAAGTTTGGAGATATAATATACATGTAGTAAATTCTACCCTTTTTAGGTATATAGTTTGCTGTAATCCAAATGTAGAATAGTTCTATTAACCTCAAAATTTCCCCAGTACCCAAGTATAGTCAGTCTCCTTCCCTCTTCCTCTCAAGTCCCTGATAACTACCAAATGATTTTCTGTTCCTGTTGTTTAAAGTTCTCCAGAACATCATGTAAGTAGAATTATACAGAATGTAGCTGTTGTGTCAGGCCTCTCACTTAGCATAATGTGTTTAAGATTCATCCATGTTTTTGCAAGTATTTTATTATAGGCAGTATTCCATTAAGTGGTGGACCTTAATTGGCTTATCCATTCGCCGGTGGACATACATTGGATTGTTTGCAGTTTGCTAGTAATTGTGAATAAGGCCGCCATGAGCACTCTCTTACAGTCTTTGTGGGTTATATGTCTTCTTTTTTCCCAGATACCCAAGACTAGGATTTTGGGTTGTATGGTGAAAGTATTTAACTTTATAAGAAACTGCCAAACTGTTTTCCAAAGTGGCTGCACCATTTTGTATTCCCACTAGCAACATATGAAAGTTCCAGTAACTCCTTATCCTAGTCACAACTAGGATACTCCTAGTCACTCCTTATTCACAACTAGTATTGTGAATTTTTTAAAAGCTATTCTAATAGATATATTGTGGTATCTCATAGTGGTTTTAATTTTCATTTCCCTCATAAAGATGTTGAGCATCTTTTTATGTGCTTATTTGTCTTCTTTATATGTTCAATGATAACATGTCTAAATCTTTTTTTCAAGTCAAAAAGAAAGAATTTTACTTTTATTAGTAGACATTTTCTCCTCTTTTTATTTTTTATTTATTTTTTAAATATTTATTTTTTAAACTTTTTTATGGTGACATTGGTTAATGAAATCTGATAAGTTTCAGCTGTACACTTTTACAATAAGGCATATATATATTTACATTGTGTGTTCACCTCCTATAGTTAGACTTCTTTCTGTCACCACATATTTGACCCCTTTAACCATCTACCTACCTCCTCCCCCTACCTTCTGGTAACCACTAGCCTATAGTCCATGTCCATGAGTCTCTGTTTGTTTGTCCTGCTCATTTGTTGTTTTTAGGTTTATATATCACATATAAGTGATATCATGTGGTTTTCAACTTTTTCTGTCTGGCTTATTTTGCTTAGTATGATTATCTGGAGGGTCGTCCATGTTGTCACAAATGGCAGTATTTTGTCTCTTCTTATGGCTGAGTAATATTCCAGTGTATATATGCACCACAGCTTCTTTAGCCATCATCTATTGTAGGACACTTTGGTTGCTTCCATTTTCTGGCCACTATGAATAATGCTGCTATGAATATTGGTGTGCAAATATCTTTTCAGATGTGGGTTTTCAAGTCTTTGGGGTAATACCCAGTAGAGGGATTGCTGGATCATATGATAGATCAGTTCTTAATTTTTTGAGGAACCCCCATACTGTTTTCCATAGTGGCTGTACCAATTTGCAGTCCCACCAGCAGTGTGACCAGCAGTATGAGGGTTCCTTTTTTCCGCATCCTCTCCAACATTTGTTACTACTTGTCCTGTCAATTATAGCTATTCTAACAGGTGTGAGGTGATATCTCATTGTGGTTTTGATTTGCATTTCCTTAATAGCTGGTGATATTGAGCATCTTTTCAAATATTTATTGACTATTTTCCAAATGTTTTATCTATTAAGATTTTTTTTAAATTACTGAGTTATTCAAGTTTTTTAAATCTATTTTTGGATACCAGTTCTTTTTCAGTATCTGTTTTGCAAATAATTTCTCCCTGTATGATTTATCTTATTATCTTTTTTTCTGAGTCTTTTGGAGAACATAAGTTTAAGTTTGATGAAGTTCTATTTATCAATTTTTTTTTATTCTTCATGCTTTTAGTGTCTTTGTCTAACCCAAGATCACAATGATATTCTCCTGTGTTTTCTTCTAGAATTTCTACAGTTTTAAGTTTTACATTTAGGTCTGAGATCCATTTTGAGTCATATCTGTATATGGTATGAAATATGGATCAAAGTTATTTTTTTATGTAGCTATCCTTTTGTTAAAAAGATTTTCCTTCTACATTAAATTGTCTTAACACCTTTTGAAAGTTAATTGTATGTATAAGTCTATTGCTATATTCCATTCTGTTACATTGATCTAATATATCTGTGCTTATACCAATATCACACTATCTTGATTACTATAGCCTGCTTCCTGAAACTACAAATTTGTTCCTTTTCAAAATTATTTTGGCTAGTTTAGGTTCTTTGGTTTTTCATAAAATATTTAGAATAGTTTGTTGATTCCTACAGAAAGGAGCCTGGGAGAATTTTGTTTGGATTGTGTTGACTCTGTAGATCAATTTGAGGAGAACTGACATTTCATCTATTTTAATTCCTCTGTTATATTAATGGTATATCTTCCCATTTATTTAGGTATTCCTTGTCTGCTCTGCTTTTCATTTACCCTTTGGTTTTGTTAGAAACTGTAGGGGAGAAGAAATAACATTTACTAACTACCTACTCCAGGCGAGGCACTTTACATATCTTATCTCAGTGTTTCAGAAAGTGTGGGGAAGCCCTATGGTTTGCCTTAAATTACATTAAATCACCTGGTGAGAAATTTCATCATTGCTTTTTAATTCTCATTCAACCTAATTGTCTTAAGGAGTAATTCTTAGTGTGGTATGTCCTTAACCCTATTCTAGGACTTCCTAATCTTTATAACAGAAAGGGGACCTCTGGCTCAGCCTTCGGCTAGCACTAGTATCTAGCTAGAATTTTATAACATTATTGTTTTCATTATATTTATTTTTAACTTACCTTTGATTTATGACTGCTAATACTAGTTTTTCATTTACAGTATAATATAAATCCAGGCTTGTTGAGATATAATTTATATTCAGTAAAAATTCACCCTTATAGTAAATAATTTCTATGAGTTTTGACAAATACACACAGTATATACCATCATAATCAAGATATAGAACATTTTGATCATCCCAAGAAGTTTTCCCCACCTTTGTAGTCAGTACTTCCCCCACCCCCAGTCTCTGGCAACTACTGATCTATTTTCTGTCCCAATAGTTTTGCCTTTTCCAGAATGGCACGTAAGTGGAATCATACAGTATTTTTTCTTGTGAGTGTGGCTTCTTTCACTTAGGATAATGTATTTGAGATTCATCCATGTTGTTGCTAGTATGTTCCTTTTTGTTGCTGATTAGCATTTAATTGAATGGATATATGTTTGTTTATCCATTCATCAGTTGAAGGGCATTTGTGTTGCTTTTAGTTTTTAGCAATTATGAATATAACCACTATAAACACATACAGAACATAAAGTTTTCATTCCTCCAGGAATGTGATTGCTGGGTCAAATGCTAAGTATAGTGTATGTTTAAATTTATAAGAAACTGCCAAACTATTTTCCAAAATGGCTATACCATTTTCTTTCTCAATTAATGTAATTTTCAGTTGATTTAAAGAAAAATATTTAATAAATAATAGTTTGGGTGGTTTGCCATTGCAATAAGGTTATACATGACACAATATGTGGATATGACAAAAAATTATACTTTCTTACTCACTAGGTAAATATTAGTATATTCCCATCGTACAGATGAGGAAACCAAAACTCAGAATGGCCAAAAGTCACATAGCTAGTAAGTTGCTTGGATTTAACTTAGTTCTGCCTGACTCCAATATTTTTAATTATATAGAATCTTATTTTAAGTCCTTAAGCCAAACTTGAACTTTTGAACCTTTTAACTTAGAGTACAGCTGTGCTAAATGTGCTCTTTGGAAGACTGGATAATAAGGTATGATTTTAGCTCTCACACCTGATAGTACTTCAATTGTTTTAGGTCTAACAATGTGCTTTATTTTTTTCTGATGCCCCAGAGAGTTGGTTGCTCTTATAGCACTTGACACACACCTCTATCATGTCACTTAATGCTTGGGGCTGTAATGATCTATTCATGTGTCAGCTCCCTTTCCCTACTGACTAGATGGGGACTGTGTTCTTTATTTTGTCAGCACCTAGCATAGGGCCTGCCTGCCACATGGGAGACATTAAGCTATTGTTGAAAGAATGACAGGTTCTTGAATGTGACTACAAAATTCCAGTTGTGTGGTATATATTTTCTAAAATTTAATGACTATGCTATTAATTAATTAATTAAAAATGATTGATTGAGACTCTTCTTGCTATGTGGGTGACATTGTACTAGATATTCTGACTGGAGGATGCTAAGGTGAATGTCCCTGATTTCAGGGAGTGTGTATATGTGTATGTGCACACATACACAGGAATAATTACAATGTTTACAGAAGATGGTAAAGGAAAAATAAAGTACAATGAAATGAAATCCTACCATTTGCAATGACATGGATGGACCTAGAGGTTGTTATGCTGAGTGAAATAAGTCAAAGATAAATACCATATGATTTCACTTATATGCGGTATCTAAGGAACCAAATGAACAAACTAATCAAAAACAGACACAAATATAGTGGACAATTTGGTGACAAACTGAGGAGAGGGGGTTTGGGGGGCAGGGAGAGTGAGGTGAAGGGTTAAAGAAGTACAAATTAGTAGTTGATAGTTGGGCATGGGGATGGGGAGCATGGCAGAAGGAATGCAGTTAGCATTAATATGATGGCTAGGTGGAGGTTCAGGGGAGGAAGGGAGCAATTGGGGGGATCATTTTATGAACTATATAGAGTCTAACCAATGTAATATATACTTGAAACTAATTTAAATAAATAAATATGAAAAAGAATTTTAAAAACAGTATGTCAGTTCAAGGAGTAGTATAAAAATTTAGAGCAATGCATCTCAAAGTACCATCCAAGAAGTTATTAAAAGCTTATGCCAAAATGAACATTAATGCTTTTCTTCCTTCATCAAGGTCTTGCTATTGAAAAAAATGTTGGCTGAATTTAATAGTGTATTTAGTGACTGTTGTATGTTCCTTATTTTATCCTGGACTAATAATAAGCAGCTTGTCTTTGGACTACTATCTGAATAACAGAGTGCAAGCTCTGGAATCGAACTGCCTGATTTAAATTCTGGTCCTACCAGTTATTGGCAATATGACCTTGGGAACTTCTGAGCCTCAATTTCCTCATATGTGTAATGGAGATGATGAATTTCTTATTTCTTTGAGTTTTGAAAATTATATAGATAGTATATGATAGCACTTAGCAGAGAGACTGGCACATCACACCACTCTGTAAATAATAATAATTAATAAAGAGATTGTTTTCAGCTGGCAGGGATTAGGGATTCTTAGCTGTTCTGGTGGCCAAGAGGCATTAAATGCCATTTATAGAATGTTATCATATCTACAGTGGATCAACTCCCTGGAAAAGTGTTTTAAATTTTCAGGAAGACTTTTTAAAAGGTGCGGTTTTTAAAACCAGGCTATGAATAGTTCTGGCTGCATTTGAGTAAAGACAGGAAGGCAGTAGCATTTGTTGAGCAACTACTATCAGCCAGCCACTCTGCTAAGTTTTTTTTTGTTTGTTTGTTTGTTTTTTTGTATAATGTTACTTAATTCAAACAAGTACTTTGCACATAGTGAATGAGAGCTTGGTTCTGGAGCCAGACACTGGTTTTTTTTTAACTCGTACTCTGCTGCATTCTTATTGTGTGACTTAACCCAATAAACAGTTGGGCAGTTTACTTAACCTCGTTGTGTCTTAGTTCCCTTTGTAAAATGGGGTTAATAAAAATACCTACCTAAAAAGACTATAGTAAAAATTAAGGGATTTAATATATTTAAAATGCTTACAACAGTTCCCAGCAACTCTTGGCTGTGATTATTATATTTAAAGCTTGCCTATAGTCATACACCTAATAAATAGCAGAGTCCAGATTTGAGCCTACTTTATTTTTTTTCTTCAAATTCTCAATTCCTCCTAACTGGTTCTCTACAGAGCTTTCAGTGTGATCTTTCTAGAATGGAAATATGATCATGTCACTCCCATGCTTAAAATTCTTCCATGGTTTCCCATTCCTTTAGGATCAAAATTAAAGTTTCTCACATGACTTCCTAGATATCCCATGGCCTGAGCTTGCCTCTCTTACCTCAACTCATACTTCCTTCTTCCTCTCCAATTACACTGGCTTTGTTTTTGTTCCTTTCTACCTCATGACCTTTTTGCATACACTCTCTAGAGTTTATGAAACTTTCCCTTTGACCTAACACCTGTTTTTTCCTTAGGTTTCTTCTTGAGTGTCATTTCTTCAGAGAACCTCATTAAGTTATGTCCTCATGTTATTTATTTAGTAGAAGTGAAGATTGTGTAATTTCCCTTCCATAGCAGTCATTCTTTACCCTTGTAATTACTTGACTTGTATTGGTCTTCCTTATTAGATTCTCAGATCTATAAGGCAAGGATTGTTTTTGTCTTCATCAGCAGTCTAACCCTAAGTAAGACCTTGCCTAGTACCTGACACATAGTGGATACTGAATAAATATTCGCTGGCTTGGACTGAGTTCCAGTAGACAGAGAAATGACTCCTAGTACAGCAGAATGAATGCTCTGCTACTTTTTGCCTCTTTCCTGGCTCTTTGCTCCAAATAGCACAGAACATAAAGAGATGTTTGTTTTCAGCCGCTCACTTCTCTGCATTGATTAAGATTTTTAGACTATTGTATTCTCACCACCCAGCTTTTCAGAGATGAAATGATTTTTCTTTTCTTCTGATTTTTATTAAATCGTGATCCATTTTTCCTCTGGGAGTGGAGGGTAGGACTCTGACCTTGAGATGGAATGGGGTAGGGGAGCAGTGTGCTGGCTTTTGTTCTATAAATGCTCTGCATTGCTGCAGCTGCAACTTACCCAAAGAAGAAGTGACTTCTCGTGCAGGTCCCTTAATTTGCCTGCCTCTCTTCCTGAGCTATTGCTTGGAGAGATGGAAATCATATTCATCTAGGAGAAGCTTCCAAGCCTAAAGCTGATTTAGCCCCTGTGCTCTGTAGAAAGTAAAAGCATCACTCAGCATCACTCTCTAACTTTTTTTAAAAGTCCACTTACATTGTTTAAAGAGGAGTTATAACTTGTGTGTAGTAGAGTCCACAGTAGACTCTAAGTTCCCTAGAACCTGAGCAGAATCCCTTCTGTCCTTTTCCAGGCAGTACTTCAAAAAGGTAGCATTATTTTGTCATGTTAGGTTGACTATTGAAATTCAGTTATTTCATTTCTTCCCTTATGTTTTTTACTATGTGATCACCCAAGTAATGTATATTGTAGAACATTTGGAAAGTACAGAAAACTACAGACACTAAAGGAAAATACTCAATGGCCTATTCTACTTTGACCAGAGTTCCCAGTATTTATAAAACTATGTCTGATTTTTCTATTGGCTCCCTTTGAGAGTTGCTCATGCCTCCTTGCCTTTGTAGATAACTGCTGCACTTTTTTGGAATGCCCCCTGGGTAAACTCCTTTTTGTTCATTTCTTACATCTTGGTAAAGCACTGCTTCACCTATGGAGCCCTCCCTGAGGCCCACTTCTTTCCCTCTTGTCTCTATAATATTTAGTTCATACCTATTATTGTCTTTATCTTACTATAGTGAAGATGTTTGTCTACTTACCTGTCTCTCCAAAACATGTTTAGTTAGTTCCTTTAAAGCATAAGCTGCATATTGCCCACCAGAGTGCCTAAGATAGACAGGCTCTTCATAAAAGCTTATCAAGTGAATGAATAAATAACTAAATCAGTGAAATCTTGCTAAAGTAAGTGTTGAAGAACAAAATGTATGCTCAGTGGCAAGAATGGACAACTTCTACTTTAGTCATATCTGCAGAATGTCAAAAAGGAAAAATAGCATTTATAGTGCTTTTACATAGTTCTTTTACTTGCTCTTGAATTGTGAGAGGCCATCAGAGATTTTGCTGAAAAGTGGGAGGGAATGTTATCTAGGGAGGTTGCCTGGAAGAGTTTGTAATACCTAGCATTTACTCACTATTTTTAAGAGCAAGTGAACTGGCACTTGTAGCCATAGTATGCTAGACAACAACCCAATGAACTAGGTAATACTATCTTAATTTTATAGCTGAGGAATGAGATTCCAAAAGCTGAATTAATTTGTCCAAGGTCAAACAGGTTATAAGTGATTAAATCCAGGACTGTCATGTCTCTAATCCATTTTCCCACTATAGCCATCCATCTGTAGATGGCCGTTGCCCCTGCTATTAATTAATAAAACTTTGTGTGACATGGAAATTCGGGAATTCTATTATTATTTATATTGTTTAATTAACTTTTTGATAAGATGAACACAACACTAAGCCATATTTCTGTGTAGCCATCAGTCCTATCTCATCACCACATTTGATCCTCACAATAACCTATTGATAAAGGCCTAGACTGTAATCCTCTTTCTATGAAGGAACTGAGGCCCAGAAGGGGAAGTGACTCGCCTTAGTAAGTATTGTTAATAAGTGGCAGGGCCAAGATTTGACACCAAGTCCAGTGTTCTTTTTACCAAATAATGTAGATCTGCTGAAGCTGATTATAGTAAGCATAGACTCTATAACAGTTATTCTCAACCTGGGGACATTTAACAATGTCTGGAGATAATTCTGATTATCACCACTTGAGGGGAACTACTGGTATCTGGTGGGTAGAGGTTAGGGATGCCAAGGGCCAGTTCCCCACAAAAAAGAATTATCTGGTCTAAAATGTCAGTAGTACTATGGCTGAGAAATTCTGCTCTATAACGGTTGGGTTTAAGGCCTAATTTGTCCAGAAGAGGGGAAATACCTGAAGTTAACTTCCAAAGTAAACTAGTGATGAGCCTGATTCTTTTAGAATTGGCTATTCTTTTAGTTGCAGCAAATACTTATTAATCATCAGGTTTTATTCAGTGTTATATTAGGCAAGATTAGGTATGCAGAAAGGCATTAGACAAGTCTATCCCCTCAAGGAGTTTAGAGACTTCTAGAGGAGTTTTAAGAGCACGTGGTTACTTTGCTGTGGCTGCAGATGACAGCCTTAGATCCCAGGAGCTCTCTCTCACTAAGGGACTACCCTGACTGCAGGGCTGCTGCTGGCTTAAGGGAACCCTCCCTAGAGCTGACTCTTCCTTCCTACAGTTATGCGATGCCCACCAAAACCATGGAGGTGTTGCGGCTGCAGGACCAAGGTAGCAAAATGTTCCTGGATTCAGTTCTTACCATCCATGAGCGAGTGGTTCAGGTAGGCACTCTAGGAGAAACCTGAAATGTACCTTGCCTCTCCTGGTTCTTCTCTGTCCATTTTTCCTCCTTTTACCATGCTCCTCTCTTTTGCCTGCCTCTTGGATATTCTCCCAAGTTTCTGTTCTTGATCCTGCCACTTCTCCTTATGTAATACCCTCCCTCTATACATTCTCATTCATTCCCCTGGCCTCAGTGACTTAATTATATACTGATAACCCCCAGATATATATCTCTAGTCATGATCTCTTGGTTGAGCTTCAAACCTGATATCCAGTTGTCTACTGGACTTCTCCACTGGGGTGTTCCCCACTCAGTGTTTACATAACTAATTGTAGAGGGATTGATGTTCCTCTTTTTTCTGTAATCTCCCCATCTTTAAGCCTAATGATTGACCCTTCTTTGCTCTCCAATAGCCATTCCTTCACCAAATTCTATAGCTTCCATTCTAAATATCTTTCAGATCCGTTTACTTTACCCTCATACAGATACGATCATGTCACTGTCCTGCTTAAAATCCTACAGTGGCTTCTCTTTAGCTCTAGCAGTGGTTCTGTCTTTTCAATGCAGAGACAGATGGCTGACAACCTTTACCACTATGAGTGCCCAGAGCTATTAAAATTCTCACTTAATATCACCCTCTTTTTTTATAACACCTTTATTGAGAGTTTTATTCATATGCAATACAATTTACCCACTTAAAATGTCAATTAAATGGATTTTAGTAATTCACAGAGCATGCAACCGTCATCACAGCCTGTGTCAGAACATTTTCATTACCCCCAAAAGAAACTTTGTACCCAATAGCAGTCACTTACTCCTCTTTCCCTATCCCCTCAACACTTTGCAGCCACTAATCTACTGTCTGCCTCTATGGTTTTACCTCTTTTGGACATTTCATTTAAAGGAACTTGTACAATATACAGCCTTTGATGTCTGGCTTCTTTTGCTTTTGCTTAGCATAATGTTTTCAAGGTTCATCCATGCTGTATAATGTATTAATACTTTATACCTTTTTATAGCCAAATAATATTCCAATGTTTGGACATCACCCCTTTATGATCCACTTAAGAAACTTATCAGCAAGGTAATGAGAGGAATGTTAAAGTAGTAACACCTTAAATCTGTTAATTTTTAAAATAATTAAAGTACTTAAATTTTGGTTCTTTAATTATTAGGAATAAATTGAGATTCATCTTATGACAAATCTATTTTGCCACTGAGGCCCATAAGATATAGTTTGAACTCTTCAGATTAGCACCTAAGGGCCTTCATGATTCTCCTGCTTTTCCTCTTTACACCTCATTCATTCCCACCACACATAGAACTAGTTTTAATTCCTTAACACTGTGCTATGCCCCCACATTTTACTGAATATTGTTTCCTCTGCCTTGAAAACTCCCACCACTACTGTTGAATTCTTCCAGGTTACTCCTGATTTTCTGTAAGACTCTGCCCACATATTACCTCTTTGGGAAGCTCTCTTTGATCTCCCCTGATCAAGTTACACAGGTATTTCACCAATGTTTCTGCAGCCCCTTTCATGCCTTTCTACCACAGGTCTGATTCACCTCGGCACAGGGTCTGACACCGGCCTGGTCCTGGTCTGTGTGGGTTAACCTGAGTTGAATCAAAATGTCATACTGGACTTGATAACCTCTTTGGTCCAGTTATGACATCCATTGCCTACAGGAGCAGATATTGTCCATGACCATCTCAGCAAACAGATACCTTGGCAGATAGCAAGTGAAATCCAGTAAAGGCTGGGCTCCAAGGACGCTCACTTTTGAGCTCATGCCATGTTTTCCCAATCACCTAACTTTTAGTGCCTCTTACAGTATCTTCTTTCCTTTTTCAGATCAGCGGTTTGAGTGCTACATTTGCAGAGATTTTCTTGGAAATAATCCAAAGCAATCTTCCTGAAGGAGTCAAATTGTCAGTGAAGGAGGTAGGTGCTAGTTTTAGAAGAGGCCCCCTGATGGCCCACCTGTACTAAAAATATAGTTGAGATAATCTAGACTGCCTGGCTTTAGAAACAGTAAAGAAATGTAGATAATTTAGCCCAGATAATAATCAGGAAATGTGTGCAAGCTGGTATTACTGTGATCATTATTCTGGCTCTTCAAGGATGATGCTTTATGAACCATAAGCTGAACTCCATCACAGCATCCTGATGTTAGGTGTGAGCCTATTCCACCCCGCAATTCCCTCCCTTCAAGCAGCTGTGTAGCAGAAGGAGCATGGTTTAAGATCATATACAGTATAACTAATCAGAACACAAACAAGAAATGTACGTTAGAGAGAAATTTCCTCGATCTTCAAGGCTTGGCAGTAGCTGGACTGAAAATATTTGGTAAAAGATGCCATTCAGAAGGAAGTTCGGCATGGAAAACTTGGACTACATTAGGAACCTTAGCCTAAATACTGAGTTGTTTGGGTCCTGTTGCCAAGATGATCCTTATGACACAGATACAGGTCATCTTAACTGATACCATATGCTTCATTTAGCTTCCTTGTCCTGAGTCTTGTTAAGCTTGTTAAGCCTCTGCTTTTATTTGGGTTTCACATAGGTCTGTATACAAAGGAAAATATGCTTGTCACGCTGACTTGAAATATTTCAGTCGCAATGTCTGTTATTTCCTATTGTAATGGAGAATTTTGGCATTCTCCCTCTTTTAAGTGTTTCTTTGGGATACTTATAGCATTCTGACATTAGTTCTTTATAAGTCTGTCTTCTCTTACTGACTGTAAGTTCAAGTCAGGGAGGAAGTCCAATTCAGCTTTGAATCTTTGGTACCTAGTACAAATCTGGTACAGAATACTCAGTAAAAGTTAGCTGAATCCAATTCATTCTCTATGGAGCTGGCTGATGGATCCTTTTTGATGCTGTGCATATGTGCGTAACTGAAAGCTGTGTAGTAATTCCCACTTTTTTTCTTCCCAGCACACTGAAGAAGACTTCAAGGGAAGGTTCAAAGCTCGGCCAGAGCTGGAAGAACTGTTGGCCAAGTTGAACTAATTCATTATAGACTCTTTCATGCCAGCATTAGTGATACTGAGTGCCAAGGGAAAGAGCTTCCTGGGTAGTCAAAATTAAGCAGGAGACTCTGACCCTTAGATATCTTAAATACCCATACCCATAGCCAGGAAGCCTTGTCTCCTCTGTGGAAGAGTATTTACCAATTGTCACCACTTTCCTCTGAGCCAACCCCAGGTATCCTCCATTTAATAAAAATATGCTGGTAATGGGCGTTGTTTTGTTTTTTTTTTAGAAGTTATTTATTGAGGTGAAATTCACATACCACAAAACTAACCATTTTAAAGTGAATAATTCAGTGGTATTTAATACAGTTACAGTGTTATACAGCCATCTCTGTCTAATTTCAAAATCTCATTGCCTGCTTTTGTAAATAAAGGTTTACTGGACCACAGCTCATTCGTTTACATATTGTCTATAGCTGCTTTCACACTACAGTGGAAGAGTTGAGTAGTTGTGACAGAGACTGTAAAGCTAAACATTTATGTGGCCTTTTATGAAGTTTGTTAAACCCTGATCAAAGTCATTGGTCCTCAAATTTAAGCATGCATCAGGATCACCTAGAGGGCTTTTTAAAATACAAATTACTAACCACTGATATGTTATGAAAATATAGAATTCTAAACATTTTAAAGACTTTAAATAGAAATTTTAAAGTATTAAAATAAAAACTACAAAAAAGAAAAAACAAACACAAATTGCTAGACTCCACCGCCCAATTTTTTGATTTAGTAGATTTTGAGTGAGGGCCCAGAATTTGCACTTTTTACACGTTTCCACATGATTCTGATGATACTGCTGGCCCAGGGTTTCCTCTTTGAGACCCAGTAGTCTAAATAACCCCTAATGTTTTTCCTATTTTGAGCATTAGAACATTCATTCTTTTGTATATAATAGCTATTACTTATTGAACTAGACCCTGTGCTAGGTACTGCATTAGCTCTAAAACCCACAATAGTTTTTTAGGTGTATATTGTGTATGGTATCTGTGTGTGTGAAAATGTGTGATTGCATATGAGTATTTGAGAGCATGAATATATCTCACATTTATTGAGCCTTTGTTATGCTATACACTTTATACAGATTATCCTTGAGGTTAATGGTACTATCCCAATTTTACATATGGAGAAATTGAGGTTTAGGGAGATGAAGTGACTTCCTAGAGTCACACAGCTAATGGCGATAGACCTTGTACCCCACTGCTTCTGTGGTATACCCCTACAGAGAGGTTTGGGGGAGCTCAGAGCATTTTTGTATTCCATGCACTTTCTGAAACTCATCAGTTTTAGTCCTTAAGATATTTTAGTTTCTTTCGCCTTGGTCTCCAAAGGCAACAAGAGGAAACAGATTTTCTCCCAGAGTCTAACACTGAGGGAGGGCTGTCAGGATAGCAGGTGCCCTTAGTTCAAATGCTGCTCTGAATTTAAATTGAAGGTTCAGCAGGCCAGGACTTCTAAGTGAATCCCACTGGGTATGTGGGCAGAGTTTTCCAGGTGAGGACTGATATTTTGGTTGTAGAATTGCTCATTGCTGAGTCTCCTTTGGGGACGATAAAAGAGCAGCAGCTAATGGATGAATGTGAAGTTGGGAGATGAGTAGTGACATAAAGATAAAAAGGTGAATAAATACATGTATACATACATACACACGCCACCCCCATATCACATGGGCAATGGGCAATGTCACACGGACCCCCTTTGGAACCTGGAATACAGTCTTTTCCAGTTCCCCACTTTTCCTTATTATCAAATCGTGAAAGCAGGACAAGATGTTATAAATTGGCAAGCTATTAAAGCTGAAGGACCTTGGGATCCAGTCAGCCTAACTCTTTTTGGCAAGTACAGTTTAGGTGCCCAGGAAGGGCAAAGCTTTACCCAAGTTCACAGGGCACCCCATTAGCAGAGTTGCAGCAGGATTCAGATCTCTTGATTCCCAGTCCATCTCTATCATATCACTGGGGGATGAATCAGGCTTCTCTCTTAAACAGGAGACAGTTGGGTTTTGTTATCTTGGAGCTCGTGTCACTGACTTAGTTCATGATTTACCCTCTTGTGAGAGTCAAAGAGCTTTGTTGATTCATGATTAGTCTGCCCTGAGACAAATGAAAATTGTAATGCCTTATCCTGGTGAGAGGGACAGAAGATATTCTGGTTGCTAGAACCTCAGGAGTTATAAAACAATTATGAGCTTTATTTGACTGGACAAGGCTCAGAGGGAAATCAACTGTCATATGGACTTTCACGTGGCAATTAAATCGAATAAGATGCAAGTTTCACAGCTCTAGGTTGAAAAATATCTTCCCTTCCTCCCTGAAACAACCTATTATAAAGAAGCAGGTAAACATTGGCTATTCCTAGTTTCTACATTACTTTTGAGGCTTCAGGTGTTATTTTAATCTCATTAAACCTGTTTTCTGACCTATTAATGGGGATAATTCCTTTTAGGCATTTGAGATGGAGATAATGTATATAATGGTCTAGCAAGTGCTCAGTAAATGTTAGATTACTTTCCCTTCTAAACTTCTTCAGAATACCTTTTGGATAGATTTTTTCCATTGAGGTATAATTTATATATAGTGAAACACACAGATTTTAAATGTTTATTTGATCAGTCTTGAAAATGCAGCCACCCATGAAACCTATACTTCTATTAAGATAAAGAACATTTTCATCACCCTAGAAAGTACCCTTACATTCTTACATTTTCCCCCAGAAACTACCACTAATCTCATTTCTATTGCCGTAGATGAGTTTTCCCTGTCTAGTACTGCATATAAATATCAGTCTGTAGCCTTTTGTGTCTGACTTCATTCATTTACCCTAATGTTTTATCTATGTTGTTGTATCAATAGTTCATTCCTTCAGCATACTTTTAGTTTTGATTGCCTGCATTAAGGTTAAACTATGCCCAGTACTGCTGTAAAAACACAAAAGATAGGCAAGAGAGGAGGAAAGGTCGAAAACCAGGAATCAGAATAGCTGGGTTCTAGTTTCTATGTTCTATCAGTAAATACCTTTGGAATAATCTGTTTTAGTCTTCATTTTACAGATGAGTTAACTGGCCCTGGAGGGAAGAGACTTGTCCTGGGTCACCCGGTTAACCAGTGATAGCCAGGTCACTCAATTCTTGGTTTAGCGAACATTACTTAGATTTTTAGAAATGGATTTTTATGTAGATCAGTAATTTTCAAGAAAGAAGGGTCAAATGAGCAGTTTTCTTAGTTAAGGCCAGTAGATTCCTCAGCTTCATGTGTTAGCCCCTTTCCTCTGGCTGAGAAGGCCTTGTTCCCTCACCATAGAGCCTAGAAAATGTGAGTTTTGGATTTCTGAAAAAGGTCTGCTTTGGTTGCAGAGGAAATGGAGTCTGGATATTTTGGCCATTCAGACACCATAGAAATGCTCCTGGTCCCCACTTTTTCTAGGATGTAAAGTGTATTTAAGGAAAGCTCTCTGAGCATGCATTGGGCATGTGTAAAACTAGACCTGCTGGAAGGGCAGTGCATACAGAGGCAGCCAATGTGCCTGTGTCTGTAATCTTTTTGCCATTTTTGTCTTCAAATGTTTCTCTCTGGAGAATCTGAAATGATTCATTTAGTTCTTATAATCGCCCTGGAATGAGTTTCATTCTCAGACATTTCAGGTTTAGGGAATCAGCTCACCATTTAAACATAATACTGACTCTGAAGAATGAAAATTATTCAGAAGATAGCTGCTAGAGAAGAAAGGATCCCTCCCACTTCCTCTGCCTGCTTTAAGTCCCTGTTGGAGCAGAGCAGGGAACCCCAAGCATTCAGCAGAGCAGGAGAGTGTTAAGATTTCAACTTGGACTTACTCTGGCTCTCTTTGGATTTCTACAGTCAGCAGCCCAGGACTTAGTCTGGCAACTTTACCTAAGAGGGGGAGTATGGGAGGAATTTCACTACTCAACTAGTAAAACACATCATAGTGCACCTTTGGACTGAATATAGGGCATGTCCCCGGCCAAAGCTCTTGTAGGGAAGAGTCAAATCATGAGTCTGCCCTAGGCCTAACCAAGGGGAAAACCAGGCAGAGGGTCTCTCCACTCATTCCTGGCACAGATTAACTGTAGATTGTACAGGGACAGGAATTAACCACTTTCAACTCCAGCTCTATGGCTGTGGGCGGCATAGCTGAGACCAAAATAAACAAAAAACAAAAACCAAACAAATAAAAACATACCTATCTAGAACACAGTGGGGAACTTGCACTGGTTAAATGTTTTTGTAAAGCAGTAAAAAAAGGTAAAGTAATATTTACATAGTAAATATGGTTTCTTACTGTGTGTTAAGCCCCATACTAGGCACCAGATGCTTATGAGAGAGCAGAGCAGAAAGCAGCATAGATGTTAGAACAAGACACACTTGGAGGATAGTGGGATTTGAAAGAATATCAGAGATTGAGAGCACAAACTCTGGGACCAGACAGCCTGGGTTAAATGCTCCATAAGTATTAATAGTTCAATAAATGCTATTACTTATAGCTCATTTAATTATTTTTGTACACCAATTAAATAGGAATTATTCCCATTTACTTGAGGAAAGAAGTTTAGGTGACAATAGAGCACCTTTGCCCAAATACATTGTTACCCACCCACTGTTAGCTCCCTGTCAGAGCTGGAGCCTCCCAAAACTTGCTTCCTCCACTTAGCTGGTTTAGAAGCCATTCCTCTCTGGAGGTCCTTCCATCCATCCTCTCTGCTAGAGTCTCTCCACCTTGTGGCCTATTATTTCTATTTTAATTACACAAAGTAATACATAGATACATTCTTATTGTAAAAGATTTGACTATATAAGCAAATAGAATCCTTATTGATAGAATGAAGGTCACATTGTGACCATTTATTCACTATTATAAACAATGCTGCAATGAACATAATAATATATACATCTTGTAAAATGTTTTTGAGGATTCCTAATAGAGGAATTGCTGTTTAAATATTTAAAATACTTACAGATCCCTCCAAAAGCTTTATGAAATTATGATCTCTACAATAGTGTGGATGTGTTTCTCTCCATCCCCACCAATACTAGTCATTATACATTCTTTTGATTTTTGTCAAGAGGATCAGCTAATAATAGTTTTTAAAATTTGCATTTCTCTTATTATTAATGATGTAGAATACATTTAAATTTTCCTGTTTTGGGGGCATATTTTACTGTTCACTTTTTAATTGGGCTGCTTACTTTTTCTTGCTGATTTCTAGGTACTTTTCATTTGTTGCAGATGGTAATCCTTTGTTAAATCTTACAAATGAGTAATATCTACTTTATCTTCAAAGATTCAATCCAACTAAATCCTTTCCTTCCTTGAAATTCTTGCTGAAAGCTCCAGTCCACACTACTCCCTGATGACTCACAACACTGAGCTCAGATTCATCTTTACACACACACACATACACACCTAGTCATCCCTTTCTACTTGAAGGCTGAAATTGGATTATATTGTTCTTTAAACTGGTATCCCTCCTATCTTCTCCCCTACTTCTCTCCTCCACAAATACCAACACAAAGTAGCATTAGGGTCTACTATACTCTAGATTTGTATTTCTAATATATAAAAATATGAGGTGTGTGTGTATATATATATATTCATATATACACATATATATACACCCACAATCAAGAAACATTACTGATGATGATGAAAGCAGATATCCCTTTGCATTCCAGCTTCTATGACAGTGGTCACTCTCCCAACTTCTTTCCATTCCCAATGACTTAACAGGGCAAGGCAGAAAGTAATAGAATGGGTAATGTAGTTGCATGGAAGCCAAATGAGGAGTGGTGGTAACTTATGAACCAGAGTACAGAACTACCAAAAAGAGAAACCATTATTCAGCTCTAGCAAATTGTTGTCAAGTAGGAATATAAGCTCCATGTTGACAGCTTCTCTATTTTTCAAAAGCAGAATATCTGTATTTTATGTTAAATATACTTTTTAAATGTCAAACCAACATTGTGTTTGTTGGGTTAGGAGTATGCTGAGGTCAGACTTTGCATCTATTAATTCAAAAGATTCTGGCATAAGAGAGGCACATGTTTTGTCTTCTCATTTGCTTTTTTCCTTTCATTAGACTGAATAAAACACCCAGAATAACTTCTGAAGACAAAATCATTTATATCCCTGTCAGAAATTAGTTGTTCCACTGTTGTTTTATTTCTCAAACTAGACTAAGCAACATGAAGGCAGAGATATTATTCATCACATCAGTTACCAACAATGCCTGCCACATGAGAAGGTCTCAGAAAAACTGGTTGTTGAATCAGACTAAATAAATGAAAACCTGATTCAGGAAACCAATTTACCTTTAGATTGTGAATTTACTTTTAAGATTCAATGCCCCTGTAATCAGCTCAATACTTGGCACAATGACCCGGGTATAGCATAGAAAAGCATCACTTAACCCCACTCTTTGATTTACAGGGCAAATACTGTCAATATTTAATATTCATGGAACAAGATGGGTGAGGATGTATGAGATCCCACCATGAAAATATGACAGCTCTTTATGGCAGTCATGTCTAAACCCATGGCTGCCTGGCTCTCAACCTCAGTCCAAAAGACTATCCCCAAGTTTTATACCTCTTGGCCCACACTTCCACTGTTTAGGATTTCTTCCTCCCATCCATGACCTCTCTGGGTGCTAGTTTCTGCACGCCATCCTCTGGGGATAGATGGTTTGGGGTCTCAGCTGTGGGTACTGCCTTGCTCTTTCCTCCTTTGCAGCTCTTCCCGCCGCCTTGCCTGCTGTTCACTCATGCAGTCCCTGAAGGCCTGCACCTGTGGCTGGCACTGTCGCCAGTCCTGGTGCTGGGCCATGCACTCCTGCACTGCATAGTGAGAAGCAGCACAGCCAGAGCGGGAAATCAGCTGGTCCAGTGGGTCCTCTTCCTCATCCTCCTTCTTCACCTGTTGGGCCCAGGTATGGCCTTGAGTTGACATCTTTGGGAGTCTCTAGATATCAATGGAGGTAAGGTTAGAGGAGGGACATGATTATATATAAGATTCCTCTATTATAAATAACACTGACCACTACGCTGTTATAAGCTATTTATGCATATGTCTCCCTTTGCAGACTATAAGCTATTTGAGGACAGATAATGGGCCTGGTTCAACTGGGTGCCCCCAGCACTAGGCCAGGCAGAGAGAAGGCCTGCAAAATGGTTTGAACTGAACAGGTTTGAGCTAAAGTATTTGAGAGTGCTTAGCACAACACTAAATAAGCTCGAATGGATTCTAATGGCATTTAAATCGGATGAAATGTCATCTGAAGAAGTGATCTCTGATTCACCCCAAATTAATCTTTTTTCTTTTCTCCAGTTGGCCTTATTCTATTGCTGGAGAAGGATAAAGTTCAACACTTAGGAAAATAGCCAAATATGAGTAGAGTTTGACATATGGGAGGAATGGAGAGAGTTCTGGCTACAGTATACAGCATGAAAGGACCAGAGATGAGTCTGAGAGGCAAGAGTACTTAATGTGAAGCGTATTTGTCCAGACTGTCTTCCCAAGATCATAAATTTCAGAATACCCAGCAGAAGATATCATACAAAAGGAACTTATGAAAGGCTTGAAGAGAAATGACCTCAGCCTTTGTACAAATTTCACCAAGGCAGGCTGTAAAGGAGCTAGGACTCCATAATCCCTTTCCAGTGTCTCTCATTCATTCAACAAATTATCACCTCTCATGTACCAGGCACTGTGCTAGAGTTGAGGATATAGGAGTGACCAGGACAGATATGTTTACTATACAGTGTGTATATATAGCTCATATTGGGAACAGAGTGGAGGAGTGATACCTAATCCAGACAAGGGCAAGAACAGGCAGGGAAAGCTTCCTGGAGAAAGTAGTTTCTAAACTGACATCTGAGAGATGAATAGAAGTTAACCAGAGATGGAAAGGAAGAATATTTCTAGTTAATGGAAGAACAGGGTGGGCAGGTTGAGACAATTTAACATATAAGAGGAATGGAAAGTTCTGTACGACTGGAGAATTTAGAGTAGTATGAGAAAACAAAACGAACTGAACTGGCAAAATGAGAAAGTACCTGATCATAGCCAGGGCTCGTTAGCTATGTTAAGTCATTTGGAGAGCAACAGAGAAGTCATAAAAAGGATTTGAGCGCTCAAGAGCCCACATAAAAGCATTTGCTTTGGAAGCAGTATATAACCTGAGGGGGAAAACGGGCTTTGAAAATAAAACTGGTTCGGAAAACTAGCTTTGTCACTGACACATTGGGTGACCTTGAGCAAATTACTTCATAATCTCTCTTGAAAATTAGAGATATCTACCTCACAGAATCGTTGAAAACTAAACGAGATAATACATGTAAGGTGCCTGGCATGTTCGGAGTTCAATAAATGATAGTTTCTATTGCTGTACATGTTGCCTCTTCCTAAATACACCGTGAGCTCCTTATAGGCAAGGGGCGAACCTCTGACAGCGAGCACAGTGGGGGAGAAAAACGTGCCTTGGATCCTAAGCCAAGAAATCTGGGTTCGAATACCGGCACACGCCTTACGATGCCCCCTTTTCAAATTTCCTCTTTACAGTACTATTTAAGTCGCATAATTACTGTAAGGATTGACATAAGGCTACCAAATGCATGGGATACAACAGGGCTCGGTAAATGCTACCTTACTCTTGTCCCCACACACCCGGCTTCAGTCTCCCTGGCAATGAAAAGAGGGAAGACTCTTGCTCAAAGATTAGGTAGGTCAACTGGTCCGCAGCTGGATCGGGAGACTGGTCCGGACCAGGAAGGCATGGGAAAGGATGGGAAAGCAGAGGAATCCGAGTGGCCGAATCACCTCAGGATCCCGCGCCCGCACAGCCGCTGGGCGCGCCCCCGTGACGCTTCACCGGGCCAGGACGCGGCACGCAGTGCTCACCGAACAGGCTAACAAGGGGACCCGAACGCGCACTCCATCCAGCACGTGGCCTCTGCGGGCAGTGGCAACGCTTCCGAGCCTCCTGCCAGGAACCAGCCTCCGTGGGCAGCGCGCACGCGGAAGTCGGGGGAAGGGTTAGGGAAAGGAAAGGAAGGGACCCACCGCGTGCTTCCATTGGCGGCCTCTCGGTGTCGATCCCGCCCCCCGCCTCGCCGCGGCTCTTCCGGAGATCTACTTCCGGGGAGGAGCGGAAGAGGCGGGCTGGTGAAGGGGTGTGGGGGGGAGTGGCCAAGATGGCGGCGCCTTTGAGGATTCAGAGCGACTGGGCTCAAGCCCTCAGGTGAAACCAGTCCTAGAACCGGGACAGAGGAGGCGGGGAGCGGATGTTACCTTTTCGTTGAGAGACATGCCCAATCCAGGATATCCATCGGGGTTACTTCATCAGTTGTTGAGGGAGCACTGGGAACGAGAAGACTCAAACCCACATGGTCATTGTTTTTCATTCTCAGGAGAGCGATCCTGAAGCTAGGGGAACACATAAGCGATGTGGGATCTCAGAATCAGAGCTAGGATCAATGAGTTGTAGGAAGACAGGAAAACTGGGAGGCAGGAAGCCGAGTCGTAGTCATAGTCATTTAGCAAATATTTATTGGTCGCAAGTGGCACAAGTCCCTGTAGTCACCACCACATTGTCTTTGCGTGATGGAATCTCTGTATCCTCCTCGGTCCCTAGTGGTATAGTAATCATATTGGACCGTTATATTCAGTAAATAATGTAGCACCTACTGTGTCTTGACTCTGACCTAAATAGATGTTCGGTGCAGTTTATATGTGTACTCTAAACTTAAGGTGTGGTTCCTCCCCTAAAACTAACAGCTTAATTGGGAATGCACAGGAAACTGTTAATATGCTTAACATATTTATTAAACATATTCTATGCAAGTTACTACTCTGGACACCAGGATGAGTACAGCAGTGCCATGAATGGCAGCTGTTATTACTATAAAGGTTTTCAAATGGAAACTATAGTGAAGGGGAGCAAAACATTCCTGCACTTAAAATACTTACACCTTACTAAATGGACTAAAATAAAGTACACATTACTTAATACAACACAGAATGTATGATGAGTAATAAAAACATTTAGCGAGGACCGCCAGGTGCCTGTGAGAGAATGCAGGATCAGAATCAGGAAGTAATTTGCCCAAGATCATGTAACTAATAAGTGAGAGAGTTGCTGGCAACCTATGTCTTTCTGTCTTAAAAGCCTAGGCCCTTTCTGCTATAAGGGTATTAGGATGATGAGATATTGATATGGATGATTGGGGAAGTGCATTCTAAAACATGAAATGTCTGTAAGGTGGTAGAACACAGACATTGTATACTACTAGTCTGAGGTTTCAATTCCTGTTTCATAATATTGACATTAAGCAAGTCATTTCTCTGAGTTTCATTTTTTTCTTTAACATGGGGAAAATGAAAGATATATTGTTAAATTGTTGTGAGGATTAATGGTGCTATAAACAAAGTGCCTAGCACAGGGCCTGGCTTACAGTAAATATCTAACTATAAAATAATTCTTGATTTTTCAAAGCTGTGCTACTATAAATAAATAGTGAATTCCCTATTGATGAAATATTTGACCCTCATTTTACCAATGGATATATGCATAACACTAAATTCACTTTATTTCTTCAAATAAAGTTTGTCTTAGAATAATCTATGCCTGGATGAGATGTTATACTAGGTCATGTCTAAGTAGTATGGTCAAACTGGAAATTACATGATTATCTTTATCCGCTTGCATCAGTGTCATCCTTTTCAACAGTTGAGTGAGTCTAATTAGGCTTTGTCTCTCTTCGTAGGAAGGATGAAGGAGAGGCTTGGCTGAGTTGTCACCCCCCAGGTAATATCTTTAAATCTATATGTATTCCCTTTAGAAAAAATGTTTACTACTCCTAGAAGAGAGCTTCCTACTCTCTCCTTGCCCAAACTCCTTGCACGTGCTCATAGTCTTCAAACATTCTTACCCAGTCTGTGCTGTACTAACATCTCCCCAACTTCTTTATTCTAGGGGAAGACCTTCAGGTTGGTTTTCCATTTAGAAGCCATAAACTTATTCATTGAGACATTGCTGATGCATCTTACACAGTCTCTTAGAATACTGATTCCTAGATCTATAGCTCTAGCCCTGACCTCTCTTCACTTTTAAGCAGAGATTGTACAGTTGTTTGCTGCTTGTTTCTGCTTGAAGCTCTCAATGTCGTCTTGAGTTTATCACATTCAAAAACAATCCAAGCAATTCTGTTGTCAAACAGGTTTTCTTTCTTAATTTTCTCATTTCTTAAGTTAATATTATTCTAGACATCAGAGTGTAAAACCTAATCACTTCACCCCACTATATCCAGAGTTCCCAAGTCTTAACAGTTTTTCCTTTGAATGAAACTCCTGTGTTATTCCCATCCATTTATTTGCATAATGTAGTAACATTTTTAAAAAAATTCTTTCTAAATTTGTGAGAAAGTTTTGTTTTACTGATTGTTTTTCATTTCAGATATCTTTGATGTCTTTATATAATAACATATTTCTATGGGAAATAGAGTTTTAAACAGTTTTCTTTTGAGGAAATTGTTTCTGCATAGAAAAGAGAATGGTAACTAGAAGATCTCATAGTCAAAGCTTTTGTTTTATTTCTAAGATAAGAACTTATTGAAGAACAATTTAAATATAGTAAGGAGAGAAGAACTAACTGAATGACCATTGTCTTAGAGGAGAGAGAAGGAGGTTGTGTATATCTAAAAGTCTAAAATGAAAGACGGTGAGTTTAAGTGCAGATGTAAATAAATATGTAGGTATGGACATAGAGAGTATCTTATAGCCTCATTTTTCTTTGTGATGTTGGAGGTGGGGTGAGCTCTTAAGGGAGAGCATTTTTTGTTTTATTTTTTTTAATAACAGTTTTATTGAGTTAAAATGTGTGCTATCTATATGCTAGATGCTTTTATACATATTATTTCTCACAACCCTTCTTTCTCACGATGAGGTAGGTACTGTTAGGATTTTAATTAAGAAAAGAAAACACCCTTATTGAGATATAATTCACATACAATAATGTTCAGCTTTATAAAGTGTGCAATTCAGTGGATTTAGTATACTTACAGAGTTGTGTGTCTATCACTACTATCTAATTCCAAAACATCTTCATCACCCCTAAAAGAAACCTTATACTCTTTAGCAGTCACTTCCCATTTCCCCTCCTCCTAGCCCACAGTAACCACTAATTGACTTCCTGTCTCTATGGATTTGCCTGTTTTGGACATTTCATGTAAATGGAATCATACAATATGTGGCTTTTTGTGTCTGACTTCTTTCATTTAGCATAACATTTCCAAGGCTTTTCCATTTAGTAGCATTCATTTCTCTTTGTTGCCAAGTAATATTCTTTGTATAGATACACCACATTTTAAAAAATAATTTTTTTCAGTTACAGTTGACATAAATTATATTAATTTCAGGTGTACAACATAGTGATTACACATTTATATAACTTATGAAGTGGTCATTCCAATAAGTCTGGTACCCATCTGATACCATACATAGTTACTACGATATTATTAACAATATTATAATCTCTATGCTGTACTTTATGTCCTTGTGACTGTTTTTATAACTGGCAATTTGCACATCTTAATTCCTCCCCCTTTTCACCCATTCCCCCAACCCTCTTTCCATCTGGCAACTATCAAAATGTTCTCTTTATCTGTGTGTTTGTTTCTTTTTTGTTTGTTCATGTTTTAGACTCCACATATAAGTGAAGTCATATGGTATTTGTCTTTGTCTGACTTATTTCACTTAATATAATACTGTCTAGGTCCATCCATATTATCGCAAACGGCAAGATCTCACTCTTTATGACTGAGTAATATTCCATTGTGTATATGTATCACATTTTCTTTATCCATTTGTCTTGGTGGACACTGAAGTAGTTTTTATATCTCAGCTATTATAAATAATGATGCAATGAACATAGGGATGTATATGTCTTTTGAATTAGTATTTTGGGTTTCTTTGGATAAATACCCCAAAATGGAATCACTGGTTCCTTATCTCTTGTTATAAAGTGTTTTTTGTCTGATATGAATATTGCTAACTCAGCTTTTTTAATTTTCCATTTGCATGAAGTATCATTTTCCATCCCTATATGTTTATTACTTTCAGTCTCTATGTGTCTTCTAATCGAAAGTAGATCTCTTATAGGCAGCATATGTTTAGGTCTTGTTTTCTTATCCATTCAGGCACCTTTTATCTTTTGATGGATACATCACAGTTTTAATCTATTCATCAATTGATGGACATTTGAGTTGTTTCCACTTTTTGACTAGTAAGGTTTTGAAGGCAGGATAGATGTAATGAGAATTGGTTTCTATGGGGAATAGAAGAGGCAAAAGAACTGCAAAAGTGTGCAGAGTTTGGAAACACGAATTATAGTGGTGCCAGTCTGCACAATTGTGTCTTTTTCTGTAGCAGCAGTCAGCAGCCTGCATGTAGAAATGTAGAAGGTGAGTGGTTGAATTAAAACCAGTTCAATTATATAGAAAAAAACCCCTGAGATTATTTCAGTAATTTTTACAAATGTAGAGAGGTCATTGAGTGTGCTTACAAGAGATTGATTGAAATGATGTACTACAAGGGCCAGAGTGTTGTAACCAAATTGGTATATTAATTGATTCCTCTTTCCCTCTTGTTCTGCCTTATTTTGTTCTTGACATGCCCTCTCTCTGACTTGGAGTTTCCTTTTCCTTATCTTTTGACTAGTCCTATCTTTTTTTCAAGGTTTACTCAAGTCCCACCCTCTCTAGCAAGCCCTCCTATTCTGTGTGAATGCTTGATCATTTTTACTTTCTTACTCCTTAAATTTCAGTTTGGCGCAACAGTTATTTGCTGAATAGTTTCTAGCAACCTGCTAGTTTTGAGCTCAAGAACTTCACAGTCTAGTGTAAAGGTCAGAAATGTAAACAATATGTAATGAGCTGTTACAGAAGTGTATATATAATGTGCAGAATAAGAATAAAGTTGTTTCGAATTCCATTCTACCATCTGCATATATTTATGTATAGGATAATATCAATATTCTTAAGCACATTTTCCAGATTAATGAAAGTTAACTCTTTACTATGAATTATGTGTATATACTGTAGATAAATGCACATATTCATGTTGATCTTCACAGTTCATCCTGGAAGAATTTCATTTCGCAGTCAGTAAAACTGAAGTTGAGATTACTTTAAGCTTTCTCTACAAATGCTATATTATATCTTTAAATTTTTTTTCCCTAGCTTGTAGCCCTTGAGTGTATTCCCTCCTAAATTAGGCTTGCTTAGGCTAATGCTCTTTCTGCTTTGCCTCATTTTTAACACTGCTTTTCTTTCATGAGTCAATTTTCTACCGTCTATACAAATGCCCAAATTGGGTCTTCAAAGAGAAAAATGTTAAATTCATATTATTTTTTCACACATGCTTCTTTTTTGCTATATAGGGAAACCAACTTTGTATGGCAGCCTGACTTGTCAAGGAATTGGCCTTGATGGCGTCCCAGAGGTCACAGCTTCAGAAGGATTTATTGTGAATGAAATAAACAAGGTGGTTATTTTGTCTTCTATGGTAGTACCTATAAATCTACTTCAGATGTTTATACTGTCTATGTATCAGTGTCATCTCCATTTCACTTGTACAGTAGTCACAGTTTTTACTACCTTTGAATGTCGAGTTTTTTTTTCTTTTGTAGTTTTACATAAACTTTTAACTTCATCTTACTTCCCTTATACCAGTGCTGTCTAACAGATAAATAATGTGAGCCACATGTATAATTTAAAATTTTCTAGTAGCCACATAAAAAAAGGTAAAAAGAAACAAGTAAAATTAATTTTAATGACATTTTAATTCTAATTAATTTTAATAATTTAACCCAAGATATTTCAAATATTATTTCAACTATAATTAATATAAAAATTATTAACGAGATAGTTTACATTAATTTTTCCTTATTGAGTCTTTGAGGTCCTGTGTATATTTTACACTTAAGGAACATCTCAATTTAGACTCTAATTTTTTATTGGAAATGCTTGATATATATTTGGGCTTTATAAAATTTACAGTTGAAAACATAGATTCACATACCCAAGTAGTTCCAAACATACTTAAAATGCTTTCCAATAACTGGATCAAATATCAGTTTTTAAATTAAACTTCAAATAAAATTTAAAATTCAGTTCCTCAGTTGCATTGGCTACATTTTAAGTGCTGAATAACCTTATGATGTGGTTAGTACCTACCAAGTCATACAGTATAGCGTTATGTGTCTGGTTGGGCCTTGGTGAAGACCTATATTAATATTACTTAATAATTTTTCTACTTGGTCTTTGAGGTGAGTAAATGGCCAAATTAAGTGTTGCAGAACCCCTAATTTGACTTTCCTGGACTTTCTTGACTCATTCTGATTGCTGCAGTTAATATCTTCTGATGAGATGATTCTCAAAGGGTAAACCAGCCTTTCCTTTTTTTTGTTTCTTTTTTTATGTGTGTAATTAAACTTTTTTAGTTGTAAAATATTTCTGGCATACTGACAAAATAGAGAATACTTTCTTTTTTACCTAAGATTTTAAGCAAATATTCACTCATTACTCTCTGTGCAAGATAATAGGCTACACGTTATTATATATCTTTTATTTACTTTTCATAAACACTTGTGGTATCATAGAAAGTGTCAGAAGATCTGAGTCCAGCTCTTAGTTAACTCTGTCACTCACTAGCAATATAATGTTGGACAAATAACTTATTTCCCTGAGTCTCAGTTTCCTCATCTATAAAAAGATAATATTCTACATCATAGGCTGGTTAGTGGATGTGAAACTACATATGAATGAAACTGTAAGATATTACAAAAATGAATTTTTTATCAAAATAGTCCTTTGGAATTGGCATTTTAAATTTCTCTTTTGCAGATAAGTAGTCAGACTGATTACCCTTAATAACTGTATATTGGAATTGAAACCAAGTTTTATTAACTCCAGGTATAACACCACCTTGCAAGCCTTTGTTTTTTACCCCAGTATTTCACCAGTATCCATCCATAGCCTGGGTGCTGACTTCCTTTCTTCCCTTCATACTCAGGCTCTGATACAATCCTAATCTTCCAACATGATTGCTAATTTCCACTGCATACCTGCTGGGTTAGACAGTAAGTCCTTATGGTTTAGCATTAATTTGTTTCCTAACTGCTGTGAGTCATTTTTTTATTTGATGTTACTACTTTGTTCTTTTAAACAAATCTGTCATTATGCTTAAAACCCTAATCCTAAAGAACAAAAAGTTTGACTTTGAATTCTGTTTTAGTGTAGAGCACTCAAATTCCATGTCCCCCCTCCTGAATTTTGTCTGTTCTGTTTGTTTTGATATCTCCTATAGCTTTTTAAATTATTTTTAATAACAGCATGATTCTCTACTGCTGTTATTAAACTACAGTGGAAGGCAGTTCAACATTTATATTTCTTCATAGTCTGTTTATGGATTAAAGGTTGAATTGCAGAATTCATAAGCAGGAAAATGCATGAATCAGTGTAGTGGCTGATTCTTGAAAGCTTTCATATAATTAGCCTCAAAGAAATGAAGTCTTCTGAGAGCAAACCAATGCTTACAGAGGCCTGAACTCTAAGCTCTCAGAGCTCCTTGTGTCCTTGCTTGGTATTAATATTTAGCTAGGAGAGTAGCTGACACTGTAGTCTCAGGTACAGGAAATAATTCCAAATACAGGTCAGCACTCTGGCAGCTGTATGGGCTTTGTCATGCGGTTAGAAGCAAAAACTCAATTTAATGAAAGGCCTATAGACACCCAGGCATGAATATGCTGGCTAAGAAAATACTGTTTGTATAGATATTCTACTTTTCTTTCTAAAGGATTAGAAGACTGTAATAAGAGCATGTTAATTTGAAACTTTTCTTTCTAATGAACTGTGAGGCCTCTGCTTGTTGTAAATAGATTATTAGCCTTATAAGGAGGTTCAGAAAATCTTGGTTATTGAAGACATTTGCATTACCCAGCACCATTTCCAGGAACTGTAAGAGATAACAGGTTAGGGACCATGTGGTGAGTACAGCTCCTCAGCTCTGTATGGGAGATATGTACAAGTCTTTTATACCTCTACACATACTACCTGGAAACACCAACATACTTACCTGTGATGGTTACAAAGGCTGCCTTTAGCAACTTATGTCACCTGACATTGTTTCTAGGTATAATTTCCTACTATGTCACCAGTGTTATCTTGATATAATCATTGAAAGATACGTGATAATGACTAGGCAGAACACCTGGGGAATTGTAATACAGCTATGACTGTGATGATGACCAGTCTATTTACTATAGTCAGTTTAAGTTTTAGGTGGGAATGGGTACCACAAGCCTTACCACTCTTATAAGATGTTGTAAAAGTGTACCATAATTTACTTTACCGGTTTTCTCTGCTAACTAGATGTCAGTAGTCTTAACATTTTTCCTGAAAGTCCTTATAGGCAGCAAGTTTACTTTCAGTCTAGTCTTTTAGGCCCCAGGCTTGAGGGCTGATGCTGTTTCCTCACGTGTGTTGATTCTTTTCCTTGTCCCACTGCTAATTAAACGTACTGGTATTAGACTTTCTTCTAAAAATTAATGCTCTCATGTTTGTCAGTTATATCTTAGTGTTGGTTTGTCTTCTATGGGGCAGTTTAACATAAAAAGATAATGGCATTTCAGTGATAGCAAATTATATTGCAGCCCCTGTAGTGAAAGATGATAGTTTTTATGGGCTGGGGAAGGAGAATTAGAGAGGAAACACTTCAAAGATGAAAATTTCCTGTTGTCCTCATGTTTTGTTTAAGAGGCTTTACTTCAATTGAGGTAACTTTACTGATGTATTTCATTTTTCTTGCTCTGTTTAGAAAAGCATTCATATTTCATGTCCGAAGGAAAATTCATCTTCCAAGTTTTTGGCACCATACACTAATTTTTCCAGAATTCATGCAAAGAGTGTAAGTATTTTGATAGAATAGCATGTTAATATTTTATCTGCTTGTCTAGTGTTATAAACTTTCATAATTAATGTTTCTTTCATTTACATTTTAAGATAACATAGTTGATGAAGTGTGATATTTAGGACTAGAATATGTATATAAATCCACTCAATGGTAATCTTAGAGAAAGGAATTTTGAAAGAAAATTTCCTTATATATGCTTTAGCAGAGCTACTTTACTGGCTTTTGGATGATGATGATAGTAGCTGACATTTGCATAATTTGCCACTCACTGAACATATCTCTGTCCCTTTTCCTATAGGACAGGTACATTTTCCCAAGTATAGCTTATTGAGGAATAACTTTTAAAGGTCTTTCTGATTAAAGCCCTTTCTATTACCATGGGCTTTTGGAAGCAAAAGTGAGAAATAGGTATATAAACTAATTACATTAAAGCCTTTCACTTATTGTATAGTACATTTTTAACAATAGCTATTTTTTCCCCCTTATTGCAAAACATACTTTTAGTGATAAAAACTTAGGAAACATGAAGAAAGTGAATCACTCATATTTCTGTAACCTAAGAAAGATAACTGTTGTAAACTACTGTGTTTCAGCATCATGCTAATTTTTTTAAGTATCGTTGGTTTATTTGATTCTCCCAATCTTTTTTCTTTAAATATTTTACAATAGGTTTTTACACTATATACTATTTTATAACTTGCTTTTAATTCCTTAATAATACATCATATACATAATTTTATTGTATCTTTTATGCATTTTTTAAAGAGCTGTATAGTACTCTATGATTTTACTATAATTTTTCCAGTCTTACATTATTGACATTCAGATATTCCAGTTTCATGAGTTCCTATTTTGATGATATAGCTAACCCTATTCTCTCAAAGGTAGGAAGAAACTAGAGTACATTTGTGAAAGTAGAGTTACTGAGTCACAAGGGATGCAAATTATAAGGCTTTTGGTATATTTTGACTGACTTCCACTTAACTGATTTATTGAGTCAACTGTTGCTCTGCATTTCCTCTGTAAAAATAGGACTGATCCCCACAGCGTATTCCCAGTTCATAAGCTCTTTCTCTGAGGTTTGCATACTTCTGACACAACTGGTTAAATTGAATGCTTACCAAGAGTCAGTTGCAAGGCCAGTTTTATTGTTTTTGAAATTATCATCAATTAAATATGTTAAACCAATGAAATATGAGTGTGAAAAGGCAGAGAGTGATTATGTCTATTGTGTGTGTGAGCAAGATAAATGCAAAATATTAGGGGAAAGATTTTTTTAAAAAACCTAGGTGAATTTTTTGCTCTTCAATTGCTTTGTAAGTGTGAATAAATATTTGCTTTGCTTTAAAAAAACTAGAACTTGTAAAGGTTGCCTTATGGTTATAGTTTATTAAAAGAAAGTCAAGAGGAAGTTTCCTTTCAGTAATCAGTAGACTAATGAAAATAGTGAATTTTGATGTATAATTATATGTTTGAGTTAAAATGTAGGTATTTATGCATCATTTTTGATTTCCTACTTTAACTGAATTTTTTGATTAATTGATCTACTACTATTAATTGATCTGTCTTCTACAGTCTTTTACTGTATTGCTTTTATCGACCACTCTGACCTAACATACTCTGCCAATACTGTATATTAGAAGTTGAAGTTTTACCAATTTTATAGTATTTCGTTGTTATTTTAGAGGTTTGTTTTTTGTTTGTTTGTTTGTTTGTTTGTTTGTTTGTTTTTATGCCTACAGCACCTGGTCTTCCTAGATGGTCTCCCATTCAAGTACTAGCCAGGCCAGACTCTGCTTAGCTTCTAAGATCAGACAGGATCAGGCATGTGGTGTGGCTGTAGATTCATTGTTATTTTAATTTGTATTCCTTTGATTAATCATTGGATTGACAACTTTTTATATATTTATTGTCCTCTCTTTATGTCATTTTCCCATTTTTCTAAGTGTGAGTTTTTTTTTTTATTGGTAAGAACTCTTATATTAAGATCCTTTGCCATATAGTTTACAGATAATTTTCTAGCTTATCGTTTGCTTGTTGTGTCTTTTGACATACATATATTTAATTTTTCTTTTTTCTTTTTTTAAAAAATATTTCTAGATAATAAAACCTATTAGCTTATTCCTTTAGGGTGACTGCCTTTGGATTCTTGCTTAGGGTAGTTCATGATTTTACACACACACACACACACTGCTAATTGCTCAACCTAATGGGAAAGAGCATGAACTCTAGAGACAGACTCATTGGATTTGTCTCCTTGGATTCACATTTTGGTTCTGTCACTTGCTAACTGTGTGACTTTAGTCTACTTCTTTAATTCTGTGTGCCACAGGTTCCTTATCTAGCAGTAAAAATAATGTTTTTCTTTTTGGGTTGTTGTAAAGATTGAAGCAGAATTAGGTCTGGAACATAGAAAGCACAATATAAATGTTAATTAAAATTATAAATATAGTATTTTCTTTGAAATTTTGTTATATTTTTTACATCTCAAACTTTGTTATTTGGTTTGAAGTAGGGATCTAACTCCTTTTTGAAATGGTTAGCATGTCACAGCACTACAAAATTTTCCATTCTTTATCTCACTGGCTTGAATTTTCATCTTTATCTAATATTTAGGATCTGTCTGTTCTTTTGCTGTGACTAAAAAATAGAAAGACTCTGATCTAGGTTTCTAGGCTGGCTCTGCTAGGTTGGGGAAATTACTTAATCATCTTTTAAAACTCAAATTCCTCATCTGAAAAATAGGATAATGTATAATAGATTGTTGAGGGTATTATATGAGGATAGTGCATTACACACTTGGCACATAATAGCTATTCAGTAAATGTTAGTTCTCTTTCCTCTTTTTCTTTAATAAAAGTTTGGAGGCTAGAGACAGCAGGTATGACTTAAAATCTACTCTTCAGTATTCTGTCACTTTGGGAGACATGGATAGTTTATACTTAATTACTTTTTAAGTCTAAGTAGTAGGGCCCCAAAGATATGTAACACAGATAAATAACATGATAGCCCTATGCCCTCCAGGAACAGTACATTAACTGAGAGGATATAATACAACATATCAGAGTTTCTCACCCTTGGCAACCTTGACACTATTGACATTTTGAGCTGGAGGCTGTGCTAATGCACTGTAGGATGTTTAGCTGCATCTCTGCCTATCAGTTGCCAGTGGGACACCACCCTCAGTTATAACAACTAAAAATGTTTCCAGACAATGCTAGATGTCCTCTAGGAACCAAACTTGCCTCTGGTTAAAGCCACTACATCATATGAACATAGTGCAGAAGACTACTGGAGAAGTGATGAAATCCTTAGGGGAATTGGGAAAACCACTTACCTTTTGAGAAGTAGGTTATTTTTTTCAAATGATCAATTGTGCCCTTTTTCTCTATCTTATTTTCCCTTCCTCTTATTTGAGCTCATTATTAGATGATTCATGCACATATTAATTACCTATATTCCAGGTACTCTTCTGGGCTCTGGGGCTATAGCAATGAATAAAACTGTGGTGTAGAGCTTACATTCTGTGGGTATGGGGCAAGACAGGATTTGCTAATGACTTGAATATGATATGTGACAGAAAATGAGGAGTTGGGATGATTACAAAAATTTTGGCCTGAGAAGTGGCCAAACTGTGGTGCCATTTACCAATTGGGGGAGAAGTAGCTGTATTGGTATATACAGGGTGAAATAAGAGTTCTGGTTTAGATATGTGAAGTTTGAGATCTCTACTATAAAGCCAAAGGTAGATTCCTAGCAGGCAGTTGGATAGATGCCACTTTAATTGGGAAAGAGGTTGAGCTATGTTGCTGTAGGGATTAAATTGATTTCAGAGTGAGTAGGAAAGTGTTTAAATATGTCATTTCTGGACCCTGCAAATGAGGACAGTAGTTGGTCTTGTTGGTGTAGGTCAGATGGCTTCACTTTCATATCTAGTATTGATGAATTACTTCATCCTTCTTCCCAAACTGCTATTATTTGGTATTTGTTGAGTAGTTACTATGCACACAGCCTGTGATTTTTGTAAGAAAGTGCTGTACGTGGTTCTTAAACTTACAGAGCTCATCACATAGTTGGGGAGCTAGACATAGAGTTGAAAGGATTGACAATACAAGTAGTCAGACTAAAGACTCAGGATTATAGTGGGAGCAGTGGTCTTGGAAAAGAAAAGTAGATCTGAGAGATATGTCTCCTACACTAGAATGTGAAGGCAGGGCTCTGTCAAATTTACTTCTGTGTCCCCAGTGCCCAGCAATGCATGGGAAGCCAGGAGTAAAATGGGATTATTATGAGGATCAAATGATATGATATATTTGAAAATATTTTATAAATGGTAAAATGTGACAAATAAGAATCCTTAACATTAAAGGATTCATAATTAACAGTCTATTCTGAGGAACCAAAAAAAGAAAAGGTCTCAGAAAGTGTTAGGGTTGATATTCTTTGCCAACCTTATTCATTATGGATTAAATGGCATAGAACAAAGTAAAATGAAAGGTTGGGTAAGTAAAGCCAAAGTCTCTACTCTTTTTTTAATAACTATGTCATATGGGAATTATTATTGCTGGAAATATGTCTTGGGTTATATATCTCAGTCCTATGTTTCTGGAATTTTTGCAGCTTGGTATTTTTTGATAAAAAGGTTTATGTATGTATATATGTGTGTATGTATGTATGTATGTATGTATGTATGTATGTATGTATATGAAAGAGACTTGGCATTCTGATCATTGCTCATGCATGAAGAGATTGCTAATATTGATACTGGGCATTCTCTTTTACTTGTTCTGAAATATGCACACACAAATAATTAGGATTTTACAAAGAGAATGTGAAATAGTAAATTGGAAGCATCTTTACTTTTCTTTGAATCCTTCTGGTACATCTTGGAAAACTGTCTTTTGTGTAAGAGGGTTCCTAAGAAAAGAAATATCTTAATTTTAAAATAAAATAAAAAAGATATAAACAATGGAAATGATATGAGGATAGAGAAAACATTTTAGCTGGAGCAGGAGATTATAGATGATTATAAGAATATCTTTTTCTTTTGAGAAATAGAAGGTATTGACTCTAGCCTCATTGAGAGATTTGTGATAGTAAGTCAGCTTTCACATGAAACGTATACCCTTAGTGTTGGGAAGCATAGACTTCAAGAAGTCTTAGGGGAGGTTTATTCCATATATCGAAGGAAGATGAACTTTTCATTATTTGTAACACTGGTGGTTTTATATTTTGAACAGATAACATGCCTGGACATTTCCAGTGGTGGAGGCCTTGGTGTGTCTTCTAGTGCTGATGGGACCATGAAGATCTGGCAGGCTTCCAATGGAGAGCTCAGAGTAAAGGCTTTGGATATATTTTTAGAGTCTTGTACATGAAGAGTGGTCTAAGAAACCTTAGACTAGGTCATGGAAAGAAGAGTAGCCCATTCTAAAAATGTAGTGCCACTGTACTTCAGTGATTCTTTGTTCTTTTATATATGCTAATCTAAGAAATATCCTCAAGCTTGGTGATTTGCTAGAACACATTGGGGCTAGAGCAGTGGAGGGGCTAGAGCAGTGGAGGAGCCAGCCCCCAACTTAAAATACAGAGGATTTTAAGAGGAGGTGAATAAGAGTCCTCAAGCCTCCTCAGCTTTTTATATGTGGAACTAGACTTAGGGATGGCTTTGAGAGCTGTGGCATTCAAATCTACAATCTCTGTAGCCAGTGCTGGAAAGGGAGCCCATAGTTCTTTGAACATCACCTGGTGGACAAATGAGCTATTGAGATCCTTTGGACCGCCTCAGTTTTCAAACCCAGCATAGATATAGCATGTAGATATTTTATTTAAGGGACCAAGGATATGGGGGTTTAGAGAACATCAAAGAATGAACAAGAGAACTAGCATGGAATTTTCTTTTGTTTTTCCAGAGAGTATTGGAAGGACATGTGTTTGATGTGAATTGTTGCAGGTTTTTCCCATCAGGCCTTGTGGTTCTGAGTGGAGGAATGGATGCCCAGTTGAAGATCTGGTCAGCTGAAGATGCTAGCTGCGTGGTGACCTTCAAAGGTCACAGAGGAGGTATGAGAATGATTTCTCCAGAAGGCTTCTCTAATGATTTCCAAAGTTGAATCAGCAAAAAGATAGAAACAGAAGCTTGTTTTCCACAAAAATAGGAATAATTCATTCAACTGGCCATTTAAATGAGCTGCTGTTTCCTCAAGGATTAGAAATTCCTTCGCTACCCATTCTTGTTATTGCTATATAGAACTAACTGCCTTATACAGATAGTTGTTATTCACAACTGATAAATGAAAAAAAATCCTCAGGAGATCATCTACTTGTGTGTTTAGAAAAAAAGTTAGAGAGGTGTGCCCACATTCTCTCATTACTGGTCCTTTGGCTGAGGTAATGGTAAAAGCTTGATGACAAATGGCTGCATCATCAGACATCAGAAATAGAGTGTGGTACTGACCGTTGATTCTCATGGATTTAAATCACAGTTCAGATTTTAAAAATGGATTGGCCAAATAACCAGTTGATGTCAGGTTGTGGTGACAGAGTGAGACCATCTTCCTTTTGTAACTGATTGTTTGGTTTGTTGGGGGAAAAATATAATGTAGAGATGTTTTATCTTTAATTGGAGTGTTAAAAAGATGATAAATAATGTTATTCTTTTCTTACAAGTTTGGATATTTTTGAAAATTTCATAACATCCTCAAATATTTTTTTAACTTGATCCCATAATACACATTACCTATACTACTAATTTGGGAATTATGTATTGCCCTATGCTTATGGTACTTATGGTATTTAAGCCAATGTTTTTGCCTTATGTAGCTGACTATATTATAAATAACTTGTGTGCAGAGATTGTTTTAAAATTTCTTTATAATGGTTTGTCAGATTACATACAGATCATCTAGCAAACACATGTTAACCTTAGCAAATATATGATTTACTTCTAAGACCAGTGAGACATAAGTGCATTGAGAGGGAATAGAAAGGATATTTGGAGCTCTCTTCACATTCAGCCTGAAGAACCAACAGGTCTGAGTCGAAGTAGCCTGCACTGTTGAGGAGTTCAGGAGCCAAAAGAGTCTAGAGGAATGCTGAGGGAGTCACCTCAGACTTGGCCATTCTTTTAAATGTGTGAGGCATGGGGGAACTTTACAGTGGAAAGGCATGACTGTGCGTGTTGAACTTAACAGGATTCAGTGCCAGTGTACACTCACTCTATTTATGATACCTTTGGATTACTGCGATTATTGATTATGCCCTTCACATGAATCCTAAGTCTCTCAGCGTTCTTCTGGTTTCCTTAAGAATACATGTGTGTCACTTAGCTTAGAGCGGATTATAGAATGTTTGTTAATCTGATTTAAGCTTTTATTCATATAGTTTGTTCCATTCTTTTGGCTTTGTGAGAAACTCTAGGGTGGGTGGGGGACTTCTCCAGAATATAACAATCGTGACTTTTTTCTTTCTTGAAAGGAAGATTTTTATTAGATTGAACAGAAATGATAAACTGTAGGAGAAATGATGAAGTCAGATCCAGGCTGATGTCTGTCCGTTCCTTAATGCTGCTTTCAAAGTGAGTTGGAGCTGTTCATTCTTCTGCAATACAGAACAAAAGTCAAGATTAATCTCTGATAGTTTAGTAGCATATGGATTACTATCTCAAACCAAATGACTTCCGAGTTGCTTTGTGTGGCTCTTTTTCTAGAATCTCTTTAGTTAAGAGATTTTGAAGCATTTTATTAGAGAAAGCCATGAACTAAATAGAAAACAATAAAGAATTACAGCAGGTCTTCAAATAATGTCCTTTCACTGAATGTTGTTTTGTTATAACATTGATGAGATTCCATAGGAACTTAACTATTGCTTATATTAGCCTATGGTAAAATTGGTTTCGTTATATCATTTTGCTTAAAGTTGCAGAACCTACTGGTAATGTTAAGTGAGGACTTAACTGTATTACTTGCATTTGTGATCTTTAGTATTTTCATAAGTAGTAACCAAATAAGAGAAGCAAAAGATAGTGTTGAAAGTGAACGTGGTCTTTTATTGCCTAGGGTAAGTGTTGGCAAGCAAGATATAAAAGAAAACACCAGGAAGACTGGATGGAACATAGCCTTATGCTTATTGCAGAGAATGATTAGGACACTAATAAAGTAGCTCTGTGTAAAGAACTGTTGTAAAAGATAACCTTTTGTTAGCTTAATTAAGTCCCTCGCTTGCTTAATGCTTCCAGTATATGAAAACATAATAGTAATGGAAGCAGTATAATAGAGTAGTTAGCATGGGATTTAGAGACATACACACCTTTTTAAATTAAAATTAAATCTTAATTTTTCCACTTATAATCTATGTGACATTGGAAAGTTGCTTAACTTTTCTGAGCCTTAACTTATGTAAAATGGGGATAGTAATATTAAATGAGGTGGTATATATGAAGGATTTAGCATAATCCCTAATATATAATAAGTACATAATAAAGTTCATATAAAATATAAAATTAAATTTTGATCCCTTCCAGGAAAGGTGAGTCTTATGGTGTTTTAACATACTTGTCATATATAAAAAGCATAAATTGTTATTTCTAGTAGAAATTGTAATTTCTAATAGACATTTTCCAATAGAAACAGATATCCTAGTTAATATGTATTGGTCTTTCCTAATACTTTTAGGTGCGTATTTTATATATACTAAAAGGATTACTGTGTTCTTAATTAACAAGCAAAGTTGAGATTTGTATATATTTCTAAATCTTTGCAGTGAAAGATTTTAGATAAACTAAAAATAGTTTGGTGTGTGTAATATATGGGTTTACTAAGTAGCACTAAAGTGTACTTTAATCAATTTAAGTTTTTAAATTGCCCAGATTAGTTAAGGTTGGTTATTTGGAGGTATATATTCATAATCCTAATTCTTTGTCATAAGCTGTAGAAACACTGAAGCTACATGAAACAGCGTTTCAGTCAATTGAGTTTTTTGCTCACCAAAGTAGGAAAGATGCTTAGATTTGTGGAATAATTTTAAAAAACCAGGTTGCATTTTCAGCTCTTAGGCCATAATTTTCAAACTCTTATACACTTTCTTGGAAATAGGATATGATGTCAAGTAAAAGTAGGTGCTTCAAGCTTCATTCTTTTCTGAGATCTGAGTCATAGTCATTACTTTTCTCATGTATATATACATGTACAGTGCTCCCTAGCAACATTAAAAGAGCCTAATATAATAAACTAGATAATTTTAGTAAACTTGTTAAAAACATGGCTAGAAATATGAAACTTGCTCCCTTTCTAATACTTATTTCAGTCATAGATTTATCTAACGCTATTCCTATTTCCCAGACTTTGGCTAGAATGTTTTTATGTGAGCTGGTTGAATCTTTTCTTGAAGGCAAATGCTTTTTTGTCTTGGCTTATATGTTGAAGACTTGTATCTGTTTGATCTCTAAAGCCTCTATGGTTTCTGGTAGGTCTTAGTTATGGCTGATTTTCTTAAAAAGGTATTCCTGCTACTTTCCTAACTTCTTTCTAAAGTAATTCCTCAGAAGTTCCTGAAATTTAGGGCCCCTCTTTTTTTATTCTTGTCATCTAAGAGTGAAAAGACCCACACTTGATGCCATTATATTGTGAGTGACATTTTATTAAAGAGGGGGTAAGAATTTTTCCCTCTACTTTTATAGAAAAGGAAAACATTCTAGATGTCAGCTCTTTAGTGTTACTTAAAATTTATGCACAGGTGATACCATTCACAGCTTCCTAAACAAAACTATACCATCCTGCCTCAGGTATATACTTATCAGAACTATTTTTTTAAAAAGCTTGTATCACTTTTATGAAACTTAATAACATTTTAAAGTGGCTGTTGCAATTTCCTAATAAAGACATCAACAGATCTTTGATTGCTTAATAAGAGCTGTAGGCCCTTCCTAATGTTTCTATTGGTGAGTCCTTAGGATTTTTAAAAGATCTAAGATCCTTTTCTAGTTATGCTGAATGTGTCATGGAGATAGAGTAGAAAGATGGATTTTTTAAACTCAAAATACTTTACAGTTACAAAATAATGTTAATAAGAAACAAAATAGCAGAACATGTTACCTCCTTATATCTGTTTCTGAGAGGAAGGCTATTTTAAAATTTTATCTGTAGTGGCCTTTATCCAGTGGATGTGTAATTGGGAGGATTATGTTTTATTTTTCTAACAGCTATAGTCAGCTATATAAATTGGATTTAATTTTTATTATAAATAAGATATATGGAAACCTGAGATTAGGTACCACCCAAGTTTTCTCATATTTACTCCAACAGGCCCTAAATTGGCTACCTTTTCAGTGTGTGGCATTTTTGTAAAGTCATCTGTTTCTGTTCCAGTAAGAGTTGAGGCATGTGGTTAACTGCGTAGGTCACCAATGATTTATACTTTATATTGAGTTGCCTTGGAGTTTTTGTCAAGGTTTGTATATCTGAAGTCATCTCATATTCAGAGGAATGAGGAGCTAGCCAAAGATCACTAATTTGCTAGGTGATTTTTGGTCAGGTACTCTTATTTGTCAAGCTGTAAGTATTTATTGGGCTCCTGTAATAGGATCAGTAAATGGGTTTTAATAAAACAACAGCCCTGCCTGAATCACCATAGGGTTGGGCTACCTCCCTTTTCTGTACAGTTCTGTGTTACCACACATGTGCCATTGTGTTGTAACTCTTTTATGTCCTTGACTGTCTTATCTTTTTATGCTGAAGCCAGGGCTGTAACAAATATTCAGATAACAGGTAATAGAGGGCTTCAAAAATTATAAAATCTGAGGACATTTTGGACATTATAATACTCAGGATGTTATTTAATCTTTTTTAGCAGGCAGTCTTGCTAGGTATTGTGCTGGGCCTGGTAGATGTGTATGCTCAGCTTCCTGCTGGGCTCCTCTAACACCACTCTGGCAAAAGTGGAGCACTGGCTCACATTTCCACTTTGCATACAGGTGAGGTGGAAGCTCAGCATCCCCTCAGCCCTGCTGATATCTTTCTGGTGAAAGTGGAACACCAACTTACACTACCTCAACTTGCACCACTTCCTTGCTTCCAAGTGGGTGTGTATGGTCAGCTTCCTGCTGACCAATACCAAGGGAGGGGTTGGAGAAAGTGGGTGCTACTTCCCACTACTTCATTCTACCTCTTTCTTCTACCTGTTACTGTCAGGTGGCGGTGTAGGCTCAGCTCATCTCTGGACCCAGCTGCCAGTACCCTGGCTGGGCCAGTCCAACATCACTGGGTTGGGTAACTGGAGTGCTGCCTCCTGCCACGGGGGCTGGGTTAGAAGATCAGTTCTTGTTAACTCCACTGAAACCTTGGGTGAGGAGGAGATAGAAGTTTTCCTGTTGCTGTTTGAGTGAGGTGGATACTGCCAAAAAAGGTTTACTGTTCTGATAGGCCACTCCTTTCCCAGTCTTTTGCCTGGGGGCAGCAGGCTTTTCTTCAGGGTTGTTGTTGTTTTAACTGTGCTGTTTGTTTGTTTGTTTGTTTGTTTAATCAGGTGTTAGAACCTTCTTCAGTGTCCTGTCTTGGCTATATGGGAGGCAGTCAGGAAATCAGGGAACTCATTGTCTTGTTCCTCAAGTCTTGAGGTCCCTTGTTGGTCTGCCATCCTCTTTCCATCTTTCAGTCTTTCTATGCTTGTTATGGTTTTTTTTTTTTTAAGTTGTAAGAATATCCTGGGATGAATGAGGCTACTCAATCTTGGCAAGACCAGAAGTCACATTCTTTTTTTAAGTTGAGGAGACTAATCTTTTCAGTTATTTCTCAGTGGAAGCAGCAGGGTCTTTTAAGATGGTGATTTTCAAATGTTACTCTCTAAGAAGTCCCCTTAATCTTTGTTTAAAAAACAGGTTTTAAAGCCACAATAAAAACTTGAAAATCACTACTCTACTAAAAATTTAATCCAGAGCTGCTGTTTCAATATCTGTCTCATAGCTAGTCTTTGAAACAGAGACTGTATTCTATTTATTTCTGTTTTTCTAGCACATAAACATGCCCAGCATGTAGTACCCAGTAAATGTGAAGGAATTAAATTATTTATGTGGATCTGTCTTCTCTGCCCTTATAGTCTTTCTGTTACCTACTTTATCTTGGGTCTTTTTTTTTTCTCTTGCCAGGTATCCTGGATACAGCCATTGTTGATCGGGGGAGGAATGTGGTATCTGGTTCTCGAGATGGGACAGTGCGACTTTGGGATTGTGGCCGCTCAGCCTGCCTGGGAGTCATTGCAGACTGTGGTTCTTCCATCAATGGAGTGGCTGTAGGTGCTGCTGACAACTCCATAAACCTCGGCTCCCCTGAGCAAATGCCTAGTAAGTTAATAATGATAAGTGAGCTTATTTTGTTTGCTTAGGTTCCTTTAGTGTTTGCATTAGTTTCTCCTTTTCTTCCTCATCCTTTCCTGCTCTGTATCTGATATTTCTATTTCACTATAAGATTAATATTTATTGCAAACCTATTCTTTTCTTTTGCTTGGGAATCTACAAAGAAACTATATGTCATAGTTACTGCATTTGAATAACTACAATCTAATGTAGATGAGACTAATGCCTATAAAACACAGAACATTAAAATTTTGGCCTAAGTAACTTAGCAATTGCTGGAAGAAGAGAATATTTTAGGTTAGTGTAGATGAGAAAGGTGTCACAAAAGATGTTGACTTGAACCTTGAAGTAGGTTTGAGGTGAACAGATAAGAACGGAAAGAATGGGAAGTAGGTCAGGGTCATCAGTGACTCCATGTTGCCTAATCTAGTATTACTGTTCTATGCTTGTCTTTCCCGATTTTCAACAGGATTCAGCTCCTCCTATTAGGACACTTTACTTTCTTAGCTTCTGTGATACCATACTACACTGCTTTTTTCCCTGTCTCTCTGGCTGCTGCTTCTTAGTCTCTTCTTATGTCTCCTTTAGTCTACCTTTAAATATTGGAGGGCTCTCAACTGTAACTACATTTTTTCCCTAGATGATCAATGGCTTTAAGCATTGCATATAAGCTGGCGATTTCTAAAAGTATATCTAAAGCATAGACCTCTCACCTGAGTTTTAGACTCTATTTAGATGTCTGATAGCCCAAACTTACCTTATTTAACATGGAATATTTGGTTTCCCTCTACCCCAAATCTGTTTTTCTCCACCTTCCCATTTGCTCAAGCCCAAAGTCTGAGATTCATTTACAATATACCCCCACTTTTCCTTATGTCACATATCAGCAAAGCCTGTCATCTCTACCTTCAAAGTTTTTCTAATTTTTCACCTCATCCTCTCCCTCCCATTTTCCTTCCTGCCAGCATTCTGTCCAATCTGTCATCATCTGTTGCTTATGCTCTTCTATAATCCATCCTCCTCAGAGAAACCACTGGTCATTTAGAATAGGGGTCCCCAGCCCCCCCCCCCAGGCCATAGACCAGTACCAGTTCATGGCCTGTTAGGAACTGGGCTGCACAGCAGGAGGTGAGTGACAGGGACAGGTAAGTGAGCAAGCAAAGCTTCATCTGTGTGTGTAGCCGCTTCCTAGTGCTAGCATCACCTCCTCAGCTCCACCTCAGAGCATCAGGCATTAGGTTCTCTTTGGAGCAACAATCTCTGGTGACAAAAAGGTTGGGAACCACTGATTTAGAAAACATAAATTGTTTCACTGTCCTTTGTCCCTACTCCTCTCCACTGGCCTCCTTTTATATATAAAATATATATATATGTGTGTGTGTATACACACACACACATATATATACATATATATATATACGTATATATACATATATACGTATATATATATAAAAAATCCTAACCCCTTTACCATGACTTATCACAAAACCTTTCTGACCCTTACAGTTCTGACCCTTACAGTTCTCTCTAGCTTTGTGTCATACCACCCTCTCCCAGCCACAGGCCTTCTGTTTGTTCTTTCAGCACAGCAGACTGCCACCCAATACTTCTTAAAACTCTTCACATGTCTGGTTTCTGTTTACCATTCAGGTCTTAGTTAAAATGTGGCTTCCATGGAGCCTTTTTAAAGTTGAAGTTTAAATTTAAAGTGACCTCCCACCCAATCCTCCCACTGTCTATTGACTTTTGATCATATTTTCCTGTTTTATTTCCTTTATAGAACTCATCACTGAAAGTATCCTACTTGTTTATTTACTTATTCTACTATTTCCTATTTCCACTAGAATCTGGAAGAGTAAGGACCTTGTCTGTTTGTACATCATTATTTCCTCAGCACCTATAAAAATGTCTGATACATAGTACACCCTCAATAAATATTTAGTGAATGAATAAATTTCATTTCTTCCAAACCATAGGTGCCTTAAGGGCAGAGACTATTTTGTTCAGCATTGTATCCCTGCTTCTAGTTTGGTATCTTGTTACATTACAAAGGACTAAATAATAATATATTTCAGTTGGGTTTGTCAAAGTATATTTTACATAAAGTAAAAGTCACCCTTTTTAACTGAACAGTTCTGTGAGTTTGACAAACATGTACAGTCATACAAACAATACCACAGTCAAGATATAGAACATAATAAATGCTTTTTTAATTAGTGAGTGAATCACTATCAGAATAATTCAGTAAACAGGCATCAGTATCTGTGCTTTCTGGGTATTGGCAGCTGATCAGCCTAGCCCATTGTTTATATAGTTTATCTGTTATGCAGGTGAACGGGAGGTTGGAACAGAATCGAAAATGCTGCTGTTGGCCCGAGAAGATAAGAAACTTCAGTGCTTGGGACTACAGAGCAGGCAGCCGGCAAGTGGCTTCTCTAAGACCTTTAAACTCTGAGGCAACCTGGGTTGCTCTGATTCTTGAAAAACTGTTTTAGAAACATTTCTACTTGCCTGCTGTGTTCACTTTTTGAGGAAGCTTCATGAGTGAGATAGTGATTAAAACATGGGATTTGGAATAAAGGCAACATTTAAATCTTAGTTCTTCTACTTAATGGCTATGACATTGGACAGGTTACTTAAACTCTCTGAGCCTCAGTTTCCCGGTCACTAGACTGGGCCTAGTAGGACTTATAGGGCTGTGTACTGAAGATTAAATGTTCTACTGCTTTGTGATCTTTGTTAAGTCACTTTCCTTCTGGGTCTTCATGTGCTGTATGTAAAATGATGAGATTGTATAGATTCCCTTATGCCTCTAAGGTGATGTGAAGAAATTGAGTCAAGGACTCATGCACTTAGGGCTCTCGATTAATTAATGCCCAGAATGTCTTTTATAGAAGAATTACTTTGAAATTTCTTTATCTTCTGAGATTTTGCTGGAATACTGCATTCTTAATTAAACTCTGAGGTCCCTGGAATTAGATTTTTAAAATTTCCTTCCAGCTCCTATCATCATCACCCAAATAACTTCAATGATTTTGTTTGACCATAGACTTTGTATTTTAATTTAATTTTGTTACTTCATTGTGCCGGTGGTGTTTCCATTTTCAAAATTTGTTCCAGGAATTTCACTATTTTTTATAATGGTCCTTGCACTCTGAATTTCCATGCTGACTTTTACATCCAAAGGGAAATCAGGGGCTTTGTTTAGTTTTGTCTTGTTCCTTTCCTTTTTAGAACATTTAAGGGAGAAATGATCAATTTGAGCTAACAGTAAGGAATAAATAAATATCTGATAATTGCTTTTTTAAGTACATGAGGAAAATTGTGATTCTTTAAATTGCCATTTTATTTAAGCTTATTTCTTTTCCTACAAAGTACCTCTCTTCAAAAGGTTGGTAGATGTGACATGAAACAAATCTTAAATATGTGAATTACAGTTGTTTTTCAAATGGAGGATTGTAATGAAAAGAGGGAAAAGAAGGTTTTTGGGTGTTGAAGATCCTATGAGTCGAGGGGTAGTAGTTTGAAAACGGCTACCTCAAAGTTTGATATTATATAAACTGCTTAAGTCTTCAGCCAACCTCAGGTTCTTGAAATCCTGAGAGTGCTTCTTCTTCAGTTGTTGGTGAATGCTTAGTTTAGATCAAGAGTGCTTAAAGTGAGGAGAAAGAAAATATCTTTAAAAATAGTAAAATTTTCTTTTTCATGGTGCCTGTTTATTTCTAGAAACAAATTAAGCTTTAAATATCATTTTTGTCTCCTACTTGTTCCCAGGTATTTCTCTTTATTGGCTCAGATGCCTTCAACTGCTGTACTTTTCTCTCTGGCTTCTTGCTGTTGGCTGGGACACAGGATGGAAACATTTATCAGCTAGACGTGAGGAGTCCAAGGTGAGACCTCATTTATTTACATGATTCAGGTCTTCTACAGAGTGGAAATTTTTATTGACTTTAACATTGATTTAGCCTAGAATATAGATGATTATTGAATCAAGGGTATATTTTTTCATTTATGAAGGTTTTCCAGTGTGAATTGTCTGATTGTTCTTATTCCTGGAATCACATTGAAAGGTAATTTCATTCATGATTGTCCTATTGTAGTGATTGCTTTGGAAGTTAAACTTAATAATAATGAACTAACATTAAATGATTTTGTTAAAATGATTTTAACAAAAAATGATTTTAAAATGATTTTATAGAATATTTACTTTTAAGGAGCTCAGTAATTTTCTCCATGGTATTAGATCTTGGTTGGTCTAAGACTGATCATTTTCCAAGTTCAAGTCATCCAGCTCTGGTTCTTTATTTAGCTTTGGTCATAACCTATCTAAAACACAATTTATTCTGTTCTTTAAGATACCCAGATAGAATCACACAACTTTGCTGTCATAGGATTTAACAATTTTTACAGTCCTATCCCTTCCTCCTTTTATTTCCTTCCTTTGTTCAACTAATTTGTTGAATGATTTCTGTGGGCACCAGGCTTTGTGCAGCTCACTGAAAAGCAAAAATAAAAGATATAGACTCTGATTTTGACTTATAGTCTAATAGCAATGATGGACAAGTAAAAGACTTGTGATGCAGTGTGATCAGTGGTCTGATAGGGCTATACAAAGGAATTTGAGGAAACACCAAGAAGGAGAGGAAAGAAAGTGAGACTGTTCTCTAAGGGGATGAGGCTTGAATTGCATCTTGTCCAGTAGAAAGCTACCAAGTTAGGAAGAAAGGGTCTTGCCCTAGGTAGAGTAGCATATAGACAAGCATGAAGGCATGTGAAAATGTGACACTTTCAGGGATCTCTGAGTAGTTTAACATGACAAGTGTGTACCCTGAAGATAGGCATTGGTGAGAATTGATGCTTCGAAAGGACTTACGTACTGTCCTAAGGAGTTTAGATTTTGTTCTAAGAGCAGGGAAGAAATTCCAGCTAAAGAGTGACTAGTTTATATCTTTTCTTCCCTAATTTAAGTTACTTAACTTTTATACTTGTTTTTGGCTCCTTGGAGATAGAGAATTTCTGATCACTATTATAAAATCACCCTTACCATATATATTAAATCAATTTTCCTTCCCTTTTTGTTTTGATTTACAGAGTCCTGGCAATTTTAATATTTCACAACTGTTTTAATTCTGTCTATAAGTAAAAAGATTAACATATTGTTAACATTGTTACCTTAAACCCTTGTCAGGCCTCCCTGAAAACTGGAGATATTGTGGGTTACCAAGTTCATTCAGCCCAATGACATGTTTAGAGACTGTTTAGATTTATTCTAAGATGTTTTCAGTGGATTATCTTGATCTATCATTTAAGGATTTTGCAGGAAAGAAACCATATGAATGTTTACTCCCTCCTACCTATGTCCTATTTGTTATGGGTTAGTACTATATGTTAATATAGTCAAGCATTTCTTTTGGAGAGAAAAAATAACATTTCCCCTTTTTCTCTGAATCCTAGGGCTCCAGTACAAGTCATCCACAGATCAGGAGCACCTGTTCTATCTGTGCTGAGTTTCAGAGATGGATTCATTGCTAGCCAAGGTGAGTCCAGGGGCCAGTGGAGAGAGATGGTTCCCTGTAGTTCAGTTAAACATAGATTTAAATGCCTGGTCTGTGGCTGAGCTAGATGTATGGTTCTCCACAATTCTTTGGCATATTGTGCTTAGCACATAGTGTTTATCACCCTACTGGTAACTGTTGGTCCCCTCCAGTCCAAGCTCCTTGAGAATTGTGACTGTGCCTTATTCTTTGTGTTATCTCCAGCATTTAGCTCAGTGCCCACTGTGTAGTTGGTGCTCAAGAAACATTGGTAGAGTGAGTGTATTGGCTGTTATTGCAAAACATTGAGGATTCAATAATGAATCAGTTATAATCTGTGCCCTAAAGGAACTCATAGTTACTAAGGCAGACAGACATGGAGACATGTGATTGAGTACAGTTTGATAAAGTACTATAGCAGTAAACTATATAGGAACATGGAGAACAGCTAACTCTAGTGGTAGGGTGCTACAGGGACATCTTCATGGACCAGGTGACATGTAAGCTGATGAATATTTTATCAGCTGGAAATGTAAAGGTGGACATTGAAGGCCAAAGCTATGTGTATGCAAAGACATAGATGAGGGAAGGGAGCAAAAAGAGGGGATCTGTCATTTACTAGGTGCCTACTATCAGTAGGTTCCATGTTTAAAGCTTTACGTACATAATCTAGGTAAAATGAGTACCTTGGCATAGCCAAGACAAGGTACTTGGAATGGAGTTTGGGAGTGGGGTTACAGTAAATGCATGGAACAAGGTGTCCATTAAGAGACACTGTGACTCCTTATAGGAATGTTGTAGGTGAGAGGTCTGGACTGTATGGCCTGGAAGGACCACCTTACGTGAATATTTCAGTGTACCAGGATGTTTTTGGCTGTTAGTAACAGAACACCCAACTGAAAATGGCTTCAATAACTAGGAAAGTATATTGCCTCACTTAACAAGAAGTCCAGGTTTATGATGCTTCCTGGTTAGATTAATTTAGAGATTAGAAAACAAAGTCAGTAGAAGAGATTAAGGAAACTTGACAACTAAATCAATGTGGTATCCTGAATTGGATCCAGGACATTAAAGACTACTGAAATTTAGTTTTACCGAGGGCTAGATGAGGGCTATATGAGAATTTTGTGTACTATCTTTATAACTTTTCTGCAAACCTAAAACTATTCTAAAATACAGATTTTTTAATTAAAAAAAAATAAAACCTTTTGCAAGGAAAAAGAAATAAAATCAAGAACCCAAATTTTCTCATTTTTTTTGGTGCTCTCCTTCTTAGCATGTTGGCTTTTGTCTTCAGGCTCGTTCCCTCATGGTCACAGTGGAAGACAGCAGCTCTCATTCTTATGTAACAGTGAATCTTGTTATCCTTTTTAAGAATCAGGAAATTCCTCAGGAGCAGCCCAGCAAACATGCCTCATAGGCCAGATTATAATACATGCCCAGATTATAATATGTGCCCATGCCTGAAATAGTCACTGACAAGGGGAATGGAATTGCCATAATTAGCTTGGGTTAATCAAAATTCATCCCATGTGTCACCTATTAATGGAAACAATCTGGGATTCTGTCAGTAAGGAGAAGGGCAGGGAAATAGATGAGTAGGCAGCTAATAGTGTCTGGATTTCCGTGGCCATCTATCTGATACAGGTAGGTACCCTTCATCCCTGTCAAAACCGGTATCTTATTTCTTTAGCCCTTCTCTTTCAGGATTTCCAGACCATAGCAAAGAGTAATCAGTACTCTGTAGACCTAATTTTTTAGTTTTCTATAGTCGCTCTCTCCCAATCTGTCTTTCTCTCCCATGTGAATGAGTGAGTACATATTTTTCATTTTTCATGACTCTTAGTGATAATGAAATCTGTTACTGTTATTTCCTTCTTAAAACTCTTAGCTCCTTTGACCTAAGTAATACTAATTACTCTCCTGGTTATTCTCTTTCTTCATTTACTGCTCTTTCCCCTGGTTTCAATAGCTTATATTTATAAGTACCTAATATGAGTCATGGTGTACTGTAGGTTCTCAAATTATTTGTTGTACTTAAATCCTGTTGCTAGTCCTACTATTGTTGCCATCCCTAAACCAAAAATATTTCCTAAGTTCAGCATTTGTCCTCTTTTCTTTTCTTCTCCGTGCTTCCTCATGGACTCACTGTTCTCATGGTTCTAGCTATTAATGATTGGAATTCATAGCTCTAGCCCTGACCTCCTACATGGCCATTATTTTATTGAGTAGCAGCATGATGTAGAAGAAGCATAGATTTTAAACCTAAACCAACAACCTAATCAATGAGTTTAAATGCTCACTCCTTCACTTACTATTAGATTTAATCATTAAATTCATAAGACCATTTATTATTTATAAAAAATAATGGTTATATGGTTTAAAATGATAATACTGTGACCTTTGATAAACCACTTTTCTAAGCCTCAGTTTTCTTAGAGATAAAATATGCAGAGTACTTGACATAAAGTAGACATTTTATAAATGATAATTTCATTTTACTCATGTTACTACCTTGTACCCTATAAACCCTCCTAAAAAGTGTTCCTTGTCATGATCCATGACAAGGCAAACACTTACACAAAATAAAATTATGCTACAGGGAAATATATGTTGAAGTGACAAGGAATAATAAATGTTACAAGAGATTGATGGATAAAGGATTTACTCTATGGGTTGGTTAGAAATGGTTTTCTAGAGAGAATGGAAGAGCTGGAGCTTATCAGGTAGATCAGTTTTGCATGTAGAAATGAGTGCAGAAGAAGAGCTATGGTAATCATACATTTTTTGAGAGGAGAGAAAAGAAAGTCAATAGTATATATCACTTTTCCTTGCTGAAATAATAACTGAGAAATAAAAGATTGTGATTGGTTTCCACTCTGGTTTAAAATGAGATTTTGATGGACGTCGTTCCACAGTGTAGCAGTTAGCACGTCTGCTTTACACGCAGAAGGTCCTGGGTTCACACCCCAGTGGAGCCACAGTCCATGGTCTGTGGTCATGCCACCCTAAACAAGCCCGATGTCTGATCTCAGAAGCTAAGCAGGGTTGGGCCTGGTAGTAGTTGGATGGGAGATCACCTAGGAAGACCAGGTGCTGTAGGCATAAATAATAATAATTAATTAATTAAAAAATTTTTTTTAATAATAAAATGAGATTTTGAGATAGGAATGTAAACAAACCTAGAGCCATATTGCAGCACATGGGAACCTTATGTTGCTTCTGCAGAAGTTCCGAAATCACAGAGCTTAATATCCCTGAGAACCAGCATGTAAGCCATCTAGGGCCTCTGCATTTCTTCACTCACCTGTCCTACCTTTAGGCCATTAAAAAAATTAATATCTCTGTGGCAAGAAAACATGGGTCAAGTTAACAGTTAAAATGGAAAAGAGCTAACTCATGACCCTTCTACTTTTTGTAACTCTTTTCTACTGGAAAGATGAAAAAACATAAATTCTGTCGTTAATATCTAAAGGCAAAGGGATACTCTGTTTTCAGAAGACAAACTAAGACCAATAAAAGAAAGTTATCAGGAGCCAGATTTCAGTTCAATATGAGGAAAGCTTTCTGTTTCGTAAGAAAGAAGCTGGCATTGCATTAGTGAGCAACACTAACTCAGAGGATGGACAAGCATGGGCTGGCTGGCTACTCTGCAAGGTGATGAAGAGGGAATTCTGTACTTAGTTTAGGAGTTGGAAATAGATGATCTGTGAGGTCTTTTGATTCACTAGAAAGGAAATTGAAATTGTCAAATTAAATAATTTTAAAAACTTTTTATTATAGAAATTGTCAAACAGATGCAGAGAAGAGAGAATGGCATAAAGAACCTGGTGTACCCATTATCCAGCTTCAACAATTTATGATTCATTTTGTTTCATCTTGAAACATACCACAGACAGTATATTATTTTTTGTCTGTCAGTGTTTATATCTGTATCTCTAAAAGATAAGGATTTGGGGAAGAAAAGATTAATAATGATGCAAGAAAGGTTAAGGTCCTCCTCTATACTGCTGGTTGGAGTATAGACTGATTAACAGATTAATTAAAATAAAATTTATTAACATTATTTTGGAAAGCAGTTTTTCAGATTTCCAAAAAGTTTGAAAAGTTTAATTAATATCTTTTGATTCTCTTCCAGGATTTCATACAAAGTCATAATCTTAATATAGAAAGAAACTTTAGGCATAAAGACATGTCTTTTATGCAGTATGCTCTCAACCATGTAAAATAAAAGTCTGCACGAAAAGATTGGAAAAATGCATTAAATTGTTAACAGTGATTCTCTTTGAATGGTAGATTATGGGTGATTTTTTTATTTCTATATTTTAAAAGTTTTCTTCAATGAACTTGTACTACTTTTACATTAAGTAAGACAAGAACAACAACAAAAAGAAAACAACTGAATAAAACTGTATAATAATCCTAAAAAAAAATCACCTTAATCAGCAGTTCATAGATCACCCCAAGTTTTATTTGTCCATGCTCTTCTGAGAAAAAAAGTTTAAAATTAGATATGCTTTTACTTTCTTTTACTAATATATGTAGTCAAGTTTATAGATTGAAGAATAATTCAGGAGCATAGATTTTTCTTAGAGGAACATTTATGTAGACATTCCCTGCTAAAAATCATTGTTTAGGGTAAGTTTGCAAACAGATATATAAATCTGCAGTTGCTTGCTCCATGCCCTTGGCAGGTATTGCTAATGAAAAACATTAGCTTCAAATCAAAGGTACTTGGCCTTGAAATCCTCTTTAGCCCAGCATGCTAGGCAGCCATTATAGGTCCTCATAATAAGACCTGTTTGCCAGTATGGGTCTTAAGACAATCTTCTTTAGGCTAGTGATACACAGAAATAAACCAAGATATTGAGTTCTTTAAAACTCCTTCATATGCAGCTATCTTTTCAGTTTTCTAAATTTTCTTTCTGCCTTGTAGGTGATGGAAGCTGTTTCATTGTCCAGCAGGACTTAGACTATGTCATTGAGCTCACTGGGACTGACTGTGACCCTGTGTACAAGGTACTGGCCTGTTTGGAGACCGGGCCTGGGTGATTTTCACCTGGGATCTAGGACTCTGGAGGATACTGAATACAGCTACTTTGTGATCATAGGGGTGATGCAATATTTAGGGGTGGGATAAAAAGAAATCAGAATTTTGAGTCAGAAGTGACTATATCACTTACTAGCTCTAAAAACTTGAAAAATCACTTCATCCCCATCCTCACTCTATTAATTCATCTATAAAATGAGGATAATGGTGAGATAATGTATATGAAAGTTCTTTGTAAATTTAAAATATTCTGTAAATGTTAGCTATTATTATTTAAAGTTCAAGACTGATTATCCCATTTAATTAGAATGGAAAGAGAAAAATAAAAGAAAAATAAAGGGAAATAATATTTATTAACCTGACATGCTGGATATTTCACATGTATTATCTCATTTAATCATTGTTATCATTCTTTGATGTGTAGGTATTACTCTTGTTTTTTCTTATAATATAAAATATATATACAATTAATATAACTATAAAAAGCCAAACAATACAAAATTATACTGACTTAAAAGTCTCTTTTAAGACCTTTTTAGTTCAACATTTCTTTCTAGAAGTAACTAGCATTAACAGTTTGGCACATATCTTTCAAGACTTTTTGTGTTTATGTGTTTATGTAAATAGTATAGGTTTATCTTTAGTTTGTACATAACTGAGGTCATACTATATGTATTGTCCTATGACTTTTTTTTTTTAATATCTTGGAGCTCTTTCTAGACAAATGCATTTAGATCAACTTTATTTTTTTAAATTCCTGCATAGTGTTCTACATTGTGAATTAACATATTATTTTTATTTTACAAATGAGGAAAGTGGGGCCCAAAGGATTTGAGAAAGTTGCCCTAGTTCATGCAACTGCATATTAGCAAACTTGATATTCAACTAATTCCAGAATTCATGCTATATTCAGTAAGTTAGTAGTTTTTAGTTATCTTTGAATCTCAGACTTCTTTGAAATCCTCCTCATTAAAAAAAATAAATAAAAAGGCATGTATTGAGAACTTCTTTGTTTACAATTTTATTAGGTTCAGGGATACTCAGGCCTTCTCCTCCCCAGGTACAGGCCCTCTGCACTAAACCATGCACAGCATTAATGGGTTTGCTGTCCACTTGGACAATTAGTTTCTCTGTTCTTCAGTCATAGTGCCCTTGACCTTGGCCAGCCTTTTTTTAAATACATATCATGGATGTAATTCTCTTGTCTTTGGAGTCAATAAAGCTTCTCAGACCTGTGTACTACTGAGTGATAAGGCTCTGTCTTTTTGAAATAGAAGAATCCCAGACTTAGAGCTGTGAACTCCTGTGTTCCAGGTAGCCACGTGGGAGAAGCAGATATACACGTGCTGTCGAGATGGTCTTGTGCGACGCTATCAGCTCTCTGACCTCTGATTCCTTGGAAAGAGGAGTCCCAGTTAATGAAAAATATTGACTCTGATCAACAATTAGCAAAAACATCATCACTCTTTCCCAAGGACCATGGCTCTTTATTGTCTTGGGCACCCTTTGGAAATCACAGAAAGTCAGCTACATAGGCCATGTGGCTATTCCATGACAAGACCTACTTTGAATTGAGTAAGAAGCTTTTGTGTGCTCACTGCATTATGCAACTTCTTGTATAAACACCCCAGCAACACAGGGCAAAGTTAATAATTGCTTACAGTTTGATCTCACACCAGTTGTGTTAAAAGTTTACAAGGACCAGAGGACAAAAACCTGTTCTCTGAAGGAAATAAAGAGAATATGTTTGGAGGAGTCTGAATTTGAAAAACTTTGTTAAATTCTCTTACTCCAGCAACAGGTCAAGCTGATGGAGCTTCTTTCTCAGGTGCTTCCTGTTGTCCTGGCTGTAGAGAAGGACTGCTTGGCAGTAGTAGTAAATATCCCGTAAACAGCAACCTGGGAAAGATTTTTATACAGATAAAGGTAACCAACCATCCCAGTTTCCTCGGACTGAGGAGTTTTCTGCTACAAGGCACTTACAGGCAAACTGATGTGGTCGGTCAGCCTGTATATAGGTGAGGAAGTTGAATCATATTGTAAAGGTAGTGGCTGTCAAAGGGTAGTCCCTGAAACAGCTGCATCAGTATCACCAGGAAACTTGTTAGAAATAGAAATTCTCAGGCCTCAAACCTAAATCAGAAATTCTGTGGGTGTGGCCCACAATCAGTATTTCAAGAAGCCTTCCAGGTGATTCTGATGCATGCTAAAGTTGAGACCTAAAGGAAAAGATGGTAAAGGGTACTTTAGTCAGAGATGGAGCCCAGGGTTCAAGAAGGCAAGGCTGGTCTGTGGGAGATGAGTTTGGAAAGGTTGGCAGGGCCCGAATAGTGAAGGGGCTTCAATGCCAGGTAATGAGCTTAAACTTCACTTGGTTGACAATGGAGAACTGGAGTTTTGAAGCAAGGTATGACATGGGCACTTCTTTTTCTCTAAACATAAAAATGGAATCTTTTATGTATGTATTCCATTATTTTCACTTAGTTTTTCTGAGTTCTTTCTATCACAGTACATTTAGACCTTCTTTATTCTTTTTAAATAATTTCTAGAGTATGAATACCAAGCATTTACATTTTAGAGTTTGTTAGAGAAAAGTTTCTTGGAGCATGCAACACGAGGTGGGCCATATAGGCTGAGATATGGATTTATTTAAGGAAAGAAGATAATTCTTGCCCTGGGTAATAGTGTGGTTCACAGAGTTCTTAAAGATAAATTCTCATGTAATATTTATTTCTACACTGTGATATATAGGTAGTGAGACTCAAAAGAAATGAAATGATTTGCCAAGGGTTATAGAGAGCAGGAACTTGAATAGTTTATTTTAACTTTAAATCCCATTTGTTTCTACCTGTTGTTTATGCCTACACAAAATTATGAAAATAAAATACTGTCATTCATTGAGTATCTGCTCTGTTATAGTTATTATTTTTATTTAATCCTCACAACAGTGTTAAAAAGGAAATGAAATTATTTTTGTTTTAACAGATAAGGAAACTGAGGCTCAAGAAATTTAAGTACCAGAGCCTTGATTTGGACCTTGCTCAGTCTGTCTCCAAGGCCTATGCTCCTTCTACTATACCATGTAGTTATGAAACCTCTGAGACTAAAGCAATTTCATTTAAAGAGTGATTTGTTTTGGGTCAGATGACCCAAAGGGTCATATTCCAGAGCTTAGAAACAAACTCCTAGGATGTCTGGGGGTACCTTTAATAAGTCAGATTAAGAAAACATAATGAGAGGGAGGGTATGGCTGAGTTCATCACACCACAGCTATGTCTGAATTCCCATTCCAGGATTCTTCTCCGTTGCCATCACATTCATAAGCCCCTTTTCATAGGTCTCCTGAGCTGATATTCTAGACGCAGTAGCCCTTGACAACTGCTGTGAAATCCAGACCCAAACAAAAATAGCAGAGGCCAGCTCTTAAGTGCCCCAAGCCCTTTTCTATTGGGAATAATCCCCAGTTTGCAGCAGACAAAGCTTGTTTTCTTTGGGGTTGAGGAGTGCATTCTGGGTAAGGAAGGGTGAACAACCCCCATACACACCATTACAGGCCCTGTGAATGTTTCTTGGTTTTCAGATGCCCCCTTGTGATTTCTTGTGAGAAGTGCATCTGTTTCTCAAGCTGGCAGTGGCGTCAGCTATTGAGCATATGTATGTATACTCTGTGCCAAGCAAGTCTTCACAATAGCCTTGCAAAGTAAAGGTTTCTTTTCTGGAACAATATATTTTATATATTTTTCCAACTTTTTATTTTGAAATAATTTCAAACTTGCGGAAAAGTTAACAAGAATAGTGCAAAGGATTCCAGAGTATCCTTACCCAGATATCTGTTAACTTTTTCTTATGTTTATCATTCCTTCTCTCTGTCCTCTGTGGTCTTCCTTCCAAAACCACATAGCCCCCAGTCTACTCATAAAAAATTTTTTTAATAAATAATTAAATTTTTTTTTTAATTCTACTTGAGAAGACATTCTTCGAAATAAATGACCAGTACTGTTTAAATTGTCGAAATCATCAAAAACAAGGAGTTTGAGAAACAGCTATAGCCAAGAGGAGACATGACCACTAAATGTAATGTGGTGTTCTGGATGAGATCCTGGAACAGTGAAAAGACTGGGTTAAAAACTAGGAAATCTAAATAAAGAATGGACTTCTGTTATAAATGATGTATCGATATTGGTTATTATTTGGGACAAATGTACCATACTCATGGAAGATGTTAATAATGGATGAAATAGGGTGTGCAGTATTTGGGAACTCTGTATCATATTTCCAACTTGTCTGAAAATCTAAAACTTTTCTAAAATATTTTTTTAAAAAATAGCTAAATGTATTTGTTCTGAAAACTTTTAATTAAAATTAATTTCTACTCTTCATAAAAATTCTCTGGTTTCTGAGTTGGATGACCTTTATCAGGGTCACAGAATCAGCTCCAGTTCTCCCAATCCTTTCATTCACTCTTCTACAAGGCAGGGCTGAGAAGGTGGTTTGCTTATGAATGACTACAACTCCCAGAGTGCCCCTGTGTGGTTGTCAGGAGTAACCAAGGAACACAGACTAACAGCCCTGCTGGAATCAGGACTATCTCTGCCAACTGACTGCCAGCCAACCATGGGCCAGGATTATTACTCTATACTCCACATCACTCGTAATTCAGAGGATGCCCAGATCAAGAAGGCGTAAGTTGGGGCCTTAGCGGTGTGCTGGGGCAGGACCCACCTTCATTCTTCCAAACTGAGCTTTCCTGCACAGTTTAGGGCAGGCAAAGTAAACCTTGTTCCTTCTGTTCTCGTATACCTACCTACATCCTGGCTTTGGGCGAGGTCAGAATTCCCAGTCTTTCACCCTTTACCCTGTCTCCTCTCTTGGGTGCCCTGGTTTTTCTAGCAAAGAAAAGGAGGCATCTGAACTTTATCCTGACTATTGTGGAGAACCAAAGGATTTCAAACAAGAGAGTGACCTAGCCAGATGCATGTGTTACAAATTTATTTTTGGCTGTCACATGGGATTTGGGCATTGTATAAACTGTATCAAGTCTTAGGGACTTTGTGGTCCATTTCTAAGAAAGCCTAGGGCAAGAGTCAGCACAATTTTTCTTGAAAAAAATTTTGGACAAATATTTAATGAGCAACTACCATATGGGTTAGGTATAGTCTTAGAAGATGAAGATATGACAAATGGAGCTTAATTTTGTTGGTGAATATAGGTGTTCAATAAATAACAAGTGTGTTGAGTGCTACAAAAGGGGAAGTACTGGTACTGTGGAAGCTTATGTTGGAAGGAGATATACCCCTTCAGAGGCTGTCCTGATAATCACAGCAAAAGATGAGGCTTGAAGTAGGGCAATGGACTGGCCAGAGGGGAGAGAACAGACTTGGCAATTAATTGGATCATTGGAGGGTAAAGAAGAAAGAAGGAATCTAGGATAATTCAATCAGTTAAGGTTGGGTGGTGATAATAGCTATATTTATTGTACTGTACAGATGCTGTTCTGAGAACCTCCATCATTATTTCATTTAATTCTCGCAGAAATCCTGAGAGGTAGGTGCCAAGGCCACCTGCCTAGTAAACAGCAGAGCCAATACCATGCCTACTATAGTTACCTACCATATGGCAGTTCCTGTAGGGGATCTACCTGGGGTAAGTGGAGAGAGTCTACAGTGTGGTTAGAGAAAAAAAAACAGAAACTCATGAAACAATCAGAGAACAATTTAGGGCAGTATATGATGTCACCCACTGTTCAGAGCATTTCATTGGCCAGTGGGACCCATCTAGAAAAATGTCACAAGGAGGAGGGGCAGTTGGAATGCAGCAAGAAAAGCCCAATTTAAGCATTTAAAAGGCAATGTCTGAATCCAGGTTCTCCTATCTCCTAGCTATGCGACATGGGCAAATTACTTAACCTCTCTGAGCCTTAGTTTTTCCACCTGTAAATAAATAAATATGATAAATAAGGTTTGTTATGATATTGAAATGGGATTATATGAGATAATGAGCTTGAAAATGCCCAGCAATTATTTGCATTTGAAACCATATCATGTAAAGAGTGATTAAAAAAACTACTTATGTTTCAAACAACAGTGCTTAACCCTTTTCCCTTGCAGCAGCTTTTAAGGGATGAGTCACATGTATAACACACTCTCTCATGGGAATATTTAAATTTTTGACCCCCCCCCAAAAAAAGAAAAGCTGAATTCACATAACAAAGATTCATAATTACTTGGCTATTGACCTCCTGAGTATCACTAGTTAACTATCAGCTGCCACTTCAATGCTGTGACTCCTCTCCCAGCAGGTGAATGAGAGTGATATTACTGCAGGGAGAACTTTAAAACCGCTCAAGTTATATGAAAACTGAATTCTTCTCAAATGTCTTTACTTTTATTCATTGATAGAATTTACGTGCAATTCCCCTTGTAACTGACTGCGACCTCTATAATTGAGAAGAGCTGGTATAGAAGTCTCAGGAAGGTTGTGACAATTGTCTTCAAGCCTCTCAAGGTAGACAGAGCAGATTCTCTCTGCAAGGCCAAGGGCCAAGCCAATATCCTCATGGATGGAGACAGAGTCACAGAACAGCAGAACCAGCTCAGCAAGAGGAAGTGTTGCCTAAAAGTCAAGAGTGGTCCCACAGTGAGACGGGCTGCTTTGTGGGACAGTTAGTTCCCCATGATTCGTTTACTCCCTGCTGCTCAGTGATAGCTACTGGGGACACAGAGATCTGGGCACAGCAACTCAAGGATTCATGGGCTAGTGAGAGAGACAGACCAGTCAATAAACAATTGGAGCACCATGTGCTAAGTACTGGGATCAAAGGCATTGGGGCAGGAGAAGAGGAGTCTAATTACAATAAAGGCTGTAGTCAGGGAAGGTGTCCTGGAGATAACCTCTTAGCTGAATTTTGAAGGATGAATACAAATTTGCCAGGAGGAGACAGGAGGTACTGGAAAGGGGTGAATGATACAGGTACAGGAGGAGAATATCAAAGGCATGAGCAATGCACTGTAGGGAGTCTGGGCAGGAAAGATTAAGGAAAAGGGGAGATAGAGCTATGAGTGAGGATGCCGGGGCTTGCATTTTAGAGAAATCTGAATTTTGGCTGAAGACGAAGGGTGAACCAATGAAGGACTTAGGAGAATGACTAAGTAGGGGAGCATTTTAGGAGCAACAATTTAAAAAGAGAGAGAGCAAACCTGTGACAGCACACAGAATGGTTTGGAGAAGGGAAAACCTGAACAGGGAAGAACTGGTTCTGCACTATGTGTAGGGAGGAAGAGGCAGGAAAACCAGAACTTCAGTTAGAAGAAGAAACTGACACGTCTTAATGATGATGGGATGGGGAGGGAGGGGGTGAAGAACTTGGAGTCCATTAAATACTCAACTTTCCAGCTGCAGTGCCTGGACAAATGGGGTGGGGGTTAGGAAATGAAAATGAATTTATGTTTGGGCTCATTGAGTCTGTGGGGCCCATGGGATATTGGAGAGGAGATTCCAAGTGGGCAGCTGGATACAGAGTCTGAAGTTCGAAGAAGGAAGCTGGTTTGAGATAGAGATTGAGGAGTTGTCAGTGAGTAGGTGGTAGTCAGAGCTGTGGGATCAACGAGCTCGTCTGGAGTGTGTTGTGTGAGAAGTGGTGGAACCCTGGGGACAGCACCATGGAAGGTGCGAGCTCTTCCAGGACCTGCGATCCGACTGAGCGGAGAACATGTGGGGTCAAAATTGTACTGAACAACTTAGGAGGCTGTGCCAAAGCTTCCCTTTGCTCCTCCAGACCCTCTTCCTGCATTTCTGCACCCTGCTCTCTGCTCTGGAGGCTGACCTATCTGAACTGCATAGACTTCCCGGCCCTTAGGCTTCCTAATGTATTCTGCTAAAGGGAACCAAGGCAGGCAATTGGGAGAGAGGAGAGTGGGGCTGGGATATTCATGCGAGGTTGGCTATGTCCCCTAAGTGAAGATTACAACTCTTGCCAAGGACCCTGCCACACACTCTTGGGGGATTCCTGTAACCTCTCCCTCCCCTCACTCCTGTAGACTCAGGAGTGATTAGGGTGCCTCAGGACTCCTGGCCTCTGGTACTGCACTGTCTCTGTGGTTTCCCACCCACTTCCAACATCTTGGTGAGTGGTCCCTCATTAAACTCTCCATAAATCACTTAGTTCATGCCACCTCTTTTCTCCTGGGACACTGATGATAGATTCTCAGATACTGTAGGCATCGAGTCACTGAGTGGTAGGATTGGGCAGATACAGAAGTGGGGAAAAGAATGAGTACAGAGATGGGAGACAGTGCCTTTCTGTACCATGCCCTTTGACACCTTATTTTATCTAATCTTCCCTAGAAGACTATGTGTAGGTTGGGACATTAAGGTGGGATTAGATGTGCAAGAAACATATTGGGGGAAACACTTGTGGGGATAAAAGGGGAGCAGGAGTATTCAGGGAGAGCCTTCAGACCACAGTGCAGGTCTGACACCTATGTAAGGAGAGAGGGAGAGAAGGGTTGAGGAGGGAGGGTTGCATCGTGGTCTGGAGAAATCTCAGCCAGGCTGATGGGGAGTCCTCACGCTGAGGTTGTATCTTGGGGGTGTCCCTTGTCCTGCAGGGCTGAGCCACCACTAATATCCCTAGTACTCTTAGGCACTGGCTGGGAATGGCTGAGGTGGGGGTTGGGGAGGTATGCGGCCTCAGCACAAATGACCAGGGGGCAGCTGCTGGAGCTGTCAGTCAGCCATGCTCCCTACGCTGGGTTCTCTCCAAGGGAATCTGAGCAATGTGCCTCTCTGACCATCATAACTGGGAACATCAAAGCTCCGAGGGGCCACCAGGTAATAGGTAATAGAGCCAGTTCTGAACCATGGTCGGCACTCAGGAACATACGAGTTTTTGTGACTTATATTAACTTTCCCTCTTCAAGGTACCGGAAACTTGCCCTTAAGAACCACCCGTTGAAGTCCCTTGAGCCATCCTCAGTAGAGATATTCAAGCAAATAGCAGAGGCATACGACGTGCTGAGCGACCGTGAGTGAGTGGAGGAGTGACTCCAGGACATCTCCCCTGTCCCACCTCTTCATTAAGATCATTCCTTAAGTCTCTGAGTGTTAGGCTTTCTGAGCGGCCCTTACATAAAGTAAGCAGAATCAAAACAGACTAAGAGAATGAAGAATTGCCTTTCTCAGTAAACACAAGCTAAGGTGGAGGACATGGTGTGGAAAGTCTCCAGATTAAGCTGATGTGCTTACCCAGTCTCATCAGGGCAAAATGAAAGGCACACCCCCCACACCCCACCATCCCCTGCAAGGATGGAAAGAACACAATGCTTGTTGCTAAGGGAAGAATGCTAAGGCTGAGACCCAGATTATTCTTCCCAGATTTACCAAGGTGCAACACCTCCATTTCCCTGAGGACAGTGTGCATATAAAGGGCACAGACAGAGGCCAGTAATTAGGAACTCTCTCTCCTATAGAAACCAAAAGAGTGGGGAAAGTGATTCTTTGGCCCTGCCTGGAGCAGTGCCCTCCTGGGTTTCCCTAGGCTTGTCCTGAAAATGTAATCAGAGATACTGTGCTGGAGACCGGCCAGATCACTAAGGTTTTACCAGCACCAAGTTTTCAGGACTTTAAACTCTAGAATTTGGAAGCTCTAAGATTCTTAGATTCTAAAATTTCAAAGGTCTAAGATTCTATTTACCCCCAGATAAGATAGCAGCTATGATGACTGAGTTAGGCTAAACCCCGGAAGGATAGCCTCAGTCTCTCTGTTTCTACTCCAGTCCCCATGCTTCCCTGAGCAAGTCTCAGTCTTCTCTCAGCTCTACTCAGGGCTATGGGGCATACGTAGGTCCACCGTGATGAAATCTCTAACTTCTAGGGTCTCCTCCCGAAGACTGCCAGACAGCAGACATTTTAGAGATAAGGCTGATTTTGCCCCATGCTCTTCCCCATAGCCTCCTCTTTCCCAGTGTTCCAGCTATCTTAGTCCCCAGGACTGGACCTCTCCTCATGGTGACATGTATCCACAGCTGTGAAGAGAGGCATCTATGACAAGTTTGGAGAGGAGGGTCTGAAGGGTGGGATTCCTCTGGAATTTGGATCCCAGACTCCATGGACAACTGGTTATGTCTTCCACGGCAACCCTGAAAAGGTTTTCCATGAGTTCTTTGGAGGAGACAACCCCTTTGATGGTGAGTGGTCCTACCTATCCCTTTGCCTTACTGGGAAAGGATGTAGCCCTAAAGATCCTTTTCTTCCAGTAGTTTTTAAAAAATTATATGTATTATTTGGTAAAAAATATATAAAGAATTTATTTAGGAAGAAATAAATTTCAGACCTCCCTTCTTCAGAAGCAGCCTCTCACTGTTCATATTTTATGTATTATTCCAGAAATATTCTATGCATTTATGAGCATATATTTATTTTTACATAAGCCTTTTATTTCATTAAGGAAATGAGACCACTTTGTACACACCAATTTTTTTCACTTATTATATACATGTACATGTGTGTGTGTGTGTGTGTGTGTGTGTGTGTGTAATAGAGATCTACTTTATTTTAATGACTGTATAAGATTTTATTGTACAGGTGTGCGTTAGTCAGATGAGTACATGGATGGATTAGTGGGTGGTCCTAGGTCCCAGATAGACTGACAAGGAGTTGATTTCTGAGGCTCAAATCATCTTGCAAGAACACTTAACACTCAGATCTGTCTTCCCGGCTCCAGTTATGAAACTCAAGAGAGTCTAGATTTTCACTGCCTGGCTCCCCAAGCCCCTTCTTTCATACTATACTACAGCCTTTCTGCATTTCAAAAGTCCTCTCTTCCTCTTTTCCATGTTATTGTCTTAAATGAGATAATGTTTATGAAAATGGGCTTTGCAGTCCGAAAAATGCTACAGAGTGGACTTGTCTCTCTCAGGGATGGGTAGAGGAAAAAGAGGCAGCTCAGAGGAGCCAAACCAAAGCATATTGGGGCATAGCTCATTAGGGAAGGTCAAGCTCAGGGTTTGGGGGTTTCTTAGGTTGTGCTATACTGCTGCAGTGATTTACCTTAGGGGTCCTTGTGTCCTAGTTCACTGCAGAGTCAAGGGGCTGGGCTTCCTGTGACCTGGCTATTGGGGTGTCTCAGACTTGGCACACCATGGATGTTGGGTAAACAAATAAATTCAGCAATGCTGAGGGGACCAGGCAATTCACAGGTCCCTTGATTACCCATCACATCTTAAGGAGACTTAGCATGATGTCACCTGGCCCACCCCGCATAAGGTCATTGCTCCATTCTAGCCTATGAAATTCACTCCATGAGAGGCAGAGTACAGGAAATCTTATTATGATAGCAACTACTCACTCTACAGTTTACAAAGGATTTCACATCTAGCAGTACAGTGTAGTGGTTCAGGGCTCAGATTATGTAGTCAAATCATCCTGGGTTCAGATTCCAACTCTACTACCTACTACCTAAGGGACTGTGAGAGTTTTGTTTGGCTTCTGAGCTAATGAGGTAATAACGTAACGAACTGAAAACAGCACCTGCCACATGGTAAGCTCTCAGCAAGTTTTAGCGCTTCTTTTTCATCATCTTGTTATCTAATCCTAACGGTAGAAGAAAGGTCAGGCACTATTATTCTCACAGACGGAGAAACTGCAGCCCAAAAGATTCCACAGCACATCAAAGGTCAGGGGCTCTCTCTCTGCACTTGGATGGAAGGGCAGGGCAGCAAGAGGGGTTATGAGTATAGAGCTCGGCAAGGGCAAAAGAAGTTGAGGAAAGAGGAGTTGGGGATATGCTGGTGACCTCTCAAATCTGTTAGGGACCAACCCTGCCTTGCCCCTATATCATCTGCTGACTTTATAGAAACTTGAGTTTCTCTAGTGGTCTTGGGCAGGGATAGACAGTGAGGGGAACTGGAGCCTGGGGAAGGGTAGGGAGGATTAGCACTCTAGGATCCTCCACTCTAAAAGTGAATGGCTTGAGTCAGTTTTGGCACTACTAAGTACTGCCACCAAAGGGCACCCCTCTCCTGAGACAGCCAGGGTCAAAGGGTACTTCACCAAGTTGTGGGGAAGTCAGGAAAGTGTGAGTGTGTGTGTGTGCGGGGGGGTTGGTTGCAGTGTCCAAAGTGGGAGATGAAACAATGGGGAATGGTAGGGATGAACCTTCCTGGCCTGACTAAATAGTCTGAGTCTTCGAGGTGGGAATGGGATGCTGGGTATAGTGCTTGGAGACTGAAGGGGTAGGGGTGTAGCGGGGTGGGGAGTGTCTATTAATCCAAGTCTCTAGGCATAATTTCTCTTACTCCTCTCCTCTCCCAATCTCCCACAGAGTTTTTTGATGAAAAGGGAAATGAGGTGGATTTGAACTTTGGAGGACTTCGGGGCCGAGGGGTCAGGAAACAGGATCCCCCAATTGAACGAGACCTTTACCTATCCCTGGAGGACTTATATTTTGGCTGTACCAAGAAAATCAAGATCTCCCGCAGGGTGAGTACTTGGTTTGCTTCAGCTGGGAGCCACCACCTGTCCCTTCCAACCATATTAGTCACCCATCCCTGACTCTAATTAGAGACCTCAGGTATAATCTCTGATGGAATCATGCAATCTTAGATTCAGAGACCTAGAACTGCAGAATTCTAGAATCTGAAGTTTGGAAGCAGCATTAGCCCGGTTCCTTCCTAGTGCAGGGATTTCCTCCACAACATTTCTAGCTGGGACAGAATCTTTTTCTTCTCAGTTTAGCCACATTCCTTTGGGAAGTGGGAAGGCTCTAAATTCTCCAGTGAATTCTGCCCTCTGGGAGTTACCAGATGACATCTCCAGGATTTCACCAGGGTGTATGCCCCAGGAGTAAGAAGGAGCAGTGTGGAAATGGAGGGTGAGCTGGGAGACAGCCCCTGAGGGGACTGGTTGAGGAAGACCCTCAGTCCCACGGCCCAGTCCTATGCTAGCACATAAACATGCCCCCCTCAAACCTTTGCCTTGCAGAGGAGATGCCAACCGTGGTCATACTTTCCACAGATGGCACCCATCTGGGCATGTGCCTGGGAAATGGATGGGTGACATAATAGAAAAATGCTTCAGGTGAGGCTCAGTGGTATTCACCTTCGTGTCTTCCTCCCTTCTGGATTAAGAGAACTGCCAGAGCCTCTAAGGTGGGAGAGAAGAGCTGAGTACATGTTCACTGTGTGTTTGTTAGTGGCCAGGGCCACGTGATTTCTAGGGCTGGAGTTGTGGGCTTGATTAACTGATGGTGAATCTCAGCATCTCAGGCTCAAACACCCAAACTTTTCCTGCTTTCCTGGGATCTTAAGTTCTTGGTTCCAGTGGGATGGAGTGGGAGTGGTCAGGGAAGTGGCCAGTGCTCCCCACTACTAGGGGATTGAGCCCAAGGACAGTTCCCTTGGCATTTCTTCATATCTTCCACCCTCCACCCTGCTGCAGGTGATGAATGAGGATGGGTACTCCTCTACCATCAAGGACAAGATCCTCACAATTGATGTGAAGCCTGGTTGGAGGCAAGGCACACGGATCACCTTTGAGAAGGAAGGGGATCAGGTGAGAGGGAGGGAAGCTGAATAATGTCAGTCCTAGGGTCAGTTACCCAGGGTCATGTGGTGGGAAGATGGAGAGGAAGGAGGCAATGGTTTTTCCTGCCTCCCTGAACCCTAGTCTGACAGGGAGACCAGTCTGCAGAGTGGATGAGATGATCCCTGATGTCCCTTCCAAGGGACAGAGCCTCATGATGCCTCTGTGAGTGGACAGCCCGGGGCTTCTCCTCATTTTCCACAGTTGGGGAACTGAGGCCTGGAGAGGGGATGGCCTTGCCCAAGGCGAGAGCACAAGAGCTGGAGGGAGAACCCAGTCTTAACTCCAGTGCATGATTTTCTTCAGTGTTTCTCTAAGTAAAGTCCAACTATAAGATCTACTCAGAAACCACTTATTAATAATTTTAAATACTTATTTAAATAAAAATATAAAATTATTGTCCAAGGCAGTGATGATGTTCTCAGAGCTGAGAGAGATTAATTTCTCTGCCAATAATTCTTGCTCCTTTTCCCACATAGTAAAAATCTATTTCAAAAAACAAAAAAACAAACAAACAAACAAACAAAAAAACAACCTTTCAAGACCCAGCTCCAATGCTTTCCCCTTAGGACAGCCTTCCCTGACCTCTGAGCTCCTGCCTCTGATTCCCTTTATTGCAGTCTTAAGGATTCACTGTGTGTCTGTTCACCCTTCTACCCTGGTTGCTCCTTGGGGGATGGGGCCAGTCTGATTCTTCTGTCCTCGTGCCCAGAAGAGACCTCAGCAGTGTTTTGGTGATTTGGTGAAGTTTGGCAGGACAGAGACTTTGTGGAATACCCAGCTCAGTGTTCCACTCACCATCTACGGAAGCCTCAGTCCCCTTCCAGCTGAGAACATCTATTTGGGCATGTTCAGTAGAGGAGAAGTACTGGGTTGGGTTGGGGGGGGGGGTGCAGGATTCATCTCGGTAGTCTTCTCAGAGGAGGGACTATGGAGTCAAACTGAAAAGGCCTTTCCAGAAAACCTGGTCTGATCTCATTGTTCAGATGAAGACATGGAGACCAGTCAAGGCAACAACCAATTAGCCTTTGTCATCCCTTGGCCTCCCTTGCCCAGGGCCCTAACATTATCCCAGCTGACATCATCTTCATCGTAAAGGAGAAGCTACACCCTCTCTTCCGCAGGGAGAACGACAACCTCTTTTATGTGAAGCCCATCCCCCTGGGCAAGGTGAGTGGCCAAAAAGGAAGTGAGCCCCGCCCTCCCCCCTCCTGCTCCATGGGAGGCCCTAAGGCAAGCAGCATCTCTTTCTCCACTCACCCCACAAAGCATGGCACAGGCCTTCAGAATGCAATGAGTGCCACAAAGATTCTCTCTTCTCCCTGAGTGTGAGTGGCCCCTCCACACCCTCATAATCTAAGCAAGAAACTGGACACCAGCCTAAACTTTGACTCCTCCCTGACCCCACCTGCAGTTGGTCACTAAATCCTGTCAATTCCACCTTTAAATCTCTCTTTACTCTGTCTACTTCTATTCGTCCCTGCCATCCATGTCTGAGCATCTGGACTTGTGCAGCTGCCTCCTCAGTGGTCCTCCTGCTTCCCTGCTCCTCTCCTCCAGGCTCTTGTCGACTGGGGTCTTTCCATACACTCATCTGCCCATGCCACACTCCTGTATACATATCTTTGCATGGCAGTCAAGGGTCTCTATAATCTGGACCCTGCTGATATCATCCCCTGCCCTCCAGTCACTGCAGCACTTAGACTCCTACCCATTTGGTACATTTCACACCTCCATTCTTTTTTTTTATGCTGAGCCCTCTGCCTAGAGTGCTGTCTACTGACCTTGTCTAACCGTTTTGCTCCCCTCAACCTTTAAGGCCCTCATTAACTACTACCAGCATTGTGTAGCAAGCCCTCCTGTCCCACCTCAGAACAGCTTGGGGGCCTCTCCTTGGCTCCCACTGACCCCTTTAGTTCCCTCTATCAGAACAAGTGTCAATGTCAGTTTTACCACCAAATTGTGAACTACTTGAGGGCAGGTAATTGCCTGGCTCACTCACCTGTTAGTCCTTGACCATCTTTTTGTCTCCTGAGCCTAGCTCAGGGCCTGGCACTGCAGAGGATCATAAATGCCTTCTAAACAGAATGGCCATGGGGACCTTCCCCACTCCCACCTTTGACCTTAATGTCCCATAGGCTCTGACCTGCTGCACCGTGGAGGTGAAGACTCTAGATGACCGGCTTCTCAACATCCCCATCAATGACATCATTCAGTGAGTCCATCTACTTGGGACCCAATAGGCAGAAGGGCTGGCGGGACCTTAGAGGGTGTATCAGACAGGTTGGCCTAGTACAGTTGTTCAGGTTGCATCGCACCCAGCACAAGGGGGCGAGAGAGGACTGAAATCCAGTCCCCACTCTGCCTGAGCTGTGGATTGCATCCACCTGGCAAATGGAGTGCCATTCTCTAACTTGCACAAAGCCATAGTAGAGGCTAGAGGCCCCTGATGTTGGGCAATTCTTATTGCCTTCATCTCCCATCCTCCAAAACCTCTCATTAGAGTTCTGAGTTGATTCTACTCACCCCTTTACCAAGAAAGGCCCTCTGCATGGGAAGCTTTGCTCAGCAGCCCAGCACTCCCCACCTGAACCCAGGGTCTGCTCACTCACCTTCCCTCCTCGCCCTGTTTCTCATATCTAAAAGGAGATTTCTGGAGTCCTCCACCAGAGATCAGATAAATGGGTTTTCAGGGAGCAAGCTGCCTGTAGTAAGCCAGTCTACTCTCTCCTCCCACCCAGTTGTGGCTGAGGAAAGCTATCCATGGTGGAAGTTGTAGTGACTGCTCTGTGCCTGAGGTGACGTGAGCAGGGTGGCATGAGATCTGTTGAGGTGCTGCTCTGGGGTGCCCTCTAAGCTCCCTTTTTAAAATCCTTTCCTGTTTCAGTCCCAAGTATTTCAAGAAGGTGCCAGGTGAGGGGATGCCGTTGCCTGAGGACCCCACCAAGAAGGGGGACCTCTTCATCTTCTTTGACATCCAGTTTCCCACTCGCCTCACACCCCAGAAGAAGCAGATGCTGCGCCAGGCACTGCTGACATAAGTGGTGGGCTTGGGGCTAGAGCTGGGGGGAGGAGAAGGCTAGCTGGGCCTTACTGCACTCCTACCTCTGGTGTTCAGGGGAACCAGCTCACTGCACAGATGTGATATGTGAATGGCACAGGACTTTTAAACTGACACAATAAAGATTTATTTCCTATCCTCCAGCTACACCTGAGAGAGTGTGTATTGGAAGAGGAGCTTCATATAGCCCTTCTTGTGGAGCAGAGGGAAACCAAGGACTTGGGTCCCTGTCCTGGCGTTGTGGGCATGGTTAGGTCCCTGAGGGTTCAGAGACTGTACCTCCCACCTGGATAGCGTGGGCAGCACTGTGTAGTCTGAGGGTCCCCAGCTCTGCTGATTCTCGTGGCACATGATCTCTAGAAGGGGCAGTCTCTACAGTATGATACTGTGGCATTGTACTCAGGAAAACTGAAATACAAAACTCGGGTCACACAGGGCCCAGTGGCTAAGCTGTCATTGGAACCATAGACCCACCCTGCTTAGGAAGGCAGCACAAAGGAAACAAGTGCTGGAAATGGCTTTGGTTTCTGCCTTGCCAGCTTCAGCTCCCTTGTCCGTGTGGTGGGTCTTGGGCTGTCCCTAAGTAGTGTGGTCTGGGAAGCAGACCCAAGTTGTTGGGTCTCAGCCTTGCCATTGAGCCCTTGGATGTTACTGCCTATCTTGTCGGTAAAGCAGAGATCATAAGCCCCCTCATGCTGCTTGTGAGGACTGAGCCATTGGTGTGAAAGTGCTTGGTGAACTGGCTTAGATTTCAAGGTTACAGCATTGCTGCTGCTGTGACCTGCTGGAGTCCCAGCATCCAGGCCCGGCTGAGCCTGTACAGAATGTACCTGCCTCCCCCATCTACTTCCCATCAGTCAACGTCATGGTGTACACCTCTCCTGTGCCAAGAGAGACTCCCGAGTCTGGATTTGGGTTAGGACAGGTCCAATCTTATGACAGTATAGTCAGTCACTTTTAAGACTTCAGAGGTGTCAGAAAAAGTCTCCATGTTGCCCACATGCTTGGATTCCATCATTCAAACCATCATAGTAGCTTAAGGATTTTTTCATCAGTGGGAGCTCAGTCATACTGTCAGGCATTTGTAATCCAACAGAGAATGCAGCACTATCAGCAGTAACAGCAGCCTGAGATGTATCTTGACTGAGTCCAGGGAGCACCTCTGCAGTCATGAAGGTGGGTGACCTTGGGGTATGCCCTCAGGCAAATTCCTTCACCTGATTTGTAGAGTACAACCCTTATTTTGCAGGTCTTGTGCAAAATGGATGAGTGAAGCTGTGTCCTCTGAGGTAGGACCTAGGTGGCGATGAGTGGTGATAGCTCCCCATTTTGAGCAGCAACTGGTGGAGAGAGTATGGGGCCTGCACTGTGAAACTCAGCACTCTAGGTTCCCTCTGGGCCAGCAGAAAGCCTGCTCCTCTTTCTCATGGTTAGAATCTTAAGACCTTTATGAAATTTCTAATCATCACTGCAGGGATCTTCAGGGTTACATATGCCCACTTGAGTCATTAAGGATAGACCAGTTACTAAGGCTAGTTAGTGTCCAGAAATTCCAAGCACCTTTCCCAGCTCACTGTTCCAGGATTGTGCCCAGAACTTGGAAATCTGGTGGCCTCATGCCCATCCCAGTTTTTAGGGCACAGGATAGCGAATGAACCAGCTGCCGTGCCTAGAGTAACAAATTGTCCCTCAGCTTTCTCTGGTGCAAAACAATAGCCTGCCTCACTGGATTAATGTGGAATTAAGGTGCAGTAACTGGGTCCTCCATTTACATTGACTCCCTGTAGTCCAGCAGAAAACTTTCACCCTGGCTTAACTCATGGTGCCCAACCCAGTCCCTCTTGGAGACTATGTCAGCTCAATTTGTCAGAAACTGAGCCCTCTTTGCTTTTCCAAGAACATGTCTTATTTCTGGACCCCTTGCCCAGGCACCGAAGGGCCTAGTCTCCAGCTTTGACCAATGGGGAAGGAGCAGTGGCATCAGCTGCTTTAGGCGCTAAGAGAGGTGAGGTTGTTCTCAGCCCCACTGCCCAACAGGATTCCTGAAGGACCTCAACACTGATCCCTGGGGGGTTCCATGGTAGGGCGGAGGAGAGGGAGGTCCAGTCCCTGATCAAATGCTGATATCCCATGTCCTTATGACCTGTCTCAGCCCCCAGCTTCTTTAGAATCTATAAAAATAGGCCTGGATACTTAATTCTAAGGGCCTAGCCCTGCAAGATACCTCAGGATTCTGGGACCTCAGAGTCCCCAACCTCTTGAAACAGAATTTGGGGACCTGCTTTCCTGTCTCTGAGGATAGGTAGTAGGAAAAGGGTCAGGAAGGCTGACACGCCTGTAGAGCCTAAATCTTGGCTTGTCACCACCTCGCTGGGATCACTAGCCTACATGTAAAGTACCCTTAGGCCAAGGTCAGATGTTTGCCCTGCAGCTTGCCCTCCCAGGGGAGCAACATTACCTAAGGCTGGGACTCTGGAGAATGGAAGGTAGCCAGATTTGCCCTCAGTAGGTCTGAAACTTTGGGGAAAGGTAGGTTTCTCATTTGTAAAATAAAATAAGCCCACAGCATCTAAGATTTCCAAGTTCCTCTCAATCTTCCAAGAAGCATAGGTGATGCAGGGCCAACAGGAACACTGTCATTTTGCAGATAAACTGGCCTGAGGCCAGCTCGGGGGTTGGAAAGGCAGATGGAGTATCCAGCACTGCATGAGTAAAAGCCCAAGTGGCCTGGTGAGAACAAAGCCATCGTTGTGACACTGGGATGTTCGTTAACTTGCCACCTTAGCCCTGGGCCTGGTATGGAAAGAGAAATGAACTAGATGACCTCCACGGGTCCCAGAGTGAACACTGGAGGTGAGAAGGTGGGTCATAATCCCCCTTCTAAGTTAGGTGGCTCCTCCCCTGCCCACCAGGTTCCAAAAGGGCCCATTAGACTATAAGACCTCCAGTAACAGCTATGAGAGAGGGAGGAGACACAATGGTTGAGCTTGTTTTATGGGTAACGTACTGGCTGGACTGGGCTTGGGGACAAGATGAAGAATTGGGATGAACTTTTCAAGGAACTGAAGGCATGTGTGATCCTGGTTGGTTATAGGCCACAGAGTCAACTGGGGTCAACTCCACTAGGACTGAGAGGCAATGGGAACATGAGGCATGGAGGAGGGATGAGGATGTGGGGAAAAGGGAGGTGGTGGGAATGGGAATGGAAAGAAGGGGGTAGGGAGAAAAAATGAAGAAAAAGGAAGCAGGGCCTGGCTCTAGCTGAAGCCAGGCCAGAGAAGGCAGCAGGAGAGGCTCAAAAGGGAGCCTCCCGGGAAGTGCAGGCAGCTGTGAGAGCCCGTTTCAGCTGCTCATAGGTGACAAACATCACCACGTTCCAAGAACCCAAACGGAGGAAGGATGGCATGAACCTAGAGAAGATAAAATATAGGTCACAGGGGGCACCTCCACTTCTCGCTTACCCTGCTGGGCCCTGGCATCCAATCCAACCCACTTGCTCTGTCCCAAAGGAGGTTGGGAGGGCCCTGGGACCACAGCCTCACAGCTATATGGCTGTGAGCAAGAATCCCCTGTGAGTCTCCATTTTAACACCCATAAAGTAGGGAGCACCTCAGGGAGGAAGGAGTTAAGGCCATGAGAGAATGCTGGTGAAATACTAGGACCATGAGTAGAAATAGTTTGACACTTGATTGTTACTCAGTTCTGGGTGGTCCTCTCCCACCTGTGTGATAGGTGGCCTGGAATTGGGTGGGGTGGATCAGAGGCTCACCCTTTGTAGAAGGCTCGGGGACCCTCCTTCTGGAGCATGGTGAGGGCACAATGGCCAGCGCTGCTGTACTGGCTAGGGGCAGAGTTCATATATCTCGTCTTGACCACGTCGACAGGGGAGGCAATGATGGTGGTGCAGAAGCCTGCCCCAAAGGCAGAAGTGAAGTGACAAGGAAGGTCATCTGCCAAGAAGGAAGAACAGGCGAGAGAGTCAGGACTCCTCATGCCATCACTCCAGAAGCAGAGAGATTAAGTAGCTGGGATCTTGTGGTTTTAGAGAGACAGAGACTTCAGAGGATCTAAGAGTCATTTTTCCCACTTCGCCTCAGTGTACAAAGTGGAAGCTTCATCCCAGTTGGAAAGTGAGAGAAACTCACTTCACAAACAGAGGGGAAACAGGATGAAAAGACATGGCCTTCAGGCAACCAGATGCCCACACCCAATCCTGGGTTGGGGTCAGGGCAAGACCCAGCACCATTTACCCTCACTCACCTGTCATGAGGTTGGCTTTCAGGAGGGCATCCTTGATGAGGTCATAGGTCACAAGCTCAGCACAGTTGACAATAGCATTACGAGCTATATTGGGAGCAGTCCCTACGGAAGGAAGGGGTACCTATGTGAGACCAGGAAATAGAGGAGGTGGAAGGGGAAAAAGTAACACCTGGTACACACCTTTCCAGAGTCCCCGGAACCCTTCCTTTCGGGCAATGGTCTTGTAGGCATCAACAGTGCTTTGGTATCGCTGGCTACCTCCAGCCCGGGCCTGAGCCTGGAACCGAACCTTTACCACATCCGTGGGCTGGGCCACAGCAACAGCCAAGGCACCTGTGGTGCTGCCTGCCAGGAGACGGCTCCCGATGCCAGCATCTGTGAGAGAACCATGAAAGTCTGGCCAGTTGAACTTCCACTCATTTTCTTCCTCTCCTCACCAAATGCACCATGAGACTGTAATCTAGTGCCTTTCGGGAAGAGGATCCAAACCAGCTCTTGCTCTGAGAACTCCTTGCATCAAACAAAATATTACTCTGTTTACTACTTGCTAGGCACTGGGACACAGCAAGGACAAAATGAGACTTAGCGCTTACATTAAATATTTTCATTTACTTCACTTAACCTGCTCAACAGCCCTAAGAAACCAGAATCATTTCCATTTGACAAATGTAAAAACCAAGTGGCTTTCCCAAGGGCTGGGACACATAGACTTGGTTCTCATCCTAGATCTACTCCCTGACATGTGACCTTGGGAAAAGTCAACCTTTTGATCCGGATTCTCAGTTTCCACATATGTAAAATAGAGGGTGGGTGTGGCATGCTGAGGAAATAAAATGAGAGAGTGCTGGCCTTGGAAGTTAAGTCCTGGGTGTATTTTCTGGCTTCCCACTGTTGCCGTTGGCCAAGTCTTTTCTTTCTGACAAGCCTCAATCTCCTCATCTGTAACAGGTGGGTGATACCACCTACTTGTAAGGTGGCTGTATGGACTGTCGTGAGAGGACGCCCTGCTCAGAGCCAGGCACAGCCTAAATGCTCAGAAATCATTAGGAGAATCAGGGCCCTCCAGTTTTCCATCCCTCTGATCCTCCTAGGGATCTCGGGGCCTGAAGAAGCTATGCAGTGAAATTAACTAAGAGCAATTGTCACTGAGAAGAAAAGGCCAAGGAGCCTACAGCCTAGCTCCACACTCACGCTCAGAGCCCTTGGTGTAGAACTGCTTGACAGAGTCGTAGAGGCCGATGCGAACAGAAGCGAAGCTCATCTGGCGCTGCAGGCCGGCGACCAAGCCATTGTAGAGGCTGCGGGGCCCCTCGGTGCGCACCATGGTCAGGATGGTACCCAGCACGCCGCGGTACTTGACGCTGGCTGCAGTCTGCATTGGCCCCTGCCTTTCTCCTTGGATCTGGAAGACCGAGACAGGCATAGGGATAAGCTTGTTGCCTTCCCTATCTTCTGTCAGCCCTGTGCTCCAAAGTTTACAGTCCCAAACACCCCATGGGCCCTCAAGGAGTCTGCATCTTGGGAAGGGAACAAAAGCGACCACACTAGGATCCACAGGCTTCATCCCCTCACCTGTAGCCGGACTTTAGCAGTATCCAGGGGAAAGGTGATGAGATCTGCAATGCAGGCAGCTGTGCCAGCCCCCAGGAACTTCACAGTGGCAGTAGGGGGCACATCTGTGGCCTTGAACCCAACCATGATGCTGATTCCTGCTACCTCCCAGGAGATGAAGAAAAATTGGAGAAGGAGGCACCTTCGATCAGGAACAAGACGAAATAGAGGAACTCTGCCGGAAGCTGAGCCAAGAGAGAAATCCCATCAACAGCAGTAGTCCCAGGCCCTCCTTGATCACTACCCTCAAGGCTACCTTCCCTGACAGCACCACCTCTCTAAGCAAGGACCAAAGCAACCACATGGGGGAAAATAGGAGTTCCAGAGGTACTCAGGGGCTGGAGAAGCAAGTCCTATTGAAGGAGTCCATATTTTGTGAAGAGCTTCCCACTCTTTCACTATAGAGGCAGTATGGATCACAGCTATCCTAGTGCTACCTCAAAAAAAAGACTCTGGCCCAGCCCTGTCTGCTGGGTGCACAGATTTCACTGATGATGCCCACATTCTTGCTTCTGCGAATCTGTCTAGAAGCCAGACCAACACCTGAAAGGTACAAACTTAGAGATCCATGCCCTGGATCTCTTAAGCCAGAGAGGTTCCTATGGGTCTAGAACTATCTAAGTCTGTGAGAACAGTAATAGACAAGCCGAATTCAGTTCTTGCCCAGCTCCCAACCCGCTTGGGCTCTCTATAATCATTCTTTCAACAAGTCTGCTTTGCTAGGCCCTGGTTCACTGAGGTACAAGAGACAATATCTACCCTGGGCGGGGGCTCTGACACAGGGAGTGGGCAGGTGATTCAAGCTGCACTGGGGCTTGCAGGGCATACTCTCAAAATGCAGAGGATGGAACAACTAACTTCATCAGGAGGGAGGTCAGGAAGAGTAGGCAATCAGAAAAGACTTAGAAAAGGTAACATTCAGCAGGGCCTTGGTAGACACTGGTCAATTCTTGGGGCTGAGAGTAGTGCCTAGGTGCTTGACTTTCCTCCCCTGGCCTATTGTGTGAATCAGGGAAAACTGTCTCCTCTGGCCAGTTTCCTCTCCTTCAACATAGTGGGGGCCCATATCTTCACCACAAGAGAGGTGGGGGTGAGGAGATGCATTTCAGTGATATGAAAAGTGACACAGGAAACCAAAAACTCCATTTTGTTCTGAGTTGGAACAACACCCTCCCCTCCCCCGCTGCCTCAGGAGGAAGTGAGCCCAGCACCCCAGTGGGGGAGGACTACCTGCTTCTCTCTCCCCAGAGCTCATTTCTCTGATTTCATTGGCACAGCTGCTCTGAGACCAGCCTGATTGGCTGCCCATGTCACTAGGGCCAGGAGGAAAGAGCTGGAAGAGCTGGCAGGCAGAGGCAGAATGTAGTGGGAGTCAGTTGTGAATGCTGAGACTGATGGAAACAAACAGCTCACCCAGCTTCTTACCCCAGGTGGCTGTGGCAAACAGAGATATCCAGAGCCTAGTCACTACTCAGTTATATCAGGAGCTTCTAGAGGGCAGGGCCTGGGCTTATTCATGTTTCCCTGGAGCCTAGACAACACGAGGCTCAGTGAAGATTGGCACTCAAACAGCAGAATGGGTTGAAGGTGCTCCAGACTCCCCAGCTTCCCTGCTCTGACATCCCCAACCCCCAAGAGATACTGCATACCTCTCCCCAACCCATGGCCAGGGGTACTCTGTTAGCTAACTTTCTACTCAGAGCAGTACTGTGAGGTGGCTGCCCTTACTTCCATGTTACAGATGACGAACCTTAGTAAGAGCCACGTCTACAGGCTCTAAAGCTTATGCTATTTGCTTTGCACTGGTGCCCATGTCATTCCTTTCCTGCTGTTTTCTCAGCCCCAGGGCCTTTCATGAGGAAATCCCACAGTCAAGTTCTCTCATGCCAGCATGACAGTTCTGAGAAAGTTTAGGCAAATGGCGCCCCTTCTCTGGGTCTCAGAGACATGGGTCAATCATGTCCTGACCTTGAGCTGAGTTGCAGGGTGTTGTGAATACCAGAAAAGAGCCCCTGCCCACCTCAAAGACAGGAACAGAGGGTCAGCTGCCATTTTAAATGTTGCCTTGGGTTTGTCACAAGTCAGGTCCTTCAGAGGCGTGCGTATGGGAGTAAAGATCTCCTGTGCTAAAGATCCTATTAAGAAGAGTAAGTAAAACTCATGCCTAGAAAAAGTCATATTTTACAGTCATATTTTACAGAAAATAACCAGTTTCAGTGTCCAAAAAAGTACATTTGATTACTAATTATCAGTCTCAGGGACGGTCGAAGCTGAAATCATCCATATGTAGTGACAATCAATTCCTGCTCTAGCTGCTGATACTCCATGTGACCCAGAGCCAATCACTCTTCCACCTGGGCCTCAATCTCCTCCTTTGTGAAATGAGGACCACCATCCTTGGCCTGCCAGGGTCAGCTTAAGGACCAGAATGAGAGCAGGGATATATAAAAGTGCTTTCTGAACTCTTCACTGGGAGAGACTTCACTGGGGTGGTGGTGGTAGGTATCTGTTAATGTGCTGCTGACCGCTCCACCCCACACCATAGGGTTAAAGGCAGTAGGAGACCCCTCCCTTAGACTGTACTTACTCTTACCTGGCTTTGTAAGGTCTCACACTGAGGCCTCCAAGATCAAGCTTCTCTAAAGGCATCCCATTCTTCAAAGCTGCCGGTGGCTATTAGGGCCTGATCCTGATGGTTTTCCATAGAAAATGGCTGGGAGACGAAAAACCTAAAGGTCATACTATGTGTCCTGTGGATAATGGCAAAGAAGGAGAGTTTAGAAAGGGAAATCCACCTTAAAAGACCACATCTCAGCAAGGAAAGGGCCACCTGATCAAGGCGCAGAGCACACAGCCCACTTAGTCTGTACCTGGGGTGGAGAGGGGGAAGGAACAGGATCCATTCCACCCAGGGCAGCTGGGGACTAAGTGCACATACGGGAGGGGGAAAATGAATCCCAGTCTGCTCTCCTGGTATCATATATTGGCTCTTTTCCAGACTTGATTTGGTGGCACACAGCACTCTGGAAAGCATCCCCCAACCCACTCAGTAGTCTGGTGAATGGGAACGTTGTGAGGGAGTCATGATTGCGAGTAGACTAGGGGACAGAGCGCGGCTGCGAGGTTAGGGGAGCTCGGACCCGGATCAGGCCGCTCAAAGTTCCCTCCCAGCAGGAACAGCTCAAAACCATGGCCTGGAGCCCTTGGGGAAAAGGCAGTGGTCATCTGGTCATCGTTGATGCGCCAGGAGGCTCCCACCCAGGGCGGGGCTGTGCATTCTGGCCGAGGGAAGGGGCGGATGGGGGAGGTTTAAATTACAGCCAACTGAACAGGAGAAGTAAAGAACAAAGCGGGTAAGGAAAAGGGTGAACGAGAGAGAAAGGACGGACAGAGAGGAAAAACACAAAATAGGTTGGGGGGACAAAAGGGACATTAAAGGGAGGGAAGCGCGCGTGTCCGCGCGGCCGTGTAGCAGGTGCGGGGCTGGGCCAGGCCGGGGCTCACCGGATCGCAGGGAGAACACGAGAGTGCGGACGGCTCTGTCCGCGGTCGGGGGGGAGCGCGAGGAGGAGGCGCGGAGAGAGACCTGTGCCAACACGCGGCCGGGCAGGCTTGCAGTGGAGGCTGCGCGGGCCGGCGCGCGACTTTGGTCCTGGGGGGCGGGGCCGCGCGAGGGGCGGGGCCGCGCGAGGGGCGGGGCCCCGCGGGCGGGGCCTGCGGGAGGCGGAAGTGGCCCTCTCGCCAGCGCCCTTCCGCCGAAACCGTCACGCCTCAGGTACTCTGCGCGCCTTCCAACGCCGCCATTTCCGTGCGGGCGGATCCCCGCGTTAACCCCTCGGGCCTCCCACCCCCTACACGAGGTCGTCACACCTCGCGCCGCCTCACACGCTCTCCTCCCCGCCCCCGCCGTCGGTTCGCCCCATTGAGAGAATGGCAGAACTGACGCCTGGAGAGAAGCGATGGCTGCCCCAGGTCACAGGCGCCGGCGCCCGCACCCCGCCCTGTCATGGCTCTTTCTGACGGCCCGGATGCGCGGGTGTGAGTGCACGTCTCCTTTTTCCCGGGTCCACGCCGCGAGCCCGGACTCTGCGAACCACGTGCCCGCCTCTGGAGCGAGCGCGCGCGCGCGGGCTCCCGCAGGGCGGGGCCTCCCCACCGGCCTCGCCGGCCATTGGTTCAAGCCGCCGCGTCGTGAGGGGAAGGAACCAATCCGGGCTGCGGCAGCGGGTGGCCCGCCGCCGCCAACGGCCGTCAGGAGCCCGGGCTCCCTGCCCTGTCCCTCCGCCTACCCTCCCTGCCTTGGGGACCCGGAGTACTTCCGGCCTGGGTGGGGCAGGGGCACCCACCGTGACGCGAGCGGGCCGGCGCCCTAGGAGTGAGAAGGCGAACAGGGCCCGGGCCTGATGCGTGCCCAGTCCTGGAATGAGAAAGAGACTCAGGAGATGAACCGGACCTGGGTCGCCCCTTGGTGGCTGGAGGTCTTGCGGGGGTGACACGTAAACAACTGGGTCCCGTGGCCCAGACAAGCACTTGCATTTGGGGAGTAGAAGGAGATAGGTCTCTGTTTACCTTTGGGCTCTCAGTTCCTACTTTTGTGTACCCTCTGTCCCTTGTCTTCCTCTGTTTTCATCCTTGTCGGCCTCCCAGGATCGGGGGAAATGAACATTTGTTGAGTGCAGTTACTATGTTCAGGTTCAGTGTGAACACTTCACATAATCCTGTGAGGCGGATATCAACCTTTTTACAGATGGGGAAACAGTCCCAAGAAGGTTAAACCACCTGCTTAATATCACAGAGGTAGGAAGTGGTGAGCCGTTACTTAAAACCTGGTCAGTCAGGCTCCATGACTGTGTTTTCTGTATTGTCCACAAGTAGAAGGAATTGTCAGCCCAGGAGACAGATTATAGCTGGATCGGGAATGGATAATTATAGCAGATATGTATGAAAGACAGTCTAAACTTACATAAAAGTTTTATAAGAGTTTATATTTGAGCTGTATTTTTAGGACGTGCCCAGAAGCAAGATATCACGAAATCCATTGGTGGTAGATTAAGGAGGTGAGAGAAAGGAAAATGAGGAAATCTCTAGGATCAGATAAAAAGCAAGATGGAGAAATACATACTTATTTTACATTGGTGGGTACAGGATAGTTAATAACATTTACATTACATAGAAATGATATACAGGGAACAAGATCAAAATGAGGGCTCCTGTGGTCTACCCTGGTGGTCTTGTGGCCTAGTGCCTGCAGTTGTTCCTTCAAGGGGTCTCTCAAAGAAAATTTACTCTTGACATTTCAATGGTATGTTACCCTACATGCATAAGAAAAATGATCAGGGCTCACTGAAGGTAAATATTGACATTTGCTATTGGCCAGGAATATGACAAGTTGCTATGACCTGCCCAGTTAGGAGTTTGTGATCAGACCATCCTGTAGGTTACTTTTGGTCGCTGAGCTTGTCAGGTATATTACATAGCCCCTTTTTCCTTCACACGGGTAAGAAAAACACACTGAATACATGGCCCTGTTAGAAGCATAAGCAAAGTTGAAACTGAGAAGGCAAGTCAAAAATTATTTCTGGCACTGTGGAGTCTCACATCCACTGCTGGTCTTACACTCACATGCAAAAGCTAGACTAGCATACATAAGATGGTAAAGCAAACTTGAAAAAGCTGTTCTCTGTGTGAATATCCAGTGTCGAAGCAATTTCTTAGAATAAGAACAAAGTTAAGGATATGTAGAGAGTTTCTTACTGGAATGTCAAGAATTTTTAAAGGCTCTCTTTTCTGCAAAGACTATGTATAGCAGTTTCCCTACAAACTTTCTCATTTAATTCAGAGCTAAACAGATAAACAGCTCTGAACTAAATGAGAAACAGCTCAAGAGGAAACCAGTTGGCTTCTGTTGTGGCAACACCAGAGTTGTTTTGTTGTTGAACACTTAGTTGCTTCCTCAATCACCATTTCAAATGATTCTGTATTTTCACTTGAGCAGGAAATTAAATCAGGTTCTCCTTTCTGATCAGAAGCACCACCAAGTTTTCTGTCTGCATGTTGACTAGAAGCATAGTCAGGGGGACATATCCACAGAAATCCCTGTAAGCCCATTTTGTCCCTTGATTATAATGCTTGTGAACACCCATATTGACAAGCAAATTCTCCCTGTAGTTCTGTTTCATCAGATAAAAAGGTTTCTCTCATCCCATCATTCAACATCTAAACTAATCTGAAGTAGGGATTACTTCAGGACTATGACTCCAAAACATTATTATGCTCAATAATAATCCTGAAACATTTCTGATCGTTTTTTGAAATTTTGTACCTTGGACAGTAAAAGAAATGAAGATCTGACTTCTGGGCAATGACTTCTGGTTAACTTGTCTAATATTCTGGGGAGTACTATAGCCGGTGGACTGAATTCATTAGTGAGAGGAGCAATGGAAATAAACGTGTAATTTTTGTTTAGAACTCTGCTACAAGTTGCAGGGTTCAAATCAAGAAGGCTTTCACAGTGTAAGAGGTTTGGAAGGAAACCAGAATTGGGTTGTTCTGGTTATGCAGTTGTGTGACTATATCATTAAAATGCAGAGGCAGTATTGTGTTTCTCAGACTAAGTGCCTGATCAGAATATCTCTGCACTTCTTGTTCACCAGGGTTTTGAAGCTTTTCTAGTTCTGTCCAAGGGACTTAAAGTGAGAGTTTTGGTGAAAGATTTCCCAACATTAAAAAGGCAAGAGCTGAATCAAATAGGAAAGCAATATGCTTTGTGTATCCTGCAGACACACCCAAATTGCCTATACTGACTTCAGCTGTATCCTATTTTTTTCAGTATTGGAGCTGACAAAGCTTCTTGTTCAGGACTCCTACTTTCCTTGCCATCCTGTGATAGGAGTATCTTTTGTGGCTCAAAAGTACTTTGAAATCTCTTTACCAATGAAACATTCCACCATGGTGAATGAAGTTGATCCACGTTATTACTGTCTTTTCTCATGGACAAAGCCCAATCAGCAATACACAGAAACACCATTCTTAACCAGGGAGAGGCTATCTTGGGGACATTTGCAAGTTCTGCATCATTAGCATGCTCAATTAAAATAAATACAGAGTTTCAGAATAATCACCTAGTTATCTTGCATTCAGTTTATTACAAAACTCTTGGAATAAAACTCTCATTAGATGTTGATATAGTCAAATAACTTTTTGTTATATAAATGATGTACCACATTGTAATCTAGTGATCTAGAGAGCTGAGTACCTGAATCAGTGATCTTATCTACAGTACATTTCTCAGGAAGAATGCATATCTTTATGCCATTTTTGTGATCTGACCAGCCTACACCACCCACCATGCCTCTATGGCAGTTCCACTGGCTTTATTGGTAGATGATGTGACCATTCTTCAAATTTCAAAAAGAACAACTTTGATGATCAACACTGATTTATAATAGCAATGCATTGCTATCTTTTTATGCCAAGAAGACTTAGACAGTCAGCCTTAGTAAAATTGGGCAATGAAGCATAAATTTTCTCATTGTTTATAATGTTCTCTGTAATCTCAGAATAATACAAAAATGGTGTTATCCTCAGGCCCTTTACCATAATATCCAATAAATGATCAGGGACAGCAACAAAATATTCTTCACTGTAATAGTTCCTTAAAGTATTTGCATTCATCTTTTTTGATATGTTTAAGTTACATTTCTGTGTCATATCTCATTGTGTATATGTGGAAGACAACCTGCTTTGCATATTTTCTCTGTGAATTTCCAAGACACTGTCTGTCACATGTTGGCAGTTAGCTTGTTCCATGGATCGCTGTGCCTATTGTGGAACTCCAAGTGTGTGAGGTCCTTGGGACAGTTGGGGGAATCCTGCTGGTGACCTCACACCATATACTTTAGAACACCCAGGCTGCTCCATGGTGAGGGCTCCAGACAGCTCAACATGGCAAAAAACAGAGAACAGCATCAGGGGTGCACTGGAAAATCCAAGTTTCTTCATTAATTATATTTTAAGAAGGAAAAAGCTTTTAAAATTATCTTTCTTATAAATAACTCTCAAGGGCCACTGACCTACTCTCATATGCGACCATTCCTCAAATTTCAATGAAAAGATTGGAGAATGCCTTTATTTTGCTTATCTCCATTTCAAAAGTTTTGCCTGTATGACTCTTTTATTTCTAGATTTCTTGTATCCTATCTAGAGTGACCTATCCCATCAGTACCCCTTATTCTGTGCTCTTCTATTTTCTCTAGGACCTTGCTTCTGCAATCTTTTGTCCCCATCTTCAATCTTTCTCATCTTCAGTCTTTCTTTGTGTGTATGTGTGTATGTGTGCTAATTAATAGGAGCTCACAGGACTTTCCAACTTTTACAATGGTTATTTTTCCTCTTTTCTTTCTCTGCCAAGCTTTCCAAACAATTGGCTGTCCTCTGACTTTTCAGCTTCTGGCACAACTCTTATATATTTGATGAATGAATAAATGAATAATCTCACATTTGTCTCCTCATTATCTTTACAACAGCCACAGAGGCCACTTTTCTGTTCTTTGAACACTCCACACTTATTCCCATATGGTCTGTGAACTGCTTGTTCTCTTTTTCTGGAACACACTTCCTCAGATCTTTGCCTGGCCAACTCCTCTTATCATCCCTACTCTCTCTCTCTCTCTCTCTCTCTCTCTCTCTCTCTCTCTCACACACACACACACACACACACACACTTGCTCATATCGATCAAGTCAAAAGTGAGAAAATTTGAAATATGAATTTATTTGAAATCTAAACTAGACACTAAATATATATATTTTTGCTTTTGTTTGGAATTTCCAGTTTGTATATGTAGATGATCTCATATTGTAATTTAAACTTAAGAAAGTGCTGAGATGAGGAGTGGATATTCACTTTTTCCCAGGGTACAGAGGAGTCAGAGCAGGGAGAAGGGGTGACTTTGATGAACATTCTTGCCAGGTAGGAATTATTCCCACTTCTTTGGTAAGACACTGAGGTGCAAGGATTCCTGGTGGTTAGGATGCTAGTAAGGTGGTATGGGGTGAGGTTTCAACTCAGTTCTGTCATCAGAGCCACACAGGTTGCTAAGAAGCAGAAAAAGACAAGCATTCTGCGTCCCTATTATCAACCTGAAAAATGTCTAGTCTTGAATTTAGAAGGAGGTCATCTGGTTTAACTCTTACAGATAGAGGAGCTAAAGCCCTAAAGGCAGAGCAACCAGCCTGCAGAGAGAGAGCCCAAAACAGTGTAGGCATGTGGGGCCAAATCTGACCTGAAGTGAGAAAGGGAAATTCTGTTCAAGAAGGAGAAGGAAGAAAAGTGGCTATTCTCATTCCAACACTCAAGGTGTGAATACCTTTATTGAGTCATAATTATTTTCCAAAATTCTGAGTCCTGATACTTTAGGCTCTCAGCCTGGCATTTACCTCTTTTTTCCAAAGCCCCACACTTTCAAGGTGCCTCGCAGTCCAGCCGGGGGGGAGAGGGCTGCATGGGAGTGGGGCTCCCACACAGCTGCACGTCATCCTCTGTCATTCCCGGTCCTGGAGCTCCTGGTTCCTTTGGTCGCACCTCTAGACAACCATCTTTGAAAAGCTTCTTCCTTGGCAGTTCCTCACTGTCCAGACAAAAATCTTTCTCATGGCCTTGTCCTTATGTTTACATTTCTACAGAGCTTTCCCTTCCAGCTTCTCACTTGATCCTCATGATACCACTGGTGAGGTAGCCGCATTGGGATTATTACTCCCATTTCACAGGAAAGGAGACTGAGGATGTCCTCTGCATTCTTCGTGTCATCAGGAACTATTTATGAATCAGCCTCGCACTGGCCCAGCAGTGCTCCTTTGGCACAGATTCCAGGTTTTCTCTTTTTTCTCCCCCTCAAATTTCCTAGAATCCAAATGGATTCTACATAGCAGACTTATTACATATATGGCCGATGATCCACAGTTAATCAAAGGCTGTCTGTAGTCACAGCTCTGTGTTGCTTTGACTGTGTCCCTCTAGACTTCTTAGCTGATTTCCAAGTTATGAGCCACTCTTGTCCCATGCTCGCAGTCTTTCCCGTTCATAATTCATCATCTAATCAGATTTTTCAGGGGACGTAGTTTGCAAACTTCCATTTTATCCAAATGGATCTTTTATTTTCTCTTGCCTAAATGTTAGGCATCCAACCTAATGGGTTTCAAAAATTAATATAATTTCTTTTCCATCTTGTCAGTGCAAAACAAAGGCGTTCTCAAGACAACGCACTGAAGACCAGAATCTTTCCTCCTCTTTTACTTCTGTTTCTTGAGTCAGCGGCAAGTAAACAGTTCTGTAAACATGTGTGGGTCTGTGCTCCTGTGTGCATGGACCCACTAATTTATTCCATTCTTAACTGGTTTTGTTCCAGTTAGGTCTCAAATGGCCTGTCCTATTCAAAACGGAGATTCCCGTAGCATCTGGACTTTCATCAAGGCTCGTTTCAGTTGTTCGTAGGTTATGAACATCATCACATTCCAGGCTCCCAACCGCAAAAAGGAGGGTGTAAAGCTGACAAGAAAACAACCAAAACATCAAACTCAGTGGACTAAATTCCTGAAGAGATCTACTGTACTCTCTTCATCACAGTGTTAGTGCAAACAGGCCTGGACTTCTGTCAGTCATGAGCATTTTCTAATATTGGTTCAGACTTTTTCTTCTTTGCTGAAGGAATTTAGGCAGAAGTTAGAGTCAGGAAAGGAAAGAAAACTAACATTTTGAGCCAGGTTATTATATCAGGCAGTTATTCCCACTGTTTATAAAGTAGCTATGTCTGCTGCCAGTTGCCTTTTTCAGAAACTGAGACCCAGGGTGGTTAAGCACTTAAACCACTTAAACCACTGATGCCACTCTGCTGCTGGGTGTTTCTGGGCTCATTTATGTCCTGAGCAGTCACTTCTGAGGAGGCACTGGCCAGGGCACCGCAGGGCGGAGACAGTGTAACACCAATTTTAGCTAATCTCCAGAGAGCCTGCCTATCCTGTGATAGTGCAGCCATGAGAGAGTCCCCACATCAGCTGTGCTTCACAAACTGAGGGAGGAGCCTGCAATCTAGCCCCTGCCCTTCTCCAGCCAGTCTCTGCTAATCCCTGCCTGGTCCTCTCTGCTCCTGCCAGACCCCTACTTTGATGCCTTTGCCCATGTTGCTCCTTCTGCTTGGAATGTCACCAGCTCTCCTCACCTGGCTGGTTGCTCTTAGCTCTGTAGGAACCAGGTTGGGTACCATAACCTCATGCCAAGGCCCCTTCTGAACCCTCCGCCTAGGTTCATCACAGGGAGTATAGATAGCACTGGGGCAATGAATGTGAACTTGAGTTGGACCTTGGTTTAAATCCTAGCTCTGTCAGTTTCTAGTTTCCTGCCCTTGGATAAGTTGCTTAATCTCTCTGAGCCTGTTTCTTTACCTGTAAAAAGAGAAAAACAACAGTATTTACCTCATAGAATTGTCATGAGGATCAAATGAGTTAATGTACAGTACACAGCACAGAGCCTGGTATCAGTAAATGCTCAATAGATGTCACCCACTTGCAGCTGCTCCTTGAGAGAAGCATAGCACAGGGCCTACCGCCCATGAGAAGCTCAGTAAATGTTTGCCAAGTGAAAGAATAAACTCAGGCAAGTGGCTACAGCTAAGATTGTTAATGACAGAGGCTCTTATTAAGAAAAGAACAGTCTGCCAATGGAAACACAGTTTTATGATGTCATTCCCATGGTTGAGAACCTGTTTGCTTGCTGGGTCCAGTCTGACACTGGGAGCCAGAAAACTGTTATCGGTGGTGGGAGGTGACAGGGCCAGGCAAAGAGCTTAGCAGTAGGATGAACAAACATGTTGGGTTGCGTGTGATAATCTGAGTTTGAGCTGTGGCTTTGACCTTTTAACTTTGTGATCTTGGATAAGTTGCTTGATGTTTATGAGTCTCTTCCTCATTAAATGTGGAGAACACTGTACAGTTCAGGAGGTTGTTAAGATAATATTTGTAAAGTACTTAGCACAAGGCCTAATAGTGACTTAGTGATCATGATTGTAATAAACTATGTATTGAGTGTTAGGGATTCTGGGAGATGAAACGTGTGTTTATCATTTGTCCCCAGTTAAACTGTGAACTCCTTGAGCATAAGGGTAGTATTTATTATCTAACCGTACCCTGGGTGGAGCTCCTGGTAAGTATTGACAAGATAGATCTGAGCTGTTCTCCTTGGTTTTGAGGAACTTTCACTCCAGCAGAGCAGATAATTTAAACTTACAAATATTTATAACACAAAGTAGGAGGTGGTAAATACCATACAAATGGTATCAAGGAAGTATTGCTGAAGCTCACAGGGATACTTGAGGGTTTTGAGGAGAAGAGGTAGCATTTGCACTAGATTTGAAGGATAGTCAAGATTTAGGGCATGTAAATGGCACTGGAAAGGTGTTCCATGCAGAGGGAGTGGTAAATGCCAAGACACAGAAGCAAGGAAATGTGATGCACGTTGGGACTTTCAGCCGCCATTAGTGGCAGTGGGCTAGGGAAAAGTCTCATGATGACCGCCACCTTTCCCTCTTTCTTCCAGGTCTAGTAAGTTTTGGGACAACACTTTCACCAGTGCTTAGACTCCTTTTTCTTAGATAATTCTCCCCTGACTTTCCAAATTAGATTTAGTTTGCTCTTTTTCTTTTTTTAACTTACACAGTTCTTTATACTCTCCTCTGTGGCAATTACATCTGTTTTATTTACTACTGCATTCCCAGATGGACCCTTGGTAGGCACATTATACGTGGAAGAAAGAGAAGGAAAGGAAGAAAGGAAGGAAGGAAGGAAGGAAGGAAGGAAGGAAGGAAGGAAGGAAGGGAGGGAGGGAGGGAGGGAGGGAAACCCAAGTTTTCTAGGAGGGAGTGTAGAAGCAGGAGAGGGAGGCTCACCCTTTATAGAAGGCTGCAGACCCCTCTTTGGCCACCATCTTGAGCATACAGTCCAGGGGGCTGCGGTACTGGCCTGGGGGTGAGTTCATATACCGGGTCTTCACCACATCCACTGGGGAGGCCACAACTGTGGCACAAAAGCCAGCTCCAAAGGCAGAGACAAAGTGGCAGGGGAAGTTGTCTGTAGCAGGGAAGGGGAAAGCAAATATTGGGCTATGAGATGGGGAGTACACTTGTTTTCTGTTCCATGTGTGTTTATCATTTGTCCACAATTAAACTGTGAACTCTTTGAGCATGAGGTTAGTATTTTCCATCTCTCTCACTGTTCCCTGGGTGGAGCTCTTGATAAGTACTAGCAAGATAGAACTAAGCCTTCCTAGAGTTGAAAGGTCATCGGCCCAACCACCTTGTCTGAGGAAACTGAAGTCAAGAAGGTGACCCTTGCTTAAAAATGCACAGTAAGAAATGGTGCTGGGCTGAGACTCAGGTCCCTGGCTCCCCCGTCTAGGGTTTTTTCCTACTTGTCACAATAATTTACTGGGTGCTACCCCTCTCTCTGCTTGTTCTAAAGCCTAGTTGCCTCTGGGTGGTGCCCACTATATGGAGTTCCAGGTTCCCTCCCTGCTGTGGGAGGGCTGTTTGCCTGGAGCCCAGGGCCTCACCGGTGAGCAGGTGATGGTCTAGCAGCTTCTCCTTGATGATATCATAGGTCACCATCTCAGCACAATTAACAATGGCATTTCTTGTGATGTTGGGCAAAGTTCCTATTGAAAAGCAGAGTGAGGGCTGATCAACAGGGAGTAGGAGACGTGGACCCCCTGACTGCAAGGCCCCAAATCCAGTTTGGGGAGCATAGTGCTCCATTTCAGCAGTCTCAGAGGAGCCCACCTTAGCTGAGTAGATTACACATTTTCTAATGTTAACTCTCAGATTTTCTGTGTCCTCCTTAGAGACAGAAAACAGGACCACTTGTATGAGGTGGGGGGTGAAATTTTGGAGGATAATCTGCAATATCAAAATTTAAGTATACCTCCCTGAGACTTGGTTAGAGCTAGAAAAAGAAGTCTTTCTTTGGAAGAGGGAGGCTGGGCTGTTGGAACAGTGACATAATGCAGTGGTGGCAGGGCCTGAGGAGGGAATCAAGGCAACCCCCTGGTTTCACAGATAAGGGCCAGGCTCCAGGAGGACACAGTGCAGGTGAGTGCAGAGTCAGGGCTGTGACCCAGATGTCCAGCCCTTAACCTTCACTGGGTCACTGTTCCTTTTGCGAGGATTCATGTGACCCTGGTCTCCCTATAAGAGAGACTCCAACATTTGTCCAGGTTGCCAGCATTTAGTCAAGAAGGCTACCCTAAAGCTTTGCTTCCAAGGAAGCTTCCTTCTAATAGCATCTCCCCACATGCCCCACTGCTGCCTTCTGTTTCCTCTCCATGCCCTGCAGTCACCCCTTTTACACCTTTGCTTGGAAGGCCCTTTCCTCCCATCTCCACACAGGGAGAGCCTGCTGAATCTTTGAGACCTGGCTTGAGCATCATCTTTCCTCAGAGCTGCATGGCTTCTGCCTCGGCCCTGTTCCTCTGCATGAACCTAGCACATCCTGCCCCATGGTATGGCTGTTCCTTGATGCGTCTCATCACTTCTGTGTGTCTGTGAGAGCTGCAAGGGTGTGGAAGGTGTCTTCTATTCATTTCTGTCTCTCTCCCAGACACCTACAGATGGTGAAAGGTTGGTAAATTGAACTGAATTTGGGGCACTGAGATGTTTTTGGTTAGGCTGCTCTTTCAGAATTACTAGAATTCACTATGCTGGGAGTTCCCTACTGCTCCGTTCTCTGCTCTAGCCCTGGAGTAGGGAGGGAAAGCTCTGCCAAAGGCCCTTGAGTGGAGTCCAGACATACCTTTCCACAGGCCTCTGAGCCCTTCCTCCCTGGCGATGGTCCTGTAGGCATCCATTGTCCCCCTGTACTTTCTGTTGCTTCCAGGCCCAATGTGAATGCTGGCCTGAAATCGGACCTTCACCACATCCGTGGGTTGGGCACAGGCTACTGCCATGGCCCCTGTGGTGCAGCCTGCCAAAATCCGGGTGGCGATGCTGGCATCTGGGGAGAAGAATTGAGACTGGGACAGTGTCCCACCACCTGGCTCCTTTCTGAGCCTGTTGCTCTTTTCTGCGGTGCTGTCCCTGTCTGATGCCCACTTCTTCTCCTGGGCCATTACTCTGGACCTTCTTTGATGGGCTTGAGCATCTGTCACCAGCTCCCCATGACCCAGCTCTGCCTCTGAGTATGCACTGCCCTGGTCTCTGCCCCCACAAGTTCTGCTTCCACCCACCCGCCGTTGTCCACAAGATGCCACATGAGCACTTACGGTCTGATCCTTTTGGGGTGTAGAACTGCTTGACTGAGTCATAGAGGCCGATGCGGATGGACGCGAAGCTCATCTGGCGCTGCAGGCCGGCCACCAGCCCATTGTAGAGGCTTCGGGGCCCCTCGGTGCGCACCATGGTCAGGATGGTGCCCAGCATGCCACGGTACTGAACGGTTCGGGCCACCTGGGTCATCTGGTTCTCCCCTTGGATCTGAGGGCCGCCCCCACAGAGTGTGAGGAGCTGGGTGGGGGTTGGTAGGTGGATGGGGCTGTGTGCAGAAGGAACTGCCTGGGGCTATACTTCAAGAACAAGCATGAACTCAGCTGTCACATCCTGGTGATTCAGAGCAAATACCTCACAGGTTGCAAGGACATTGTCAGTTTACAATTTCTTATTTTTTTATTTTTAACGCTTACAGCACCTGGTCTTTCTAGGTGGTCTCCCATCCAAGTACTAACCAGGCCCGACCCTGCTTAGCTTCCAAGATCAGATGGGATTAGACTTGGCCCGACCCTGCTTAGCTTCCAAGATCAGATGGGATTAGACTTGTTCAGGGTGGCATGGCCATAGATGGAATTCAGCCTTTTTTGTCTTGGGTGATGGTGATGGGGAAGCAGCAAGACAAGGTCTTAAGCAGGAAGTCAGTGGCTTGTTTGGGGTTCTGTTTGAGGAAGAGCTTGCTGGCAGCTGGTGCAAGTGCTGTGGTGGGGACCTCAGCCCCTACTCCGATGTGAACAATGACCCTTGGCCAAAGGGCACCTACCTGTAGGCGGACCTTGGCCGTGTCCAGTGGGAAGGTGAGGAGGTCAGCAAAACAGGCTGCCGTGCCTGCCCCCAGGAACTTCACAGCTGTTGTGGGAGGTACTTCTGAAGGCTTCAGACCAACCATGGTTCCAGGAGGCTCTTTTTGGTCCCTCTGGGGCCCAGCGCAGGTCCAAGGAGAGAAGCCACTCTACAGCTCTAGGCCTTAGTGCAGGAAGAAGGCTGCAGGAGACAGGCAAGAGGAGGCGGATGGAAAATGTACAGTCTGGCTGATCCCCATGCTCCCTATAGCACTGGGAGGGACTTTATAAGTGAAAAGCCTGGGTTGCTATATTTAACTGTGACCTGGCTTATAAAAACTGGTCACTTTCTCCTCCCTTATCTCTCGTAATCCTTACCTCCCTGCTGCCCTCATGATGTAGGCAGGGCTACTGGTGGATCTTCACTGTGCAGAGGAGGAAACCAAGGCTAAAGCCGCATCCAGACTTGGTTCTGACTCCACCCCACAATGCTGTTCTCCTTCCCCAGCAATAAGCTGCTTCCTGGGAAAAGTCTGCTCCTAAGATATATGGAGAACCTGACAAGTCTCATCATTTCAGGTCCTTTTATCCCAAATAAAACAAAATAAATGTGCCTCATGACTAAACTAAATTGCTAGTAATCTTGGATTAAGGCTTGTTTTTTTTGTTTTGTTTTGTTTTGTTTATTTGTTTTTCAAGGCTGCCTAAATATACTTTTATTATATTTAAAACAAACAAAATCCTTTTCAGCTTGTGATTCCTTTTCTGTTATTAAAGATATTTAGTCTGTGACTAGAGATGTCTCTTCCAAACCCTGTGGGATCCTGGGCTGATGTTCTGCATGGAGGAGCCAGGGAGACCAGCCTTGGGCCACTTAGTGGCTCTGTCTTCCCAGGGCTCTGAGGAAGGCGGGGCTGAAGAGGGGCTGCCTCTGCTCTCTGGGCTGGTGTCAGCCACGTGCTCTTTCTTTCCTCACACTTCCATGGCTGTCTCTTCTCAGCTGAAGAGGACAAGCTTGTCAGACAGAAGAGGATCAGTCTTGGGTCAAGGGAATATGTCCCTGGTGTGCACCTGTGCCTGCACCCATCTTACTGCTGGTTGATCAGGGCCATGCTTGCACCTGAGGGTCCTGGTTTAGCCTTGGTTACCTTGGGACTCTGGCACACCTGTCATGAGCAGCCCTGAATTTTTATAATCTAGACTTCTGTGTTTCAAGCCTTGATGTTGATGCCATCTCATAATAATTCACATCCATTGGCACTCCAACTCATACCCATAGTGTGCTGGGATCCGGGACCCTTCAGTATCTTCACTTCTGGAACCAGGACTTGTCCCACAGAGTTGTGAAGTGGACAAAGTGTGAGCCCTCTTCCCCACACAGCAGTAGAAAAACTCTGGTCCTGTGGTGAGGTATCCTGAATTCCTGCCTTGTCTTCATAGCTTACTAAGGGTGATGGAACCTTGTATACATTATTTAACTTCTCTTCAGTAAATGAGAATAATATGTTACCTGTTCAACAGTGACAACTGGATGCCAAAAGGTAGAGGTTTATTCAGGACTTCCATCTATAACTCTTGCTTTCTCTGTGCTATCTCCTCAACCCACACAGCACCTAGACTCTCATTTTGCTGCCACCTTTCCCTGGGACAGTTTGTTCTTAAGATGGAACTGTTTGTTCTAATTCATGCTAAGGTGTAAATGACTATCTCGGTGATCAGTTATTTCTTGATCACTTATGCTAGGTACTAGAGAAGAAAAAATATGCAATAAATCATGTTTGGCTCTTGCTCTCAGGGAGCTTACATTCAGAAAGACAGATGTAGAATTATCTAGATGGAATGAAGGAGGTGATATGCAGTAGGATGTGTTGAGATTGGAACTAAACCCTAATCTGGAAGCCTGCCTGGGTCATAGTGTTAAGGGACAACTTCTAAATCCTGCCCTTAGGAAAGGGTGCTTTTATTTTGATCTCTCCCTGCATGAAATTATATTCTAACTTTTGTTTTTCAAACTTTTAAAATTGAGGTATAACTTATATTTTAATGATCATTGAGCTGTAAAGGGAATTGTGCACCAATTCTGGAATATTAGGCCTGGAAAGCAGATGGAGGAGGAGATTTTCTGGATGGGAACTTAACCTGGTGTCCAAGCATAGGTAAGTCAGATCATATCATTCCCCTGTTTTAAAACGGTCCAGTGCTCCTCCTGCCACTCCATTATTCAAAACAGAGTCCAGAGTCCTCGCCATGGCCTATGGGCCCTCCATAAAATCGGCCTCATGCCAGGATCTGTGCTTTGTGCTCTGGGACATCTGGAGATGGGTAAGAACAGTGTGTGCAACTTGCCCACAAGGAACTCTCAAGGAGTGTTTTGGGGTGGGGGGAGTGTAATTAGACACATACACAAACAAGTGTAGTGCAAGATGGGCTGGACCCATGTCAGAAGGAAGGAGCCATCAAGAAGGTACTCGGGTCAGAGAGACCCTCTTATTTGTGAGGTAGAATTAGAACAATTTAATGATGGGGGGTGAGGGGTGGGAGGATAGTTGTGTGAGTTAAGTTTTGAAAGGTAGGCAAGATTTCAGCAGCTGGACAAGTGTGAAGGGTGTTCCAGGTGTGGGGCAGGGCATGAGCTTATGGAGAATAGGGGTATGGCTTAGGGTAGGAGAAGGGAAAAGCTCACAGGGAATTTTACACACCATCTCATGGAATTATCATAACTTTTCTGAGAGGGGCCTCTCCATTTTGCCTACCTGCAATGACCAAACTGAAGCTCAAAGACATATGCATGCTCAGTGTTATCAGCTATTAGTGTTAGAGCTTGGTTCATTCTGCTATACTAGGCTTGCAACAGCCCTGGAAAGAAGGTGGGATACACTTTAAATTCATTTTACAGATGAGACATAGAGGCTTAAGATGGAAGAGAGTGGCTGAAATCACAGAACTCCAGCCAGGTTCTTGTGATGGCACAAAGTATCCCTTTACCATTCTACTCAGGGTCCCCTGTGGATGTGGTAGTATAGATATCTACATTCTTTCATATTATTGAGGGCATTTAAAGCCCTTGGCAATTATTAAATTATATGCAAACCCATCTGTGGGGAATTAAGTTCTAAGCACACATAACAACAGCTGGTGAGGAAGGTTAAGTGGAAATCAATGCTCACTTTGGCTAATGAAAAAACTGGGCCCCCAAGAGGCTGAGGACTCTGCAGGTTGCAGAGATCAGGCCTCAGCTCCCTCTGCCGTGCTCTTCCCACACCCTGTCTTCTTGCCTTTCTGCACTGTCTCTTGGACAGGATTCAAGAAAGATCTGGCTCCTTAGGAGGGTGTTTTGGAGGCCCTGGTGCCCATGGAGTTGAGCTGGGCTCAGGGGACAACCCAGCAGCAGTACTGTCCTCCCCATGCATCCTTCTTCACTCCCCTTTGCCTTACAGAAGACCAACAGCTGCCATGGCTGCTCAGTCTCCAGCAAGGAGGTTCTGGCAACTCTGTCTGTGAGTAGTAGCTGCCCACATCCTGTTAGCCTTTCTTTCCTCAAATGCTGACATTTCCCCTGCCATTCGCCTCATGTGACGTGGGTTGGGCTTCTTGGAACCTTAGCTTGGGGAACTTGAGGGCCTATCTCTCAGAGCTGGGAGGCCTTTGAGGTCTGTGTTGTGTCTCTTACTGGTTGTCACATTGTCCCTTCTTCAAAACTTTTGGTGGGGATCTTTGGAAACATGGCGGAGTGAGAGATGTCCCCAGATCTCTTTCCTTGAAACAACAATAAATTGAACATCTAAAACTCAACAAAAAAAAAAAACACCTAAACTGCACACCAGCACATCTGAATGTGGGATCTGCACATAAGAGCTACCACAGGTCAGAACTCCAGGTGTCAGGCGGTGGACTGGGAGAAATAAAGAAGCTGCCTCTCACAGCCTCTGGAGCTCCATGCAGGAGAAGGGTGAGGGGAGAAAGAGCAGCGAGTTCCCTGAACAGCCCTGCCTGGGAAAGCTGTGAGCTCCCTGTGGCCAGCTGGCAGCAGGGCCCAGTCATTAGGGCAGAAGGCAGAGAAGCACCAGCAGAGAAACAACAGTTGATTTTTACCAGCCACCGTTACAAAACCAAGGCTGAGCCGCAACTCTCAAACCCCAACCCAGAGGGCCCCTCCCACACCCTCTGAGACCAATCACTCCGGAGCCCCAGGGGAATCTGAGAAAATGCTACTGAAACTGTTGCTAATCCCGACACTGAAACTGAGGGTAGTGAGCATGATTAAATATTTATTATAAAATAAAAAGGCATTTTTAAAGCTTTATATAAAGCAGGGATCCAAGAGGCTTAGATGCCACCTACTAGAAATCAAAAGAAAAGTGCCTTCTTTGCAGGAGGCTAAAGACAGATCTTTATATAATATATCTTCTTTCTGGAAAAAAACCAGAATATATTTCCATTAATGCCCAGGCGTAGAAATAGTCCATTAAACACCAAGAACAACCAAGTTGACAAGGCATTTCAGAAAGAAAAAAAAAAAATCTCCAAAAAATAAGTTTACAAACATAGAGATATGCAATTCTAATGACAGAGAATTCAGGATGGTACTTCTGAAAAAAACTCAGTGAATTCCAAAACAAGTCATACTGACAATTTCAGGAATTTAAAAAACATCTAGATGAGCAGAGCAAAGAGACTGAAACCCTCAAAAAAAAAAAAAATACAACAAATAGAACTTCTGGAGATAAAGAACACATTGCAAGAATTGAAAATGAAATAGCAAGCTTGGGAAATCAAGGCAACCAGATGGAGGAAAGGATCATGACATCAAAAACAGGAATCTAGAAAAATATCAGAAAGAAGAAGAGAGAAACCAAAGAATGAAAAATAATGAAAGAGGAATTCAAGAACTGGCTGATACCATCAGGAGAAGAAACAGAAGAATAACGGGCATTATTGAAGGTGAGGAAAAAAGAAGAAATTAAAATCTTTCCAGACATAAAAATTGAGGGAATTTTCCACGACGAGGCCTGCACTACAGGGAATACTGAAAAGGGCAAGCTCATCTAAAAAAAGAAAAAAAGAAAAAAAGAAAAAAAAATACACAGGTACTATAGGTGTAAAAAATAAGGGTTAGTAAGCTGACAAAATCCTCTCAATCTGTGATGTCAACCAAGGGTTGCCTCGTCTAAAAAAAATATTAAAAAATCCATAATTAGGAGTAAAGTAACCATCAAGCAAATAGAAGCAGAGGAGTGCGGCCCTTACAAAGAACAGGACATTATTATCTTAAATAATAATAAGAGAATTGTTATAACAAGATAGTAATGAAAGTTGAGCATACATAGTGACAAATTGAGATAATAATGACTGAAAAGGGAAGGATTCAAAGATCCAAATTCACAAAGGGGAATGGAGATAAGGCACACACAGAAGAAAATGGACGACTTTATATATAGCTATACTTTACATATTCGTAATGGTAACCACACACCAAAGATTCAGAACTTAAATATATAACATAAAACAAGAAGAACCAGAGGCAAAACCCACAAAAGCCAACCAAAATTAAAAAAAGAAAAAACCAGAAATACAAGGACAAGGAGGCAATAGATACACCAAGCTACCAGAAAGCAAAGGATAAAATGGCTATACGAAGACCTCATATTTTAATAATTTCCCTAAATGTAAATGGACTGAATTCACCAATAAAAGGACAGAGTTGCAGAGTGAATCAAAAAACAAAACCTAATCATATGCTGACTTCAGGAGACACATCTCAGCTCCAAAGACAAATATAGACTCAAGGTGAAAGGGTGGAAAATGATATTTCAAACAAATGGCATTCAGAGAAAAGCGAGAGTAGCAGCACTAATATCAGATGAAATAGACTTCAAACTAAAAACGTAAAGAAAGATACTTAGGGACATGCCATAATGATAAAAGGAATCATGCACCAAGAAGACATAACACTTAGTAATATCTATGCTCCCAATCAGGGATCCCTGGAATAGGTAAAGCAATTACTAACAGAACTAAAGGGAGAAACAGACCAAAACGCTATTGTAGTAGGGGACCTAAATACCCCACTGTCGGATATAGACAGATCATCCAAACAGAAAATCAATAAGGAAATAACATCCTTAAATGACACATTAGACCAATTGGACATAATTGACATTTATAGATCCTTCCATCTCAGCTGTTTATACATTCTTCTGTAGTACACATGGAACATTCTCAAGAATTGACCACATACTGGGACACAGAAATAGCCTCAACAAATAGAAGAAGGTTGAAATTATACCAACCAATGCTTTGAAACTGGAGATCAACTGCAAAAAGAAAGTGGGAAGAACCACAAATACATGGAGATTAAACAACATGCTGTTGAAGAATAACTGGGTCAGGGAAGAAATAAAAAAGAGAGATTGAGAGATACATAGAAATGAATAATAATGATAGTACAACATATCAAAACTTTTGGGACATGGCAAAAGCTGTCATAAGAGGAAAGTTCATATTATTATAGGCCTATCTCCAAAAACAAGAATGAGCCCAAATGAACAAACTAACACTTCATCTTAAAAAACTAGAAAAGGAAGAACAAATGAAGCCTAACATCAGCAGAAAAAAAGAAACCATCAAAATGAGAGCAGAAATAAATGAAATTGAAAACTAAAAAAAGATAGAAAAAATAAATGCAACGAAGAGCTGGTTCTTTGAGAAGGTTAATAAAACTGACAAACCCTGGCTATACTCACTAAAGAAAAAAGAGAAAGGACACAAAATCAGGGATGAAGGAGTAGAAATTATGATTGACATTGCTGAAATACAAAGGATCATACAAGAATACTATGAAGAAGTATATAACACCAAATTTATTATTATAGAAAAAATGGACCAGTACTTAGAAAAATACAATCTTCCTAGACGGAATCAAGAAGATCTGGAAAATCTAAATAGAGCGATCAGCAGTATGAAAATTGAAACAATCATCAAAAACCTACCAAAAAGTAAAAGTCCTGGACCAGATGGCTTCACCAGTGAATTCTACCAAACATTCAAAGAAGATTGAATACCTATTCTTGTCAAACTCTTCCAAAAAATCGAAGAGGAGGCAATACTACTAGTACCAACTCATTTTATGAGGCCAAAATTACCCTGACACCTGGTGAAGATAACACAAAAAAAGAAAACTACAGACCAATATCTCTCATGAACACAGATGCAAAAATCCTAAGATACTAGCAAACTGAATACAGCAGCATATTAAAAAGATTATACACCATGATCAAGTGGGCTTCATCCCACAGCCACAGTGATGGTTCAACATACGCAAATCGATTAATGTGATAGACCACATAAACAAATTAAAAAATAATCACATGGTTAAATCAATAGATGCAAAAAAAAAAAAAAAAAGCCTTCAACAAAATACAGCATCCATTTATGATCAAAGCACTTAACAAAATTGGTATAGAAGGAAAGTACTTTAACATAATAAAGGCCATCTATGACATACCCTCAGCCAACATTATACTTAATGGTGAAAAACTAAAAGCCTTGCCTATAAGATTAGGAACAAGGCAAGGTTGTCCGCTTTCACCACTCTTATTCAATGTAACATTGGAGGTCCTAGCGAGTACAATCAGACAAGAGAAAGATATAAAAGGCATCCAAATAGGAAATGAAGAAGTCAAACTGTCACTCTCTGCAGATGACATTATTCTCTATGTAGAAAACCCTAAAGATTCTACAAGAACACTACTAGAAACAATAAGCAAATACAGTTAAGTCTCTGGATACAAAATCAATTTTCAAAAATCCATAGCTTTCCTATACTCTAATAAGAAAGTGTCAGAAAAAGAAGTAGGAAAACCAATTCCTCTTGCAATTGCAACAAAAAGAATAAAATACCTAGGAATAAATTTAATGAAACAAGTGAAGGACCTACATAATGAAAACCATAAGACTATATAAAAAGAAATCAAAGAAGATACAAAGAAATAGAAAGATATCTTGTGGTCTTGGATCGGAAGAATCAACATAGTAAAAATGACCATATTAAGCTGGAGGAAACTGGACTTTGGATGGTAAACACACAATAGAATATACAGATGTCAAATGATAATGTTCACCTGAAAATTATATAATTGTATTAACCAATGTCACCCTAGTAAACTTAATTTTTTAAAAAATGACCATATTACCTAAAGCATTTTACAGATTTAATGCAATCTCCATCAAAATCCCATCGGCATTTTTTAAAGAAATAGAACAAAAAAATCATCAGATTTGTATGAAAGCACAAAAGACCCTGAATTGCCAAAGCCATCTTGAGAAAAAAGGATGAAGCTGGAGGTATTACTCTGCCAAACTTCAAATTATACTACAAAGCTTCAGTAATCAAAATGGCATGATATTGGCAGTAAAACAGACACACGGACCAGTGGAACAGAATTGAGAGACCAGAAATAAACCCATATTTATATGGGCAAGTAATTTTCAATAAAAAAAGCCAAAAACACACAATAGAGAAAGGAAAGCCTCTTCAATAAAGGGTGCTGGGAAAACTGGAAAGCCACCTGCAAAAGAATGAAACTAGACTGTTGTCTATCACCGCACACCAAAATTAACTCAAAATGGATTAAGGACCTGAATATAAGACCTGAAACAATAAAATGCCTAGAAGAAAACATAGGAACTAAACTCAAGGACCTTAGACTTTAAGAGGATTTTATGAATTTGACCTCAAAGGCAAGGAAAGTAAAAGCTAAAATAAATTAATGGGACTATATCAAACTATCAAGCTTCTGCTCAGCAAAAGAAATAGTCAACAAGGTAAAGAGAGAACCATCTGAATGGGAAAATGTATATGCAAGCAATGGCTCTGATAAGGGCCTAATATCCAAAATATATAAGGATCTCATACAACTCAATAACAGCAATAAAGCAAATGATCCAATCAGAAAATGGGCAGAGGACCTGAACAGACACTTCTCCCTAGAGGACATACAAATGGCCAACAAATTTTTGAAAATATGCTCAACATCGCTAGCTATTAGGGAAATGCAAATCAAAACCACAATGAGATAGCATCTCATACCTGTTAGAATAGCTATAATCAACAGGACAAGTAATAACAAGTGTTGGAGAGGATGTGGAGAAATAGGAACCCTCATACACTGCTGGTGGGACTGCAAATTGGTACAGCCACTATGGAAGACAGTATGGAGGTTCCTTGAAAAACTAAGAATTGATCTACCATATGATCCAGCCATCCCTCTACTGGGTAGTTACCCCAAAGACTTGAAAATTCATATCCGAAAAGATATTTGCACACTGATGTTCATAGCAGTGTTATTCACAGTGGCCAGGACATGGAAGCAACCAAAGTGTCCTATGACAGACAATTAGATAAATAAGCTGTGGTACATATATACAATGGAATATTACTCAGCCAGAAGAAGAGACGAAATACTGCCATTTGTGACAACCTGGAAGGACCTCGAGATAATCATGCTAAGTGAAATAAGCCAGATAAAAAGGGTGAAAACCACATGATATCACTTACATGTGGGATATAAACCTAAAAGCAATAAACGAACAGGACAAACAAAGAGAGACTCATGGACATGGACTATAGACTAGTGGTTACCAACAGTAAGGAGTGGGAAAGGAGGGTGTAGGTAGACGGGGTAAAGAGGGTCAAATTTAGGGGAGTAGGGGGAGGGTGAATTGGGTAAAGGGGATCCAATATATGGTGGCTGAAGGAAATTGGACTTTGGGTGGTAAACATACAATATTCATACAGATGTCAATTTATCATGTACACCTGAAAATTATATAATTGTATTAATCAATGTTACCCCAACAAACTGCATTAAAAAACAAAAACAAAACCCCACTTTTGGTGGCTTCCTGGGCTCTAAGAGAAGAACTCTGAAAGTTAGGTATTTTTACTCCACTCAGTTACAAACTGAGGGCCAGATGGATGGAATGACGTGTCTGAGGTCATATTTGATCAGGGCTTGCATTCTCTGCCCTTGGTCCCTTCCTGTGGGGCATGTGCTGCATGCCTGTCTTTCTCCCTGAGGGAGGCTGGTTTTCCCTGGCCAGAGGGCTAAACCACCAAGGGCTTCCCTTCTGAATCACCTTTGTCCTCATTTGTCCCCCCCCCCCCCCCCCCGTCCCATACCTTCTTATAGGATTAACTTATTAACTACAGTGATTGCCCTCTAGATAGGGAGCCCTAAAGTCAGGGATAGGGGCAGCTTATTTTGTTTCTCTGTGCAGCCTGGTACAGGGATGGTCCAGGGCCAGAGGGGCCCAGGGAGAACCAGTTGACCAAGAAACCCCACTGCTGAAAGGGAGAAATGGGAAATGAGATCTGAGACACACACGGTGGCCTTTGGTGGAGGGCCTCAGATGCCGGGGCTACATAGTGAAGAGCAGGGTGCGGTTGGTGGTTTTCAAGCTGAAGAGTGACACTGGCAGACCTGTGTGCAGAGCACGCTGGTGCAGGTGTCAAGGATGGGCTGGAAGGGAGAGATGGGAGACTCAGAGTGGTGCAGTGATAGGTGTTGGAGCCTGAACTTGGTCAAGAGTCATGGCCTGGGATGAAGCTGGAGCTTGTTGCAGAGGCAGTCCTGAGCCACCCAGGGGAGGCAGAGTGGCTAAGGCATGGACTCAGGTCAAAAGCCACATCTTATAGGTAGGGGTCTAGAACTTTCACTGGTCAAGTTGGGTTGGGGGGTGGGGAGGCCACAGCAGGGGGCACAGGTAAGGGCTACCTGAAGTCAATGCTCCCCAACCTCCTCCACACTTGATTGCCACTTACTGAATCTGTCCTCAAGGAGCCCTGCAGTCAGCAGACTTTTGACTCTAAGATGGTTGCTAAGATTATTCCTACTTCATAAACGAGGGACCTGAGGCTTCAAGGCCTTCAGCCCGTCATGAGGCTGAGGGGTGGCACTGAGATTGGAGCCCAGGTCTGTCTGACACACGTGCCTGTTCCACTGCCCAGAGTCTCAGACTTCAGGGCCAGCTCAGGATCCCCGGAGCTGCTTGTTTACGGAGTAGATTCTCAGCCCTCAGCCTCAGAGATCCTGATTCAGATCTGTGCTGGGACCTGGGAATCTGAATTAGAAACAAGTTTTCCCACAATGGCTCTGAAGCAGGGAACATAGGACCCCTTACTGAGACATACTACTGGACTCCACCCTCCTGGCAAACCCTCCGAGGCATCCCCATGGGCTCTGTAAACCTCCCAGCATGAGACCTTGGCCAGGCCTCATGCCTGAGCTGTCCCTACCATTCCTACTCAGGAAAGGGGTCCCCCATGGCCCTCATGGGGAGAAAGCTTTATATCTAGAGGAATCCTGGGGGGAATTCTGGGTCAGACTAAGGAGAAAGCTATTTCTTATGAATGGGAATTTGCAAAATCACGGCAGAGGCATCCAGCAGAGCAAGGAGGAAATGAGTCCTGGATAAGTAACACAGATGTTGGGGTCCAGTCCCAGCCCTGCCACAGTGCTCCCTCATCAGGGCTGCAGTTCCCTCGTCTTGTCAAGGTGGGGGCTGGACTAAGCCTTTATCAGCTCTGTCATATTATGGCTAGTGATCCCTACCAGCTCCTGGCTGCTCTAAATGCAAGCTGCCCTGAGGGGTAGAACGTGGAAGAGGAAGTGGGGTGGAGAATGGGGTCTTACCTGTGAATCCAGCGTGGGTAGGGGAAGCACAGACCTCTTTAAGACATCCTAGGTGGCGGCAGCAAGGATCTGATCGCCCCCTTGCCATTCCCTGTTGCTTCTGCTGCCTCCAACTTGGCACCTATCTTTTATACACTCCAGCTGACCTGAAACCTTACCCTAGAGACGTTAGATGACAGCCTGATCACTTGACAGAAGGCAGCTGGTGAGAGGCAGGGAGGTGAGGGAGGAGGTCAGAGTTTTAGATCTGGTTCAGTTCTTTTTGGCTTGGGGTTCTTTAAAACAGCTTCTTCCAGCTACTTTCATAGCTTTCTCAGGTGATAAGGATATATATGGGGGGTCATGTGTTTGACCTAACACCTTTAAGAGTCCAAAGGTCAAGACCTTTTTTGATAGACTGGGCAGGGCTCTCCCGGGCCTCCTCTTAATAATAGCAATGATAATAACTGTCATTTCTTAGTGCCTATTATGTGCTAAATACATACATTTTTTTCTATTTATCATAATCTATGAAGTAGGTACTATTAGGATTCTAAGTTTTTTAAAACAAGTTTTATTGAGATATAATTCACATACCATTCACCTATAATTCAATGGTTTTTAGTATATTCACATTTATGCCACCATCAATAATCATCATGACCAATTTTAGAACATTTTCATCACACCTCAAAAAAATCCCTGAACACATCAGCAGTCACTTCACTTCCCCACCAGCCCCATGCAATCACTAACCTATTTTTTTGTCTCTATAAATTTGCTTGTTTTGAACACTTCACATAAGTAGAATCATACAACATGTGCCATACTTCTGTGACTGGCTTCTTTCACTCAACGTAATGTTTTCAAAGTTTATCTGTATTGGAGCAGTATTAGTATTTTTCCTTTTTATGGCTGAGAATCCTAAGACTTCTAATGCTTGTTTTACAGAAGAGAAAACAATCTCAGAGAGGTACAATGACTTACACAGGTCATATAGCTAGCACATAGCAGAGCCCGACCCTCCAGCCTATAAATTATAGTGTACTTTGGGCCTATTTGCTGTGATCACTATTCCTGAGGACATGACACTTTGAGGCTCCAGTATGGACACTGCTTGGGCCAAAGGGAGCTGGGGAGGGTGTGTGGGGCACAGTGGGAAGGGTCCCTGTGGCAGGCTCCATTGGTAGGTACTGAGGTTGAGGGGTGGGCACATCTGAACCTGGGACCCAGGTAACAGGGGAAAGAAGAGGGAAGGAGAAGGAGGCAGGGGTGGAGAGGGATGGAGAGAAAAGGGAGTTAACTGGGTGGGAGTAGGCAATTGCTGGATTTGGGCACAGAGCCATGGCCATGAAGCAGTTGGTCACAAGTTCAGAGGCTGAAGTGCAAAGCCTGGACTGTGCCTGTCCCCCTCCTTGGACCAGGCCCTGCCCTAATAATAGCAGAACAGGCAGTTGCATTAGTCTTATGAGGGAAGGGGCTGCTAGGGCTACTGAAGTTGGCTGGGCTCAGGAAGTAGGTTCTAGGCTCCATTTGGAAATGATGGTTTGGAGATGGTGGGTGAATTGTAGCAGGTACTGTATATGGGGAGGGATAAATAGTAGGAACCCAAGCAAGGGAGCTGTGGCCCAGAAGAAACTGTGGGTGCGTGGGCTCAGCTTATTTTGACCTGGGAGCTTCTTGAGGGCAGGGCTAAGTCTATAGGCTTTGGTTTCCTATCCCCAGAATCCAGTTTGCTTTAGAAGTTCCAAATTTGGCTGTTATAGGCCAGGATCAGTGAGCCTCTGGGTGTTCAGAAACACCCATTTTCAGGTCTCTGCAGAGAGAGTGCTCAAAGGCAGCGGTCCCCCTTTTGGCACCAGGGACCGGTGTTCCTAAGAGAAACTAATGCCTGATGATCTGAGGAGGAGCTGAGGCGGTGCTGCTAGTGCTGGGGAGCGGCTGCAAATACAGATGAAGCTTCACTTGTTTGTCTGCCGCTCACTTGCCTGGTTCCTAATGGGCCATGGACTGGGGGGTTGGGACCCCTGTTCAAAGAGAAGTGGGGGAAACACTGGCTAAGCTCCACTGGTGGTTGTGGGAATAAACATGTACCTGATACCCTTATTCCATGCTGCATAACCCTGCAAGGCATTTCACCTCTGAATGTCACTGGGAAATAAATCCCACTTCCAGGAATACGGTAGGTTTCAGACTCTAAGGGTGCTTTTGTGTCATGAAGGCTGCCTGAGGCCTGGGTAGAAGCAGCCCATGTCCTCCAGTGGCCTTATCCTGACTTGACCTGATCAGGCTATTTATAGGACATGAAGCAGGATTTTGAAGGTATGTTCCTCACCTATGGCTTAACCCCTCAGGCCTGGGACCTGACTGCCCCACTGTAGGTTCTCTGTGACCTCAAGGGAAGTGGAGCTCCAGGCCTTGACACTGGGCTGGTAACCTGAGAGGGAGGCTGTGGGGGAGCGGGTGAGCTGGCAGGTTGAATGTTAGGGAACTGGGGTGAATGGATGAAGTGGGGCAGGCTGGTCTAAGGGCACTTCACCGATGAGGGTACCCTCTCCCTTCTTGAGCTTCCTGCTCACCCTCTGCCTTCCAAGGGCACATCCTGCCTGTCTCAATTATTGGTGTGCTTGCCCTTCTAATTTGCTCCAGGATGTCCAGAGTGGAGAGAAGTAGGCGGGGCTGACATTTCCTAAGCTTCCACTAAGTGCCAAGCGTAGGCGAAGCACTTTCACAAATGTCATCTCATTTAATCTTCACAACAACACTGTGAAGCTAAACATTTTATCTCCATTTTTAGATGAGGCAACAGAGGCTTAGATGGAGGGAGAGTCAAGCTGGAGCAGGCCGACTGGGGGAGAGCAGAGTCAGACTGTTCTCTTCTGTCCCCAGCTGCATGTGGCCCAACTGACTTCTTGGTTGTTCTCCCTCTAGACTTCCTCCCAGGAAGCCTTCCCTGACTGCTCTAGCCCACATGGTCTTTCCCCACAAATTCGCTGAATTCAGAGCACTTGCTGGCTATAATCTGTTTTGGTCACTGAGTACGGAAGCCTTGTAACATCTCTGGAGATGTCTCCTGTGGTGATTCATTTCCTAAGCTATATCAACAGAGGCAAATTATTTAACTTAGTTGAGCTTCAGTTTAACTATAAAGTGGGAATCCTAATATGTAGGTTATAGAGTTGTTTTGGGGACAAAGTCAAATAAACTATGCTTGGGGGTCCCTCCATGTTAGTTTCCTTCTAAACTTCTCTCCTAGTCACTCTGCACATCTTTGCTCTTCTTATCTATCCCACAGTCCTTCTCTAGGTAGCTGCTCAAATGTTTGAGGTCTGACAGTTTAAGCCAGAGCTACCCATCCCAGAGAGATGTGGGATTTTGTTCCAGGAGATCCCTCCACTTTGCTGACAGATGAGATACCCAGAAATACTGGGTGTCATCCAACTCTGGACCAACCTGATCTTTGGGGAGCTCAGAAGTCTGTCCCCTGGTTCCAGATGAGCTTCTTTGAGGGACTGTATGGTAGTCAAGCTTTCTCTCTGGCTGTCAGAACACAAATGAATTCGTAACACCCTGTCCGGTGGCAATCCAAAAGACACTTGTGCACAGAATACAAATACCAATATGATTTTATTCAAACACAAGCAGGAACCTTTAGAGCTGGGTAAAAATAAGTTAAAAGCATGGTTAGAATTTCAGATAATCAGATAAAACGTTTGAAGGAGGTGATTTCCCCCTCCTCTTCTATTAATTCAACACAGAATAAAAATAATTAATAAAATATCCTTATTCCCAAGCACATGAACTGGATGGAGGTGGCCGTAGCATTCATTTCCTGTTATGCATGATGCACAGTCTACACCCCACCCTCCCACTTTTAAGGCAAAAATGACCCAGCACATTCGGGCAGAGGGTAGGCTCATGTCAGTGGTAGGCTATCTCAAGGACACCGGGAGGAGTTCCTCAGTTGAAGGATGCCTACGTGGGCCACTTAGACACTGGAATCCATTTTGTTTCTAGTTTTTGCCTTCCCACAGAAGGAAGAAGCTGAAGTTCTCAATGTAGGTATACACTGGGCCTGTTTGGGATGCTACCCCAGTCTGAGTTAACTGGGTCTCAAAGCACCATGGACTACGGTTGTTGGTGTCTTCAGGACTCTGACAGCCCTGAGGGCAGCAGACCCGATGCAAGCTGAACAAGGCTGAGGGACGGTGGGCAGGTGGGTCCTTCCCTCAGTCTCTCAAGCTGCATTTGTCTTTCTGGGAGTATTGGGAAGAAAATATACGTGCAATCCTGCGAGTTTCCTCCTCAGGAAGGCTGGGAGGCAGCGAGTTAGGTCTGAGGCGATGAGGCCTTTGGGATGCGGCTTTTCCAGTGGCTTCACTCTTGTCCTGGAGAGGAAGAAGTCAGCTAGGTCAGCACTAAGGATATGGCACTGCCAAGAAACAACTTTGATTCCTCTCATCTTTTGGTCTTTTGGCTAACAGTGATGCAAAGCTGACCAGTTTACAAAGCACTTTCCACCCTCACCTCAACCCCATGGATAGGTTACATCACTCCATCATGGATGAGGAAACTAGAGTTCAGGTGAAATAAACTCAAGGTCCCACAGCTCAGAGTAGTAGAGCTAAGATGTGAACCAACTTGGACTCTTTCTTGGTCTCTGGAGGAGGGGCAGTCACCTCAAGGACAGGTATGAAGCCTCATCTCTTCATGAGTCTAGACAAGTCATTTGTCCTTTGAGTCCCACATGTAATCCTAGGAATATAACCAATTTCTGGGAGGAAGATGTTGGTAAATAATACACTCTGTTAGCCCTTTGGAGTCCTTGGAGGTGCCAGATGACATGAAGCACCTTCCCACAGCCCTGCTACCAAACATCTCCCTACCTCAGGCTGATAAGGTACCCCTACTTCCACCTTTAAGGTGTGTGCATTTGGGTTCTTTCGTTGTGGTCCTCTGGACTCCCCTATGACTCACTTATTTGTTCATTCAACCTTTTTTTGTTTTGTTTTGTTCTTACTCTGTGTCAGGTTCCTGCCCTGAAGGAGCTCAAAGCTATACAGGAAAGCTACTCCAGGCAGCTGGCTGAAAGCAGGGCCCTAGGGAAGAGGTGGAGGCCTGGCAGGGGAAGAGGCAGTGCTGAAAGGAGATGGGAGTCTCCACCACAGTCTGTATGCAGCCTGCCCTGTGGATGGATATTTATTCCTTCTCTGTCTCTGATCCCAGGAGCTCAGATCTCCACTCGCTGAAGGCGTCCTAAGAGCACACTGTACCACTCCTTAGACGCCAAGAATCAGTGTGGTGGAGACCCTAGAGTTTGAGACCACCTCCCTGCTCCCTGCAATTCTAATGAGAAACTTAGGCCCAGCTAGAGCTGCTTCTGGGATCAGTAACATTCAGTAATCCTTTCCTTCATTTTTTAAAACCTATTTAATGTCTGCTGTGAGAAATGAACTCAGTTCTTGACCTCCACAGCTCAGAATTAAACAGGAGAGAAAGAAAGATCTACTGAAAGAATCAGAATAGTAGCCAGGATATAAGGGGAACACCCCTGCTCTACTGCCTGGGTGTCTGTTTCCCACCCATGGAACATGGGGTAGTGGCAGCCTTGGGGGTCCATACCTTTATGGAATTCAAAATGCCAATAAATTGCATATGACCTGAGCAAGCTCTCAGCACTGAAAACCCACAGGCAGGGTTTCCTGAGAATCAAGAGCAATGTGGTGGTAGGAGCTGGGCATGCCTAGCAGAGACTAGAAGATCTGGCTCCATCTTCTAGGCATGCCTAGGCTAAAATGGGAAAAGGAAATCCACCCTATGCTAGTGTATGCAGTTCTTCACTTCAAAATATTGAAGACACTCACATCCCATAATGCTTCAGGCCAGAGGAGGCCAGCCACCCAGCTACTGCCTGTTTGTTGCCTTCCCCTTCCAGACTGGGTGCTCCTGGAGGGCATGGACTGAATTTGATGCTTGTGACTCCAACTGGGCCAGGTCTAAGACAGGAGTTGGCAGCTGCTAGACCAGCGAATGGGTACGATCAAGCCATGGTGACCAGAAGCTTAAAATGAATAGGGAGGAAACTACTTCTTGTAGCAAACATCTCATTCATTCATTCTCGAGCCCGTGGTTGTTGGCCCACCACGTGCCAAGTCTTAGTTGAGTCAAATCCTTTCTGCAGCATTTCAAGCCTCACCATACCTCTCTCTACTTCCAAGATCCAAGATTGCTGTTTCCTGAGCTATTTAGAATTTAGGAGTGGCACCAAGTTCCATTCCAGTTCTCTGGGTTGACAGATCTACCTTACTTTCCATTTCTTTCTCTGCTACAGAAAGGGGACTAGGTAGGTGATTTTTATTTCCCAGACGAGAAAACAAGCCTGAGACCATGGTCTTTTATCTCAAATCTTAAAACTGACCTGTGTACCCTCTCCGCCAGAGAAGGAACATTCTGTTTTGATGAGGTCTGATGGGTCTTGTTTTCCATGACTGGAAGGGTCAAGTATGTCAGTTCATGAAAATGACCATCAAAAGACCTTTCTTTGTTGGTGATTCATCATACCTTTGAGAAGCTTAAGATCTATTCAACCTGATCAATTCTTAAGGACAATAGGTAGCATGGTTCCTGTCTTCATGGGGCTGGCTCAAGCTAGATAGAGAGGATACAGATGCCAACCTACCTAACAATCAGAGATGAGACATCTTGGGAGCCTGGAGAAAGGAGCAACTATCATAGCTGGGAGGGTCAGGGGAGGCTTCACAGAGGTGGGATCTGAGATGAGCAGGGTTTCAGCAGAGCTGGGGGTGGGCATGACATCATTCCATGGAATGGAACAGCATGAGCACAGGTCTGCACCTGCTGGCTCAGCCAACATCTGCCCTGGAGCTCAACTGAGAATGGCTGGTTCAGCCGACCTCCCAGCACCCACACCAGACACAGTGACTTTATATGTATGGGCCAAGCTCTGGAACCAGGAGGAGAACAGGGCTGGGCTCTGTGTACAGAGCAGGGGAAGGGTGTGTAAGGACAGAGAACACACCCTCAACAGCATTTGGCTTTTGTTGACCTTAACAAGGTTTAAAAAACATCTTGATTAATAGTAAATGTTCTTTCTTCATTAGGGTTTCTGATCCAAAACATATAACCCTGGAGGGCCTGGCAAAGCTCTCCTCCCCTTCCACTAACCCCTACCCAGTGAGCCTCTAGGCCTGGCATCAGGGCTGAAGTTTTGTTCTTTTCCTGAGAGGCTCTCTTAAGTGACATAAACAGACTCCGGAGCTGAAAGCAACACGTTCCAAAGAAGTGAAAACAGAAAGTACATAGCCATCTGGTTCTGGATGGCTAGGTGGGCTTGCCAACAGATTGCTGAGTGCTCAGTATCGCTATCTGCCTTGCTCAACTTTCACCCCCTTGGCGGGCTGCCTTCCCCTGGGGTGGCTCCCAGAGACATCTCTGAAGGCTGAGACTAGGACTTGGTGCTAAAGAGAGCAACAAACTCAGTTGTAGCTAACGCAGAAGGAAAGTGGGGACATGACATACAGACCAGAGGCTCAGTCCTGAGAGGCAAATCCTAAATCTGACCCACCCACCCCGGTTGCAGCAAGGCTGGGGTACACGCTCTGAGCTCACACTCCATTACTGCATCAGAGCTCTGGTCATGTGGGTCTCATTACCTATGTGCTCCCTCCGTTCCTCATCACCACCTAATGCCTCCCTCTTCCTTTGAGAAGCCTTCCCAGACAACAGAACCATTCCACAGGGCCTGGGTCACTCCCTCACTCTGGGGCTGTTTTTCCACCTAAGGCAATGAAGAGGCTTGACTAGATCCACTCTTCAAACTTTTGAACGTAGATGGTGCCAGTGAGAAGGCTGAGAAGTTCAGATTCCTGAGAGGAAAGGGTTAAAGTGACACTCCCAGAACTCTTGGCTCCTCCCAGACTCTGACCTCAAGAGGCCTAGGCAACTTAAGTTTAGCCTTACTCAACACACCCTTGGGCCCTTTCCCTTGAGGTGCCTGCCAAACTGCATTCTAGCCCAGGGTGGGTACCAGCCAATTCTGGCAGTTTCCCCTGCCCTCTGTACACCCTTGGCCAGGGAACTCACCTCCTTCCTACAGCTTTGTGTGGGTTTATAAGAAACCCTTTAGTCTCCTCTTGGGGCTCTGCACGGGGTTAGGGTCTGCGAGGCTCAAAGAAATGAAGCAATAGGTTGGGGCCTCTTGCCCCAAAAGGAACAGCTAAATGTGTGCTGGTTAGAAAATTACTGCTTGGCTACCGCCGATGGGAACATAAGCTATCATTCATGGGAACATGACATTCTAACAATAAACTTTCTGCTTCTGTACCCCCACTTGTACAACTGACCTGTGGGTTGACAGGTAAATAAATAGAAGAAAAATAGACTTTTGTGTTCAGACAGAATGAAGAATGGGGTTTAGGGCTTAAAAAACCTGTACTTCTACATTTCGGGGCTGCTTAATTTGGGGTCTGCATACCTCTGGCAGACCCAGCTGGCTGAATAAAGAGAGTGATTCCTGTAACTCACTGGTTTCTGGTGGTCCGTGTGTCTGTCAGGGGCTGGTGGCTAGAACAAATGATCAGGCCTGGACCACAGGCTTAGGAGAGGACAATGGGCTTAGGAAGTTCCCTTGGATCCCTACTGATCTGTCCTGGTGATTTTGAGTGGTTGGGTTCTTCTACCATGACTAAATATCTCTTAGATGCCTCTTGGTTTGGGGAAGAGAAACCAAGGAACAGAATGATTCCTTGGGGTCATGGAAGAAAAGAAGCAGCCTTAATATCTTAAGGCTCATAGGCAGGCCATGGACTTCTGAGGTGAGGGGGTCTATCATCCTTAGGTGGGGGTGATGTGTTGTTGTGGACCTCTAACTCAGAGTTTGAAATGAGCACAGTCAACTGCTACAGCCCTGAGCACTGCTTTCCGTACTTCTGTGGTACCCTGTGGGGTGCCTTTCTCAGCTTCCTACTCCTAGTGCTAGGCTTATCTCTCTATCTTTTAGTATTTCTTTCCTACCAGTCTACCCCAAACATAAAAGCATGAGAAGTCATTTCAATAAAAATGATGATAAAAATTATCATAGTTAACATTCACATAGTTCTTACTACGTTAAGTGCCAAGAACTGTTTTAAGTACTTTACATATCTTACTCGGTTAATCCTACACAAACCCTAGGAGGCAGGTACATTCTCCCCATTTTTCAGATAAAGGAACTGAAGCACAGAACAGTGGGGTAATTTGTCCCAGGTTACACAGCTAGTAAGCAGCAAAGCTGAGCTTTAAACTTAGGCAATCTGGATTCAGAGGCCATGATCCTAACCACTACACGAAACTGCCTGGTAGGAGAGAGAAGAGGTAAGTGCAGCCACACTGAATCTGTGCTGCTTTCTCAGAGACCAGAAAGAGACCCTGCCTGAGACTTCAGAGAACCAGCAGCAGAGCCTAGGCAACAAGCCAGCAGCAGAGCCTGGAGCACCTTGATTGCTAGTGATGTCTGAAATGCTATGGTCTGGTTGAGTGGAGGTGAGAACACCAAGGTGGGAGGTAGTGGACAGCCTAACCTGCCTGGCATTGTCTCTGACTTCCTGTCTTCTATACTCACTTTTTTTTATGAACTTGTGTCTGGTGCCATGCCTGTGGTTAATCCAGGCGCTTGTTCATGATGTGAGCAGAGTCTGGCCATAAGGCAGGAAGGCAGAGAAGCCAAGGCTCAGACGACAATTACTTCTTGCTCTTTGCTTCTGATTCCCATATTATCTTGATTGTTTCAGTCTAGGCCTACTCTTTGGTGTTGGGAGCCGAAAGGCCTTCATCCTGACCGCCCAGCCCCCCGGCATGAGAACATGCCTTTTTGCCCTGTTTGTTCTGAGAACTAGCTGATCATAAATTGTTACAGAGAGCTGCCCTCGTGCTGGAAGGTTATCACCATCTGCAGCTGCCCACCGCCTCCTCCCTAGTTCCCCTTTCCTTACACTCCCCCATTTCACACTCCATGTCCTCTAAACTTTTACAGCCCCTCACCCCAGCAACCAGGATCCAATGACATTGTAATTAGTATCCCCCCTGCCTATAGTCCTGCCTCCCTTTGTTCTTCTGTATAAATATACCTGCTCTGAAATAAAATTTTTGAGGCTTGATCAGAATACTGTCTTGCCTCCGCTCCTTTTTCCACCCATTTCTCTCCAGGCTAGGTCCTCCTCGAGCCCGCGAATAACTAGGTCCCGCGGGTCGGGACACTTTGGCCTTTTCTTTAGCCCATATTGTTTGTACCTCCCAGGTGCCAAATATGTTGATTCTCTGAGAAATATTTCTCCAAATCTACAGCCTGCAAAACTTTTCTTTCATCTTTGTTGAATTCTACTCAAACTACTCCAAGTGGTTCTGTCTTCTTTTCCCTATATTCATCTTTGTTGCCTTGTTTCACTTAAGTGTTCATATAGGCTAATGTCATTTGAGAAAGTTAATGAATGGTGTGGAGGCTAGTGCCTCTCAAGAGGTGTGAGTTCCCTGAAGGCATGGTTCGTTGCACCGGATTCTGTTCTTTAGGCATTGCATGTGCTTGGTAGGAGTTAGTGAACTTAGTTATAAAGCTGGTCCCCCTGAGGAACTGTGAGTTCCCAAGGGAAAGGGCCATAGCTCATTCTGTCTTCTCCCACAGCTAGTTCAGGGTTATATCTTTGTATATTTGCCAAAGGATGTGTATTTCAAGTTCGAGGCCCAGAGTACCTTCCTACTCTCTGGCCTACCCGACCTTAGGCCAAGCTTTGGCTCTCCTAGTCACTTATGGGAAATTACTGAAAGGTTCTGAGCAGAGAAATCATATGATTTATTTAATAATTTATTTAACGCTAAAGGGGCAAAGGCAGATGCAGAGAGGCAATTTAGGAAGCTCCTGCAATAATCCAGGCAAGAGATGATAGTGGGTTAGATAAGGGTGGTAATGGTGGGAGTGGTAAAGATTAGTTGGATTTGGATATATTTTAAAGGCAGGGCTGCCATAATTTCCTGGTGGATTAAAATCAGAGGCATCAGGGAGGATTCCAAAGGTTTTGGCCTGAACAACTAAATTAGAAAGATAGCTTATCTATAAACTGACATGGGGAAGACTGAAGAATAGATTTGAGGAATAAAATCTGGAGTTGAGTTCTGGACATGCTGAATTTGAGATACCAATTAGACAAAGAAGTGGAGATGCTGAGTAGGCAGCTGGGACATGAGCCTAAATAAAGGAGTTATGAGCTAAATAACCATAAAGAGTCTTCAGCATATAAAGGTGATTTAAAGCCTTGAGGTCAGATGGGGTCATCTAGAAAGTGTAAGTAGAGACTATATACCCTGGGTATATACTAAAGACTATATACCCTGGGTAACCCCGATATTAACGAGTAGGAGAAATGAAAGAGAACCAGTAAAGAAGGCCGAATGGGAAAAGTAATGAGGGAGGAGAACCAAGAGATATTGATGCCTTAGAAAGAAGTGAAGAAAGTGTATAAAGGAGAGAGGTCAACTATATCACATGCTGCACTCAGATTTGATAACTAGCTTAAGAACATGGACTTTTGGCAACCTTGAAGAGTTCCTCCCCACTCCAGTGGTAAAGTGGGGTAAAGGTCTAATTACAGCGGGAGATCACATTGACTATAGTATGGAGAATTGATAGTAGTGGGAAAGCGTGGATGAGTGAGACTAATTAGAAACAATCATGATAAGTAAGATGACTGGGACTAGATAATGGTATGGTGAGAAGTGAGTGAATTCAAAAGATATTTAGAGGTTAGAATTAATAGACCTTGACAACAGATTGGTTCAGAGTTGTGGGGGATTAAAGGAGTAGGAGTAGTGAAAGATGACACCTCTGCTTCTCGCAGGACTAACTTCAAGATAGTAGTTAAGCATACTGTGATAAGAAGTGCAGGCAGTAGATGGGGTATGCAAAGGAAGGTGACAGGCTCAAGTTTTGGATATAGTGAATTGTTTGTAACATCAAAGAAAAGATATCCAGGATACAGATGGATCCATGTGGGAGATAAGTTTAGACTGAAGATAAGGATTAGAGTCATCAAACTATAAATAACAGCTGAAATAATTGGAGTAGTTGAGATTTTTCCTAAAGAAACATCAACAAGAGCAGAAGACATAAGTCTGGGGAAAACAACATGTAAATTACCGCTGTCTCATCTTTTACCTCTTTCCTCTGCTTTTGGGAAGTTGATAAAACTAGTTTGCTCATAGTTGCTAAGCAAACAGAATCAGCAGTAACTTAAAATCAAGAAGCTGTCCCAGGGCAGAGGTACTTCATTACAAGAGGAAAGAGAAAGCAGAGACAGTAGAACATGACTGATGAACAAGTAATTTGACACTGTGCCACTGGATGGCTGTGCAGTGTGCTGCTAAACCTCCATCCTCCTTCCTTTCCTTCTTGAAGAGAAACAACCGTAAGATAAAACTGTCATGAGGAAGGAGAGCTAATGCTGGCTTCAACACCCAGTCCGTGTGGGACTTGATAGTCTACAGTACGACCACACTGTGAAGCCTGATAACTGCAGCTGGCTGATGAGAAAACAGACTCAGAAAGATCGTAAGACTTGAATGTCACACAAAGACCTATGTCCACCATAAGTGGGGGATAGAGGGGAAAAAATATGCTTCACAAATGCTTGAAGTGGAGACTGTCTGGGAGGTTCTTGGAATGAAGGATTAGGCCTTCCCTTAGATCTTGTGATGAAGCCAGAGCAACTGAGCCAGCATTTACAGGCTCTCTTTTTCAGGGATGGGTCACTTGCCCTGGTCTGAAGCAGGTCAGCTGCAGAATAATAGTCTCAGGACACTGGTTGAGAAGAACCCAGCAGCCTCTCAAATTGCTCCTCCTCAGCCTTCAGGGCCAAGGCTGGCCTTAGGAGGAGGCAGAACAGATGGAATCTTCAAATGGGGATACATGACAGGGCTCCTGCTCTCCCGTCCCTACCGTTCACACCAAGCTGTTGACTCTGCCTGAAACATTAGAGATAATAGAAGACAAAAAATAGAACGGGAACTTCCCACCAAATCTCTAATCCTGCCTTCTTAGGACCCATCTTTTCTATCTTCTCTCTCTTCCTTCTTGCTACAGGGAGAGTTTTCTTTCTCCTCTCAAAAGACTAACACCTCCACACATGCTCTGGATCCCGTGCCCTTTGACCCAGGATTGTTCTTTCTATTTTCTCTCTCATCTTCCCCTTCTCCCTTCTTTACTAGGTCACTGAATTAGCATAAAGATGCAGTTGTTTCCATATTTAAGAGATAAATCCAAAACACCTTTCCTTGATCTCATATACTACTCTAGCCACTCTCCTATTTCTCTGCTCTATATACATACCCAAATTTATGGAAGGAGTTGGCATATCCATTGTGTCACCATGTAATCATTCTCAAAGTCTTAATTACACAATTTTGTGATTTCACTTTCTTACATACCATATAATCTATTTAACACACATGTAAATTATGAAGCATAATACAAACGAACATCTGTAAGCCCACAACCCAACCTAAGAACTAAAACATTATTAGTACTGTTGAATAGCCCTATGTGCTCCTCCTCCCCAACCCCATCCCCTGCCTCCACAACAGTAGTCAAACTGTTGAAAAACCAAAGAGAAAATCTTAAAAGTAGCCAGAGATAAAGGTCACATTATATTCAGGGCAACAACAATAAGAATGATGGCGGCTTCTTATTGGAAATGATGTAATTCAGTAGTGCGAAATGATAGTTCTCTAAAATGCTACAAGAAACAAGCAAACAAAATTCAAGTTAGAGTTCTCTACACAGTGGAAAAAATATCTTTCAAAAATGAAGACAAAAATATTTTCAGACAACTGAAGCTGAGAACATCAGCTTACCAATAGGTCTGCACTACATGAATTTCCTTTAGTATGTATGAATTCCCTTCATACTAAAGGGAAGTGTTCCAGACTGAAATCAGGATGTGAAGAATGAATGAAGAACATGAGAAAGAGTAGGTATATGGGTAATATAAGAGATTGTTTTCTGTCTTAAAATTTTCAGTGTGGCCACTTTGAAGACTTTCAGAGACCCCACGCTGAGATTATGGTGTCCTTGCCCAAATATAATTCAGAATTAAATTTAAAATAAGCTATAAGCAAAAAGAAGTCAAAGTTCTGATTTATCCCATGGTGACTATTTCAATGCATAAAAAACTACGTAATTTAAGAAAAATTTTTTTCTCATAAGTTTTGGTGCCTCCACTTGCCTTAAACACATATTTGACTCAACCCCTAAGTTATCCACCACTGATGTAAGATTTCAGAAAATATGTGGTTACAAATGCATCAAGTAGTAAGAGAGGCCATAACCAGTGACAATGACCAACCTCTTGAGGTTTTCTGGGTTGTGGGACTTCAAATGCTGAAAATGGACAGTTTGGGTGAACTGTGATGATTAATTATCCTAATTGGGACCTAGAATGAGGTTCTGAGGAGAAAAGTGGCCCTGAGAGCAGCAAACAATAGTGTTTTGCTGTGGGCAAGAAAAAAAAAAAAAAAAAGGCTGGAAAGTGTGAGACTTATCTTCTTAAAACTAGAATTGCCCTTTAATTGAAGTGAAAATTCTTACTTCTCCTCTTCCACACTTTATCTCTTATGTTTAATAGATCAAAGACAGCATGTCCCCTTGGGAGCTGGTACATCATGAAGGCAGAAACACAAGGGCAAAACAGCAGTTCTGCTTGGCAGGTGAGGGATGACAGCTCGAAGTGGCTGACAGACCTCCATTCTTATGTGGCATGATTCACACTGACACTTCACACACTTGGCTGGGAGGGGAAGAGGAAAAGGGAACTAAGTGTCTGCTTTTTTCCCTCTAGGGTAATTCTTGCCATGATCCTATTAGGTAAGAATTATATTAGCTTGTTATTTATAAGGAACCTTAGACTCAAAGTTCAAGTTGCCTGCCCAATATCACTTAGCTACTGAGTAACAGATTCAGCATTTCCCCTTGTGGATGTCTCTCGCTCATAAGCTTGTGCTTGTTGCCTGGACACAGTCTCGCTACCCTCATGTAAATGAGGAGGGGTAGGTATGGGCCACCCAAGGGAAAATGCAGAGAGGAAGGAGATGATCTGGTGACCACAAACTGGAGTAGGAATAAAGGCCACAAAAATGCAAAGCTCCCAGGCGGGGACTGGCACCCCTCGTCCTCCAGGAGAGAACTTACAAATTTAATAAAAACAGATATGTGTGGAAACTTAGGTTGATCCATGTACCAAATAAATTACATGTCCTGAAAATGGTGCTGGGGAAGTTGTTGGAGAAAGGGGAAAGGAAAACTAGTAAAAGAATTAGATATCTGATGGCTTCTCTTTAGGACTATACCCCAGGCTCTCAGGATACTTCTGGACTGACCCCAACTGTCATCAAAGCAGGCTCTGAAAAAGCATAAGCAATGCTTACATTGAAAAATGAAGCCTATTTAAAAGAAGGCAAGTTGGCTAGAAAAATATACTGTAAGCCAAGTGTCATCAAGGGGCATAATAAAAAGCACAGACTTTGGAGTCATACTTTTAGAGTTACTAGTTAGGAGACTCTGGAAAGTGACTTAATCTTTATGCATCTATATAAAATAGAAATAATATTAACTTGTAGGCTGTTGCTATGGGAAGCTCTGAGCCTCAGTTTTCTTATTAAATGGGGATAACAACAGTACCCATCTCATTGTGTTGGGAGAATTAAATGAGTTTATACATGTAAAATACTTGGAATAATGTCTGACACATAGTAAACATTAAATAGAGTTTAGCTATTACAATGAGTAATAAACAAGCTAGTACATCTTGCCCATAGCACGAATTATTCTTTGAAATTATTTTATTTTTTTTTATAGTTCCTTGAGACAAAAGCTTTATGCCTAATCACCCCCCAGGACCTGGTATAACAGTATAACAGTGCCTGGTATACTGTAGTAGTACTTTATGGCTTCCTTCTCTACTACATCACTGCAATTACTCTTTCGAGATTACCAATGACTATCATGCTGATAAATCTGATAGCACCCTGGGTGAGTTCTTTAAAATTGAATTAGATCTTACTCCCCTTCTTAACCCACTTCAGTGGACAACCTTGCCTTTAGAATAAAAACTCTTTTCCATGGTTTACATGTCTTGTATGATTGGCCCCTTCAACTTCATTATGTCTCTGTTCCAGTGCTACCGACCTCTGTGTCATTCCTAGATCATGCCAAGCTTTCAGCCTCAGGGCCTTTACATTTGCTGTTCTTTTTGCCTGGAATACTGCTCTCCAAGTTCCTTATATGGGTGGCTCCTTTTCCATCACAATACAGTAGTTAGAACACAGATTTTGAAACCAGTCTGCTTGGGTTCCCATTCTGGCTCTACCACTTACTACCTGTGTGAGGCAAGTTACTTAACTTCTTTGTATCTCAGTTTCTTCCTCTTAAAATAGGGATAAAAGTGTCTCCTTCCTCAGGTTGCTGAATTATGTGAGCTAATATAAAGTGCTTTGAACAGTGTCTGATACTTTGCAACCACCACCATGACCATTTTTAGCTTAGACACTGCCTTCTTGGAGAGACAGACCCTGTTCCTTATCAGAGCATCCAGTACTCATCACAATCTGTAAACATTTTATTCTTTAATTACTATTAGTATTTCGTGGTTAGGAAAGTACTTACTTTTATTTTCTTGCCACCTACAAGAAAGGTCAGGTGCTATGCCAACGCAGAAAAAAGGACTGGGATTTCTATCCCGTTTCCAACCACCTAACTTGGCTGAATGATGAATAGCTATGAGGTGTTCTGCAAACAAGTGGGCATATATACCACTGATGTTATTCTCTTCATCCAAATCTTACTCATCTGTTAGTTCTCCTATGGTAACATCTGTTTGAAGCTTCCTCTGCTCATACCCACTTTTGCTTACTTGGAGCTCCAACAGCATTCCATATGTATTTCTTAGCAAAGTCTTGCTTTATATGCTTCTGCACTGTTCGTTCCACATGTCATCTTAGCTAATGATGACCTGCCTTTAACACATATTCTCTTCCTCACTTTTCCTGAGTAACTTACCCACAGAATATGCTCAATACAAGCTTGGTGAGTGACCACTGTAAGCAACCCAGTCAGGAAGCCAGCCTGGGGTAGCTCTGCATTCTGTAGACTTTCATGGAAGAGGTGATGACTACAGGAGAGAGGGAGGTTGGCTGGTTGTTCTCTTACCTGATCTGTTGTCACTGGTAGTGGCAAAGCTGTAGAGAGTGAGAGCATCCGCAGAGAGGCCTCCAACTGCTGGGGAGGCAAAAAGAAGTTCGGTACCACAATGGGCTCTGGACTAGGATGGTAGTTAAGGAACACAAACACCTACTCCTTGCCAGACCTGCATCTTCACTGACCTCAATCACTCCCATTATTTTTTTTCCCCCAACTAACTTCTGCCTGTGAATTTTTTGCTCGAGCAGTTCACTCTGCCTTGAAAGGCCCTTTTCACTCCTAACAAATCAGTCTATGCTTGATGGGTCAGTTCAAATCACATCTCTTCCAGGAAGCATCCTACCTTCTCCAGGAAGCTTTTTCCTAATCTTAGCCCACAGTGATCCCTCCTTCTTCAGTCTAGAGCAGGGTCTGCAATATAGGGTAATGATTGCTAATTCAGTCTGATGAGTCTCAATTTGTTTCTCTTAATGTTCCCTAAACTTCTCAAAGGCAGATGGTATTGTTTCCTTCAGTTATCTGCTTCCGTAGATCTCCACATGAGGTTGGTAGGTAGCAAGCATTGAATGGTACTTGCTGAGGGACTGTTGGCCAAAAATGGACCTGTCAGAAGTCAGTCGGATAGGGTTGGGGTGGGGAGGTGGCTCCAGGGGCAGTGTCTTAGACTGGAGGGAGACACCTGGTCCTGAAGGAGGGTCTGTCCTCTTGGTTGTCCTCTGGCCACATCTAGAAATAAAAGCTCTAAGTGGGTATAGCTCGTCAACCCAGTCTGGACATGAGTGCATGAAGGCAAATACTAGACCTTATAGTTCTCCTCATATCCTCTGGAGGTACTTAGTACTGTGTTGAGAACATGGTGTTCCACAAATATTTGTTCAATCAAAGCCTACATTCACTTTGGGAGGGGAGGGAGGGGGCTATATTGATATTCTAATTTTTTGTTTCTGTTCAATAAGCTAAGTATAGTTCTGATTCAGACTGGTTTATCATCGTACTTCCGTGCTGGACTTTGAACTCTAAGAGGGCAGAGATTTAAATATGTGGTGAAAGAAAGAAATCTAACTATGGGAGGTGAACACACAATGTAAATATATATACGACTTATTGTTAACGTGTACAGCTAAAACTTGTTGGATATAGTTAACCCACGTCACCATAAAAAAATAATTAAAAAAAAAAAAGAGCAGAGATAACCTCTCTTTCACAGTCACATTCCTGTCACCGGACACAATAAAGGTTCAATAAATATCTACTGAGTAAAAGAAATGCATTATTTCCTGCTTTGGTTCAAGTCCCTGACTCTTTTGAGGTCCTGGTGAGGTAGGGCTTACTTGCTGACTCCTGGGGACTCTGCCAGAGTCAGCTGATGCTGTAGGGAAGGAACAGCTTTGCTGTGAGGTTATCAGGGGTGTGTGTGAAACACCAAGGCTCCCCATCTCAGCCCATCACCTGCTGCCTTTCTAAGGGTCCTGCTCTAATAGTAACCTTTGCCATTTATTAACTTCAGGAAAGTTTACTTTTTATGTCTGTTTCTTCACCAGTAAAATATAATGACAGCACCCTTTGTTTTGAGGATCAACATTTTATACATGCAAAGTGCTTAGAATAGTATCAGACACACAGCAAGCACTCAAATATCAGCTATTCTTGTCTCCTGGTTAATGGGAAAAATTGCTTGCTCTCACTGTCCTTACCACTGGTTCCCTCACCCAATGAAGTCTGCCTCCTTTTCCCTTCTGTGTTGTCCTCCTTAATGTTAAAGGCAGTGGATACAGGTCGGTCCAATGCTATTGGGCCTGTCTTAAGTGTCAGAGGGCTGACCACTCCTCTCTGAAACTCTGCTCCCACACTGCCTGTCTCCTGCCCCTCCACCTGTGACCAGCTTCTTCTCCGGCTCCTCTGTGGGTATCTGTCCTGCCTGCCCTTTATATAGTAGTGATCTTTATGGTTCCATCTTGTGTGTGTGGTTTTCCCTTTCCATCCTTATCTATTTCCACAGACACTTATCTTCATAGCAGATCTTGTCTTGAACTCCAGACCTGGATGTCTTACAAAAACATGTCCAAAATGGAAATCTGCTCTTCTCCCCTGAAGAGGGGGAATGAGGGAATGGCAGGTGTCCCTTCTCCCCATCAACAATGTCATACTGGGTGGGTGGGGCGCTGGGCAAGTCCATTTCACTTGTGCCCACTTCCCCTCCCCTTGGGTCCATCACCTGCTTTTCAAAAAAAATACAAGGCAAGTCACTATAACTCTGAGCCTGTCTCCCTACATGCAAAATAGAAATAATGATACCAACCTTAAAGATTTGTGATGATTTGAACGAAAAACATATGTTAAGTCCCTAGCACAAAGTAAATGCTCAATGAGTGGTAGTGTTCTTCTTCCCCTCTGTACCTTCCACTTCTGTTTCAACTGAGATTAAGGGTCTCATTCAGATGCAAAATATCCAAAAGAATAACCAGATAAATGAGGCTAGGCTAGACTAATAAATGTGCTCCCAACACCTGAACCCAGTTCAAAGCATTACACTTCAGAGTGCTGCTTAATGGGAGAATCAGAGCACCTTGTCAGGGTAGATGAGTCTTCTAAAGGGTCTACCCATGCCCCTCAGTGCATCCATGAGGATGGCAGTCACTGCTCATGCTTACACTAGGCTGGCCTAAGCACCAGCATCCCAAATGCAGAGATGGCTTAAGGGACTACTTGTGGGAAACATCAAAGGATACAGGAGGCTCTGCTTTGTGGAAACCTCTGATCTAGATGTTGCCTGTTTCTGCCTGATATCAGGACAGTTGATGGGTGGCCTTATATTGTTTTCTCCTTTGTTCCGGGAGGCTAGGTGTAGAGGGAATTTTTCGAAGCTATCGGCAGAGTCACTTAGCTCACTGGAGGTGGCTGCATTCTCAGCCTGGGCTGTTGGCTTGGGCTCCTGGTCCTGATCTGCTCTTGATGAGCAGGTATTGCTTTGTTGGGCTCCTGAAAGTGTCACGTGAGGGGTTAGCTGAAGGTCTGCTGAAGCAAGTTCTCCAACCCTGGCCTTACAGGCCTCACCCTCATAAGAAACAAGACTTTGTCTAGAAGAACCCTGCCTAGGCAGGTGGGGGTTGGTAGCTCTTTCTGGGCTGGATAGAAAGCTATTTCTGACCTTGAGCTCCTCTCTGGGGCAAGGCTCTGGGGAAGGAGAAGAGGGGCCTACCCTCTGCATCTCATCAGGCTGAAGGCTGATGATCTCACTTGTGTTTGACATGAAACTGGACCAAGGGCTAGTTTTATCTGTTACAGTGGTGATCTCATTGAGTGTCCTGGGTTCAATGATGTCTTCTTCATAGTCTTCATCACTGTAGGCTAAGCCTGCTTCAGCGTCCTCACTGTTCTGCAACCTTGTAATGGGTACTGTGTTTCCCAGAGACTCATGGAACATTCCTCTTCCACTTGAAGTAGCTTCAAGCGTAGGGGGAGGTGGGGAGTCTGTGCCCTCATCTAAAACTCTTGACAATGGCAGGTCTGGAGTTGTGCTTTGTTCTTGTTTGGCTTCTGTGTCCTGAGCATCTGGGAGAGAGGTAACTTCTCTGCTTTGACTCCTGGCTCGGTGAGAACTCAAAGATGCTTGAGAATTCCTGGTGATAGTCTGCAGATCTGAACAGCAAGATACCACTCTTATTACAAGGTAGGGCCACAGACCATTCAATTTTCCCACACTAGCCTCTAGCTTCAGAAGTATTCTTGCAATCAGATTTTGAACGAATCTTAATAGTTAATCCACCCAAGAGTCAGTGAAACTATATTCAAGGCAGTACAATTTCTAGCATTTTATTCTAATATCAGAAGACCAAAATCTAATCTATTTAGAGTTGTGGTTACATCTGTAGAAACGCTTTCAGAGACTATCTGCTCCTGCTCAGGAATTCTTGGGAGCTGGGAGTCCTGGTGGGCATGTTCACGCTTCCATTTACTTCAGTAATTACCTATATTAAAAACCAAAATGAGAATCCACTTATTTTCCTATTTGATGACAACTATTAGAACTATTTATTTTACCTATAAAATAAGAGCAAGGAAATATCTATCACCCAAATGATAAGGCAGGGGAGGTTTATAGAGAAAATGGAGGCAGCATGGTGTGTTGGAAAGAGCAGAGGCTTTGGAGCTGGTCAGTCTTTGGTTCAAATCTCTACCAACTTTGGGTTCACCAGCAAACTATCCTCTCTGAGCCTGTTTATCTTTAAAATGTGATTACCACCACCCTTTTCACAAGGTTTTGGTATAAAGAACACGTGAGATAAGTGAGCATATATTGTGTGACACATACATAACAAATGGAAGCTACTAGTCACCTCAAATTGTTTTGGGGATAAAATGAGAGAAAATAAATTATTAAAAAGGCCTAGTAAATTATATATGTTTACATGATTATTTGAGAGGAGAAAGGAGTTGGAGGAACATTTGACTTCCATTGGGCAGGTATCACAGATCCCTCATGGCACCTAACAGAGCCCTAAGCCTACAGGAGGTATTGACTGAATTTAATACATCGACAATTTTCAGGTCTCAAAGAACATAGATGTATGAAAAGAGAACATCCCTGCCTGCAAATTGGAACAGGAACCAGGAAGCGGACTTAGTCGATCCTGGTCCTTTGGCCTGAACTACTTTCCGTCTTGGAGCAGTCCTTCTGCTTTTTATAAACCAACTCATTCTTTAAGATCCTGCTCTACTTCATCAACTCCAGGAAGCCCTGTCAGATGCACTAAATGGACAGGATGGCTATATAGCTTTGTTTTATATGGAAGCAATTAAGAACATGCTACTGTATAACTGTTTGTATAATTCTCTCATCAGATTATGAGCTTCTCAAAGGCACAGATCACATATATGTGATTCATGTTGCAATTTCAGGGCCCAGCAAAGGACCTGGCACATAGATGTAGCATAAATGAAACCCCTACTCAGTAACTCACTCTCAAGTTTCACTCATATCTACCTGTCTAATGATTTCTTCAAAAGCATACTGAAACATAATGGAGGCAGGTAGAGTTTGTTTAAACTGGTTTCCCTGATCCAATCATCTTTTTCAAAATTCATCTTCTCCTTGTGAAAATCAGTTCTCATTGTCATTTTGTTGCTTAGAACTTCCCATTTTCTTCTAGGATAAAGATTAAAGTCCCAAACTTGCCTTCAAGGCCCTCCAGCTTCAGTCCTTCAATTCCTTCTCTCTCCTTATTTAATATACCCCTTTAAAGAGATTCTCTGTTTGCTCTTATTTTGACCCCAAACAAGGTTCCCTCTGTTTTAATCTTATGCTTTCTTTCTGGGGAGCAATTGTTTTGGTTGACTATAGAATGTATGCTAGATGACAGCAGAGACAATGCCTGTCTTAGCCACTACTGAATCCTCCTGGAACTAGTAACACAATAATGCCTGGCATAGTTGGTGTCCAATAAATTCCTGACTAAATATTATTTGCAAGCAAGTAGAAGCCAAAATACAGAATATATCTCTGGGGCCCTGGCTACCAAAAGGTTAAATATCAGGGAAAAGAAGGTAGGCAGAAGGTTTGTATCTAATATAAATCCTTTTCCCCCTTTGAACAGAGAAAATGGAACTTATCCATTCCTGTATATAATCTACATATTTTCCTTGAGCAAAAATGACTTGAGCAAGTGAGAGCTAAAGGTGATGATCTAATTGATTTCTCAATACCCCCAAAGCATGCCTGATGCTTTGGTTAATGCTGGATTCTGATTCAGTAGGATGGGACAGGACCCAGGAAACTGTACTTCAAAATAAGTATCTCAGGTGATTCTAATGCTTAGGTAAGTCTGGAAATACTTATTCTGGAGTAACTTTGTTTGGGCTGCACAGTGAAATTACCTAGGGAGTGATAAAAATACTGATGCCCTGGTCCCATTTAAGAGATCCTGAAGCAACTGATCTATGGTGCAGCCTGGTCATCTAGATTTTTAGAAGCTCCCTCATCAATTCCAATATATAGCCAGAATGAGAACTACTGCTTTAAGGAATTTTTCAAAGGGTAGACAATGGATTACCAACATCCAGAAGCATCTAGGGTGCTTGCTAAAAATGAGGACTTCTGGGCTTTGAGAATTAGAATTTTAAATATATCTGTAGTTGATTTTATTTCTGAAAATGGAGTGGTACCAGTTCAAGAACTGCTACTAAAGAACTCATCTAATCTACCCTGCTCCCCCACCCCTTTTTTTGGTTGGGGAAACTTCAAGAGGGAAAAAGTATGCTCAGAGTCAATTAGTAAGGCTGTGCCCAAAACCCACCAAGGATCTGACCCAGGTCTCCTAGCTCTCAGGTTCAATGCCTTTTCCATTGCTCATGTTCCTGTGCTATTATAAAACTACGCCTCTCCTTTTCAAAGGAAAATGATAAATGAATAAGAAAATAAGACAGTAAAATATATTGGTCTCTGTTAGTCATAGGGGCTTGTCTGAGGGCAGACACTCACACGCTTTTTGAATAGACACCCAGTGACCATATCTCCTCACAAGAGGGGCCCTAAGCCATACCCGTGATTAAGGAGCTGACTTGCAACACCAGGTTATTGGATTTCTCCAGGATGCACTGGCTCTCAGGGTCTAGGCTGCTAGCTCCTGGCCCATGACAGTCCCTATGGTTTTCCTGGCATTCCAAGATGGTCTGAGTCTGAGGACCAAGGGGAAGTACAGGCTTGATGAGCTTCTGGCTGAAGTACCGTTGGATCTGGTCTAGCTCACTTAGATTCCTCCTGTAGAAAAAGAAGGGGAGAAGAGGACAAAAGGGATTACAAGCATTTTTTATGTTCTCTGATATTCTACTGCTTGAGACAGAACCTTAAAACCTCTCACCTGGTCTATTAATACTAGGCCCTCTCTCTCCAACCCACCAATTCATCTTTCATTTCTCTGACTACAGTTGTGCTGCCAGGAACAACTTTCTTCCACTTCTCTCTGGCTAATGTGATTCCTCTTCTGATGCCTAGAAAAATCCCACCTTCCTACAGGGAACCATTCTTTTTATAATTAGGACCATCTATAATGTGAAATAATAACCACAATAAATCTAGTTAACAGCCATCACTATATAGTCACAAATTTTTTTTAAAATTTTTCATTTAGAATTGACAGTCAATATTATTTTATATTAGTTTCAGGTGTACAGCGTAGTGATTAGATATTTATATAATTTACAAAGTGATCCCCCTGATTAGTCTAGGACCCACCTGGCACTAAACATAATTATTATGATATTATTGACTATATTCCTATGCTGTATTTCATATCCCTGTGATGTAGGGAACCATTCTTGACCATCATTCCACTCTTCAAGTCTTCTTACTGACAGAATAAGGCCTTACTCTGGGCTAACACTGACCTTTGCTACCTCATAACTATTCTTGATTCTTCAAGCAAGTGACCTCTGCTAGCAAGCCTTCCCTGACCCTCGAAGGTGGTTTAAGGGCCCCTCCCCTGTGTTCCACAGTTCTTTCTGTGTTCTTCAATCATATCACTTGTTCGTTTCACATTTATTTCCCCTGATGAACTATAAACTCTGTGCTGATTCCTTTGTATCTACTATACCCAGCATAGTGCTTGGCACGAAATAAATAAATGTTGAACGGATTAACAGACATGAATAAATAGCTTTTAAAAACTTCTGTTCAAAAACCTTTAATGGGGCCATATTCATTCTTACTGTTCTCTAATTAGAGATCACACCAACCACTACTACCATTTGCACAAAATTTTATGTTTTATGCTTTTAGATATATTATCTTGTTTAATTCTCAGCCAACCAGTTGAAATCAGTAACTATTGTTTTACAAATAAAAAATTTGAGAATTGGAGGATTTAAGTGATTTGTCCACAGAGAATAATAGTACACAGCTACTCAGAATTTGGGACTCCAATTCTTGGGCTTTTTCCGTAATAGATGGGCCCCATCCCAACTATGTTTGCTCCCGTCTCATAGTTCTGAATGCTGGAACCTGAGGTTCAAGCTACTCTCCTTGCTTTGTCCATATTTTATTCAACTTTTAAGGTGCTCATATTTCTCCTTTTCAAAGTCATCACCCCAAATTACTCAGCCACCTCTCCCTTAAACTCCTTCGCTCTTGGCATCTCCATCAACCTGTTATCTTAGATTTTCCTCTAGTTTTCTCATTGTGAGTTAGTTTAGCTTCCCTAACTAGGCCATGGGCATCTGGTATTAGAAGATAATCTCTCACTCTTCTCTATCTCTCTCATTGAGTATACTCAATGTGCCTGATACAATTGGCACAACACAGACACTATATATACCTGTGAAGTAAACCAAAAGGCTTTCTATCCTTTTATTAGGAACAGTCTACATGTCTTAGAGTTAAATCCAAATCAAATGAGAGGACAAAGCTTGTCCTTATTCTGTCACTAGAAGTCACGACTCTATCAAATCACAATGGATTTACTTAAGTGTTCAGATCTGGGTATATGCCACAAGGAATATGCCTGTAGCAGAAACATATGTAATAATGGTATAACAAATGTAAACATGGTGGAGTTTTAGAAAATATGCAAATACAACCAGCCTTGTCAGAGATTCTGGATATAGAACCTACTAATATTAAGCTGCAATTTTCTCATCTGTGAAAAAGGTTTATTAATACTTGCCCTGCAGGCCTCATAGGACTGTTGTGACTCAAATCAAACAGTTTTAGGGCTTTGTAAGTCCAAGGAAGTAATGCAAAATTGATATTATCTTGGTTCTTCTCCATTTGGTAGAAAATTCATCTAGAGCAGTGGTTCTCAAAACCTGGCAGCATCAGTATCACCTGAAAACTTATAAAAAATGCAAATTCTCAGGCCCTAAAGAATTGAGAACTGTACAGGAGGGTCAGAGCTATCACTGTTTTAACAAGCCTTTCATGTGATTCTGATACATACTAAATTTTGAGATATACTGCTCTAGAACAGTAGTTTTTAGCCTGGTGACTTGACCCTGAAAAGACATTTGGTAATGTATGGCAACACAACTAGGAGGGGTGCTACTGTCGTCTGGTGGACAGAGTCCAAGGATGCTGCTTAATATCACAGGACAGGCCCCTACATAACAAAATATTTGGCCCAAATGTCAACAGTGCTGAGGTTGAGAGAAACTCTAGGGTAAAGGAGAGTTTCTTTTTCTCTTTTTTCAGTTGGTTCTAAAATATGTGATAGAATAACCCAATACAGCAGCCACATCATGATGCTTTTACTTAAATAGCCTCCAGTCTCTAGCTAAGAATCTAAAATGAGAATCTGAATATATTTCTTACTTGTAAGTTTGAGCAGTTTTCCCTAGTTTATAGCATAACTGCTTAATCTGTTTTAACCCATGTTCCACCAGTCAAAAATATTTTGCTAATCTTTCTTTTCTGAGCTTGCTTTATGAAACCAAATAGGTTAGTTTTCTCCCCCCCACAAAATCTTTTAAATATTTTCCCTCAAACTTTACACACTCTCTTCCTCCTCTCCTACCACTTTCTACTTGAGAATCATTGTTATAAAAGTTTAAACTCTTAGTCTGATATTCAAGGCCTTCAAGATCTGACCCCTACAGAACTCATCCTGTTTCTTAATTTTACGTTCAGTTTTATCCTAATTACACTGCTGGTATTTCTTCATACTTGACTATGCCTCTGGGCCTTAGCATGTTTCTTCTGCACAGAATGCCCTTCACATTTGTTGACCTGTTCCTTCAAAGACCATTTAAACAAGTCCAAATGTGACTTCTTTGAATCTTACCATGCCATACTATAATGTTATTTATTCCTCCATCTACCATCAGCCAGGAAATCTGTAGCTCTTATCCCACATCATTATCATTATCTGGCAATATGGTTATATCCTTAATAAGAAATGGCAGAGCCAGAACTGGAAGTCAAGTCTATCTGGCTCTGAAGCCAAGTCCCCACTGCACCACACTCCCTACTAGATGATCCAGGGGCTGATCCAGATGATCTATAAAGGCCCTTTCAATTTCCACAGTGCTTCTCTGGCTCAGATGCCGACTAAACTAAGAAAAAGACAGGGAAGTATTAACAGTACAGATGCTGGTCTGGAAGAATCCAGTTGTTGTGAGGATAAAAAGAGTGGGCAGAATAAGACTTTGTAAATTGTAAAGTAGATGAGAAGCTGTGTAGATATGAGGGTAGTTATCATTAACCTTGGTGAATAATCTTAAGTTTCTATATTTAAAGATCCCTGTACTGAGAGAGATTCATCTCTGAGGAATCTTGTGAGGTTCCAGGGTCACCTTAGACACTACTGTGCATGAAAGGCCCTATTAAACCTCCCAGAGTGGTGGTAGCTGATAGAAGAGCTGTACTGCAGGTTGCCACTGCCCATTCACCTTTCGCTCCACTATGGTTTCTTGTGTTTTTTCTCAGCAGAGGGACTCACCTGAGAGAAGTCAAAATGGAAGTATGGGAGGACAAGGGCGATGTGGTTAGTTTGTCTCTACTTGGCAAGATTGCCTCTCCCTGTTGCAGAGATTCATGAAATCGGCGGATGTTCTGCACATGCTCTTCATGGCGTGATGCCTGGTTTCTTGCGGCACTGCTTCTGTCAGAAATAAATGAGGGCAAATAAATATCTAACTAAGGAGAAAACTCCTAGTGTGACAATGAACAAATCAACTTCTTGAAATGGTAGTGTAAATCCACCCCCACACCACAGTTCCAGCCTCATTAACAACTGCTTGGATTACAACTACCTCTTAAATAATCTTGCCTTCAGTCTTACACGTTCCCCTTTAATAAATTCTCCACATTATAGCCTGAGTCCTTATTACGTGCCAAGCACTGTTCTTAGCATTCAATATGTACTAACTTATCACCATTATTCTTTTCTAGTTTTGGCTTCTCCTTTTTATCTATAGGACATATTTAAAATTCCTTAGCATGGTATTCAAGAACTCGACACCAGCAATAATCTTCTTCCTTTTAAATAACAGCTTCATTAAGATATAATTCACATATACAACTCACCCATTTAAAGTGTAAAATTTAATAGCTTTTAGTAAATATGGGGTTGTGCAACCATCATCACAATCAAATTTAGAACATTTTCATCACCTCCAAAAGAAACCCTAGATCCATCAGCAATCACTCTGTATTTCTTCTTCTCCTCCTAACCTCAACCCAAACCTCCTAGCCCTAGGCAACTGCTAATCTGCTTTCTGTCTCTACAGATTTGCCTAATTTGGATAGTTCAAACAAATAGAATCATATAGAATGTGCTCTTTTGTGACTGGCTTCTTCCGTTTAGTATAATGTTATCAAACTTCATCCATGTTGTAGTACATGTCAGTACTTCATTCCTTCTCATGGCTGAACAATTTTCTATTGTATAAATATATCACATTTTGTTCATGTATTCATCAGTCAATGAATATTTTGGGTGTTCCAATGTTTTGGTTATTAGAAATAATGCTGCTGTAAATATTCATGTATAAGCTTCTGTGTGGACATAAGTTTTCATTTATCACGTGTGTGAGTGTGTGTATTTTGTGTGTATTTGTGTGTGTGTGTGTGTGTGTGTATGTGTATATATATACTTAGGAGTGAAACTACTGAATCATAAGTTTACTCTATGTTTAATCTTTTAAGGACCTGCCAGACTGTTTCCCAAAGTGGCTGTACCATTTTAAAATCCCACTGGGCATGTATAAGAGTTCAAATTTCTTAACATCCTCCCTAATAGCTACAATTATTTGTCTTTTTGATTATAGCCATATAGTTATATAATGAGTGTGAAGTGGTATTTCATTATGGTTTTCATTTACATTTCAAGTATGTTTTCATCGGCCATTTGTATATCTTCTTTGGAGATATGTTTATTCAGATTACTTGCCTGTTTTTAACTGAGTTAATTTGCTTTTTATTATAAGAATTCTTTAAATATTCTGGATACAAGTCCCTTATAAGAATTATGATTTGCAAATATCTTCTCCCATTCTGTTGGTTATCTTTTCACTTTTTTGAGGGTATTGTTTGTAGAATGAAAGTTTTTAATTTTGATGAATTTATTTTTTCTTTTGTTGCTTCTGCTTTTAGTGTCATATCTAAAGAATCACTGCCCAGTCCAAGGTCGTGAAGATTTACTCCTACATTTTCTCTCAAGAGTTTTATAGTTTTAGCTCTTACATTTAGATATATAATCTATCTGGAGTTCATTTTATATATGGTGTGAGAAAAAGATCCAACTTCAATATTTTGCATGTGATAATAAACAGTTGTTCTATCACCGTTTGTTGAAAAGACTATTTTTTCCTCATTAAACCATGTGGGCATATTTGACATCATGCTATCCTTGGCACATGGGTTTATTTCTGGACAGTCAATTCTATTTCACTGCCCTATACTCCTATCCTTATTCCAGTATCACACTATTTTGTTTACTGTAGCTTTGTAGTTTTGAAATCGGGAACTTTGTTCTTTTTCAAGACTGTTTTGTCTATTCTGTATCCCATGAACTCTCATATGAATTTTAAGACTAGCTTGCCCATCTCCATAAGGAATCCAGCAGAGATTGTGCTGTAATTTAGGGAGTACTGCCATTTCAATAATATTGTTTTCCAATCCATGAATATGGTGTCTTTCCATCTATTTAAATCTTCTTTAATTTCTTTCAAAAATGTTTTGTAGTTTTCAGAGAATAAGTATTTACTATTTTTGTTAAATTTATTCTTAAATATGTTTATTCTTTTTGATGCTTCTGTAAATGTAATTGTTTTTCCAATTTCATTTTAGATTATTCATTGCAGATGTATAGACATATAATTGAGTTAGTGTGTTTTAAAAGTTACTCAGTTTAAATTTCTAATGGTAAACAATTGATAGATATAACCTACATATACAAACCTCTTTGAAGTCATCAATTTTTAAGAATATGAAGGGGTTCTGAAGTAGGTATGTTTGAGAACTACTGATTTACCATGATATAACCAATATATAATAAACTTTACATATTAAAGAGTACAATGTGATAAATTTTGGCATATCTGTACATCTAAAGAAACCATTACCACATCAAGATAATGAACATATCCCACACCCCTAAGTTTCCTTCTATCCTTTGTAATTCTTTCTCCTTGCTTCATTCATCCTTTGTCCCTAGACAACCACTGATTTGCTTTCTGTCACTACAGATTAGTATGCATTTTATAGAATTTTACATAAAAGAAATCATAAACAATGTATTTTTTCTCAGCAATTATTTTAAGATTAATTTTGTTGTATATCAATATTGCCTTTTTATCTGTAAGTATAGTCCATTGTATGAATATACCACAATTTGGCTAGCCTTGGATGGATGGCTAGATTAGAATATGTCATCTTGATATTTCCCCTTTGAACTGGGTACAGGGACATTTTTATGTAGACAAAAAGCAAACTATTAAACTTTTAGCTTTTACAGTTATTAAATAGTGGCCTCACCATTGATTTATATATTTCTATCCTTGTACTAGTATCTTCGTCCTACCCATATGTCTCACTGATTGGCTATGATCAAAGTAACACCTATAAAATAGATAACAGAAATTATCTACATCTGGGATTTAGGATTTAGCAGACACATGGGGTACATTTATGCAGGGGGTAGAGGCTCTCCTTCACGTGGTGAGCAGGTAGAAAGCTACACAGCACTGAAATGACCCTTAGAGTAGTTAAACAGTATTAGAGAATGTGTTTCTTGGAATATATTTAGGTTCTACTCAGTAACTGCTGCTGTAAAAGTGGTTGCTGTAAGAAAAGGTCCTCATCTTCTTCCTGAAGTGGAAAGACACTAGAAAGACTGGAGGCAGGGGAATTCCAAATGGCATTAGGGCCTAGAAGGGACCAGGGTGGAAAGAAGCAATCTTATTCTGAGACCCTGCCTTCTGACAGAATGAAATATGCTCCAGCTGTCATATCCATGTGCATATCTATGATTGGCTTGGTGAAAAAGATGGGCCTGTTGCTTTTTACAAAATAACCTGGAACATATATTTGGGAGGGAAAGATCACATGTTTCTCACATAGCTGATGACTGATTTTAGGGATAAAGGTTATAGGCCTCCGCGGAAAATAAACAGGTGTCCCTTGCATTGAAGCTATTCTTTTGACAGCAATAAAAGTTCTAGTTCCTATATTATAAAACTTGTTTTCATAAGGTCTTGGGATTCCCAGAGGTTTGACAGAAGGTCAATAAAGCTCTTTCCCTTTCTCTAGTTTCTTCTCCTAATAAAGGAAAGAAAGAAATGACAAACCAGTTCTCACACTTCCCCTCTCTGGCACCATTTCTTTCTATCAGCAAGAAATCACTCACTTCCCAGGAGAGGAGAAATCAAGCTCCTTTGATGATGTGTGAGCACGCTGTTCTGGGGTCTGTCTTGCAATGCAGCTGGGGAATGCAGCATACATATCAGAGATAGGGAAGGAAAAGGGACTATATATTGGGATCTGTAGAAGCAATGAGAAAAATGGTACATTTGTCATGACAAATCCTTTTGGAACAAAGCAGTAGAAAAATCTGCAAAATTTATTGTATGTGTATAAGCAAATTTTACTCTTCTCAATATTATTATCTCAGTATATATCTCATCATTTATTAAATATGTCTTGAACATTGTACTAAGCAATTTATTTGTATTTTCTCATTTAAACTTCACAATAATCTTATGAGGAAAGTACTAATATTATTCCCATTTTATACATTATGCTATCAAATTGCTTTTTATTACTTTATCTATATTTACGCTCTTGTTCCTCCAGCTAGTTTGTAAACTCCCAGGTACACATCATCTTACATATACTTTACACGTGAGAATAATCTGGCTGCGCTACTTGTTGTCTCATGATTACCAGGGTTGATGTGAAGACAAGACCTTACTATATAGGGACCATTTAATTCGTTGTCATTTTCTCATGCATTCTTTCATGCATACATTCATTCATCCACTATTTACCAATGCCCACTCTGCTAGACCCTGGGCCAGGCATGTGGGATAAGAGAGATGAAAAAACAAACACAAAAACAGTTTTTGCCTTGATAGAATTCCCCTATTTGGGATAGTCTGGAAAACTCTTCTTTCCTTTATAGTTAAATTCCCTGAAAGAGTTGTCTGTGCTATCAATTCCCCTCTTCCCATTCTCTCTTTTAATCTTTTTTTTTTTTTTTAATGATAGACCAGTGATTTTAATGTAATAGGTTTTTAAAAAGTTTGATCAATATGGTTTTGGATTCCACACTACAACTAATCTTATTTTATTTAAAAACTAAGATATAATTCATATATTATAAAGTTCACCCTTTGAAAGAGTTCAGTAAGTGAGTTTCAGCATATTCAGAGTTGTACATTGTACATCCATCTATGTAGTTACAGAACATTTTTTATTACCCCCAAAAGGTCATGAGATCATTATGAGATACAAATATATGAAGTGTTCTATAACCTGGAAAGTACCAACCACATGCAAAAAAGATCTTATAGGTTTTGCTTCAGTAAAACTCTTACTGGTTAAGGATGTGAATCAGGACACATACCAGCGATCCTTGGGTCTCCACACCACGTCTTGCTTGCCTTTCTTCTTTGAAGTGCATCAAACTCTCCAAAGGGGAGATAGCAACTTTTATTTGCCCCTGGCACTCTCCACTGAAGTCTGTGATGTTGTACCAGCCACAGACAAACTGGAAGCCAGAGAGAAGTGGGGAGAGGTCCACCGAGGCAAAGCCAATCACCCTCTCCTCATCTGTAGGAACGAGAAGAGCTGGGCATTGTGGCTGGGCATGTCCTGCCACTGAGATTAAAGACTATCTACACACAGAGAAACTGACTTGGGGAGGAATCGGTGATTCCAAAACCAACAGAAAAGACAAATAACGAGGATGAGGAGACAACCACAGCCTGCTTTCACTAGTATGAATTCCCTTTTTGTATGGAAGGGAAAAGCTGGCAGGGTCGACTTTTATCCTCTTGATATAGACAACTGGAAAACACCCTTTAAACAGAAGAAAAATCATTATCCTTGAAATTATGATAAATTTACACTTTCTTATTTATACTTTGTATTTAAAAAAATTTTGATAACATACATATGTATTATATTTAAAAACAAAAGTGACATAAATCTCAAGAGAGAGACAAACAACACTCTGGAAAGCCAGCACAGGGGTGCAAAATGAGCTTGGGCTCTGGTTCAGAATGGGGGCTCCCTCTAATAACTGAAGATCCTTCTTGGCTGGAAAAGCTACCATTCAATGACCTTCATTCTGAGACACTCTGCTTCTTATTTCTCATTTCTGACATGAAAGTAGCTGGGGATAAACACTCCAATTTCCTGTTTTGTATAGGCTCCATCCTCTACACTGAATATAAAAGGCTAACTCTACCAAACATGTATACAATTCTCAGTTTTCGAATTGCTAAATAAATCAAGGAATGCAAATTTTCAAGAGGAGTGGTCATGAGTTTCTCAGTTCCTCATGCACACTGCTGGTGACACTGGACTCATTACATACTGTCTAATATTTGTTTACACAGCTTGCTCTTCTTAGATTGGGACCTACCAAAAGCTGGGACCAGATACTACTTTATGTTCCCTACACTCTCTGTACCTGGCATAACAGCTTCCCATATCATGAAGAACTTGCTAAACATCCACTGAGAACATAAATGAACTGGCCAATGTAGACTGGGACAAAGTAGCAGTGTGCCACAACAGCAATCTGAGCATGGCTTTGAACTGAAAACACATTACTTTATCTCCCTGAGCCTCAAGTCTCTAATATATGAGAAGTCCTGTATTCGATTTAAGATCCCCTTCAACTTGGATAGTCTTAGATTCTAGGAACACTTGAAGTCGTATTCTTATCTACCAGGGATGGAGAGTGATGGCTAAAGCTATTAATCTGTACTCCCAAGATTTGTTATAGCTTTGCAAAGAAAACTAATCGTGCTTTCATGGTTATTGGAAATGTAATGGATATACTCTAACTTTAGGTCTAGGTAACACCACTTGGACGGTTCTGCCTAATATGACAGCACTACACCCCAAACATAGTTAAGGAGAAATCTGGCTAAGTCGATCACTGAGAAAAACAATGGCTTTGAAGAGTTAAATTTAACATTAGACTTAGCAGGACGACCCTACCATTCTCCCTTTGTAGTTCTAGCCATCCTGAACTTCTCTCATGCTCTTTCTTTATTCCAGGGTTTTGCATTTGCTATTCCCTCTGACTCTAGTATGTCCTGCCCCTTCATTTCTCAGTTGATGTATGTATGCTTCAGGTAGCCTTCTCTGACATCCTGTTAGCTGTCCCCTATCAGATCACCCTGTATCTGCCTAATCACACTATTCTGTTAGACTATAAGCTCTGTGAGATCAGAGACCACAGTCTCTCTCATTTTACCTTTGTATCCCTAGCATTTAGCATAGTGAAGGTTAAATAGCCAGTCAGAACTGGGCCAAATCATAGCTCCATCAATAATTAACTGGTCTATGACACTTTAGCCAAGCCACTAAACTTCCTTGGGCCTCAGCTTTTTTTTTATCTACAAAACTGAACTAAATTATATTGTTACTTTGCAGGATTAGAGATGTTTGTAAAGCTCTTAGTACAGTGCCATTTGCTAAAAAAAAAAACAAAAAATGAGATGGTGTTAATACTAAGTATCAGACATTCATTTAATTCTCCCAAATCCCTATGAAGTACTATTACTATTCCTATTTTATAGATAAAGAAACTGAAGCACAGAGAAGTCATTCACCTAAGGTCTTACTACCTTGTAAAGGGTTGGACTGGTATTAGAATTCAGAGTGTAGCTTCAGAGTCTGTACTCTTAACACTGTTGTATTACGCCTCTTAATAGATGATAGCTAAGTAAAACTAGGTTCTATAACCATGATGTCAGCACCTCTGTCCTGGGGAGATTCTTAAAACAAAGAGAGACAAGCTATCAGATTCTAATCTTGTATGCTGCCTGAAAGTGCTAGGGTCTTGGTTTATAAGCCAGAGTTAGTTAACAGAAGACATACCACCCTGCAAAAGGGGGAAAATCACTTGTGTATGGCAGGCTGTACGTTATGATAGTTGAGATGCAACTGGAAAGATTCAAATGTACTTGGATTTCTGCACTAAGCACATAGTTAAACAAAATGAAATGATTTCTAAGGATTTAAATTTCAGTGACATCCTATGGAATTTCCTTGAACGCATATATGCATTCTCAGCACCATCAGTGCCATTGTTGCACATGGTTTAAAAAAAAAGGATTAGCAAACTGTCAACAGGGTGTGAGCTTATTTTTACAAGCAGACATAGGATAGATTTCATACCTCCTTTGTGCCAAACTTTGAAAACCAGAGTTTGTTGTGGGTCCAAAAGAAGCTCTTTTGATAGCCTATTAAGAAAAACAACCACCATAAATGAACTGTGCAGGAAGTCTCTGTGGCATGAAACCTAGGTTTGATGACTATTTCATAGCTGACAAAACACTTTCCTAACACTTTCAAGGTCAATTTCTAGAATACATTGTAATTTTCATAGTTAAAAGGAGGAAATGGAAGCTCAGAGAGGTGAAGTAACTTGCTAACACTTGAAAATAGGTCCCTTGATATAAACTTTCCCCCTCAACAGTGTCTGCCAGATTTAAACTCTGTTTCTCAAGACAAGGGAGGGAGTATGAAAAGGGAGATCCTCAACTTGTAATGAACAGTTTTACTGGAGCAGGTAAGGATTCTCCTTGTGCTATGTGTGTGGGGGAACAGTGAGAGGAAGATGTAGAAAAAGAATATTCATTGAGTGCCTATTTTGGGCCAAGAATGGTGTAAAGTGTTTAATGTACATGTAATCTACACACAAACCTGTGACACGGGCATTATTCTCCTTGTTTTAGAGACAATGAAGCTGGGCTTAGAGAGGTGAAGTAATTTGCTCAGGGTCATATAAGAGTCAGTAAGTGGCAGAGGTAAGATTTGAACCCCGTTTTGCCTGACTCCAAAGAAGCAAAGCACCATAATAAAAAAAATTGATTTGGTCTATGGCCATGCCACCCTGAACAAGCCTGATTCCATCTGATCTCAGAAGCTAAGAAGGGTCAGGCCTGCTTAGTACTTGGATGAGAGACCACCTAGAAAGATCAGGTACTGTAGGCATAAAACATAATTAAAAAAAAAAGGGACTGTAAGATGACAAGGTCCTTGCAATCTGTGAGGTCAACCAAGGGTTGCCTTGCCAAAAAAAAAAAAAAAAAAAAAAAAGGAAATTGATTTAGAATTCACTTAGCACCTCTAATATATTTTGTGACATGGATTACAGTTTTAAAGTACAAAGATTTGGAAAGTTCCAAACCAGGTATCACCACTCCAAGGAGCAAGATGGAGAACAAAGGCAAATCAAGAGATTTAATTTCCTTCCCCAGATACCACCTGGGAATTACAGTGAGCCTATTTTAAGTTCAATGAGAGGGACTATGCTAAAGTGAAGCAAATACTGTGTCAGTTTTGAATTCTAGCTGGGGGTCAAAATACCTACCTTTGAATTCCATCTACTGTTGTCACCTGAGTGACCCCGAACCTGGTTTTCCTTGAGATCTGGGTTTCTTATCTGTTAAATGGGATATTATCATCTACCTACAAAGTTGCTAGGAGAATCAAATAAAACAATTTGTGACAAAGGAATGGTAAACAGTACCATTATTCATTTTTCTTCTAATCCTGGCTCTCCTGCCTACAGATTATGTAACCTCCCTGGGATACAGTCTCCTTAACTGTAGCATGACTGACAGAATTTAATCTGATTTTTTTGAGCCTTCCATAGGAGATCTAACATTTGTTGTGTATCTAACATGTACCATGAGATAGCTTTCCTAATGTCATCTAATTGAAACCTCACAATAATCTCATGATTGACCCCACTTTATAGATGAGGAATCTGAGGCTCAGAAATGTTATGTAACTTGTTCACACAGCTAGTAAATGACAGATGAGGCCAAGTCTCTACTTCTAAAGCCCAGGCTCGTTCCACCACACCAGAAATCTTTTCTAAGGATGTATAATCCATAACCTTTGCTGAGATAAGCTCTCTCTGCCTTTTTCATCTGGATATCTTATATATATTCTTCCACACTTAGCTGAGGTGTCTTATTTAAGAAGCCTTCCCTGAACTTGTAGGCAATATGGAGCTGAGGGCAGCATATACCACTTTATTTAATTTTAAGTTTATCTTAATCTTCATATATGTTTCACTCTGATCAAGGCACTAGGAATTGAAGATGATTAAGGTCCTCACTGAATAGTTTTTGAGATATACTGAGCAAAGTTAAAAAAAATTACAACAAAACTTTTAAACCACTGCTGACTGTGGATTTATAAGCACTGGGATTAAATAACTTGCTTGATCAGAACAGCATTTCTCAGGTTTGCTCAATATCACTGTGTCTGTTATAATCCCCACTCTGACGTTGTTTCGTGAACAAAAAGTAGATTCTGGAAGGCTGACAGAACATCATAAAATACAAACCTTGACTGCTGTTGAAAATTCCAGATGGGAGAATCTGTGTTTTCAACCACTTGGGTGTAGATAGGAGATGGCTCATCAGCTGTTGTAAAAGATACGCAACAACTGGGTATTGACACTTTCCGCTCTGTCAATGGGCTCCCTGAAACAGAAGAGAATGAAGTGACTGCATTTTAGTGTACCAAAAAGAATGTGCTGGAAGCCTCCCATTATACAGGCACAAACAAGACCATTTCAAGCCTTTTCCTATCTTTGGGTCTTTGCTTGAGCTACTTCCTATAGCTGAAATGCTTCTAACAAGTTTTCTGGTACTGAAACTGTCCTATCAAGGCTCAGTTCATAAATACTCCCAGACAAGGAATAACTTCTCTCATCTTCTACTTTATGAGGTGATGGAAAATACTGGACTGAAAGGCAAAAAAACTGCAAAAAGCCCTAGACTTAAGAGTCAGATAATTAATTATCAGCTTTGCCATATATATTGTGTGACCCTGTGCAAGGCCTATCTAGGCCACAGCTTCCTTAAACAGGGCATATGATACTTATACCTCTTATTAAAAATAATAATAGTAGGTAACATTTAAGAGTATATCACTTACTATGCACCAGGTACTGTTCTAAGTACTACATGTGAATTAACACCTTTAATTCTTACAACAACACTATGAAGTAGTTATCACTATTATTCCTACTATATAAATGAAAAAAACAAAACAAAAACAAAAACAACTGGGGGAGTATAGAAAGATTAAACATTTATTAAGTGGTCACATATTTATTAAATGATAGAACTCTAGCTTTCTGGCTCCAAGATCCCAGCCATCAACTATATTGCCTCTACTAGAGTTAAAAAATGTAAAACACTGAGTATTGTGCTGGTGTTAATTTTTATGAGATAGGGTTTCCAATGTGGGAGACTCAGTTATTTATTCTTTATTAAAACAATATAAAATGAAGATAGCTGATGATATCAGATAATCTGAGTTGTCCAACAAGATAACCACTCGCCAAATATGGGTAGTAGCTACCATACTGGAGCACAGATATAGAATATTTCCATCATAGTACAAAGTTCTTTTAGACAGTTCTGAATAATAGAGACTTTATAAACTCTGTAAGATACCTTAAGGCTCCAAAGCACAATAAATCTCAGATTTACAGATGAAGGAAAGAGAACAGAAAAAAATAGAAGAAAATAAATATGTCTTAAACATTACTTCTGTGATTCAGAGGAACAAATTCTGTATGTGGATTCTAACTGGTATGTTTTCTTTCTATCTGTTGAGCTCAAGTTTTCTCCAAATCCACACTCCTACTTCGCTCTGTAGGTGAAGTTAATCTTTGAGGTTCCACCCTGTTCCTTCTTTATCTGGCTGTTCCTTTCAGTAATTACTTTTTCAAAGACCTTAGGCTACTCTGTGGACAGAAAGCAATCTGATAAAAAAAAAAAAAAAATTATACTCTGGAAATGCTGATTTTACTCCCTTCCACAAGCAATGTAACATTTAATAAAAAACTTGAAAAGATAGACTATAGCACCATCTACTCTCAGAAGTCTCTCTTGACACTCTAGGATCACTGAATTTATACCCTCAGTTAGAGCTCTGAAACTTCAACATTCTTTTTGGGAAATTGAAGTACTAGTAACTTTGCTCTGATGTATTTTCCTAACCAAAACAATTTCCATTAGATTAGACCAAATCTTTTCAAAAACTGTCCCACCAAGTAACAAATAATCCAAAGAAAAGTAAATACTAAACTCTGGAGTGTTGGGGTTCTGCTGCCTTGCAAGAGCAACAATAAGCATGATGTTTAATAGCAGGCTTGTATTTTATCTAAAAATCCGTGAGAATTTTATATTATCTTTCATAATATAACCCTAATTGTTTAAATTAAAAACAATTATTTTCCCCCAAGAATTGGTAAAAAATGGACATATCTTGTTATTTCATCTTGTGAATTCCAATACCTCAGAGTATACAACCAGATCACGTGGCATTACTTTTTAGTTTGTCTTACTGGAGTTAATTAATAAAAAAATAAAATGGGTGACGAGGAGAGAAAGGGAGTAAAGGTTTTGCAAGGAGGCCTTGGGAAAGAGAACAGAAGAGCAGAAAGACAAATGCTAGCCTTAGAAGTGAGATCTGATGGTGTCTGTGAAGCAGAAGGGAGCTGAGGCATGTGTAAGAGTTGCCAACAAAGCAGAACCTGGAGAAAGATGAACTAGGAGGCAGAAAAGCCTTAGAATCAAAAAAGCACTAAAGATACAAAGAACTATATGAGGAACAAATTAAATAAAACCACAGGCTACAACGTGGCAAAACAGTTCATAAGCATATTCTTAAAAGAGCAGGAAAAAATGATTCTAATAAAATGGTAGTAAGCAAAGAATAGTTAATATAAATGGGGAGTATAGTATCCATCATTAAAAGTGTAAACTGTACAAATTAGCACTAAGTGTACCTTTCCCTAGCAAGCCATTATCTTAAGTTTTATTTTAGGGAAACTAGATGGTATTTATGTAAGGACTGACTTGCTCAGCACCCACCCCCATCTACTTTTACTGTATTGTATTCCTTTACTATAAAGATTGAAAGGGTTAACAACTATATTTCCAGACTCTCTTGCAGCTAGAGTATGGTTACAAATTGGCCTCTATCAATTAGATGCCATCAAAACAGATTTGGAAGGCAGACATGAGGCAGAGGACATTTTCCTTTTCCTTCTTCTTTTGCTACTAGCAAGAATGACATTGAGTTTTCTGCTCCAGAGTTTCGTCTCTGGGTCCCCAGAGTTAACTAATCAAAAACGAAAAGGGTTCCCAGAGGCCCTATGGGAATAGTGATGAGGAAAGTTTTGGCATTGTATTCTGAAATTAAAGGATCTAGTGGTTAAGCTTAGCCTAAATCCCACTCCTTTAGACCTTCCAATGACTTGAAGTACCTTAATATTCTGTATTAAACTCCTTTCTGTTTAAAATAGCTAGAGTAGGTTGTTTCCTACTCCCTGACACAGTTTTCATTCATCTCTCTCTCCCATTTTCCTTAGTAGGTTTCAAGCTTCTCAACTTATTTCTTCTAAAAAAATGTCATAAATCTTCACAGCTAGGGACATATCATTAATCTGCCTCTATGCTGGCAGTTTCTACAGTATTCTATAATAATCTGTGTGTCTGTGTTCCCCTTACTAGACTGAGAGTTTCCTGAATGCACAGAGCAGGCCCAAAGTCATTATTAAAGGTCTGCAGACTTCCCAATGCCTTTTGTCTATAGATGGTTTACCAAGATCGGAGAGAAAAAGCTACTTTGTCTGCTTGTAGTGTACACCAGCAGAGGACAGCAACATCTGCTCAGTAAAGTTCTGAGATCAGTAGAGAGGACCAATTGCAGTTCTGAGAGGAAGGACCCCTAGATTCTTAGAGATGATCTTATATGATCATGACATTTTACAGCTGAGAAAAGGGAAATAGGATTTCTCAAAGTAACAAAGCAAGTTAATGGCTCAGTTAGGGCTAGAACTCAGTCTTCTACCTGCCATTCCAGAACTTTCTATTACATCATCATTTGGAAGGCACATTGCGGAGAGATGAGCAGGTCTGTACTCCCAGAGTCCAGCACAGTGCCTGACTGACACATAAATGTTTGTAGGGGAAAGGGCTACATGGGCTTATCACTGCAAGGGCAGGAATCAAGATACAAAAGAAACCTCTCAAAGTCAGATGTCTACCCTGATGCTTGCTCTGACCTGGCTAATGTACAGAAAGAGGGCAAACAATAAGTGATTTATAGGTCTGTAACTCATGCCAGAAATATGAGGTGTTAAGTGTCATATTCACAATCAAGAGGGCAGTACATTTGCTTAGCTGCATTGTGAAGATCAAAGTGCTGCGATACAGAGACAACACACAGACCCTATCTGCAAGGAACAGAGAGTCTAGAGGAGAGACATGTTGACATTTTCAGTACAGAGTAATAAATGATATGAAGGAGAAACTGTGTAGAAGTGCTGACAACAATGGGAAGTTTTCTGCTAATAGGGATAGTTAGTAGGCTTCAAAGTGTTGCAGTCACTTTAGTCAGCTCTTGAATGATGAGGAACATGTATGCTGGATAAGAGAGGAAAAAGCATTTTAGGTAGAGGAACCAGCAGTCAAAAACTTAGTTTTAGAGAGAATGGGGCATTGGCAAAAAGAAGAGTTGAAGCTAAGAAATGGTGAGAGATGAAGCTGGAAAGACAGAGTAGGTCACATGTGTAGCACTTTGTGTGCTATGTCACCAAGACTATGGGTGATATGAAGCAAACAAAAATTTTTTTTAATTTTTATTTTTTATGCCTACAGCACCTGGTCTTCCTAGGTGGTCCCATCCAAGTACTAACCAGGCCCGACCCTGCTTAGCTTCCAAAATCAGATGGGATTGGGCTTGTGCAGGGTAGCATGGCCATAGATGCAACCAAAATATTTCAAGTGGAGAGAGGAGGGTTAGATTTGTTGACTGACATATAAACTCCATGGCAGAATGTAAAAGATATTGAAAGATATTGGAAGCAGTAGCCATTGAGAGGGCTAATCAGTCCAAGTTTCTGAGGCCTGAACAAGCAAGGCGGTTGTGAGAATGGAGAAAAGGTGATAGACACTTTCTAAGAGGCCATGATCCTATTCCAATACTCTGTATTAGACACAGTGGGAACTTAATAAAAGTTATGGGGAATTTATTAAATTCCCTATAAGCAACTTTCCATGAGGAGAGGCTATGTAGGAATCAAAGAATAAGGAGAAGGCATCTTAGCAAGGCCTCAGATCCATCTACTTCTTCATTTAACAAATATTACCACTTATTAGATATCAGATATAGTTTTAGGTGTTGGGAACTCAGCAGTGAATAAAACAAGACAAATAAAAAATCTTTTGTCTCTATAGGACTTATGTTGTTCTAGGAAAGAAAATATAAACCAGACATACTATTTAAGGCTACAAACAAAAATAAAGCAGGAAAGAGGGATAGAAAATGTTGGGGAAGAGCTGCAACTTTAGATGGGTGGCCAAGGAAAGCTTGGCTGAGACAAAGCCTTGCTGAGACAAAGTGATTTCAGTAAAGACATGCCTGAAGTGAAAAATACTCCAGGCAGAGGAAAGTCGATCAAAAAACTCCAAGGCAGGAGTTTGCCTACTGTTAAAAAAAAAGAGGGCTGGTGAATGAGAAGAGCAGAAATGCCAGTGAAGTGGGTGGAGTAATGCAGCTGGAGAAAGGATAAAGGAATCTAGACTTAGAAAGGTGCGTGAGCCAAGGATCAGAAATTACTTGTTATGGTAGAAAGGGAAAGGAAGTGAAGCACTGCTGGATAAAAGTCACCACTGTGCTGTCCATAGCCATCTAAACTCATATTAGTTTTAATCAAGCCCTTGCTGCTACTCAGCAATTTTCTCACTTATCTCTTCATAATACTCTATTGCTCCCTTCAGTTCCAGCCAGAGGATCAATCGTTATTGGATCCTCCATGCCCCGCCCTCCTCCCCCACCAAGCAAACCTAGAACATACACTTTTGCACTTCAATATCTTTGTTCAAGCTGAAATAACCACTCAGAATTGCATTCTTGAAATCCTATTCATTTAAAAAGTTCTCCTGATTTCTTAGGTATATCTGATTTATCTGTTTCTAAACTCTATAAACACTATTAAATTGTATTACCCTCTGGCTCTCAGAGCATTCTGTGTAGTTGCTAACCCCCTTAACCCTGTTATCAGGTCTTCGAGGACAGAAATTATGTATCATTTGCTCTGCACTCTCTGTACCTGGCACTGGCCCTGCACAGATTTACTACTTGCTGAATTTAACCATTCTTGCAATGTAAGCACAGGACCGGGTGTGTGATACGTGCCTACCCTGGGCTTGACTGACTGGTAAACACAGAGTGTAGACAAAACTAACTGGCAAACACAGCTATCTGAGAGGCAGAATGGTATAAAGGAAAGAGCATAGACTTCAGATCCAGATCTAACTGGATTCAAATTCCGGCTTTGCAGAACTTATTAACTGTATAACTAATGTCACTTTACCTTTTTGAGCCTCAGTTTCCTCATTTATAAAGTGGGTATGTACTGTAATCTATTCATACCAAAACCCCACTTGTAGTAAGGATTAAATGAGACAATAAATGTACAAAAACTAGAATAGAACTTGGCACAAGGAGATGCTCAATAAATTATTGTCAAACTACCTTGCTAAATCATATTTTAAAAACAGAATTCACTGTCTAACTGAAAAGTTACAGAATGTTCCACTTTTTGTAACATAAAACTCCCTTGAAAATGGAATATAAACCATATTTTTGTACATTAAATTTTATTTATAAAGCAACAACACAAAACCAAAATACTTGTAAAAATCAAAGCTTCTATGTACTTTTCTTAAATTCATTCATCTATTGATTTTTCTCTTAAAAAATGTTTTCATATGTCAACTTGTCAAAAATAGGCTGCTTTGGTGGGAAAATAAAAAAACAAAAGTTATTTCTCAATTTTGTTACTCATCTGGAATCTCAATATTTCTAAAACAGCAAAGTAAGACTGTATGAGACTGTCCTGAGATAAAACATTTCAGGGTCTCTGACACACAAAGATTATGAGAAGATCATTATACTTAGGGGTCATTATAGGAGTTTATAATCTTGGGAGTAATGTCTGTTGGTGGTGTGCTATGGATGGGTTGAAATTGGAATGAAAGATAAACAAGGTACTGTGAGCATGAGTTTTGTTTTTGTTCCAACACAGCACAAAAAAAGAGGCCAATACAGAGATGATAGGAGCCAAGTAGGGAGGCCAAACCAAAAGATTTATACTGAAATTTCTAGACTCATAAGACTATGGTTTCTGGCTCTCATAGCTATCACATATCTCAGAATTGTTAATCCTAGCCATTTATAGATGAGAAATTCAAGACCCAGAGAGAGATAATAACTTGGTCAAAGTCACACAAACACACACCTTATTGGCTGGAAATACAGAGCTGAATATACCTCTACCAGAATGTAAGCTCTACAAGGCATGATTTTTGTCTTTTGTTCATTGCTTATCCCCACTACCATGGACAGTGCTTGCATAGAGCAAATACTGAAAAGCTTTGTTGCTAAATCAATGCAAGATGTATGAATGAATAAGATGAACTTAAAGAGCTCATATCTAGTGAATAAAACCATGCAAACAATTTTAGTACCACGGGGGGTGGTTCTTTATGTTAGGGAAACTCTGTGGTAAATGGTGATGCTTGAGTTGAATCTTAAGGTTGGATAAGCCAGGCAAAAGAGAAGGGTGATGGCAAAGGGAAAATTTCAGAAGCAATTACAAGGCTGAATAAAGGCAGGGCAAGGATTCTTTGTGTCACAGGCTCTTTCGGCTGTCTGGTGAGGTCTATGGGCCTCTTAATGTGTGTGTGTAGATGTGTGTGTGTTTAATTCATAAGGTAAAATACACAGAATTACATAAAAATCAAATTATATTGGCATAGTTTTGTAAACACTAAAAACTGTGATATGATAATATATGTGCTTTATTAATGCATAAAAAGACCTAACTGTAAGTTTACCAACTACTTTAATTTTGAAATAATGATAGGTATAAATGGTATTCTAAGAATTGGCAATAACTATAATGAGATATGAAAATATCTGTGCTTTCTATTGTTGACATTATCACAGGTACTGCTAATATTACTAGGGTATATGGCCTATATTCACAACTGGAGATGTTAAATTTTGGTTAGAGGTTAATAAAAGTAAAGTGTAATTATTTTCCTATCCGAGTTCACCAAGCTTGGTTTTTATTCTTGGGTGTTTTATAGATCCAATGTTAAGAACTCTTTGCCCTAGGTGCATAATGAAGAAGGCCTGAGTTGGGTAGCAATAGAAAAGAAGGAAAGATCTAAGAGAAATTTAGGAGAGAACGATTTAATGGATCTGATGATTTGATGGTAGATAAAGAAAAGAGAAGTATCTAAGCCGACACTCAGGTTTCTAAACTGGGAAATTCCTGATGTGCCAAATTAGAATAACTGATAAGGTCCACTATGTTCAGAAAGGCTTTCATGTTGCTTAAATCTTCAGGCTTAAGAAATACAATAATTATTGATTAGGATGGTTAACTTACAGATGCTGCCATGACTTGAAAGATCTGTCAAGACAGAACCAGAGTCTGAGGAGTCAGATATACGTTTCTGGAAAAGTGAGCAGAACATACCTTTCAAGCTCAAGTGCATTGCCCTTTCTACTAGGATACTGACTACAAAAGTTCCATCCAACTCAGCAGGGCCCTCCTGGGCCAGAGAGACTTCAGCTGTGGTGCTGTTGCAGGGGACCTGGGTGGAGGCAGGAGACTTCTGGTGGCCAGGTGGTAAAGAGTGCTGGATCTCATCATTTCTTCTGGGGTGTTGCTCAGACTCACTGTGGCTGCTGCAGTCCATGGAGTCCAGCTCATGAGTGGGCCCAAGATGTGGGGAAAGAGAGGAAAGAACCACATGAACTCGCAAGGCAGCTCCTGAGAGGTTAGAAGCATTTCGTCCAAATAGAGGATACACACCTGCAAGAGGATGGAGGAGAATAAGCCTAAGCAAGCAAGAACCACGAATGCTATCTAACTTTGGAGATGTTCACTGAGGGTGCTTGTGGTAGGCCTACAGGACCCAATACACCAAAGTATTGGGGTACAAAAATCCGTGAAGTTAGTATATAGTGTGAACATTTTTATTTCTCCTCTGCCAGACAAACACACTAGCTCCAATAATGGAAAGTAGTGAGATATGAAGCCAAATCCAAATGACTACCAGGCAGAACTACTATGGAAGGCATCAAGTGTTGAGAGGCAGCTAGATTTAGATGGCTGCTGAAGCTGCTTACAAGCCCAAGATTTTTATGAAATCAAGAGTGGCCTGTCTTCTCTTCCACATGTCCCACTGACTCTTGTTCTCAGGCCTTCTCCTCATCAGAAAGCTGCCCTGATACTCAGTTTAGCCTGTTTCACCAACTAAGTATGTTCTGGCAGTAGACCTAGGAATCACTTGGAAGGGAAGTAGGAGGTTGTGGCAGAAGAGGCAAGAAAGAAACGTAAGGCATTGATATTTGTTGAGTGTTTTTCGTGTGCCAAAATCTCAGATGGATTAAGTATCCTGCCAAGTTGACTTTTTCAGTGGCAGATTTAAACTCAGGTATTTGGCCTTTACAGGCTTGCTGGATATTAAAACGAGATTTTATTTATAAAGCAGAGGAACTATAGTTCTTTCAGAATCTCAAAGTTTGCTTCATTAGACTCATTTCAAATCAGGAACATAGAGTTAATTGACTCACAGATAGTATTAAAATGGAATCCTTCTTGTCTTCCTCTAGTTTTAGGTCACTTGTTTTCTTCCAATCAATGAGTAAATTATGGTTATTACAAGCAGAAAATAAGGGCAAGTCATAAGAGGGAAGACACTCAAAGCAAAATAGTTAAATCCTTATCCTCAAGGAATTTAACAGTAATTGGAAGGATGGTTAGATAGATAGATGATAGGATGGATGGACTCATTCAACAAACATCAAATGCCACGTCTTATACAAAGCCCTTTTACAAAAGGATAAAAAGCTTAGACTGGTGAATGTGAAGAAGTATAAAAGAAATTTATGATATGAACAGAAACATCGCCTTTGGTATCATTACTCAATAAAAAGAAGTATTTGTATTTGAGTTCCTTAAAACTTGATCCTTAAATCTATATTCAGTTTCTCAAAGCTACTTTCTACAGCAGAGTGATCACAGTTAAAGGTCTGTCTCTATGAACTTTAGTTCAAGTGAGCGTTGTTCACTTCAAGGACTTTTTCTGCAGTCCCTGAAGTGACTCTAGGCCAGTCAAGATAAAATAGAGTGCATGGCATTTGATGAGATGCTCAGTATAGCCAGACTTATACCTGCTGGGTCTAGAAAGAACCAGCGAATCTGGCATGATCACCCAGACACAGTTTTCCTCCTTTGGCAGGGCCACCTGCTCCACAACTGGGTTAGAGCATAAGGAAGGCTAACAGCTAAAATAGAACTGTGACCTTGTTTTTTCAACTGTGTAGTTGGGAAAATAACTAACCTTATAGGAATATTCTGATGAATAAATATCATGTTTGTAAAAAGTCAGGTCTGAATATCTCCAATTCATTCTGCACCTCATTATAGTTGCTAGACTTATTTTTCTAGAATGCAAAGGTATGTTACTCTTCTATTCAGAACCCATTATAACAGTTTTCCATACCTGTCAGAAAAATGTCCAAACTTCTGCTTAGAAGAGGCCTTCAACACAGTACTTCTGCCCACCTCTCTAGCTTCGTTTCCCATCATTTCCCAATTTGTATGTCCTATTATCTGGCAGTACCAAATTACTTATAGTGCTTAAAATGTATCAAACTGCTTCATACCTCTGTGCTTTTACATATGCTGTTCTATTTTAAAATACCTTTCTTTCCCCCTTTTCTTGGCTCATTCCTAAATTCTTTGAAATTCAGGTCCCTTCCCCTGAGGTTCTGTCCTTAAAACAATGAAATGCTACATCCTTCCACTGCCATAGGACCACTGAGAGAACCTTCTTAATAGTTCTTATGCTTTACTGTAATTGTTTATTTACTACTCTTGTTTCCCATCAGACTATAAACTTATTGAGGTCAGGGACTATTTCTTACTCATCAATGAATTCCCATGGTCAAGTACATGTACCAAGTATTGAACAAAGGTTTGAAAGAAAAGTACTCAGCACATAATGCCACTTACAAAATGTTACCTTTTTTTCCTTTTTGCCTTGTGAATCAATTTATTATTATGTAGGCTTCTTTATGAGTCTAAGATATGCTGACCAGAGAGAAAGGATATCCTAGTTTTATTAGCAGGTATACTTTTCAGTCTATTTAAAAAACTACTATTATAGATTATCATACAGGCTCTTATACATGTACTTAAAAGTAGTCCCCTAAATTCATACATTATTTTACACATATTAACTGAGTGCTCACAATGTTGTGGGTACTATGTTAGGTGCAAAAATCTGATATATTTGGATGTACACTAAAGCTACGACATTCAGAGCCAGTTCTTAGAGCTGTGGTGATCCCATCAAGGTATACTGTCACTAGGTAATGCCCTTTTTAAAGCAGCCAGCAAACTTTTCTTTATGAAATCTCTTTAGATAAGAGAAGCTTTACTAAATGACTATTAATCTGTCAGCATACAATAATGAAAAGAACACTTAGTAGCCAGCCTGTGACTTTTGGCAGTTACCCAACCTCTCTGGGACTCCATTTTCATGACTGTGAAATAGGTTTGATACCTATCTCACAGGATTGCTGGGAAAGTCAAATAAAATAACGTTGGAGAGAGTGTGTCACACAGTGCTTGTCACAGAGCAGGTGCTCTCATCGTAAGCTATGAGACAGGTTCTTCACTTACCACTGACAGTTAGTGTCCTTGCTGTCCTTTCACCAAGTCTGGCTAGGTCCACATAGGCAGAGCCAATCCAACTGTCTGTTTGATGGGGCCTCTCCACACTGTCATTGCCATAAGCCCGCCACACCTGGATCTCTAATCTCTCCTCCCTGAAGTACCAAAGCAGTGATGGACCCCTAGTGACTTCTGCTCTTTTGGATGCCTTAAAAGTAACCATGACCTGCTTTTTGTTTGTGGATTCCTTAGGCTTCTTAAGAGGGGTCCAAAAGCCTTCATGATCATACAGCTTGTAGCGGAGGTAGCAATATGTGTTCTTATGAATGTGCATCTGGCCAGCAAGCAGCACACAATGGACAGGCAGCCAGAGCCTTGGTGTGGAAATGGTGACAGTGGCTGGCTCAGCTTGCTCCTCTTCATCTATCTTGACAATATCCTTCAGGTTATTCTCAAAGCTCCAGCCCAACAACTCAGCAGCTTCCAATACCCGCTCTCTGTCTCCAGGGTGAGTGAAAGAAACTGAAAGCTCCAGACCACCCACAATCTTCTGCATGAGCTCCAAGCCATGAGGCATGGCACCATCTTCTGGTAAAATGATAGGATACCATCCTGTGATCCCTTATGGGAAAAAAGATTTCCAATTAGTCTTAAAAGTAAAAAGACTTACGCAGTTTCTACTCCAGAGCCACCATCTCCCTTGCCCAAGACAGAACAGAAAACATACACCCACAGTGTACTGTAGTCTGTTTCAACTGACCACTGAAAGGCAATGAGATCAGCTGTTGGAAGACTTGAATGCTCAGCCCAAAACTAGTAGTTTGGTCTGGGTAAGCCATTAATTTCTCTCAGCCTTGCTTCCCTTGTCTGACAAATGGGAAAATTAGTGCTCATCTTGCCTACCAGACAAAGTTGTTATCAAATGAGGTAATGGTTTTAGAAGAGCTTACAAAGAAAAGTGCCATTAAAAATGTGAAATGTTATTATGGTGCTGTAAGTAACAATCAAAAAGGCAAGGGATAAGAAATTAGGAGATCTGGGGTCTAGTCTCAGGTCCTCCACCAAGAGAATTGCCACTTAGTGAAAACACACTAGGGACCAGGCACTAGGTTTCAAAATAATGACAGCTACTTTAGTATTTACTATGTGTCAGAAATTCTCCTAGTGTTATATATATTACTTCATTCTCCTGATAGCTCTGTCAAGTTCTGAGGATTAAATAAGATAAGAATCTGTATTTTATAGAAGAGAAAATGGAAGCCTAGATACCTACCCAAATTATTACAGCTACCAAGTGATGGAATTAGGATTTAAACCTAGGTCTAGCTGGCTTCGGAGTCTATATTCTACCTACTATAGGTTCACAATATCTTATCTGAAATTCTTAAGGCCAGATTTGTTTCTAAATTTAGGATTTTTCAGATTTTAGAAAGAAAGTATTGTATTTAAACTGAATATTATGTAATAATCAGTAGTTATAGAAGTCAAGGGGTGGTAAACCTATTCTATGAAACACTAAACAGTAAATATTTTAGGGTTTTGGGTCCTTTGGTCTCTGATGCAACTACTCAGCTATGCTGTTGTAGTGAGAAAGTGGCCACAGACAATATTTAAATAAATAGCCATGGTGTGTTCCAATAAAACTTTATGTAATTAGGTAATGGCTTAAGTCGTAAAGACTAAATAGTTAGTCGGGTGAGGTCAGATTTGGCTGCTTAACAAGTTAATAAAAAACTTTCAATTTTCTGAGCTTTTTGGATTTCAAAATTATGTAAAACAGACTGTGGATTGGTATAATAATAGTCACAGCAATTTTCTGAAAAAGGTTTCATTAGTTATACTTTATAGAAATGAGAAGATTTAGATGTATTGAGATTAATTTGCTAAAAGTTATTTAAGACTTTATGACTTTTGAAAAAGGCATAATTTTTCTGGGCCTTCCTAGTTTTTATACATTAAATGAGGAGGCTGAATATGTTGATCTCTAAGACTTCTTTGACTTGGTCAGTCTAACAACCTATGGCCTTGGTTTTAGTAACTTCTCCTCGCTGGATATTAATTTCCTCACAACCTAGTGGTTTCTAGCATTTTTTTTTTTTTTTTTTTTTTGGTCTCAGACCACTTTGGATCTAATGGAAACTATTATCCCCAAAAGCACAAATGCACATACACAAGATTTCATACCACACCATTACAGCACTTAAAAACTACTAGATTAGATGGTTCTTTTTGCTCTCTAATTCTATAACTGAGATTGGCAAGAGGAAAGAAAAGAGAATGTTCACTTTATAATAACTCTGAAAACAAAAACAATGATATATCTCAAACTGTCTAAAAGGTTTATTTCCAAGGGTTAAATTCAAATTGTAGAGATGGGATTTTCTAGACAGTGCCTGTTGCCTGACAAACTCTACAGCCTGTTTCAGAAGGAAGGAAACTGAAACTGTCTATGTGCTTAGCCCCATGCCAAGATACTTTACATGTATAATTTCACCGAATGGTTCAATACTCTTGCAAAGTAGATCTAATTATCTCCATTTTTACAGATGAGGAAATTATAGATCTGAGAGATAAAGTGACTTTTTCTAGATCACAAACAGAAGTGAGATTTAAACCCTACATCAAGCTGTATAGACTTCTCTCTGGCAGACACGTAGGACCCATGTCTTTATTAGAGCATAATGCTCTTTATTAGAGCACTGCTCAAATTTAAATTTATAATTAAATTTGTGAAGATGTATGACAGAATTTTGGAAACCAGATTATGTAATTCTAGGGAGGAAAATAGACAAGAAAAGGAAAACTAACATTTACTGAGTACCTAATATGTGTCAGGTACTTCACATATCCTAATCAATTCCCACCTTGTAGACTTGTCAGGACTAACTGCCTTCATCCATAAGCTATAAAAATTGGGGCTCAGAGAGATCAAGGTCACCAAGCTAGATATACGTACAATGGGACCAATAATTTCCAAACTGATTTGGTGGTTGTGTCTTCACCTTCTATTCTTATTCCTTCTTCAGTGAGAGAGGAGAATATAGTGATAAAGAATGAGCAAATCTGGATTTGATTTCCAGTACTGCCACTCACTAGCTGTGTGGTTTTGGCAAATCACTTAACCTCTGTGAGCCTAAGTTTTCTTATCTGTCAAATGAAAAGAAAAAGATCCTGTATCCCTGCCAGGTAGGGTTATTGTGAGGCTCAAACAAGGTATGAGGAAATAGTTTACCAAGTGCTATATAGTGTAATGGATAGTGCCATATTTATTACCAGCATTAACATCGTTCCTATGTGAACAGGACAGTATAATGTTTTGAGCTCCATTGCTTTATTAGAAGAACTGTGAAATGATGAGGACAGGACTTAAAATGCTTTTGAGGTACCTGGGAGAATTCAGAAGCACGTGTTAAGGGATCCTGTTTTGTTCTGCATATCTTGAAAGGAAACCAGGCAAGATGATCTCTTGCAGGCAAGTGAATGGGAAAGGGTAGGATTAGAAAATGATAATCTAGAATCCTCACCAGATCTCTTGACTAGCAGCTCTTTTGTTGGAATCTTTACTACTCCAAGCAGATAATCTTTGAATGACTGGATACAGGTTATATCACTGGCTGGCAAATCAAACAGAAAAGAGAAATTATTTAGTGGTTTACTGGCCCAAGACTTTGTGTTTACAGTGTATTGTCAGTGTTGAAAGATGCATTAGAGATCACCTTGCTCCAGTCAAAGCTTAAATGTCTTCTAAATAATTTTTAATTAATTAGTCATGTGTGTATATATATATATAAAATTTTAAATCAGTTTATTTTGAAAAATACAGAAAAGCTTCAAGAGTATTAGTGAACATCTACATACCCTGCACCTAGATTTATCCACTAACACCTTGACATATTTATTTCTCTCTACATTCTCTCTCTCTCTCACACACACACACACAATACCTATTCTACTTATTTCTGCTACACCCTTCAAAAGTAAGTTGCAGAGAATATGACCCCTCCTCCCTAAATACTTTAGCATGTATTTCCTAGGAAGGCTGTAACATTCAAAACAGAGCCTCTTTTAATTCTAGTTGTGATAAGTCATCTGGTGCTTACCTGACTTGGTATCTTCATGATAAATAGCAAAAGTGACCTCTGCAAACTCCAACAGCTCTGCCAGGAAACAGGCCTCCCCACTGCAGTGCTGAGTTACTAAGTTACATGAGAATTCAGTATGATGGGAAAACTCAGGGCAGAAGGTACAGGCCACAGGGCGGGTTTGGCGCTGTTCTCCCTTGGGCATGAAGGAGAGATGAATGGTGACAAAGGCATTGACCCCAACTGTGGCACTAAACTGTAGAGAGGGTTCCTGCTCAGCCAAAGCCCTGTAGGGAGAAGGGTGGGAAGGAGGAGGTAATATCAGAAATCAGCTTGACTGCCTAGAAAACATTTACACCATCTGGGAGGCTACCAAGAACGTTAACAAACCATATGTTTCCTATTCAGGCTTTTGGCAGTACCACAATATACTTTCTTAGTAATCTGGGTATCAGAGTGTATGTGCATGGGGTCAAAGAAATACCCCAAGAACATTCCATTGTATTGTCAATACCCTTCAGCCAAAGACTACCAGGAATCAACTATAGTTGAACTAGTTGGGTTTACTGTTCATTACAGTGAGGGAAAACACACCATGGGGAATCATGGGGCATTTTATTAAGAAGGTATCAGAAAGGACTTTTGCAGTGGTCTCATGTTAGATGATTTGAAGGAGGGTTTGAGGAAGTGGGGCTTTCCTCTGAATTGCTGTTCTTAATGTATCTCATCTAGAAGAAGGGAAGACCAGAATAAGGCTAAAGTTATAATTGGTAAAGCAGCAGCAGTCACTCAAGTTAGCAGAGTGGGAAAATGCTGGGTATTTTTGTGATTTTCATAATGAGCTTGTTTTGGTTTGTATTTACATAAGATTATGGAATAACCTTATTTTTGTCTTACTTTATCATGGTCACAGAACAGTCTTATCTGATGCTGGTGTTCTGTGAGATTGTTTATGTTCAATAGGAAAACACCAAAGCCTAGCTATAAGTGTCAGATCAGTTCCCTGATGTCAGGGCTGCTTTTCTCTTTCTTAGTACAGATGTTCCACTATGTATAGATAGAATCTACCCATCTTTGATGCCCATAAAGACTAATCAAATCCTGTGTGTGTGTGGGTACAGTATTAGACAAACTTCCTCACCCCAAATTCCTCAAGGGTATAAACTGACATTTAGGTAAAGAGGTCACCTCTTTTTGAAGCAATCCCTAATAACCCCAAAGGAGATGTAAGGGTTCCTTCCTCTAAGATGCTTACTATATTTGGTATACATCAGTAAAGAGTAATAATTTGGAATTATACAGATATGGGTTAGAATCCTGGCTGCACCATTTAATGTGTGACCCCGGACAAGTTATTCGGCCTTTCCCAAGTTTCGGTTTCCTAAAATGAGAATAGTATAAAGATCTAAGAGATACTAAAGAAGTCTATATATTTCGATGATTATTGCGATTTCAATCTAATAAAATTAATTATTCCAAAATGATCATTAATTGAAGATTGGTGTATAATCATACAACCATACACTATAAAACATATATTATGCCTAGGCAAAATGAGATGTAAGTGTTAGCAATGGCTAAAAAATAAGTATAAACTACTCATTGCTGTAAAAATTACATTAGATAACATACAAAGCAGAGAACCTGCCTTTGGGCAGTGAAAAGACTTTGAATATGAAACTCTCAGAGATAGTAGTGATATGACTGAACAGTTTGGGCCCCAACTTGGTCTGTATTCACTCATTCAATAATTATTTGCTGAGCATCTGCTCAGAGTGTCATGCACTGGGTTTAAAGCTAGGTATAAAATAGAAAAATAACTACAATTTCCTACCCTCATGGAACTTAAAACTACTGGCTATGTCCAAGGAACTTTCTACTCACTCTCAGCTAAAGATCAGGTGAGATAGAAGGCTCAAGCGAATAAGAAAATTCTATCTTTACACAGACACCGAAAACATATTTTTAGGAAGACCACTGACACATAAAATGCGGCTGGTGTCTCTTGATGAGAGAAGGCTTAATTCAGAGCACCTGCTATTTTGATACCAGAGTGAAGATTCAAAGGAGGAAGTTTAAAACACCAAGAATTCCTCTCTTCAATGAGAGCAATATGAAATAAAACTTATGTCTGAATTTTTTATATTCTACTGGCTAATAAAGGTAACATTAATTATCTATACAAGTGGAAATAATCATAAAATTCCATATATCGATATAGGAGTTGCTAGTTTATATTTGCTCATTTTTACACTAAATCTTATAAAATCAGGGGAGGTGTTCATAATTTCCATTTTTAGATGAAAAAACCCAGAGAGGTAAAGAAACTAGCTGAAGATGATGCACAGCTAGTAGGAGATGGCGGTGGGACTAGAAGCCAACAGGTCCAAATTCTAGTGCAGTTCTGTTTCCATTATATCACGCATTGTCTCACATCCTGTGGGACTCTCCTAACCTACCAGAAGAATGCAGTGTAATAACTGGCCTGGCTTCTTGCCCTTCCTTCTCCAAACCGTAACAGACCAAGTGTGGGATTCATAACAAATTGCCTGCCATCCAATGTCACTTTCCCCATGAGTCCCCAGAGAAAGAGACTATTGAGTTTATTATATTACTCAGTCTATCTCAGATTTATTGAGTATCTAAATTCTAAGTCCTTCTCTGTCAATTAAATAGTAGTTAATTTAATACCATATTTAAGATTTTTGACCTTGGTGGGGTCTTACACAAAACTGGTACTTTAGATACACAAGTAACATGCCTCCATATCGTTGCACATGTTCTTTCTTCTGATCAGAATAATTTTCACCTCTCTTGGGCATTTTGATAAGTCCTACTCTTTTTTTAAGACTCAGATTAAGATATTTTGAAGGGCCTAGAATGCCAGGTTTATCACATTGGACCTTATCCTGTGGACCAGTAGTCCCTAAAGGAGATTGTGTACAACCTAGAGGATTCATAGGGTAAACTAATTGGGCATAGGAAGAAAATATTAAAACTTCTATATTTGTTATCTGATATATTAAAGTTTTACTACTCTAATATATTTTTATAATGTATTTAAAATATTAGTATAGCAGTACATGAAGATGATTTATACTTGAATAATATACATATTTGGAGGGTATGCTAAATTTTTATTTCTATATTAATAGGACTACACAATTAAAATTAGGACACCACTGCTATTGACAATGGGGAACCAACAGAAGTTTTAATGTGAAGGAGTGACATGATTAAAAACTGTCTTTGTATCATTTACATTAACATGAAAATGTTCTTAGGCAATTATTGAAAAAATCTACCTTAGAGAATTTTGGGAGAAAAAATATTAAATAGACTGAACATTTTATCAGATGTTTCAGTATCACATCTCACACAAGCAGCAATTCAGTTATTTAGAGACTATAAAGTTTTTGTTTAATCTCAATCTAAGTTACAACAATGGAAAAAGTTAAGGAGATCTTTTTTGAACTCAAGTCCAAAATGAACTAGTCTGCAGGAGTGTGACCCAGTTCTCCTTATTGAGCACCTGTTATGTGGTGGGGGTGGGACAGGGGGGACTTAGGGCATTGTCTGTGACTAGAGGAACTCACAGCTTAGTGGAAAGAAAACTCACGTATGTAAATAATTTAAACAGTGATATGTGCTGCAATCAAGGTGGTAGTAGACAAAGGACAAAGCACCAATTCTGTCTACGTACAAGAAGAGAGAAAGGAAAGCTGCAAAGAAGCTGCAAAATCTTGAAAGAAAATAAGAGTTTGTTTATTGAACAAAAAGAATATTCAAGGTAGGCAGAAGAATGAGCAGACTCAAAGGAGGTAGAGATAGCCATGTTCTTTATATATAGAATGAGTGTTCAGGCAGAGAAAATAGCAAGACAAAAGTCCTGAGAGGTAAATAAATGTGCAGTGTGTAGAGAAGCCATAAGGCCAGTGGCTAGACTGAACTGAGCAGAGGGAAGGGATGAGGTCATAAAAATAATGCGGTCACATCATGTAGGGTCTTATGGTCATTTTAAGGAGTCTGACTTTTACTCTAAATGAGATGGAAAGTCATTGGTGGGTTTTATACAGTGATGTGTCAAGATCTGCCTTAAGTTTTCACAGGATCACTGGCTTCTGTATTGAGAATAGACTTGAAGGGAACAAGCTAGAAAAATAAAAGGTGGCATTTAGAGACAGAACATGAGATTACAGAACAGTTGTAGTAACTGGTACTAGCATGGTTTAAAGGTGTAGGGTATGACTGTGGGAATAAGTGGTATGACACTATTGGGCAAAATCAAGAAACTAAGTTGCTAATTAACAGTTAAAACAGCAAAGTTTGCAACTTATGTTCCTATATGTTTTCTTAAGAGAAAAAGAAAAAAGTAGAGCTGTGATTAATGAAATGAAAATTGTACACAAGAAAGTTTTATGTATCTGAGCGTCACATAATTTATGGACTGCAGTAGCAAAAAGGTTTGAGAATTGTTTTCCTAAGGTGGACTTACTTGGCTGCTGCTTGCAGACCACATGCTCTGATAATCTGGACTGAGATGGAGACAGCTCGGGCAGCAAGAACTCCCTCTGCTGTCCTTGGAATACACCTGTATCTTAGGCCCACATCCAGTAAACCTGAAGAATGATGACAAAATGGGAAAAAAAAAAAAAGTAGGTTGGAAGAATCTGTTCTATCAAGCCCCAAGTGCTGGTCAGGAAGGAAGGAAGTGAATAAACACTATAATCATAATGAATAGTAAGGGGCCTTAGCAGTGTGAGAATCTGTCCATGGTCAGAATCCCATTATATTATTGTACTTCAGAATTAAGAAACGCAGAACAGAAGATACTATTTCACTTTACATTCAAGAAACTATGGCTCAAAGATTCAATTGCTTGCCAAGATCATACAACTATCAGAGTCAGAACTTAATCTGAGATTTTCTAAAATCCCAATTATTTTTACAAAATTGAGATGGACTCTAGTTTTTCTTTTTAAAAGACTTTTAAAAGGTTTTTCAGTCTTATACTTCTATCACCCCCTGCACTACCAGCTGAAACACTCTTCATATGCCTTTTTTTCCCCCTGTTAATTCTACTATCCCACTACCACATTTCAGGAAAAGATTCAAGGATCAACAGAACAATTGATCAGTGAGGGTCAGGAGGAATAACTCAATCTTAATCATGGCAAGATAAAACTTTTTGTTTCAGCAGATACTTTCCAGCAAGCATGTACAGTAACTTAATTTAGGAGGCCAATCCTAGCTATCTATATACTTTGAGGGCAGGTCATCCTGCTAAAACCATTAGGATATAATTCAAAACTCCAGATTCTAATAAATTCCTTCCAACTTTAAATCCTAAACTTCTCCTCTCCTACAGTGAATTCCCAGTTCATGTTAATTATATTCTACCAATCCCACATCTGCTTATATTGCTTTGCGATAATAATTCTCTGAGCACACTTATAATACTTAGGATTCAGGCTGTGAGAACTTATTAAATGTCTGCTGAAGTTAAAGGTGAAATGAGACAAGCAATATTTACATAGACAGTCTATAGAACTATAAATTTTCTAAAATTATATGCAAAATTTGCAGTGCATATTCTAAGAGAAGGTGTCTCATAGTTTTCATCCGATTTTTAAGAGTTAAGTACCACAGAATGTGAAAACCACTTATTTAGAGAGAAAAGAATATTTATGTATACTGACTTTGAAAGGGAAAGACAAACTAGTCTTCAATTACCTGATGACTGGGTCCTTAGTTCTTTCTTATTCTCAAGCCTAGGGGTTAAAGGGAGATTAAATGTCTGTATTCCCACATCCTCACTGCGTTGCATGGTTACCATGGCACAGATCCTTGATAATGGCAAGGTTCCTTTGGCGACCACCTGGTCTCTCACATTAGGATAATAGTATCTGCAAACCACAAAAACACAGCTATCAGTTGGAAGAATTACGTGGATGAATGATTCAGTCTGCCCCAGGGATTGACTTTCAGTATCTAGTTATTTTTGGAGCTTGACCTGTATTTGTGGTATACAGCTGTGGTTGTGTGTGGCTGGATTTACTGCCTATTATGTGCATAAAGAACCCCATAAATTATACCCTGAGTTCAGGACAAAGCTCAGCTTCCCAAAGGCTTTCTGTTTGAGGTATCTGTATCTGGCCTGGACCTCTGAGAGGAGTCATTGCTGAAAGCATCCACTCTGCTGTAGCTTAAGTGACTCTAAGTGGAGCAGTCCCAATCTCTTCTATAGCTTCAAGCCCAAGCCCCTCAAATTTGGAGATACAATGAGGATTCATTAGCAACTATACTAGTTTCCTCTCATGTCAAAACATCCCATTCTTAGACCACAAAGTTAGCAAACCTAATTTCCATCTGATTCTATTTAGAACATTCTGGCAAGTGGATGGTATTTTTCCCTAGTTCTGTTCCTGATGCTGTTTCCTTTTAGATTTATACTCTTAGTCATTTTAACTGGTTTCATAGGGGTGGGGATGCAAAAAGAGAAGTCGAACACTTTTTCATGCCATTATCTTTCCTGAGAATCTGTCAACATCTGTGACATCAGTTAAGGGAAAGATGCTCTATGATTGTATATTTCCTTCCTAGGCACAGGATTGGGTTCTCCATAATGTACCTGCACCAGATTTCAAAGTGGACTCCACCCCCAGGCACAAGCGCCTGTGCAGAGAAGGCACTGAGTAGGAGTCTTTGCACTGGAACTTCAGCTGGTAACAGGAGAGAGTGATGGTGCTCACTATTAAAGATGGGATCTGGAACACAGAGTGTGGTTGCAGATCTAAAAGGCTTCAGAGTGATTCCTTTGGAAAAGAAAAACAATTCAGAATAATTCGACATATCATTCAATATCATTCAATGTAATGTATATGTAATAAGATGGTATGTTAATATCCAGTATTATTCAATTTTATCCTCAACAATATTCCTATAAAGAAAAAAAAGCAGCTATTATTAGTCTTACTTCACAGATGAGGATATAGACATCTTGAGGTTACATGGTTAACCCAAAAGTCTTAGAGTTGGTAGGTCACAGACCTGGAGCCAGAATCTGTATCTTCAGATTGTATTATTCCTACCAGGTCCATTCCCCTACTAGCTATGGTACTTAAGGTCTTATGGTAATATAGAAGGGATCCTCTTGTTGGTGAACAATGAATGAGGGGTCCAATTTTACCACAACTGCCAACACTTGTTAGCCTATTTTTAATTAAAAAAAATTTTTTAAAAAATTATAGCCATCTTAAAGGATATGAAATGGTATCCTGTGGTGGTTTTGATTTTCATTTCCCTAATGACTCATAATGTTGAGTATTTTTTTCAGGTGCTTATTGACCATTTATGTATCTTTGGAGAAATGTCTTTTCAGACCCTCTGCCCATTTTTAATTTGATTGTCTTCTGATTGATTTGTAAGAGTTCTTTGTATATTCTGAGTACAAGGTCTGTTATTTGAATCTCAAAACCAATACCGGCAGTACTTCTGCAGTTATTTGCTGATATGCTCAGCATGGCAAAAAATTTGAGTCACCTGACCTGCTCATTCCAAGCTGAGGTTGAACAAGGCGATACTCTGCCTTCTTGTTTTAGCTCTCAGAAATGACTAGAAGATACAGATGGTATGGGACAGTGTAGTGCAAAAAACTCCAGCTGTGGATGGCTTATGAATGCCAAACTTGGCACTTGTTAGTGGGATGGCCTCAGTCACTTCACACTTCTGAACCTTGTTTTCTCTTTGGTTAAAAAAAAAAAAAAAAAAAAAAAAAAAGACCAGGATTTAAGATTATGATCTATGTAAGATATGTACATATACAGATTTTCCCCAGAACCAATGGTTCAGTATTCTCTAATTTAGTGTTCTTGAAGACTTTATAGAATAATGTTTATAGATGTATGTTTATAGATGTTAAGTGAGTAGGCATGTAAATGATATTAGATGGGACAAGATGTAAATAATTGATGGATATAGGTAAAGGGTATACAGAAGTTCTTTGTACTGTTTTCACAACTTTTCCATAAATTTGAAGTCAAATCAAAGTAAAGTTACAAAAAATTTTTTTTCAAAGTAAACACTTAATCTATCTTCTGTATTGCCCATGCAAGACTAGAAACATTGAGGAATACAATATGCACACAGGAAAAAAATTTCTAAGTAGATTCAATAAAAGAATCATATAAGAATGAGAAGATCTAATCTCCCAAACCTACCATTTTCAAGGAACTCAGGTCCTTTTAGCACATTGGACTGCGAGTCTTGAACTGGAAAGTAGTACTGGACATAACAATCTGCTTCTCCCCATACTGTTGCCTGAAGAGGGGTTAGTCCTTTAACCTTGTCTATATGGAGCTCAAAGTGGTGTTCCATCAATCCTTTTCTTTGGTCCTCTGCCTATTAAATGAAACAGAAACTGGTGAGCTTTAAAGAGCAACTTGCTTAGGATATTCCTGCTTCTCTATGAAGTCTGATATAGATGAAGAAATAAGCATAATTAAATTAGCTGATACTAAAAACACATACTTAATTTTTATCACATATAAGTCTCACAGCTGCTTAAGGTAATCGGATAATGCTGGATTTATTCTAGACTGTGAGACTGGTTCAATAATATAAAATCCATAAATGTAATCTAGTACATTAATGAAACAAAGGAAAAAAGTGACTCTCTCAATAAAAGCTAAAAAGCCATTTGATAAAATTCAATTTTACTAATTCTCAGTACACTAAGAATAGAAGGCTATTTCCTTAATACATATTTGAAGCAACAGGCATTAATTTATTTAATTACTACTTTTTTTATTGTATAGAACTTTTATTGTATAGTACTTTATTTTTATAACCATTACAACAAATTATTTTTGTTACTTAATTACTATTTTTAATGAAGTTAGGAATAACACCAAAACTGTTCATTAATGGTAAGTAATACTTAGGGAGGTAGTGAATACACTATTAGTGAACGTACTCCTACTAATAACAATTAATAATGTAGTTATTATTTACTATGAGCCAGGGACTGTACTAAGCCCTTTACTTATATTAGCTAATTTAACTCACATAGCTAATAACAGTGGAACCACGGTTTGAACTCAGGTAGTCTGACTCCAGAGCCAGAGTTCTTTACCTCTATTCTATACAGCTTCAGCAGATACTAGATAATTAATTATTGGGAATATTCAAAGGGGGAATTCTGGATTCAGGTAAGGGTCAGACTGTATGATTTATACATACTTAACATTTGAATTACTTATCCAGTAAAATTGGAACAGAGATTGCATTAGGTCTTTGCTTTGAAATCTAAAACCATGTCAGTGATGTCTGCTCAAAAACCTTCCTTACAGAAACAGAAAACACTATCTATTGATAGACCTTAATGTATTAAAGAGAAAGAAAAGAGCTCAAAACAAACAAAAACCTACTAATAGATATTTTCCTAACAGTTCTTTCTTTGCTAGAGACATAAAATTTGTCATTCAGATTCAGACTGAAACAAGTAACATATGTAAATGGTGTGGAGACTGAGATTTGGCTATACTAGGTATCAAGAGAGTCCAAATGTAAGATATAAGAGGACACGACATAGTGGATTGGATCTGGAGTCAGAAGACCTGTATCTGAACCCCAATTCTCTCATTCTTAGCTATAAGACCTGGGACAAGTAACAAGACCTCTTTGATTCTGTTTCATCACCTATAAATGAGAATAACAATGACCCACCTCCTGCAGTTGTCAGGAAAATAAACATGATAAAGTACGTCAAGCTGCTTTCTCAGCTGTACAGCAAGCACTATACAAAACTAATTATTTTTAGGTTATTAGAAAAGCAAGGAACTTCACTACAACTTTCCAAAATGGATTTGGTTAAGAAACAGATTAAGATTTTCCTGGCTTATATTTGGGATCACTCTCCATCCCCCAACCCCCAAAATTTCCCCTCAGATTATCTTTTTTTTTTCTGAAATAAGATTATTATTATTTTTTAAAATGAGAGTTTATTTTAGAGCAGTTTAAAATTCACTTCAATATTTTTTAAGGGTGATTAACTTAGTAAATTAGAGGATTAAGATCTGGTTGTTCAATTAGGTTTTTCTTATAAATTAAAAGAGCTCAGAGGGTCACAGATATCCATTTAAACAATAAAGATAAACACCAATGATTCATTTGATCTATAGCAAGCACTGGAGTGTAATTATGTTCTTTTGTTAAGCCTTTCACTACTGAATTAAGGATTTGAGAAAATAACTTCATTAAAACATGTAAGACAAGATATATGAAATTTGCTGAGAGTAATCTAAGTGTTCTCACCACACACAGAAAAAAGGTAACTAGGTAAACTGATGAATATGCTAATTAGCTTGACTGTGATAATCACATTGTACACCTTAAAATGAGATTATGATTTTTATATATAAATAAGTGTTTTGTTACTACCATAGCAATGGATGCTACAGATGGTGGGTCCAGAAAATGGGGTGGCCTAGGGCCGAAGGGAGGAAGTGTTCCTTCTTCATTCTTTAATCTTTGTAGTGTCATTATCTGATCCGAAGAACCCATAGCTAAAAAGACTCGAAGACTCCCATTTTGCTGGCCTGAGAACACATCAATCACAGGCATGTAGCTATCAACAGCAACAACTGGGTACTGAGCATCAAGCAGCAGGCGAGAAATCTTGGGATCTCTAAAGGGAGAGAAATTGTTCATGAGCAAGTAACAATCATCAATCATGTCACAAAGTTGCTTCATTTCTTACTTGGCTCATTTTCTCAATTTGTTAAAAATGGATCTACAACTAGAAAAGTAATGGTGGTTCGAAAAAACATGATTCTATCTATAAATCCATCAAGTAAAAATTACCAGGCAGATAAGTTCCAAATGTAGCAATCTGAGTTCAGGGAATGTGTCTGATTTATCTCAGTGTCATCATGACCCAACTCTAGTGTCTAGGATGGAGCACTATCTCAGTAATCTTAGTAGAGGCCAGCTGAATTGCATTATTTTACAGGTATATAGTGTGGTCAACCAAAAAAAAATACGGACTTTGAAGTCTGTCAGATAAGATTTAGATAATATTACCAATAATATCATCTACTGGGTGCTTACTTTGTGGCAGGTGCTTTACAGAATTTTTATAATCCTTCTAACACTCCTAAGGTTGATATTAATCCACTACTGATAGGTTAGAAAAAGTCCAGTGTTCTTCATCATACCATACTGAATCTTAGCTTTGCCTCTTCCTTGCTGTGTGACACTAAGTAATCAATAAACCTTTCTACATCTGTTTCCTCATCTTTAAAATGTAGGTAATAAAACTTCCATCAAAGGGCTGTTGTTAGGACTAAAAGGGATAACAAATACAAAATACCAACTATGATGCTTAGTATACAGTAAGTGCTCAGGAACTGGTAGCTAGTATTGTTTTATGCTCTCTCAGTAAAGGGGCCAAGTGACATGAGAAGGGAAGGGAATAGCAGATCAGGCAAATATCACAACTAAAAAGAAGAGGAAAAAGCTCAAAGCCTACAGCTGGCTGTGGCATCAAGGATTCTAGCAGTACTCCTTAGCTTGAGCATGCTTTCCAATGTTACCATCAATAAGTATTTAACTGTTCACAGAAGCCTTACCCATTTATTTTCTCACTAGATTTTCACACTTGCTCCAAGAGGGAGACAGGGTATCTAGCCTCACCCTCATTTTACAGACAATGAAAAGAGCCAGAGAAGTTGACTTCTTCAAACTCAAGGACAAGTTTCCTCATTTGCAAAATGGGAATAATGATAATACCATCTGGGGTTATAGAAAGGCTCACAGTGAGACAGTGTCCACAATAGTACTCTTTGTAAAATATAAAACACAGCATTTACAATACATGAGAAGGCTGTTAGGAAAGAGGTCAGTGCTAAAATAATTAAAAATCAGCACCTCGAATCAAAACGAAAAACGAACAGTCTGTAATGATAGAAATCGTCTTCAGAAAAACCAATATCCCGTGTTGGGTAGTGATAAGTAAGGTACAGTAATTAAACCTGAAGGTTTAAAAGACAATATTCAGTATAGAAATCTTGCAAATGGCTGATGTGAACAATACTAGTTTTGTGACAGTGATAAATCAGTTTTGTGAGGTGGTAACCTTTCACAGCAAAGCTTCTTAGTGAGGAGAATGAACTCTAGAGTCAGGCTCTCTGGGTTCTAACCTGGTTCTACTATTTATGATATATATGACATGTTATTTAACTTCTTTGTGCCTCTGTTAACTCATCTGTAAAATAAGGAAAATAAGTTACCTGCCTCAGAGGATTGTTGTGAGGATTAAATGGCTTGATGGGGTAAGATTCTTAGCACAGAGCCTGAAACATGGTAAGCAGTATTTCTAAGACTGCTTTAACATAGAGGAAAGAACAGAAACTATCCTGAAATTGAAAAAAATCCTTCAAGGAATTATTGGGCTAGTCATGTTTGAAAACCATAAGAATTCCTCTTCATTCCATACAAAGTTAAAGATGTAAAATAAAGAATACTCCAAAAGATCCTATTTACTTGAATGACATGTAAAACTGATGGAGGGGGAGTTTCACCAGCCCGAGCAGCTTGTCGTGTCCTGGGCTCCGCACCTTGTTCCAAGTTTCGATTACCATCACATTGTTCTTAAGCCTTTCCAAGTATTTGGGAGAAAGAGAAACAGGAATCACCTGGGGAGAGGAACCAACAAAAAGCGAAAAACAAAAAACAAAATCTCACACCTGAGATGACAAATGACTAATTTATACTTTTATTCAACACACAATTACTGAAAGCCTACTGTGTGTCATTACAACAAAACCCAATCTGCACCCTCAGTCTGAAGCCACAGTCTGGTGTGACAGACCAACATATATAAAGGACAAATATGAAATGGTATGAGCTGTCTGATGACAAAGCTCATATAGATGGGACTTCGAAGATACACAGTTATCAGATATGTCAATCATGGCACCTGCCAAAGCTCATTCAATCTTTTCTAAGGCAAAATAATCTAGTTGTAAACCCCTGATGAAAAGCGGATGTTTTTGAAACAAAGATGGCTTCTGACTAGAAAAGGGTTGAGCACCCAGTCAAAGGGCAGCCAATCCACCGGTTGAGTGGTATAGTCCAGTGCAAAAAGCTCTGACCAACAGGTGTTATGGTAAATAGCAAAGCCAACTGTTCATCTGGATTTTCAGTATAAAATTACTCTAGAATTGGCCAGCCAGTTGAAAGAGAAAAGAGAAGTCACAAAGAGAACTAGAGATCTAGAGCCAAGTGCAGGTCAAATTAATGACAGAATCAAGGGCCCACCAATTTGAAGGAATCTAATCTGTAGCACAGCATCAAAAGCAGAGGAAGGAGAAGCCCCAATTATGAAATCAACAGAAAACACTAGAAGCAAAAAGGTAAAACCAGAAATGATATAGGGCACAATGAGAGGAAGAGATACCAGGAGAGCAGAGCCACTTTGTATCTAAGAAACTCCAATTACTTAAGGTATCCCAAGTAATTTCTGTTCCCTGAAACCACAAAAAAAGTAGAACACATCTACCTGACCTACAAATAGGGAGATTTCAGAGGGAACTACTGGGAGAAAGCAACCCTAAATCGTATGGATAAGCAGGAATTAACTAGTACAAAAAGTTTTGACTAACAGGAGTCATGAAAGCTGAGGGGGAAATTCCAGGCTGAAGGAAGAACACGTGTAAAGACACGAGAGATAGGAAAAGAGAATATTTAAGAAATTGCAAGTAGTTGAGCATATCTAGTGTGAGGGAAGAGTGGCAAGAGTCAAGACTACATAGGCACAGACAGTTCTTAAAGGGTCTTGTAGTCCAAACTAAGGATTTGGACTCTACCTTGAGGCTATGGGGAATCACTGAGAGTTTTACACCTGGGGGGTGAAATATTCAGGGTTAGCATTTTAGGAAATCATTCCTATTGGTGCATAGAGAAACAAACAGGAAGTGACCAGGCCAGTCTGAAGCTTTTTGGAATGAGAACAAGAGCCTGAATGAAAGCAATAGCAATGAGGATTTTTTCCAGAGATAATTAAGTTTGCATATTTATTGGACTTGGTGAATAAATATGCAAGAAAGAGTGAAGGACAACTTTTAGGTTCTGCTTGGGTTTCGTAGTAAATTATAAAATGATTTAGGGCAGATATGAGGAGAAGTAGATTTGGAAAGAAAAATAAATTCAGATTTGGACACATTTGAATTTCATCTTTCATTTACATATCTTTATTGAGTATCTGCAATATGCCATGTGATGTGTTAGGTGTCAAGTGTAAAGTGTTTTTGAGATATCCTGGTGGGGATGACTAGAAAGCAGTTAGATACAGAGATGTGAAACTGGAAGGCAATGTCTGGCCTACAGAGAAGTGTGGATTTGTTAAGTCATATAAATGAGAGCTGAAGCTATGGGAACAGATGTTGTGACCATGAGGAAAAGGAGGTTTGGAAAAATTCCAATGATAGAGCAATGAATAGGAGTACCAATAATTAAAGGTTAGAGAAAGGGAGACATGCTGAGGTCGCTCTTCTTTTCCTACTGGCTCAATGACCAAAAAGAACAGCTGTTGAGTTAGGGAGAAAAAAAAAAAAGAGAGTTGCAAAACTCAAGAAAAACACCAATTTAAGAAACAGCATCAAATTCTACTGAGCTGAGTGTTGAAATTAGAAGAGAAACAAATAAGAGTGAAAAAAAAATAAAAGGAGAAACTGGAGTAAAAGAAAAGGAAGGTGGAAAAGTTTAATGCTATGTCTTTTTCCTAGAGGAAGCAGCAAGGAACAAAACTCAGAATTCAGGCAAAATACATAGTGAGAAACTGAGACAGAACAGAAAAAAATAAAGATATAAACAATTTAAAAATGCTGGTAATGTCTTTTCCCCTTTCCATCCAATAGTAGAATTGGCTCTGTACATCAGATCATGACAAGGGTCCCTGCCAGTATGAACATTCTAGATTTCCTTAACAATGGCATTATGATTTTGTAAACATACTTGTCTCCCACCCAAAACAGGTATGACATGTTAAGACATGTACAAAATTACCTGAGAAAAGTTAAAGACTGGTTGTGTTGTGCCCCATGCGATGACAGATCTGGTGATTTCCTCTGTGCTGAAGAGTTTGCAATTAAAATAAACATTGCATGGTGGTTGTTTTTCAGATTCTCCAGTAATGAAATCTTTCCCATCTGGCACCATCAACAGCACATGCAACAGCAAAGCACTCTCTTTTGTTGACCCATCTGTCCGATTTACTAAATTGTGAGAGGCTGGCACAGCCATGAAGGCTGAAGAATACAGTGCAACAGGACTTGATGACTTTGGGTTGGGGAACACCAAATTCTGTGCTTCCTTTGCAGTTTCTTCATGTACTTGATTTAGGTTCTGTGGATTTTTGGTACAGGTAACACGCTGGCTAGGTTCTGGTAGTTTCTTATCTGGACTTGTAACAGCACAAAGTGGGGTATGTTGGGTACTGCTATTTAACTTAGTCTTGACACCAGTGAAATCTTTGTTATCTATAACAAGCTCCATAGTTACCTACAGAACACAAAAGGAAGAGTTAGTAGTAATCTTTTCTAGAATCAGAATCGGAATCAGAATTTTGGAGTAGATGCAGCATTAGATTGTTAGGAAATAAATTAACTCATACTCTAATACTATAACAGTAAGAACATTAATAGACTGCATGTATATTACCTTACCAGTATTAAAAAAAACAGACAAATGATTCATTAATAATCATTTGTAATTATTATATTATAATAATATAATATAATATAATATAATATAATATAATATAATATAATATAAATGAGATGAGCCTGGAACATAATCTTGTGCTGGAAAATAAGGGCATGTTCAGAAAAGGATGGAGACACAGAATCCAGTTGAAGTAGCTATCTCTCACTGGCCAAATCTGGGAAAACTTGAGCATCAAAATGAATAGTAGTAATGGATTATAACCAATCGAATAATATATCAATCCATGAGTATGTACCAATATAAACAAATATGACAGAAGGGTCAACTCTTCCATAAAGATGCCAATTAATAAATGTACAAGGAATGATGGAGTTAATGGTGGAGTTAGAAATCATCTTTCAATCATCATAGTAATAAGCGATTGAGGTAAACCCCAATGGAGGACATTTTACAAAATAAATGGCCTTACTTTCTCAAAAAATATCAAAGTACTGGAAGACAAACAAGGGCTGTAGAACTGTTCCAGACTAAAGGAGATTAGAGAGATATGACAATTAAATGGAGTGGATGATCCTGGACTGGAAAAAATGCTGCAAAGGGAAAGACTGGCACAATTTGTGAAATTTGAGGATGGATTATAGATACAGTATCCTGTTAAATCGGCTTTTATAACTGTACTGTGTTATACATGATAATGTCTTTGTCTTAGGAAATATACACCAGAATTTAGGGGGAAAGAGGCATAATGTCTGTAACAGTCTCAAACAATTTAGAAAAAAATTGGGTAGGTGTGTATGGTGGGGAGGGAGACAGAAAGGGGAAAGAGACAGAAGAGGGAGATACCCAATGATAAATGCAAATGTGACAAATGTTAATTATTGGTGAGTCTAGTGAAAGGGTATATGAGTTCTTTGTATGATTTTTGCATTTTTCTGTTTATTCTTCAAAGTTAAAAATGTTAAGTAAGAGCAAATGCAAGATAAACGATGAATAAAGTGGCCACTATTAGGAGACGGAATAAAGAAAAGAAGGATGTGCTGTTTCTTTTATTTAAAACCCACAGCAAAGTTCTTTGCTCTACTGTATATAGACAATAATCTATCCAGAATGGTACTTCTCTCAACAGAGCCAGGTTAGAAATAATTTCTAGCCCATCAATTCTATTTATTACCCCTTTCTGATTTTAAAACTTGCTGTCCAGAATGAACTAGGCAAGTAAAAAATAGAACTATCATAGAAGAGTAATGTGCTGTTAATTTTTTGCAATGATAATCTTACAAGTCTTTAAAACTAAATGGTATTTATTACTAAGACCAGGAAGAGGGCAGACAGGGCTTCCAAGACAAGTAAGTATCACAAAAATCAAGAACTAAAGCATGGAGGCATAGACTGCACAGTGCCTTGATTCTTTACATAGTTTGACATGGTTATTGGTAGGGCAGCTGCAGGAGAAAAGGATGCAGTGATAGCTTGGGATCACTGGTGTGCCCTGTATTTTATCCTTTGGGTGATGAGGAGCCATGCAAATGTTTTAGGTATGGGCCGTGATGATTTTAAAAGCTGACCAGGCCAACACAAAAATACTGAAAATACTGAAACCACAAAAAAATTCTGATGATTCTGAATTCAAGGGAAGAACCCTCTTTCCAATGAATTATACATCAGAATACACTCCACCAGCCATACATTCAGTCACTTCTCTCCTTATTCACTGCCACAACTCTAGTCCAAGTCATCAACTATCTCTTCTGGACTAACATAACAGCCTCTCTATTTTCCCTCTTGGCCCATACAGTCTATTTTCTACACAGTAATCTTTAAAAATGTAAATGAGATGTCATTCTCATGCTTTAATGTTCTTTCTTGGCTCTTAGGATAAAATCTTAACACTTTACTTTGACCTATAAAGATCTGAATGATACAGCTCCTACCTGCCTGTCCAGTCTTACTTTTTGGCTCTCTATGCTGTGGGAACGTTCTGACCCTTGACAACATCAAGCCAATTCACACTTTAGGGCCTTACATGTGTTACTCTCCTCCAGAACAATTTTCTTTGTGCTTTTTACTTGGCAGCCTCTTCCTCTCATTCTTCCAATCTCACCTTAAATGTCACCTCCATAAAGAGACCTCCCCTGACCACCATCTCCCTATTTCTTCCCAGGTACTCACTATCACATTATACCTTTTATTCCTTCACAGCACTTCTGCTGCCTATTTAAATATAAGTTGCAAGAGCAGAGACCCTGATTTACTTGTTCACTGATGTATTCTCAGGTCTAACAAGTAATATATGTGCCATAAATAACTGCCTGAACTATATCTATGTACCTTGAGAGGGCCAAATGGAGTCTGACCATTTTCCTGTTGCACTGGAAGCTGGTCACTGAAAGAAAGTAGCTCAGACTGAATTACAGTTCTCAAAGGCAGTGATGCAGACCCAATGACTTCTGGCTAGGAGAAGCAAGAAAAGTTTGGGTTAAATTAAAGAGGACACACAGGGAACTTTAACTAAAGTGACAACATATGATATCTTATAAAGGAACCCATGAAGTAAATAGCTTAAATCTTTGACTGAAGCAACTCTAAGCAGCCCATATTCTGCCATATTTTGGTCCCCTTTCTGGGTTTCACTACTTCTCCCTAGAAGATTATAGAGGGGTTTAATGAGTCACAAGGAAGTTGGAAGATTATCTTTTTCCTTTTTTAGGAGGTTTTTTTTTTTTATGAAAAATGTTCAACTTTTCTCTTAAGAATACAAAATGAAATTAAGATACAAATTTTGCCATTAAAGCTAGGAAAATTACAAAACAATATCCCTGATTCTATCAAGGTTATGGAGAAATAGGCTGTCAGAAGCCTAAAGTTGGGAAATATAAACAGGTAAAATACTTTTGGACAGCAAATTTGGCAATAAATATAAAAGCTTTGAATATTATTTGTACTCTTTGACCCAGTAATTTCACTTCTGGGAATTCATACTGAAGAAATAATAAATATATCAAAAGCTTACATAAATAAGTATATTTTAAAATGTAACAATGAGAAATAACTAGATGTTCAGTAATCAAATTATTAATTATAGTACATTCCTACAATTAATTATGTACTATTAAAATGATGTTTACAAAAAGTATGTATATAAACATTTATTGTAATGTTTGGTAAAAATAGGGTATTAAATTATATATATATAGTAAATCTTCAAATATTTATAAAATTATATGTAAAAAATTAAATATGTATTTTTGAAAAAATGAATAAAAACCCTCAAGACAATGTTAAATAAAAAAGGATAAAAACTGTATACAAAATTATCCTAACATGTCAAAGATTTACATATATATTATATTGATTTGAAAAAGATACAGGAGATATACAAATAGTAACAATAGCTATTTCTTGGTGAGAGCATTATATGTAGGTGATTTTTGCTTTTTAAAAATATTTTTCAAGTTTCTATTAAAAATGTGTATAATTTTGTAAAATTAGAAAAAAGTCATTAACTAGGCAATTCCATGTAATTATAATGAAATGTTTATAGAGGCAATTTTGAAGTCATGGAATTATGTTTTTTTTCCTCTTCCTATTTTTCTGGACTTTCCAAAAAGAACTTTTATTATTTATAGCCTCTAAAAAAGCAAACTGAAAGAAAACAACATGCATTCCTCATGCTATCCATACCAAAGAGGAGGAGGTCAAAGATTACAAAAGCTACTCTTTTACTGAAGGAAGTAAAAACTGCTTATGATAGTTTACTGATTTATGACTGAAATCCAGTTGCAAATGGATTTTATAAATTTGGAATGAGTTGATCAAAACTGCTACCCTCATTACATTATTTTGGACATGGGTTGAATACCTTGTATATTCTGCTTGAAAAAAGAAAGCAGAATCTCAAATTAAGGGTAACAGCCTATATTAATCCAAATACTCAATTCTCCATAGTAGGTAGCACAGGAAAGACATTAAGGACTTAAAATCTAAAGTCTAAAGATTTGGGATAGAGTCCTGCCTTTGTCTTTTATTAGCTTGGGTGATCTTAGACAAGTTACTTTACTTAATCCCAGTTTTGTGACCTGGAAAATGAAAATAATGTCTCTACTCCACTGAGCTGTAAGAATTAAATTTGACAGTGTATTCGTATAGAGCCTTTAGCATATCCGGTCTACAGCAAACAGCAAACAGACCATAATATCTGGTCCAAAATAAATAACAAACAGTAACAATAATAATAATAAACAATAATCATAAGCATTTAGTGTTGTTTGAGACTAGAGAATTTCCTAATTTAGGTAAAAATATAATTTTAAATATGCTCCAAATCCCTGGTATAAATGGTAAGGCAAAGGTCAAAATCACTTGAAGTACCTTTGTCTGTGAGGTTTTCTTTGTGTAAATTTGGAAAATGAGGTTGGAATTCCACCAGTGTTCTATCATTGGGCCACAAAACTGGACTGGAAACACAAATCTCTGTTGGAATTTCACCACTGTAAGGAGAACCAGACACATAAGTACACGTCATGCTACCCAACTAGAGCCATCATCAATCCATACTTTGATACCACCCACCTCCCTTTCAAATCTAAAATTTCTTTCAAGAATCTAGTCAGTGTTAACTTCACAAAAGTGTTAGGGCTATAGGAACTGAAGGAGCAAAGACAAAGAGAAAATCCTGGATTTGGAGAAGAAAAGCAGTGCTATTTTGCTCTGCTTTGCAATGAGAAATGAATGACAAGCCTATGAGAACAAGATGTATTAAGAGACACCATATATTTCACTGGGTAGAAGGTAATCTGATTTAACTGTTTTCAAAAGACGAGTTGATAGGAAGTATAACAAAAGGAGGGGGCTGGCAAGAATAATGCAAATGAGTTTGCTTTCTGGCTAAAGACTAGGGACTCCTACTGTCACACTCCAACAAGTTCCCAGGTACAGATTAATTAGCAGTTTTAGGTGGGGTAGAGTCTGTTTCTTGCATGAAAAGGAAGGAATTTCTGCTATAATACCAACTATAAACGGGATAAGGTGATGGTAATATTTGAGGCTGTTCACTGCTATGGGGCTTTAACAAGTTAAAAGAAAGGAATTTGGAACTCAAATCCTTCGTTCTGAGTTAAGTTCTGTTGCTTACTAGTGAGCATCTCAGCCACGAATTATCACCTGTAAAATGATCTTCCAGTCCATTCACTTCCAGAAACATCTGAAGAACCCTCACAAAAGACCCAGTTACAGAAAGAATCCACTATCTCTAGTACTCATTCAAACTGTCCATTTTGATCTACTGTTCTATTCACCTTCGCCATCTTAATCCTTGTACATGGACACATTCTGGGTCTTGCTATCTGGATCCATACACAGAACTGTCAATAAAAGGTCTGGGTGCAGGACGCCCATACCCACAAGACCAGTTTACCTGTTTATCTTCTAAGGGGAAAGGAAGTAAGACAACATTACACCTCGCTGGTATGAAGAGATTTGATAAAGCACTTTGGATACTACAAAATCCTTTGTAACCAAACAGAACTCTATTTCCATCTGGTGCCATGCAGGTTTCTACTTACTACCTAGGTATGCTTTTGTCCTGTGTTATCATATTTCTAACATAATTATCTGCTTTTTAAGCTCATGGTTTTTTTTTTTTTTTGGTGTTTTTACTATCAAAAGTGAGTTAAAGCAATAATGAAAGAATTAATTCATGTAAATAAATTGCTAACAATTTTTAAGTTGAAAGGAATCCTGAAAATACCTAGTATCGTCCATATTATTGTTAAGAGAGGCCCACAGACGCAGTGATTTTGTCTAAAAGTCACACAATTAGTGTGTGGTATAATGAGAATTATAACTTTGTCTTCCAATTCCTGGCTTGATACTTATTCCATACTTCCCATATGATCGCCATTGGGAGAACTCAACTACTGTGACCAACATTAATAACAATGCATTCACTACTAGTGACATAGATTAAGAACACACAATTTGGAATTTAAAAAGTTCTAGGTTCAAACTCTAGTTTTACCATAAACCAGCTGTACTATCTTAGACAAACAGTGATTTCCATACTTCAGTTTCTTCTTTCCTCATCTGTGTTTTTTAAGGACTAAATGATTATTATATATAACATACTGAGTCAAGTTCTTAACAGATCATTTAGTTCCCAATAGATGTGAGCTACTATTAGTAACATACTATTTTAGAGTTCATTGCTTTTACATTTTCCCATTTGACTATCTATTAATCCCTTTATGTAGTCATTAAGGACTAAATAAGTTCTTTATTTTCTGATATAAAAACTACTAAAACATAACATTAAAGATGCAGAAAGTGTATACGGTCCATTAATACTTGAATAAAAATGAGAGGGCAAAAAAATACACATATTTGCTTTTATATGCATAAAATATCTTAGCAAGTATATAAAAGAAACTTACAACATTGTCTCTTCAAAAATGGGACTTTGGAACTTTGAACCACATGAATAAATTATATTTAATTCAAAAACCAAATAAACAAAACAAAGCAAAATAAAAAAATTTTAACTCCAATATTACCAGACTTTATAAGAGAGTTAGGTCCTTTCTTTTATTCCTCAAACTACTTCCTAGAGGAGAAACTTAATACTGATGAACTGTTCATGGATGAAACTAGAGAACCAAGGCAAAGGCATTCTCAAAATCTGTTGGAAAAGCAGCCATGATTTTGGATGGCAGAAATAATAAGTGTTTATTATATTACCCTTTTACTTTTCTGTATTAGAACTATTTGAAACAAAATAGAAAAAGACACCCAAAGCATTAACAACAAAAAAATAGTTAAAAAGGACTATATCAAAATTAAAAACTTTTGTGCTATATATCATACTATTTAGAAAGTGAAAGGATAACCCATAGAATGGGAAAAAATACCTGCATATCATAGATCTGATAAGAGTCTTGTATCCAGAATATATAAAAAACTCTTACAACTCAGTAAAAATTTTAAAATGAGCAAAGGACTTAAACAGACATTTGTCCAAAGGAGATATACAAATGGACAGCAGGCACATGAAAAGATGCTCAATATCATTAGTCATTAGAGAAATGCAAATCAAAACTACAATGAGATACCACTTTATACTCACTAGTATGGCTAGAATAAAAATATATTGGAAAATAACAAGTGTTGGTGAAGATGTAGAGAATTGGAACCCTTAAACACTTATATGAGAATGTAAAATGGTGAAGCAGCTGTTGAAGACTGACAGTTCTTAAAATAATTAAAAGATACACTTTACCAAATGACCCAGGAATTCCACTATTAGGTATATACCCCAAAGAAATGAAAACATATGTCAATACAAAAGTGTGTACACACAAAGGTTCATAGTAGCATCATCCTTTATAGATGAAAAGTAGATACACTCCAAATACCCATCAACTGATGAATGAATAAATAAAATGTGGTATAGCCATGAGTAAAATATTTTATAGCCATAAAAGAAACACGGATGAAACTTGAAAATGTTATAAATTAGAGCTAGTCATAAAAACCATATGTAATTCAATTTTTATGAAATGCCTAGAATGGGAAAATTGATGAGACAGAAATAGACGGAGTTGCTTAGTACTGGGGGCTGAGAGGAAATTGAAGAGTGAATGCTAATTAGTAGTGGATTTATTTTATGGGGAATGAAATGTTTTAAATTAGATTGTGGTGATGATTATATAACTGTGAATTTGCTAACAAGCACTGAATTGTACACTTCAAATGGGTGAACTGAATGGCATGTGAATTATATCTTGACAAAGTTGTTTTTAAAAATGGAAGAGAGAAAACATGGCAGAGTGAAAGACGTTCTCAGATCTCTCCCCCTGAAACAGCAATAAGCTGAACATCTAAAACTCAACAAAAAACACCCAAACTGCACATGAACATGTCTGAGCATGGGAAATGCGCATAAGAGCTACCACAGGACAGAACCCCAGGTATCAGGTGGTAGACTGAGAGAAATAAAGAAGCTGCCTCTCGCAGCCATCGGAGCTGGTTGCAGGAGGAAGGGGAGGGGTGAGAGTGCAGTGACTTCCCTAATCAGCCTGCCTGGAAGTGTTGGAACTTTTAGCAGCCAGCAGCAGGGCCCAGTCATCAGGACAGAAAGTGGAGAAGCGGTACGAGACTGAAGAGAAACAACAGTTGATTTTTACTAACCCGGATGTAAAACCAAGGCTGAGCCACAGCCCCCAACCCAGAGGGCCCCACCCCCCATACCCTCCAAGATTGATCACCGCCGAGCCCCAGGGAAATCTGAGCAAACGTTACCAAAACTGTTGTTAACACTGACTGGAGCTGAAACTGAGAGTAGCAAGTGCGACTAAATATCTACAATAAAAAAGACATTTAGGCTTTATATAAAGCAGAGATCCAAGAGGCTTACACGCCACCTACTGGAAAACAGAGGAAAAGCGCCTTCCTCACAGCAGGCTAAGAGACCTTTATATATTAAATCTTCTTTCATTAACTTCCATTAATACCCAGGCAGAGAAATAGTCCATTAAACACCATGAACAACCAAGGTGACGAGGTATCTCAGAAAGATTTATTATCATTATCAGACACTTTCCATTAATGTCAATTTCCCATGTTAGAGAGATACCGCTTTTTTGTTGTTGTCACCTTAGGTGGTCTTCCAGAAAGTAAGCTTACAGACAGAAACATGCAATTTAAGTGACAGGGAATTCAGGATGGCACTTCTGAAAAAATTCAATGAGATCTGTAACAACTCAAATCAACAATTTAAGGAACTGAAAAAACAATCAGATGAGCAGAGCAAGGATACTGAAACCCTCAAAAGGAACCAAAGAGAAATTCTGGAGATGAAGAACACACTGCAAGAGTTGAAAAATGAAATAGCAAGCTTGGGAAAAAGAGTCGACCAAATGGAGAAAAAGACCAGTGATACCGAAGACAGAAATCTAGAAATAAATCAGAAGAAACAAGAAAGAAACCGTAGAATGAAAAGTAATGAAAGAGCAATACAAAAACTCGCTGATACCATCAGGAGAGGAAACATAAGAATGGGCATTACCGAAGGTGAGGAAAAGGAGCAGGGACTAGAAAGCATTTTCAGATAAATAGTGGGCAAGAATTTCCCAAATCTAAGAAATGAGCTGAATTCAAGAAGTCAACGGAACACCTAATTATCTAAAAAGGGAAAAGAAAAATGGCAATAGTTGAAAGAACATGATCTAAGTGTTAAGAGTTGTGAGTTATGCTCTCAGCTATGCTACTGACTTGTTGCCTCACATCAGGATAGTCATAGCAACTCGACTCGTTTTCTCACTTATAAAGGAATTTGAGAAGATTCACTTCAAAATTCTTTCTGCCTCTAAGATTCTATGATACTATAAGAGTCAGATGAGTAATTAGGGATTCAAAAATTCTTCCAAAGCCAAAGTATCTGAGGAGCAGAAAACTAGTCTCTCTCTTACCTCCATCTATAATTTTACTGGAGGCGAGTCGAATGACCTCAGTTATCAAAGCTGTCTTTTCCAATCCACTTTTGGAAAAGCCCACTGGAAAGTGATATTCCACAAAGAAGGTGCTAAAAAATTCAAAACAAAAAAAAGTGATTAAAAAATAAACCAAATAATCAATCTCTTTTTCTGTTGGATAAATACTACATATCTTTCAACATCCTATTTTCAGGACCTCAGGTCCTCAGAGGAGCTACTTCCTCTCTTCAAAGCTTTTACCAATCCTGCCAGGCAGAATTAAAGGGTCCCTTCCCTTCCTTGTGCTCCGACAGCAATTTAAATATGAAACTTCTATTTTGGCCCCTATTATAGATAGCTATCTAAATGTTTCTCTCTCCTACTGACTGCAAGGTGTGTGAAAACAGACTTTAGATCTTAACTTTCATTATTCTCTCACATACCTAGTCTAGAGTTTGGGACCTAGTCGGGGATTCAATACATTTTTGTTGACCAAATGAATGACGCATATGAAAGCACTTTACAAAACCTAAAGTGTTACACAACTATCTATTTATTATCATTATCATATACTGTCCATTAATGTCAATTTCCCATGTTAGAGACATACCGCTTTTTTGTTGTTGTCACTTTAGGTGGTCTTCCAGGAAAGGTTTTTTTGCCCGGGGTCATCTGAGGACTATGTGGAGGAACTCCCATTGTTTCAATGATGATTCTGACTGAATGTGCTCTACCCAGAAGGGCCAGTCTATCTATACTCAGTGTCATCCCTTGGGCATCTTCTGGAGTTTTTGAGACCATCTGTTGTTCAACCAAATTTCTGAAAAGAATTCATGCAGACAGTAAAGCAGACAGTCTGAGAGGCTCAATATGAAATGATATAGTTTGCATAGGCAAAAGGCGAAAAGAGGAAAGGCAACAAGCATCTTAGTTATCAAGAATTGGAAAACAGCTTTAATCAAAATTCTGGTCCTGATCTACAGTGTATGAAATCTCAAAAAATGTCAAAACATTCTTTAATCTAAAGGCTTATCTCTACATAAGTACTGAAACTAATGTTATGGAATTAGTTTTCCTACGAGGGATACTTTACTTCAGTTACCCACTACTTTAATGTAATTGCTATCACTACTTTTGTGTATTCCTTTTCATTTGTTTTCCTAATGTATATTTTCTACATAAGCATAATACAACAGGCATACAACCTAGAATTCTGCTTTCTCGCTGAACCATTTCTATATATCCATCTTTTCATGTTATTATATTTTTAAGGACTGAAATACTTAATAAGTTGCAGTAACTCAATCAGTCTGATTGTGTTGGTTAAAGACAGGTCATTTCACTTTAGATTTTGTGAAAACAATCTTCATTTCTTTTTCCTTCTAAATAACATTCACAGAGAGGCTCACCTATTTTTCTTGCATGCTGCCCTCTTCTTCAACTTACGATCATTTGACTCCAGAACCTTAGAAGATCTGGCAAGAGCTTTCGACTGGCTCACTTTTTTAGGAGGGACAATATCATCATCTTCAGTGAAGAAATCACTAATGCTGGTATCAGATTTCTATGGGAGGGGAGGAAACAAAGAGAGAAGCACTAAAAGATAACTGCTTCGGGAATAGTGATAATAAAAACAGTTCTCTAAAAGTAATCAAATTCTTCTCTGCATATATATCATTCTCTTAAAGAGATAACTAATATTAGGGAGATAATCCCATGTTTATTCTGGTTATGCAAAAACACCAAAAATAGTTGACTCTTAAACAACATGGTAGTGGCATGGATCACTCCTCTCCACACACAGTTGAAAATCCACCTATAACTTTAGATTCCCCAAATACTTAATTACAGTCAGCCCTCCATATCCACAGATTCAACCAACTGCTCATCAAAACCAGTATTTTTGGATTTGTGATTGGGAATCCACAGTTAGGAATGCAAAAATACTGTTTTCAATCCACAGTTGTTGAATCTACAGATGTGAAACCTGCAGATATGAAAGGCTGAGTTTATTGAAAAAAATCCATGTATAAGTGGATCTGTACAGTTCAATATGGTGTTTAAAGGTCAACTGTCATTGAAGTTCATGAAAATAACTTATAAGTTCAGTTCAAAGAAAATAAATGAAAATAGAGTCTTCTTTCAAATTCCAATAATAACCACCACTATTTATCGACTGCTTACTATGTATCTGGTACTATGCTAAATGTAGCATGTGTATTTCTAACATAACATTTCTATGTGTCCTTATCTCAATTTTTACAAGTAAGAAAATGAAAGCTGAGAGAAGTTAGGCAGCATTTTGATGATTCTAGCTCTATTTAGGAAAGGTAGATTTTGATCTCCACAGGTTCCAAAGCCTGTATTTCTACCATAGTTTGAGGCAAAATGTTTGGGAAAATGTCACCCAACTATATGAAGGCACAGACTGGTTTTGTTTTTCTCTCACCACTTCATACTGCTAATAATTCTAATTTAAATCTTGCTAAGATGAACTGTTTATTGTAAGTCACAAATTTCTTCATTGGAAGAACTAGTGGTCAAGCCCCTAGTAATTATTATTTTGAGAAAAGGCAGCTACCATAATGGACTGATCAGACCTTTCTACCACAAAATGCAAAACAGAGAAAAAACAGTGTTATAATTATTTGACTACAGTTATATAGTCAAACACCTTGCTAAAATAAATGTAGGAGGCCGATCCAAAATCATTTTAAGTCTATCACCTCCAACTCCCCTTCCTCCAGCATCTCAGGGTGTATAACGTGTTAATCCATGATAAGAACAACAAATTAATAGTTAAATAAGCATGATCAGAATATCCTTCTAGGAAGCAATACAACTTTTTCAAGGTGAGATTACAAAGCTTTTCGCTCTTATTTTTTTTTTTTTAATTAAGTGGCAGCTTTTAAAAATGCTTACTGATAACACAATCAAAATCTAGATGGGTCCACAGCCTGAAGGAAATTACAATAAACATCAAGTAGGTTGTTCAAAAGAATTTCAGGAACCAAAAACGCAAGACAATAATTCTGAATTTCTAAGCCGTGGATGCTATTCAATATTAAGAACGTTAAACACTGACCCCGGGGAAAGGCATGAGCATTCTAACGCCTTAGATTCCCGTTGTCAATTTTTTCACTCCTTCTCTCTCCCAGTCAACAAACATTTTCTAAAATTACTTTTTTTAAATAGCATGGGGGATTACTTTGAATCATTCACACATTTATTCATTTATTCACTTAATATTCACTGGATACTCAATATCTATCAGGTCTTTGTTGTACTAGTAATAAAAAACAAATGAAGACATGTCCATGTTCATGAGGAACTGTAGCATATGTGGTAAGGGCTATGACAAAAGTATGTACAAGATATTTGGACATTCAGGCAACAAATTCTGCTTGGGGGAGTCTGGGATGGTTTCTTCATAGAGGTGTTGAGTTGATTTTTAAAGACTAAAGAGATGCCTACCAGACATACAATGGCATTTCAACATTCAAAATATAAAAATCAGTATGAAAAAAATATATGGAGATAGAAAAAGCTAAGATGTTTGAAGAGAGGTGCAACAATAATTATGACAGGAGTCTCAAGTGGGTATAGAACAAAAGTGGAAGACTAGGTGAGGGAGGTAAGTGAAGATCCGATTCTAATGCCATTCTCAAGCTGATGGGATGGTGTGGTCTAAGTAGAAAAACACAGGCTTTTTGCCAGACTAGGGTAAGAATTCTAGTTCTACACATTAATTACTGGTATTTAATGTCTCTAAGCCTTTTTTTCATTAGATGTAAAAATAACAGTAGTTAATGGAGCTAGAAAAAGAAAACAGTAAGTTTAAAACATTTGGTACAGTACTCAATAAATAAGAGAGAACACATAAATTCCCTGGCACACAGAAAATGTGTAATAAATCTAAGTTCCCTTATCAGTGATGATTTTTAAGGTAAGAAGTCATGAAATCCTAATAATTCATAATGTCTTTCAAATCTATCTCCTCCTTTCTAATCTCATTGCTACCACTGTCATTCAGGTTCTCCTCCCTCTTACACCTCCAGGAACCCAATGGCTTCCTATCTGCTTCTGGTTATTCTCCTGCTTGGCCCTCTACATCACTGCTAGGTTAACATTCCTAAAACACCATTTTGATCATGTAATTTCCTCCTCACCTGACATTCACAGGCTTTCACGGACTGGTTGCAGTGTGCTAGCCTGCCGTATTGACAAGTTGTTTTTGATATGATTTCTCACCCAGTTAAATTAGTTACCTTGCAGTGCACAAATCGCTTCTCTAGAAAGGTCATTCTTTCTATCCCCATTTCATATTCTTTCTCTTTCTCTCTAAACACCATTTTTCAAGTCTCAGTTAAAACCTCTTATTCCTCATGATGCTCTTTCCAGACAATCTCATGTAAATGTTCTCCTTACTTCCTCTGAACCCTATTAACTCTTGCTGTCTTACCACTAAGCTGGTATAAATGGCCTTGCATCTCAGTTTTCTTTTCTGACCTGGAGAAAAGGAAAATCAGGAGTATAACGCCAATGTTCATAAATATAAATAATTATTGTGGAACAAGGATTGAACTTATATACAGACCCCAGAAGATGCTAAATCAATGAGTAGAGCATATAGCTTGATACAAAAACTTTGAAAATGCTAGAACTGTCTAAAAAGAGAATGCCTTGTCTTAAGTGTCTGTAGAGGTATTGTCAACTGTAAGTAGAGGTGTTTCTAGAAAATTTTGAAAAGACATCAGTCAAGGGTAGTAGTTCTAAGGGTATACTTGCATTAGCTCTTTCTTAGAATATAGTAATATATAATAATATATTAATTAAGACCATAAGCTTTGAACTCAGGTAAACTTGAATTTGAATCCTGGCTTTAACATTTACTATGTGTCCTTGGAAAAAATACTTACTCTTACTAGGTTTGTAAAATAGGAATAATACTTTCCTCTTCAAGTTGTCATTATAATTAAATAAGATAAGGGAAGTCAAATGGACAGCTTTCTACCTGAAGTGGTAACATGCTGGCACCTACTAATATTATTTATACGCGTGTTCTCTAATTCCCAAAGCTTCCGATTCAATGACTTACAGGTGCTGTGTAAAATAAGTTCTCCAGGAGACTCTGGTCATACTGAGGGTCATTTAGCTCACTGCTGCAATACACATCACTCCCAGGAGATGGAGAATCTGGAGGAGAGCCTAGCCCATCCCAGTAATTACCTTGGGATAATTCAGCACTGCAGAGGTAAGAAAAACAAAGCAGAAAAACTTTAAAAGAATTTTCAGCTGAGGTTTTTTTTTTTTAGAGAAAACTTTCTAAAGTTCTAAACATGGAAGAAGATATGTTAAACAGAAGACTCACATAAACAGACGAGACTATGTGATAAATGTTTTCATATTATATTCTCCCTCCTCTGGGATGCCAACAGGTAGTGTTCAAAAAATACATTACTGACACTGATTATGATCTCATTCATTTATTTAACAAACATTTTACTGGGCACCTATTATGTGCCAAGCATGGTATTAGGTCCTGAAGGATAAAGAGACGGCTAAGCAAACTTGCTCTATCCTTGTGTTGCTTATAATCTAACAGGGAGGAAAAGGAAAGAACCAACTATAATTCAGTGAGTTAAATGTTATATGCTGTTTCTGTGGAGAATGGTTAATTCATAAATGTGCCTCTTCCATTAAGCACAAATATGTGTATTTAAGGTTAACTATGGCAAAATTAGTTCTATGTGGGATACAGAAGTGAGTAAAACAGATACCCTACTTACAGTTTATAAACTAATAAGATAAGCATACAAGTATGTGTATATTTTACTCATTTTTGCTTCTCCTATAGTACCTAGCACTTAATGAACACCTATTAATAAATTTATCAAATTCTTAATAAACACATTTTAGTAATAAAATACTTATTAAACATTTAATATGTGTTAGACACTGCAATTATTCTTTCAACTTTGTTTTCCTTTCGAGCTAGTTGCTATACTTTCACCCCTTTAATTTCTCAAGAAAATCATACACAAGAACTCCCTTCAAATTAGATCACATTTCTATATTTTTTGAAATAACAGATACTCAGTAAATGTTCCTTTCCTTAATTTATAGCAGGGTTTCTCAGTTTTAGCACTACTGACATGCTGGATCAGATAATTCTTTTTCATTGGGAACTATCCTGTGTATTTTGGATCCCTGAACTCTACTCACCAGATACCAGTAACACTCCTCCACTTCTGGCAACTTAAAATGTCTCTCGACACTACCACATGTCCCATGCTGTGGGGGATAGGGGAGAACTGTCCGCTACTTGAGAACCACTGCTCTATAGTAAAATCTCTCTAAGGTTAGAAAGACTTTCTAATTGCCAAAACCCAGCTAGCAACTTCCCAATCCACATGTTTTCACTGCAGTGTCCGAACACTGCATTTTTTGAAGCTCTAATTGGTATTCTATACAACTCTCATCTGTCACATATGGCTCTCCCCGTCCTCAGTTGCCTGCTGTCTCCCCTCAACTTGCACACCCTTAAAATTACCAAGATCTCCACTGCTCAGCATATATAGTTCTCTATTTTTTACTTAATTTTCTCAAAACATATCTTTGAATTTATTCTAGTGTCTATGACGCCTTAAAAGGGAGTGCCAATTCCCTTTATACAATATTTGGGACATACTTATACCAGAAACTGGAAGAGGTAAGAGCTATTCTGAACAGGTTAGAGGTATGGCGTTCCTGAGCAGTTTGGAGGACAGAAAATATGAGAGCATAAAAAAAGGGGTTGGTGTGGAGCTGGAATTTGCTCACTCTCAGCACTTTCCTCTTCTTCTTAAACATTTTTTAATCAAAGAATACATGTACCTATTCTAAAAGTAAAATAGGATTACAAGACATAATAAAAAACAGTAGCTACCTGCCTCCTTAGAGGTAATCACTTTCAACTCCCTAAGATATTTTTTCTGATATTTACCTTCATACTGCTATTTGATTTTTCATTTTTCTAAATGATTTATGGATTATTGTGAAAAATGAAGAATCTACTTTTATACCACTACTCTTGGACACAGATTTCCCTTTAACTCACCTTTTCAATTTAGTTATATTACAATTTTTTGTTGTCAATCTTCAAGGTTAACATTATATCAGAGCCAAGTATATTTTTTTTACACTTTCTTATAAAACTTCTAGTTTTCCTTGTTTTATCATGAATGAGCTTTAAAAATTTCATCATTGGGTATATTAGCTGTGGCTTGTCATATATGGCCTTTGTTGAGATACATTCGGTCTATATCCAGTTTGTGAGAGGTTTTATCATGAATAGGTGTTGAATTTTGTCGAATGCTTTTTCAGCATCTATTGCATTTTGTTAATATGTATTACATTTATTGATTTGTGGATGTTGAATCATACTTGCATCCTTGGAATAAATTCTACTTTATCATGATGTATAATGCTTTTAATGTATTATTAATTTTGATTTGCTAATATTCTGTTTAGGATTTTTAGATGTATGTTCTTCAGGGATATTGGCCTGTCATTTTTTCTTACGTTGTCCTTGTCTGGCTTTGGTATCAGTCATCATGGTGAGTGCTCACACATCTGTTAAGAATTACTTATTTGCTATACCCTTATGAGTCTTATGGAAACAAGCTACATCAGCTCTCAGAACTATGTGTTTTGGGAGTCCATCTCTCTCTGGTGGTAGTCTTAAGTTAGAGCACTAGATGTGAGGCCCAAATCTTTTGTTAAAAAGCTAAGAGTTAGGGGTTCTCTCCTGACTGTATGATGCTGTCATGGAGTGGGGTTTATGGTGAAAGTGGCTTAGCCTTTCCTACCCATTTCAATGGTATTTTCTCATTTGTCTAATTGTAGAAGCTGTTCATTTACTTTCTAGTTCTCTTTCAAAGAAATTGCTCTGTGCGCTGAGAAACCTCTTATGTCACCATGTTGGTCAACTCTCTGGAATATCTGACATCATTCCAATTTCTGACTGTATATACGACCTTTTTTCTTTTCTTCCTTTCTGGAAGCTTTTAAGATTGTCTCTTTATGCCCAGTATTTTGAACATTCATGATCATGTATCTTGGGATGTCTTTTTTCATTCAATGTGCTAGATTCTTGATGTTATATTTGCTTAACCACCTTTATTTAGATATTCTTCACATTACATATAATTCACACATTTAAAGCGAGCAATTCAACAGTTTTTAGTATATTTACAAATACGAACAAGCATCACCATTCAATTTTAGAACATTTTTATCAACTCAAAAAGAAACTCCATATCCTATAGCTAGCTATTCATCACTTATCCCTATCTCACCCAGCCCTAATGAACCACTAATCTACTTTCTATCTCTATAGGTTTGCCTATTTTGTACATTTCATATAAGTAGACTAATAAAATATATATTCTTTTGTGATGAACTTCATTTAGCATGATGTTTTCAAAATTCATCCATACTGTAGCATGTTATCAATATTTTACTTCTTTTAATGGCTAAATAATAACCCACTGGATGGATATTCCATGTTTTAAAAAAATCTGTTCATCAGTTGATTGTTTGACTATTATGAATAAGGATGCAAAGGAAATTTATGTACGTTTTTGCATGGCCTTATGTTTTCACTTACCTTGCGTTTATCCCTAGGAGCTGCATTGCTGGGTTATATGGTAACTTTATGTACAGATTGAGGAACTGACAGCCTATCTTCCAAAGTGGCTGTACCATTTTATATTGCTGTCAGCAGTGTATTAAGTTTCCAAATTCTCCACATCCTCACCAACATTTACTATCTGACTTTTGGTTCTAGCCATCTTAGTGTGTATAAAGTAGTATTTCATTGTGGTTTTGATTCACATTTCCCTGATAACTAATGGTGTTATGGTAAAAGACATCTTTTCATGTGCATATTAGCAATTTGACTATCTTCTTTGGAGAAATATCTATTTAGATCTTTTGCCCACAATTTTAATTGGATTATATGTCCTTTAATTATTAAGCTGTCTCAGTTCTTTATATACTCTAAGATAAAAGTCCTTTATTAGATATAAGACAAAGAAATATTTTCTCCCATTCTGTGGTCGTCTTTTTACTTTCTTAATACTATCCTTTGAAGTACAAACATTTTTATATTGATTAAGTCTACTCAATATATTTTTTGTTGTTGCTTGTGCTTTTGGTGTCATATCTAAGAATCCTTTCCCAAATCCAAGGTCATGAAGATTTATCTCTGTTTTTTTCAAAGAATTTTATAGTTTTACCTCTTCTATTCAGCTATTTGATCCATTTTGAGTTAATTTTGTACATGGTTTGAGGTAAGGATCCAACTTCATTTTTTCACAGGTGGTTAGCCAGCTGTTCCAGCACTATTTGCTGAAAAGACTATTTAATGAATGGTCTTGCTACCCTTGTTGAGTATCAGATGACCATAGACACATGATTTATTTTTAGACTATTCCATTAATTCTTATGTCTGTTATGCCAGTACCAAACAGATTTGATTACTGGTGCTTTATACTAAGTTTAAAAATAAGGAAGTGTAAATTCTCCTACTTTTTTCTTTTTCAGATTGTTTTTGGCTATTCAGGTCCCTTGTAATTTCACAGAAATTTTAGAATCGGCTTGTCAATTTCTACAGAGATGACAGCTATGATAGAAATTGCATTGGATCATGGGATTTTCCCAAGTTTTAGATCTTTATTTCAATATTTTAATTTTCAGAGTTTGTTTTGCACTTTTCGTAAATTTATTCCTAAGTATTTTATTCTTATCAATGCTACTATAAATAAACTGTTTCTTAATTTAATTTTTTGATTATTCATTGCAAGTATATAAAAATACAACTGATTTTTGTATTTTGATCTATCCTGCAATCTTCCTGAATTTGTTTACTAGTTCTAATTAGTTTTTTAGTGGATTCTTTAGGATTTTCTACATACCAGATCATATAATTTGTGAACAGAGATAGTTTTACTACTTCCTTTCCAATTCAAAACCTTTTTATTTTTTCCTGCCTAATTGCAAAAGCCACATAGGTAATAAGACACAGAACCCCAAATTTCAACTTGTGTCTGCATAAACTCTATGCTCTTTTCATTATACCCTGCAAATATTAGTGGTGGAGATAGAGTTGGGAGATAAGAATGAAAAGGTGTAACAGAGATTATTCTATAACTGAGGCTAAGAAAAAAAGGCTATAGATTGGATTTTTATTTAGTGGGTAATGAATGATGATTTTTATTTAGTAAGCAATGAGTAAGCAAGAGAATGATTTGGTTTTTCTAAGAAAGTGTTATTTTATGAAGATAAATCTGTTAACAATGTACATAATGAATCAAAGGAAGAATTTAAAAGAAAGATTGCTGAGAACTCTTACCTGCCCAATAGCAGCTGTATGGCTCTGGTATCAGCTTTGGTGTCATGTTTCCAAAATGTATTCTCATTTGGAGGGAGGTGATCTTCAATGTGGTCTTTTAATTGATTCTTAGACAAGGCTTTGACTCTAAGGTATGAAAAAATACTTTCTGAGTAGCTAACATATGGAAAAAGTCTAAATCAGAATTAACTGAGCTAAGAGATGGTTCAACAGAAAATCTTACATACTTTAAACATATTACCTTAAATATACATAAAACTTCACAATTTACAAAGCCCTTTCCTGCATTAGAATCTCATTTCATTTCTGTAAGAGAGGGAGGAGAGAATATCCCCATTTTATATACAAACATGCTGGTTCAGAGGGAGCAAAGAATTTAGCCATTTATATATTTAGTAAGTGCTAGTATTAGGTCTAGATTTTGATTATCTTAACTCCTAGTTTAGGCTTTTTTTTTTTTTACCACATTAAGAATTATTTGATGAACATTTCCAAAATTATTTAGACCGTAACTTGATAAAAACATGTTAACAACTATTTAAAAATAAATTGTTGGGGTTCATGTTTATTCCATAACTTACTGTGTGGATGTTTTAAGAAAGTCTTCCTTCATAGGAGGATAAACTTCATCCAACAACATGCTAGTATCTGGGCTTGATTTCATTGCAGAAACTGCCATGGCATTACGTAGTTTATTGCCTTGTTCCAACAGGGCTGAGGAGAGTAAAAGTAGAATGGGGAAAATCTAAAACCCAACAGAAATACTTGCAATATTTGTCACCTTTACTTCTATTACAGGAGTTACTACAGTGTATTGTAATGGCTTATCTGCCTTCTCCATCAGCTTGAGAATGTCCTTGAGGACATACATTTTATAACAAATATTTACTGAGCATCTATTATGTGAACTGTTTTAGATGCTACTATTACAGCAGTGAATGAAGTCTTTATTCCAAAGAGACTGACCTCTTCTTAGGAGTCATTATATGCATATATAGACTCTTACAACTGGTGTTTGTACATAATAAGGTCAGTAATATATATAAATTATTTTGTATCTAGATACTTTATTGAATTATCTTATTATCTGCAACAGTTTCAATGTCATTATTATCCAAGAAACACTAACAACTAAAGTTTTAGGAGCCATGGTGATAATCTATTCCAAATTTATATGTTCACTGATAAAAAAAAGAATGCCAAAAAATTTCTATGACTTGTCAGGGATCATACAACAGGTTAACAAAAAAGTCAGGATGAAGTCCTCAGACTTTCTGATAGGTAAAATTGACCTGATCTCTAAGTAAAAAGAACAATAAGTTGAGCAGGTAACTTTTTTTGAACCTTTATCATGTGCAGGGTGCTACTCTAAGTGTATTATATATATTAACTCAGTTAATCCTCTCAACAATCCTGATTAAGTATTACTATTTCATTTTCTAGATCGAAAAAAAAATTGAGGCAGAGAGGATAAATAATTTGTCTAAGTTATGTACGCAGTAGCTATATAATCAGGATGACTCCACATTTTATGATTTTTAACCACTATACTACATATGACCCCACTTTAGTTCTTCACTTAGGACCAGTATCACTATTCTAAGGAACGCTAGGAAGTATTACTTTCTTGAGGTTCTGTAGTTGCTTAGAAGTTAAGTGAGAAAAGACATCAAGTGCCTGTCTCTTAGTCTGGAGTTTTTATAGCTTCCATAAAGATATGGTGGTTAGGCCAAGAAAAAACGAACCTACAGTAGAATAAGGCAGAGGATTTCGCCTTAGAGTCCAAGACAATAATGAACTGCAGCTGAGAAGCGGCTGCCCTCTTTGACAGGGAAGGACATCCCTAACTCTAAACTTGGGACTTCACTTTAAAAATGGGGATAACAATCTCTACCTCATTTGGTTTTTTAAGATTATGTGCATAAGACACTTGGCATAGTAGCTAGCACACAATGAATGCTCAATAAATGGTAGCTGTTGCCTCAAGGCTAAATATCTCTTGGTTGTCCCTTCACCAGACCTTTCACCAGACTTGCTACTCTCCTCATAAAGAACTTATCTTCTTTAGTTCTTTACTCTGTTACCTTCTCAACGAGGCCTTCCTTTGTCAACCGATGTAAAACTAACATCTCCTCTCACTTTCCTTGTTTCATATTTTCCCATTGCCATTATCTTCACCTAACACTACATAACCATTTATCTAGTTTATCATTGGTTTTCCCTTCTAGAATATAAGATCCTTAGGCAGGTGACTATAGAGTTCTTTGCTTTAGTCTGGTTTTTAATTTAAATTGCTATATCCCTGACACCTATAAGAGTATCAGACATTTGACAGGTGCTGAATAAATACTGTTTAAAGACTGGACAAAAATCTTTCTCCAAGTCTGATGCCCAGGTCTACACAAAATATTCTAGATGTGAGCTGACAAGTACAGTGGAAAAATTTTCTTTTTTGCTAATGTAGCCTAGGGTTGCATTAAAGACGGAAGTTAATAGAGTATAATCAGAGTATGTTTTTAAAAATAATGGATCATAGACATTTCAGTTGAATAAATATAAAGACAATGTCTTTCTTTAAAAAAAATAAAAGAGATCTTTGGAAACATGGCGGAATGAGAGATGTCCCCAGATCTCTCTCCTTGAAACAACAATAAGATGAACACCTAAAACTCAACAAAAAACACCCAAACTGCATACTAGCATGTCTGAGCATGGGATCTGACCATAAGAACTACCACAGCTCAGAATGCTGCATGTCAGACGGTGGACTGGGAGAAATAAAGAAGCTGCCTCTTTTGGCCACTGTAGCTGCTTGCAGGAGGAAGGGGAGGGGTGAAGGTGCGGTGACTTCTCTAATCAACTTGCCTGGAAGTACAAAGATTCAGAACTGAAGTATATAACATAAAACAGGAAGAACCAGAAGCAAAACCCACAAAAGCCAATCAAAATATAGACTCAAAGTAAAAGGGTGGAAAGTGATATTTCAAACAAATGGCATTCAGAGAAAAGTGAGAGTAGTAGCACTAATATCAGATGAAACAGACTTCAAACTAAAAAAGGTAAAGAAAGATACTTACGGACACCCCATAATGATAAAGGGAATCATGCACCAAGAAGACATAACACTTAATATCTATGCTCACAATCAGGGAGCCCTGAAATATGTAAAGCAGTTACTAACAGAACTAAAGGGAAAAACAGACCAAAACATTATTTAAGTAAGGGAACTAAATACCCCACTGTAGGATATGGACAGACCATCCAAACAGAAAATCAATAAGAAAATAACATCCTTAAATGACACATTAGACCAACTGGACATAATTGATATTTACAGAGCCTTCTATCCTAAAGCAGCTGCTTATACATTCTTCTCTAGTGCACATGGAACATTCTCAATAAACAACCACATATTGGGACAAAGAGATAGCCTCAAAAAATAGAAGTTTGAAATCATACCAATCATATTCTTTGATCATAATGCTTTGAAACTAGAGATCAACTGCAAAAAGAAAGCAGAAAAAAACCACAAATACATGGAGATTAAAAAACATGCTATTGAAGAATTACTGGGTCAGGGAAGAAATTAAAAAAGAAATCGAGAAATGCATAGAAACAAATGATAATGATAGTACAACATATCAAAACTTTTGGGACATAGCAAAAGCGGTCATAAGAGGAAAGTTCATATCATTACAGGTCTATCTCCAAAAACAAGAACGAGCCCAAACGAACAAACTAACACTTCATCTTAAAAAACTAGAAAAGGAAGAACAAATGAAGCCTAACATCAGCAGAAAAAAAGAAACCATCAAAATGAGAGCAGAAATAAATGAAACTGAAAACTAAAAAAAGCAATAGAAAAAATAAATGCAACAAAGAGCTGGTTTTTTGAGAAGGTTAATAAAATTGACAAACCCCTGGCTATACTCACTAAAGAAAGAAGAGAAAGCACACAAATATACAAAATCAGAGATGAAAGAGGGGAAATTACGATGGATATCACAGAAACACGAAGGATCATACAAGAATACTATGAAAAAGTATATAACACCAAATTTATAGCCTAGAAGAAATGAACCAGTATTTAGAAAAACACAATTTTCCTAGACTAAGTCAGGAAGAACTGGAAAATCTGAATAGACTGATCAGCAATACGAAAATGGAAACAATCATCAAAAACCTACCAAAAAGTAAAAGTCCTGGACCAGATGGCTTCACCAGTGAATTCTACCAAACATTCAAAGAAGATTTAATACCTATTCTCATCAAACTCTTCCAAAAAATCGAAGAGGAGGCAATACTATCCAACTCATTTTATGAGGCCAAAATTACCCTGACACCTGGTGAAGATAACACAAAAAGAGAATACAGATCAATATCTCTCATGAACATAAATGCAAAAATCTTAAGCAAGATACTAGCGAACTGAATACAGAAACATATTAAAAAGATTATACACCATGATCAAGTAGGCTTCAACCCAAAGGCACAGGGATGGTTCAACATACACTAATCAATTAATGTGATATACCACATAAACAAATTAAAAAATAAGAATCAAATGATAATATCAATAGATACAGAAAAAGCCTTCGACAAGACATAGCATCCATTTATGATCAAAACATGTAACAAAATCAGTATAGAAGGAAAATACTTTAACATAATAAAGGCCATCTATGATACCACCTCAGCCAACATTATACTTAATGGTGAAAAACTAAAAACCTTGCCTCCAAGATCAGGAACAAGGCAAGGTTGTCCGCTATTGCTAGTTATTCAATATAAAATTGGAGGTCCTAGCAAGTGCAACCATACAAGAGAAAGATATAAAATAGGAAACAAAGTCAAATGTCACTATTTGCAGATGACATGATTCTCTATATAGAAAACCCTACAGACTCCACAAGAATACTACTAGAAACAATAAGCAAATACAGTAAAGTCTCTGGATACAAAAATCAACATTCAAAAATCCATAGCATTCCTACACTCTAATAATGAAGTGTCAGAAAAAGAAGTGCAAAAAATAATTCCTTTTGCAATTGCAATGGAAAGAGTAAAATACTTAGGAATAAATTTAATGAAACAAGTGAAGGACTGATATAATGAAAACTGCAAGACTCTATTAAAAGAAATAAAAGAAGATATAAAGAAATGGAAAGATACCTCATGTTCTTGGATTGGAAGAAAAACATAGTTAAAATGACCATATTACTTAAAACATACAGATTTAACGCAATCCCCATCAAAATCCCATCAGCATTTTTTAAAGAAACAGAACAAAAAATCATTAGATTTGTATGGAAGCACAAAAGACCCTTAATTGCCAAAGCCATCCTGAGAAAAAAGATCGAGGCTGGAGGCATCACTCTGCCCAACTTCAAATTATACTACAAAGCGACAGTAATCAAAATAGCATGGTATTGGCAGAAAAACTGACACATGGACCAGTGGAACAGAATCAAGAGCCCAGAAGTAAACCCATATTTATATGGGCAAGTAATTTTCAATAAAAAAGCCGAAAAACATACAGTGGAGAAAGAAAAGCCTCTTCAATAAATGGTGCTGGAAAAATTGGAAAGCCACCTGCAAAAGAATGAAATTAGACTATTGTCTATCAACACACACCAAAATTATCTCGAAATGGATTAAGGACCTGACTGCCTGTAAGACCTGAAACAATAGAATGCATAGAAGAAAGCATAAGAACTAAATTCAAGGACCTCGGAATTAAGGAGGATTTTATGAATTTGACCTCAAAAGCAATGGAAGTAAATGCTAAAATAAATGAATGGAACTACATCGAATTAAAAATCACCTGCTCAGAAAAAGAAATCATCAACAAGGTAAAGAGAGAACCATCCAAATGGGAAAATATATCTGCAAGCAAAACCTCCCATAAGGGCCTAATATCCAAAATATATAAAACTCATACAACTCAGTAACAACAAAAAAACAAATGATCCATTCAAAAAATGGGCAGAGGACCTGAACAGACACTTCTCCCTAGAGGACATACAAATGGCCAACAAATATTTGAAAAGATGCTTAACATCACTAGCTACTAGGGAAATACAAATCAAAACCACAATGAGATAGCATCTCACACCTGTTAGAATAGCTATAATCAACAGGACAAGTAATAACAAATGCTGGAGAGGATGTGGAGAAAAAGGAATCCTCATACACTGCTGGTGAAACTGCAAATTGATACAGCTACTATGAAAAACAATATGGAGGTTCCTCAGAAAACTAAGAATTTATTTACCATATGATTCAGCCATCCCTCTACTGGGTATTTACCCCCAAAGACTTGAAAACCCCATATCTAAAAAGATATTTGCACACTGATGTTCACAGCAGTATTATTCACAGTGGCCAGGATACGGAAGCAATCAAAGTGGCCTGTGATAGATGATTGGCTAAAGAAGCTGTGGTACATATATACAATGGAATATTACTCAGCCATAAGAAAAAAATGAAATACTGTCATTGCGACAACATGGATGGACCTGGAGATAATCGTGCTAAGCAAAATAAGCCAGACAGAAAAACTCGAAAATCACATGATATCACTTATATATGGGATATAAACCTAAAAGCAAGAAACAAACAGGACAAACAGAGAATCATGGACGTGGACTGTAGACTAGTGCTTATCAGTGGGTAGGGGATGATGGAGGAGGGCATAGGCAGACGGAGTAAAGTGGTTCAAATAAAGGGGAGTAGGGGGAGGGTGAAGTGGGTAAAGGGATCAAATATATGGTAGCTGAAGGAAACTGGACCTTGGGTGGTAAATACCCAATAGAAATATACAGATGTCAAAATATTATGTACACCTGAAAATATATAATTGTATTAACCATTACCCCAATAAACTTAGTAACAAAAAAAACCCTTACTGATGTAAATTATGTACCGAAATAGTTATTTAAAAGACCTTGCTATTAATTCTGCAGATACTCTTCTTTGGAAATTTTACTTCTGAGAATGGATACAAATTCCTGTCATGCTCTTCATGTCAGAGATACACAGTAGATGTTTACTGTGTAACGTAAGGTACTTCATTTGCATTTATAATACCACTACCTACCATGAGGTAATCTAACCCAATTCCTATTTGCTTTTTATTTCAATCTAACCCCTTACATAGGCAAACTGACTCCTCTCTGCTTCTGTTTGGCTGTGAGTCATATTTAATTCTCTGGCTTACCACTGGCATTTGCTGTGCACTGAATGTTCCTCTCTGAGACCAATAGTTTTCAGAATTTAGTACTACCCTTTGCTGCATAGTCATAGAATTAAATGCTGATGATTAGACAAAAATCTTATTTGCCTTGACTTATTTGAGAAAAAATAAGGTCTAAAATTTTTCTATGATAAAGACTTTCCCACATACTTAGGTTCATTTTAAATCATCCCTACCCTAAACCTACAATTATCAGTACTCTATATAGAAGTAATTTAGTGGTTTAATAGAGCTGCCTTTAAATGGTGAGAAATTCTAGACTCTAGTAAGATTACTCACTTTTTTATGGCTATTTAGTTCAAACAGAAGTCTAGTTCTCTTTGTAGGCAAGCTAACGAACAGAGTAATCCCATAAATATAGCTTAGTCTCAGTTCACAAATATATACATACCCGAAAGAAGGTCCTTGGTAGGGGGATTGTTTGAAGAAAGAATGCATGAATCACTGTGACTCTTGGCAACTGTCCTAATTTGAGGCTGGAATTCAGAACTGTTGAGAAGGGACATCTGCTTCTGTGGGGCTTTGTCTTTCAGAGTCACAGACTCTAAACTCTGTCCTGAATTAAGATGGTGTTGTAGTCTAAAAACAGAGTCTTTTGTTGTATCAGAGTTCTCTACAAAGTACAAGTGGTCCTTCCCCCTGTTTTATGATAAAGAACATCGAGACAGAAAATGGATCAGTGGTATACAGCAGTGTAGCTTAGATTTTGTAAATCTGTTTTTCATCTCTCAAATGAAATAAACAATAGATGCTTTACCTACTACTGTAGAGACAATGAAAAAGAGAGTTCAGTGCTGGGCCTAATACAAAGCAAATGCTTCAAAAGTATTTAAAAACAAAATCTATTTCTTACTCTATTGTTTCACAAAATACTGCCTTTTCCCTTTTCCCTCAAGGACATCTATCATGTCATCTGCATATGACTGAGTCATAATTATTTACCTGTACCTTGCCTCCCCCACCCCTCCACTAGACTGTAAGTAGTCCTTAAAAACAGGAATTTCTATGTCCAGCACCTGGTAATGGACGAGGAACACAATGGGTACTTAGTACTTATTTGCTGAGTGAGTGACTACCTTTAGTCTTTTACCCAGTCACAAATGAAAGACAGAAATTATGAGTACAGTGGGAGTTAGTAGACAGATTAACTAATTACCTCGTATTAAGTAATTACCTCGGAGTGGTTGATCTACTACTGTTAGTTGCTAAATCTTTTCCATCAATTTTGGTGGTAGGTATCCTACAAGACCTTGATGGAATCAGAAACTGGGTATTGCTGGGTTCAGTATATTCTCTAAATCCCTGCTCAGGTAAAAGCACATTTTCTGTCATGTCAGTGGTAGGAAGAGGGTTATAGCTGTCATAAGTTTCTGACAGAGGCTCCAGGGCAAGTGAGACCTGAAAGAGACATGCAATATATCAGAAATTTTCTTTAGTATTGATTAATTTTAAGAGCCCTTGCTTACTATCAATTAACGACCACCTTTCCTTACAGGATCAAGTTCAAATTCCTGCCTACCTAAGAAGCCTCATCTCTCATTGTATTCCCCTCCTCTATCCCTCTTCGTAGATAAACCAATTACTTAGTGCTCGTTCCCTAAATATACCTTATATTTCATTCCTTATGCTTTTGTATATGCAATTTCCTCACTACTTCCTGAGTAAAAACTTGTGTTCAGGTAGAGGTTTCATGTCACTCTATTCATGTTTCTACTTACTCTGTATTTATCCATCAATATAGACACTACTTATTGAACACTTTACTATAGGCTAAAAGCTGTGCTAAGTTCCTCACACAGAGAAGTTCATATGATGATACAACTCTGTCTCAAAAGTAAAAAAAGTAAATTATCCTAATTTGAAGATTAAAACAAAAGCAGAGGTTTAGAGGAGGTATTTGTAACTTACAGCTTGTTTTTCATCCTGACAATTATGAATTCCTTGAAGGCATGTATGGTCTTATTCATTTTTATGTGGATTAATTAGCAAAGTACTCAGTGTACAAGTCTAGTATGCCTAATAATGCCTGATGGTTTGACCAATAAAACAATGACATAGTACCTCCTGTGTCCTTGGCTATCTGAGAAAAATAAGGCCCTATTTCAATGCTGGGGATAAGGCAAGGTGAAGAGGAAAGAGGGCTAAGATGAAAAATAATCACTTAGAGTTTCCTTTATCATCTTATTCATGTGAATTCAGGTTTTCTATTAAAAGGCTCTCCAGTCCTCTGAAAAGCTTAATGGAGAAAAGTCTAATGGAGGAACAAAAAATAAAACAGAGCGTAAATAAAGCAAGACTTTAGAGAAGTGAAGAATATACTCCAAAAGAAAAGAACAGTGGTATTAAAAGTTGTTACAATGACACAGAAAGCAGAAGGAATGGTTTAAGCAGCCAAGAAAATCAAATAATGATAAATGGACCAAAATAAAAATGAAAAATTACAGTTAGATGTTTTAAGGTGTCTCAGGGGAAGTCAACAGAATCACTTGCTCAGAGAAACTGCCAAGGCATAGACTCAGTAAAACACACTTAGGTCTTGATTAGAATTTCGTTCATGAACCAGGTAATATAAAGTTTTAAAAATCTATTCATCATCAAGACTTTCTACAAAGACAAATGACAGAAATACATGGGACAAATACTCTGTTCAATGATCACTATTATAGCATCACATAACAGCCTGGCTCCCCAAATGTAAATGTCTGAAAGTGTTCTCTTGCCATTCACCAATTGCCAAAAGGCTGCTACTATATTCTAGAAAGAAAGGAGACACTGAGAATAAAGGCTGTGTCCTTGGCCTTAACAATGACCTACGGTCTGGCCACTGAGTTTTGCTTTTGACCTAGGCAACCAGTCATAAAACAACTCATAGGCCTATACTACCAGTGGCCCATGAACGAAGTAGAAAGTCCAGGGACCTGTGATACCCATTTTATAATCAAAACATAAGTGCTGGCCTAACTCTTCTGTTCAGTTAATAGATATCTGCTGATACCAGCTCAGTGCTACAAAAAATAAAATCTAACCCAGCGGACCACAGTATCTTGGAGGGGCACTTAAAAAGAAGTAACTTTAATATAAAATGATGAATTCTAAAATAAGTAAGGGAAGAGGTGAGGAAGGCTTGCCAAGGATCATTTCCAGAGTGAAATATAAACATCTGAGTTTAGAATCTTAAATATGAGTGAGACAGATAAGGCTGAGGGGGGCTGAGGTAAAACCTTTCAGGTAGAGGAAAGAGCATGAGTCAAACTTCAGAGGTACAAAACAGGCTATTGTTCCAGCAATTCCTACCAGTCCAAGGGATTTTCACGTCTGACCCTTCCTCTGCCTCCAAATAATGTATGCAACACATTGCTGCATTCATCTCTCAGATCATCGTTCCTGTCTACCTCAGTCATTTTCCTACCCTATCATGGTTCACCCCTGTGCTCACTCCTTTGCTAACTCCTAATTCACTGAGTCCTATAGAATTTCTATTTTATACAAACTACCTTACCCCTTTAACTGAACATCTTTCTTAAAATGTCCCCATTTTCTCAGTCTTTTCCCGTGGAAATTATTCTTTCACTAGGCAGGATAAGGGAAGTAGACTTATTCCTTTCTGGTGCCATCTCCAGACCATCATTGTATCATCTAAATATATCACATCTCTTCTGAAGCCAAATAACATGATTCTCACATCCATAATAGAACAACCTCAAGGACACTCATCATGGCTTTCTAACACTGAGTTGCCCACAATCATCTACTACATCTATAACATCTATCAGTATAAGAGAAAGCATATTAGAATGTCTATTTTTCAGACTTATGCTGGTCAAGACATCTATTCTTGATCATTACAGTTTTGGCTTTTGGAGAATGCCATGTAAATGGAATCATACAGTATGAACCCTTTCAAGATGGGCTTCTTGCGCTCAACATATGCCTCTAAGATTCATCCATGTGGTGTATCAATAGTTTATACCTTTTAATTGGCTCAGTAGTATTCTATTGTTAATATGGCTTGTCCCATTGATTTTCAAATATTGAAATAGACTTGCATTCCTGTGATAAACCTCATTTGGACATGATGTTGCTATTCTTTTTATATATTCTCAGATCAAACCTGCTAATATTTTGTTGAGAATTTTAGGTCTCAGTTTATTTTTGGGTCTAGGTCTTATAGTGTCCTCTATTTTTTTGGTATCAAGGTGGTGCAGGCCTCACAAAATGAGTTGAGGAGTATTTTCTATTTTGTGAAAAAGACTGGGTAAAATTGGTGCTATTTCTTTTATAAATGTTTGGAAGATTTCGCCAATGAAATGATCTCAGCCAGGAAATTTCCATTTTGGAAGGTTTAAACTACAAATTCATTTTTTTCAATAATTACAGGTCTATTCAGGTCATATATTACATCTTGAGTGATTTCTGGTAGTTTGAGGTTATCGAAAAATTGCTCAATTTTATCTAAATTGTCAAATTTGTATAACTGTCTATAGTATTCCCTTAATGTCTTTGGGTTCTGTAGGCTGCTGTCTTTCTTACAGTAGAATCAAGAGGAAAGTGAAATATTTTTTTTATGTTCAAAAAGAGAAAACTAGAGACATACCTTTCAAAAGAAATGGGAGAAGGCATATTTCTTTATGGAAGAGAATAATCCTAATGGTGAAATAAAGCAAATAAAATATGACACTCAAAAGATAGCATTATGGAACAAACTATAGTAGAACTATGATCAGATGTATCATAGTGGAAAAGATGCATTTGAAAAAGGAATAAACAAAAAAGTAATGAAATTTAAACAGGATTTGTTTTTTAAAAGCAAATAAGTGGTACCCCTGAACATGTAATTAAGATAAAAATTTTGATTTAAGACATCAAAATTTCTTATAAATGGTGAAATTTATAAAAAAATGTTTAGCGAATGCAGAATTTGTGAGTAATAAGTGACATTTGCATATGTACATCTAACTAAAATTACAGTTGTTCAGAATGTCAGTGTTATGGCTACAAACTTACAAGTGTTACATAATTTGTGGCATTTTTCTTTGTAACTGATGAGAACACAGATAAAAATAACTCCACTGATAGCTGTGTTTATTTATAAAGTACCAATGAGAATTATGATGTGAGTGAAAAATTTTTGGACAAGATGTGTATAACAAAAAAATCATCAAGGAAATGGTATTTCTCTGAGGATTCTAAAGCTTGAAAAGTTTATTAAAGATTGATGACAATGACCTCCTGCAATGGTCTCTGTTGACAATGGACTTGTTTCAAAATTTAAATCCAAGTGGCAACATTTTGTCAAGATACAGAACCATAAACCCATCCAGTGTCTTTAATTTTTCTAAAAAGCTAAAAGTCAAATAACACATGTATATAATTAACATATCGATTAACTCACATGGTTTAAGTTTTGCTTAATAAACTGGATAAGTGGTATGGTGGCCTCTTACTACAAAATGAATATTCCGTGGCTGAGGGCTGGGTGCAGTGTTAAATGTTTTTGAGCTTGAGTTAAAAGAAGTCTCTTGGATTATGTTTTCCAAGAAGAAATCTCAGCCTGAGATCATTACTGAGGTACTGATCAAATATAGGGCCATTTAATTGACATTATAGGTTATATATAAACTCTTAAATTACTTATCTACAAGTGTATTAATAAGGAACCATATATGATTCAATTGATTCATTCCTTGATGGTTGTTGTATCATTGGGAAATTTATTTGGCAAGTAACAATCTGTTCTACTTTTGGGAAATTTATTTGGCAAGTAACAATCTGTTCTACTTTTCTATAATTTTTATGTTTAAATAGGATTTCCATTAATGAAAGTGATGGCATTAAAATACATTCCTAAAATTGAAGAACTAAAGACTGATATTCCAAAAATATTTTTTTACTTCAAACTTTATGAAAACCAACAGTGTTCAATTTACCTTTCGTATACTGAAAGTGTTAACATATGGAGGTTAATAGTGTAGTACAATATTTAGGATTAAATACATTTGGGAATCTTAAATTTTTCAAATAATTTAGGAGTAATAGCCTATTAAAAACTATTTTGCCAAGATTCTACATTTGTTTGGAAATATCCATGTTTGCAAGCAGTTATTTTGTTATAAAGCTGAATAAAAACTAAACCTATTTTTAATTAAATAGCTTAATAATGAATACTGTAATGCCTATCAAATATAAAATGTCTGGTATTAATAATTCAATACAGAAGTAAAAGTACCAAGTTTCTAGCCAAAACAAAGAAAAAGATTTCAAAAAAAAAGAATGTATTATTAAGTATTCTAGTTTTCTAATTTCAATGTAAAATAATCATATATATGTATATATTATGCTGCACACTTTTATAACAGTCTGTTAGATATTTTTTAAATCTATTATATTTTTTGCAGTTGATTTTACTTATTGCCAGCCTGCTTATTCATTTGTTATTTTTGATATCTGGTCTATACCAATGATTAAATACAACAAAGATTCTTCTCTCAGCTTGGTTCTAATGATCTTTATTGTCAATCTACTCTGAGCACCTTCCAACCATTATGGCCCTTGTTATCTTTTAAAACTGTTCTAACTCCATAATCTGTTTCCCTTTAGTAATTCTGTATCTGTCTTATTTGAAGTCTAGCTAAACCTGATCTTCACAGTAACATTCTAAAGCCATCGCTATTCCTTCATCTTCCAATCTATTAGCTCTCCTCATTGGCTTCATTTTCCACAAATCAGGAAGCATTCCATACTTTGTTTGTCAAGTCAACACTGTCCTTAAGGGTAGCAAAACAGTGTATGACAAGAACTCTATTACTGTTTCCTTTTTTAAAAATTATTTTTCAATATTATACATTCACATAATTTGAAGCCAAACAGTTTCAAAAAACAAGTCCCTCACTTTGACTCCCCCATATTTCTTTTTCCCCAGAGGCAATCGCTTTCAATTCCTGTAACTGATTCTTGTGGTATTTACCTCTATAGTTCCAATAATGTGCTTATATTTATGTCTACATCCTGACCCCACCTTCCCTGAACAGTTTTTAGGCATTTTCTTTTGACTTTTTAATAAGACAAAAATTTAGCTCCATCCCACATGCTCCTACATCTCCATCCTCCCAACTTCCTCATATAGTTATACTGTAAACATTTATCACTGATCTAATCAAAATCACTGTTATGAGCATGTATTCTATTTATAGCTGAACATTGAGATAATACTGATAATTTTTCCTTTCCTGCACAAATTTGACCCAAAATTGCAACTGGTTTGTTTCTTCCTTATTATTCTTATTAATAATTTAGTTCTAAATTGTTTACAAGTTATCTAAATCTCCTTCTTTAAAAAAAGAGAAAAAGAAAAGAAAAATCTCTCCTAGAGCTTTAGGACATATTCTAAGTTGGACTAGCTGTCATTTGTGCCTAGGGTAGAGCTGCTATCCTCCAATCTCCCTTCACCTCATTCCTGCGTCACCTCCTTTCCAATATCGCATCTTGTCTTCTTACGATTTTGGTGGAGAAAGTCCCTCAGCTGCTTTGTCAGAAAGGTTATGAGAGACGTACAAAGTTTTGAGAACCTGTATGTATGAAAATATCTTTATTCCACCCTTACACTAGATAGTTTCCTAGAGACAGAAATCCAGGCCATTTTCATTCAACATTCTAAAGGCATTACTAAATCGTCTTCCGGCTCCTAATGTTTCTTTTCAGAAGCCTGGAGCCAAATAACTTCCTGATTCTTTGCATGTGACTATTCCCCCTTTTCTCTGGAAAGTTATAAGAATTTGTCTTTGTTTTAAATGTTCTAAAATGTCATCATGCTACACCTTGGTGTAAATTAGCTTTACCCTGTTGTATTATACTCAAAGGGTCCTTTCCTTTATAAATAATTTTTAATATAAAAAATATTTTAAAGGTTCTTCTTTTAGATGAAAAATAAAGGTAAAATTGATAAGTTTAATTAAAAGAAAACCCTGTTCTTCAAAAGACACCATAAGGAAATTAGAAGACAAGCTACAGGACACATTCTCCATATATCCCGGATATAGGAAAAGCTCTTAAAACCTAAAAAGATAAGCAATTTATTTTTAAAATGGGCAAAGAATTTAATAGACATTTCACAAAAGTAGATCAGAGGTTGGGACATTTTTATAATGAAGGAGCCAAGTTAATACTTTAGGCTTTGCATGCCATATAGTCTGTCATAATTACTCAATCCTGTTGCTATTCATGAGAATTGCCATAGACCACACATACATGAGTGTGGCTGTGTTCTAAAAAACTATTGACAAATATAGGTGGTGAGCCAGATTTTCCTTGGGGGTTGTAGTCTGTGAATCCCTGAAGAAGATAAAAGGATGGTCAAAAAGCCCATGAAAAAATACTCAAGATATGAATCATTAGGAAATGTAAACACCTCCATGAGAGATCAGCACATACACAATAGAATGACAAAATTAAAAAGACTGACCATATTAAGTACCAAGTTAAACGTTTCCATATTTTTTTCATGCCATTTAATCACTACAACAATCCTATGAGGTAAAAGCTTTAGTATTATCATTTTACAAAATAGAATATTGAAGCTCAGAGAGTACAAGTGAAACACCAGCACTGTTTTTGTAACCAATTTCTCCATGTGTAGTCTAATGTCATTTCCATTGGATCACACTACCTCTCTCTCTCTTCACGGCCATTTACCTGAGAAGCAGAAATCTCTAATTGTTACTTCTACCTCTTCACTGTAATTACTACTTATTTCCTTATCCCATAATCTTTCAAAATCTGACTTCTGTCTCCATGTTCTATCAAAACAATTTTCCAACAAATCCAATGACATTTAAATAAAAAACACACAAGTATCAACTGACATTTAAATATGAGGCGGGGAAAATGATACTTTTGAAAACAGCTACCATATGACTTTAATTCAATACCTAGGTATATACCTAATACAACTTGAAACATGTTCATAAAAAATTGGTACATGAATGTTCATAGCAGCATTATTCAAAATAGTGAAAAAGTGGAAAAAAATCCATCAACTGAAGAATGAATAAACAAATGTGGTATATCCATATAATGAAATATTATTCAGCCACAATAAGGAATAAAGTAATGATTCATGCTACAACATGGATGACTTTGAAAATATTATGCCAAGTGAAAGAAGTCAGTCACAAAAGGCCACATATTATATTATTTCACTTATATGAAATGTCCAGACAAGGCAAATATATAGACAGAAAGTAGATTAATGGTTGCCAGAGGCAAGGGAAGGGTAAAAAGGGAAATGACTGTTAATAGGTACAGTGTTTCTTTCTGGAGTAATAAAATGCTCTGTAATTAGACAGTAGTGATTGTACAATTCTGTGACTATACTAAAAACCACTGAATTGTATACTTTAAAAGCGTAAATTTTATGACATGTGAATTATACCTAAATTTTAAAAACAGGAAAACAACCCACCTAGAATCCTACGCTCTAAATGTTTTCATTTTTGCATGCTTATTTAGCTCAGTCATTGGTCATTATACATATATGTAAATATAATTTTAATTCTCTTTTGTCATCAATCCCAAATCATTTTCCTATGCTGTTATACAATCACAATCATGTAATTTTATCTTTTATGGAAACAAAATATTCTACTGATAGACTACAATTTTAATATTGTTGAATCAATTGTTTTCATTTTTCCAATTATTAACAGTATATTTCCATAACTAGACCTAAGCATATAGTTTCTCTTTATTTTTATGGTGTTTCCTTAAGGTAAGTTCCCAAGGGTAGATGATATAAAATTTTTATGGTTCTTGAAATATAATGCCAAACTGTTTTGCAGGTCTGATGAAAATCTATATCATTATCAGAAAAGTATGAGTAAACCAGACTTACTTCACCATAAAGTTACGAACATAAGGTGTCATTAATGTATTATAAGTAAAAATATGATAAACAAAACAAAGAAAACGTTCTTTCACTTAGTTGGATGAATTTCTGCACTCTCTTTTGTTCTGATGACACAATTACGAGCTTGTGGTTTTATAACAGATCTTTACAAATGATAATATTATATGTTCTTTCCTTGTCTTTTTTGAACTATTTTCTTATATACCTACTTAAATTTCTACGTGTATTTTAGAATACATTTGACAAAGTATAAAACTCAAAAAATTACTAAGGGATTTGAATATTCAGAATTCTCTAGGAAGTACTTTCAAGTCCCCCCTCAGAAAGAAACCCTTTTATGTTCTTTCCCACCATCCTATACATATCTATAAATACTACATATCACACAGCCTTCTACTTGTTACTCTTTTCTATTTCTTCTTGAGTGACTTTAAAAAACTAAATGAAAGATCCATCTCTTATCTTTGTATTCTAAGTTAGTGGTACATAGTGTATCAAAAAAAAATGTAGGCTAAATCAATGAATATATCAAAGACAGCACTTAAATGAGTTAAATAAGCAATTATTTTTTGGCACTATGTTGGAAGATATTGAAAAAACAAAGAAGTAGAAAACATTCTCCTGCCCAGGGAAGCTAAAAACTAAAAGGAAGGGAAATTAAGAGGAGACAACTAATACATAATTTTGGAGACTCTGTAGGATTATAACTAAGCAACAATTATGTAATTAATATTACTATGAATTTAATAAAGATGACAAAGAATGAGTATTGTAGAAGCTATGAAGGACTCTTGGAACTTGTGATGGGCAGTAGAGCACTAAGAGGATTTGGATAAGTAGGAAACAAAGGTATGTTACAGTTTTTGTGTAAAAACATGAACTAAGTAAGGCATGAAGTGAGAATCAGACGGTATATAGGAGTCATGTACCTATCCATTCTACAAACAAACTCAACTATTCCATGCAGCAAACAACTAATATATTTTTACCTGGAGTTCTCCAAGTTTCTTAGATGTTGGTGAAATAATACTAAAAAATCCACTAATGTGATGGGTTGGAGAAAGCTTGGCTAATCCACTGATCTGAACTCTGCCAATTGGAAGATGGTCAAGTTTGGTGATTACTTCCAGCACCAGGACAGCCATATCTAATTAGAAACAATTACAACATATACAAATATTTTTCATTTATATTTTGGGGGAACTATACTGAGGGGTATACACAGAACATTTTTTTTACTTAAAAAAATATTTTATTTTCAAATAAACTATGCACTTACCATATCATTCACAGGGAAAGGAGACTGAACCCAAGATCAAAAGAATAGTAGTTTTAGAGAACAATGACAAATAACCTCACATGGAGAAAAAAAATTACATTCAACAAAAATATTTAGCATATCAAATATTTGATAAGAAAAGTACTTTTGTAACCATTTTATTTTCTTTTCCTTTTTTTCCACATATTTGGCAAGAACTTAGGCTTTGCTTTTGAAAAATAAAAGCAACAAATCTGAGTTATTTTATTCTCACCATTTCTAGTTTTGAATTGGACAAAGGACTTCTCTTATATAGATGTGAGGGTTGGACTTTGCCTGTCAGAAATATCTCATTGCTTACTACTTGATTATATCTGGAGCACTGAAATATTGAGAGCATTTGGAACTAAGAGGAATGGAAATAACCATTTTCTTTAAGTATGTGCCTGGACCTAATACCTTCATGATCATAACTTAGGAGAAATATGATGCATACGTTTGAAATGTGAGATTGTTTCAGGACAGTATAACTTCTGAATTATTTTCTCACCAAAGTTGAGAAACTCGTTCATTTTCACTATCTGTTCAATATTTTAATGAAAAAGTACAGGGCTTATAATTAGAAGACATACAATTGTGTTGTGCTCTGATATTCACAAGCTGTTTCTGTGTAAGCCACAGTTGTCTGTAAAACAGACATAGTACCTACATCACAGCTGTTAGAGAAAGAGGGGTATTCCAAATAAAACACGTAGTACAATGTCCTCTCACACAGTAGTTGCTTAATGGTTGTTATATGACTTCAGGCAAATTACTTAATATATCATAGTCCCTCTCTTACCTACTCAGGGAATTTATCTGAAAATCATGAGCTGATAAAATGTAGACTATGAAATGAAGTGCACATGTAGAATAAGGAAAATGTACCAACATTTATTGGTTATTTACCAATAGCCAGGCTCTTCCAAGGCTTATTCATTCTCTTAACTCTATGATGTAATTATTTCTGTCCCAAATTGAGGACAACATTGAGGCTCAGAGAGGTCATGTAACACTCCTAAGTTCACCTGCTTTAAAGTGACAAACCTGGGCTAATACTTGGTTCTATCTAACTATAAAGTACACTATATCATGCTGCTTTATTCTTTGTTACTTCCAGGGAGAAAATAAACTTAATGGTCTTCTGACATCTACACTTCACTTTTGCTGTGGAATTAAAATCCCTCTTGTCCAGCATATTTTTTATCCCTTCTTCACTTCCTACTAACTGAATCCTATCTGATTAAAGGCAAAAATCAGGAGATGAAGCTCAGTGAAGTATCATAGCTGTCTCAGTTTCTACTCTAATCTTCCCACACTCCACACATTTTCATGGCTGCTATTTCCTATAAATAGATAACGAGTAAGGGAGAAAAGATGTCAGAAGAGAGTATGAGGTATATCTTAGAATCCTATGATCCCTCTATTTCCCAAGGCAGCAAGCCATAGCAGAAACATTAATGTTCTTGGAGTCAGAGCATACTTTAAATTAAGGTTGGTGTTAAGGTGACCTTAAGTAAGTCACTTGTAACTCTGAAACTCAAATCCATCACCAAGAAAATGAGGCTAATACCCATTTACAGGGTCTCATGGCATGCATTCTAATACTTCCAGTGGTTTCTCTTATTCCTCCTACTGTATTTTAACTTTCCTTAAACAAAAAATTCTTAAAGTGGGGTTATTTATCCAATAAATGTAGTTCAAGTCAATGAAAATTAAGCATTTATCATGTAAATGTTGTTAGAATACTGGAGAGCCAGAGGTGAATTAAAGATGAATAGTTTAACTCCACCATCCAAAATGTGTTTATGTGGAAATATGGCCTAAACAAAGAAATAACAAAGCACATTTAGTATGCTTTCCTTGAACAGAAATACAGAAATTCTGGCTCCTAGATCCCTGTGGAGAAATCTTTCCCTTCTTTGAAAACCTGTAGTACTAATTTACTAAACCAGTTAACTTGTATTACCTTGTACTATTAAATTTTATATATATATCCTCTTTCCTTCAGCATAATGTAAGTCCCAGAGCAGAGACTACAGTTATTACTTAGAGAAGCATGATGTACTGAAAAGTTCCTGAGTTTTGATATCAAACAGAAATGCGTTCAAATCCTAGTTTTGTCACTTAACAAATATGAAACCTTACAGAATATTCATTTCATCCCTCTGAACTTCAGTTTCATTGTCCATAAAACAGGGATAACATAAAGCTTGTAGAGTTATTAAGGATTAGAAACAATATGCATTAATTACTAGTTCATAGTATATTCTTAATAAATAGTGGCTATTATAAAGCTTCTTTGACTCCTCAATAATTATCAATGTCACAGACACTAAGTACACAATAGCACCTATTGCTAACAACAGAACCACATGCATATTAGGTCTGCAGGTGAAATAATAGGAGAAAACATACCTGTTAGATAAGAGGTAAACTGCTTTGGACCACAGCGAATAGCATAACGTGTAGTTGTTCTCACAGCTTTTGGTTCAGTCTGCAATGTGTCCCTGGGACAAAAGAGGGTTCCATCTGATGTTTCTCCCCACCATCTCACTCGGACAAGTACACAAGAGGGAGGCTTTGCAATCTTCCATATGACTTTATTAACAGTAAGTTTCAGAAAGCAGCGTAGCTGGCCTTCAACCAGAGGTGGTAGACTTGTAGATGGAGAAATGTCACTCAGACCTGTGGAGGAATCCAAGAACACTTGGATTTAGTCAAAATTAAGACTAAATATAGAAAACGTATAATCTGCTTTTTGAATGAAAACACAAAAACATTTTAGTTTCTACAGTGAGCAGTCTTATCCTACCTGTTAGAACACATGAGAAATAACTAGCAAACCACAGAATAATCTAACTGGTCACTTAAGCCACCCTGATAACCAATTAGTACTTACGGTTTGATTTCAGTTATTATACATAAATAACATACCAACTTAAGACATGCTAATACAAACCTCTCTTTGATCAAAAGATACCATTTAAAAAATACAAATACAATAATAGGTTTTTAAAATCTCAGAAATAGCTTAAATTCTTCCAAGTACTGTTGTTCTGATCATTGCAACATCCATAGTTTTTCAGATGTTTTACCTAAGTCTTACTTTAAAACCACTAAACATAAAATAACTCTCCTTTACTCAACCCTCAAGTTATTATGTCTATACCATACAACTCAGCATTTCAATAGTCCATCTTAAATTGTCTCTTTTCTTTCCTGCTAACATCATACAATCAACGAAGACAGAGATTATCACCTTCAAATTCTGTACTATTTTTTAGCACAACACTGGGTTCATATTTACTGGTTTTTATAACATTTATTGGCTTTCAGAAAATAAAATGTAAATCGAGGCAATTAATTATGGCTTTCAACGAAGTTTTCCTTTAATGTATCTTCTAACTAACACAGATATTTAAGAAACCATTCCTACATTACACACACTTTTCTATTCCTCCGACTTTTCCCTCGGGTGGTAGTCGTGCCTCAAGAAAAAAATTACTGGAGTTGATTAAATCAAGAATCTCTAGAACTAATTCTCTGGATTTCTGGAGTGAACACTCTTTATAGTTATCTTTATGGACAACTAGTTTCAATATAAAAATTGTACTGGTGTATACATGAGCATTACTGCATATGCATAATGGTATAGTTCTATTTTGCTTTTTCTCCTATCAACCAAATATGCTTGACTGGGTTGATGCAGGGAGCACCTGCATTGACCACTTCCATGTTCTGTTTCACGTCCTCCTATCATTCCTAGCAGAAAAGGCACTGCCTCAAACCCGTCTTATTTTTAAACAACTTGGATAAAATTCATTCCCAGACTGTAGCTTTAATTCTCAACCCAAGGGCCTAAGTACTATCACTATTCCTAATACTTCTTTGCATATAATGTAAAAGGGCAGCAACCTGATGTTTAGAGGCAACTCAGTAGAGATTCAATTTCCAGTTTCCTGATCTGCACTGGGTTCTTAGGGTGACTATTTCTGCTGCAGCAAACATTTCCCTGCTCTCTTGGTGAGCTTGTTTCTCCAGGAGCTTACTAACTTGAAGAGGTCCTCTTGCTACACTCTGATTCTCTCAAATAACCTCACCGCACCCCCTCCCAACCCTACCTACCACACGGTGTCACTCCTCTTTATTCCTCCCTCCTTCACAACTATCTTCCCCAACACCCACCTGTAGCTCTTAATGCTCCATGACTGTCTCATTCAACTAATATTTACTGAGTCCTGCTTCAAGCTATTATTCCTCAGGGTTTCAGCAATGTATACAGTATGATCCTTGCGTAACAGGATTAAAAACATACTCTTCTCTCCACCTTGTTTCTTCCAACCCTACATGGACCCCCACACACATTTAACTTTGTTATTGAAAACACTAAGGCATGGGGATGTAATGTACACCATGGTGACTATAATCAGTAATAGTGTGCGGTATATTTGAAAGTTGCTAAGAGTATATCCTAAAAGTTCTCATCACAAGAAAAAAATATTGTTAAACTATGTATGGCGATGGATGCTAATTAGACTAATTACGGCGATTGCACAATACACACAAATATCCAACCATCATGTTGTAAACCAGAAACTAACAATGTCATGTTAATCGTATCTCAATTTCCAAAAAGCTAAAACAAATTTCTGGAATTTCTTCTTCCCTTCCTCTAGAAGCGTCCCACTTTCTGGTTCTCCCCGTCCGCCCCTTATTTGTCTAGTATGCCCTCCCCTGCAGCTCCTATTTCCTTTCCATTTGCTGGAGAGCCAATGCCCTCCTTCTTGATCTCCTGGTTAGTCTCTCTCCTCCGTCCCTTTCCTTTTTCTTTTCTTTCGTTTTTTTTTTTTCTTTTATAGCTGGTGAGGGCTCCCTAGAATTTCTGACACCCTGCTTCCCGAACTCTGCCCTATTACGCTTTTCTCAACCATTAGCCGCTCAGGTTACCTCTTTTCCCGCGGCCACAGCCGCCCCCAGGCCTTTGGCCTTTTCGTTGTTTCATGGTGAGGCCGAGCTCTCCTTCACCGAGTCAGCTCCAGCCCCCGGCCCTAAGCCGTCGCCTCCCGCCATTCCGCAGCCCGCACCGCGCCTGCGTTCCCCGGCAACCCGCGCCGCCGAGCAGCCTGGGAGGCAGGAAGACGCCGCGCTTCCTCTAACAGCCTCCCGGCATCCGTGAGAACGGAAGGAGCCCAGACACCTTATCACCCAAAGACTACAACACCCAGGATGCTTTGCCACAAGACCTCTGCCGGGTTGGACGCGCTCGCCTCCAGCTGCGCAAGCGCAACGCGATACGCCCGCGGAAGACTCCATTGCCCAGGGTGCATTGCCTTCAGGGGCGCTTCTCTTCGGCGCGTGCCGTCGAGTTCTCTTCTCGGGGTCCGAGGGGTCCGCCGACTCCGTTACCCAGCCTCCTTTGCGGAGCGCTATGACGCACTTCCTGTGGAACCGCCGGAGGGGAGTGGGTGGAGCTTACGGAGCCGGTGGGCGGTGGGCGGTGCTGCCGGTAGCTGGGTGCTGTCCAAAGGCGCCTGGGCTCCGCTAGGGGAGCGATCTGTGACCGGTCGGGCCGCGCTGACCGTGGGACGCAGATTCGGCTCCTGTTTGAGTACCTGCGGCCTCCCCTTCATGTCGGCCCTCGAGAAGAGCATGCACCTCGGCCGCCTGCCCTCTCGGCCCCCTGTCCCCGGCAGTGGGGGCAGTCAGAGTGGAGCCAAGATGCGAATGGGGTACGTGACCCATACCCCTTCTCCCTAGAGGCCAGGCCCCGGCCTTTGGAGCATGGTGTCTTTCCGTGTTTAATGCTACACGGAAAGGGAGGCTAAGGATAGGAGAGAGTATTGGCTGGCGGCGGCCTGGAGACGTTTAGATGGAACAGAAGGCAGGTTTGGGCGCTAGGGGAGGCACCGAGTCAATGGAAATTGGAGGACAAATAGTATTGACGGGAGAAAGGAATAAGGCAAAAATTGAGGACGCCGAGAGGGTAATTTAAGAGATATAAGAAGCACCTCCAGCAGAAGAGATGGTGGAGGTTTGAAGAAAGAGAGTAGAGCGGTAACAAAGGTTGGGGGGAATCTGCCCAAAAGGGTTGATGATGGAAATGAGGATGACTGAGAAAAGTTGAGGAGAATTAGGGGAAACTGCTATGGAAGGTTTTGGGAGGAGTAAGAAGACTGAGACTTAGTTATTAGAAAAGCAGAGGGAATTAGAGAATACCTGAGGCAGGGTTGGAGAAAGCAAGTGAACTAGGGAGCAGAAGGTTCTAGAGAGTTCCTAGAGATGTAAGAGGCAGCAGAGTCAGGGGGTGACTAGGAGAACTGAGGAAGCTTGGGGAACAGGGATAGGGGAACGATGGAGAACATAGCCAAGAAGATTGTTAGAAGTAATAAGAAATGTAACCATCAGTGAGGGTAGGAAACAAGGGGAGTGATGAGGGAGAGGGCCCGAGGAGCTTAGAGAGTGACCATGGGATTTAGAAATTGAGAAATGACTGAATATGTTTTAGTAAATTGAAGTGATGCTACAGATATAAGGTCTGGGAAGCTTAAAGAGGAAGATTTGTGCAATTGATTTTTGCTGGGCAAATAGGTCTGATGGAAGCTATGTACTGGCAAGTCACAGAATTAATAATGAAGCATTGATAGTCGCCACTGAAAGTGTTTCAGAGAAACTATTTACTGGGAAGAAAGCTGTATTGAAGGGATAGACTTGAAATTTTAGGTTGAATGGCTTGTGCCAGGTTAGGGGATGCTTAGATGCAAGAGAGAGCATAATGAGTTTGAATGTGGGAGAGGTAATTGCTGGAAAGCAGAGAGAACTCAATAGGCAGTTGAATTTGAAGGGTATTTATAGTACCAGACAGGATTCTGGAGATGAGTTACTGTAAAGAGAAAAGAGGCAGGAAGAATACTTATTATAAGGTAGTCAAGAGTGTGTTTGGAATTCTAGAAATGGGCTGGTACATATTCTTAGAATAAGGACTAGAGAGAAACCTTAGTTTCTGAAGAAGTAATATGTACAAAAATTGATCAAAAAGATGAGGATAGGAGATGTAGTACTGTGAAAGTAGTTCCTAGGAATGAAGAGAAAGGAGAATCCTATAAACTAGTGAGATAGGAAGGGTGAGAATGGTTGGAAAACCCAGGGAAGGAAACTAAGAATTGAATTGTAGACCTGATTATGATCACAGTAAAAAGAAGAAAACCTTGACAAGAGAAGATAGGTCAATAGATGCACAATAGAAAGAAGTGTTCAAAGTCCACATATAAGGTAAAATGAAAGTTGTTTGGGCTTCAAAAGATGGGAAAGGACTGTAACATGAATGATAAGGAAGATCTGTAAACTGATCTATCTATAAACAGATTGGGAAAATTAACCTGTAGTATAAAATTAATGTAACATTTATTATTGATCTGTATCTTAATTGCTGCCTATCTTAACCTAAAATTTGATCTTTTAGTATACCAGTACTTTTCAGTAAAAATGTACGAAAATTTTAGCTTTTTAATAACTACACATGCTTCAAAGTTTAATTAGAGCTCAACTTATCACTTCGTCAAAACAAGTTCCCTGAAGATGAAGAACTGAAGAAAAATACTAAGAAAACAAAGGGAAAATCTGCTGGCTAGAAGATTGTATTGTTAGTAGCTTATCCTCTTTAAATAGATGCTTTGGTCTTCTTAATTTAGGTTAACTGCTTATCCTGGAAAATAAAGTTCTTTAGAAAGATGCATCTTTATAATATTGTGAAGAGAAGAACATACATTGGTAAATTTTATGTGGTCCTCAAGTGGCTTATTTTCCTGTAATTTTCTTTTCTTATTGGAACATAGGCAGTCCTCATCTAAGTCTAATGTTAATGATAATACAGATTCTCTTCTCCCTAGAATCATAAAGATAAAAGAGAGTTTTGAAATGATCTCATCTTATTACTTCACTAGAAAGTTGAGGGAACTGAGACTCAGAGAATTCTGTATTCTGTAAGGTAAAAACTAAGAAGCAAGGGATAATATTTTGCCTTCATAAATGACAAAACTGAAACTCAACTCTTTCTCCAACTGAGGCACCCTAGAAGCTTAGTGGTAGAGCCACTAAGGACTAGGACATGGGTATCTTGACTCTGAGAACTATTTTGTCTTTTTGGATTCATAGTTATTATCCTGGGAATAATTAATTTGAGTTTTTATCTTACCCCTTTGAAAATACTCTAGGATTCAGTCTTGCTTTTTTCTCATTCCTGATTTATAAATCAAAGCATCCTTCTTTATTTTTCCTTCTACTCACTTGCCTTTTTTTTTTTTTTTTTTAAATCTTACCACCTTTACCCACTGCCCCATCTATCTCTTACTCTCAAGTTAGGCCTGTTCGTTTGACAGTCTCTTACATGACTTACTCTTAGGTTTCATAATCTCTTGGTCTCAATTTAATAAACCTTATTTAGATGTGTTTGCATATTCAGGGTGGTTTTGAGTTTATGATTTTTCTTGAGTTTCCATAATTTCGTTTTTCAAATTGGATTTAGTAATTCCAGAGTATTACTAGATAATGTAATAATGATAATTACTTATTTTCCTAAGTATTGTGTGCCAGTCATTGTAGTAGTAGCTCTATGTATTTTATTTCATCTGCCCACAACCTTACAAAGTAGATATTTCTCTATATACAGAAATTCAGACTCTGAGATTAAAGATCATTCAGCTAGCATGTGGCAGAACTAGGTTCAGTTTTAGTCTCTAGAATCCATTCCCTTTTCAGAACACCAACACTTTCTCTTCAGTAAGGTCTGAAATCCTGGTTTCATTGTTCCTTGATAGATGCCAGTAGATGATGCCCAAACAGTGATTTTGAACTTTCTTATTAAAGCTTTTGGAGCTACTTTGTTTTTCCTTCTTACAAGTGGTATCTTAGTCCATAGCGTTGCCATAACAAAAATGCCATAGACTAGGTGACTTATAAACAGAAATTTATTCCTCACAGTTCTGGAGGCTGATGAGTCTAACATCAGAGAACTGGCAGATTACGTATGTGGCGAGGACCCCTTTTTGGTTCATAGTTGGCAGTCTTCTCGCTATGTCTTCATATGGCAAAAGAGAGAAGGGAGCTCAGTGGGGTCTCTTATAAAAGCAGAAATCTTATTCATGAGGGCTATACTCTCATGACTTCATCACCTTCTAAAGGCCCCACCTCTAGATACTATCACATTAGCTTTAGGATTTAACATGAATTTTGGGAGATACAAACGTTTGGTCTATATAACACCTGGTGTGCTTGAGAGGAGTGTGTTTTGAAAAATCACTGCTTTAGTACATTCCGATACTATTAGATGAGATTATTAAAACTATTTTTCAACATGTTTTTAGTTTATCATTAGTACTACATTTTTATAATTATCTCAATTTCTATAGTGCTTTAACTAATATATATTAGTGCCTTTTCGTATTTTCTATGAGGTAAGTTAGTTCAAGGGTTAATATTCTTTCTTAATGAGAAAATGCAAGTGTTCATTGACTTGCCTAAGATTATAGAATCCTTAAGTGGCAGAAACAAGATTCAGACTGACTTCAGATTTTTAGTCCATTTCTTGTTGTACTTTGGTGCAAAAAGATTGATATTTAAAGTTGTATAGATCTAAGTTTGAAGCCTAGCTTGAGTGTTTACTTTGGCCAACTCATTTAGCCTCTCATTGTGTTTCTTATCTCTAAAATGGGGATACTTCTGCTTACCTTAGAGTGCTGTAAGAATGAAATAATACATGAAAAATATTATGTTTCCTGACACAAACTCTTAAGGAATGTTAACTAGTAAATTATTTTATATTGGGAACTGTGAGAAAGGTTTATTCTTTATTAAGTAGCTATCCTTTCAATCTGTTATAATGTCAGCTTTCACCCCTCAAGTTGTGTATTCATACCTGATTAGATAACCTTTTTTCCATCCTCTTAAGTTTATTATAGATATTGGGCCTCAGGATAGCTTTAAGGAGTTATTCACACAGATGGAGAAAGAAAGGGCAAAGTGAAGTGATTGCTGAAAGTCACAGATTGAGTGAGTAGACAAATTCAATTCTAGTATTTCTGTTTTAGTTATTTTTAAAAAACATTGTTAGAATTCATATATCATAGAATTCACCCTTCTAGAGTGTACAATTAAGTGGTTTTTAGTATATTCAGGGTTGTACAACCATCACCACTAATTCAAGAACATTTTCATCATTCCGTCAAGAAACTGCTTACCCGTTAGCAGTCTTTCCCCTCTTCCATAGCCCTGGTAACCACTAATCTATTTACTGTTTCCATGGATTTGCCTATTCTGGAGATTTTATGTAAATGAAATGATATAATATGGCCTTTTGTGACTGACTACTTTGATTTAGTATAATATTTTCAAGGTTCAGCCATGTTGTAGTATGTATCAGTACTTCATTCCTTTTTATTGCTGAAAGATATTCCATTGTGTAGACATAACACATTTTATTTACTTATCAGTTGTTGGACACTTAGGTTTTTACTTTCCATAGAACTCCCTTTTCATCCACAGGATTCCAGTTTTTTACTACTATGAATAATGCTGCTCTGGACATTCACATTCACATCTTTGAGTAGAAATATGTTTGCATTTATTTTGGGTGAATACCTAAGAATGAACTCGCTGGGTTTATGGTAAATTATGTTTAAATTTTTAAGAAACTGCGAAACTGTTTTCTAAAGTGGCTCTTTGAAGTGTTATATGTATTACAGACTTTTCCTCTACAAATATCAAAAATATTTTCACAGGTTGCCTTTTTACTTTATGATCTTTTTTGCCATGTAAGAAGTTGTGTTTTAAAATTTTAATGTACTCAAGTCTAGGTAGTTTTTATTGATTCTGGATTTTCAATCATGGAAAGACATTTCTTTCTCGCAGATTATAAAATAATTCACATAGGTTTTTTTTCCAGGACCTGTATGATTTCTTTTTTTACATCCATTTTAAGTTTATCTTGATGTGCAAAGTGAGGAATGGATCCAATTTTATCTTTCCACAGGATGTCCAATTGTTGTAACATCATTTATTACAAAGGCCTTTCCTCATTATGTGAATTTCACTTCAATAAAAATCAGTCCTTTCTCCTCTGATTAAAGTGACATCTTCATCACATACCAGATTTCCACATAGACTTAGATCTGCTATGAAGTTTCTTTCTATTTCCATCAGCCCATCTATTTATGTGCCACTACTACACTTTTAATTAGAGAGGCATAATGAATATGTTTTAGTTAATAGATGGTAGTGGTAGCTTCCTCCTCATTGTTTTTTAAGATTTCCTGGCTCCTCTTACTTGTTTATTCTTACAAATAAACTTTATAATCAACTAGACTACTGCTGGGAAAAAAATCCTGATAGTATTTTTATTGGGACTATATTAAATATATAAATTAACTTTGTATAAAAACATTTTTATGATGTTGAGTTTTCCTTGAAGAAATATAATATGAATTCCTTTTGAAATCCCAAGTATTAATTTAAGTTACATTTAATGTAATGTTACTTATATATGTACAAAGTAAAATTAGGGATAAATTCCTTATGTATAAGAGTAAAACCCGTATTACTCTATATAATTATAAAACTTAACAGATTTACTATTTAAATACAATTAAACTTACAGAACCCCATATCATGTTAGAAACATTATATAAATTATCTAATTTGCTGTTAACAGCTTACTGTGGTTGAAACCAAAAGAATATTTATTATTAATAGGAAGTTTCAGAGTTGATTCAGTCATTCAGCGGTATCATTCGAGACCCAGGGTTTTTTGCATCCTTTCTTTTGCCATTCATAACACTTTTTGTCATTTCCATTCATTTGCCAGTTATTGCACATTCCTAGTTGGTATCGTATTTTTTTAATTGTTATATCAAATTGACCTATGGTAATTTTATGGCAATTTAAATTGATGATTACCATAATTATCAGATTTTATATTTCAAGGTATTTTTTAGTTTCCCTAATAAAATAGGAAGTCACAGAGTGCCTGGGCCTTTGAATTTCTTAACATTTTCTACAGTTACACAATTAAATAAATGTTTTTATGAGTTCTCATATAATAGACATGTGGCATACAAGATTCATTTAAAATGAGATCCTGAAGCTTTTCCTGATCATCTGGCCTGCACTGACTGATCTTCCCATTTTTTGTCTTTTTGTAGCACCTATCATTTATGCAAGGGATTGACAACCTTTATTTGTAAAAGGCCAGGTTGTAAATATTTCATGCATTGTAGGCCATACAGTTTCTGTAGCAGTTGTAGAGTGAAAACAACAGACAATATGTAAATGAATGTTATTGTGTTTTAACAACCCTTTTTTGTAGACATTGAAATTTTGATTTTTTGGGGGTCATTAAATGTTTTCTTCTTCCTCCCTCCAACCTTTTAAAAATGCAAAAACCGTTCTCTGCTCATGAATCATTTAAAAAAGGGGGAAGACGCGAGGTGGTGGCTAGATTTGCCCATAGGCCATTGTTTTCCAACTTCATAGCAATACTATTCTGTAGTTCTACTGTTTTGTAGTAGAAAGAATATAGGTTTTAAATCAACAAACTAGGATTTCCATCCTGGCTTTACTACATAATACTTAACTGGTATTGGCTTGACTTTATTTTCTTAAAATGTGGGTAATACTAGCCTCAAAGATGATGTATTTGTGAAATACATTATTTAAATTGTAAAGCTATATAATGGAAACTTATTTACTATATTCTACAAATTCTAAGATATATTTCTTTTCATATTTAAAATAATAGCGTCTTAACAGTTGCTGTTGGTCAGGTAACAGCCCTAACTGGTTTCTCACTACCAATGCATGCAAGAACACCAAAACCAGCATCAAAACTTGCAAAATAGGTGTTGGCAGTTTGGAAGAAAATTCTGGAGACAAAAGCAGAGCGCTTTTAACCACTAAGAACTAAATGGTTGTGAGGAGGGGTGGGTGTTCAATCAGATGAGTCAAGCAATATTCCACGAGTGACAATCAAAAGTAGAATAGCTCTCTGCATAATGGTAAAGTTGGCATATGAGCCAGTGTTTAGTTTTAAGAAACACTCTATCACCAATGTTCTTGTGAGGCACAGAGGACTATATTAGAGGATTCAGAAGAGAGTAGGACTCACAGTATGAAGAAATTGGCTAGGAAGACCTTAAATATTTTATTTTGCTCTCATTTTTTCTTTTTACATATACTTGTAAGTGACATATGATGAATCCACATAAGTATAAAAGAGCTCTTTCAAGAAATAGAGAATGAATTCCCAGTGATAAAGCGTTGTGCTATAAATTGGTAGCTCTTTTTTTTTTAGTGGTACAAAAAATTATGATTCATCAGAATTGATGATGCCTTAGAGATACAATATTTCATCTATTCTGCTAACAACTAGATTGTCTCTACTTCTTTAGTCTTCCCTAATTTAATTCCTTTTGTTTTTATTTACTTGCCCAAAAGTGGTTAGCACATAGGAAATCAATAAATTTGTTGAATTAATGAATGATGTTCAGATACAGTGGTCACATGACATTTTTTTTTCAATAGTTTAGAATTGTTGAGTATAGAAATGAGATTAAAACCGTGATTATTGACAGTATGTAAAAATGAACTTGTGCCCTGTTTATATCCTTCTATGATTCCATATTATATCCCTTTATCTTTATGCTGTTGAGAAAATATAGCTGAGGTTGTTGTGAGGATTAAATTTAGATAATATTTGTAAAGTGCCTAGCACAGATACATGCATGTCTGGTTTGTTTCACTGAATCCTTCTCATCCCTTTAAATAAACCAACTTTTCCTTAAGCATAAGAACCATGGTTCAAAATATATTAAAATCACTTCAAGTACAGTTTACTATGTTAATAACCTGAACTACACCATCATCATTAGCTGAATTTCATCACAAAAAGCATTTTAGCATAATATAGCTAAGTAGGCTTGGTGGGTGGAGCTACTCAGGGAATCCACCAATATTTCATAATACTGTTAATCAGGGGAAATGTACTTCAGTTTTTCCAACAACTTGCTTTACAAACCTTTGGAATATAACTGCATATTTAAGGTGGAAAATCTCAATGCTAACATTTCTTTTTCACTGAATACTAGGAAATGGTAATCTTTTATTGGTAATTAGAAGATTTGAACTTTTGCCCATTTCCTATCGAGGTCATTGTTTCATAAGGACAGTACTTCAGATTTTATAGCATTTGATTTAACAAAATCTTCTCCAAATATAATCTTTATGAATCCTTCTCTGACCTGACTTCATCCTGAAGTGCCCCAAACAAAACTGGATATCCCATTTATGAACCCTCATGGTATACTAGGTTTCTTTCTGTCATAGCTGTAGTATATACTGACTGTTTACCTATTTCCCCCTTCATGCATGAGCTCTTTGAGGGCAAGAACTAAATTTTAGCCATACAAGTTATACTCGAATGTCTTTCTAATTAAGTTGAAATTAAATTAGCTGCTTATATAAGCAAGTTGTGGCTGGAAAGAGGCTCTAAAATAATTACCCTAAAGGTAATTTGCTGTTTGCTTATGAAATATGTCTTTCATTCTAGATCATCATGTCATTCAGGTGAGTCTGGAGTGAGGGAGTTATGTGGCTGTTGATTCTGAAATATACTCATAGAGAGTCTTGTCTGTGAACTTTATTGGCTTTTATACTCTGATTCCACACATGCTTGCTTTCTTCCTGTTGTGGTACTATCTAAGCAGAATAGTAGCTTACATAAATTCTGATCACTAAAGTACAGCCACACGGATTATCAGAGTGAATAGCTACAGTTAGCTCTTGCAAAACATTAAAAAGCCTTATATTCTGCTTGCTTTCTTGCTGATATCTCAGTGGTTGTGTTTTGGTTTGGGGCCAGATTATTTTAGTAAAGTTATCATTATATAATTTTTCTCCTTGCTTTTAGTGTTTTGAAAACAAGTTAATTATATTGTTCCTAAGTTGGGTAAGTGGTAGAAATAAAATTTAGAAAATTTTTTAACTTAAGTAAAGCATAATTTAAGATTTAAGATTACAGTTTTCCCTGTGCTGCAGTAGTCTCTATCCATTCATTTAAAGCAGTGTATATTTTTGTATAAATTGACTCAGCAGGTTGTAAATTCCCATGGATTATTTTATCTGACAAGTGTTTTTAAGTTAGGTAAGGCTTCACTTATTTGCTTTAAACCACATCATACATTGGGGCATAGTGTCCTGTCTAATGCAGGACATTGTGTGAAATGTTACTATTTCCATTTTTGGATTTCGTGATGCCCAATTAACAATATCCTCACCACTTTTCTGGCCAACACAGAAAAGTAATAGGAATAGGATCTAGGATTTTCAATCAGTATTTGATAAATTAGCACTCTTTAAAAAGGCCTCCTCTGTTCTCTTTGTGAACGACATCAGAGAAACTTGAGCACTGTCTTTGATTCTTCCTTCTCAAACTCCACCTTCCTGCTCCCTCTCACATAATCATTACGGTTTTAAACCTTGGCTTTCTTCTTAGGCTCCGTGGTACATAGGCTTGCAACAAGAGCCCTCACCAATCATTTATTTGCTTTCTTCTACAGCAGGAACCAGTACTCTTTCACCTCTCCCTGGGGATTTCTGTGTGTTCAGTGCTAGCTTAAGTGATTTCCAGAAATGGAGAACTTAGTATTATTTTGAAGGTAGTATTGAAAACTGATAAGGAAGCAACCCTGAGAATAAGATTCTAGCTCAGCTTCTTACTGTGGTATGATGAGTTATTCATTCTTGGCTTTAGTTTATAGGAATAATATCTACCCCAGAGAGTTGTAGTGGAAATTAAATTAATTCATGTGCTTATCTGCATCGTCTCCCCAAGCCCCATTAAATTATAGTAATTTGAAAAAAGGAATAAAACCCAAGGACAAAGAAGAGAAGAGATAAGATTCTACCAAGATTTAGGAAGATAGCAAATTGAAGAATATTAATTCACTAACAGAATAGGAAAACGAAAACTACCCACAGAATGCAAGTGTAAGCTAAGCTATATACAACTCCATAAAGGCTCAGGAATTGTAGGTGCTAAGTACCTCTAGAAGGGATCTAAAATAGGAAGATTGGTTGAAAATCTGTATAAAGCACTAGATCTTGTCCTTTCCTCATTGTGATGGGAGACAGGTTAACTGCTGGAGGAATTGAACCGGCATGGCCCTGGACTCAGAGACAGTAGGCCTATGAGGGCAAAGGTAAAGCAACAATGAAAATAGGGATTCATTGAAGGTATATATCTCTTCTAGGTTCATTCATGACTCGCTCCCTCACCTTCTTCAGGTCTCTGCTTAAAGGTGCCTTCTCTAACTACCCGATTTAAAATTAGAATTCTTCCTAACCTATAGCACTCATTGTCTAACTTCCTGGTTTTATTTTTCTCCATGGCATTTATTGCTACCTATGGAGAAATTTTTTATTATATCTCCTACTAGAGTGTAAATATCACAAAATAAGAGGTTGATCTGTTTCGTTCACTGTAGTATTCCTAGTGCCTAAAATTTTATCTCATATGTGTTTAGTGAATATTTATTGAACTCTTCAGATCCTTTTCCAGAAGGCTAACAGCTAGTCTTGTGTTCTCAGGGAGGATAGTGGAGGATTTATCTCTGGAAAAAAATGACTGGTCCAAGGGAAAAGACATGCAAATATTGATGTTTCGGGGAAGAGACCTCCTTTTAAAAGTCTGGGCTTCTGTGTGATACCTGTATAGTGATATTTAATAGTAAACAAGCCCTGCTCTCTTATAGAATGACCAAACATTCAGAGAAAGCCTCTAACACAACAAAGACCAGAACAAAATGAGAAAGGAAACAAAAATGCATAGAACAAAAGAAAACTTCTAAAAAATCCCTAATACCTCTTACCAGAGAGATGAGACAATATGGCATGTTAAACAAGAACGGGATCTCTTAAAAATAACTTGTTTTAGAGGTAAAGAAATACCTGTTAGAAATGAAAACATGTATGGTAGATATAACATGTATGGTAGATGTAAGTTCAATAGAAAAAAAAGTTTAAGGAATCTCCTAGAAAGTAGCTTGTTCTACTTTAAGATTAAAATTTAGAAATATGAGGGATAAAAAGATTCTTTAAAAAAATCTCAAGAGCAGTACTTAATTAGAAAATGATAGAAAAATGCCTTAAATTTTGAAAAAGAATATCCTAAAATTGTTTTGGGTCGTATTTGCCTACTATATCTTTATTTTTTTTTATTTTGGAACTTTTTGTGTCTTTTATTTTATATAGCTGGAATTTAAAAATCTCATCTGAGGGTATTTGTTTCAGACCTAGAACATTTAGCCTGTCCTTGGTATTTTGGATTTATTTCTATCTTATTTTGTGCTTTCTGTTTGTCTCATCTGACCTCCATTTTATTTTCTCATTCTATTTTTTTCTCTATTAATATAGTAATGATATAATCTGTATGTTCTTTGGTTGCCTTAAAATTTTTTGGTAATGTTATTGAAATAGAATTTGTATACTATACAACTGATATACAACTGACCCATTTAAAGAGTGTACAATCAGGTTTTTTTGTTTTTTTTTTGGCATATCCACAGAGTTCTGCAACTGTTATCAATATTTTTAGAACACGCTCAGGACCCCAAAAAGAAACCCCCATGCCCATTAGCAGTCACTTTCCTCCAAACCTCCCAGCCCTAGGCAACCACGCATCTATTTTCTGCCTTGATGGATTTACCTAATCTGTACATTTACAATAAATGGAATTATACAATATATGAGTGATCTTTTGTGACTGGCTTCTTTCACTTAACATATTTTTAAGGTTCATCCATGTTATAGCTTGTTGCAATACTTCATTCCTTTTTATTGCCAAATAATATTCCATTATCTGAATATACAACATTTTACTTATTCATTCAACAGTTGATGGACATGTAAGTTGTTTCTACTTTTTAACTATTTTGAACAATGCTGCTGTGAACATTGTATATGTTTTTAGGTAGACATGTTTTCATTTCCCTTGGGCACATCTACAAGTGATATTGATAGATCATATGGTATCTCTCTCTGTTTAACCTTTTGAGGAACTGACAAAGTTTTCCAAAGCAGAGGCACCATTTTATATTCCCATCAGCAATGTATGTGGGTTTTAATTCTCTACATTCTTGCCAAAATTTGTCATTGTTGGTCTTTTTATTTATAGTCATCTCAGTGGTGTGAAGTGGTTTTTCATTGTGTTTTTGATTTGCATTTACTTAGTGTCTTTTCATGTGCTTATTAGCCATTTGTATATCTTCTCTGGAGAAATGTCTATTCAAATCCTTTGCTCATTTAAAAAAATGGGTTATTTGTCTATATAATGAGTTCTAAAGGTTCTTTATTCTATATACAAGTTCCTTATCAGATATGATTTGCAAAATTTTTTTTACATTCTGTGGGTTATCTTTTCATGGTTTTGATTGTATCCTTTGAAGCACAAACATTTAATTTCAATAAAGTGTACTTTATCAATTTTTTTCTTGTGCTTTGGTATATCTAAGAAGCCATTGATTGACCTAGGGCCATGAAAATTTAGGCTTATTTTTCTTCTTAGTTTTATGATTTTAACTCATTTGCCTGTAGGTTTATGATCCACTTTAAAGTTAATTTTTGTGTATGATATGAGGAATGAGTCCAACTTCATTCTTTTGCATATAGGTATCCATTGTCCCAACATAATTTATTGAAAAGAGTCCTCTTTCCCCATTGGATTATCTTGGTACTCTTGTCAAAAATCAATTGACCATAATGTATGGGTTTATTTCTTAACTCTCAATTTCATACAATTGATTTATATATCTTCATATACTAATACCACAATGTCCTAATTTGTGGTAAATTTTGAAATTTGTGGTAAGTTGTGAAATCAGATGGTGTGAGTCTTCCAACTTGTCTTTCTTTAAAAAAATTGTTTTGACTCTTCTGAGTCCCTTGAACTCCCATATGAATTTTAGGATCAGCCAGTATGTTTCTACAAGAAAGCCAGATATCATTTTGATAGGTATTGCTTTGAATCTATGAGCCAATTTGGGAAGTATTGCCATTTTAATAATATTAAATTTTCTATGAATATGGGATGCTTTTCTATGTATTCATGTCTTTTTAAATTTCTCTTAGCAGTATTACGTAGTTTTCAGTGTACAAAAGTCATTCATTTCTTAGGTTAAATTGATTCTTATCACTGCTATTATAAATGAAATTGTTTTCTTTCATTTTTGGATTGTTCATTGCAAGTGTATAGAAATACATATGATTTTTATATATTGATCTTGTATTCTGCAGTCTTACTGAACTTGTTTACTAGTTCTTATAGTTTTTTAATGGATTTCTTAGGATTTTGCCCTAGACATTTTTAACATACATACTCAATACATAAAAGTCCATTTTAATCAATATTTCTATCATTCTTTTGAAATAATACAAAAATTTTACAAACCTGTGGCAGGCAGAATACTATTTAGGTCATTTCCCTGGAATCTGTGAATATATCATTTTACATTGAGGAGGAGAATTAAGATTGCTAATCAGCTGACTTTAAAATAAAGAGATTATCCTTGATTTTATATAGGTGGGCCCAGTGCAGTCACAAGTGTCCTTTAAAGAGGGAGGCAGAAGAGCAGGTCAAAGTCTGAGAGAAATTTGAAGATTCTATGTTGCTTGCTGACTTTGAAAATGGAGGAAAACCTGTGAGCCAAGTAATACAGGTGACCTCTAGAAGCTGGAAATGTTATTTAAATATTTCAATGTGAGCACTAGATGAACCATTGCTACTAGATTCATTATTGCTGTAGGCCTTTGCAATGAGCAGAACTAGAATTACATTTTTTTAAGAAAAAGAATCATGTATTTGTATCGAAATTTCTAATTCAAAATTAAGATGATAAGGATTTTTATTTCTTTGATTTTATGTAATTATGTCTTTGTTCTTATAGTGGAAATCTTGGTTCCTAATAACAGTAACCTAACTACCTACTTGCTTTATATAGTATATGTATATAAATATGGGCATATATGGTATTAAAAATAACCCACTATACTACTGACAAAAACTACTAACAATATGATTACTGAATGCTGTTTAAGATTTCTGTTCAGTTCCTGCCCCCCCCCTTTAAAGTATATCCCACCGGAGATTTATAGTCAAATATCTATATTTTAAAGTCACTTGGAACAATTGTTAGTATACCATTAGTTTGTTTCATTTTTTTGTTGGTGATCAATTTTTACAAATTGTTTAACATTTATAAAACAAAAATCAAATTATTTACATGACTCCAAAATTGAAACTATAAAACAATGTATATTGAGAAAAGGATAGGCTGTGTTTTTTTTCTCTAGTATCCTACAGATAATCATTTTCATTAATATTTGTTTAATTCTTCAACTTTTAAAGATATATGTGTATATATTTATATTTCCTCCTTTCTTAGATAAATGACAACATACTTTTCTGCATTACTTTTTTAGATTTAATATATCCTGATCACTCCTTAACAGTATGTAGAGATTTTTCACATTATTTTTTTTTCAGCTGCATAGTGTACTCCACTGTGTGGATATAACACAATTTATTCAACCAATCTCCCTGTTGATGGACATTTAGTTCTTTCCATGTTTTTTTTTTTTTTATTTCAAATAGTGCTAAAATGAATAAACTAATGCATATGTTATTTCGTATTTGGCAGAGGGTGGTGAGTGGGAGCTGCTTTTAATTGTCTAATGTTATGCAGTTTAACTATAATATAGTAATTTTCTTAAGATTTTGTGGTTGCTTAGGCTTCATGAATCTGTTCGAAGTTTCAGTTCTGGAAATGTCAACTAATTCTCTTCAAATATTAACCATTAACCTTTATTCATTCTCTGATTTCTTATTGGAACTGTGAATTGACTTATTTAAGACCTCTCTCCTTCGTATCTCTATCTTCTTTCATATTCATTTATTGTTTCTGTGTTGTTCTATCTGATGTATTCAGTCTGTGAAGTCTTTATCCTTCTGTTTCTTCACATGATTTATGATTTTTGACCAGGAGGTGGACATTTTGTTTTGGGACTTTATCTGTGAGAGTTCTTGGTCCTAGAATGAAGGTTGATTTCTTCAGAGAGAATTTGCCTTTGCTTATATTGGAGTCTTAAGGGCACTATGAGTCTGGGTCAACTTGAAACTAAATTCTCAACTCAGATCTTTCTGGAATATGTAAGAGTATGAATTTAGCTAAAATCAGTTTGAGAGCTGTCTTTTGGTTACAATTTCATTGGAGAAGGATTTTTTTGTTTTTATTCTCCCTCCCACTCAATGCCAAGTATCAAGAGCAGAGTGTTAATTATATTTTATCCTTTCACTGATGATATAATCCTTTCAGATCCCAGCTCCTCACTAAGGCTCCCCTTCTTGGGCTTTGTGTACTGTTCTGCATGCTCTAGGAAATTCCAAAAACTTTAGGTTCAGTTAGTTGGCAAATGCCATCAAGGTAAAAGCCAGCTTTCATAGGCTGAATGCCTCCCTGGGTTCCCATGTTCACTTAATTTTTGGCCTTAATATTCCATATTCCTTACTTTCTTGCCAGCTCATATATGCATTTAAGAAGAATAACTATGTATAATTATAATCTACAAGACTATGTATGTAAAGTATTAAAATACAATCTTATATGTTATATATTTATTTTTATATATTCATGTTTTTATGCACACATCTATATAATTTTAGTCAACATTTCCAAAGTTGGATCTCTCAAGGTACCTAATTACCATTGATGGAAACATTCCCTGACATAAAATTTCTATTTGTAAGAAAACTGCCAGTAAGTTGTGAAGATGACATAACAGCATTTTATGACATGCAGAGTTTCAAAATTAATCTCCCTTTCTCAAGAAGCTATCAGAATAAGAGAATGCATCAAGAAAATTATGGGATTTGGGAATCAGGGATTCAACACAGGAGAAAGGCAAGAGGAATTCCCAAGATGATGGTGAAATGACAGCAATTCATCATATGCAAAGAGCAGGCAGTCCTATTTGGAGCAGATGAAGGTATCAGGATTGGAAGTTTCCAAGGAACAAACGGACCTGATAGATTATTTAATGTGATTGGCCATGTTAAGAAAAGTTTTACAGATTTTTCAAAGATTTTTTAAATTGTGAAATATTTTACACACACAGAAAAGTATGTAAAATGTATGTACAATTCAAAGAAAAATAAATTTCCACATATTCACCACCTACCTTCTGAAATAGAACATTTTTAGCACTTCATAAAAAGCCCATTTACCTCTTCCCATGAGCACCTCCATGCACCATAGTCTTGAATTGCATGTTTATCATTCCCTTGCTTTTCTTAATTGTTTTCCTACCTATCCATGTATCCATAAAAAAGTTATTTAGTTTTGCCTGTTTTTGAACTTTATTGTAGGTGGAATCTTACTGCATTTGTTCTTCTATGCTTATTTCTCTAAATATTTCTGAGATAGATTTGTGTTACTGCATGTGATTCCAGCACATCCATTTTCACTGCCATGCCATATTCAGTTGTTGGAATATATCACAATTTATCCACTGGTGATGGACATTTAGCTTCTTTGTTATTCTTTGCTTTTATGGAAATGCTTCTGTGATCATTTTGTGTGTATCTTAGTGCCTATGTACAGATATTTCTCTGTGAAGTAAAAGTACTAGATTGAAGGACACCTGTTTTTACCAAGTGATGCCTCACTATTTTCCAAACATTATTTCTCATTTACACTCCCACTAGCAGTGGGTGACAATTCTATCATCCAGATCCTCATCAATACCTGATAATGTCTGGCTTCTTATATTTTGTCAATATAATGGGTATGAAATGATAACTTACTGTGATTTAAAATTTTATATCTCTGTGATTGAGTTGGGAACCTTTTCATATGTTTATGGGCTATTTTGTGAAATGCCTATTAATGTCTTTTGCCTATAAAAAGGTTTTGGGAAACATTGAGTTTCCCAATAAAAGGCTAAGTAAACAAAATAAAAGACAGTTATTCAAGAGAAAAGTAAGAAGTTGTTCAAGAAGGAATGTAATCAATATACCATGTGGCTCAGCTGTGAACAGTACTTCTGTAATAATGAACATTTATGAAATTATGTTTGGTATTCTTACCTGATACCAAACTATACAAGAAAGTTATACTAATCAAAACAGCATGGTACTGGCATAAAAGCGCAGATCAGTTGAACAGAATAGAGAGTCCAGAAATAAATCCACATGTATATGATCAATTAGTATATGATAAAAGAAGCAAGAATATACAATGGGGTAATGACAGCCGCTTCAATAAAATGGTGTTGGGAAAACCGGACAGATACATACAAAAAAAAATTTTAAAAAGACCACTTTCTTATTCCATATACAAAAATAACTCAAAATGGATTAAAGATAAATGTAAGGCCTGAAACCATAAAACTAAAAGAAAACATGGGTAGTAAACCTTGACATTGCTCTCAGCCAGTATTTTTTGGTGTATGTCTTTTCAGGAAAGGGAAACAAAAATAAACAAACAAATGAGACTATATCAAACTATAGTTTTAACAAAAAGTTTTAATTTTGATGAAGTCTAATTCCTTTTATCATTTCTGCTTTTGTGTCGTATTTAAGAGATTGTTGCCTAACCCAGGGTCACAGATTTACTCCTGTGTTTTCTTCTGAGAGTTTTACATTTGAGCTCTTACATTTAGGTTTATGATAAACTTTGATTTAATTATGAATGTAATGTGAGAAAGGGGCCCAGGTTCATACTTCTACATATGAATATCTAGTTGTCCTAACACCATTTGTTGGAAAGACTGTTCTTTCTCCCAGTGAATTTTCTTGGCCCTTTGTTGAAAATATATTGACTGCAAGAGTTAAGAGTTTATTTCTGGACTCTCAATTCTATTTGATAAATCTATGTGTCTAATCTCATGCTTGTACCACAGCCTTGATTAATGTAGTTTTGTAGTGTTCCATTTACTTTTATTGGAAACTAGGATTCAGTAAGGAGGATTCTGTTTATTTGCCTCAGAACCTAATAATAATAATAATAATAATAATAATAATAATAATAATAATAGTAGTAGTAGTAATTTACTGAGACACCAAGTTAAGTGCTTATGCATATTAGCTCATTTCATGCTGTCAGCAGATAATCAGTGTGCCAGGCTCTGAGAGTATACTGATGAACAAATGGAGAGTGATCTTGCTCTCATGGATCTCACCTTAGTACCAAGTTAGGTTGAGTGACTGGAGGAAAATAACAAATACAGGAACAAAGTAATTTCAGAAGTGATTTCTTCTAGGATAAAAATAGCACAGGCTAATTTGAGAGTAACCAAAGAATAAGAAGGCTACTTTAATACCCATAACAACCCCTAAACAGTTGGCAGTATCACCCTGTCTGACATGAAGAAACCCAGGCTTAGAGAAGTTAAGTGACTTTCCCAAGGTCATATAATTAATAAAGGCAAAACTGGGTTATGAAAACAAATCTTTAGTTGGTAGGAAATAGAAAATCAATTTAGTAAGTATTAAGTGTTTAGTATCTCTTCCTTTCTCTTTAAAAAAATTTTTCTGCTGGAAATAGGAAATAGGTTGCTAAGGTCAAAATATAGACCAGGGGTTCTTAATTTGGGATTCATAAATGGATTTCCTGAAGCCAGTGGGATTGTATGCAAAATATTTACGTGTCCATTTTTTTTTTTTCAGAGTGAAGGTTCGTAGTGCTCATCAGATTCTGAGCAGGGTCTATGATAATAGCAAAGGGTCCATAAACCCATTTGATTCATGTGATTTAGACAGATGCTATTTTCTTGTTGTCTCTCACAGCACACCATTTTGTTACCTCTCTGCGAGACTCCTTTCTCTGGTAGCAGATGTGGCAGGAAATTATGCATTTATTTTGTTAGGTTTGAAGTAAACTTTTTTCTGACATAAAAAATCTATATACATTTACTTCCCAAAGTAGATATTTATTTATGAATTGTAGGCCTTAATAATTCACCTCCATTAGTTTCAGAACTTTAGAATTGACTTTGATTCTAGTTTTTCATGTCTTGAACATTCCTTAGATTTGTTGATTGCCTTTTTGAAAGGTCTTCCTGTGTGTTCCTTCTCAACACCCATCTTCTCCTACTGAGTTATTACAAGATTTTTTTTTCCAGAATCAAGTCCATCTTATGTACCTTTCAACACATTGATCTTTCTAAAATACTTTAATCTGTACATTTTATTGGATCCTCATTTTCTGCAATACCATTTATACCCTATCTGACTTTTGGGACCCTAACACAAATAACAGAAAAAGGTCATTTATATTTCCCACTTTATTATATCTAATATTCATTTTACATTACCTGCTTTAAGCTGTATCAGCTACTTTCAGTTTTTCAGAACTGCTGTACTTATTCATACCTTGGTACAGTTAGCTCTATTTTAAAATTTTTGTTTTTTATCAGTGTTCCCTATGTCAGGCACATACTGGGTCCTTATTTGTGCCCTTCTTTCTGCCTAAAATGTCTTCTTTATTTCTCCCTGTTTATATCAGTCCAAATTCTGTCTGTCTTTCAATGCCTAGCTTAAATGTTATTTTTTTTCTTTGAAGCCTGTCTGTATTTCCCAACTGAAAATAGTCTTTCTTCCGTTGAGCATTCACAGCTCTTTAACTATACCTCTTAGGTTATTTAACTGTATATTATGTTAGATATTTATGTATTTGACCTTAGCCTCTTGAGAACAGGAGCATTATCTTGCTAGTACATAAAGATTAATGTAAGGTCCTTGCTGTCTACTTCATATCTAACATTGGTTGCAAAACTACCTGAAGTTGCGGAGTGTATAAATAATTACGTGTTTAAATGAAGATGTTAATAGCATGTCAGAAAAATCTCTGGGATTAGGAGCAACCTTTGGATGCATAGATTATTGTTGGCTTTTTTACCAAATGGAAATTATTCATATGTTAGTATAAGTCAGGTAGTCCCTGGAACTTTTTTTTTAATGAGGGAATTAGAAGTGGAGAGTATTCTCCTAGGAATAATTTGTTTATAGGAATTAATTGTTCTTTAACTGGTGCTTAGCCAACTAGGAAAGTTCCTATGGCCTTGACAAAGTCAGTCAAAGCTGTTACCGCTGGAGTGATTGTGAAATCCGTCATCACCCAGCAGCATGGGGCATGGGGTTCTCGGTTGTTCCCCACCACGCAATAAAGAATTACAGGTCAGGGAGATTTAGAAGTAAGATTTATTGATAGTACATTTTGAAAGAGATGGAACAAACTAAAGAAGGCTGCGTCCCTATGGAATTTGGGAGGTGAAAAGATAAAAGACAGAGAACACTCCAAGGGAAGAGTGGATTTTCAGCAAAGAAAGCTGCAACAGTGCAGAAGTGGGAAGGTCTATATTATATTAGGGCCATGATGGATGGTTACAAAGGCATTCCTAGGTGAATAGCACATGAGGGCATTTTGATTAACATTTGGCTGTTATATAACACTCTACCTACTGTGCATGTGGTTGGTTACCTAGAATTCAGTCTGTTATAAGTAGAATCATGAACTTCCAGGCATAGGCATGATATTATAATGATGGTGTGATGGGGCTGAGGTTATGGGCAGGTTAGGGTAGTACTTTCTGTGCAAGCCTTTGTGGCTGATTAAGCCAGCAGCTTTTTTGGCTTTTGTGCCCTAGGATTTGAGTTAATTTATAACCCTAAAGGGGCTGGTGTTTCTGGGAGGTCCTTAAGGAAGGTCTTCAAAGGAGGTGTCTATGGTTACAGAGCTGGGTCTTTGCTCCCATTGCTCATATCTGTCTAACTACTTACCATTCCCCACCCCCCAAGTATTAGGGACCATAATTATTGGGATTGAGGGGCAATAATTGCTGTAGCTACTTCAGGCCAAGAAGAGGCAAAGGTGGAGGATTGGGTCCCCTACACTTGCTCTCTGACAACTGGAGGCAAAAGTTGTCGATGCTCATCCAAGGGTCCTCAGTATGATATAAGATCTGTTGACTGGATTGGGCTATATCTCTCTTGAAGGACCATTTGGAGATGAACTGCTTGGACTCTGGAAGAAAAATTGAACAAGGCGATTTAGAAGTGATAGTCCTAGGAGGAGGAGAATAAAAAGTAAGATTAAGAGAAAAACAAGCATCAGGAGAAGGGATTGTATAGATGTGGAAACTTAGCCTGGTTGGTTGATATAGAAACAGCATTTTTCTTTGAGATAAATGCATGTTCCCCTTTGTTCTGCTGTCAAAATCCAACAAGACTCTTCAATTTTGAAGTACTACACCAGCTAAGGAATCCAATTGTAGCCATATTTAGATCCTCAAAAGGAAAACTTTTCAGATAACATACCCTAAAGCCTTATTACTTTTCAGAAGCATAAATGAGAGAGAGAGAGAGAGAGAGAGAGAGAGAGAGAGAGAGAGAAGGAGAAAAGAGAATCTGAGAATTATTGTTGGAGTAAAGAGCAGAGGCTTTGAAGAGTGATGGAGCTAGATTTGAATCCTCATTATTGCTAGTTAGTAGCTTTATAACCTTGGGCAAGTTACTTTATATCTCTATATCTGTTTTTTATCTGCAAATTCAGCAGAAAAATAACTTAAAATTTCATGAGGATTAAATGGAATCATGCCTGTAAATTACTTGGAGCAGTAACTCACTATTGTGTACAGTACATGTTAGGTATTATTACTATGATGATATCCTAGGTCCAGACATCAAAAATCTATTCATGTACTACACCCTTAAAATCCATTATAACATGTTTGGCATGCCATGTAATGGTTGGTAAGCTTGAAATTATATGCGTAGGTGACTGATTTGTAAGTGACTGATGAGTAGGTAGGTTTAAGAATTCTGCTTTTAGTTTTCCAGTAGAAATTCAAGTGCAACCAGCAAATGAAAAAAAAAAAAAAAAAAAACAGGTTGAGGCTGAAATTGTAGTTTACATCCACAGAGGCAGTTTTTCTACTAGAACATAGGATTACTCATTCCCTGAGCAACTACCAAATGCCAGATGTATTAGATTAAAAAAAAAAAAAGTTACATTATTTAGTCACTACAACCCAAGGCAGGAGTTTAAATAATTTGAATTTGCCCAAGCTCACACTATGTTGGAAATTTGCAGGGAATATTTGGGAAATAGTAGGAACTGTGAGGAATTTGAACTCTTCTCACATTCCAAATCATATACTCTACCTTTGTATTCCTAGGACCTCTCTCTCTCTCAACTTTAGGAACTGTAAAAATTAGTGCCTGGGCCATACCTCAGACCATTTAAATCAATGTTAGAAGTGAGACTCATGCATCAGTACTTTTAAAAATTCTTCAGGTGATTTTATTGTTACATGGATTGTGAACTACTGACCTCAATTCTTAGAAGAGAGTAGATAATCAGTAAATGTTTGACTATTGAAAGAATACATACCTGACTGTGCAGCTACTCTATTGTAATTCTTTTCGGTATTATAGTCAATCTAGAGTGCTTTTGTATTAACTTAAGTCTTTAAAGCAGTCTTTGTATTATACTTTGTACATTCAGCCCCACAGCATATACAGGAAGATGTCTGGGCAGGAGGTAGTGTTTTGCTGCTCATAAAATTCTGAATTTCCCCCATTACTGGGAAGAATAGGTGTGGAAATAGGGGAAGACTCGGGGTTTCTTTCTTATGTCCCATCCAGAGTTGAAGACATAGGTTGTAAATAGACATTTATTTGTTATTTTTGTTTTAAAATAATTTTATTTTTTAAAAAACACCTGGTTCAAAAATCAAAAGATAGAGATATGCATTAAAAATTGCCCGTCTCATCTGCCAGAGAAATTCTAAACATGTATAAATAATTATATTTATACATATTTCTCATTTTTACCCAAATAGTAGTATGTGCATCATATTTGTTTGTTTGCTTAACCATGTTATATTATCCGTGTGTAAAGAATTTTATCATGTTATAAATGTTTTCTTCTTCTTACAGCTAAATATTATTTCTCTATGTACCATTCACCTATTGATGGGTATTTAGGTTGTTTCCAACTTCTCTGTATTACAAATGATGCTACATTGAATAGAGAAGTCATTTTACTTCTGTGTGAGCATATATTTAGATAAATTCTTAGAAATATAAGGTATTGGTATTGGCAATTTGCCTTCTATAAAGGTTGTATATTTATTGGTTGGGAAATGACAAGCATGAAGTAATGTAAGGGATTAAAGGTATGAAGAGATAATAATGATCAAAGATTATTATAGCAGGAATGATACTAAAGTAGATTGAAAGGGTAGGAATGAGCCTAAAGCCAAGAACGAGAGAGAACTAGCAGGTTTTGTGGTGTGTATATACACAATACATTTATGATTAAAAGAGACTAATGAATTTCCTAAAATCCTAAACTTTTTTACTTTTAAATCTATATTTCAACCTTTAGAAACACATTTTTAATATGATGCTTTGTGTATGAAAACTCTTCATACCTTTAAGAGAAAACACCCTTACTATTTTCATTTCAGATTTACATTTAGCATTTGTTTGATCAAGATTTTATCTTCTTGTGCATAACTTTTTTAACTTAATCTCTCTCTTTATTTCCTTAGCCCTGGAAGAAAACGGGACTTTTCCCCTGTTTCTTGGAGCCAATACTTTGAGTCCATGGAAGATGTAGAAGTAGAGAATGAAACTGGCAAGGATATATCCTTTGCAAAATGGTTTATTCTTTAGTAAGCTTATGATGTTGTAAGCTACAAGACATGTAGTTCCTAAAATGTTATTTATTTCTATTGTTTATTTCATTTTTATTCTCTATCTGTTTGTCATACAGCATGGAATATTACCGTAAGTCTATGCCAATATCTTCCTTGGTTACAATTGTCTAATGCATGAGAATTAAATTTCTGAAACGGATACACCTCTTAAGAGCCCAGGGGAAAGTTTCATGAGTCAAGTGAGTGAACTGGTTTTTAGCTTCTAGAAACCAAGGACTGTATCCTCATTGGTATGAAGGGAATAACTTTTTTTTCCATTGGAAAAATGGTCATACTGAGTCCATGCTTCAAAAACAGAGATTTGATGTCTCAAAAATTTCTATTTAAGTGTCTTAAGTCTGGAAGTATGTAACTTTGTATGTAGATGGATACTGCCTGAGTTTTCTAATCAGCATTATTGTGACTAATCAAACATGTCAGTGAACAAAAGTTCAGATATGTTGTCTTTAACTATTCATACACTTTTCGAGTTTACAAGAGTGGTTCAGAGGGTCCAGTCCTACTCCTTCTACATGGAGGAGGCCATTCTGCCCTGTCCTGGGCTGTGTTCACGGTAAGTAACTAGTTGATAGTAGAAGTTGATGTAAGCATAATCATTGTTTACTTCTGAGTGAATTTAACTACCCTGACTTTTTTGTCTGTGCTCACTCATATGGCTTGATATAAGAATGTTAGTGATGTGAGTCAATTTTAAATTTGTCATGGTAGGCCTAAGATTTCCTGTTCTTTTAACTAGAGTTTTGCAACTGGGGTGGGCTTCAGTACATGAATTCTTCAGTTTATAAAATGTTTGTGTATATATCATTGGGGTAAGGTAGATAGAATCTGTGCCTTGTCAAAAGTGGCATCTGTATCTCAGTAATCTTAGTGGCTAAGTGGACATATTCCATTCAGGTGCTTTAGATAGAGATAATGTCTGTCCTTTATTTATCTCCGTCATAGAGCCTATTGTACTTTACACATGAAGATGTCCCATAAATATTTGAAAATTTTTTCTTTTTACTTTTGAAATAATGCTTTATATTTTAATGTCACTTTGAGCTACTAGAAAGTAGTAGGGACATTAAATAGGTAAAAAAACCAGGTGAAATTAACTTTAATATATATTTATTTAATTTATTTAATTATTGTTCCCAAAATTTCAACAAGGAATTAATATAAAAATTGCTGTTGAAATATTTCACATTATTTTTCTATATATGCCTTTGAAATTCAGTGTGTATTTTATACCTAGAGCACATCTCAGTTTGAACTAGCCACATTCCAAGTCTGTTGTGGCATAGCTTTAGTCACTGACATTCCTCAGCTCAGTTGTAAGCTTTTTTAGAGACAAAAATTATGGTTTATTTATAACTGGCACACAATATATTTTCAAGGAATTGTTTTTAAATTAAGTTTATTAGGGTAACATTGGTTAATACAATTATATAATTTTCAGGTGTATATTATAATTTACCATTTGTATATTCTATTGCTGTGTTTACCACCCAAAGTCCAGTTTCCTTCAGCTACCATATATTTGATCCCCTTTACCCATTTCGCCCTTCCCCTCCCCCCTTATATTTGACCCCCTTTACCCCATTTAACGACCCCCTCCTCAACCATCCCCTACCCTCTGATAACTACTAATCTGTAGTCCATGTCAATGAATCTCTATTTGTCCTGTTCATTTGTTGCTTTTAGGTTTATATCCCACTTTTTCTGTCTGGCTTATTTCACTTAGCATGATTATCTTGAGGTCCATCCATGTTGCTGCAAATGGCAATATTTCGTCTCTTCTTACTGCTGAGTAATATCCCATTGTATAGATGTACCACAGCTTCTTTTGCCAATCATATATTGTAGGCTACTTTGGTTGCTTCCATGTCCTGGCCACTGTGAATAATGCTGCTATGAACATCAGTGTGCACATATCTTTTTGGATATGGGGTTTTCAAGTCTTTGGGATAAATAACCTGTAGGGATGGCTGGATCATATGGTAAATAAATTCTTAGTTTTTTCAGGAACCTCCATACTCTTTTCCATAGTAGCTGTACCAATTTGCAGTCCTACCAGCAGTGTATGAGGGTTCCTTTTTCTCCACATCCTCTCCAGCATTTGTTATTACTTGTCCTGTTGATTAAAGCTATTCTAACAGATGTGAGATGCTATCTCATTGTGGTTTTGATTTGCATTTCCCTAATAGCAAGCGATATTGAGCATCTTTTCAAATATCTGTTGGCCATTTGTATGTCCTCTAGGAAGAAGTGTCTGTTTAGGTCCTCTGCCCATTTTTTGAATCATTTGTTTTTTGGATCATTTGTTTTTTTGTTGTTACTGAGTTGTATGAGTTTTATATATTTTGGATATTAGGCCCTTATCGGAGGTGGTGCTTATAGATATATCTTCCCATTTGGATGGTTCTCTCTTTACCTTATTGACTGTTTCCTTTGCTGAACAGAAGCTTTTTAGTTTGTTGTAGTCGCATTCATTTATTTTAGCTTTTGCTTTCCTTGCCATTGAGGTCAAATTTATAAAATTCTCTTTAAGTCCAAAGTCCTTGAGTTTCCTACCTATGTTTTCTTCTATGTGTCTTATTGTTTCAGGTCTTGCAGTCAGGACTTTAATCCATTTAGAGATAATTTTGGTGTGTGTTGATAGACAACAGTCAAGTTTTATTCTTGTGCAGGTGGCTTTCCAGTTTTCCCAGCACCATTTATTGAAGAAGCTTTCCTTTCTCCACTCTATGTTTTTGGCTTTTTTTGTCGAAAATTATTTACCCATATAAATATGGGTTTATTTCTGGGCTCTCGATTCTGTTCCACTGGTTCGTGTGTCAGTTTTTCTGCCAATACCAAACCATTTGATTACTGTCACATTGTAGTATAACTTGAAGTCAGGCAGAGTGATATTCAATGAATGTTTTTGAATGAACAAATAACAGCAACATGTTCCTAATGTAGCAGCTATAGTAGTGATTTACTCTGGTTGCCTTGAACCAAGGTCAGAACCAGCAGAATGGCTCATGTATCATGACTTGCCTGGCTCTGCTCTAAGCTAATACACTATCACTGGGCAATTAACATGTTGGAGACATGGAAGGAAAGAGATCTGTGACTGTGGAGAGTAAAGAGGCACTTTCTTAATTGACACATCACATTCACATAGCTGTATTGAAAGTTGCTAGGGATAGTGACTCCAGGCTCTGCTTGATAAGAAATTTGTCAGAAAGTAGTCTGTGGCTAGGAAAAGTTTTATTCCAAGGATAGTACTTAATTGGTTACAAGATTTTGTAAAATTTGATGAGAATTACATATGTAGGCCAGAGGTAACCTTACTATGTTCTTTGAACTTTTGAGCAGCTCCCTACTACTCTAGGGTAAAATCCGAACTAATGTTATCTATTTGAGCATTCAGAGTCCTTAAAGATGAGGGATTGAAGTAGAGGTAAAATAGACTTTCCAGGAAACAACTATTGCTTTTGACGCTAAGGGAAGGAACTGTAAAGTGGGAGTTGGAAGATGTGATTTTCAGTCCTGATTTTACTAGTATTAGTATTAGTTATATCCTTGAAAAAGCTACTTAAGCCCTTGAGCAAGCCACATTATCCTTTCTTCTCTAAATACAGTCTCCTTACACTTTAAGATTTCTCAAAGATTATATAAAATATAGATATGAAAACTGTAAGTTATAAATCCTTGTACAAATATTTTTATAATAAGCTATTTTTGACATGTACTGATATTAAGTATTTTAATTTCATATGTATGAACAATGAAATAACATGAAAAGTGCCTGACTGACATAGAAGAGATACTGATAAATAGCTGCTGTCATTACTATACTTGTTATCATTGTAGAGAATATCTCTAGTTCTACTTTTACCAAAGTATATTCTATGGATTACAAATTCTACCAGAGATTAATGAAATAGGGATTTTGTGATTAAATGAGTTTGAGAAATATTATACATAATATTCTTCACTTATCTCTCCTTTGGAAATTTGCCTACATATTAGTGTATCATTAAAGCCTTTAGGATGATATTCTAAAGATCTAATTTCAACTGTCTTCCAAATGTATTTGACTACTCGGTTTTTTTTTTCTAAAACATCTGTTAGCATCCCACATTTTGTGGAAACTTTTTTGTAGATAGATCATTATGTCTCAGTTGCTTACCTGCTTTACTTGTATAATCAAGGGAATTCCCTATTACTCAATTAACTTAATAGCTTGGACTTTGGCTGGTGAAATTTACCTGCCCTTTTTTGTTGTTGTTATTCCTGACAGTGTAGCAGCCTACTGAACGAGTTTATATGTGACTGTGCTTTGAAAATGAAAGTGGCTACATAAACGTTAATGCTCTAGCAATTGACTTGACTCCAGAACTCGTATATCCTTAAGCACTGGAACATGTCTGGGGATCCAGAAGGCAGTTCTGACAAACAGCAGGAATAAACTTAAACACCTTATAATCATAAGAGGCAGAATTTCCCTTAGCCTTTTATCCAGATGATAATTGGTAAAATAAGGCTGAAAAATAGAAGCAGAAAGACATTAGCATAGCAGGAGGATGAGTATATTAACAGCCAAAGGAAGAGGTGAACAACTGTGATTGATTTTTATGATGCTAGATTATGAGATCCCTGATATCAGGAACTACACCTTGTTCACTCTTATATGTCTGGCACACAGGGCCTAACTTGGAATTGATGCTCATTAGTTCTTCCTTGAATAAGTTAATGACAATCCTGAACAATTAAGAAAAGGTTAAATTTTGTTCATTGTATTCTGTTTAAGAAGGCAGAAAAGTATATAATTATCCTAAAGTCTTTATCAAATGACAGTAAGTCATTTACATGTGGCTGATACATAAAGAAGTATATAATACCATGGTTAGAAAAATCCCAAACTCCAGGAGCCTCAAGGCCAAAGGACGTGAGGAGACAGTTCATGGAGAATAAACAGACATGAGGATGTTCACTTTCGCTAATAATCAGATATGATTCATGGGAGGTATCATTTTTTTATATACAAATTAATATTTTTCAAAGCTAATCTTCAGTGTTGGCAAAGGTACTAGAGAATAAATACTTTCAAAAATTGCTGATGGCATTGTAAATAGAGCCCTTTTGGAAAGCAATTTAGCACTGTGATTGAATTATCAAAATATACCATCAACACAGAACTTATACTCCTACTTCTAAGAATCTGTTCTAAGGAAAAATACCAAATATAGGAAAAGCTATTTGTCTAAAATTAGCAATCTCAATGTCTAATAATAAATAAATGGTTAAATAAACTGGATGTACCTATGAGAAAGAATATTTTACAACCTTTTAAAACAATTCTGATGGACACCGTAGAAGAAAGCTTTTTTCCTATTTTTCTAATTTCTAGGTTTTCTTTCATTTGTATATTTATTACTTTCCTAACTTTATGATTTTTTTTCTTTAAAGGAAACTATTTTTAAAGGAAAATTTTTTTTTAATCTAAAGGTTGTACTCAAAGGTTCTATTCAATTCTGGATCCCACAAGTTAAAGGAAGATTGGCAAACTGGAACTTGTCCAGAAAAGAGCAGCCAGGATTTGAGTACTTGAAACTATAGCATTCAAAGAACGTTGAAGGAACTGAAAATATTTGGCCTAAGGAAAGGAAAGACTTGGGTTACCTAATACTTGCTTTCAACTGTAGTATTAATCTTTTAAAGCTACATCTTTTAAACATCTACTGTGTGCCAGGTACTGTGCTAAGTGCTTACCTACACTATCCCTTTTAATCCTTTCTGTATTTCTCTGAGGTTAGGCTGATGAGAACATTAAAATATGGAGAAATAACATAGCCACTCATAGTACCAAAACTCAAACCTAACTCTGCCTCCAGTGTACATGTTTCTCTGAAGACTCGTTCTGTATTGCCTAAGAGTAGAGACTCAGGGCAAAAACCCTAGAGACATTTTTAACACAAATAAGGCAACAGCTTCTAAAATTAGGACTAGCTGAAAGTGGCCCTGGCCCTCTGCAAAGGAAAAATGAGCACCATTTTGGTAGTGTACCAGCACAGTGCATATTGTAGGATTTAATTGTGAGCATATCCTTCCCAGTTCCTTATCCATTTTGTAAACTCCCTGGACCTGAGTAGAACCCCTTTTGCATCTAAATATTTTGTGGGTTTTTTGGGGCATACTCCAGAGATTTACCTAAAGAAGTCTTATTACCTGTCAAGAGAAAGCATTTCTACTTTGGCTTTAGTAACAGGAAAAAAAATATATGTGTGTGTGTATTTATATATATAATCATTTTTATAGAACTGTCAAAGAATTATAGCTAATAGAGGGAAATTTTATGGTGTTTTAAAGAGTCAGCTTTAGATTTCTAGAAAATTAATTTTTCAGAATTCTTTATTCCTTGGCTATAGCCAGCAAATTAGTTATTACTGAAGTTGTTGCTATAATAATCAAGTTGATCATATATAGTGGATAACATAATATTTAGGGCTTCTATAGGCCTCTCCATCAGCAAGTACTGGGTATAACAGACTGGCCTAATTGCTGCAGGAGAATCCAGAACTAAGCAGAAATTGAAGTTTGGCTGAGAGAGGATGGAAGCGGTGGGAACTCATTAACAACACATGCAGCCTCAGCAGGCTAGATTTTGCCAGCCTGCAGGTGTTTTCAGCTTTGGTTCCTCTAAGGGACCTGGGACAGAACAAGTGTGAATTGGTGGAAACCAAGAATTTAATCCGAAATGGCTGCTGATTCCTGTTGTTTCTTCTGGTTAATTCAGTTCATGGTAGCAAATATTTACTGAGTATATTCTATATTTCAGGTTTTGTGCTGGGTTACTCAAGGTAAGAAAATGAGAATTTACTCTTTAACAAGATCAGTTAATCAGCAAATACTTGTTCAGCTCCTACTTTGTACCAGGCATTATGCTAGATGCTATGGATACAGTGGAGAATTAAACATATTTGCTATCTTGTTCATTTGATGTTTTAAGTCTAATAGGGAAGATAGGAAAATGGAGATGGCACCTGCATACAAACAATACAGCAAAAATTTCAAGAATCTTTCATCTCAAACATATTGAGGTTTGAATTTCAAAACAGCTTAATCTATCAAGCTTTAGTTTCTTAATCTGTAAAATGGGTATAATACCACCTAGTTAATAGGGTGATTGTGAGAATAAACAAAATATGTATGGTTCCCGATAAAGGGCTTGACTCAAGCACTCAGTTTTAGATGAGTTTACAGCATCTATATATAAGGTACAGAAGTAACAGAGGAGGATATATAAACTTATAAACATGGGTTTATTTTGCTATTAATGAGGAAAATATAAAGTAAAATAAAAGAATACCACTTTTTTTACTTATCAAATTAGCCAAAATTGTAAAATTTGAGGATATCATGTGTCTATGAGGATACCTGTTTTTTCACACCTTTACTGATACTTGATTTACCTCTCAGAACCTGTTTTGTCAGCTACAAAAATTGGGCTAATATTTTCCCAGCCTACTTCTCATGTAGATAATGTAAGATAACAAAGTGACACACACAAAAAATGTTATCACCCAGATTTTACTTCCATTCTTGTGTTTTACACCCTACTCTAGGGCTTGGCTGGATTTTGGTTGTACATTAGAATCACCTGGGGAACTCAAAAATGTATACATAGCCTGGACCTTCCCCTGATCACTTAAGTCAGAATTGCTGGTGGATAGTATTTCCCAAAGCTTCTAATGTGATTTCTTTATGTAGTCAGGGTTGAGAACCATCTGGAGTCAGGCTGCTTGGATTTTAACCTTGGCTTCACCACTTATGAACACTTATTAGCTGTTTGGCCCTGGGCAAGTTACTTAATCTCTGTAAAATGTCCTCACCTAACAGGATGAAAAGTATGTCTGAATAAGAGAGTAGTGAGGAGAAAGTTAGATAATTTATTTGAAGCACTTAGATTGATGCTGACACATATTATGATTTGATAAATATTAAACACTACTGCTATTGCTGTTGATATTGCTAACGCTATGATTCTCTTGACAAAATGGAAAAGTCTATTTTTTAAATAGCTGCTTTTCACACAACCATTCTAGACGTGGCAAAGTTATACTCATTGAGAAAAATCTGGAGTGGCTAGCATAGACATGCTCTGACACTTCTGTTATCTCTAAAATGTGCTGCTCTGTGAATTTACTTGGCTCATTTATTGTTTTCTTGTCTTCCTCTGCCACATAGAATATAAACATCATGAGAGCAGAAACATTGCCTGTCTTTTTCATACTGTAACCCCATTACTAACTGGTGCCAGATATTTAGCAGATGTAGTTTAGAAAGATTTGTTAAATAAGTGAATGAAAAATTTGTTTTAATATTTTCAGTGTCTTCTGACAGACACATAAAATTGTAAATTATTGCTTTTAAGTTAAAATTGGAATTGACAGTTCCTGCCTTAAATGAATACTTTGTTGCTGTCTTGTGGATTTGTTTTACATTTTTTTTTTAATGTACAGCAGTCAAGCAAATTTGACACTATCTTTGTCATTTAATTTTATTTCCAAAGCAGGCTTATTTTTTGACATTGAAAGCTTTACTACCACCATAATGTATTAAATAATTCCTATAAATGAGCTCTCAGGAACACATAATAACATACAGTAGAATTTCAGTCCATTGTTCTTTTTAAAGCTATTTATTAGTTAGAGTAGAAACAGAATTGATTTTCTAGGTGATTTTTAAAATGTGATTAAATTAGTAATGGTGAACTATCTGAAAAAGAAATAAAAAAATGAACTTATTTACAATAACATCATAAAAAGAAAATACTTAGAAATAAATTTAACCAAGGAGGTGACAGATCTGTACACTGAAAATTTTAAGACATTGCTGAAAAAAATTGAAGAAGACACAAATAAATAAAAAGATATTCCATGTTCATGAATCAGAAGAATTAATATTGTTAAAATGTTCGTACTACCCTAAACCATCTGTAGATTTGATGCAGTCCTTATCAAAATTTCAATGACATTGTTCACAGAAATAGGAAAAAACAATCCTAAAATTCGTGTGGAACAACAAAAGACCTCAGATACCCAAAGCAATACTCAAAAAGAACAACAAAGCTAAAGGCATCACAATTCCTTTAATAAAATTTCAAGTTTTATTATAAAACTATAGTAATCAAAACAATATATGATACTGGCATAAAAACAGACACACAGGCCAAGGAACAGAATCAAAACTTCAGGAATAAACCCACACATATACAATCAACTAATATTTGCTAAGGAAGCCAAGAAGACTCAATGGGGAAGTGATAGTGTCTTTAATATATGGTGTTGAAAAGACTGAATAGGCACATATAGAAGAATGAGATTGGATCCACTCACAAAAATTAACTTGAAATGTATTAGGAACCTAAATGTAAGACCCGAACTTGTAAAACTACTGGAAGAAAATGGGAAAAGCTCCTTGACATTGGTCTCTGCAATGATTTTGTGGATATAACACCAAAAGTTCAAGCAGTCAAAGCAAAAATAAACAAGTGGGACTACATCAAACTTAAAAGTTTCTACATAGAAAAAAAACAAAGAAACAGGAAAATGCATCCTATGGAATGGGAGAAAATATTTGCAAATCATTAACCTAAGAAAGAGTCAATATCCAAAATAGATAAGGAATTCATACAACTCAATAGCTAAAAAAATGTTAAGAATGTGCAAGACTTGAATAGACACATTTTTCCAAAGAAGACATACAAATAACCAACAGATATAAGAAAAGATGCTTTGACATCACTAATCATCAGGAAAATACAAGTCAAAACCACAATGAGATATCTATCACCTCACAATGTTAGAATGGCCTATTATCACAGAAAGACAATAGACAAGTGTTGGTGAGACTATAGAAATAAAAGGGAACCCTTGTGCACTGTTGGTAGGAATGTAAATTGGTACAGCCACTGTGGAAAACAATATATGGCTTCCTCAAAAAATTAAAAATAGAACTACCATACGTTTATGGATATGTACAAAGGAAATGAAAACACTTTCTCAAAGAGATATCTGTATCCTCATGTTCATAGTAGTGTAATTCACAGTAGTCAAGACATAGAAACAATCTGAGTATCCATTCCATCGATGGATGAATGGATAAAGAATATGTGATACACACATATTCAGGTATAAAAGAAGGGAATCCTGCCTTTTGTAACAACATGGAGGACCTTGAGGACATTATGCTAGGTGAAATAAGTTAGAGGAAGTCAAATACTGTACTCATTTATATTCAGAATCTTAAAAAGCTGAATTCATAGAAATAGAGATTAGAATGGTGATATTCAAGGGCTGAGAAGTGTGGGAAATGGGGAAATGTTAGTCAAAGGATACAAGCTCCTGCTATAAGTGGAAAAGTTCTGGGGATCTGATGGACAGCATGGTGACTATAATGTATTATACTGTATTACATACTTGAAAGTTGTTGAGAATAGATCTCAAATGTTGTCACCATGCACACACATGCAGGGATGAGAGTGTTAACTAACCTTATGTGGTAATCATTTTGCAGTAATATATGTAACAAATCATTACATTGTGTACTTTAAACTTGTATGTCAGTAATATCTCAATAAAGCTCAGGGGGAATATCATAGGAAATAATCAAAAAGATGACAAGGGGCTGGCTACATTTGGTTGGCAAAACAAGGGTTTCCTTCTCCTTATTAGTTTTCTATATTTCAACATTTTTATAGTGATAATATATTCGAGATGATATACTTAATCACTTGAAAATAAAATGAGGGAAGATATGATTTAAGAAATCTGAGTTGTTTTCTACAGTAACTATTACATTGGTAACTTACCTTGATTCTGTATTTACTACTGACTTGTTATGTGACCCTGAGCAAATAATTTTCTATCTCTAGACCTCAATTTCTTCATTTATAAAGTACAAGGGTTAGGCTAGGCAGTTCTCATAAATGCTAAAAAATGTTGATGACATTTACTAACATTAGTCGTGCTGTATTATTGTCAGTCTAATTCATTTGAGGAAATTCCAAATTATTTGAGGTTTGTTTAAACCTCTAAAATTGTACCTTCCATGATATTGTGATTTCTTTTTTTAATATATTTTTATTTAACTGCTAGACAAGCTTGTGTGTACTCCTGCATCTAAAATGAATTTTTGATAGATTTCATGACTTGTACTGCTTTCAGGGTTATTTCATGATCTGAATGTTACATTTGTGTGACATTCTAAGCCAACATATTAACTGACTCATTGTCCTTATCTAGGGAGTTTCCCATCCAGAGTAGGAAAAAGATAACCACGAAATGTGGATGAAAATCATAATTAATAGCAGAACACAGGGGTCTTTGCTTAGAGGTGCTTACTCTGTGTTTCATGAAAAGCTAGGAATTATTAAAGTTTAAAGAGGGATTTAGGTAAAGAAAGCCATATTTTTAGGTTGGGATAGGACTAAAATGTGTACCCACAAAGCAGAGAATCATTTTTAAAATTTCTCAAAAGTGGAAAGTCTTCCTTTGGTCGTCTTGAGATCCTAGAATTCTGATGGCAGTTCATTCAATAAAGTTATCATTGGTAATGGAGAAAGATTTGCTAACCCTGTTTTATTTCTCCTTTTCCTCCTAGGCAGCAATCATTAGTAGGGTTCAGTGTAGGATTGTGGCTTTGGATCTGCGAGGTCATGGTGAGTGAAGTTCTTAATTAGTTCTGAATGCCATATTTGCCAAGCTCTTTGTATAGTGTTCAATATTACAAATTTCAGTGTGGTCATAAAATAACCTGGTCTGTTCCATTTGGGCATTTTTGATGGAAGTCCTAGTTTGCAGTTATAAATATTTTATAAACACACATATATAATTTAGCTAAGAAAATGTCCTTTAATGTAACCAAATTTGGATGTTGGTAATGTATAAGGAATGTGAATAAACCTCTGTTAGACTATTATAATTATCCTCCATAGTGTATACAACTGTAAAGATTTGTCTGTAACATAGAAAATCCTTGCTAAACCCACCATATACAACTGGCAAGTTCCCATTTCATTGTCCAAAAGTGAGATTTTTGAAAGAGAATACTCTTGCTTTTATAATTCCTATCCTTGGAAATTTTATTTTTTAAATATTTTCTTTTTAGGTGAAACAAAAGTCAAGAATTCTGAAGACCTGTCTGCAGAAACAATGGCAAAGTAAGTAAGGTTGTTTATATATTACCTGGCTTCTATTACTATATTATAAATGATAGTATACCTTTATCACTCTCCTTGTGAGTTGTTGGACAATAATTAGCACATTCTCTGTTCTTTTTTACTTCTGTCTGGTGTCTCTGTACTGTTTACTCATGAAAGAAACATCCATCTTTCTTGGTATATTCAGTATGTTGGATATACATAAAGTATTTGAAAATTCTTTAAGGCACAGTTTAGTTTGTGTTGGCTTTTGAAAAGTTTCCTTTTGTTGAATAGAATCTGGGGACCCATTCTTGGAAAAGTGGTTGTATACAAGAGGCCCTGGGAGATGTTCTTAAGGTATCCTGTCCGCATTCTTTGTCCAACTTCATAGTAAGACAGAAATAGGGTATTAAAGAATAAATAATTATACCCCAGGCCTCAAAGTAATAGATGAATGTAGTGTATACAGTGGCTCTCAAATCTGGTCATCCCTCATCAAAGTTGCATGAGAAGTGATTAAAATAGAGATTATTTGGCTCCACCCAACACCTGCTGAATTAATACTTCTAGTGAGATCTGGGCATTTATATTTTGATAAAACTCTATAAAGGAATCTGATACAGCTAGTCCCAAAACTGGTGTTTGGAAACCACTATCCTGTAAGCAGGATGCTTCTTTCTACCCTGTTATAATACATGCTCTCTCATGTACTTAATACATGTCTTCTCAAGTATTTGACCAACTTTGGCCAAAAATATCTTGTCCCTTTTTATTTTACCAGCTTTAATCAAAGAGTAAACTGTTTTTCCTTTAGAACCCAAACTCTTATATCCATAATTTCATTGTTTTAATTGCTGCTATTTGTGTCCTTTCTATTTGCCAGGCTTTATTGAGTGTAAAATAAGCATTTGTTAAGAATAATTAATTTATTGATTGATTTTAGTTTATCTACATTATTAACTTTGTAGTGTAGATATTATCACTTTTTTACCAATGAGGAAACTTGCTCAGATAGGTTGAATAGCTACATGAGGTCACACAATTAGACTAGAATTATGATCATTCAACTATAGTGCTTGAGGGAAAGAGAGAAAACAATGTATGAATACCTTTTCACTCAATGAACATATTCCTGAGAAACCTCAGTAAAAGATCCAAGAATCTGTTCCTTCAGTTGTTTCTAATGCCTTTATAATATGAGAACAGTAAACTGAAGTAAGTATGTTAATGATACTTATAGAACGATTTATCAATGATTTTTAATAATTTAAAGGGTTTCTTGACTGTTGACAAAAAAGTGAAATACATCATTTAAGTGTCCAGACAACCAGACCAAAGTGTGATGGTGGCTTGGCTGATGTTCTAGAGGAAATTGAAGAATTAATTGAGGACCTTAAGGAAACATTATCGAATAAGGTATCAATCTGAGACAAACAGAAGAGAGAGAAAACACATAATAATTTGAACAGGGAAAGTTTAATATGAAGATTTATTAACTATGATATGGGATTAGAGTAATGTTGAATTGGCTAGTAAGAAAAGAACTCTAAAAAATATAGGGCTAATTAACTTGATCGTGGGCATCATTTCACAATTTATACATGTGTCAGATTATCACATTTACACTTTAAATATATTACCATTTTATTTATCAATTATATCTCAACAAAATTGGGAAAAATTTCAAAAATAAAGAATATAGGAATAGTAGATGCAAGAAGCAGCTACTATCCCCTTGGGCTGAGAAAACACAGATGGCTAGAGTTTGAGATCTAGACCTTTTGGAGAGTTCGCGACCATGGCTTACTAAATGAAAACAGAGAAGTCACTGTGATGCCATGTTGGTAGAAGTTGCCATAAATGTGCCCTCTAGGGTGCAGGGAAAGCTGTTCACAGGGAGGTATCACACCAGAGGCACTCTGCAACAAAAAATATTGGGGGTGGTTTCAGAGATGTGCTGTACAACATGGTATCTATAGTTAACAATAGATATTGTGTACTTAAAAGTTTAAGAGGGTAGATCTTATGTTAAGTGTTCTTATTATACACACCCACACAAATACATGCACATACACACAGAAATGATATAAGGAAACTGTCGGAAGTGAAGGATGCAAACAAAGTAATCCTTAATTTAAGGTGATGCTAACGTGAGTATATATGCATATCCAAATTTACCAAATTGTATACATTAATTATGTATCATTTTTGTATACCAATTATGCTTCAGTAAAGCTAGTGGAGAACAATACTGGGGATGGAGGGATAGAGTGATGGAGAAGTTGGGCAGTGGGTAAGCTGTGTGTGTTGCCGGAGCAGGAGGTTTCCCATGATGCAGGATCTGGGTGCTAAGGAAATGCAAGTTATAGGAGCTTGTAGAGTAAACACACATGAACCAGGAATAAATCCTCTTTCTGCAATGTCTCTCTCTTTTGTTTGCTACTGACATAGCTTTATACCATGCCAGCTGGCAAAGGAAAAATATTTAAAGGCCCTAGATTCAGTTTTGTAGAACATGCAATGAAGGGTGAGTTAGAGCTGAGAGACAATAAATTGATGAATGGCACAAAAAATGTTAAAAATAAAATGATTAAAACTATCTACAACAGATGAAGATAATTACCAAGAATCTGAACAGCTAACAGTTGTTGAAGCAATAAAACATTTACATGGTATCTAAATTCAATCACCTTGTGAAACAAAAATCTGCAGTGGGTATACTTAATGGACGATTAGTGGGGTTTTCAAATAGTACTGACAGCATCATTTTTTCCTTCCATATCAACTTCAGAATCTACACTTTACATTAGATGCAACTCCACTCAAAGTAGAAGAGCCAGGATTTGAGCTCTGATTTCTCCAATATTCCATTTTCTGTTTTGACTGTGATATGCTATACTGCTTTTCAGGAAATAAACCTAGTATTTTCAGGAAATAAACCTAGTATGCTAGAATCTCCTTAAAAAGCAGCTACCAAAATTGTGGTATATCCAGTTACAAACTAGATTTGTAGTTAATCCCTGTTACTTCATCTTTATTTTATTTCTTTGGAATTTCAGGACATGTCTCAAGTAAGGCACTAATCCTGGTGACTGAATACTTTGAATAACTTTAAAAAAATGTGTTCCTCCTGGTGATAGATGATTAAAAATGATTGATCATAACCAACTTTTACCTGGATGAAATATACCTTTCCTAAATTGGTTTGTTTCACAATTGTCTACCTTCATGCATGAAGCAGATACTATAGAACCCCTCCAACATAGTATTTTAAGGAGACCTGGATTTAGATAATCTCCCATAGCATCTTTTTATTTTATTTATTATATTTGTTACTAACCCAAAATTTTAGCTTTAAATTTAACTCCAAAGGAATATTAAACTATTATTTGTTTTCACTTATAAAATTGGGTGGCTTCCTTATATCCCATTCAGATTGTTTGCCGATGCTACAGCTACCCTATTCACATCTGTAGTTATATGAAGTTTTTAAGATTAATTCCTTCAGAATAAATAACATTTACGTTTGATATTCTGAATACTGTGGAGACCGTATTTGAAAGCCTGTGTTCCTACACCCATACATGCTGTATTTGACTAACACTGTGAGTGCTTGAGGTATGTAGTGATGCTCAGCAAGACAAAACTGTCTTTTGAAGCTGACTGACTCAGTCACTCCCCCCCAAAAAAAGCAGAGCCAGTGGTCTCTAGAAACATACCCTACTTGCCTATTGTTATAGCAAAGAAGGCCTATATGCAGATAAAAACCAAAGTTTATACTTCAGTTCTCATTTTTAAAGCTTTAAGGTTTGACTGTTAAATAAAACCACTCATAATTAAAGACTAGGAGAGAAGCTAATAAAAATTAGCTCTGAATATTTTTCTAGTTTCTGAGAATACTATACTTACGTTTATGTTCGTACTTCAAACAACTTTACATGACACTTGTAAATAAGAATTAACATTTGTATAGGTCTTTATTCTTTTTGAAGTATTTTCATATTTACTGTCTTAGTTAATCCTTACAACAATCCAGAATAGTAAACTTCTTTTTATAGATGTTATGTTCATTTTATAGATGTTAAAACTCTGAGAGGTTAAATAACTAACCCAAGTCCACATAGTAAATAATAAACAAGGGCTGTAATTCATCTTGTGAATCCAAACTTCACTACATTATAATGCTTAGTGAAGTTGTTTGCCTGTTTTATACATGGGGAAACTGAGGCAATTAGGTTTAAAATAAAGGTATATGTTTATATAATTATACTAAATGTGTGGAACCGTGAAATGTGATATAAAGGAAAGTCAGAAATTTTGGGTTCTTGGACCTTAAACTGCCATTTTTCAGAGGAATTAGATGTATGGCTATGTATATAGATAGTGGGAGCATGGCAGGAGTTTTACTTAGGTATGTTTGAAAGACTGTTAGGTGGAGACCAAAGGAAGGGGTTAGGAAAGTAAACTATTTTTTACAGTGTTGTCAGAGAACTTTCCCAGCTTTTTTTTTCTTTTCTTTACAGAGATGTCGGAAATGTGGTTGAAGCCATGTATGGGGACCTCCCTCCTCCAATTATGCTGATTGGACATAGCATGGGCGGTGCTATTGCAGTCCACACAGCATCATCCAACCTAGTGCCAAGCCTCCTAGGTCTGTGCATGATTGATGTTGTGGAAGGTAAGTTTTCTTAGCGCTAACCAAATCAAAATCTTTGACTTATAAGAGCCATTCATGGTAGACTGTTGTTGCTGTGTTTTAATTTATTGTTGATTTCACTTTTCTTAAAGTATGTCCTTCTGTCTTTTATATCTTTCTTTTATGTTATTTTGTGGCAAAGGATTTTCCAAGTGTTTTTTTAATTGAGCTATAATGGACATATAATTTTGTATTAGTTTCAGGTGTACAATATAATTATTTGATATATTTATATATTGCAAAATGATCACTAGTTAATATCCATCACCACACAGTTAACAATTTTTTTCTTGTGATGAGAACTTTAAGATATACTCCCTTAGCAACATTTAAATATATAATACAATATTATTTACTATAGTCACTAAGCTGGAAGGACTTATTTATTTTATAACTGGAAGCTTGTACCTTTTGAACCTTTCACCCCTTTTACCTACGTCCTATATTATATAATCATTCTCCATATCATCAGAAACTCTTCATAAACATCTTTTATGGCTAGATATATTTAATTGTATGTATGTCTCATAATTTTATTTAACATTTAAAAAGAAGCTGCCATATCTTTTATGACTCACTCTCAGAAATCACACTATTGCTATACAAGTCAGCCCTAATCATTGTGGCAGGACTATATGAAATAGTCAATACCAGGATGCAGAAATTACTTGGAATCTGGCTATCTTATCAGTCTTCTGAATTTCTTAAACGGCATCTTTTTTCCCCAAGCATCACTGAATTCTGCTGTGATTGAGGGCCGATGTATCTGGTTGACCCAGTAACTATAAATGCTCAGAATATGTTAAGTGCTGTGGTTAAACTTTTTGTTTAATGTCTAGGTACAGCCATGGATGCCCTTAATAGCATGCAGAATTTCTTACGTGGCCGTCCTAAAACCTTCAAGTCTCTGGAGAATGCCATTGAATGGAGGTAACCCACAAATCCAAATTGTATTTATTTTAAATGTTAGATTGTAGCTCTCGTTTTTCACCAGCTCAAGCACCAAGTTCAAAGGAATAATCCCCGGGCTTTATATTAACATCATGAGTGGAAACATTTATGTAAAGAGCAGATTTTTAAAAATAATGTTTTTAATGTTTCAGGCTTGTCTCAGTTGTATAAAATTCACCCTTTTTCTAATATACTATAGTACCTCCTAGAATCTTAGTAATTATGGATCATCTGCAGTCTAGCTGTTCCCATTTCTAAGTTAAGAATTTGAACTAAATGAGAGTCTAAGGCTTTTTCAACCCCTGATGCTTCGTGGTTCTAGATTCACTTTCTGTGTTCTAGAGAAAATGATGGAGAAACAGAAGATGGGTGTAGGTTTCTTTCTCAGTTTTTGTTTGGGTTTTGAATAAAGAAAAACCCTTGGGCAAATAGTTTTTGTAAAAATCACTGACAGAATTGTCTATGGCTTCCATTTAAGTAAAATAAAGGCTCTTCAGTCATTAATTTATCCATTAATTCAATCAAGTATTTGATTAAATATTTATTAAACCCTTAACTTTGTGCTAAAGAATGAAGATGCAGAGACAAGTAAAACACCATTTCTCCAACAAGGAGACCAGTCTTGGGATAAAACATCAGTATCTTGTCTTCCTACCTATTCTTCAAAATTCCTCTCCAATACCTTCTCCAGAACATTTTCTCTAACTCCTCCAAACTATGTAGATCTCTGCCCCCAGTAAAGTTCTTGAGACCTTTAAGTCTATATTGTATTGTACTGTTTACCCCTTAAGTCTTTTAATTCTCCTTTAAAGGAGAGGCTTATATTGTTAAATTTCATTTCTGTCTAAATGCCCTACCTACATCATAAGTGCAAAAGTTATTCTGTTTCTTTTGTACTTTCATACAGTATATAGCATACTGCTGGCTGCCCTCATGGGTGAAACATATATTAACTGAATCAGAGGTAACAAATGGGAATTTAGGACTTGGTAAATATATCCTAAGGGAGTCTTCCTAGGACAGAGGGACTCATGCCAAATATGGCTTGCCAGAATGATTGTGTTTGGTGAAGTTGCTTCTACCTCCCCATGTTCATGCCACCATTCTCTCAGAAGCACTGAGAATGCAACTGTGGCCCCTCAAGATGTAGTTTAGGTACCTGCCTACTTACGCAGTAACAACCAATGAGAAAATTATTCCAAATAACTTTTTAAATTTATTCAGTAAGCATTTTTGGTACTTAAGGTGTCTCAGTACCTGATCTAAGAACTGAAGATGAATCAGGCTTAATCTTATCAAAAACTGGGGATAACAGTAAGCAAATATGTAAACACAGTACAATAAAGGGAGTACAGGAGGAACAGAACATAGGTACCTAATTCAGCCTGGGAGTCATGGTAGACCTTCTCTTAAAAAAGATATAGAGTCTTGATTGTAGTTGCAGATGCAGGATATGATAAACGTTCTATTTGTTGTATGTTAAAATGTTGAAAGTGACTGATTTTTAGACCCCACTTGCTGAGCCTGATAAACAGAATAATATGAAGTATTTAGTAATTTTGTTTTGTACACTCTGCTGGATATCTGAATCAAGTTTATGACTCATGGCCATTTTGGCTATTCTAGATTTTTTATTTTTTTGAAGATGTTGAAATACAAGGCCGACCTATTTAATTCAGTAAAGATAAAAAGCTAAGTGAATTCCTGCTTTTGTTTCATGGTCATCCTAATAAGAGGCAGTAGGGTATAGTCATTAAGAGCCTGGGCTTTGAAGTCAGACAGATGTAGATTTACATCTTGGTTCCACCACTCTGGCTGCTTTGAGAGAAATAGAATAGGGAAAGCAGTGGAGAATGGAGGTAATAATGAAATGGGAAATTGGTTAAGAGACAGTTGTATAGGAGAGTAATGATGATAAGCATAGACTAGGATGGCAACAGGGGAAGTAACGTCATATTTGGAATGTATTTTGAAGGTACAACTGACAGGATAGCCTTACAGATAGGATGTTGGGGTAGAGGGCAGTGCTCAAGGATGACTTCTGGGTTTTTAGCCCAAGCAGTTTGGTAAATGGAAGAGACAAAGAGAAGCAGATTTGATAGCAGGTAAGGGGCAGGGAATCAGAATTACTGTTTGGATAAGTTGAAATATATACATCTAAGTAGAAATGTTAAGTAGGCACTTGTATAATACTATAGATACTCCTCGACTAATGATGGGGGTTACATCCCTATAAACCCATTATAAATTGAAAATAACCTAAGTTGAAAATGCATTTAATACATCATAGCTTAGCCTGGCCTACTTCAAATGTGCCCAGAGCACTTACATTAGTTTACAGTTGGCAAAATTATCTAGCACAGTGAACACACTGTAGAATATCAGTTGTTTACTCTCATGATTGCATGGCTGACTATCCTAAGTCAGGAACTGTATGCAGTTTAGAAAAGGTTGAGCTAGAGATAAATTGAAGAATAAGCTTTGTGTAAATAATAGTTAAAGCTAGAAGATTGAATGTGATCACCTAGGAGATAGAAAAAAGATCCAAGAACTGAGCCTTGGGATAATATACAATATTTAGAGCTTGAAAGAAGAGGAAGCTTCAACAAAGGAAGTTGAAAAGGCACAGTTGGTGAGACAAGAGGAAACCCAGAGAGTATAGCAAGTGTTTCTAAAAGGAGGAAGAGAGCATCTGTGTGAAATAATGCTGAGAGATCACCTAAGATTAGGGCTAAGAAATGACCATTAGAATTGGCATGATGGAAATGACCTTGCAAAGGAAATCTCAGAAAATAAGTGGGAGATAAAGACCTGTTATAAATTGGGGGTATTAAGAAGAGGATGAGATATAACAAAGTGGAGAAAGCAAGTAGGATGACTTTTTTTTTTCTTATTTAAGTATATAAGTATAGTTGGTTTACAACCTTATATTGGTTATATTAGTTTCAATATAGTGATTGCACATTTTTCTACATTTTGAGAAGTTTTGTTATATAGAACAGAGAAATGGGGTAGTATCTGCTAGTGAATGTGGAGTTGAAAAGTTTTTCAAGACTAGAGAATGTTTTTAAAGAATGTTTTATAATATCCACTAGAGAAAAAAAAAATGACATAGGAGAGAGACAGGATAACCAGGGGAAACAAGGTCCTCATAAGCAAGAAGGGATGGGAACCAGTGCCCAAAGTTGTCTCCAAATAGGAACAGAGATATTTCCTATATTATCCAACCTTCAAAGCAGAATATATCATCACAAATGGTGGATTTGTGAATTCATAGGTACTATAGATTCAGTTGGTGGTAGAAAAATGAAGTAGTATCTCTTCTAATTGCTTCTGTTTATCATGAAAATGAAAATAAGAAACAAGGTCATTCTCTAAGGTGGGTGCACTTTAAAATTTTATATGATTTTTTAAACTCAAAAAATGAAATTCAAAGAAATGTGTTCTGGTGGCCTGCTTCAAGTGGTGTTTCCAGTTCTCCCTGGAATATGCAGTCATTTTGTTTGGCCCTTAGGCATACTCAGGTAGACAACTCTGGGAAAACTAATCTATTAAGATAGCGTCTAAGCTCCTAAACTCTGTATCATGGCATACAAAGCCCTCTAGGAGCTAACCCCTGCCTGCTTATCCTTTTCTGTCACATTTCCCTCTTTACTCTCCCCTGCTTCTCCCTGCATGCTGTCCTCTAAAATCATCATCTTGCTGATTTTTCCATATCACAGTGCCTTCATTCACAATGTGCCCTCTGCCAGTAATGCTCTGACCAGCCCCTTTTATCTTTCACTTAACTTCTTACCTTCAGTTAAAGTAGGACATTTGGGAAGCTTTCTCTAACCTCATTAAAAATAAAGTGATTCCTTTAAACCTTGCCTTATTATATTAAAATTATCTGTTTGTGTTTTTTTCTCTCACTGAATTATGGGCCTAACATAACACATGGTATCCTTTTGGTGAATATCTGCAGAATTGAAATGTCTTCAGTATCTATTTGATTTTTACTAGTTGGCTTATAGCTGTAATAACCAAGTGGAAAGTAGTAGTAATCTCTACTTAAGCTCTGTTGGTAACCATAACTTTTTAGTAGGTCGTACAGAATCTGCAGAATTATTCATTTGACTCTAGTGACTTGATAAGATGGATGCTAAATAACCTCTTCTCTCCCTTCTCACTTTTCTAGTGTGAAAAGTGGCCAGATTCGAAATCTGGAGTCTGCCCGTGTCTCAATGGTTGGCCAAGTCAAACAGTAGGTCTTATTTTTCTCTGTTGGGCTTGTTAGAGACTGAAACATGGTGAAGGAATTACAGATTGTTTTTTCCTGTCATATACCTATCCTATTATCCTTGTGAATGCCTTCATTATTTTAGGTAATTTTTACAAGTGAGCTCAGTTTGAGCCAGTTGTATAGGTTTTCTTTTCTTTTTCTTTCTCTTTTTTGAGGACATCCTAAGATCAAATAGTACCTTCTATATAATACTGGATTCCTTTATTATAACTTTAGTTGTTAAAGGTGAAGAATCTCAGAGAATGGACATTAAAAATCAGATATGCTCTCTAGTGCTGACAGTATGGTATCATTCTGGTGACAGCTTCCTTCTAAGCCAAACCTGGTTGTGAGGAAATTATAGCATAAAAGCTTTAGCATAGCCTGAGTCAAAGCCAAATTTAAGGGTAAGCTAAGATTATTTAGCCCCATTGATCATCCTGGTTAGGGCTACATGAGTCCTGGATATTGTTATGTAGACACAAAATAAACTTTAGGTGATCTGAGAAAATGTTGCCCAATGGAATGGACAGGGAGCACAAGAGTTGTTGAAAACAATAATGGCATTATTTACTGTTTGCTATTTGTCAGACACTGTGCACGATATTTTATATACACTATCTTGTTTTTAAAATCCTTATAGAATATTTTCAAAAATATAAAAGTAGAATAAAACAATGAACTACAATGTACCCATTGCCCATTTTCAATAGTTAACTCATGGTCTTATTTTGTCTGTGCCTCTATTTACTTTCCCTAAGCACAAAATATTTTGAAACAAATTCCAGACAAAAACAATGTCCTCTGTAAGGTTTCAGTATGCTCTCTATAGATCCCACTTCAATCCCTTTCATTTTTTTCCTTGCAATTTTTGTGTTGAGGAAATCTGGTGGTTTGCCCTGTAGAATTTCCCATAATCCGGATTTGCTGATTCATTCCTCAAGTTGTAACATGTTCCTTTGTTCCCTGTATTGTTTGTAAATTGTTAGTTAGACCCAGAGATTTGATCAAGTTCAGGTTGATTTGTTATTTGGGTTTTTTCTTTGTTTTCAAGAATAGGTGATACTATTTAAGGCCATCAGGAAGCACATAATAACTGATTGTCTCTTTTTTGGAATGTTATTAGTCGTCAATGACATAACCTGGCTTCATTAATTTATTTGCACTATCTCGTTTAATGTTTACAATACCTCTTTAAGATAATTTATTGTTTTATAGATGAGGATATGGAAGTTCAGAAAAGTAAAGTGATTTTACCAGGATCACACAGCTAGTGAATTGCAGAGCTCAGATTCAAACTCCTGTGTATTTGATACCAAAGCCTATATTATGGATTTTATGCCTAAAATAGCCATTTGAGTATTAATATCTGGCAGATACTGTGCAAAGGCCTTGAATAACTGTGAAACTACCCACTTTTCAATTCCTAAATATTTTGAGACTGCTTGGTTAAGCAGTGGTAAAGCATTTTGTAAGGAAGTCACATGACTTTATATACATGTAGCTCACTGGTTTTTAAATTTTACCTAATTTATAAACTTAAATGGTGTTTTTCCTTAATATGCAAACCTTTGTATATAAAAGTATATGTGTTTTAATTGTCACATAAATATCTGCCCTTCTTTATCTAGGTAAAATTCTCTTGAACCACTCAATTCATAGCTGTGAAAATTCAAAGCACATGTTTTTTTGTTATTGTCCTTTGACTTAGGTGTGAAATTAATGCCTCAGGTTTCATTTAAAAAAAAAAAAAAACCCAATGAACAAAACATTTGTGAACACTCACTTCACCAAAGGTTTTGGTAGAGGAGACAGGGAAGGAGATGTTAATCATTCTTAAAAATCCACCACTGAAGTTCACTGACCTTCAATTTCTCTATCTTTTCATCTTGTTTGTTCTCCTCCTCTTCCTTCTCTCTCTCTTTCAAGGGCAAAATAAAAAAAAATTTTCTACTATGCAGAGCAAACCTTGGCACTAGCTACTACCTAGGCTTTTGGGATTTTTATCTTTAATACTCATCAATGTATTTTTTCCAATAAACTGTTCCTAAAAGGAATTATGGTACCAGCTGATCATATCTAATAATTTTTCTACCTGATTACATAATAGATATTGTAGGCTTTTTAGAGGAAAAGCAAAAAAAAAAAATGATTGGATCAGATGTTCTAATCCCCAAGATTCAGCTGGCATGGTTATTATAATTGCCAGTTTCTATCAGCTAATTAAAAAGATGGAGCTAATAATTCTGTTTGAGCCTTGTTCTATAAGCAGGGTATAGTAGAAAATCACCAAGCTCAAGAGTTAATTGGGCCTGGATTTGCCTCCCAGCTTCATCTACTCATGAGCTAGGTGATCCTGGACCTTTTTTTTTTTTTTTTTAACTCTTCAGGGCTCTTTCATAGGATTGTTATGAGGATTATATAAGATAATGCCAATAAAACTCTTGTCACCAGGAAATGATTACTCCCTTCTGTGTGTCAGGATTGATGCAAGAACTGGAAACCGTCCCTTGGAGTATAGTCACACCTTGGCCATGACCTTCCACAGCCCTAGTCTACTTTTGTATATTTTTAAATGCCCATTTTTCACGCCTTCCTCCCAGGAGCATTGTTAAGTTTTAACAGTTGATTATAAAAGGATATACGTATCAGTATCTCTGAGATAATTTGTGTATGGAAGAGAGGTATGTGATAACATTTTAAAAAAACCTAGGTGTGAAGGAATTACAAGTCCAGAAGGCTCAAAATCTATAGTGGAGGGAATCATAGAGGAAGAAGAAGAAGATGAAGAAGGAAGTGAGTCAGTAAATAAGAGGAAAAAGGAAGATGACATGGAGGTGAGTAAAAGTCTTCATTTTTGGAAGGATGGGGTAGGGAATTGTTCTGAGTGTGCAAAAGAGAAGGGGATGTGACATTGTTCTTTTTGTGTAGATATTTTGGGGGGCAAAGACATTATCATAATAGGTACTTAGGTTAACTATAAGATGTAAGGCACTTGTTGATAGCACTGACAAAGTGGAACATAAAACTTAGAGTGTATACTCTACCCTCACATAGACTACTCTCTCATCAGGCTCTTTCTCACCTTTATACTTCTGGCCCTGTGATTTCTCACCTTTATACTTCTGGCCCCATGAAGAAAATCCCATTTCCTACCAGTCTTTTTTTATCCATTTTTCAAGGTATATCTCCTTTGGGTAACCTTCTGACCTCGGTTTATGTCAGTCCCTGTCCAGCATAGCACTGAGAATCTATATGACACAACTTAGCACTTTGTTTTTTTTGAAGTTATAGCTAACTCATAGAACTTATTTTCATAAGCCACATTCAGAGATACTATGATCTCTTGGTAGTCATTCCTAGAATGCAGACTCAGTGTCCTCTAATTACCTAAGAATTGTCTCCCAACATAATAACCTGTGTATTGAGAGGTTAGGAAGTAATGTTCTGTGTGAATTTCCCTCAGCATTTAACTCGGGTTTGTTTGCATAGGGTTCTGTGAGTACTTGCTGAGCAATTGATTTGATGGTAATGGAAAGGGCTGCTTTTTTTTCCTGGAAATGATTAGCATGACTAGCAGACTTTCTGGGATGAATTATAAGAGATAAACACCTTACTAATGGCAGATAATGGACTTGGTACATACCACATATTCCTTTGCATTTGGAGATGCTATTGTTAACAGGGAGGAAAGTATATTTTTTAAAAACCGTATTTTTAATGTGAATCATTTTGGAGTTTATAAAAATATAAATAATGCCTGATCAATTTGCCCTCCAACACTCTGAGAGATGAGGGGAGATCTATTCTCCCATGTTAACAGTATAAAAACTGAGACTCAGAAATGAAGAGACTTCTCAAAGTAATTAAGTAGTATTTAGTAGATTTGAGACTGATACAAACTATCGATTACATTTTACCTTTTATGTGCTAGGAATTATACTGAGTGCTTCACATCATCTCTAGTTCTCATGTTAGCTCCCTGCATTGTAGATATTATTACTGTTTTACAGCTGAGGTACATATACTTACCTATGTTCACACATAAATGTTTGCACTTAAACACATCCAGATACTCTTTTTTTAAATTCCAACGCTTTTTTTCTTTGCAAGGTTTTATAAGCCCAATTATACAAAGTTATATAAACTCCAATAGTTTTGTTAGGAGGGCAAACTAAGGCACATCAAGCAATAAGGAATATAGCTAAACATTCTATAAGGATGCAAAGAAACTGCAAACAATAGTCACAACTTCTTACAACTAGTAGATAAATAAGTCCTGGAGATCTAATGCATAACATAGTTATTATAGCCAACAATACTGTATTATAAACTTCAAAGTTGCTGAGAGATTAGATCTTAATTGTTCCTACCACAAAAAAGAAATGATAATTATGCGACATGATAGAGATGTTAGCTAGTGCTTTGATGGTAATCATATCAACATGTTATACACCTTAAGCCTATGTAATGTTATCTGTCAATATATTTCAGTAAAAATAATTTATTAAATAAAATTATGGAGAAAATGTTAAAAATACAAATTAAACTTAAGAAAACCAGTCATAACTTCTAAAGCTTTGTATCTAGCAGCCATTTATGGTCCATTAGCCCTTAAAGGCATCTCTGTTACAGCACAATGTAAAAAGTGGTGTTTGAAAGAGCATAGTAAGTCAGTTGCATCCATTCTGCTCTGTAAAAGAAGACAAAGATATATATTTAATGGAGGGAAGGGGAGGCAAATGTGATACAGAATGGTTAAAATATAGAAAAGAAAGGGAAAACATTTAAGATTTGGCCCTTAAAGGAATAAACTTCAGTTGTTTAGGAGATATTCCTCTTTTTTTTTTTAACTACCTTATTGAGAAGCAACTCACCCAAAGTATACAATTTTAATATAGTCACAGGGTTTGCAACCATGACAACAATATAATTTTAAAATATTTTCATCACTTTATGCCTATTTTTAGTCACTTGCTGTTTTTCCCCAACCTTCCCATCTATAGGCAACCACTAATCTACTTTCTGCCTCTATAGATTTGCCTCATCTGGATATTTAATACAAATGGAATTATACAACACGTTGGCTTTTGTGACTAGCTTCTTTCACTTTAGCATAATATTTTCAAAGTTTATTCATTTTCTAGCATGTATTAGTACTTCATTACTATTTATGGCTGAATAATATTCCATTGTATGGATAGACCACATATTTTATTCATTAGTTAATGGACATTTGAGTTATTCCTACTTTTGTCTATTATGAATAATGCTGGTACAAACATAAGTTTGTGTGGACACAGGTTTTTATTTCTCTACAAGTGGAATTGCTAGATGGTAACGCTATGTTTAATCATTTCAGGAACAGCTATACTGTTGTCCAGTGTGCCTGTACCATTTTACATTCCCACCAGCACTATATGAGGGATCCAGTTTTCTCCATCCTTGTCAGCACTTGTTATTGTCTCCCTTTTTTGATTATAGACATCCTAGTGGGTATGAAATGGTATCTCATTGTGGTTTTGGTTTACATTTTCTTAATGACTCTTGATATTGATTATCTTTTCATTGCTCATTGGATCTATGTATCTTTTCTGGAGAAATGTCTATTCAGATCCTTCACCCATTTTTAAATAAGGCTATTGGTCTTTTTATTATTGAGTTTTAAGTGTTATTTACATATTCTAGATACAAGTCACTGATTTGCAAGTATTTTCTCCTGTTCTAAGGGTTGTCTTTTCACGTTCCTGATGGTATTCTTGGAAGAACAAGTGTTTGATTTTGATGAAATTCAATTTATCTAGTTTTCATTTTGTTGCTTGTGCTTTTGATGTCATACCTAAGAAGGCTTTCCATAGCCCAGAGTCACAAAGATTTATACCTATGTTTTCTTCTAACAATTTTTTAATTTTAGCTCTTAGGTTTAGGTCTGTGATCCAATTTATGTATGGTATGAGATTGGGGATATAGCTTCATTCTTTTGCATGTAGATATTCTATTGTCCCAGCACTATCTGTTATAAGGACTGTCCTTTATCCACTTGGCACCCTTGTCAAAGATGATTTGACCATTTATGTGAGGGTTTATTTCTGGGCTCTCTACGTTATTCCATTGGTATATTTTATCTCTCTTTGTGCCAACACTATGATGATTTGATTACTGTAGCTTTGTAATATGTTTTGAAATCAGAGAATGTAAGTCCTCCTTTTTTTTTTTTTTTCCAAAATTGTTTTGGCTGTTCAGGATCCTTTGAGATTCCATATGAATTTTAGGATGTACTTTTCTATTTTTGAAAAAAATGCCATTGGGATTTTGATAGGGATTGTGTTGAACCTACATATTGTTTTGGTTAGTATGGACATTTTAACTATTCATTGATCTTTAACATAATATGTTGCTGTCTCATGTTTACCTCTAGATTTTCATATTGTGGTATCCCAATTATTTCAGTTATAATATTTTAAATTTTCAGTGATGCATAAAAGTATAGAGAATCATTTATTTGTTCAGCTTGTGTTTGGTGAGTGCATACTCTTAGCTCATCCATCTACTTTATACTGAGATTCAACAGATACTGAAATTTTATCATAATTGTGTCAAATTTCCTTTCTTAAATTACTATTACAAGAACATTATATCATTGTCATAAATCAAAATATAAGGAAAAAAGTTCTATATAAACAAATGAATGTATTTTCAGTTTTCTCTTGTAGTTCTTTTCCAAAATATACTGCAGTTTTTCAGTAGTAATCCTAACTTAGGTGACATTTTTGTACGCTGCTTCTTTCACTTAATATTATATTGTAAGCATTTTATTCCCTGTACTGCAATGTGTTTTTTGTAATTATCCTTTTGATGGTGTGTTCTTTTTTCCAAATGTGTACAAGAGAAACTCAGTCTTGGCTCTACCATTTACTAGCTCTTTGATCTTAAGAAAATTTCCCAAGTTTTCTGAAACTAATAGAAGTAAAAGTAAACTTCTAATTATCTAAACATGGAAATTACAACAATATCATATAACAATGCTGTTATATGGATTAAATGTATATTAAAATGTCTGGGACTTAGTAGGCCCTTAATATGTGCTAGTTTCCTTCCCTTTCCTTTTCCTAGGGAACTAGTTTTTATCCTATTACTCCAGGGGTTGCCCTTAGAGACTCAGAACTTGCTCTTATTTCTCCAGACCAAGAAAGATCATCCATACACTTGGAGAATTGAACTGGCAAAAACAGAAAAATACTGGGATGGCTGGTTCCGAGGCTTATCCAATCTCTTTCTTAGTTGCCCTATTCCTAAATTGCTGCTCTTGGCTGGTAAGTGTGTATGTACATGTATTAGCTCAGGCTGCCATAACAAAATACCATAGAGTGGGTGGCTTAAACAGCAAATTTATTTTCTCACAGTTTTGGAGGCTTAAAGTCTAAGATTAGGGTATCAATCAGCATGGTCAAGTTTTGATGAGTACTTTCTTACTGGTTTGCAAACAACCCTCTTTTTACTGTGTCCTTACATGGCAGAGAGAGAGCAAGAGCAAGCTCACTGGTTTATTCTTGTAAGGACACTAAACGTATCATACAAAAGCCCTACCATTATGACCCCATTTAACCTTACTTACTTCCATATTGCCAAATATGGTCACATTGTGGATTTGAGCTTCAACATATGAATTTTTGGAGGGACACAGTTCAGTTCATAGCAGTATAGGTATATTGTCATCTGAATATTTCCTTGTTATATATAGCTACTCACCAAATGGGTAGTGACTTCCAAGGTGAAGTACCATCTTCACTCATTTGTGCCTTTTCTCCTCCCCACACCAAATCTCTAAACCTAATGAAGTATAAGCATCCATCTGGGATGGCCTGATTCTGGCCTGGCCTCTGTACCTGGTCAAGCCCAAGTCCTCCTCCTAGAATGGTGAAAAGATATTCTGAGTATAACGGAAATTTAAAAAGTAAAACTTTTCAGAAACCAGTTTAAATAAGCAAAGTGATTCCTGGAAAGCTTCACATGGTAAGACTATGTACCCTCAGAGAGTTAGGATTGCCGTTAACATGAATTAAGAATGTCATCATGTTTACAACTTTGTAACAATTTTTATATCATACTTGAACAGCAAAACCTATTTCACAGCCTTTTCTAGTAAGGTGCTTATGGTTTCTCTTCTTTTGTTCTAGGTGTTGATAGACTGGATAAAGATCTGACTATTGGCCAAATGCAAGGTAAGTCATCAAGAAATTAAGTCTCTAGGTGTTTCTCTGAGGGCACAGTAAGGGAACAGAGTCATGTGGAAGTTAATGTTCTGAGATAGTGAGGTGCAGTGGAGATAACATTCTGAGACAGTGAAGTGCAGTGGAGAGCGAGCCTGAGCTTTAGAGTTAGATCCAAATTTGACATCCACCTCTGCTCTTGACCCAGTCCAAGATTATAAGCAAGTATTTCCCTTTTCTGACCTTCCATTTTTTTTTCCTTCTAAAAATGAGAATTATACTACTACCTATGTCTCAGAGTTATAAAGACTAAAATGAGGCAATGACTTTGAAAAGGGCATTAGAAACTCTAAAGTACTCTATAGGTATATAATATTATGAAAGGAGATATTGTGAATACTGATCAGTAATTTTGTTATTGGAAGTCTCAGGAAAGGGAAAAAGGTCCAAGATAATCTAGATACAAAAAAAGCGTAAACTCTATTTAGAAGACAGCATAGTGAAGTGGTAAAAACAAGGGTTCTGAGGTTTGCAGGACTGGATTTGTGTACTGCTTTTTTCCTACTAATTTTTTGACACTGGGCAAGTTACTTGACCTGCCTTAGCTTTAGTTTCTCAATCTATAAAATAAGAAAGTTGATGGCAGCATCGCAGGCATCATGAGTAGGAAGTGACATGTGTTCATGCCAGGTGTGTTGTCCAGATGACACCGCAGTGGGACCAGTTTTATGGAAGTTCTTGCTTTTTATGGATGAAAGCCTTGGTGAAGGTGAGGTCAATTGGCATTGGCAACTTTGGGACTATGGGAAGAAGAGGCGTCAACTTCAAAGCCAATGTTTCAGGCTTAAGCAGATTCTGTTCTTGACTTCTCTTCTTACTCTCCTGGGCAAATTTTATGACCTCTTTTTATACTCTGAAAACTCCCAAAGCTAAACATCCAGTTCTTATCTTTCTCCTGAGCTCTAGACCTGACCCATGTATCAAACCTGCTGGATGTCTCCCCTTGGATATTTCATGGGTCCCATAAACTTCTTTTAGCTGTCCTCAAGCTCTCCACAGAGAAAAGGGCAATATTCCTTTATAATAGTTGTTCAAAGGCTCCTGAATAATTTATCAAACTCTGGCCCCAGGCCCTCATACCCTTTCCTTCCTCCAACTACAGTGTCTTGAGACTTGTAGCAGGACCATAGGCTGGAACTGTGATGTTTATGGCACTGATGTTGATAATTCTTAGTTTGGATACCTTTCCTTAAATTCAATTTAAGCAAACCTTTCTAAGCACTCTTCCTATGCAATATGTATGGTTGATGCTGGGCAGACAGAAGAATCAAACATGGTCCCTGATCCTATTTGAAAGCAATTAATCTGGACTGGGATAGCACTTGGAATCAGTGTTGATCATCAGCCTTGGAATTAGACAGTTCTAGGTTTAAATCACTATTACAGGTTTTGTGGCATGAGTAAATTGCTAACTTCTTTAATCCTGAGTTTTTTCTTTTTTTTTTCTTTCTCTTAAAACTGAGTGAATTAACTCTTTAAAATTTAGTCTCAAGTATACAGTACGTTGGTTAGACATCTATATAGTTCATAAAACGATTCCCCCAATTGAACGCTCCCTCCCCTGACCCTCCACCTAGCCAATGTATTTATGCTAACTACATTCCCTATGCCTTGCTCCTCATCCCCATGACCATAATTTCCTAATTTGTACTTCGTTAGCCTTTCACCCTATTTTCTCAGCCCCCCAAACACCTCTCCCCTCTGTCCATCACCAAATTGTCCACTAATTTGTGAGTCTGTTTTTGATTAGTTCTTTTTGTTCCTTAGATTCCACATATAAGTGAAATCACATAGTGTTTATCTTTCTCTGTCTGACTTAAATACTTTCTAGGTCCATCAAAGCAATATCTTTCTCCATCCCCTTCCTTTTCATATGTAGAGGTGTTGTTTTCTTATCTTTTCAGCCACTCTTTCTTCTGGTTGGAGCACTTAATTCTTCTCCAATTAAGATACTTAATGATAGGAATGTAGTTGTTATCATTCTTTAGTCCTGTTTTTAATACATGTTTTTTCTTCTTAGAGAAGTCCCTCCAACATTTCCTATAACACTGGCTTGGTGATGATAAATCCCTTCAGCTTATTTTTGTCTGGGAAGCTCTTTATCTGTCCTTCAATTCTAAATGATAGCTTTGCTGGATAAATTATTCTTGGTTGTAGATCCTGGGTCTTCATCATGTCGAATTTTTTTTTGCCAAGCCCTTCTGTCCTGCACAGTTTCTTTTGAGAAATCAGCTGACAGTCTTATGAGTGTTCCCTTATATGTAATTATTTGTTTTTCTCTTGCTGCTTGTAATATCCTTTTTTTGTATTTAAACTTTGGCATTTTAATTATGATGTGCCTTGGTGTGAGCCTCTTTAGATCCCTGATTTTGGGAATTCTCTGAGCTTCCTTAGGTTTTATATTCATTTCCTTCACCAGGTTAGGGAAGTTTTCCATCATTATTTCTTCAAACAGCTGTTCAACGTCTTGACTTTCTTCAGTTATACTGATCAGAGGAATATTTGGAGCCTTAATAGTGTACCATATCCTCCCTAAATTATTTTTATAGTCTTGGCATCTTTTTTCTTGCCATTCTAATTGAGTGTCCTTGGCTTTCCTGTCCTCTAGATAGGGCATTTGATCCTCTTCTTTATTCACTTTGTTTATTCCTTTGTTTATTCTATTTAATATACTTCTCATCTCAGATAATGTGTTCTTCATTTCAGACTGGTTCCTTTTTATGTTTTTTTTTTTTATCCCTTTGTTGAAGTTCTCACTGAATTTCTCTATGCTTCCCAAAAGTTCATTGAGCATCTTTATAACCAGTATTTTGAACTCTGCATCTGTTAGATTACTTGACTCCATTATATCTGGATCTCTATTCTGTTCTCTCAAATGGTTCCTGTTTCTTTGTCTTGCCTTTTTGGCTACTTTTCCATGTCTGTTTCTATGTGCTAAGCAAAGCTTCTAAGTCTCCCGGTCTTATTAGTGTGGATTTTTGTGAAGTAGGTGTCCAGTGGCACAGTCCTGAGAGGAGTTCAGCTGTAGGCCAGACTTAGTCCTAGCCTTTGCCCCTCCAGGGCCACCTGTTAAGATTCAGCAAGCAATCCACAGATGCTGTGCTTATAGTTGCCTCAAAAGGATACACCAGAAACCATCACCAGCTGCCTCCAGTGTGAATCTAGGCACTGCTCAGCAAGGCTCATCTGACTCGCTGAAGATATACCTGGATGTGGCTTGCGTGGAGCCCAGAGTTGAGGGAGGCAGGGTTTCAGAGAATCCTCTGGGTGGAGTGACCTCTGTTATCCAGTTTGATGATGTCTCCACTATGGCAGCACTGTGGTTGTGTACTGGGAGCAGGGAGAGGGCTCAACGGGGAATAATGGATATTGCTAGTACTTCTGTACAGAACAAGTCTTACCTTGGCCCTCACTCCAACATCTCCCCATAAGTCTCTGGCGCCTCCTGCACACAGCCAAATTTGCACTGGTGCTCAGAGTGAGCAGGTCTGTCACCCTAAAATCTATTCGTGGACCAGGCCCCTTTAAGATGCTGCCACTGCCACTGCCTCCACCTCTGTCTCACTCAGCCACTTGGGACAGGCAGCCCCGCGTCCTCGCCCCATCCTAACTTCTGCCTTTATAGGGTGACTTCCTGGATTTCTCCCTAGTTGTATGGCTTGTTCATCTAGATACCAGGCAATTTTTCCTTCCTGCTGCTCCTTGTTTTCGTCTCAACTTTGATTTGATCACCAGAGTAATGAACAGAGCCTCTATCACCTTGCCATATTTTTTCTTAGGAATCCTGAGTTTTTTCATCTATAAAATGGAGATAATGATATATCTCAATACAGTTATATGAGGTTTAAATGAGAAAATATGGGTGAAGAAAGAATCTTATAAATGATGGCTTCATTATGTTCAGGAAGTACTTACGATCCCATTTCCTAGTAAGGATTATGCCAAGACCACCTTCTCTTTCAAAGTACCCTATGAGTATAGACAGTAAATGGCTGGGATGAGGGGCATCTCATAAACAAAGGGAAATGGCTAAGTTGACATAAATTTCCAACCACAGCCTTGTCAGCATTATGTTTAAACCAGCTGAATAAGTCATTGAATCCTAGCTACCCAGCCTGTATTCATGAGGCAACTTGGATGAACAATTTAGATTCTCTGAACTTAAGGTTCCTCATCTGTAAGATGGGACAGGAGAGTTTGGAAATATGCCCACCTCACAGAATAATTGTGAGGATTACCCATGATCATATTATTTTATGTTTCCTGGATACATAGTATTGTTAGTATATATGAGTTCTCCCTGATTCCTTATATCATTCTTCTAAAGAGGAATGAAAAATGCATTCCTAGCCATTAATTCTGGAGTGGATGGAGTTGAAAGTTTTATCAGGTCAGTTCATTCCTTCGTCCAAGACTTACTAAGCACATGCTCAACGTCTAGACCTGTGTTTGGCACTATTAGGGATATAGAGCAAGTAATGATATTAGCCTCTGTTCTTGTGGAAGTGACACATTTCTGAGGAGGCAAGCAGCAGTGGCATATAAAATACAAACTTACAAAACAAAAGGGGCATAAGCTGCTCTGTGTCTGTATTCAAATACATTAACAGCGGTACATTAGGAGATACAAGGGAGAGTAGAGTAGGCTAGAGTACCCAAAGCAGCTTACTGCAAGAGGGAGGGATATACGCTGGGCCTTATTGGATGGAATGGTGTTAGTTCCTTTACTAAGTAAGCCACTTTGGGCAAATCACTAATCATGACTTCAGTTTCATCATCTCAAAGAATTTCAGATTTCGTCCTGCTTAATTTTATAGGGTATATTTGAGAATCAAATTAAAAATGGATAGAAGAAAATTAAAAAAAAATTTTTAAAGCACTCTCTAACTGGGATAAGAATCACAGAATGTGATGACCAAAAGGACTGTCAGAGCTTAGTCCCTTATTTTGTAACTAGAGGCACTGAGGCTCTGAGAGTCTGCTCTCTACCTGTGGGAGCTCTGGGTCCCATATCCTTCAGTCTGCTAAGAGATCTTACTTTATCAGTCATCTCTGTTTACTCTTATTGGCTACCACATTAGTTGTATGAGAAAGGGCTTAGTACAGTGTCTGGCTCATAGTTAAGTACTCAAATGGTGATTATTATTGTCACAATAAATTTCAAAACCCTTACAAAGCTTATGGAACCCTTACATGATATGGTCCCTGCTTACCTCTCCAGTTTCATTGTTAACTCTCACAAAACCATGCCAGACTTTATTTCTAGGAACAAATACCATTTCATCTTTCTTTCCTTTGTTTAGGCTGTTTTTCTGTGTAGAAAGCCTCCCTTGATCTCTGATTGTGAAGCCTTCTTATTTTCTTCCAGTTCCACACGCTCAGTTTAATTGTAGGAATAACATGCTACATAAAATGTTGATTCTTGTATTTTGCTCCTCTACTAGACTATAATCCCCTGAAAACAAGAACTATTTCTTCCTATGTGTCTGATCTAAAGTAAATGCACACTAAATTATTTCAAAAGGGAAAAGTGAAGGGAAAATGATTTGCCCAAGGTTATAAGTATTCCTATCCTCTTCAAAGGCTTGGTAACTGGGTCTAGAATATTTGGAGAGGAGGAGTTCCTGGGCTCCTAGAGTGTCCTGTGAGACTGCAGAGGTGGTAAGGAGAGGGACATGTTAGTCCCTGAGGTCACCTGGGTTTCTTTTCTCTTCAGGGAAGTTCCAGATGCAGGTCCTACCTCAGTGTGGCCATGCAGTCCATGAGGATGCCCCAGACAAGGTGAGTCCAATGTTTGATGACTGTGAGAGCTTTGCAGACAACTGTGAGAGTAACAGAAAATACAACAAGTCTGTGTGTCAGCCTGTGAGGCATTCACAGATGCAACTCAATTAGCTCCAAACCTCTACCTAGCATCTGCCTATGGTCTTGGCTTTCTGTGTATGGGCCAAGGACCTACTGGCACCTTGTTGTTTCATTTCAGGGCCCTACAGTTAAGATCTTAAGCTCTACTTCTCCATACCCCCAAAAGCCAGATTGGAAAAGAGATAATTAAGGTAGAAACTCCCCCTAAACCACTATAACAGGAATTAATATGGCTTCCCCTATAGAAAAAAAGGTACTTTGTAACTCTAGGGTGATGAATAAGCCTTCTCATTCCTTTTGACTTCTCAGTAGCCATTCTGACAAAGATGATGGGGAGGAGTCTCCTAGCTCTGCGAGGACCTGGGTCCTTTTCATATCAAACTCCTAAAACCTGTAGAACCCACAATTCCACTATAGAGCCTTCCAAAAGAAGCCCACAGGACATCTGAGGCTGAGCGCAATTGCTAAACTTCATGTGGCCTGGAATATCTCTCTCTTTTCCAGGTAGCAGAAGCTGTTGCCACTTTCCTGATCCGGCACAGGTTTGCAGAGCCCATTGGTGGATTCCAATGGTAAGGAAGTACAAAGGTTTAAGGAGCCCAGCAGTGCTGGCCAACTCCAACAAAAAGATATTTGCAAGGGCATAAATATCTCCTCCTTAACCCTACCTAATTTGGGTCACCATGCCTTCCTTCTTCCTCCTCAACACAGAGCCCAGCATGTGCATTTCTACAACACCATAGTTGGTTGTTTCTATGTGCTCTGGTCCAGTGGGTTGTTGCTGAGCTGAGATTCAATTGTGCTTTCTTCCTCAGCTCCTCACTGCAATGTACACTTCTTGAGATGGACCTTCTCTGAGATGGCTGGGATGAGAATCAGTCCTTTTCCAGACTCTTAGAGTTCTGTATGCTGTCTCCTGCACCTGCTGCTGAGGAAGGCTGGGCAGGTTATGGAGGTTGTGTAGAGATTCAGAGCAAGGTTTTCAGTCTCAACACTATTAACATTTGAGGCAGGTAATCCTTTGTGATGTAACCTGCCCTGTGCATTGTAGGATGTCTAATAACATCCCTGGCCTCTACTTACCAGAAGCCAGTAGCACCCCTCCTTACACCCTTATGGTTGTGACAACCAGAAATGTCTCTAGCTTTTACCAAATGGCTCAAGGGAAGCAAAATCATTTCCAGTTGAGAACCACTGGTTTAGAGGAAAAAAGGATACCTGTCATCCTAGAATGCCCTTTATCTGATTAAGGAGACATAGCTGGGCTTTCTGGTGAGGAGGAGGAGGAAGAGAGGCACGGTGATCTAAAATGTATGAACTTGGCCCCACATCAGGGAGCTTCTAGTGTGCGCTACAGAAGGCCCCTGATCCTCAGAGAGCCCACAAACCTAATGAGGAGTCACACTTGCCAGTTGGAAAGTTTTTTAACTGATTTTGGTGAGGGTCCAGGGAAAGCTGTTCCCCATCCTCAGGAAGTTTGAAGAAGTGTCAAAGAAAAAGAAATGGCTTCAGCATTAAAGAATTCAGAGTGCCAGGGCCTGGACGGTGAGGGTGACTGGGCAGGGTAGGCGTTGGAAATGATGACAGGAGCCCAGCATAGTGAGCTACACGAGTGATTCCCTTTGCCAAACAACTGACCATTGGTGGATCCTAAGAATCAACAGTAAAGATTTAATTTCTCTAAGCAGTGTCTGCAGCCCCTGAACCATTTGGAGCTTTGGTCACATCAGCAGTTCACTGAGAGTAGACCCTTTGTCTAGCCCTCGATGGGGTTGTGGGGAAGTGGGACATATCTGCAAGGGCCTTGGTGGTCATCAGGGTGAGCAGGGTCAAAGCTAGTGATGGCCACATTTGTTTTCCCTTATCTTTGCATTCTTACAGTGTGTTTCCTGGCTGTTAGTGACCTGCTATCCATCCCTCCCTCAACATTGAGCTCTGTTGTAAATACATCGCACCAGAGGCCACTGTGATGCCGCTGTCTCCTTCTCACCATCCTGCCCGACCATTGGACACCGGCTCCCTGTAGATGGGCATCCCCAGATGTACAAACCCTTTCGTGTATTCCTGCAAAAAGCATTGTTTTCCAGGGCCTTTGACTATCATCACCCTCCCTAGTCCAAGGCTCCCCAGCTCCTACCCCTTTCCTGTTCAGGGATAGCCCCTGCCAGTTCTTCCTGCCTTACCTAGGGTGAAGCCTCCATCAGAACTGCCACCCTGGGCCCCTATTCCTGGCATTAAGCAACACACCTGGGTCCCGATGTCTCCCCAGGCTCAGAAACCTCCATTCCTTGAAATTGTTCTTGGCATGGTCCTGCCCTACCTCAAGGGATGGACCATGGACAGGGTGGTCCTTGTTTTTCCCTTTCAAATAAAACACCAGTCAGGTACCTTTTTATCCCAGTCTTACTCTTCCAGGCTTGGAAGACTCATAAAGTCCAGGATTCAATCCTTATGTACAAGGAGGGGTGGTAGATAGCATCACAAGAAACCAACCTGAAAATCAGGTCCAGCCAGTCCAAGCACATGGCCTCCTATCTGGGGAGAGCCCATTCTCCCACTCTCACATGTCTGGGCACCTGCCTTGGGCTGAGGCCAGGTTGCTCCAGGGGCTTCTTGAGCCCTCACCTGCCACAGAGCAACCCAGGTTAAGTACAGCCCATGCACAAAGCCATAGGCTAAAGCCTGTGGAGTTGTTTTTAAGAATCAAATTGAACCATTTTCATCACTGGTCCCTGGAGGTGTGCAGAGTGCCCGCTTGCCTCTTCTAGACCCACCGCTTATCTTTGTCATTTGTGGTTTCCATGTCACTCTTCATAGAAACAATACAGCCTAGCATCCTCAACCTTTGCCCCTCTCCCAGCTGCCTCATCATACATCGCAGCCTCTCCCTGCTGCCAGGCACACCATTTCCAAGGGCAGGGAAGGGCAGTCTCCTGCAGCCCGTCTTTTCTGTGACTGTCTTAGGTGATGCATAGCCCCCTCCACCTTTCCACTCAACAACTTCCTATCCCTGCCCTGCTGCACGGTCCGGAGTCTGGGACCTACTTTTTTTCTTTGTTATTTATGATCTTGTTAAAGAAAATAAATATCTCCCAACCTTTATCAATCTAGTCTTTCTCTGTGGAGTTGTCCTTATTTCTGCTGATCCGGGGGCAGGGGACAGTTAGTTGGATAGAGTCATTGTAGAGCTCCAGAAAACCCTTTCCTGCAGCCCATCAGCATTATATGCTCCCTGCTCCCCAGATCCAGAATGCCTAGTGGGCTGGACAGACAATGCAGCCAGGGAGACCTGGGGTTCAGTCCCAGCTCTTCAAGTTATTTACTCTGTCAACTTTGGCCCAGAATAGAACAGGCTGTGCACTGTCCACATTACCTCAGACACTATGGTTTCACATCTGCCAATACCCAAACTTTGTCCACAACCCAGATCATCTCCTGATCTCTAGACAGGTCCATCTACCTCCTCATATCTCTCCCAGATGACCAAAAGCCACTCATGTTGACCATTCCTGTAACCATATTCAGCTCCTCCTGAAACTAACTTGTCTTCCTCCCACATTTCCTGGCTAGTAAGTTGTAGGTACCACCATTGCTCCAATTGCCCAAACCAGACAGCCAGAGCTTTCTAGACAGCTTCCCACTCTTTTACATCCCACAGCGCCTGCCCTAGCTGAGGCTTCATGTCTCAGCTAGATCACTGCCACAGCCCTTCCTTCAGTCATTTTTTACACACTGTTAAGAGTCCTCTTCCTACAAAACTTTTGGGCCAAACTGACTAAATTAGAACCCAATGCCCAGCCCTTACAGGTTGTATGAAATAGCTCTGTACTCTCTCTCTTTGTGCTGCAGTTTCTTCATCTGATAAGTGGAAATCAATGTTACCTACCCTCAGGGTCTGGAGGACTATATAAGTTAATATAGGTTAACTGGCTCTCTCAGGAACTGGCACAGGAGAGGCACTTAAATAGTTCCTGTCATGTCACTCCTATATTATACATATGACCTTTATTCAGAGTGGTCTGTGGGCCAGGAGTATCATCTGGAAGCTTGTTAAAGATTTTGTCCCTCCCTCCCCCCAGACCTGTTGAGTAAGAACTGATCTGTATTCTAACAAACACATTAATTCTGAGAAGTTCTGGTTTAGATGTTCGATAAGTATTTGAAAGCATGAGCTCCCTAGCTGAAAAGTAACCTGTGTGTGATCTCATTTCTCCCACCGAGCCCTTTGGTGTCCCTTTGCTGGGCTATGTGCCCGTTGTCCACAGGAGGGCAGCATGATCACATGCATGGTTTTCTAGGCTACACAGCAGCCACTTTTGTTCACCTGGCAAGTCGTGTAATCAAATTTTGAGCATTATCTCATTCACTTTATACACATCTCATTTAATCCTCACAGCTACCCTGTGAGGTAAGTGATTTATGTTCCTTTGACAGGTAGGCAGATGGGTCTAAATTCATACAGCTCAAAAGAGGCAGTGTCAGAATTCAAACCTAGGTTAGTACCTCTTCATGCTGCCTCTTGGATAATACAGGGGATCATGGGCCGAGGTCATTTTTGTCCACATGGGACTCAGGACTCAGGTGTGTAAAAGAGCAAAAGGACCCAGAGGGAGCATGGTAGGGTCAAATCAAAGGCCATCTGTCACACATACACACACTAAAGAATGCCCAAGGAGAAGTTCCCAACAGAAGGTAGAAAATTTTGGGGGTGGACACATCTAAAAGGTGGGAGGAGAATCTTGAGATTGAGAGGACTCATACCAAAAGCATAATGGGAGCTGGGCATTACTTCTTGGTGGTATCCTCTTCTAACCCTCCTGTTATTTATTTGCTGATGAAGCAAACCTAAGAACCTCTTTATGCCAAGCTTCCAATTGATGTTGTGTAAAGTCAAAGAGAAAAATCAAATTTCTTTGGAAACAAGTCAGAGAAGATCTCATAAAAGAGGCAGCATTTGAGTTGAGCTTTAAAGCATCATCATAAGTGGGGAAGGAAGGGAAATGCATTTCATGTAGAGGGATAGCATACACAAGCTCGAGAGACTCAAAAGTCAGTCTGAGAACTGGGAGGTAAGTATGATTAATGTGGCTGGAGCAGAAGCTGTGACAGGAGAGGCGGCAGGAGGCAAGACACAAAGGCCTTAAGTGGCAAGAATGGGGAGTTGTCCAAAGTTAAGGAACTCTGGTATCCTGAGTAGATGGGTTGGCCTGCACCAGACTAGAAGCAGGGAGATCAGTAAAGAGGCAGTTGTGGTGATCCAGGTAAGATAAAGGGTAATGGTATACCTAGTAGCTGCAGGGATGAGAGGAGGGAACAGGCTCAATATTTTGGAGGTGGAGTGAAAGAGATAGAAACTGATTTGGACAGGGAGGTGTCAAGGACCCTCAAGTTAGATTCAAGGGCCTGTCATTAGAACAGGGGAGCAGGGAGTTAAAAGGTCAAGAGACATGAACAAGAAGAGCAAGAAGAGAGCCTATCACAGAAGTAGAGAAAGCCAAAGGCAGTCACACTCTTCCCTGCAGGAACAGTGTGTTGTTTTGTAAGCTTAGAGCCAACTCTTCTGCCCCAGCTGGTTGCCCCATCGGCAGCTAGAATCAACACATTCTCACTCTAGGTCCAGGGCTCAGAAAGTTATGTAAACTCAAGAGGCTCCCTTATTCCTAGAGCTGGCTTTCTCTCCCAGCAGTTTGCTAGAAAACCCCAGCCTGTAGCCAGGTGAAACCTCGCAACCTGAGACTAGCCAAGAGGCTCGCTCTTACCAGAGGACGAAGAGAACAGTTGACTGAGTAACTGTGTGATAGGGGAGAAAGTTTTTTCCTGATGATCAATGATAATGCCACATATTTGTGAATAATCAGACTTAAGCTTAGAATAACTGACACAATATAGTATGTACCATTTATAAAGCACATTTTCACCCTTTCAGATCTCAGAATTCTGTGCATAGACTGAGCAGACAGGTTAGCAGTGCCATCTTACAGATGAAAAAACAAAAGCCCTAATAAGGAAAGTTATTTGCCCAAGGTCACATAGCACAGTCCAGACTAGGACTCAGGCCACAAAACTACCAGACCAGTGCATGTCTCATTCAAACCATACCAGAAAAGGGGTTAGGTAGGTAGGTGTGTGGAAGAAGACAGGACTGGCAACTGGCACTCACTAGTAGTGACAGGCACTCAGCCACTTACTAACTGGGTGACCTTTGGCATATCAGATTCCTTATTCAAAAAAATGGTTGATAATCCTTAAACCACAAGGTATCATGAGGGTTCAATGAGACCTAAGTACATATAGTCAATGTGTGCTTCCTGCAGTTGTGAAGGTGGAAAGCAGTAAATGCCATGGTGCCAAGGAGGCAAGGGGATAGGTGGGAATCCCAAAGCGTGGGAAAATGAAGACACAAACCATTAGATCCAAGGGCCCCTGGGATTCCTTTCCCCCAGCCCCACCAAGTGGGGCTGCTCTCACGCAGAACAGTTAGTTGAGCTTTATGTGCCTGAGGCCTGAATGCTGCCCAGTATTATAAACCTCTTCTGGCCTAGGAGAGTCCTTCTCAAGTTTGTTAACAGCTTTTTTTTTTCCCAGTAGTGATAAAATACACGTAACATAGTCTTTTACCATTTTAACCATTTTTTAGTTTACAAGTCAGTGTCATTAATCACATTCACAATGCTGTGTACCCATTACCACTATCTATACTCAAAACGTTTTCATCCCCAACATTAAACTACTACTAAACAATAATTCCCCCTTTTCTTCCTCCTCCCAGCCTCTGGGGACCTCTATTTTGCCTTCTATCTCTGTGAATTTGCCTATTCCATGTAGCTCATATGGGTGGAAATGTACGATATTTGTCCTGCATCTGGCTTATTTCACACAGTAAATATTGTTTTCAAGATCCACCAATGTTGTAGCATGTATCCAGATTTCATTCCTCTTTGCTGCTGGGTAGTATTCCATTAGATGTAGATGCCGCATTTTGTTTATCCATTCATCCACTGATACACACTTGGGTTATTTCCACCTTTTAACTAATGTGAATGAATAATGCTGCGGTGAACATCGGTGTATAAATACCTGCTTGAATTTTTGCTTCTAATTCTTTTGGACTATATCTAGGAGAGAGATTACTGGGTCACATGGTAGTTCTATTGTTTAACTTTTTGAGGAACTACCATACCATTTCCACAGCAGCTGTACCGTTTTACATTCCTACCAGCCAAAGACAAAGGGTTCCAGTTTCTCCACATCCTTTCCAACACTTATTATATATTTCTTATTACTACAGCCATCCTAGTAAGTGTAAAGTGGTACCTTATTGTGTTTCTCTAATTTTAGCATTCCAAGATAGCCAGATGTGGAGAGAGTGCGTGGAGGAACCCTGGGCAGAACCCCGACAGAGGCTTAGGCATCGGGTCTGTGAGCTGATGCCAACTGGCCCAGGCACTGGGAGCTTTCCTTACCTTTCCTCATGCCTGCACCCCCGAGAGCCAGAGGGTCTCGGGGCTCTGAGGCTGAAAGACTCTCTAAACCCTGGCACTGGCGAGCTCACAAGGCTCAGTGATAGGGCAGAGAAGAAGGGAAAGAGACAGGCTCTACTTCCTAAGGTGAGAAAGCTCGGAGGATATACTGATGCATATGAGGAAGAGAGAAGTCCAGAGAGCAAGAGAGGGTAGAAGCAGCGGTAGGGGAGACCTCCCTAGATTCATACCCTGCTCTGCTTTTAGCTATGTTCACTTAAGGGAATATTTTCTTTGAGCCTCCTTTCCCTTTCTCGCCAAAAGGGATGATAATTGTGAATAAAATAAGGGAGTAGAAACAAATGTTTGTCTCCTTCCCTAGTCCTTGGCTGATTTCATAGTTTTGCCAATGTACAGCAGTCTGCAGGCAAATGCCCCTCATAGCACCTCACGCCCTCTCCCTTGGCTTCTCCCAGCTTGAGCAGCCAAGCTCCCCCACATGTACACACACACAGGGGACTCTTTGAGTGGTTCCATGAAAGGGCAGTTTTGTGCTGGCTATCCTTGGCGTTGCTGGACAAGGGCCCCCCAGAATCAACACCCTCTCACTTCCTCCTTCCAGACAGCTCTCCCTGCCACCTTGGGTGTGAAAAGGGACAAGTGAAATGGCAGCTGCTTCCTGCCTTCCACAGACACACATTCTCATGCTTTCCATTGTGTTTCTAGGGCCCTGAAGTGGAAGCCCTCTCAGCCCACTGTAGCCATAAAGTTCTCCCCTTTCTCCCAGCTCCCATGATGCTTAAGATGAGCACCCTACGGCTTTCCACTTGATTATATCTAATCCTCTATTCTTCTATCTGTGCATGTGATAATTTTGTCTTAAAGGCAGTGAGCGGGTCTCATTTTCTTTGGTTTTCATGGTGCACCTCGCATGGGCTGGTCACACAATAGGTGTCCATTATACATCTGCGGAACTGAGGTGGTTCACTTGTGTATTTAACAAATACCTACATCTGACAGGGCTCTGAGCCATTAGCTATTAGAAACATGCAAAGCCTGGAAAAGGTTGAAGATTCCCCTCAAAAACTGTTGGCTCCAAAACGTATTATTGCCAATGGGAACGAAGCAACCAAAGCAAAATAATATGTAATGCAGACAACATATTTAAGGGCTATTTAAGGTCTTTGGAGACAGACAGACCTGGATTTGAATCCTGACTCTTGTTACTTTACAGCTGTGTAACCGCAAGCAAGTTACATGTTTCTGCCTCAGTTTCCCTCATCTATAAACATGGGGGTAATAGCACCTATCTCATTGTGAGGACTGAGGAGACAAATCCACCCAAGTTCTTAGCACAATGCCTGGCCTATGGTAAATGATCAATATGTGGTAATTAATAATAATGGTAATAGTCATTAATGTACAGAATATTTCTTGGAGTAAGACTTTTGAGGGATATATAGTGCAATGCCAGGAACCCAGGTTGAATGAAGCTGTTAGAAAAAAAGTTGAAGAACAGTGCGAGAAAGAGAAAAACAAAATAATAAACAAGCTGTGCCCCACATAGTCAGTCTTATTTAGAATTAGCTGCCTACCCACTAAGCACTGTTGGGGTGTCACAGCCACACCACTTTCTAGCAGGACCAGAGTGAGGACATAGGGATTCATGCAAATATAAAAAAATAATGTCTTTAGTCTCCAGCTGGGGCTCAATGGAGGGACATAGCTTTGAAAACCATCAAGTGGAAAGAACACTGCTGAGAGAGACAGAAGACCAAGCCTCAGGCCAGGCTGTATTGTAAAAGCCCAGGCATGGCACTTGCCATTCCAAAGCTCCCTTTCCCTTTCCACCCTGGGTTGGTGAGGTTCAAGAGGAGTGCTAAAGTGTTTTGGAAACTAACATCCTGGCCAAAAGTAAGGTGGTACTATTTGTGGCTCTAGGGAGAGTCATTCGTCCTCACTTTCCCCATTCTCATGGCCCTTGCCCTGCCTTCTGAGCTTCTACAGACCCTCCCCAGACCCTCCTCCTCTTCAAGACTTGGTCAGTCCCTCCTTACCATGCCTCTGGGGGACTCTTAGTGCTCTGCTTCTGTCTCCGCCTGTGGCTACATTGCCTTGTGATGATCTGAGGGCCTGGGCAGGGTCAGCATCAAATTTTCCTCTCCATTCCTGGTACCTGAAAGGGCCTGGCACCAAATCAGCACTTTGGCAGTGTGATTTGAATAAACAAATGACCTCTTCAGCTCTTGATTGCAGCATTCAATAATAATTCATCTGTTACATACATTTTCCATTGTGCTTAACTAACATTTAACTCTGGATGAATTTGTCTCATCCTCCTACTGGTCGTCAGCTCCCAGGGACCGCATTGTGCACCTCGCACACACACCCCACAGCACATCTGGGCCTGGGCCTGCCCCTGGGGAATGCTCAGTAAGCAGTTGTGGCTCCATTTGCAGCCAGACAGTTCTTGGGTCTTAGTCATCTGGTCAAGATGTTTGGTAACTGCCGCCCCTCAGACATTATTGAAATCCGTGATTCAAAGCACAAGGTTTGGAGCTACAGTGTGGGACTGTGGTAAATGACCTAACTCTGTAACGCTGCCTTCTTGTTTGTAAGATATAACTGGATCGATCTCATACGGTTGGGATGGGAATTAATTCACTGATGCATATGAGCCTCAGAATGATACCCATCACATGGAAAACTCATCAAGTTCACCATATTCAGCTCAAACCCACCCTGCAGTTCTGAGAAGGCCTGGCTCTGATCCCTGCTGCTGTGAAGAAAGGAAGCAGTGTCACCCATAGACAGTCACTTTCTGTCTCAGGCCAATTGCTCTGGAGCAGGAAGAGGCAGGTTGTCAGTATGAGACTGGAGGGTAGCAGAACATGCTACTCCCACAAATGCAGCTCTGGCATATGGATTATTTTGAGCACTTGAAAAACAGCAAATTCAAGGAGAGGCTTTCTCTGAACTCTCCTCATCTGCCTAAAGACAGATCCTCCACAAGGAACCCAGTTGTCAAAAATCTCCTTCCTGGGAGTTTCACCAACTCGGAAAAATTGACTCATCAAAGGAGAGGAGACTAAAAGTGGACACCACACCCATACAAACTATTTCAAACTATTATACCTCATATCTATTTTTCTAAGGGCTCGTCATCTTTCCTAAAAATCTCCCCTCAGAGGCCTACATCCCCTGCCTGCCTCTTTCCCTATTAAGGTGGTATTTAATCCTGAATTCTAAGCCACCTCAGGGAGTTACTAATTTTCCCTGAGTGTCTTCCATGTATACATGATATATACAAGCTAATAAACTTCTGTTTGTTTTCTCTCATTAACCTGTCTTTTATTACAGACGTCTTAGCTGAGAACACTGAAGGGTAAAGGGAACATTATTTTTCCTCCCCTCCATGACAATAATTTAGTTAAGAGGATTTGAGAATCTTGGCACACTCAGCAGAAGTACTGGGGATGCAACCAGGTGCTCACTTAGGCTCTGCAGAAAGCTGGTTTTCAGCACATCATGACCCTTTCCTTGGGGCCACAGAACTTCGGAAGCAGAATCTTGGAGTGCATGGTGCAGGGAAGGGGTGGAGGCAGCACAGCATCCAACCACCCAGTCCTCCCACTGTGTGGCTTCTTTGTGAGCAAGACATACCCTCTTATCCCTGTTGAGGAACTTGAGCCAAGTCACCTGGACTGTGCTCTTTGCATAAATGCTCAAATATTACAGTCACTCATCAATGCGGCCTTAGCTCCTGCTAGTCCTGCTGAGAAAAGCTTCTCTTCATCAAGTCTCTGCTTATAAAAATTCAACGTGTCCCCCCAAAGCTCAGCTCAAAGGATGCCTTCTTATTCATTTACCCTAAAATATTTTCTGAAAGCCTGCTTATTTTAAAGCAGACCTTCTTCTGGGGATACCAAGAGGAATAAGGAGCGCAGGGTCTAGTGAGAGCAGCCAGGCGAATAAACAAATACTGAAATTCAGTGAGATGGGGGCTATAATAGAGGCATTTACAAAGTACAGTGGGGTCTTAAAGCACTCACCCTGCAGGGAAGGCAACTGGCCACAATTAAACAAATCATTAAAGTAATTTCAATTTGCGAAACCTGTTATGAAGAACATACAATCAGTAAATGTGAAAGAAATGGCTGGAAGGTCAGGTGGTCAGGGAAGGCCTCTCTGAAGTGACACTGAGCCAAGAGTGGAATGATGAGAAGAGCTGGCCAGGGGAAGATCCGAGGGAGCAGCAAACACAAAGACCTGAGAAGTGGGCATGATTTTGAGGGCTATGAGCAGGATGGTTTTGAGGAACAGAAAGATGTCATGTGTCTGGAATGTAGTGAGAGCAGCAGTGGGAGGTGAGCCGAGTTGAGAATGTGGCATAAAAATTTTATACTCTGCTTTTTTTCACTCAATGTTATAATGCAAGAATATCATTGGTTGTGAGAAACAATTTGTATACATTTTTAATGCTATTAAGTAGCATTAAAAAACATGTCCCCTACTTAAAAAGTAGCATTATTAAAAAAATCATCCCATAAAAAAAGAAATTGCTTTCTGCTTGAAAAGTATCATATGAGGTGCACTCCCAGTACCTGGACACTCCCTGCCCAGTCTTCAGCAGAAGTCGTGCAGAGGGGCAAAAAGCCGTGGGAGCCGGGCTAGCCCCCACCTACGGGTGTCCTCATCGCCACTCCTAGGCCCCATGGTCAAGGTTCAAAATGGCAAAAGCCCCACTAACCGAACCCTGGAGACTGTTGATAAGTTCTATTTCCAACAGAGTGTCTGAGCTCAGAAAGCTCTCTCCAGCCTTCTTGCCCAGTCCTTGGAATTGTCCGCTCTACTGCGACTCAGAGCTGGAGAAGAAACAAGGCAGATTCTCTGGTAAAGCCCACTTCCTTGTCTCCCATCTGCGAGGAACAGGCAATGCTGACAAGGCCCTCTTCCAGAAGGCTGCTCTCCTTTCTCCCCTCCTCCCCCAGCGTCTGGCTTCTCTGGAAAGCCACAGAACTCCGCCAATGTTCTCTCTGCCAACGTCTTAGTCTCCAGGGCTTGAACTGCAGGGTCTGCGGAATTCCTGTCCATATTCATGTATCCACTTGTTGGCCACTGGGAGAGAAGGGGGAGAAAGATGAGAGCAGGCTCACGAGTAGATAGTGGCGGTCATTCACAGGGCTGGGCAACGGCCTCCTTAAATTCTGCACCAGGCAGCTCACTCGCCTCACCCTGGTCCCAGCCCTACTGTGGACTAAACAGTGTCATTTCTAGCAGACATAAACAGCAAAGAGGATACTGTCCCCTGGAAAAAGTCCCTGGCAGATCTTGTCTACTATAGATTAATTTTTGAACCAGTGGATTCTAAGAATCACTCACCTTTCATTCATGTAGCTCCTAAAAGCCTACCTCCCCCACGGTGCCAGTCCAGGGTAATGAGAGGAAAGGAACGGGCTTCTCTGGGCAATGTCCATCTCAGTATGAGAGTCCCTCTTCTACTTTTTCTGTCTTCAGAGCTAAGTGTTTTGGGACACACATATGACATAAACATGTCCCCTACTTTATTTATCTCTTCCCTTGTTTGACTATCTCCTCATGGGGAAGCACTTGATGGTTCTCGTCTACGAATACAGGACTGGGTGGGGCTTAGCATCATATTCCTTTTCAGCTGTGCTCGGGAATCAAGGACTGTCTGGTCAGGTCAATGAACTTTTACTGAAATCTGCTCTGTGACAGGATTCCTTTCCTTTTTGGGCTCCCAATCTGTTGGGGACAACAGCCCAGGATCTGATCATCTCAATATAAAGGGGCACTGTCACGAAGCTTTCGGAATGAAAAGGCTATGCTATTTTCCATCTGCCCCCTCTTTCCCTTTACTCCCCAAAAGGCAGGTCTTACCCCATTTATCTCCCACCAGGACTGGACAGGCAGCATGAAGTGTATCACTGTCCCCTTCACCACTCCTATGCAGGTTCCACCAAAATAGTGCTGCATTCTGAAAACAAGAAGGCCCCGCCCAAGGTTGGTCAACCCAGGACCTCAGTCTTTGGAAGCGCATGACTGAAAACAAATGCATGCACAACCTTATAAGAAAACTGTCCATGCAGACTGGGGCAAGGCATGCATAAAATGGCACAACATGGTGTTAGTTGCTCTTTACTCATTCATTCATGCACACATCATTTATTTGGGGCTTACTCCGCTCTAGGCCCTGAGGATGCGAGATAAATCATGTCTAATTCCACTCCCAGGAGCTCACAGTCTTGTGGGAGAGACAGACATAAAAACATACCAGGACAAGACAATATGACAAGTGCCAGGGGTTACTGGGTCACTGAGGAGAGGTACTCAAAATCCACAAGGTGAAACAAACATTCTTCATACAACTAAGGCCTTAATTCAGATGCTTACCCTTCATTAGGCACTCACTAACAACATCCCTCAGGAAGCCAGTATTATCACACTCCCCACTTTACCAGCAAAGAAGTTGAGAATTAGGGCTTTAAATAACATAACTGAGAAGGAGCAAAGTCAGGACTCAAGCCTGGGTGTTTTGAAACCAAGTCCTATATGTTCTTTTTTATCTCCATGCCCAGCTTTTTTTCGTATATACTTCCTATAGACTTTCTTTAACCCTGGCCAACCCTCTGAGTATTCATAGATACCCGCATTTATTTATTGATTGTGTAGGATGTGCCTGGTGGTGTGCTAAACGCTTTACAGGCATGATCCCATTTATTTGCCTCATTTCATTCCTGAATTCAGTATGGGCTGCCATTCTTGATTAATTGATTGATTGGTTGATCGGTCAATCTGAAATTCTGGGGAAATATTCATTCATTAAACAAACTTCTTACCACATAGCCCTCCTCTGGGCCTCACTTGATTTCATACCTCTATTTCCAGACGTTGCTACTGTCTGTTACCTTTTCTGTGAGCTCCTGGAGGACAAGGTCTATGAGTTTTCCTCATTATCCTCAGTGCCTCCAGCCTCAGAGTTTATTAAATAAATGACTGAGCGGACCAGTTGCTGTAGAGTGGGGGTCCCCAACCTCCAGGCCAAAGACTGGTACTGGTCCTTGGCCTGTTAGGAACCGGGCCTCACAGCAGGAGATGAGCAGTGGGCAAATGAGCAAAGCTTTATCTATGTTTGCAACCACTCCCCAATGCTAGCACCACCACCTCAGTTGCACCTCAGATCATCAGGCATTACATTCTCATAGAAGAACTGGTCCCTTGTGCCAAAAGGTTGGGGACTGCTGCTGTAGAGGATATGAAGGTTAATAAAACAGTTCTTACCTTTGAGAAGTTCTACTGTAATAGGGACGGCAGATATGTAATCATCTACTTGTAATATAAATGTAACAAAATAAAAACTAGCGGCACAATAACGTGTGGTTACCAAGAAGATTGAGGGATTATCTTTGTTTCCGGGAAACAGGGAAAGGCCTCTTCTGATCCCCTCCTCCCAGGAATAAGCTTGCAAGCAAAGACAGCGTTAAAGCTAGGGTGTTAGTTCTGCATTCTTACAACTACCTATTAGGACCAGACCCCCACTCACCTTGACCACAGGCACACTAAAGTTGGCATAGATGAAGGCTGTGGCTCCTCCAGCTTCTACCGAGCTCAGCTACAACACCAGAAGAAAAGCCAGAGTTGGAATAACCCCTGACTGCCCAATTCTGCCCTACCTGACATCTGATGGCATTTCTGCATAGATTCCCTCCTGTGTTCCCTTATTTCAATTCCAGGAGAGTTACATGTTGAGAGTTATGTACTGAAAGACAACCACCTGATTTAGGAAATAAATGAACCTACTCAGTGGCATCAGTGTTGGTCTGCAAGCCTACCAGAAGACTACATTTAGGAACTCACCCTTTAATTATTGTTCCAGTTAACATCATCTTTATTGAGGGCTACAATAAGTGATTCAAACTTTGAGACCCTCAGGAAGAAATATAGTTCATATCACAACCCAACACACACACACACACACACACACACACACACACACACACACACCTCCTAAAGTAAAAGTTTTGTAAAACATTCTTACTACCAGAGATACCCTTTGTTATTTTCCATCATATTTTATACTATCCTAGTTCAGAATACATAAATGTTGGCCAGAGCCATTAAATTTATTTCATGTGACCTGTGGCCCACAGAGCACTGTTTAGACTATGATGATTAGTTTGGAAGTTAGGCATCCTAGAAACTACTGACTGCATCTCCGGCATGTTTCCCAGATCACTAAGTCCCTCTCTTGGTAACCTCGGCTAAGGAATTTCACCAGTGTATTCTAGAATTTTGGGTGTATTCTCTTAGTATGAAGATTTTTCTCATTGTCAAAGAAATACATAAAAATTTTGAAAAATATAGAACACTTAAAAGTAATATTGCTCATCATTTTACCAACCATCTAGAAAAAAAGCAATGTTATAGTTTGCATACTGGATTGTTATTGTTACTATTCACATTTTACAGATGAGGAAACTGAGACTTAAAGAGATTAAGTATTTTACAAAAGGTCACATAACTCTTTGATGACTAAGCCAGGATTTGAGCTAAGGGAATGCTATCTGACTACAAAGTCCCTGCTCATAACCTTTATGTAATTATGTTAATAAACTCAGGTTATTTCCTAATGTTTACTATTAAAATAGCACTGCATTGAACATCTTAACAAATAAAAATATTTTTGAATTTTAGGTTTTTATAGGAAAGAGTCCAAGCATTAATAAATATTATTGGATCAAAGAAGTATGCATATACTTAATACTTTTGATACATACTGCTAAATTATTTTCTCACCAGCACCATGACACAGTAGTGCCAATTTACACCTCACCCTGGCGAGCTGTCTCCCAGAACATTCGTGGATCCCACCCTATTCACCTGCATTACAAAGCAAGGGCGATAGCAGTTAAGATGTTGGCACTTGTTAGAGGAAACTGAACCGACTTGGTGATGCAGAACCCAGAAATGGCAGTGGTGATTTTTAGCCTTTCTTGGCTCCCCCTGTAGCCTTTTGGGAAGGGTGATGAGAGCAACAGTTTGCTCCTGTGTTTCAAGTAACTAACAAACTGGGTGGTTCTCTTCTAACCCTTGTTGTCAGCCACTTTGGGTATAAGCAAGATACAGCAGGGGTAACTTGGACTTGCCTGCATTCCTCTACCTGTGATTTCACAGTGTAGTTGGAAGGAATGACTCATTCAGCAAATTAAAAAGAGAATCTGATCTGTGTACTATGAAGCTCATGGGCAGGGCATGGGCTGTGTGACTAGTAGTGGGTGGGAGGGACATCTTCCCTCTGTAAACTTCCCGCTGTTTTGTACTGAGAATGATCTGATGTCCAGTCTGAGGAGAAAATCATACATGATTTCAACTTAATCCTCTGCACTTTTTAAAGATTATTTTCTTTCTATAATAATACTCATTAATGCTTGTCTTTAGAAATATTTATAAAAGTCTTCATCCCAACCTGAAGATGACAGAATTGGGCATATCCTACCCTTTCAAGATATGCCCCTTTATATAGTCTTTTACCTTCTTTGTGGGGTATAACAATAGGAACATATCATATGAAAACTTTACAGAGTGACATCTCCCTACATTACCTCATCAGATTCTCATGACAACCCCTTGAGGAGGCACTGGGCAAGAAAATGAGCTCCAGGAATAGACATGATTTGTGCTGAGGCCACATCTTACGTGGAAGAACCAGAATGAGGCCAACTGACTCCTAACCCAAAGTGCATTCTATTACAGTGTCTCAAATACTTAAAACCCACATGCACGCGCGCACACCCACACACACACACACACACACACACACACACACTTGCATTTGCCACTTAAAATTGCTAGGCTACCTTTACCATAGTAACTGGGCCTATGTAACCAGGGAAACAGCTGTAGAAGATTTTGGGAGGATAAAAAACAGAGATATTGGCCCCAAGATTTTTTGGTTGGTATCAATATTCTTCACTGCCTGTGACCTTCCATGCCAGCTTGAGTCATCAACCAGAGATGCAACCAGCTGTTGATCCAAGACGTGTCCCCTTTCTGGAGAGCTCATTTCCACTCTCCCTCTGTGCCTGTTCAGAATGCTCAGAATGACCACTAAAAGCCAAACACCATTGGAAGTGGCAGCCTTCTCTCTGCAAGAAGTATAAAGCCGAGCCACAAGAAGAAACACATTGGAACTGCCAGCATTAAAGACTATAGCGTGACGGCCTCCAGTTGCCCTTTCTTGGCTGTACTGTAGAGACCAGATGTTACACGAAGAAAATATAGAATGCTGGGTAGGCGTGTCTGCTATTCTAATGAGCCTGAAACCAGGACTTCATCTTTGGGTATTACACAGAACACTTGTATTTAGCATGTTTATCTCATCAGTTAACAGTAATACATCTCTTATAATTTAAGTGATAGATGATTGAAATTCTGACTTGTCCATAGAAAAGGAGATAAACCCGCATGACTGTAAGGGAAAGGGATAGATGAGATCATAAAGAGTGGGAGTAAATCCTATAGGATCAGGTCAGAAGTTAGGAGAAGAGGCTAATTTATTTTTTCAGGGGGGTGTAATGTAGATTGTATGGGGAGATAAGGAAGAGAATTTTCATTACATATGAAAGAGAAACACTTACTGAATTTCTCTGTAGGCATCTCTGTCCTTCCCATAATCTCGGCTGCCTCATTTTTCTTCTCTCTCTCCCCTCACAGCTCAATAACTTTATCTACAGGTCCATGCTTTTCAACCCCAGACAGTCTATGAGACCCCAAAGAAAGAGGCTCTCACATTCTCTTCCTGTGTGGTTCAGGTGCCACGAACTCGAGCTTCAATGTAACCCAACTTCTCATCCTCATCACTGCCTACGACGAGGTCACATTTAGTTCTACACATATTTTGGTCTGACTTGTATTTCTTTGTATTTCCTACAGTGCCTAAAAAAATGCTGTCTGAAATTCACAAACGTCCTAGAGATTTTTTTAGCTGCGAGTACCAGACAAAATCAATATCTGAGACTGCTTTAAAAACCATAAAATAAAAGAGAGACATAAATTGTCATTAATTGTCATTAAGTAAAAAGCCCTGATTCAGAGCAAGACTCACATAGATCATAAATGTTGCAACCCGGTTCCCAGACTTCATTCTGTACAGTGGGCTGCTTGGTGACTGAGACAAAAATAAAACATATTATTTTATGCAGTTGGCACCAGAGTGACAGCCAGGAGTCTATCACAATACAAGGAGGAGAAAAATGGGGTCACAGATGGGATATAGCCTTTATCTGTATACACCTAGTCAAGTTTGATCCCATCTGTGCTGGTGGGTACCCAATATACTTTTTTTTTCTTTTACTAATTTGTTAGACATTCACATAAGTGAACTGCATACTAATGAATTACTTGCCAATAGTGAAAGTATTATATAAAGGGTTAATGGCACCTTCAGGTCCTTGGTGAAATAGAGAAATTAATATATAAAATATTACAGATAGTTATCATATAGAAATACCAAGTAATAAAACTGGAGTTCCCAATTATTTGTTGAAGAGACACCCCCCCCCTTTTGGGTCACAGACAGTTTAATTAAAATGTAATTTACATATGATCAAATTCACCCATTGTAAATACACTGTTCAATGAGTTTTAGTAAATTTTAACAGTTCTGGAACCATTCCACCAATCCAATTTCAGAACACTTCCATCAGCTAAAAAAGTTCCTTCACTTCAGTTGGCAGTCAACCCCCATTCCCACCCCCAATCCCGTGCAACCACAGATTTACTGCCTGTCTCTATAGTTTTGCCTTTTCTAGAAATCTCATATAAGTAGAATTGTAAGACTTGTGGATAAAGGAGAGCAACTGGAGAAAAGATAATCTTCTCTGGGAAGCCCCTGAGTGAGGCTTGACAGAAGACTCCATGACAAGCCACATTCTTCTTCCCACTAGTAAGTTACAGTGAGGGGGATGGTGGCAGACAAGAAAATGAGTCAGCAGCAATCAGCTTGAAACCAAGGCTTTCAGATCTTTCTGGAACGAGCACCTTTATTCTTAAGATTTCACTTAGTATTTCCGGGATCCCTACAAGAGTTCTGCCTCAGAGAAATAAATAATACTCAGGTTCTCCACCTCAAGATACTGGCCACTGACCCCATAGTTACCGTAGCATGGTCAAAGTGAGGCTCGTAGTGCCCTCCAATGCCATAGTTCACCACCTGGAGATACTCTGCATAGGGAGGCTGGACATCAAGGCCTGTGAGGGCAGCAATGCGATGGTCAAGGGTCACCAGCATGGGGTCAACAGTGTCCTTCAGCCAGGCACTAAAACACATCACAGGATGGAGCATTATTGATCTGATGACAGAAATGACTAAATGTCTATGAATGAATGAATTAATGATGTCAATTGCTAGAGGAAGCAGAAGAAAGGAAGGGAGAAAAGGTGGAAGGGAGGGAGGGAGGATGGGAAGACAGACATCAATGTCTAATTACCTCCCCCTATTCTAAATTTGCCTAGTCCATTTTGTGCTCTATCTCAACATTCACACATTTATTCATTCAATAACCAATCTCTGAGGCCTACTGAATGCTTTGTGCTGGATGCTGTGAAGAGTGAAGGCTCAAAGCAACAGACACTGGGATACAAAGAGGAAAAAGACAAGCTCTGCCCCACACCATCTTCATTCTGGGACCAGCCTGACCGAGCAGCCTCTGTCTGGGATGGAGGAGAGGGGATAAAGCTGGGCTCTCACAGCTGAATCTGCCCCTCCAGAGAGAAGCCATCACGTCCAGAGATTCCAGTTATCCTTCTTGCCTGAATGTTGGCAAGTCACGCTTTGAATATGAGTCAGGAGGTGGGAATGGAATCTTGTAAAGCTAAATGACAAATGGGTGCCAGACTACATCCTCTGGAAAAGCAATCCTGTTTAGCAGAACAACTACACACTTATTTTTTTGGTTTAGGACATAGGACCTTTTTCAAGTCTTTTTCTAATGGCCTCCTAGTTAAGTTCTTAAGTGAAAGGAGCAGAAATATCTCCCTCTCAGCAAGAATGTACAGATATAAACATGAACTACAGGTTCTCCAGCAGCATCTCTGATGGCACTGGAATGGCTGTTGCTGACCTTCAGTCAGCTGTGCCACTGGCTGCAGGGCAGGCTGCAGGCATGGCCGAAGCTCCCACAGAAGAAGGATCCCCTTACCTTTTGCTGATGCGGTACTCCACTGGTAACTGCTTTTCGCCTGACGCCACCACAGATCTCTGAAGCTGGTAGGAAGGACATAAGAGAAAGTCCAAGTGGTTATGATGTGAAAGGAAGGGCTCTATCATTTCCATAGATATGCCCCTCTTTAAGCATAAACCTAACAGTCACCAGTTTGTCCCTAATTAAAGGATATTTTGCACATGGTACTAGTTTAGTGATAGCCATGGATCTTGAACGTAAAAAATAGGAAGTGACAAAATATCTTAGAGCTGAAAATACACTTTAGCATAGAGTCTGACAGTAAGCACTCAATAAAAGTCTGCTGAACTGAAACCAAGTGATATTTGAATCCTTATGCATGCAAGACTGTGAGTTCTGTTTCTCATTCATCTTCGTATCTGGCACAGAACCTGCCCAATAGTAAGCACTTGGTTTGTTGAATTAAATGAACAGCTCCAACAGTGGGAAACTCTCAACCCTCAGAAGCTGCCTACTCCTGAACATGTCTAACAAAAGCCCTTCCTTACGGAGAATCAAAATCTTCCCTGCTTCAACTGCCTTGCTGTGGCAGAGGGAACGGACCAAACAGGTCTGAAGCCACTCATTTAACAGAATGTTTTATTTTGTTCTGAATGACTGGACATAAAATCTGCATTATTTTAAAATAAAGTGACTTCTAATTATAAAAGCACTGTACCAGGGATAGAAAGAGAAATGCTATTTATTCCTTCTCTACAAAGATTCTAGACCTCAGTGCACAGGTTTTTAGATGAAATGATTATTGCCACTCTTCTTCTACTGGTCCATGTCTGTGTCTGTCATCAGAATGTCACTCCATAATGGCAAGGACTTGGTTTTTTGTCAGTGCTATGTCCCCAGGGCCCAGAGAAGGCCTGGCAGGGAATGGATGCTCAATACTGGGGAAACAAGCAAATGAATGGATGACCCAGAGTCATGCACACTGTCAGAACAGAGCACAGGGCAAGAAAGTACACAAGACAAAAACACTTTCCCTTCCCAGAGAGTTCTGTATTGTTATCGTTCCTGCTTCTAAACCAGGTAGATGCCCTTGGAAAAGCCTCTTCCTTTTCTTAGAACTGTTTCTCCAACTATAAAATGACATTCGTGAAAAACACATTCTTGGGAGTTCCTATCACTCTACAATATCAGGATGCAGAAAATCAGTGACTGATGTGTCCTCTACCTAGTCCTTCACCAGCATCCTCTTCTGGGTTGTTCATAGAGGAGAGATGCCCTCTCCTATTCTTTTGGGCAACTATCAGTGGTTTAAAAAAAATCCTAGAGAATCTAAGTTCCCCTTTCCCTATTAAGGAGACACCTTGTACTTAATTCCTTTAACAATTATTTATTGTACACTTACAAGTCATTCATTTTGGGGGATGCATTTATTGGTTGTTCTCTGTACAAAGCACTGTGCTAGGTATTGGAAATACAACATATGAAACCAGATATAAGTCATGCAGTGGGGATGTACAAGGATGCTGTGGAAATACAGAAAAGGAGCATCTAGTCCATTCTTATGAGAGAGAGGAAGGCTTCCTAGAATGCCCGAAAGACAAGTGGAATCACACAGGCGAAAAGAGGCCAAACGAAGAGCATTTCAGGCAGAGAGAAGAGTGTGTATGGAGGTTAGTTCAGGGAGATGCCAGTTGTTCAGTGCAGCTGGGGTACTGAGTGCAAGGGACAATGCTACAGAAGGGGGTGGCAGCATCCAGGCCAAGAAGCTTTGTAATCATTCAAACGCAAAAGTGACCCATTAAATAGTTTAAGCAAGGGTTTGACATGGTCAGATTTGACCTGTTAAAGATTACTCTGGCTGCAACGGACACAACACAGGGAAAGGCATTTCAAGAAGGACAACATATAATTCTGGCTAGTTTACAGTCTAGTTGGGGATTCAGGATGCTTGTCCATGAAATTGTTAGTGAATCTAGACACTAACGGAATAAATGAAAGTACCAAACAACCGGTGACACAAGCTTTGAGTTCAGAGGAAGAAAAGGTTATTTTGTATGTGGTCCCCAAAAAGTGCTCTGAAAAAATGTTCCTACTGAAAGAACCAATGAAAGTGGGCCAAAGTGGTCGGGGCTAGTGGGCCAAAGATGACTTGGGGTTTCAAATGAGTCTTTAAGAATGTATAGGATGTAGATGGGGAAGACGTGACAAGAGAGCATTCTTTGGAAAAAAGACAGTGAAAAGGAAGCAGATAAATTCAGTGAGGCGTCTGTGCTCAGGTCCTATGGGGCAGCCACCACCACATAAGCCAGGGCTTATTTCTGGCACAGCCAAAGACCAGACAGGGATCAGCCACCCCAGCAAGCCATTTCTGGGGGAAGGAAGCGTGGCAAGGTCTGTGCATGCCAAATAAATGACCTAGCCATGAGGGATTAAACGAATGTCTCTAGGTGGGCTGCATGTCCTGTCACCATGGCAACAGAGTTATTCTAGGGAAAAAGTAACTGCTGGCCCAACGTTCCCACTGACTCACTGGGAAGCCGAAACTATTGAAAATACATTGTTCCAGTGCCCCAGTGGAGTTTAATTGTCTCAGAAACCTTCTCTACAAAGATTCTAGACTTCAGTGCACAGATTGTTAGATGAAATGATTATTGCCACTCTTCCTCTACTGGTCCATGTCTGCTTCCTTGAAATCTGCTGACCTGATTTTACCACTCTCCTATTTAAAACGGTCTGACAGCTCGCCCTCCGCCTACAGGATAAAACCCAAACTCCCCAGTGTGGTATTCACAGTGCTTCCTAATGACCTCTCACCACGGAGCCTCACCTCCTACCACTCCAGCCACCAAGCTTCCCGCATTCTCTGAGCACACTGCATCTCAGGCTCTTGCACAGATTGTTTTGTCTTCTTTGAATACCCTTTACCACTTTGTCATTTTGAAGAATTTCACTCCACAGGGAAGCCTTCTCTGTTTCTTCTTTCCCCATCTGCTCCTCACCAAACTGCCTTTCCCTCAGGGGGAAGATTCACCTTTATCTGCTGCTGTAGTGCCACCCCCTGCACACACCTCCATGACAGTATGTGCACAGGGAATTGTAAAAATCTGTTTTTCCCCTTTACGCAGTAAGCTCCTATAGGCAAGGACCAATACTAAATCTCTTTGTAGAAACCCAGCACCCAGCACAGTGTCTGGCATACAACAGGCTCTGTTCTCTTGATGAACGACTAAATGGCTGCCTGATGAACAGCATACCACAAAGGGCACAATGACATAAGTAATTCTGAGACAGTCTTAATGTGCCATTTGTAAAGAGGCAACAAACATGTTATAGTAGTGAGGCGGGCTGTATTATTTTTCTAAATACCTGCCACGCTTCCTGGGGGACAATAAAACATCCCCTACAATCGACATCAAGCATGGCACAGTGACTTGCAGTGCCTTCCCTGTGAGAGAATTAGATATTCTTTCCCTCTTTACCACCATAGTAGCCAAACACTTTGCTTTATCAATGAAATGTGGACAGAAGTAATATCTGGCACTTCCAAGCGGAAGTTTTAAGAGCCAGCTGGTGGTTTGCTATCTCTGTCTTTTTCCTCTTCCATGAGACTGGTGATGTCCCAAACAGAGGCTGCTCCGTCAGCCTGGGTCCCAGAGTGAAGACCGTGTGGGGCAGAGCTACAGCCAGCCCAAAGCAGACATATAATGTGAGAAAGAAGCAAACCTGTTTTTTTTTTGTCCTGGAGATTTGGGATATGCTCATTACCAAACATAATTTAGCCTAAGATAACTAATACAAATAGGTAGACTAGCAGAGCAGCAATCAGTGTGCCTCTAAGCTCTTGTTCTGGCTCTAGCTACACGTGTACCTTCATTAAGTCTCTTTTCCTCTCTGGGACTCAGTTCCCTATTTAACAATTGAACTAGATTATCTTTCCATTCTGTAAATCTGCAAATCTAGACCAGGATATCACTCTTGGCCCTGTCATTTCACCCTTTTTTTTTCTTCTACCAACTAATTACATGGAGTGAGGGACATTTTAGGGGGATACCTTCTGATTTTAGGTTAAATTTACATACAATGATATACACAGAACTCAAGTGTGCCATTTTCTGAGTTTTGACAAATGCATACATTAGCCATGTACTCCACACCCCTAACAATCCCCTTGTATCCTTTCCAACCAATTTACTCTCCCCAGAGACAAGCACTACTGTGATATTTTTTCACTACTGATTAGTTTTATGAAATGGTTGGCATTTTGAGCTTCTGGACTGATAAAGTGTCTAGTTGTTCAGTCTGCCCGTTCTCACACTCCTGAACTCCAGGCACAAAGGGTAGTTCTGGGTGGGCTTTGGGGACACTCACCCACGGTTCTGCAAACCTTCTAATTTTCTGAGCTTCCAAGTCACTAACAAAGTCATGGTAGAGGACAACATAGGGCTCCAGGTGGATGACCTCCTTCCGCACAGGCTGGAGCAGCAGGTAAGGACTGGAATTGGTCTCATAGGAGCAGTGGAGGCTAGGGGTCTGGTAGTGAGTGGGCTGGAAGAAAAGACTAGAATCAGCTTAAGAGGAAAAAGGCCTAGGAGCTGACACTAAGAGGAACTACAGCATAAAAAATTGGAATGTGGAAAATTCAGAATGCGATCACTGATGCTGTCCAAGTGAGCTTTATTATTTTTTTAATGCATCAGCCTTTTTCATCACATCATCCCAATTCTATCTTCTTTCTAGCATAGCTCGTTCCCCTTTTCTCTTTCCGTGAGAAATCCTACCTGGGAACCCAGGGTCTGACACAACCCCTCGTAGGTGTCTCTGGTCTGCAGGTGGGGTACATTGGGTCTCTGGATGACAGCCTCCACTACTGCCTGGTTGGGGCTCTCTGCCAAGAGCTTTTCATATTTCAACACATTCCTGGCCATTCTCTTATTATCTGGGCCTGGGAGAAATCAGAACAGGTAATAATATAGATTTACAAACAGTGGTCCCAAGGATTGCTGCCAAGGTTTCCTACAGTTTCACTGTCACACACGACTGACAACTGAACATCTCGAATAACTCCTGTGTCCATGCACAGGAGGATGTAAGGCCCTCACTTCCAGAAGAGTACCTGGTATAAAAAGAAGAAGAAGGAGGAGGAGGAGGAGGAGGAGGAGGAGGAAGGCAGAAGGAAGAAGGAAGAAGAAGATTGAATCAGGCCTAATAGATCTGAAGGTGCAAAAGACTTTGGAAAGGAAAAGCAGTACTTAACTCTCTCAGAGGGATCATCAGGATGGCAGATCTAGGATAGTGTGACGGTCAGTTTTATATAAACGGAAGAAGCTTTATTCTTTCATTCATTTCCTCATCTATTCAGGAAATCTTCACTGAATATCTACCATGTACCAGATACTATGCTAGAGGCCAACTTCTCAGAGTTTAGAGTCTAATAAAGAAAAGAGAGATTAAAGAACTACTTACAATGAGACATGACAACGAAGTGCTATAAAAGAGAAGTTGAGAGACGGAAAGCCTATAGCAGAGACACAATCTATTCTTTCTGGAGAACTGGAAGCTCATTCATTCCTGACTCTATCGGATCTTTCAAAAAGCCTAACTGGCCTAGACACAGAGCAGAGCAGCATGCAACAAAGGGGTTCTAGCTTTGGTTCCAGCCTGGGTTCGTATAGGAGTCTTGTGTCTTATTTGTGCCCACTTTGGTTGCAAGATGCCCTGTGGGTTGGCAGTTACCCCTGCCTGCTAGCCTCCATGCATGATTCTGAGCACATCTCAGAAGGAGGTGCTGAATTGTTCTAATGCTCCTAAAGCATCTTTCTCTAAGGAGCTCGATGTGCTTCTGAACACCACTTCCACCTTGGCAAAGGAGGAAAAGAGAGGACAGAAGATACCAACCTTTTTCAAGAAGGGGAGAAATGAAGTTTTAGAGAATGGAAATGATGAATCCAAAACGCCAATAAAAATATTAAAAAGCCAGAAATAGAACCAGGAATCTCAATTGGCTGAGTCCTGCTTATTCACCTATAATAATGCATAATCTAGGTTCTCTGAGAGAGGCAGAGATTATAATAGGTCGAGCACAAAGAAATAAAGGGATGTTGGGTTATCATTTTGCCTGTACCATTAATTGCCTACGTGTTTCCTTACCGCTACTTCCTTATCCTATTTTTTTGTCAAATCATCAGACAGGAATAATGTTACTAAATAGATTCATTAAAAAGTGATTAGTAAATACAATTGTAAAGGTCTACATGAAATATTTTATAAATATGAAAACATATTAGTGATTAGGTATCTTACTTTAGTATCTAAACATCTTAAGGAAAACCTGGGACACCATCTATCACCAAAATTTTGAGCAAAATAATACAAGCAGAAAGCTAAGCAGAGATTCAAGTCCAGGAGCAGAAGGGGTTTCCCAGTAAATCAGACTTGTGGCTTATCTTTTATCAATACGTACTATAGAGAAGAAACTCTCTGGAGAGGCTGAGGGCACATGAAACATTTCCTGCCTATAAGAAAAAAGAAAGAAAGAAAAGGAAAGAGTTAACTTACACTGAGAATATCTCCTCTGACCGCATTATTCAACAGATTTTTAAAACATAAAATATTTTTACCACAAGTAGATAGTAAGATTCACTGAAATAAGCAGCAGACTAGAAATGGGGAGGTTCTCAGTCCCAAATCAGGATTGGCGGCCCTGATGGTCTCATCAGTTTTCTCATTTACAAATGACATGTTATTACCCCTACCAGGGAAGGTGGAAAAATAAATGAAAATAAACTTCCTTAAAATGTCCTCAAATCCTAAAGCATACAAAATCATATAATTGCAGAGTGTTGTTATTTTGGTATTTTTTTATTATTAAACTTTAATATGGAACATCAAAACCCTAGTAAAAAGATCCGCGCCCCCACCTTGGGCTGAGTAGTTCCTAGAGTCTACAAAGGTAGAAGGAGGGAGGAAAAGGAAGAATTCATCCTGAAAGACCCCCACTGCATAGTGAGGACTCTCCCTGGAGCAGTCCAACCTTCCCTACATATGGTCAAAAGTAAACAGGGCTTTCCCGACAGACCTGGGGGAACACAATACACTGGTGTGGGCTGCCATTCTGTTCTGGGTGCCGCGGAGTGATAATGAACCAACAGAACTGCATTTCCTTCTGATTATTTTAACTAATTCATTTTTAATGGCAAAAGCAATAATAAGCACATTATAAAATATATGAGAAATAGAAAACAATGCTCCACTGAAACTAAGCACCCTGCATAATATGTAGTCCTTACATAGTTATAATCATATTTCTTACACATTTTCATATCCTGATGGTTTTACTCTACATTGCTACCCCAAAATATGCCTGTTTAGCATTAGGTTATTTTAAGGTAATTATTTTGACCAGAAGTTGTTTTGAAAAGCAGAGTATAAGTTACACTTCTGTGAGGGACATTTACAGTTATAAAAGGACGCTCCACTTGTAAGCGTCTCCATCTTTGGACCAGGAAGAGAAAGATGACCCTAGATTGCAAGAGAATCTTTTCAATGGAGAAGGCATCCATTAAAGTCTGCATGAAAACTTTACCCTTGTTTACCATGCTTTTCAGGGTAACCTTCCATAACTGGCTCCTTCTGTCTTTAGCTGAAGACGATATTTAAAATTTCTAAAATTTTTTTCAATTACAGTTGACATACAATATTATGTTAGTTTCAAGTGTACAACAACATAGTGACTAGACATAACTTACAAAGTGATCACCTTGATAAGTCTAGTACCCATCTGACACCTTCCATTGTTATCACAATATTGTTTATTATATTCCTTATGCTGGAAGCTGAAGATGACATTTAAGGTGGTAGGCTGGGTCGCCTCTGACTCATTTTTTTCCTGCTATCTCCCATGGTATACATTGTCAGTAAACGTCTGTCTATTTTTCCTCTTGTTAATCTGTTAATCTTGTTAATTAGCCAAGAATTCAGGTTAGATGGAAAATTATTTTCCTCCGCTGTAGCATTGTTAGTATTATTCTCCTTTTCAAGATAAGAAATTCGAGGTCCAAGGAGGTTAAGTAAGTTGCCCAAGATGTCACAGAATTTGAACCCAGGTCTGTTGAACTTCAGAGGTATGGTTTAACTACTCTATTCTACAGTCTCTCATTATTAGTAGTTACTAAAATATTTTTTTAATTAAAATACATCATGAAAAAGTATTATATAATATTTGATATTATGTATAATATTTTTCATGGTATATATACCATATATAATTTTATATAATAATGAAAAATCCATGGAGGGATATTTATCTCTTATTTACCAGGCATAAAAATGGGAACACAAATTATCTATAAGACAATGATTTATTTGTTCTATTACAATGGCGTAAAAATAAATGCTGTAAGAGGACAAAGGAGAGTCTGTGGGGTCCCAGGAGAACTAAGGAAGGCTTCACAGAGTAGGTGACATTTGATCTATGCCTTGTAAGATGAATAAAATTTACCAGACAAAGCACAATTATGGAAAGAGAGAGTTCACCAGTGAGTAGAGGAGAAATCTAAGCCATCGAGTGGGGGAAAAGTCCCAAAACTAACAATCAGGCTCTGGATTTAAAACCCCATCTTTCAGGGTAAGCTGCTTTAGTCTGTCTTCTCTGAGTCTCTCTGTGTCAATTCTCCATTTTCTTTCTCTATTAAAATTCAATTACTCCTGGCCCCTTGTTGCACTACAGTGATTCTATTTTGGTTTTAATACATAGCAATGGAGCAGGAGAGTTAGGAGGAGCACGCTGCAAAGTTTTACGTCAAAGATCCATCTAACAGAAACTTCTGTGAGAGGAACAGGACCATTTGCTGCACTGAGAATAAATATGTTTTGGGAGCAACACGTGGGGTTGGACCACCCATATCTTTCTCCTTTTTCTCAGGAAAAGGGGGAAAGAAAAAGAAATGTAGAGAGCAGAACTGATTTATTAGCTTTGGAAACTTTAGGGAACTGGCTGTGCAGCGATTTTTCAGGCCTATTTTCAAAGAGGGTTAGCTCTACCAAAGGATGGCAGTGCCTATATGTGGGGAAATGAGCTTCCCCGTGAGGCATAACAGGTGGCAGATCAACAGTGCCAAGAGAAAACATCTAGAGGAGGCACTGAGCTGGTACTATGGACCAGTGAGGCCAGCTCTAGAGCTGGACATTAGTCATGCTATAGTTTGATTCGATTGCAGATGGGAGAAGATAACAATAAAATTTCTTCTTTGGACACTGGCAATATCGTGGCATAGTATCTGTGAAGAGTTACGAGTTGTTGGGAGTGCAAGAATGATTGATCTACATTGACTGTGAACCCATTCAATGTTTGTCAATGCAGCTGCTGCTGCCACAGGTGACAGACTGCTTCCTACATGGGAGATGAGTTTAAAGAAGTCAATGAATTAGAAAGAGCACTGGACTAAGAGTCAGACAAACTTGGGCTCTCAGCCCAGCTCTGTGAATTTTGTGACGTTAGGAATTTTGGGGACATTTAGTTTATTCACATATGAAATATGGAAATAATAAAACAACTGCCCTGCTTGACTCACATTTGGTTCTGTTGGGAAGATGAAATAAATTAAGAGACATGAAAATGCTTAGAAAATTATAAATCAGATATAAAGCATTGCATTTATTGTGAGGAAAGCAGTGAAATTCACTTACTCCCTTACCTGAAAATAGGCAAAGGCCAAGTGATCCAAGGCATCCTCTAGACTTGCCTCATCCTCTGTATTCCATTCCCCATAAGATCCTCGGAAGAGACTGACAGACTCCTCCAGCCATGGAATGGCATGGTAGTAATCCCCCATGTCATAAGCCACCTGAAAGGAACATAAGCACCATCGTCAAGGCTTTCATCCACAAGAAGAGGAAAGGAAATGACAATACAAAGAGTGGAGGGTCTTTGGAACCCAAGAAGGGAAGTTTTCATTTTGAATTCATTTAAATTAAACTTATTAAGCATCTATTATTTATAAGGCATTGTATTAGGTATAGAGAGGACACAAGAGTTCTTGCATTTAAGAAATTTATAATCTGGGGATAAGAGAGAGATAAACTCAAGTTAACTATAATACAGGGGAGAATGGCATAAATGCTAGAAGAAGATATGTAATATACTAGGGGTAAGTAGAGAAAGGGAGAGACTTGGAAATCTCAGAAGGCTTCACAGAGGAAGTGGCATTTGAGATGGAACTTACTTGAAGAAGGAAATTATTTCAATAAACAGAGATTGGGAGGAAAAGCATTTTAAAATGAGAAAATGATAGAAACATAAGCCAAAAGCAAGGATGTGCTTGTTCAAGTATTAATGTGGCTTATTGTGTAAGGTGAAGAGAAGCAGAATATGAACTTAAAAAGACAGCGTGGGCTAAGCAATGAGAGTTGTGAATATTATGTTTTAAGAAAGACATTGCTGGTGGCAATGTGAGGAATGGATTAGATTCATTCATTTATTTATTCACTATTTACTGAATATTCACAATGTAGCTGGTGGTCTCTGCCTTTAAAGAGCTTACAATTAAACGAGGAGCACATGATAAACCGATGATTGCGACACAGTGCATTAGATACCGTAATGAAGGTAGACCTTGGAATGCTATGAGAGCTCAGCAGATTGTCTTATATCAAGTTGAATGCTAGGGATTTGGCAACATGTACTAGCTCCTGTCTCTTAATAGCTTACAGTTAACTAAAAAATCAGAACTGCAGGAGGAATTTCCTGGAAATTGATGGTGGAGACAGCATGGAATTACAAAGTTGCAGAGTTAGAAGGACTCTCATAAAATGATCTAATTCAGGAATGACTTCCAGACAGGCAGAAAGGCAGCAGAGCCTAGAGATACCATGACTCAGCAGCTTAAACAATAGGTCAATTCCTACCCCAGGTCAGCCATTAATGCGTGGTATTATTTCTCTGGTCCTTAAGTTTCCTATTTGTAAAAAGGCTGAGTTAAAGAATCACAATTTTTAAAAAGACTGAACTTTTTCTGCTAGGTTAACAATTTATTGAAGATTTCTATGAAGAACTTCAAGACCCAGCAATAGGGTAGACTGAGATAACTGGAATCCTTCTAAACATAGAGTTAGAAAATTTTGAATAAAACATAACAAACATTTTATTTTATAATTTCAAGAAAGAATAGAAAATACCTAGGTACCAGAAACAAAAAGCCGGAGCTTAAAATCCAAGCAATAAGCTTACAAGCAGATGCTGACGCTGCCTAGGATAGGGGTGGGTGTTAGTCTTAGCAACTTTAGGTTATAATGCCCACATGAGGATAGTCAAGCCTTCAGCAGACCTCCCCCAAACCTAGAAATTGGAATTAAGACACACTCATAAAACTGAAAACCATGAAAAACTACACCTTAAGGAAAAGAGTAGACCAGGAAAAAATCTACCCACGATCACAAGGAGGCAAGAAAGTTGATTTCTTTCTCTCTGGGCTCTGTTTAGGGAAATAAAACATCTCCTTAGAACAGTCATAACCTTAAACCTATGTTTCACACAAGTTTAGGGTTTGAGTTTGCATTATTCATAAAGTTAAGGAACTCCTAGACCAATAAATCAATATAAAAACGGATCTAAATCCACTGAAAATCAAAACCACAATGAGATATCACCTCACCCTTGTTAGAATGGCTGTTATCAAAAAGACAAGAAATGACAAATGTTGGTGAGGATGTGAAAAAAGGGAAACCCTGTGAACTATTGGTGAGAATGTAAATAGATTCAGCCACTATGGAAAAAAGTATGGACGTTGTTGAAAAAATTAAAAATAGAACTACCATTTGATTCAGAATTCCTCTTCTGGGCATTTATCCGAAGAAAATGAAAATGCAAACTCAGAAAGATACGTGCAACCTCATGTTCATTGCAGCGTTATTTACAATAGCCAAGATATAAAAATACATTAAGTGCACATCAATGAATGAATGAATGAAGACGATGTGACATATACACACTGGATATTATTCAGCTATAAAAAGAATGAAATCCTGCCATTTGCAATGGGTGAACCTCCTGAGGGCTTTATGATAAGTGAAGCAAGGCAAACAGAGAAAGACAAATACCACACAATCTCAGTTACATGTGGAATCGAAAATAAAAACAAAAACAAAACAAAACAAACAAAAAACCCTGATCCCATAGATACAGAGAACAAATTGGTTGCCAGGGGTGGCGTGGGGGAGAAATGGTGAACGGATCAAAAAGTATAAATTTCCAGTTATAAAATAACTAGGTCATATGGATGTAATTACAGGTAAGAAAAAGGGGTCTAAGGCCTGTAATACCACCAGAGAACCTGGAAGAAGAAAACCCAACACTCTCTGGAGGGATATTCCCACAAATCTGGGCACAGAGATTCTCTGAGGGACAAAATCCTGCTAAAAAAAAGCTCACAATCAAACATGATAAATCATACCAGGAAACAGTTGATTGAGTTGACAGACAGAATAGTAGGGTAGTAGTAGACGATTACGAATTTCAGAAAATTGAAAGACTGATCTGCTTTAAAATAATCCATGGAGAAGGGGACTGGATACGTGTAGATAAAACAAATTTGGCTACATGTTAATAATTATCAAAGTTTATTTTTTGACCCACCAATACCACTCTTAGGTATTTAATCAAAAAAATGAAAACAAATATCCACAGAAAGACTTACATAAGATAATTAACAGCAGCTTTATTCACTGTAGCCCACACTGGAAACAATATAAGTATCAATCAACAGGAGACTGGATAAACAGTTTGTGGTATAGTCATACAATGGAATATTACTAAGCAATAAAAAAGGAATGAACTACTAATAAATGCAACAATATAGATGAAGTTCAAAGACATAATGAGCTGAGTGAAAGAAGCTGGACTCAGAAGAGTATGTACTAATTAGTTCAGGACAATAGTTGCCCAGTACCTGGGCAAGGGTAGAATAGACAGGGTAGGAGGTGGTGAGACGAAAAAGGAGTGAGCCTTTATTTAGTTACATATAAATTCTTTTTTACAAATCTGAAACAAATATAGCAAAATTTGAAAATATATTTAATCTCAATTATAGGTATAATTGCTTGTTATTGTATATATTTTTCTTATTTTTGACGTTTTATCTGATAAGTACATAGATATCAAAATAAAGATTGTGAGTGAGACTTTCAGCAAGTAACTTACTAAATTTTCAACATATGGTTTTAGTTTCAGAAAAATTTTCACTAATGAAGCATATATTGGTACCATACACGAAACTATTCTAACGGCCTCAAATTTAAATTCACTGTGAATATGATGATTGAGCTCTGATTCCATTCAGGATCTCAGAAAAGGGAAAATGGTATAAGTACAGAGGCTTACGGTAACCCACTCTGCATTAACTTGGAAGACTAATCATCAAAACTTGGAATCAGGACACAAAAGGCCCACTCTGAGACTGGCTAATGAATGCAACAGGGGTTGGCAAAAATTCACTTTCCTGCAATACACATCTTCAAAATTAAAAAAGATTTAATCCCTTACTTTTTAAGGCCAAGGCTAACAAAGAGTATACTGTAAAATGACCTCAAGTGTGCTTGCAACTTAAGATCAAAGATCAGTTAAATATCTCATGTGAAAGGTTCCTGGTCTTTTTCCTCAAGTAATGTTAGAGTGAATGGCCGGTTTTATGACATTACTTTAATTTAGTATTTCTAAATGCCTAGGAAATGTGCAAGAGATTCCAGAAAGTCTCAGGAATCTGAGTTTCCATGATTTTACCTTCATTTCACCATCTCCTACCCCTCTTCCACTCTTAATCCTGCTTCTCCTTTCTACCCAGCTGCTCCTCTACAAACAGTGGGGCTACAGTTAGGGTGCCCAAAGGACCATTTTACCCAGGAGAACACAGTTTATGTTTGTTGTCCTGCCTAATAACATCCCGGGGTTCATTCTCAAGAATGTCTTAAGTATATGATCACTTTAGCTATCATGGAAAGAGTGGGGATTCGGAGTTACAAGACCCAGGCTCAAATTTTAGTTTTGCTGCTTAAAATTGTGTAACCTTAGGCAAGTTATTTATCCTCTCTGAACTTCGTTGCTTTTTCTTTTTTCTTTTTAATCTGAAAATAAGAAATAACAACAAATTTCTAAGTTTGCTGTAAAGATTAGAAACACCTGAAAACAATTGAGATACAGTTATTTCATGCACAAGAAACCAGAGCCGAGCAATTCGTCCTCTCTCTGAATATTGTTACCTTGCCAACTTGGAAGCAGTCATCCGCTGTGAGGGAGTAAAGCTTTCTGGGACTGTACAGGTCAGTGACAGCAGAGCCAGTAACTCTCTGAAAGACACCTCGGGCCAGGCCCTTCACATTGAGCATGTACACGTCCTGCAGTCTCATCAGGGCCCTTGCTGCTCCCTCGAGGTCCTCAAAGGCTGGCAGGTCTTGCTCCACATTCTCATAACCATCCTTCAGAGCTATAGACATTGTGAAAACATCACTTCGTCACTCAAAAAATAGGAGGTGAGCAATTAATACGTGCAGGACATAATCACTTGTTCAAATATTTCATGAGCAAAGATAACATTTGATTTGTTTTGGTTCCCAGTGGCAAGTTCCTAGCACAGACTGATGCTTAATACAATCTTCTGAATGAGGAAGAGATGCTCTGGAGTAAAAGCAAAGGCACAAGCCTTTATCACATTGCCCCAGCCTCTCTGTCTCTAGGAGTCTCACCCTTTGTGGGGACAATTCTTCTCTCTCTTAACTTTCCCAAAGTCAACAAACTTCTTCAAGTACAAGTAGAGTAAATTAGAAAGGAAATCTTGCTACAGATCACACTGTAGTGGCAACTTAATGAAATAGAAATTATTAGAAGACATCACTTTTTACACATATGTAAATGGGATGATATAACCTGTAGTTCTTCACAGGATTGTGCTGAAGATTAAATGAGATAATGGATATTAAATGCTTTCTATTGTGTAATCATATAAACACATTAATAAGGTGACCTAGTTCTTTGCAAAAGAGCTAAGGAGATCAAGGGATAATACCTACCCACTTTATTATCCTGCATCACATCCTATCAGAATCTCTCTCCTTTCCACTGAGTCAGGAGACAGAATCTTCTCTTACCCTCCAGCCCTCCTCCTCATTACCTCGGATGTTCTCACTGGCCTCCAGACTATGTACTACATTCCTCCAGTCAGACTGTAGGCGTTTGATGAGAGTAAATGCAAGCAGAGGGTTAGACACAGGGGTTTCTGAATCCTCATGCAAAGAAACCACCTTGTCATAGAATCTGAAAGAGAGTAGTAGAGTGATATCACCTAGTGTTGTAACCATTCAACCGAGGGAAGGCTGGCCTGGTGTATAAACATTAAGAGTAGTTAAAAATGAATCGCTGAACCCCTTGAAACTCAGGTAATATTCTAACCAATAAGCATAAAGAATAGGAAAACTACCAACACAACAAAAATAGGCCCACTCATTTGTTCATTCAATGAGTCAGTCTCTTCTTGTCATTTACTGTATATCAGGCTCCATGCTAGAGGCTAGAGATACAAAGGTAAGACAGGGTCCAGCTCTTAAGAAGTTCACAATCTAGAAAATCTGTTTTTTCCTCTCATCATCCTATATTCAATACTTAGAATCTGGTAGAAAGTCAAAAACATTGTTCAATTAATTTTAATAATTGTGATACATGCTATGAGAGAAGTGAACATGTAATGCTATGTAATGATATAACAACCTGTAGGCAGGGTACCTAACCCAGGTGGGAGTTAGAAGGTGTAAGGGAAGACTTCCTAGAGGAGATAGCAAGTGATCTGAGTAATGAAGGGTTAGTTAAAATATTAATAGCTACTACTTATTGAGTTCTTACTGGGTATTAGGCATTCTGCTAAATGCTTAAATTCATAGTCTCATTTAATTCTCCCAACAATCCTTAGGGTAGATTTCATCATGCCCATTTTACAGTAGAAGGAACTAAAATGAGGCCACTTTGTTAATAAGCAGTGAAGCCAAGGATGAACCCAAGTCTGTGCGACTCTAAAGCCTGGGTTCTCAGCTGATGTGCCATTCTCTTTCACATGGAGCTACAACAAACGAGAAGAGTGTTTTTTGAGCCAACAGGGACCAACATGCACAAAGGCACAGAGGCTTGACATGTATTTGTTCATTCAATAAGTCAGTCTCTACTGGTTACTTGTTAAATATCAGATCCCATGCTAGAAACTGGGCAAGAAAGGGTCCAATGCTGAAGGATTTCATGGATAAGAAAATAGCTGTTTTTCTCATCACTCTATGCTAAAATTCAATACATATTTCTATGAAAGAAGAAGCAAAATACTACATTCTTCTAGGAGCCAGGAACAAAATTTTAAATAAGACAATAACCTTAGTCTCAAAGATTCACAGTCTAGTGGGTAATATAGACAGAAACAATCATATTACAGATACAGCACCAGATTTAAGAACAAGGGGTGAGTATAGATGGGGTGATTAATTTGGCCAGAGCAGATGAGAGAACATAAACTCTCCTTTCACAGAGGAGATAATAAATCAACACTTGATGGATGAATGTAAATAATGAAGGAGGGAAGAGAAGGCCTCTTTCCAGGCAGGCAGAGACAGTTCAACAGACACAAAGGTACCAACTGTAGGGGACTTACAAGCAGTTAATGTTGCTGGAGCACAGAGTATACTGGGAAATGGTTAGAACACACTGGAGAAGTGAGGAGCACCTCATAGGCCTTGCTGAGGAATCTGGTTTTAACTCTAAATGCAATTAGGAACCACCAAAAGGTTTTAAGTGAGAGCAGGATGCATTACAATATGTTTACATTTATAAATCTGTGAAAGGGTGGGGAAGAGGGTTCAGAAGTGGAAGTGACTGGAAGCAGAAAGATCAGTTAGGAGGTCATTTCGACACTGTAAGCAAGAGACAAGGAGAATCTAAGCCATAACAGTGACAGTGGGGGAAAAGAACAGGATGGATTCAAGGGGGATATTTAGGAAATAGACCATGTAGAAACTGGTGATGGCTAATGGGGAATAAAAAGATAGGGCTGTGCAGCATGCTTCTAACCTTTCTGGCTTGCCATCATTTGCAGAAAAGGGCCAGAAATGTTGGTGCCACAAGTGATCATCGTTTTAGGTAATTTCTTTCCTCCTCAGATATCCTACAAGAGTGTTCATATAAGCAGAAGATCCTGTCTCCTTTATTGAAATTTGATTACCATAAGGCAGACTGAAGAGTTCTAGTCTTGCCTGATAAAAATTTTTTCCCTTGTTGTAAAACTATTAATTTCTACAATATATAAAAACAACAAAAGAAGTAAAAGAAAAAAATATGATCAAAAGGATATGGCTTTATGAGAATGTGCACAAGATCATGTGAGAATATAGAAGTCTTTTGGCAAGAGTGGAGGACTTCACAAGTAGAAAGGGATGAAAGTGAAGAATAGAGATAGAGGCAGAGTGGACAGTGGATTTCTATTCCTTCCATCAGAGTCTGACCTAAAGATTTCACACGGGTGGGGCCTTCAACTATAAAACAGAACCTGAAAATAGAAGATGACTCACCTTGTGGTGCTTCCAGAAAGCCAAATATTCAATTCAAGCATAGTCTGAGGAAGGAGAATCTGGGCCTGGGTGTCCCAGGGAAGAAATAGGAAGACTATCAAGTCCCAGGATGTCTCTGATCCCCAGGAAGAGCTGTTTGAGAGCGGCTACCATAGGCTTTTAAAAAAAACAGTCTCCAGGGCGTGGGATATTTTTTTTACTACCCATTATTTCTGCTTCAGCTCCATATGGAACTACTTAGTGAAAGATATTCCACTGCTAGAAAAAAAAAAAAAAAAGAAGAAGAAAAAAAAGAAAAGAAAAGAAAAAAGAAAAAGAAAAAAACCTACAAGCAGAGACTTGGGTTTGAGTCCAGCCTGAAGAGTGTCCAGGAACAACTGAGGCTGAATGGGCAGTGATTTGGTAAGACAGTCGGATAGGGAGAAGCTGGGAAGAGACCTTATCCTGACCCAGCGTCCAACTATCGCTCAGTTTCTTCCTCTATAAAATGACAGATCTGGTTGAATCTAAAAGATCTCTATGCGTACTTTTAACACAATCATTCTAAATTTTTTTCCATTACCTTTTCTACAATTGAATAAATAGATTCCTCATCTGGTGCTCAAGGACTAATGTTTAACAGGCATCAGAGGAAACTGAGGCACAAAGGGAAAGAGGCAGGGCAGAGAGGCAAAGATTGTTCCAAGTCATCCATCAGATCAAAAGCATTATCTCTGTTCTCATTGCATCCCACTTTGTATTAATGAGTCAGTTTATTTAGGGCAAGGGTTTGATCTTTACTGCAACACATGACTCAGTTCAGTGTTCAGATACACCATCTTTCTGTCACAGAAAGAAAAAAAGAACCTATCAGCTAATATCTGAGGCTGCTTTGGAATCCAAAGGTTGGCCTTATGCCCAGTCTCTGAGCAAATAGCTGGTTTTCAGAGACTGAGTAACTGGATGCTGAATTCAAACCTCAGGGTTTCCTAAATGGCAAATGCTGCTGAGAGTGGAAAAGCAGATCCTTTCCTTCAAGAATCTGCACATAAAATTCGCAACCCAATCCTTGCCTTAAACATAGCCTGGACAGATCATCCAACAACAATATATGGGCTATTTTAATTCAATAAATTTCTGCTTTGGAATTCAGAAATGTCTTTGTCTCAGTTCTTCTAAGACATTCTGAATGCTTAATTCTTAGCACAGAAATAACTGCTGCTGACACTACTCTTTCAACCTTGGTAGTTTTATACAAGTGCAACAACAACAAAAAGTTAGGGGTTAAATACGTACATAACTAATACACATACTATACTAGTATATAACTATTTATACTATAATTAGTATAATTTTTATGTATTAACATTGAATAGGGAGTAGTTTCAACATCAAAAAATATTTCGTGTCTAAATTTAAAAATTAAAAGAAAGATATAAACCGAGGCTCTTAGAAATAATATCTCAAGTTACATAAAACCCTTAGGTTGAGGGCATAGGAAAATGAGCAGGAACGGCCAAAATTACTGCTTAAAAAAGCAAATATTTCACTAGGTTTTAGAGCATTGACTAGACAATAGACAGTCTCTCAAATACTAAACTAAACTTTCTGAAATTAAATGTTCCTAAGTCATGTGAGAAGATAATCTTTCTGATTCTTTTTTTATTATCTGGGCTCTGAAATCCTAGTTACTGTTTAGAGCCAATGGTGGGGTCTAGTTTTACCAACCATTTTTAACATAAACAACAATCATAAAGAGCTAACACTTAATGAGCAATTTTTACATCCCAAGCACAACGATTCATACCTTTTCATGGTATTAACCCCTTCCAACAACCCTATGTGGCTATCATTATCATCATTTTACAGATTAGGGAAACTAATGCTTAAAGAGGTAAAGAAACTTGCCCAGGGTCAGAGCCAAGAATTCAAATAGAGGTCTGTTAAGTTCCTGAATCCAGATTCTTAACGGTCATGTACTCTGGCTGCTCATAAAACCTCAATAGTTATGGGGTTTGGTCTGGGTCCTGGCATATCAGATAAGCAGGCAGTAGGAACATCAAAGCATAATGGAAAGAGAAACAATCAAAAGACTGTGTCCTAGTTCTGGATTTGCTACCTACTAGATTTATTATCTTGGATAAAGCACTAAACTTTAGTTTTCTCATATTTTAAATCATTCCTCATTTGTTTAAGAGAGTAATACAAACCTATTTCAAAGCATTGTGTGAGAGAGAATCAAATGAGATAACACTTGCACAAGACCTCCCACTCTGAAATGACAATGGTGGTAAGATAGTAGAGCCCTGGGCAGCTGCTTTAATCAGCCCTGCACGTGTTCTCCTCTGAGCCAGTTCCCTGAGAGGCCTGCCAGCAGCATCAGGATTGACTCCCATCTCCATCTGGACCACCCAAATAAAGAGATTAGTGGTAAAAGTACAAGCACATGGGTACCAGGGTGCATATGGGATCTGAAATCAAAGAGAAAAAAGTCTGTCTATTTCTATCAATGAACTTGGACTCCGATGAATATAGACTAAGAAAAAAAAAAAATTTGCTCTGTAAACATGGGCCCATTGAACACGAGGCAACTCTGCTACTCCAAAGAGTGACAAGAATTGTTAAAATTATCATCATTTATTTTAGAATTACTACAACACTCACATACCATATATACGTATGTGTGCATTTCATGCTATTTCAAACTAACAATAAATTTAAAAATGCATATAACTGCTAATACGCAAACTACATACTTAATAGCATGTTCCAAATTACATCATCATTCAGTCACCACTAGGTATTGACAAGATGTCACATGTACTTCTACACACAAACTGATTCTCTTCTACATGGCCTCTCTCACACAGCCATAGTGTCCCACACACCTTCTTCCCATGTTCCCCAGAATTGATATTACCATCACATATACTCACTCACAATTTCTAAGCAGTACAATGTGAGACATTCTTCTGCTGTCTCAGCTCAGCAGAGGGTCACATGACATAAGTACACTATTAATATAGTTAGATAAAGATGTGGTTGCAACATTGTTTCTCACATTGCAGGCTTCTCAATGTCCTAAGCAGAGAATGCACAACACATATTCACACATATGGTATCATACACAATCATTCATCCTTTTCATTGTTTGACATTGACAGAGTCAATACAGGATTACAGTGCCCCAGTGTCCCAAGTCTTGCAGTATTTTGTCTTAGCATGTAGCACTAGAATTTGTTGATTGTATAGCAAACAATATTGGCCAAGCATTTGGTTGTGTGTGTATCCTCTATCGTCAAGGATGGTTTCATCCAGTGTTGGTGTCACATCTCAGTTATCATTTATTTAGAATTTAGAGAGTTTACAGCTATAAAGAGAAGGGAGAGCTGAAAGCAAAGGAGGAGATAGGCATCTCCAATTATTAATCATGATGCTACAGACTCCAAGATTTTTGAGGGCAAGGTTGGTATCCCAGCACCTAGAACAGAGCTTGGCACTCAAACATGTGTTGAAAGAACTGATGAACATGAAGCATTAGTCATATAGTGACCTGTACAGTTACTCAGCATCTTTCACATGCAGAGTATGATACCCATGGGGTCATGTCCATTCAGTCCCAATGACATGTCTCAATGACAAGTCTCCTACCTGGTCACAGAATGTCCCCCGACTCATCCTAAACACCAGTTCACTGGGTACCATGGTTAACACAAATATGGCTACAGCATCACACACTATTTTCTGACACAGAGCGTGGGGGCACACACAGCTTGACACTGTGCCCTGTGAGGGCCCACTCCGCTTCAGAGTCACTCCGACACACGTGCCCACATTACATCAGCTTCCCTGTGTGGCACTGGATCTGGAGTGCCACTGCGTGTAGGACAAAGTCTGAGGGCCCACACCGTGATACAGCAGCCTCGCTGGAGTCATACTCAATCTAGATTTCTCCATCACCCCGTGCCACAGTGTCTCGGGGCTCCCCCCACCCAGAGTGACCAAGAATGTGGGGAGTCACACCCACAGTGTCTTCAGTCTCGTGCCGTGACACTGGGTCTGAGAACCGACGCAGGGTGACCATGAGCCTCAGAGTGACCCCCTCCACCCCCCACACACAGACGCGCGCGCCCTGTAAGGGTGTCTCCGTCTCCGCCACTCGGGCCTCTCCATCGCCTCGCGCCCCAGCCCTGCCTCACCTGGTCAGGTCGCGCAGCCGCGCCTCCTCCCCGCGCAGGTAGCGCCGCAGCAGCGCCAGCAGCCGGCGCTCCGGGGCCAGGGCGCGCGCCACGCTGGTCAGCGCCGAGAACGTGTCCCCGCGCGCCGCGGCGCCCGCCGGGCCCCCCGCGCCGAGCGCCAGCCCCGCCAGCCCCGCCAGCCCCGCCAGCCCGGCCAGCACCGCCAGCACCGCCGCCGGCCGCGGCCCCCGGCCCATCGCGGGCGCCCGCCCTCGTCCCCTCCGGCCGTCCCGCGGGTCCAGGGCCCCGGCGCCGGGGACCCGCCCCGCCCCTCGGGCCCGCCCCCTCCGCGCGTCCCTCCCCGCCGCCCCGCCTGGCCCCGGACACCCCGTCCTTTGCTCTGACGCCCACCCTCGCTCTCAGGGTCCCACCCTCCTGCCCTTTAGCTCCCCAGGCCGCGTGGGGGCCATCCGCCCTCCACTAAATCACAGCCCTGGGAGGGTGCTTCTGCTGTGCCTGTTTCCCACTTGGGGAAACTGAGGCAAGGGGTGGGACGAGCTATGAATGAACTGGTTTAGGGCTGTACAAGGCCAGACCCCAAATAGTCACACACACACACACACACACACACACACACACACACACACACACACACACACTCCCCGCCATGCACCAAGGGATGGAAATAAAGAAACACCGCTGGATTGGATTCCGATGGGGGAAGGCCAGCAGAGTAAGTGATGCCTTCTGGTAATAACTGTGCTGGTAAAGAGCTGTGAGAGAGAAGAAAAGGAGGAAACATTTCGCAGAGGACTTAACATCTGAGTCATCGTAGAGGATGAGTAGAATTCCTAACGGAGGTGAAGTGGGGAAAGGCCTTTAGAGTCAGTGCATGACAAATCTAGGACCTACAGATCCTAAAACTCAAAGGCCCTGGGTACAGCTCTATATAACATACCTATGGTCACCTAAGCAAACAAAAATAATATATACCATCCTCGGCTATGTATTCTTTTCCCCTTTCCCAAGCACTGTTCAGTCATTTATTCATTTAACTAATATTTGGCACCTCTGTTACTGTGGTGAGGCTACAGACAAATGGCAGATCCAACCCTGAACTCAAAAGGGGAGACAGAGGTGTAAACAACTAACCACAACAAACTGTTCTCAGGATAACAGGGTTGTGCAATGAGCAATGGCAGCACTGAGGAGGGAGCCCATTGCACGCATAGGTAGTGGAGAGGTCTTCACAGTGGAGGTGATGTGTGCAGGTCCAAAAGGATGAAAAAGCATTGTATGGAAGATGATAGGCAAGGGAGGGATGGGTTTTCCTGGTAGAAGGTACCTATATGTACCAAGTTTTGAAGATGGAAAATATTTGGAGTTCCAAAAGCGATGAAACATTCCTTGTAGTTGAGACTGTTAGATTAAGGGCTTTGCATGTTATATTAGGAAATTTAGCCTATCCTCTATGAAAATCCATGGAAGTTTTTAAGATGGCAATAATAGTCATCTGGTGACTGAAAGAGGTCTTTTTCTTATCTAATTGCCTTGGCTAGAACCTCCAGTATAATACTGAATAGAAGTGACAAGAGAGGACATCCTTGTCTTATTCAAATTTGGGGGAGAAAGCTTTCAGCCTTTCACCATTTAGTATAATGTTTCCTTCTTGTTCCTAGTTTGTTGAGTGGTTTTATCTGTCAAATAAGTTTTCTGCATCTATTGAGATGATAATGTGACTTTTATCCTTTATTCTCTTTTATATGTTTTTTTAAAATTTTTTAAATTACAGTTGACATACAATATTATATATTAGTTTCAGGTATATAACAGCGATTAGACATTTATATAACTTACAAAGTGATCACCCCAATAAATCCATCTGACACCACACATAATTATTTCAGTGCTACTCACTATATTTCCTATGCTATGCTCTATATTCCCATGATTATTATTTAACTACCAATTTGTACCTCTTAATCCTTTTTCACCTATACCACCAAACCCCTCACATCTGGCAACCATCAAAATGTTCTCCATATCTATGAGTTTGTTTCTGTTTTACTCATTTATTTTGTTCTTTAGATTCCACATATAAGTGAAATCATATGGCATTTGTCTTTCTCCATTTGACTTACTCCACCAGCACAATACCCTCTAGGTCCATCTATGTTATTGCAAATGGTAAGGTTTCATTCTTTTTTATGACTAAGTAATATTCCATTGTATATCTGTACCACCTCTTTCTTATCCATTTATCTGCTGATGAATACCCAGGTTGCCTCCATATCCTGGCCACTGTCAATAATTCTGCAATGAACACACAGATGCAATGTCTCTTCAAAGTAGTGTTTTGGTTGTCTTCAGGCAAATACCCAAAAGTGGGATTACTGGGTCCTTTCTTGCCTCCTGCAAGAGCCTTTGTTTAAAGTTTATTTTGGAAGTGGCTCCATAGTGTAGTGGCTTTATACGCAGAAGGTCCTGGAACATCCATAGGTCAGGGGTGCGAGTGGGGGTGGGGAAATTAAAGAGAGGAGAAAAATAAAGTCTATTTTGCCTAGTTTAAGCATTGTTATCCAAGATTTCTTATTTTATTTCCATTTTCATGATATATCTTTGACATCCCTTTACTTTCAGTCTGTGTGAGTCTCTTGTAGGCAGCACATGTAAGGGTCTTGTTTTCTTATCCATTCAACCATCTCATGTTTTTTAATTAGAGCATTTAATCCATTTAAAGTAATCATTGATAGATATGCTAGACACAGTTCCATACCGTAGGGGTTAGCACGTCTGCTCAACATGCAGAAAGTCCTAGGTTTGTGCACCAGTGGAGCCACAGTTCATGGTTTATGGCCAAGCCACCCTGAACAAGCCTGATTCCATCTGATCTTGGAAGCTAAGGAGGGTTAGGCCTGGTTAGTACTTGGATGAGAGACCACCTAGGAAGACCAGTTGCTGTAGGCATAAATAATAAAATAATAATAATAATCATTGAGAGATATGTAGTTATTGCCATTATTCATATTTTTTATCTTATTTTTTACTTCTTTTTAAAGAAGCCCTCCAACATTTCCTATAATACAAGTTTGGTGGTGACGAATTCATTTAGCTTTTTCTTGAGATCTTTATCTGTCCTTCAATTCTAAATGACAGCTTTGCTGGATAGAGTAAACTTGGTTGTAGGTCCTTGCTATTCATATCTTTGATTATTTCGTGCCAGTCCCTTTGGGTCTGCAAAGTTTCTTTTGAGAAATTAGCTGACAGTCTTATGTGAGTTCCCTTATAGGTGACTAACTGCTTTTCTCTTGCTGCTTTTAAGATTCTCTTTTCTTTTAACCTTTGGCATTTTAATTATAATGTGTCTTGGTGTGAGTCTCTTTGGGTTTGTCTTGTTTGGGACTCACTGCACTTCCTGGGCTTGTATGTTTATTTCCTTCACCAAGTTAAGGAAATTTTCCATTGTTATTTCTTCAAATAGGTTTTCAATTCCTTGCTCTCTCGCTCCTCCTGATGCCGTATGATGTAAAAGTTGGTACGCTTGACATTGTCCCCAGCTCCCCTTAAACTATACTCATTTATTTGGATTCTTTTTTTCTTATTGCTCTTGTTTTCTGTTATCTTCTCTTCCATATTGCTGATTTGATTTTCTACTTCATCTAATCTACTGTTAATTCTCTCTAATGTATTTTTCATTTCAGTTATTATATTCTTCATTTTTGACTGGTTCTTTTTTATATTCTCTAGCTCCATTTTTATGTTTCCTATCTCTTTGTTTTAGTTCTCACTGTGATCGCTGAGCATAATAATAACCAGTGTTTTGAACTCTGCATCTAGTGGATTGTTTGTCTCCATTTTGTTTAGTTTTTTTCTGGAGCTTTGTTTTGTTCTTTCATTTGGGACATATTTTTTGTCTCCTCATTTTGGCTGCCTTCCTTTGTTTGTTTCTATGTATTAGGTAGAGCTCCTATGTCTCCTGGTCTTAGAGTGGCCTTATGTAGTTGGTGTCCTGTGAGGCCCAAAGGTGCAATCTCCCTGGTCACCTAAGCTAGGTGCTCTAGGTGGGTCCCTTGTATGGGTTGTATGTGCCCACCTGTTATAGTTAAGCTTGGTTGCTCTTTGCACATCAATGGAAGGCATTAACCCTTAGGCTGACTGGTTCTGAAGACTGGCCATGACTGCAGAGGAGGAGCTGTTGTGCAGGGGCTAAACCTATGGAGCAGGACTTACTTTAGTGGGGCTCTGGTACCTGCCAAGTTTGCCCTCTGGGTGTGTCGTTTGTAGAGGTGGTCGGGTGGCATTCTGATGTGGTCTGAAGCTGGCCACTAGATGTGTTGGATCTGAGGCCTCTTGGGAGAAGCTCTGTTGCAGGCCAAGGTCAGCTGCTGCCTATACCTTGCCTGGGATCACTTGGTATGAGCTACAAAGTGATCTCTAGATGATTGCCACTTGTGCCAGGCTTGGAGGTGCTTATCAAGAGGTGCAGGGCACACCGAAGCTAGATGCTATTTGTTTGGAGTTGGTGAATCTTTGAGAGATTTTAGGAAAGTCTGAAGCATGAGCCAAGACAGGCCGTTTGTATAGAAAAGCCACTGGAAGTGGCTTGGGTGGACCCAAAAATTGGGCGAGGCAGGTTTTTAGAGAATCATCAGGTCGCAGAGGACAGTGTTAGTAAGGTTGTTGGAGACTCAGATATGGCTGCTACCTGCATCTACAAGCTGGGTGAGTAGAGGGCTCAACAAAAGAAAAATGGCTTCTGCCAAAACTTGTCTAGGAGAAAGCTGCCCCACCAGCCCTCACCCTGAAGCCAGACAAGTCGGTTCCTCCCCACATGTCTGCAATGCCCCTCGAGCCACTTCCTCAGTTCAGAACTGGTGAGCTTGTCAGCAGTAAGTCCATGCATGGGCCCTTCAAGAGAAACACCTGAAATTCCAGTGGCCCTCCATCTCACTCAGCCACAGTCTCTGCTGGTTTTCACAGTCAGAAGTTGTGAGGACCTCTCCTCCTGGCACTGGAACCCTGGACTGGGGAACTTGGTGTAGGGCTGGCTGGGACCCCTGGCTCCTCAGGGGGAACCTCTGCAGCTGAGACATCCCTCCCAATTTTTAACCACGACACGTGGGTATTGGACCATCCTGTTCTGCATTTCCACCCTTTCTACCAGTCTTGACATGGCTTCTTCTGTAAGTCCTTAGTTGTGGAATTCTGTTCAGCTAGACTTGAGGCAGTTCTCAATGATGATTTCTATAGTGTAGTTGTATTTTTGATACAGTTGTGGGAGGAGGCAAATGCAACATTTACCTACTCCACCATGTTGACTGGAACTGTCTATCTTTTATTATATTAATATGATGTGCTGTAGTAATTAATTTTTGTTCGTTGAGCCAACATTGCATTCCTGAGATAACTTTTGTTCGTATGTTGCTGAATTCAGTTTGCTAATATTAACAAGGGATTTTTGTAGTGATGTCTTTGTCTGATTTTGAGATAGTACTGGAGTCATGAAATGAATTGGGAAGTGTTCCCTCCTCATCTATATTTTGGAAGACTTTGTAAAGGATTGAAGTTAACTCTTCTTTAGACATTTGGTGAAATTCACTGTTGAAGCCATTTATGCCTGGGCTTTTCTTTGTGGGATGGTTTTTCATTACCTATTCAATTCCTTTAGCAATTCTTTTACATCAAATCTGCAGGTAACAAATTCTTTTAATTTTTTTATCTGAGAATATTTTTAATTATATTTTTGAAACATATTTTCACTAAGTTAATAGCTCCTTTCTTTCAGTGATTTAAAAGTGGCCTCCATGGTTTCTGATGAGAAATCCACATTCAAATCATTATTCCACTATAAGCAATGTGTTATTTTTCTCTGGCTGGCTTTAGGAATTCTGTCTTTGTTTCTATTTTTCAGAGATTTCATTATAATGTGGGCATGGGTTTCTTTGAATTTATCCCGCACTCATTGAACTTCTTGGATCTATAGGTTTATGTATTTTGTCAAACCTGAAAAATATTCATATATTATTTCCCCAGATGTTTCTTTTTAAAAAATCTTCTGGAATTCTGATGGCATAAATTAGGTACTGCCTTACAGGTCATTAATCCTTGTTCATTTTTTTTTTAATCTTTTATCTCTCTGTTCAAATTAGATCATTTCTATGGATCCATCTTTAAATCACTGACCCTTTCTTCTGTCAGGTCTATTCTGCTATTGAGTCTATCAGTAAGTTTTTTCATTTATTTGTTTTGGTTATTGCACTTTTAGTTCTAATGTTTCCATTGGGTTCCTCAATCTTCTATTTCTTTGTTGATACTTTCTACCTTTTCATTCATTTCAAGATTGTTATCCTTCTATCCAACATTTTATAATTGTCTTCAATAATTTCAACATTTGCGTCATCTCTTCCTTAACATATTGATTATCTTTCTTCACACTAATTGAGATTTTCCTGGTTCTTTGTATGCTGATTAATTTTGGATTAAGTACTAGACATTTTGGATATTATAAGTGTCTAGATCTTGTTTAAATCTTATGGAAAATCTTAACATTTTTATTTTAGCATGTAGTTGACCCAGTTAGGATTCAGAAATACTGACCTGCCTTCTGTGGTTGTAATTCCTATGTCAGTTCAGTTTTCAAGTCTTTTGCAATGCTGTTCAGATCTGTCCCAGTTGTTTGCCACCCAGTGGACAATCGTGGATCTGGTCTATTTCATATCTCAGTACTCAAGTGTATTGTATGCTATTTAGCATCAGATTCATGCATGTACAGCTCAGGCGTGAGGTTAGGAATTACAGGATTGCTCTCTTGAATTCATTCCCTCCCTACTAGCTCTCTAATACTTTCTAGTTCTCTGAAACTCCATTATCTGGTACTCAGGACAAAAACCTGGGCTTCAATGACCCTACTTTGCTGTGTACTTCTCAAGATTACACATATCTGGCACTGAGTAGTAGGAAAATGGAGAAAAAAATCAGCGGAGGTTTGCCCCACCCTGCTGGGATTGTCAAAAGCAAAAATTACAGTATTGTTTTATATGGTTTCAATGATAACTCAAAGTTTTAGGCAAACAGAGCCCCTCACTACTACCACTGCCCTTAAAGCCTCTGCCACAAGATTGACCTGGTTTGGGGGAGGAGGTGCAAGAGAGCAGAGAACAAAGACAGGAAAACATGGGATGTCCTTTCAGTTGATGTGGGGACTTTCCCTATCCTGGAGCCAGAACTAGAGCATTTCTCCTGCAGCTTTCCCAGTCCTCATGTGGAGGCCCACTTTTGAGACTGGGGGCCCTGAGGATCAAAAAGAGGAAACTCACTGCTTGTTCAGTGTTGCTTCCAATTTTTTCCTCAGTCTACCTGTTATCATTTACTTTTGAGACTCCTTAAAGGCCTGCTCCATGCATTCCATTCAAGTTTTATAGCTATGTTCATTGGGTAAAAAAATATCTTCCCACTACAAGAACTCTCTACACTGTAATGTTTTGTTTCAATTATGCATCAGAGAGGAATTTTTGAAGTCTAACAACAGGATTTCAACTTTAACTAAAACCAAACTAATATTTAACTAAATAATTCTACAATACTAATAATTAATTATGGGGCAATGGAATAGATATTTTTCAAGAATGGCTAAGTTTGTGAGGATTCAACTTATGTTTTTATTTGGTATTTAAGGTTTTTTTTAAAAACCTGTATTAATAGACAACATCTATTTCTGAATGTCAAAAACCAAACAATGTACTGTAGTTTTGAAGAAATGTTATGGTTATTGTTAGGCTTTTTGTGCAAAAACAAACAAAAAAATGAAGTAGAAATAAAAAGTGTTGAGGAAAAGATCAAGATTTTCAAATAAATATCAATTCAGGAAAAAAGAAAGGCTTTTCCAGAAATAATAATTATCCTTGGCATTATGTCATTTCACTCTCCCCTACTCACACAACACCAGATACATTGGCCTTTGGCCTTTTCATTTCCTGCTCCTGCCAACCTCTTTCCTGATTCATGTGTAATTTCTGACTAACTCCTACTTATCCTTTGAGTCATTTCCTCAAGAACATTTTATTTGTCTGTAGATTAGGTTTGAATACCCATATTCTTCAAAACACCCCCTATATTTTCCCTAGGTAGCATTTATTACAGTTATAATTCCTTATTTCTATAATTAATTGTTATCTGTTCCACTAGATTATAAGTTTCAAGTAGGCAGGACTGCAAGTGGAATGCCTGGCAAGAGTAGGTACTCATTTTTAAAAATAGAATAAATAAAGTAGAAAGAGCATTTAAAACAATCCCACTAATCAATCTCTTTATCAAGGGCCCTCTATGTGCTAGTCCTCTGCCAAATCCATTATAATATTTACCTCCTTTTCCCTCATAATAAGCCTATTAGGTATGATTTTTCTTATGCATTTTACAGTTTAGAAAACTGTAGTTCATGAGGTCAAGTAATGCAACTAGAAGATGGTAAAGCCTGAAATTAAATCCAGGGCCTCCAACTCTCAACTGACAGCTTTTTCCATTCCATCATTACTTTAGGTTGCTCGTTATCTGTTCTTTGGTCAGCCTCCCTTACTATAAACAAGGAGAGTTCTTGGGGGACCTACTCCACTCACTTTTTCTGATGGCATTTATTCCTCTACATTAGGAAAGGGTTCAACTAATGGATCAATGTTCCTAAGAGTGCAGTCCACGGTCCATTGGCATCAGAATCAAGAGTGGATGTTCTTAGAAAAAATTCAGATTCTAGAGAAATCAAGCAAGAGAAATTAAAGTTATCCAAATAGAGAATGAAAAAGTGAAATTATCACTTTTAACACATAACATGATTCTCTGTATAGAAAATAAAAAGACCCCACTAAAAAACTATAAAAATAATAAATAAATAAATAAATAAATAAAGTTTCAGGATACAAAATCAATGTACAAAAATCCATAGCATTTCTAACAATGAATTTTCAGAAAAAAGAAATGAAAGAAATGATTCCTTTGCAATTGCAACAAAAAGAATAAAATACCTAGGAATAAACCTAATGAAATATGTAAAGGACCTATACACTGAAAACTATAAGACACTATTAAAAAAAAATTGAAGAAGACACAAAGAAATGGAAAGATATTCTATGTTCTTGGATTGGAAGAATCAACATAGTTAAAAGGACCTTATTACCTAAAGCATTATACAGATTTAATGCAATCCCCAGCAAAATCCCATTGGCATTTCTTAAAGAAATAGAACAAAAAAATCATCAGATTTATATAAAATCACAGAAGACCCTGAATTGCCAAAGACATTCCGAGAAAAAAGAACAAGGGACTTCAAATTATACTACAAAAATCAAACCAGCATGGTATTGGCAGAAAAACAGACACACAGATCAGTGGAACAGAACTGAGAGTCCAGAAATAAACCCCTGTATATATGCGCAAATATTTTTGATAAAGGACCCAAAAACAAACAGAGGAGAAAGGAAATTGTCTTCAACAAATGGTGCTGGGAAAACTGGAAAGCCACATGCAAAAGAATGAAACTAGAGTCTATCACCACGCACCAAAATTAACTCAAAAAGGATCAAGGACTTGAATATAAGACCTGAAACAACAAATTGCATAGAAAAAGACATAGGAACTAAACTCATGGACCTTGGACTCAGAGGGAATTTTATGAATTTGACTTCAAAGGCAATGAAGTAAAAGCAAAAATAAATGAATGGGACTATGTCAAACTAAAAAGCTTCTGCATAGCAAATGAAATAATTAACAAGACAAAGAGGCAACCATCCAAATGAGAGAATATATTTGCAAACAATGCCTCTGATAAGGGCATAATATCCAAAATATACAAAGAACTTATATAGCTCAATAACAACAAAAAAACAAACAATCCAATTCAAAAATAGGCAGAGGGCCTGAATAGACATTTCTCTCAAAAAGACATGCAAATGGCTAACAGACATATGAAAAGATGTTCAACTTTACTAGCTATGAGAGAAATGCCAATCAAAACTACAATGAGATACTATCTCACACCTGACAGAATGGCTATCATCAACAGGACAAGCAAAAACAAATATTGAAGAGGTTGTGGGGAAAAAGGAACCCTCATACATTACTTGTGGGGATGCAAATTGGTACAATCACTATGGAAAACAATATGGAGTTTCCTCAAAAAACTAAGAATTGAATTACCATATGATTCAGCAATCCCTCTTTACGTATTTACCCAAAAACACCTGAAAACATTTATCTGCAAAGATATATGCACCCCGCTGTTCATAGTAGCATTTTTCACAGTGGCCAAGACATGAAAACAACTGAAGTACCCTTCAATAGATGATTGGATAAAGAAGATGTGGTACACATATACAATGGAATATTACGCAGCCATAAGATGAACTACTGCTATCTGTGACAACATAGATGAATCTTGAGATTATCATATTAAGTGAAATAAATCAGACAGACAAAGCTCAGAACTATATGATTTCACTCATATGTGGGATATAAAACTGAAAGCAACAAACAGACTTGTGGACAGAAACAGTGGATTAGTGGTTACCAGATGGAAGGAAATTTAACTGTGGATGGTGAACACACAATGCAATATACATATGACATATTATTGAATTGTGCACTTGAAACCTATTTGATTTTATTAACCAATACCTCCCCAATAATTTTATTTAATATATAATTTTAAAAAAGAAAAATTCAGATTTCAGATTCCAGAGCCCCACCCAGACTCATTGAATCAAAATGTAGATAAGGTCCAGGAATCTGCATTTTAACAGGCTCCTGAGGTGATTCTTAAAGCATATATAAGTTGAGAATACTTCATTAGGTTTTCTCCAAAGTTCACTACAGCTTTGATGTTCTTTGCTTCTAAGACATTACATTTGGAGGGTATGTCTTTGTATCTCTAACATCTTTTACAGAGCCTGGAACTCAATATATTTTCGGTGAATGAATATATTTGAATTTGGATGACAGATTCAAAACCTGCTTAGGTATTTACCAGCTGCAATTCCTTAGGAAAATTACTTCACTTCGTGACCCCTAGAGCTGTCATCTTTAAGATGAAAGTAATAATAAAAATTCCTATTCTGGATCCCAATAATTGATATTGAAGATAAATTAAATCCTGTTTTTGAAAGCTCTTGATTCCAAGTTGAAGATGATTTCAAGTCTTAGAAACTCAGTCTTTCAAACTCACAGATGACTCAGCTATTGTACTCTCAAGTGGACTACATAGGAAGGTTATTTAAACACAAAACAAACCACCACCATGGTTGAAAATCACATTTTCACTCAAAGTAGATAGGGTCTTTTCAAGGAAAAAACATGATTTTTTAGGAGAAATCTGAAGTATTCCCTTAGTGCCCCCTGGTGGGAATCAGAAGCCAACTCAAATCTACCATTCTTGTCACATATTTGCTATTGGCTTAGCAGAGATTAATTTATCAATGTATATATGTTCTCCACCTAGATTAAAAGCTTTTTGTGGAGGTTCTCTTTGTCCCCACAGTCTAGAATTCATTCTTTCACACATTGATTCAACCATGACTGAGCATCCATGGTGCCAGAAGCTGTGTTTGGCACTTAGGGATATAGCAGAAGACCAGATGGTGACCCTGCCACCAGAGCCCTTATTATAGTCAAGTACTGGAGACAGACAAGTAAACAGCCAATAACTATAGGGACATATGCCATGTAGGAGGAGGTGCATGGAACTATGAAATGCTTTCTTTGGCCAAAACTCAAAACTCAGTTTTGAGAAACTCATGGCATATTGAGGGATGGATGGCAAAAAACAAGGCATAAAATGTAAACAGGAGCCAAAGTTTGAATTTTATCCTAAGGTCGGTGGGAAGCAACTGAACAGTTTTAAGTGAGGAATAATGTGTTCTTTAAAGATCATTCTGACTACAGAGGGTAGAACAGAGTTGAGATGGCAAGACCAGAGGTAGAAAGGCCTGTTAGGAAGCCACTGTAGAGTCCAGGTGAGAAATAAATGTTTTTAGGAGGGGCACACAGGGAGTTTAAATGTATTGGTAAAATTTCCATTCTTTCTGAGTGGGAGGTATAAAAGTGTTTTATTCTTTACATCTTACACTACATTACACAAATTTTGCCCTTGTTCCCTGCTCAAATCTCACTTACTTTTCCCCCACTTCAGCTTTCCTTACTTAGCCTATCAGATTATTTTCCCTTTAGTTTATGACTTTGCTGCAGCTGATGTCTGGCTGGAAGCTCTCTATCACCTCTCTTGTACTCCTGCTTCCCAGTCTTCACTCATATATTTCCTTTGCTTTGAACTGAATTTATTCATATACCATGTGTGCCCTCTCCCCTTTGCTTACTGTCTACTTGCCTTCAAAAAAAAAATGCTCAAATTCCAATTTCATAGAGCTGAATCTTTTTTTCCTGAGAACTTATTATCTGCTTGGCTTGCTTTTGGACAATGGGGGTACTGCATTGAGTCAGCCAATTTCAGCCTTTGGGAGCTCACAATTGACTAGGAGTCCAGCACACAAACAGATCATACCCTCACAGTGGGGAAGTACTATCACAGAAGTTGGCAAAGAGAGCTATGGCAGTACAGAGCTGGGGGGAGGAGGCTTCCTTGCTTGGTTGGTGGGGTGCAGGTAGGGAAACAGGTAGGAAAGACTACCGGAAGGGGTGTTGCTTGAGTTGAGGGTTAAAGAAGTTGTTCTTGAAGCGGTGTCAAGGGACAAGCTGCAGGAAGAGCCTCCTCCCTGCCATGTCTGTTGTGCTGTCCACAAGTCATGTAGGAATTCCACCTTTTTCTACTCTGGGCTGGTACCCCTTTTTCTAGGGCATTATATTAATTCTGAATCCATCTCTTTGAAAACTGTTCATAGGGTGATCAGGAAAGAAAGAGGGATCTAAAACTGGTCATACAAGGAACAGTTGTGGAATTATGCATGGTTAGACTGAGGGAAAATATTTTGAGTGAAAAGGAAATGGACCTTTGTGTAACACTGAGTTTCCAAGTGCAGCCAAAGGGTAGGAGCTGCTGGACAATTTCAGCTGAACATAGGAAAGAGCTCTCAATAGGCCTTTGAAAGAGAGCAATTTGTCTTGGCAGGTTGTCACTGGAGAAGGTTACACACACACACACACACACACACACACACACACACACACACACCCATTTGGTAGTCATCCTGTAGAAAAAGATGAGGGTCGGAAAAGATGTTTTTTAAGGTTCTTTGCCGTGCTGGATTCTCTCATAATGTCTCCTACACAACCACCATCATCTCCTAGAGACCTGCTTCAATCATTTCATGACCTTCATCACCTGCTGATTAAAGTCTAAGCTCCACAGTATAGCACTCAGGGCCCTCTGCCCCTTCTCTACTTACATCCTTACCCCAGACAAAGCAATGTAAAACCACTTAATGGTTCTCTACACATTCATGCTGTGCTCTATACTTACAATATCCTCCCCTCTTCTTTTGCCTAGCTTTTACTTATTCTCCAACTCTCTGCTCCAGCACCGTAGTGGATGTTTGTCACCTGACTGCAACATAATTTCCTGATTGGTAAATTCTCGCCCACTGTGCCTTGATGAAAGGGTTAACTGCATGGCCTGCCACCGACAACCATTCAGAAAGAAGCTGAAGGAGTCAAATCCTTCCCTTATCAGCCTCTAGTTCCAGCTAGGAGGCAGCATATGACAAAAGTCCAGCCAACTGGAGCTTCTCTCCAGGTACTTTGAATTCAAAGACATGAGAATAAAGGTGATTCACCTGGTGGTGCAGGGGCAGTGAGAAAGGTGTCCTGAACAGGCTGTTCTAGCAATGACATGGTTGCCATGTTTTTTTTTTCCTACTTATTAGCCCTCTGGGTGTCCTTGGTACTTCTCTGCATTTCCAGGTCAATAAATATTTATAATATGAATGAATGAAGCAGAAGCATACAGTTCAAAGACTTAATTTAAAGCAAATTATATACAAAGTTAGACCATTTAATTATTAGAACCGGAGGGAACTAATCATAAGCAAGGGAATGGTCCCATCACAAACAGAAATGAGGAAATGTTTGGGAAGACAGAGAAGAATGATGAATAAAACAAATTTTTATTGTAATTTCTCATCATTTATATGTACATATCAACAATTCTCCTTTGGAGAAGATAAGAGCCTACTATTTTAAGTTAAATTAGCTTCCTCATCCCTGTTTAGGTGGGTTTCAGGCCGATGGCCTTGCCCTTACCCTCAGAGACTATTACAGAATTAGCAAACCAGTGGCAAGAGAAATCAAAGATAATGTGGAGGCTTTGAACCAGGAGGACAAGGGGCCCCTAAGGAAAGGCAGGAAGAAAATGCTGAGCTCAAGATTTCAGCAGGACATGAGTAGAGATGATCCAGAAGTAAGTGATGCCTGGGTGAGGCATTAATTAATGGGTTTACAAACCTCTAAAGCCGATGCTATTGCTACTGCATATTTCTCATCATGTGCAACTCTGCACATATGCAGAATCGAGAATTTAGTGTTTTTCTTCTGTAGGCAGAAACATGAGTTCATTCATTAAATAAATATTTACTAGGCACCTGCTCTGTGCCATGCTTTGTTCTAGGCAGTGATAAAGTATTGACAAAGCTACACTCATGGAGACTATGGAGACAATAATACTAAAATTTATTTGTTCACTTATTTATGTGCTATGAATAGTATTAGGTTAGTAGATGCTAATGTGGGCAGACGAATTAGGTCAATTAAAGGAAAGAGAAAAATAAGATGGAAAGAACTTTAACATTAACTCTTTCTTCTGGGATTTCTGATGAACCAATCAAGGAATATTTATTGCATAATGAGCTAAAATATTCGTTTGGCTAAAAGGAGATTTTAAGGTATGCCATATTTCAAAAGGTATGCATATTTTCAAAAACATATCCAGTTTGGATAGCAAACTTTATGAACTACACAGTATCTAAGATATAAAAATTACACAGAAACTTATGCCTATAAAGACACCAGTTTATTTATTACTGATAACACTTCATTTGGCTAAAACCACAAGAAATCCACACACAAATACTTAAAGTGCAAATTCTTACAGGCAGTACTTATGATATACCCTTGGTGTTCTCACAGGGAGAAAATGGGAAGATGTTGACAGAAACAGTTAAAACAAGGGCACACTTTTGAACTACTGCTACACAGAAAAAGAATTCATTCTTAACTGCATATATTTAATCTGGCATATTCAATGACATACACAAAGAATTTATTTTAGCCTATAATAAGAAAGCCTCACCACATATATAAATGCAGACTCTTGCTTGAGTGGTTCTTTTAGAATAATATGCTGAATTATAACAAAGGACAAAAATATACCAAATAATATCAAATCAGTTGCGACTCACTTGGAAGGAAGCACTAGTAGGCTCAAAATGGTACTTTTACTAGTGATATTAAATCTACACAGACACTTCTCTAGTCTTTTTTGGCCGACCTCTTGCTTTGAGTGTAAAATACATGGCATCACACACAATTTCCAAATAGGAATATGCTCTGCTTTCTCCAAAGAAACTGTATATTTAAGGGTGTATGTACTTAATAAACATTATTTATTGTAAATTTCAGTAATGAGAATTGTTTTAAAAGCCAAATTTAAAAATTAATATTTTTGATTGTTTCTAAAACTATTTGCTTCCTTAAAATAAAATCTCTTCATTACTATTATCAGTAATTAAACACTCTACATAATAGGTGCTATACTAGGTGGTGTGAATATGAAAAATAATAAACCATGATCCCTTTTCCCAGGGAACTGAGAGCTGAGTGCTCCTTCTTAGGGAATGCCAACAAATTAAAGAGAACAAACAGGACAACACCTCTGACTATATTATAAAGTTCAGTGGTAACGAAACTGTTTCAGGTCAGTTTAACTTGACATTAATACTTTCAAAGTTCAACTTTTAAAGAGTAGGGAATACCCTAGATATGTTTTATGTTTATATTTCTCACATGAGAATGGATGTGTGAACCCCCAGGAATAAGCAGTAATTGAAGAGGGGAGGTTGGGGGAGAAAATGAAGCAGCCACGTGATAAACATGGTGCTCTTTTCTAGCAGCACCAGTTCTGGTGAAGATGGAACGAATCATTTCATGTTAAGACAGTTTTATTATGGAGAATGCAAAATTTGCTTATATTTTTAAGACAGAACACGGAATTTCATGAGTGGCAGGCTGCTTCTGATTTTGCTCTCAGGCCCCTTCCCCTACACCGTTGTGCTCCTGTGCTTTAGGGTCATGCTGGTGGAAAAATTTGAGAAGCAAACTTTAGCTATGTCACTTTGCTCTTATCTTTGTCACTTTACTCATTGTATGTTCTCTTTTTAAAGTACATAGTCTTTAGTTAATAAAGAGAATAGATGGCTTAATGAATATAATAGCGTGAGGAATATTTTAAAGTAATCAATGGTCACCACTAACTTTATTTCCAACTAGAAATAAAGTCATGCTGTGTAGAGTCAGATGAGAAATTCTCTTCTTCCTATTTAGAATCCTTATGGCTTATTGTAAGATACTTAAAGGGACAAATATGAAAAAATATTTCTTCAAATTCTGTGCTTTGGATGCCCAAATTACAAGGAAACAGACAATTCATTTTGGTTAGTATGACTCATCAGTTTCTAGAGCCATCTCAGAAAACAAGTGAATTGTAAAAGGCCATAATAAATTAACATATAGTACCCAGACAGATAAAAAAAAAGTTATGAAATAGATTTTAAATTACTTCTTACAATGTCTTAAATATTCTCACAATAAGAAAATAACCAAAAGTCTATCAACCAACTTAGTTTATGAATAAGTTTAAAGCATTCTGAAAGATACAGTTAAGATTTCCTGTCAGTGAGGTAATAGGGCAATAGCATTTCACAGTAACAAAATGGGGGATGGCATATAGGGAAAGGGAGGTAGAGAGAAAAAGGCATACAATTAAATTTGTCGAAGCAGAATCTAGATTTTTCAAGCATCATAAACAACAATGGAAAAGATCTGAAAGAAATACTGATAGCAGCAGTTCATAGAACAATTTCTTCATTAAACTCCAGCTAATATCTTTGTTGCGTCAATTCCAGAAGCAATCTGCTTAAGAAATAGTTCTATTTCCTATATAAAGATATTCCACAGTATCCAATCTCTTAGAACCTCTCTGTCTGCTGAAGTTATTACATCCAAGTAACAATATTTTAAAATAAACCCCTTAAATATCCTATAAAGCTATATACATTCTTCAAAATGAACAAAATTTTGTTCAAGTCTCAATTTGCCAGGTTAAATTAAAAATAACATCTAAGCAGGTCTTTATTCATTGCACTCATACTTATCTGTCACTCAATATATACAAAAACTGTCTTGTGAACTAAATTCTCCTCAATATGGAGTGAAATTAAAACGTTACTTTCAATGCTCTTTATGACATCTTTGTTCCAACCTGAGTTTTTAAAAAAAGTTTGGAAGGAACTTGTAAAAGCCATATAGTATATCCCTTAATATTTAAAATTTTTATTCTCTTGAAAATAAAAAATTTCAAATAAAAGGCTTCTAATGATTGCTGCCCAAGTTCTTGAATAATAAACTTTTCATATTGCCTTTTTTTTTTTTTAAGATCCTTAGTCCCTCTTATTTTGTCCTCACTGGACATGGTGAACAGTTTTTCATATTACTTCTTACTTTAAGTCCTTCAATAAAAAAACTCAACAACTTAAAACTTATTAAACTATCTCAACAGCTTTCTCCTCCCCAGTGTTAAATGATCTTAATTCTTTTAACTTTTTCTCACAGGTTCCTTTCCCAATCTATATTTTATTCCTTTTTATTTCTGCTATATCCCTCCCCAGGTCCCATCTGATCCTAAGACTCATCATCCTTGCAGGAACTGAATCAGTAAGAGGGATACTTTTTCTCATCTCTTGGTCTCTGTAGTGGTCACTAATAAAGGAAAACAAAAGGTTTATTATGCTCAACATCACAACAAATAAACACAAGTAAACAACTTGCCCACAGTCAGTTTTTTCCCTATATTTAGGATGATAAATTTGTTCTTCACAAGAAGCCCTTTCTGTGCCACCTTAGCGACCTTTCTATTGTTTATTACTACTTGTTTATTTCCAACCTATGCTTTGATCTTGCCCCACTAATTCTTTTCTTTTCCCCAAAGTTCTAGAAAATCCCAGCTTTGATCTGCGCACTCAGTGAGAATGCATTCATCTCTGTGATATTGTTCATAAAGAAAAAGATAAACAATGCACAGCCCAAGCCTGAGACCTACTGGCCAGCACTCCTATCTCTCTTGGTTGACTTGAATTTACTCTTAGGCAAGTGTATACCTACTAGGTCAAGTTCATGTTAAATATCATCTCAGACAGATTTGAGAGCTTAGCTAGAATCAAATAATTATCTCAATTTATATCCTTCAGGAACATTTGTAAAATTTTGTTAATTTCAACTTTGGATTTTAAAATTTTTGAGATAAGAATCTAAGCTTTAATAATTTTTTACCTTTATTAAGATGACTTTAATGTTGCATTATATTAAAACATTCAAATAAAACTGTTTTCTATGTAATAGAATGACAATCAACATGGCTTTAGTAATTATGAATGGGCTATTCTATCATTGTAGTTCCACTCTATTCTTCAGTCACTGAAACACAGACACTAAAACCAAATATACATATTTTCTATATATCTAGCATTGTTTATAACACTTTTTAGAATATAGGCCATTTCCTAAATTGCAGTCTGCATTCCTAAAAGCAAATAAATCAAAAATTCTATACATAACTTCTTGAGTGCAAAGCTTTGGAAAAAAACTCTTTCAGAAATATGGTACTCTACGTTTAGTCAGCTGTCTATTATCTACAGTCATAAAACATCCAGCTACAAGAAAGTAAGGAAGGAACAAATTAACAATAGTGGCAATACAATAATTTGAAAATTATATTTAGATTATATGGGTTCAACCAAATGTTAGCTGATAGCTCCAACAAACCAAACCGTGATTTAATAAATATCCTAATCAGTTCAAATTTTATAGTATTATTATTATTATTGTTATTATTATATTTTTTAGGAAATTCTCCAATACCCATTATCTCCCATGGGCAATATGTTTAGTATGATCATACCCCGGTCTTGTTATTGTTACCCTGCAGCTATACCACATGTGTTTAAGTTTTCTGTGAGCTCTATATGACAGGATACACTTAAACAAGATTAAACAGAGCTGCTCATTTGTCTTTTTGGAAGACTGCAGAATCGACTAAAGTGACCTAATATTTTTTTCCACATTACAAAAGATAAATAGTACTCTTGTAATCAGAAATTCTACAGAAGCCAGCAATTGTTAGGATAACCTGGGCTTTAGTATAAAAACATTTAATTTTAGTGTTTTGTAACACCTAAAACTGAATGTTTTATTTCTTAGCAAAATTGGTATTACTTTACCTGACAAAGGAATAAGTCTACTTATAAAAATGTAATTCAAATGTCATATTTTTAAACAAATTCAGAGCTCTTTTGTCAGTTCAGATTTTTTTCTTTATTTAAAGGCTATGATAACTGACACTTAATTCTAACATAAAGATCCTTAACTAGTCACACTGACACTACTTTTATTAAGGTTTTTATTTACATTCATAAGATTTTAAAGTCAGCAAACCTGTTTAATATGGAGGGGAAGCACCTAAATAATTTGGAAGATTTTCCTTAATTGTCTGAAATTAACTGATTAAATTATATTTGATGCAGAAATGCTGTTTCAATTCACACCATACCCTGAGAAGGCACTGAGAAATCCAACAATAACAAAGCCACTAGGAGCGTTGCCACTATTGTTTTATGTTCAGTAAATGTTGGAATTTTAAATACATACAACAAATTTACACTGCACCAAGAGCACCTGAAACAGAGGAACTGAAAATCACATATTGTACATCTGTCTAAGCTGGAAATGCTAAATACCCTATTTCAAATACTCTAATTTGTAAGTTAATACCTGTGATGAAACAATGACACTTTTCTATAATATTCTGAGAGCAGTGCCATTTTCTTGTCAGTTGCATACATTAACTTCCTTAACTCTACAATTATACAACATTTATCTGCTTTTTTTTTTAAACCATGCTATACACAATTACAAGAATATCTAACTAAGCTTATTCACACTTTAATAAGAAAATTCAGTTTTGCACTGTTCTGTTTCTGTTAAAGGAAGAATGACATGTTACTATAATACTTTTAATGTAATAACTTTTGTTCAAAACCATGAAAAAAATTTGAATCATCTCTCGAGTCCTTTTCATTTCAAATTTATAAGTTTGTTTACTCAGCCAACTAAAAAGAAAGAAGATAAAAGGAAAAAGATACTTGGCCAGATGATAGAGAATGCTAACACAAATTCAATGCATGGAGTTCTTGGTTGTCCTGTTCCATTCGCCAGCGCAAGGTAATGATGTGCTGGTGTCCACTAAACAGAACGCCAGATCAATCCATTTTTACTGGGCTCAAGAAAATTTTCAATCAGAGCTTCAATGAGTTTCTTCAATTCCTCTTCTAGTAAGGCAGTGTCACTAAGGAAAAGGATTGAGTTTTGAAATTCTTGATTTTCATAGCCTTAAAATTTCTTTAAATTGTTATAAGTGTTTAAGAAGGCATATACCTGATGGGATAATTAAATAATTGACAAACAAATCACACACAAAGAAAACATCAACATCACTAGCTGAAGCTGAGCTGCATTAAGAGGAGAGCCTTGGTACACGATTGAGTTATAATAGTATAGATAAAGATTTTTCCTGGGACAGGTGACTTAATGGCTTAGGACAAAGATACCAGGTGTTAAGAGAGAATGGCTTCCCAAAATACTTTTGAAAAATAGTATGTACAGATATTATGGGATGATACAGCCTATCTTTCAGGTAACAGAGGGGACCATGACTAAAATAATGAGTTGTTTAAAAAATAATGTGCACTTACAAGTATGCCCTTCAAAGCCATCCCTTGTAGAGCTGCTATTGCCCAAAACATTTCTAGGAAAGCCTCTTTTAAACTGTCTTTACAGTCCATTTTACATACTACCCAACAAATTAGTTTTTATTACTTTAATAATCATTTTAAACCACATATGTTTTTAACCAAATATAGCATTACCCAATTTGGTTTACTTTAAACTCTGTTTTTTTTTTACTCCCTAAAGGAAATAAAATCTACTCTCAAATGCAAAGATTTAGAGACATAAAAAATAATATACATTAGGCTCTGAAGGCAGTTCCAAAAAATCTCCTTCCCAAAAATATACTGATCAATGACATTATAGGAGGCACTATTTCCAATAAGTTTAAATAGCCTTTAAATATTTATTAAAATCAAGTTAATTTTGTCACAATTCATACTCTTAAAAGGAAATAAAATTGTCAGATTAAGTCAAATCTCATTAGATATAGAAAATGAATATTTTGTAATAAATTATTTGTTGATCATTTCTTTATGTTCATCACATAATAGTTAAAGCTTAGAGAGTTTTCCCAGGAGTGTAAATTCACTAACATTTTAAAATTAAATTCTTGAATGAAACCGCTGCTTTGGAAAATAGTCTGGCAGTTCCTCAAAAGGTTAAACATAGAACTACCATGTGACCCAGCAATTCTACCCCTAGATATATCCCCAAGTGAAATGAAAACATAGGCCCACGCAAAAACTTGTTCATAAATGTTTGTAGCACCACTACGCATAATAGCCAAAATGTCTATCATTTGATAAATGGATTTAAAAATGTGGAATATCCATACAATGGAATATTACTGAGCCATGAAAACAAAAATTTTTTAAAAAAGGATTAAAGTATTGATTCATGCTACAACATGGATTAACCTTGAAAACATTATGTTAAGTAAAAGATGCCAGTCACAAAGTACCACATAGCATATGATTCCATTTATATGACATGTTCAGAATAAGCAGCAAATTAATAATGACTGATAGTAGATTGGTGGTTGCCTAGGACTGGGAGGGAAGGGAATTGGAATTGAGTGCTAATGGGTCTGGGGTTTCCTTTAGAGGTGATAAAAATGTTCTAAAATTGAATGTAGAGATTGCACAACTCTGAACACACTAAAAACCATTGTACATTTTAAATGGGTGAATTATATAGGATGAGAGTTATATGTCAATAAGGTGCGCGCATGCATGTGAGTGTGTGTGTATAAAGGCAATGCTTACCTCTGGTCAGGTGATGCACACATCTCTGCATAATATTTTATCTTTGGTTCTGTCCCGCTTGTCCGAAGAGTGGCAACACAGCCATTTTGAAACGTAAATGTGATCATTTGGCTGTTTTTACTCATAGGCAGCACCTATGCACAATTGTAACAACAGCTTAATGACACTTGGTAACTTTTTCATTGCCAAGAGTTGTAAAATACATTCCAGAGGTATCTAAAATACTCAAATTTATAGAAACAGAAAGTAGAAGGGTGGTTGCCAAGGGCTGGGAGAAGGGACAAATGAAGAGTTGTCTCATGGGTACAGAATTTCAGCTTAGTGAAATGAAAAAGTTCTGGAGATTTGCTGCACAACAACATGAATAGAGTTAATACCACTGAACTGTATGCTTAAAAATGGTTAAGATGATAAATTTCATGGGGTTTTTTTACAATCAAAAATAAAAAAAATTTTTTTAAGAATTATAAAATACAAAAGATTACATACATAATTTACAAATATACCATTTACTAAATATTTATGATAGTACAGGTATTGTGTTATATATCTTATACACATGATCTCTAGACTTCAGAAACAATCCTGGCAAAGTAAGTATTTCTCCCAATTTATAGACAAGGCTCAGAGTAAACGACCTGCTCAAGGTCATTAGCTATGTGGCAGAGCAAGAAGTTGAAGCCAAGTCTATCTGTATCAAAGTCCACCCTGCCTCTACATTTACAAAATGCTTTACAATGTCAAAGCACTTTCACAGTTTATCAATAGTCTCCAATAGAGTGCACATGTCCTAAAGCATAGGCAAAAGAATCCACTGGGGTACAAAAATTTTTTTAATGTTTTTTACCTAAAAAAGAAAAAAAGAAAAAGAATGAAGCTTTACTAACATTAAATGTATGAATTAGCACTGGTGCTTCCTAGACCACAGATTAATCTCTGAAGGCATCTCAAGGGAACTGTGGGGGGTTGTGCTAGGACAAAGTGGTTGATAGCGGTGCCTTCCCTCAGGTGTCCCTAACCTGGTCCTCTCCTTAAGACAGAGACTCTCCTCCCCTCTTCTTCATTCACAGACCATCAACTAGCAAGTCTCATCTATTCTATCCTTTATTTAACTCATCTATGTCAATTCTCTCCATCATGACTACTACTATTTTAAGTTCAGGCTACCATCATCTCTTATCTGGATTACTGAACAGCGTACTAACTGACCTTTCTGCCTGGTAATTGGGCTATCTATAACCCATTCTCTGTACATGCCATTCTTCCTCACACTCCACACTATAGTTATAGAGAACTACTTGTGGTTCTTTGATGGAAACTGTGCCAGACCTAGCACTTGCTACTCCCTTTGCCTGGAACACTTAGCTCCTCCTACAGCTAGCTGGATAACTCCTATTCATACTCTAGAACTCAACTCACATAAGTCCTGTAGAAAGTCTTCCATAAGCTTCCCAAATCTGAGTAAGGGTCCTTCCTATGCTCTTCCATGGCCCCCTAGGCACCCTCTGGTAGCACTTACAATTTTTTAAAAAGTAAGCACTGTTTGCTTGTCCATTTCCCCACTGAATTCTTGAGTGCAGAAAATGTCTCTGTCATTGCTACATTCCCATTGTGCCTGTGCCTGTAGCACAGAAGAATTTTGATAAATGCCAGTTGAACACACAGATAAATGTCAATTTGAAGTGTGAAGAAGAACAAACTTGGGAAGTCTTTGACGCATACTATGTGACCTTAGAGGATTAAATATATCTATACCATCTGCCTTACAAAACTGTTATAATCATCAGTGGGAAACAGATAGAAAAGCACTTATAATAACAAATATCATAAACTTTAAAGAAAGTTAAGAGGAAAAAAATAACACCAAAAACTACTCTACACACAGAAACATTATAAAAATAAAAAGCCAGATAATAGGTTTTTCTCATCAAGCAGTTTACAAAGACAGAAAAATAGATACACACATAGGTGCACTTACACTGCAAACCAATAACTGGGAACTAATACTTTGTTGACTGGATGAATATACACAAAGGGAATGTGGGTAGTATTCTACACAAGAGACTTCAGATTTCCCAAAATATATTATGTCCCTAAAATTTTGAGATAACATCAGAATATTATAAATAAAAATTTAAGCTAATCATAATGACAACTAAATATGATCAGCAATCTGCAGCATTTGAATATTTGTTGAGCACCTACCACATAGACAGGAGCTTTGAGAGGCATAAGGGTATATCACAAATGGACCTGCCATGCACAACACAATGATAACAAGACTGAAAATGATGAATGACAAGAGGAAGGCACAATATATAATGAAACCTCAGGAAGGTGATATCTGATTATGGGACCTGGGGGATATGTAGAGGAAATGACATTTGCCTTATGTCTTCAATAATGGTTAATGTGTGGATGTGCAACTATAGAAATAAAGGTAGACTGAGGAAAATATCTTGAGCAAAAATAGCAATAATTTTTAAAAATGTATATAAGCTGTATATAAGAAACTATAAGTTGTTCTATTTGGCTAGAGGTATAGTGAATAAAGGTGAAAAAGAGAGATTACAACTAGGGAGATGTGTAGCTTTGAAATGATAGACTTTCAGACTTTATTTTCAACATTATTTGTTCAGTGTCATCACACATTCTCCTTCCCTTTCTCTCTGTCTGTGTCTCTCATTCTCTTTCACACCATGCCCCACCTCCAGGGTACCACACACTTGAGGAATAATAGAGGACAGGATCAAAGTCAGAGAGCCAGTAAGTGGACAGTTGCACTGGAAAAAAACAAAGGATCCTATTTTCAAGAAACTCACAGTCTTGAACTTCCACTATTTTACTACAGATTGTTAAAAACTTTTTTAAAAAAAATAGGTACTTACTGATTTTTTATTAGGCTGGCTGCTGTCATATCCAGTGGTAACGTCTCGTATATGCAGTATAGCAAATGCCCCACAAAATTTTGGATATTCTTTTGGAGAATCAAAATTACGAAGCCTTTCAAATATACTTTTGATGGTAGTTGGATCATAACACAAGAAATATGAAGTTTTGGAAATATGATAACCGTATCTGCACAAAGATTTAAAGTGTTAAAATCAGATTTCAGATAGCTCTCTAGAAAAGTATAAAGATAAGCTGATTATAGTATTATGTAGAAAGTAGCAGTCCTCAATTTAGACAATCTTAGTACTTTAAAAAAAATTGACTATTCCTTAAAAACAAATTTAGAAAGCTAAAAGTAGGACAAAAATATTTAGCACAGGACTTACTTTTCATAAATCTTAATCAGTTGCTGTTTCAATGTTATATTCATGGTTTCTAGGTAAGAGGCCATCTCAGCGACAACAACAGCTGCACTCACCCCATCTTTATCCAAAACTGAAGTTCCACACAGAAAACCTGAGAATTAAAAAACATTTTTAAAATTAGGAAAACTTAAGCCCATAATAATTTCAGTAGTTTTATAGCCTAATGATAAATTAATAAATAAATTAATAAAATAATAAATAAAAACCCATTGATACTTAAGGTATTTAGGGGGTCTTTAAGGAACTTTTTTTTCTGATGAGAAATGCAAGTACACATTTCTGAGTTCTCTGTGGTTTCTACCACAACTCAAAATGCAAAATCAGCAGATAATTCTTCTCTATAGAATTTTACATTTAAAAATAATCTCATTCAATTTCAAAGATTTTAATTTTCACTACATACCAATAGACTCTTCAAATGCAAAAAGGACTTCTTTCCCATTTTCCAGGAGGTCTTTTATCCTACTTCCAATCCACTTAAAACCTGGTAATGTTTCCTGAAATGCAGAGGAGACCACTCTGGTTAAGTGACTCTCTCATAAATAGTATTAGAGAAAAGCCTATCACTAAAAGCACTAAATGTATTGCATAACACTCTCATAATGATCTGTTACAGTTTTTGGTCCAAAGATTTAGAATAGCAAACATATAGTCATAAAGTGCATAAAGATATATACACTGCCATGACTGATAACCTATTATTTATCAAATAGAGTAATCGATGATTTACATCAAATATAATCAAATATTTATAAGTGGTGATGCATACAGTAACACACATACATATATTATGATCATCTACCATTTATCAAACACTGTAACAACTGCCTTACATCATCTTTTCTTAATGCTCACAAAAACTTTGTTGCTGAAACAGGCTCAGAGGTTCAGTAAATGTACCCAAGAAAATGCTGCATATAGGAGACAGAGGCAGGATTCAATTAGTGCTTCTCAGAAACTGTCCTTTAAATTCTATTATAAGTGCTCACATCAGAGTACCTATGAAGTTTGTGATTTAGTACCCCTGAGTAATCGAAGGCCATAATGCTTTTTAATAATGCACTTTCAACATTATCACAACACATGCTTGAACCAAGTGTTCTTTACCATAACATCAAGTCCTTCTTTGGTAATTAGACTTAAGAACTTTTCATCTTATGAACTATAGACAAACTATTTTAGAATCAACAGAAAAGGCATGTGTAACACACTGATTCTAGAGCTCACCATTACTAACTTAAGATTCTTAATTCACCTCTCTACCTCCTCACTGGAAAATAAAATGAAAGCCCAAACCATCTGCTACCCCCACTACCAACAATAAAAAGAAGTTGGCAAATTTATAATATTGGTCTTTAGAATTTTTTTTTCTTTTTGTGCTCATTATATATTTTTCTTATCATAGATATAAAGTGAAAAACATGTTAACATTACTTAATTCAGAATCTTGGGCTTAAAAGAAATTTTTGATATTTTCTCTTTTACTATTTGTATTTTAGAAAGCCTGAGATTGAAAGTTCTACTTCATTAAGACAGGTACAATTTTCTTCTACTCAGCCGTTTAGCGATAAGACCTGTAGCTTGACTGTGGCTCAAGAAAAATGCCCAGAGGTGATGTTTGGCAAAGATGGCAGAGGAAAAGCAACTTAATTGATGTTAATCCCAGTAGCTATAAAAATAGAAGCCTTAATTTCCTGAGGCTCACAAAGGTTAATGATCTGTGCTGAGAGAGGGGCATTATTATTATTTTTTGGGGAGGGGTGTAGAATCTTTGGGTCTTAATTTGCAATTTAAAAGACTACTTACAGTTTCTTCAAACTGAACTTGAAGAGCCTAAATAAATAAGTGGTCAATGACACCTATAATTTTTTGGAGTGGAGTTTATGTTACTGATGAGGTTACCAGGAGCCAGATTTTCTCAGTACAAAGTGCAGATATTATTGTACGAAATAATAAGCATTAATGCAATTTTTAAAGAACATCTTATCTTAGTTTCAGAAATTTATACACTGGATGAATTTGGCTCAAGTGCTTAAATTATGAAAAAGTTAAAGTGTTAACAGAATTAGAAAGAGTGGAAATTATAAATGAAATCAACAAAAGTTAGTTTTGGTGAAGAGACGGTTTTAATTTATAGAAACAGGTTTAGAGGAGTAACACACAGTATCTATTCTTACTTCAAAATGGAATCCTTCTTTATGTGCAAGTGCCTTCAGAATTTTGGAGGAGACTGTGGTGGCTAACATATAAATGTTCTTCACATCAGCATTTCTTGATTTACTTTTCTTCCAGCAATCAAACATCCACCACCCAAACAGAGCTGCCAGCTCATTCCCTGTGAAAACTTTCCAATGACCACTGTAGAGAGAATGAAAATTCAAGTCAAGACCTTTATAACTGCTCATTAAAACTTCTTGACCTTAAGGCCTACAAACTACCATCCTTCACATAGGAAAACCCAAAAAGTACTATATGAGATTTTTTGAGAAAACATTTACTACTACTTTTCTAACTGATGAGGGATGAGCTAAGGGTAGGAATGGTAGCAATGTCTTTTGAAAAATTATTACATTGTTACTTTTATTCACCTACCTAGTGAGAAAAAAAGTTAATAATATGATATCCTTTCTATGTAAGGACACTTGTCACAACATATAATGGCAAAAATACATAGCAAATGAAAGGACCAAGATTAGGAAACGATTACATTGATAAAGCAATCTATTGGGATATTATGCTATTTTAAAATTTAATATTTTAAACAATATTTAAGAACGGAAAAATGCTCACAGTACGGTACAAGCGGAAAATAATCAAGATATAAAATTATACCTAGTATGATCACAATTTTATGAAGACATGTGTATTTTAAATATTTAAATAGAAAAAATATAGAAAGGAGATGTTAAAATATCAGCCTAAGTGGTTATCTCTGAATAGTGGTATTACAGATTTCTTTTTTAAAAAAATTATTTCCAATGAGCCTGTAAGATTTCAAAAACTGTTTTTCAAAGTTTAAGCTTTTAATCAAACAATAGGTTCTACTGACTTCTCCTGAAGTTCTGCCACTGCCAGTCGGTCTGCATCAGGATCTGTGGCTAGCACTATCCGGGCATTTTCTTTCTCTGCCAGTCTCAAAGAAAGTTCCTAAAACAGTGACCCAAAAAGCTGAATTGTATTGAAGACATTAAATTCAATGTAAATATTCCTAAATGCAGGCACTATGTTAGTGATATGAATTTTAGAAGAAATATCGTTTAACTCAATTTACAATCAGCCTAGAGGTAGGGATAATCCACTACAGAGGTTTCAGACAAAACAATATACGGCTCCGATATAATCTGAAAGATGTAAACTAAAGTGGTTGTTATTTTTGTAAGTAACCTCTGAATTGTCAATAAGTTCTATCTATTTGATAAAGTATAATACACTTAATAATATTTAAATATAGGAAAAAAAAATACCAGCACAGATTCTCCCTCTTCAGGATTTGGGCATTTAACAGTAGAAAAGTCCGGATCAGGATCCTTTTGTTCTGGTACTGGAATTGGAGGCTTAAAACCAAACACTTGAAAAGCCAACTGCACATAGTCATGTCCAACCCCATGGAAAGATGTATGCACAAATTTCAAGGTGGTCTTTGAATTTAATTCCCTGTAAAGAAAAATCATCATTTAATCAGTCATAAAACTCATTACTTGTGATATTTTTAAAATAAGTTAGAGGAAAAGCTAAAATCTATCTTGTAAAATAGGGAAAATATACTCAGCAAGCCAGGAAGCTTTCTAGCAATAGTGTTAGCTACTCATGAAATAGTTATGGAAATATGGAAATAAAAAAGACAAGACAAAATTTTAGAGAAAATTTCCTAACCTTATATAGAAGGAATAAATATATTTAGCTATTCTTTTTTAAAACAGTTTTATTGAGAGGTAATTAATAGGCTATAAAATTCATCCAGTTAAAGTGTATAATTCAGTGGCTTTCACTATATTCAGAATTTTTCTACCATTATAATAATCAATTTTAGAACAGACTCATTACCCCCAAAAGAACTCCACGCCCCATAGCCGCCATTCCTTAACCCTTCCATTCCTCCCAGCCATAGGCAACCACTAATATATTTTGTCTGGTTCTGTCTCTATAGTTTTGCCTACTGGACATTTCACATACATGGAATCATACAATATGCGGTCCTTTGTGACTGGCTTCTTTAGATTAGGATAACGTTTTCAAGGTTTATTCATGCTGTAGTATGCACCAATATTTCATTTCTTTTTATTGCCAAATAACATTTCATTGTAAGATATATCACATTTTATTTATCCATTCATCAGTTGATGGATATTTGAATTATTTCCATTTTTTTTACTATTATAAACAGTACTATTTGGCTATAATTTTAACATAATAACCAATACATTTTTATCCCCATTTCTTTACCTTATTTGTTAATCTTATTCTAAGGTAATATTATCCTATATTTCTACTTGAATACCTGTAAAAACAGATCTTTTTCAGATCTTCCATGTATCTTCTGCAAATGTCCTGCAGAGGATCTCTCTTCAGTGGGCTAGTATCCACTAAATTATCATTCCAGGAACCATTCCAGGGTTCCACACATTCTTCTATACATTTCAGAATTTCTTTATCATGAGGAGATGTAATCTGAGCACCTGTTTCCCAATAAACCTAGATAATAGGTAAAAACAGTTATAAACACTTGAAATGCTGGCCAGATGTTTTCTTAGCTACAGTAGAGATATTTGACTTTATAAAAAAGCATATCAAATTACTCAAGTAGAAAATGTCAGCATGGGACTAAATAAAAACCAAAGGCTATTAATGGTCCATTGGGACCTTTTGACAAAATTATCATGTATTATTTTCTTTTAGAAGCATACTTTAATAATAAAACAAGTAAAAAAATCAGGCATCATTATGACATTATAATATATACATACATAAATATATATATGTACATATATATATATATCATCATAGCCAATCATACTCTGATATAACTATGTACTAAAAATAATCTAAGCAACCATGGAATATCCTTAAAACTTGACATTATAAAATTTTAGCATTATAAAGTGGTTAAGTGATAAAGAAGAAATTATTTTTCAGTTATAAAGTAGGATTTATGTCATACCAAATAAAGTCTATTTCAGGAAAGACAATTAATATGTTAAATATCCCAAATACATTTTAGTATATGTATTTTCAGTATTTAAAGAAAATATACTTCATTAAGTTGTCAGTTTATCAAGTTTGATCAATAAGACATTAGGAACAGAAAACAAAGCAAGAAAATGTATTTCTATAATTCACAGGATCTCAAACTTAGAAGGGATTCTTAGAGAATATGTTGTTTCTACCATTTATATGACATGAATCTTCTACCATATACTGAATGAAAGAAGAAAACACTTGAATATGTATTATGTGCTAAGCTCTGTGCCAATCAATATGGTAGACTAGATGACCCAAGAAGTCTCACTCTATAAACACCTCAAAATACTAGACAAAGTAGAAAAAGTATTATCTACAATAAATAGCCTAGATCACAAGACAGAAAGGGAAAACTCCAGGGAGTAGGGAACAAAGGAAAGAATTAAAAACCAGAGTGAGAGGGCTGTGGACTGATGTTATCTGGAGTTTGGGAACTGTCCATTTATCTGGTTCATGAGTTATAATGCCCATGTGGGAGGTAGGACATTAGAACTGAGACCCCTCTCTCAGTAGAAATACAGAATAGAAAAAGTTTTTCCCATTATTATAGAAAGATGATGGGGAAACATGTCTGTTTTTTATTGGGTTCTGGGTGATTTAAAAAATTTCAAATCTGAGGTCTAAATTAACACAAAAACTGCTCCAAGTCAGTAAAAATTCTGAGGTTCCCACAAAAATTAAAAACAAACAAACAAACAAACAAACAAACAAACAAACACACACTGCTCAGAAGGGATGTCGCCACATTCCAAGTCCCCTAAAAGACTCCATCTATAGACCCTGAAAGCTCACTATGATCATTTTTATAAAACATGAAGAAAAATTCCTGGCCTTTCTCCCTGCCCACTTTTCCTTGCCTTGTGTATGGTCACGATGCCTAGAGGTACAGCAAACATTTTATGATGACCACACTTGAGAGAAAGGCCCCAAAAACCTTCAGGAATGTTAGGCCTGACATCACTGAGCTACAGAACCATATCAGCAGTCACCTACCTCTAGACTTCTTGTTATGTAAGAAAAATTAACCCCTACCAGCTTAAGCCACTATTCTGGGTTTCCTGAGCCTATGTCAGAAAGTATGCCTACCTAACATGGCAACAGAAAAATTCACACAACAAAATATACCTGGGAATACACTTTTAAAAAAATGCGAAAGATCTATTTTTAAAAGCCTTCAAAATATCAATAAAAATCTAAAATAAGACTTGAAAGAACAGAAAGATACATTCTGTTTACAAATAAGGAAATTCAATAATATTATTAAAATATTGAAGCTTCCTAAATTAATCTACAAATGAAAAATGATTTCAATATAAGTACCAAAATAACTTTTTTTTCCAAAATGAGGAAAATACCATAAAACCATGTATAAAAAATGTAAATAAAGTTAAAAGGCAAATGATAATATGGGGGGAATATCTCTAAAACAGATGAGTAAGAGCTAGTTTGTAACATACAAAGAGTTCCCACAAATCAACAAGAAAAAGAAAAACAATTCAAGAGAAAAATGGGCAAAATCTTAAACAGACTCTCAGGAAAGGGAATGCAAATATCTTGTAAATGCATGAAAAGTTGCTCACCCTCACTCCTAAGACAGGTGAAGATTAAACGTAATAATATTTCCCCTATCTGAACAACAAAGACCAAAAAGTTTGACAATACAATAGTGGAAGGTGTGCACAAAGACTCTCATATATTGCTGGTAAGAGTATCAATTGGTACAACTACCTTAAATAGAGAATGACAAATTTTCTTTCATATTAGCCTTGACTCAGAAGTTTTACTTCTTGAAATTTATCCTATAGATCAACAGTGCCATAAAAATATAATGTGAGCTACCAATGCCACTTACGTAATTTAAGCCACTTATGTAATTTAAACTTTTTCAGTAGCCATATTAAACAAGATAAAAAGAAACATGTGAAATTAATTGTAATATACTTTATACAATGTACTATATCAAAAATATTATCATTTCAACATATAATCAATATAAAACTGAGATTTTACATTCTTTTTTCTACTAGGTCTTCAAAATCTGGTGTGTATTTTAACATTTATAGCACATTTCAATTCAGACCAATTATATTTTAAGTGTTCAATAGCCATAGGTGGCTAGTGGCTAACAAATTGGACAGTATAGCTGTAGATGATAAGAATAAAAACAACAGCTAACATTTATTGAGCATTTATCAATACCAGACTCGGGCCACAGGACTCTGCATTTTAATAGGCATTGTATAGTCAATATCTCCCTTAATTCTCACTCTTATATCTTTAAATATATATCTTTAGTGTTTATAGGTCTATTCAGGTTTTCTATTTCTTATCCTATGGTGTTGGTTATATTATTGTCCCCAATAAGCAGATGGGGAAACTAAAGCACAGAGAAATTAAATAACTTGTCACAAAGCTTCTGAGTCACAGAAGTAGGTTTCAAACTCAACCTATACTCTTAACTACTACTCTATACTGACTATATAAATCTACCTGCATATATGAACAAAGATGTACATAGAATAATATTCATTGCAGCACAGTTTTAAGTAGAAAAGATCAGAAACAAAATGTTTGACAGAAGATTGGTTAAAAAAATTAGGCTTCATCTATATAGATTTTTAAAGATGAATGAGGCAGACCCATCTGTCAATCAATCAATGGAGAGTATGATCTCTAAAACTGTTTCATACTGTTGTGTGAAAAAAGCAAAGTCCAGAAGACTGTATATAGTGCCCTCCCACTTATGAAAAAAAAAGGAGTGAAAATACATATAAAATTACACATTTATGAACTACACCTCTACAAGGAAACTAAAACCGGAAACAGTATTTGCTTCTGAAAGGGGTATTGGGAAAAAGAGATGGGAGAGATAATTTTTATTCTTTAACTTTTTAGGCTGTTTAACTTTTATATTTTTTACCTTGTGCTTATACTTGAAGAAAAAGAAATCTTTGAGGGTCTGCTATGTGACAAATAAATACAACAGCAATGAATATCAAAACAGGCTAAGTCCCTCCACCCATGAGCTTATCTTGGGGAATAGGGGTAGGCAAGGTCAAACAAACATGTCAATAAACAAAACAAGATAATTTATCATAAAGAAAGCAGATAATTAGAGATAGTGAAAAGTTCTGTGAAGAAAATAAACAAGATGATGAGAAGGTTATTGAGGGAAGCTGCTTCAGATAAGGTGACGAGGGAAAGTCCCTTCAAGGAAGCAACATCTGGGCAGGAAGCTGAAAGATGAAAATGAGCAAGTCTGCAAGATTTGGGGAAGAGCAATCCAAGCAGAGGAAAAAACAATTACAAAGGCTCAGAGGTGGGAAAATGCTTGGTTATTGGAGGAACTAGAGGAACAGAAAATGGTGGCAGTGTGACTGGAATGTAGTGAGCACTGGAGAGAAATAAAGGAAATGAGGTTGAAGAGGTAGGCAAGAGGCAGGGTCCTGTGGCCCGAGGTAAAGAGTTTAGATTTTATTCAAAGAATGAGAAGCCAACTGAAGAATTTTAAGCAGAAAAGTAACATGACCTGTTTATATTTTAAAAGATCATTTGGCCACTTGGTGGAGAATTAATTGCAGGGGAAGAAGGGATGAGACCAGCTAGGATAGTGTAATCCAGACAGAGGGCAACAATGCTTTGGAATGGTGGTAGTAGAAGACATAGACAGAAGTAAACATATTCAACGTATATTTAACGTGTAGAATGTGTAGCACTTGTTAGTGGATTAAATGTTAAGAGTGAAGAAAAAGGAGTGATTTCTGGTTTTTGTTTGTGGGTAGTATCAATTTATGGAGATGAAACGCCTGGGAAGAACACATTTGAATATGTATATGGCAGGTTATGGGGGAATCAAGACCTCTGTTCCAGAAACACTAATTTTGAGATGTCTGATAGACATCCCAGTGGATATGAAGTAGGCAGCTGGATGTAGGAATCTAACGCTCAGAGGATATCTGGGTTCTTGGCTCTCCTGACAGCTGACCTTTCTCTCCTTGCAACTCTCTTATCCCTTTGGTTTCTATGATACCAATCTCCTCTGGTCTTTCTCCTGTCCAGCACTTCTTTCTCCCTTCCCTTAAAGTTGATATTCTATAGGGATCGCATTGATCCGTTTTTTTCACTACATACTATCTCTGGGCTGCTCGTCCAAGTAAAGGGCTTCCAAATACTCTTAAATGCTCTAATATATATGGTGACCCTAAAACCCATAACTTCACCCCAGATTTCTCCCCTAAGCGAAAGATCTATATATTCAACTGTCTACAGGATGTTCCTACCAGGTTGACTCACAAATATCTCAAACTTAATATGGCCCCAACTGAATAATTCATGCTTTTCCCCTGCCTCTGTGAATACTATCCAATTAGCTGGCCAGGGCCAAAATCTTAGATTAGTACTAAATCTTATTTTCCCCAGTAAAATAGAGCTCAGGGTATCCTGGAGACCTCCCAAGGAAGAAGAAAGGCAAATATAAGATCATGGACTCATCATCACCCAGGAGCCCCAAATACAGGCTCATTGCTATGCTGTGTATTTTCTGTTTGCCCCTCCAGAGCCACTCTTCACCCTCCTCCACCCAGCTTCCTGCCAGAGGCTGACACATCAGATGGCTCCTGTGACCAATGGGGAACTCCAGTAAAAGGCTGAAGGAAGAGGAGGGTGAAGTCAAGGTATATTCCTGTAGCTCTCTTCCTGCAAACTCCCATTAATTCCTGAAGTTCTTGGTACAATATGACTCGGAAATGGTAGAGAGGATGGATTTAGGATAGAAAAAGGAAATCAAGGGCAGTAAGATAGAAGTAAAGAGACCAATAAAGAGACTTTTGTAATAGTATGTGTTGAGAAGTAATAAGGGCCATCAGAAATACATGTTCTCTGAGGGTCAGCCTCAATGGTTTTTGTCTTTCTCTCTAATGTCTAGCCCTGTTCCCAGTGTAGAAAATATACTCAGTACATATTATTTAAATAAAATAATAACTATGAAAATAAGCAGAGAGCTGGAGTCCAAGGTTTACCTTGTAACCATTGTCTTCTTTGCGGTTGTGAGATGCAGTAATCATCACACCAGCAACTGCTTTGAGCTCCTGGACTGCATATGGCTAAAAAAATAATAACACCATAATTCCATTTTGCTTCTTAGCTACTCATACATTGGACGTGAGAATACCTTTAATTAAATAACAGGAACAGACATTAAGATATAAATAGTCTAAAACTCAACCATCAATTCCAGGTTCATTGAGTAGAGCTCATTTCTAAAAGGTCACCAGTAACCACCTAACTTTCAGACTGAATGACTTTTAACTCTATCTCATTTAACTTAATTCTATAAACATTTCTTATTATTTTGTTCAATTAACAAATATTTAATGAGCACCTACTATATGCCAGATGGTCCACTAGACTCTGGAGATATGAGTAGTAAATATAATTATAAAATATTAGAGCTGGAAGTAAATTTAGAAATCACCTAATCCATCATATTTTACACTGAGGTTTATCCAACATTATGCAATCATAAGGGAGAAGATTCAAGGGTATAACATAGGTCTCTTGCCTTCCAATTTGAAAATCTTGACATATACTCTGTGATCTCTAAATTATACAAAGGTAAATTCACTATCCTCATTCCAAAGTTAATTCACAGGCTGGATTTCCCTTTTCTTCTGTAGCAGTTTTTTGTCTGCCTAGGGTGTTCCCCCTACTCCTCCACTACTACACGATCCAGGTCTGACCAGAGAAACTTATTCCCTTGATGATTTAATTCAGAAACTGTCTCATATCCCAAGCCTGGTCAGAATCCTTCTCCAAGATGTTTCTGCTGTAGGTAGGCTTGGAAGATTGCCTTTTCACTCAGAGTCATGGTGATAAAGGGTGTGAATCAGGTACTCCTAAAAGTATCTTCCTACCAGCTGGAGCCAATCTACCTGCAATAGAGAGGGATGCGACACAGGGATTCATGATAGCTGGGCTTGTCAACCCAGTGGCAGAATCCTACAGAAATGTTCTAAATTTCTGTACCCTCCCTAATTTCTGTCATTCATTACAGCTAACTGTTTAGCAAGTCCTTCCATTCTTTGAGCCACTCAATATTTATTTCAAATAAATCACTAATAACAGTTTATAGAGACATTCTCTATTCTGCAAACATTTCGTAAAACTTGCCTATAAAATCATCTGGACTTGGCATTTTTGAGAAGATTTAAAATATATATCTTTAGTGTTTATAGGTCTATTCAGGTTTTCTATTTCTTATTTGTTTTGATGTATAAATTAATCTAGGAAACTGATGAATCTGAACTTTCACATTTATTTACATTGTGTTGTTCAGGATATTGTGGTTTTCTTGATCTCGATTGTATTTACTATGCATACTTTGAACTTCTTTGTGTCTTTGCTCTTTCTTTCTTGAGCTCCCTTGCCAAAGGTTTGTCTATATTATAAGTCTCCTCAGAGAGCCAACTTTGGTTTTGCTGAGACCCTCTTTTCTTTATTTTCTTTCTTTTTTCTTTCTTTTTCAGGCAAGGCAACCCTTGGTTGACCTCACAGATTGCAAGGACCTTGTCAACTTACAATCCTTATTCATTCATTCATTCATTCATTCATTCATTCATTTTATGCCTACAGCACCTGGTCTTCCTAGATGGCCTCTAATCCAAGTATTAATCAGGCTTGACCCTGCTTCGTTTCTGAGATCAGATAGGATCGGGCTTGTTCAGGGTGGCATGGCCATGAACCTTTTCTTTATTTTCTATTTAATTGATTTTTCCCTGAAATCTCTATTATTTCCTTGTACTTTATTTGGATTTATTCTGTTTTAGTTCTAACATACTAAGTTAAAGTCTTAGTTCATTATTTTAAAATATTTTTCCCCCTAATATATTCATTAAGACTGTGAATTTCCCTTTAAGTGGGGCTTTAGTTATAGCCCATAATTTTCGCTACTTATTGTTGCTCAGTTTTAAGTACAGGCAGTCCTTGTTTTGTACAGTTCCAATATACAAAAATTTCTGATACCATTTTTTAGTTAAATAATACCAGTCTCCCAACAATGTTTTAATTTTACCATGCTATGTTAACTGTACAAATTTGGCTGCTAGCTCCAAAATAACTACATATATAAGTGATCCATCATGATTAGTGACCAAGCACGTTACTCTGTTAAGGTCTGTCTGTGACTGGTCATTGTGCATCTGTTATTTAGCTCTCACACTGACAGCAGTTGTATAGTTAGTTGTGTTGCCTCCTTACTACCCAGTGGCAAATCCACATGACAGTTTGCAAAAAATGGGTAACTGAGAGAAGGAATTGGCCAACAAAGATAAAAGTGCAGCAACAAAAAACAAAAAATGATAATGGTGATACAAGTGATAATTTGAATTGAACATGAATGTAGCTATAGAAAAAATTACTGAGAATGTTAACACTGTTATCATTCAAGAGTATCTTGATATGCTTATCTAGAATCTTAGTGAAGGCAAGCATATGGATATAAGTGAGGGATATAGTAGAGATGAAAAGGATGAAGATGTCCCAGAGGTAATGATACTGGCAAAAAATGGATTCTCAGAGATATCTCACAAGATTGAAAGTACAAAGGATAAAATGTGAGAAGCTGATCCAAACTTAGAAAGGAGTGTTTTAATTTGCCAAGGCATAGAAAAGATGCTCGCTTAAGGTGTTGTTATGGCATATAACAAAAAACAAGCACTGTTCACATTCTGGCTAAATTATTTTACAAAGGAATAAAACACTTCAGTTCTCAACGTTTCTATTGTTTTAAATTCCTATGTACTATATAAATATTAGCTTTACTATTTTTTATTTTCCCTATACATTTTTAACTAATAGTAAGGATGCTTTTAATGTTTTAGCAAAATATTTTAAAAGTCACGGAACTGCAATTTTTCCCATTGATAACTGAGATCAATTGGCACGCTTTTAGCATACAGTTATTTTTATAGCCCTACACTACCAAGCAAAGCACTCTTCACTATGATATCTTCCTTAATCTATAATTTACTTATGAATGTGTTTTTAAAATTCCAAATGTGTGGGGTTTTGTGGATTTATGTATTTTGAATCTTATTCCATAGGGCCCAGGGTATGGCTTGATAAGCAGTTCTCTGACATTTGCTGAGGTTTTCTTGGTGAATGAACGTCCTACCATCACTGAATAGAGTTCACACACACACACACACACACACACACACACACCCCAAGTATGCTAATAGTATGCTCAAATCTGTCCTTAATAGTGTTTGCCTGCCTGATAAATAAATTTCTGAAAGAACAGTATTAAAATATCCCACACCATGACAGTGGACTTATTAACTTGTTATAGATCAAATTCTTAGGTGGTTCAACACATGCTTGTTGAACGAAAAAAAATTCAGGGCAAAATTTGTTTTCCTTTAAATCAAACATACAGATATAAGTTCTTCCTTTAGCCCTTCATATCACTTAATACAGAACTATATGCATAACAAATATTTGAGTCTTGGTTAATTTAAGAAATCTTTTCAAGAGCAGCAAACTTTATGATCAATAACCCAACACACTTACTACAAAAGGTGTAGGGACGTATCTTGAGAAAAGGTACACAGGAACATCTCTGGCCAGTAACACTGCAGCAGTGAGTTTAGCAAGCCTAAAATGAAAAGAGATTTCACTTAGTCTTACCATACTTTTCAAAATCAAACCTTCCACAAAATAAATGTTTCATATTACAATTATTCTGAATACATAGTAGCCTAAGACAACCAATTCTTATAATCACTAGTTATTTAAGCTTTGTGCTCCAACTTAAAAATGTTAAATAAATACGATTTTTTAAAGGAGTTTAACAATGAAGAGAATCAACATTTTATTTTCTTCTTTTTTCCTCATTTCATCTTTTGACGGCTCTTCTAAGAAATAAAACTCAAAAAAAGGCGAAAAGAATGGAGAAAAGTGAAATAAAAGACTTTAATAAACACAATATGCATAATTATCCCCTGAAAAAAGTATCACTATATCATTATCTAGGTGTGAAAATACTGTAAAACTAATCAAATGGGACCATAATGAGAAAATACAAGCTATATCATTACTCCTACCCCAGTGCCTTGCCAAATATTAAAGTCATAACATAAGCCACGACGCCATTCTAAATACTAACTCTAAATATTTTTAAATGTTACTCTTTTCTGTAAAAGCTGAAAAGCTTATCTTTGAAATGTTTCTATTTCAGTTCTAAAATAAACATTAGCATGGACTGTATTTCTATTTGACAGTTTCCTGTCTCAGAAATCCTAACACTGGGGGGAAAAAATTAGGTTTTATTCCAATTCATCTTAATCTCTGAAACAATTATCACAGTACCTCTGGCTGCTGCAGCTGCTAGTTACTTGCCCCCGGGTATCATACCCAACGACAAAGCCTCTCTGCTTGAAGTCTGAGAAACATCTTTCAAGGTATTTGTACATTCCCTGCAGCAGATAAACACAAAACATTAGTTCCTGACTAATGCCTGCATTTTCCTACCACCTAAAATCTATTATTTTTATGTGTCATGTGTAACGACGGGCTCCAAGGGATCTGGCTTCTGCCTTTATGCCTGTGTTCACCAATGTGGGAAAAATACTATTCAATCCTCAAAAGAGAGAAGCAAACATTTATTTACTGGAGTTTCAGACATAGCTTAATACCACAGTAATATCAATTAAGTAACTATTAAATCCAATATGATACATAAAACATGAGGAAAAAAAGATGGGACATGAAAGTCAGTGGACTCAAAAAAATTAGGCAAGCCCAAAGAAATTGTTTCTTGCCTGAAGTCTCTAGAGAACAAAATTTTGACTATTTTGGGCCTGGCTAAATCCTAAGACTGAAGCTAACCAAAAGAATTTATCTATTTATGACACAAACATTTTAAATTAGCAATGTAAACTTTCATAAGAACATTTTTTAAGGTAGCTGAGCCTATTTGTAATTCTTTGGTTTTAAAATCTCACAGAAAGAAAATCTCACAAACCTGTAAAATTTGCAGTCGAGAGTGAGGAAAAAATGAAACAAAATATTTAATATTGAAAATATCACGATAGATAAAACCATTTAACTACCATATCAACAACTGGCTAACTTTAATACTTTCATGTCTAAAAATAACACTTTTTATTATTACAGTCCTTTAAATCTACTTTAACAAATGTTGCTGTATTTAATCCTTACAACAACTCTGAAAAGAAAGAAATGCAGATGCCATTTATATTTTTGTCTCTTTCAACATCTCTTCAAAAAGCAGACAGAATAAGATTGACAGTCCATATGATGATTTGCTCAAGGTCATTCATTCAACTAAACCTAAGTTACACTGATTTACTAAAGACCTATTATATGTCAGGCACTGTTAAGTAACTATGAGGTAGCACCGCCCAAATGAGGCCCCAATGACTTCTAGATTCCTCTTCCATGGCTCTTTCAAGTATAATCATTCTTCGCAACCTACTCTGCATATGTGTGCGCACACGTGTGCTTGCCCAAATTGGCTAGTTTCACAAACTTATTTCTAATGATGATATTATCCTAAAACCTCACAAACCTTATATTATTCTCTGGTATGAAAATCCACTTCTCTCTTTCCCCCTATATTCCAATTCTGAAAAGGGATAGGGCTTAAGAACGAGATTTCATCTGGCTTTTCCACTTTACACAATGGAATCTCAATTGCTATAAAATTTGCACTTCTATAAAAATTGATTTTCAAACATCTCCATCCCTTTTTATAAAGTTAAGAAATCTTTGTTTAAATGAAAGTTTAAGACAAAACCCAAAACATAAAAAAGATTGAACTGAAGCATCTCTGGATGATGAACAAAAAAGAGATGGGGCAGAGAAGGTGGCATGTATTCCACCTATTCAGTCACCTTGTCATCCCTTCTTCCCTGTCCCCAGCCCTTGGCTTTAGAGAATGCCCTCAGAACAAGGCTAAAGATGATTTACTGTTTGGCAGTATTGATTAGTTAGAAGTATGACTACCGAACATTCCTCTAGTCCAGAACTATTTTTAGTATATACTAAATGCATTTTGGCCTTCAAGCAAAGTATAGTTCCTTGAAGCAGAGAGGATGATTCACTGGAAAGAGAAATAATTTGTTTCCAGAGTTAGGTGCATAAAAATGGAGAGAAATAAAATAAGTAGTATCATATCGTACACTGTCATAAAAAACTTTCAAATAGATATAGGGAACCACATGAAAGGGAAATATTTTCAACGAAATTTTCCAAATGTTCTGGTTAACCTTTAACAATGGCTGTAGGTCAAATGGGTAATCTAAATTTGTTTCTTTGCATTAATTGAAAATGTCAATATCCATTTCCTGGTTTCAAAAGCAAAATAACACTGTCAAGAAATGGCAGTGGCAACCAAATAATTCTTAGTCAGAAAGTTAGTCTGTGACCTTGAAAATATATAAGTGACTTCTAAGACATATCAAAGGTCATAATTTATTTACATTTTTTACTTATGAAGAGTACCTTCCTGGATATTAAGGTTTTGCTTTTGGTTTTGTTTTTTAGAAAGGTATTAATTACCTAATGTATAAGGTGAAAAAAACAGTGATAATTGTTTGTATAATACTTTATAATACGTACCTGTGTTGATTGTATTACTGTAAGATCATTAATATAGCAAAATCCTGCCCCCATGGCAGAGCGAAGTCCTGCAGTCCCAAAAGTCATTCGGCAACAAAGACGATCTCTCAGTTCCTTGTTCATTCCATTCCGTAACAGATTTTCAATTTGCTCTTTTGTTTTGGGATTCTAAATAAAAAAAGAAGTATTAAAACTTAATCAGGATCTCAAGCAAAGTCCTAATATAAAGCCCTTGTGAGGAGCCAATAAGTACTATGCATATATCACAAGGTTCTATATTTCTTCAAATATAAGCACAAGGTAAAAAATATTAGTATGTATAATAAAACAATACTTGTCATTTACTGAGTACTCAAAGGAGCCAAGCCCTATTGAGAGAGATTTATATAGCCTGTAATTGTCATAGTATTTTTTATAATATATTCAAGGATGTTTTTTAAATAAATGGATAAACTTTAAGAGCTATAGATCCAAAATAAACCTTAGTCAAAAATGGCATCAATTAAATTAGAGTCTCTATTAAGTTTTAAAAGAAGTATAGAAGCTACTAGATAAATGCCATCAAAACATGTCTACCAACTACCTACCTAAACCTCTGCAATTCAAAATGACCAGATAAGCCTACTATTCTTAAAGTCAATTTATCTATAGTAAGGAGTTGACCATAAAAAGGTTTTAGGTGTTAAATGTGGACTTAGTTAAGAATGAGAATGAAAATTCAGTCCAAATATGGCTTGTGAGAAAGGACATTCCAACATCCATATTTTAGGATTATACATTTCATTAGTACATATTTTAACTTATTTTCATAAATCTCAAAGATGCCTGTGATTGAAAATAGTGCTTCACAAAAAAGTAGCAAATTTCAAATAGAAATGGAATTATAATAAGAACAAAATTTAAATGAAATTTTCTAGTATTTTCTAAGAGAAAGAGTCAAATATTAAGAAAATAAGGTAAAAAAGTAATATTTACTTAGATCTTCTAAATCTACAGCCTATACAGGAATAATAAATATTCAGAATATTCATTATCCAAGGTACCGGAAAGATGCTAAATATTAGAGCATATCTGTATTTGTAAAGAAATAAAAACATTTATATATAAGTTAAAACAAAAAGGTTTCCTAGTTACAGTAGAAATTAAAGTAACGAGAGTGCATGCCACCAACTAATGAAAGCCATGGAATTATGATTAACTAAAATTATAACCTTAAAATGAATGGATATTTAGAAAATATATTATATGTATATATGATAAATATATATATTACCTAGACTCAAGGAGTCTCCATTTTATAAATGGCACACCCTAACAAATACATAAGGTACATAACAATACAAATAGCTACAAAGAGATAAATCTAAATAATAAGATAATCTGGGTTACCATCACATTATCCCAATGTCTAAGATACCACCAGATTTGACACAGAAGTAAAAGAGACTTGGAGAGGGTTAACATTTACAAATGAGCATAAAAATGGCAAAAATTGAAAAGACTGAAAAACCTCAATACTATAGAGGGTAGTTGGCACTGTAATACACTGTTAGTGGCAATGAACTGGGTTAGTCTTTGTGGAGTGATTTTGCAGCAACTATCAAAACTTAAACTGCACATGCCTTTTGGCGCACAGATTTCTGTCCACAGCAACACCTTCACATGAACGAAATGACTTATTCATATGAGAATATTCACTGCAACATCTTACTGGTAGTATTACTATCACTCCATTGGTGAAGAAATTAAGATTCAGAGATGGAGCCTAGTAACACTGAGCTAATAAAATTGGAGATGTAGGCAGGATTTGAATTCAGATCAATCTGGCTCTAAAGCCTGTATCATCTCACTACAAACAAAATAATGTAGAAACGGTTGATAATGATTCTAATAAAAATTAAGTCCAGTTACAGAGCAAAACGATATTCCTTTTTGTTACACTTATATAAATATAAAAAATGCTCTGGCAGACATGAATACTAGTAGGTGTCTGAGTATACTTACTAATGTTTAAATGCACAGCTACTAGAGTAAGGCCTAAAACTACCATTCCTTGTTATAAACATTATATCCAGTATCAACCTAATTCCTGGTTTTGAAAACTCTGTAAATTAGAGAAAAATAAAAATGGATAAAGAATCATTATGCATTAGATGTAAATTTTTATGGTAAAAAACTAATAAAGAACATACAGAATATCATCAATAATATTATAACTATGTATATTGTCAGATGTTGTCATGTGGATATTAGAGTTATCTGAATAATCACTTTGAAAGTTATATAAATATCTAATCATTATATTGCACACCTGAAACTAATATAATATTGAATGGCAACTGAAATTAAAAAATAAAAACCTTAAAAATAACTAAGGGATTATGGTGACAGGCATTTGTGATCAACTGTAAACTCAGATTTCTCCACTATTTCATAACTAGACATTAAATTAGATGTAGATGTTACAAACTTTTAAAAAATATAACTAAATGGGTATCTATGTAGCCATGATTATCTTATATTTCCATTCAGATGATGAAATTACAGTTGCATTTTATTACAATCTTCAAATAACTATGATTTTTATAAACTATAATGAAGAGTCTAAGAACTACAAATTATTTTTTGAATACTATTTCCACATAGAACTCAGAGATACTAAATGGAAAAGAAAGCAGAAGAGTATAAAAACTGTTTTGATTTGTATAGAAGGAGGTATATGTATATTTATATATCATTCCAGAAATGCTACAAGTGAATATAAGAGACTGAAAACAGTGATTTACCTCTGATGAGGAAATCAGGAGTGAGGTCTGAGGTAGAATTTTTATTGTACAGCCTTGGTATTGTTTGAAAGTTTTAAGTTTGTATTACTACTTCTGGTAAAAATTAGGTATCCTTGATGGCTGAGAAAAACCACTATCTGTGTGTCTATAGGAATACTTTTTTACCTCACAAACTGCTCTCTTTTGCCCACCTACAGAAAGTTTTAATAAGAGCTGACTCTATAAAACATCTATTGGAGCTTTCTCAAATACAAATTTTTGTTTGCTTTTTTAATGTGTGCTCATTTACAATTCATTCATTACTTGAAGGCAGGAGAATCGAATGAAGTTTTAGGCCTTACTCTAGTAGTTGTACATTTAAGCATTAGGAAGTATATTCAGAAACCTAATCAGCACCAAAGGGGGAAAAAAATTGTTCAACTGATGTAAACTGTAAAAAAGCACCTTTAAAATAATAATGTTAGTCTTTAGGAAAGTTATCTGACTTACAGTTTTTTAAAATATACTTATTAATCTACTACATAAAAATGAATTATTTAGAAAGGAAATTCATTCGATCTGAAATAAAGTTGCTCTTAACAAGCATATTTTAGAATCTTAACAATTTTAGTCCTCCAAAAAGTTAATCCTGCAGAAAACACAGATTTTAGTGACTACTAATATTTTCTATACTTCATCAGGAATAAAGCTGTTTAGTTTAAAATTAATAAGCTAAAGAAAGAACACAGAATTAAAGCCATAGATTATTTTCAAATTTTACCTGCATACCAAAAATTCTCCCTTAGGTTCTAATCCAATGTATTACTGTAACTTTATACGACTAAAATGTAGAAGAGAAAGTGCCTTCTTCCATTAATAATCGGTGGAGTTTTATTTTTTCCATATTGTAGGTCCAATAAGACTCAAATTCGAAGAAAACATAAAAGATTTGATTTACCAAAAAAAGCAACACTTTAAATATGTAGGCATGCCTCTTCTAACAAACTTAAGTGTCTCTTCTAACAAACTTCTTATGAACTTTTACAGATGTGAGGAAAACTACCCACAGATCAAAATCAAACCAACTCTGTCTGCCATTAAATGAAAACATTAGCATGCACTTATGAAGGATTATTTTGGATTCATCCAAGCTTTTCTGATCTATTCTGTTAAAGGTTTGTATATTATTTACATGTAATAAATACACATGGGTATAAAAGTAATGAATCATCATGACATAAAACACATCGAGTTTGTCAATGAGGAATTTACCTCAGTTTCTTTCCCACTTCTCTTAGAAACCTAATATTTTTATAATTCTTATACAACTTGAATCTATTGTTATTATTCCAGTATTAAACTTAAGAGCTTAAAAATAATAGAAACTATGAATATCACTCCATAGAAAATTAGAACAGATCTAAAATAATATAATGGATTATATTCTTAATGTATATTAAGGATCCCAGATCTTAGTTTTGTTATATATCTAAAGATGTAACATTATACAAAATTGATTTTTTAGTTACTCGAATATATTTCAAATTTCAAAACTGTAAATAACATTTTAAAATGTTACTCAGAGACGGTGTCTAAACAATAAATACCAGTTTATTTAACAACAGAGAAAAAAACTTGTTTATTTCTAAACAGAAGTTAAAAGAGAAACTGCAACCTAAAACATCTGAAGTGAATCTAACTGACATTTACTTCTGAGTCAGCCAGCTTGAAGATCCAAGTCTAGAGTATTGAAGCAGAACATGTTTCCAAAATAGATGCTTCCTTCTTGAGTACAAAATATACTCTTGCTAAACCAATAATTTTTTTCCATTTAAAGGATCTTTGTTCTAAATCTAATATAATTTCTCCATCTTTAAAAAATTTGCAGAAATTGGCATAAATTAAATTGGTTTAGATAAAAAACTTGAATGACTATACTTCAGGTAATCCTTATTTTATTGTTATAATTGCTCTTAGTTACTGTTGTTAATCTCTTACTGTGACTAAATTAAAAATTAAACTTTATCATATGTATGTATGTATTGGAAAAATACAGTATATATGGGGTTCAGTCTTATCTAAGGTTTCAAGCATCCACTGGAGTCTTGGATCATGTTTCCATTGGATAAGATGGACAATTTTATTAGAAAAAAAAAAGTTAACAGATGATAATGGGAATTCCCTTAAAAACAGTAATAATTACTCTCATAATGGGTGTTGATAGCAGAGTCTATTTTCTAAACCTCTTTGTATCCTCCACAGTACCTAACCCTCTACCTTGTACACAGAAGATGCTTAATATGTGTCCACTGACTGAGTCAGTAATAATGACAAAGTAGCCATGTTCTTTCAGGAAAAGTAAATATTAAAGAAAGAAAATGTAAGTTGAAGTTATCATGCAATTGAACCTAAGCACTCCCAACTGAATTTCCTAATTAAGTGGATATTTTTTTTTTAAGATAAGGCCTATGGACAAATAATTTTATGTTATTCTTTGAGGCTAAATTAAATCCCAAATATATACTTTATGCAATCACTCAAAAATGTTACTTTTAAAAAGTTAATGCTATATCTTCAGTACTGAGAACAGAGTCTGGCACACAGACATTCAACCAATGTTTGTTAATTAAAATACATGTTTATTAAGCACAGGAGACACTATAGGGAACAAGAAGACACTGTCTCTACTCTTACAAAGCTCAAATGTAATGAAGCATAAAGGTCAGTAAAAGGACAATTAGCACATAAAAGAAGTATTAGAATATGAGTAAGTACTGGGTGCTGTAGGAGCATGTAGGATAAATTTCTAACCCATGATGGACTTAAGAGTAGAGAGAAGAGTCAAGGAAAGCTAACTGGAGGAAGTAATATCTTATCTGAAAAGTGAGTAGAAAGTGGAGGCTGGAGAGGGTGGGGTGTGAGAAACAAGCTGAGGGTAGAAAGATGAGTTCAGTATTAAATTCAAGTTTGCAATAATATTTATAGTCAGCATGCCAACTATTACTTTCTTATCTGATAGTCTCTTCCTAGTACCCAAGGAAATTTAAATTAAAACATGATATCATTTTCATTCCAAAACTTCATTTAAGGTTTTTAAAATTATTAAGCCCAGTACTGAGAAGGCAAGGTTTATTAATTACTATGGCAGGGGTAACAAACCACTCCAAACATAGTGGCTTAAATTAATAATAATTCATTATCTTTAACAGTTTCTGTGGGTCAGAAATTTAGAAAGGGCACAGCGAGTTTGTGTCCCACAATGTCTGGTGTCTCAGCTGGAAGACTGGAAGACTTGGGGCTGAAATCATCTGAGGGCTTGTTTACTCATATATCTGGCAGTGGATGCTGACAGCTAGGGCCTACCTGGGGCTGTAGGCTGAAATAACTATAATGCTCACTCCATGTGGCCTGGGCTTCCTCACAATGTTGGGTTCCAGGGCAAGTGTCCCAAGAGCAAGCAAGCCAGGGGGAAGCTGCATTACCACTAATGACCTAGACTTGGAAGTCAGGAAGCTTCACTTCCACTAAACTATTTTTCTTGGGGAAGTTACAAAGGCCTGCCCAAGTTCCAGGGAAGGAAAAATAGATCCTACCTTTTAACTGAGGTGTGCCAAAGTTACAGCATGTGAGGTGGGATTATATATACATGCAGGCAGTCATCATTAAAACATACAATTTGCCACAGAGGGAGTATAAAATCATATAATATCTCAGATAATAATTTGCCAATGTTATAAATAACTTAAATATTAAATAGCCAAAGGCTTATTTAACATTAGAGATTAGTGACTCAACAGAAAAATGGGCAAAAGATATGAAGATAGTTCGTTTAAAAAGGAAATACAGGTATCTATCTTTTAAACATAAGAAAATAAACTCAGTCTCTTTATAAGAAAAAATGGAAAATAAAACTAAAATAAATATAATCTTCATTTTCTACTTTAGCAAAGACAAACTTAATACTACATTGTGAAATAAGGAATTTGGGTGACGTCTGAAGCATGGTGGAGTGAGAGATGTCCCCAGATCTCTCCCCTTGAAATAACAAAAAGCTGTATATTTAAAACTCAATAAACAAGACCGAACATACACATAAGCACATCTGAGCAAGTGATGTGTGCCTAAGAGCTAACAGAGGTCAGAACTGTGGGAGTTGGGTGATAGATTGGGAGGAAGAAGCTGCCTCTTGAAGATGGAGCTCTCTGCAGGAGGATGAGGAGGGGTAAAGGTATAGAGGGTTCCCTGAACAGCCCTATCTGAGAGAGCTGTGGGCTCTACAGTGGCAGAGCCCAGGAATCAAGACCGAAAGCAGAGAGGTAGATACGGCAGAGAAGCAACAGTTGATTATTACCAGCCACGGTTGAAAATCGTGAGGCTAAGCCACAACAACCCCCATCCTCCAACCCAGAGGGCACCACCCTCCCTCCACTCAGGATTACCAGGTGCTGTAGATGTTAAAAAAAGAAGAAGAAGAAGAATGGGTATTCCAGAAGGAGAGGAAAAAGAGCAGGAATCAGAGAGCATTTTCAAACAAATACCTGATGAGGATTTCTCAAATCTAAGGAATAAATTGGAGCTTGAAATTCAAGATGTCAACAGAACACCCAATTATGTCAACCCAAAAAGGCCTTTATGCAAGACACATTATACTAAAATTATCAAAACTTAATGACAAAGAAATAATTCTCAGGGCAGCCAGGGAAAAGAAGATGGTAATCTATTTAAAAAACAAACAAACAAAAAAACAGATTATCATTGGACTGCTCAGCACAAACCTTACAAGCAAGGAGTGGATTCAAATAATCAAACTATTAAGTGAAAGGAATTACTAGCAAAGCTATCCTTTAGATATGAAGGAGATATAAGTATCTTTCAAGACATAAAAATTGAGAGAATTCTCCAATATGAGGCCTGCATTTCAGGAAATACTGAAAGGGGTCAGCCCACCTAAATCAAAATGACAAAAAAAAATACATAACTGAATAAGGTGACTAACAGGCAGATAGAAGTAGATTAGTGCAAATCTTATTAAGAACAAGGTATTATAAGCTTAAACAATAAGAAGAGATTTGCTATTGCAAGATAGTAATGAACATTCAGCATATACAGGAACAAACTGAGACAACAATAACTGAAAAGGAGAGGATTCAAAGATCCAGATTCACAAAGGAGAATGGAGATAAGGCACATGCAGAAGAAAATGGACTACTGTATGTATGTATATGTGTGTATATGTATGTATGTATATGTATGTACATGTGCGTGTGTGTGTGTGTAACTGTCCTTCACATATTCATAATGGTAACCAAAGATTCAGAACTGAAGTAAATAACATAAAACAAAAAAGACTAGTGGGAAAATCCACAAAACCTAACCAAAATGAAAAGACAGATGGAAATACAAAGACAATGAAGCAATGGAAATGCCGAGTTACCAGAAAGCAAAAGATAAAATGGCTATAGGAAAACTTCATATTTCAATGATCCCCCTAAACGTAAATGGACTGAACTCACCAATAACAAGGCACAGAGTTGCAGAATGAATCAAAAAACAAAATCCAATCATATGCTGCCTCCAGGAGACACATCTCAGCTCCAAAGACAAATACAGACAGACTCAAAGCAAAAGGGTAGAAAATGATACTTCAAGCAAATGGCATTCAGAGAAAAACAGAGGCAGCAGTACTAATATCAGAAGAAATAGACTTCAAAATTAAAAAGATAAAGATACCAAGGGACACTTCAAAATGATAAAGAGAAGCATACACCAAGAAGACATAATACTTATTAATACCTTTGCTCCCAATCAGGGAACCCCAAAATTATATAAAGAAATTACTAACAGAACTAAAGGGAGAAACAGACCAAAGCACTATCATAGGAGGAAACCTAAATATCCCACTGTCAGATATGGACAGATCATCCAGACAGAAAATCAATACGGAAGTAACATCCTTAAATGACACATTAGATCAACTGGATATAACTGATATTTTACAGAGTTTTTCATCTAAAACAGCTGCTTATACATTCTTCTCTAGTGTACATGGAACATTCTCAAGAATCGACCACATACTGGGACACAGAGATAGCCTCAACATATATAAGAGGGCTGAAATCATACCAACCATATTCTCTGATCATAATGCTTTGAAGCTGCAGATCAACTGTAAAAGGAAAGAGGGAAAAACCACAAATACATGGAGATTAAACAACAAGCTACTAAATACTGACTGGGTCAGAGAAGAAATAAAAAGAGAGATTAAGAGATACATAGAAATGATGATAGTACAACATATCAAAACTTTTAGGGCACAGCAAAAGCGGTATTAAGAGGAAAGTTCATATTACATACCTATCTCAAAACAAAAATAAGCCCCTCAAAAAACCTAACACTTCATCTGAAAAAACTAGCAACAGAAGAACAAAGGAAGCCTAAAATTAGCAGAATAATCAAAATTAGAGCAGAATTAAATAAAATTGAAAATAAACAAGAAAAAAATAGAAAAAAATGCAACAAAGACCTGATTCTTTGAGGAGGTTAATAAAATTTGCAAACCCCTGGCTAGACTCACTAAAGAAAAAAAGAGAAAGGACACAAACAAGTAAAATTAGGAATGAAAGAGAAGAAATTACAACAGATACTGCAGGAGTACAAAGGATCATATAAAAATATTATGAAAAAGTATATAACACCGAATTTAATACCCCAGAAGAAATGGACAAGTACTGGGAAAACTGGAAAACCACCTACAAAAGGATGAAACTAGACTATTGTCTATCACCACACACCAAAATTAACTCAAAGTGGATTAAGGACCTGAATATAAGACCTGAAATAATAAATTGTACAGAAAAAAACATAGGAACTAAACTCATGGTCCTTGGACTTATAGAGGATTATATGAACTCAATCTCAAAGTCAAGAGAAGTAAAAGTAAAAATAAATGAATGGGACTATGTCAAACAAAAAGCTTCACATAGCAAAAGATACCATCAACAAGGCAAAGAGACAACCATCTGAGTCCAAGTATCTAAAATATACAAAGAACTCACAAAACTCAATAACATTAAAAAAAAAAACAAACCCTAAACAATCCAATTAAAAAATGGGTAGAGGACCCGAACAGACACTTCTCCGAAGAAGACACACAAATGGCCAAAATATATATGAAAAGATGTTCAACATTGCTATTAGGGAAATGCAAATCAAAACCACAATGAGATGCCATCTCACACCTGTTAGAATAGCTATAATCAACAGGACAAGTAATAACAAACAGTGGAGAGGATGCAGAGAAAAAGGAACCCTCAAACACTGCTGGTGGGACTGTAAATTGGTACAGCCACTTATGGAAAACTGTATGGAGGTTCCTGAAAAAACTAAGAATTGATCTATCACAGGATCCAGCAATCCCTCTGCTGGGTATTTACCCCAAAGACTAGAAAACCCATATCCGAAAAGGTATTTGCCAATCAATGTTCATAGCAGCATTATTCATGGTGGCCAGGACATGGAAGCAACCAAAGTGTCCTATAACAGACAATTAGATAAATAAGCTGTGGTACATATATACAATGGAATATTACTCAGCCATAAGAAGAGATGAAATACTGCCATTTGAGATAACGTGGAAAGACCTTGAGATAATCATGCTGAGCGAAATAAGCCAGACAAAGTTGAAAACCACATGCTCTCATTTATATGTGGAATATAAACCTAAAAGCAACAAACAAACAGGACAAACAGAGACTCATAGAAATGGACAATAGACTACTGGTTACCAGAAGGTAGGGGAAATGGGGTATGGGAGAGGTAGTTGGGTAACAGGGGTCAAATATGTGATAACAGAAAGAAATCTAACTATGGGTGGTAAAAATACAATATAACATATATATGACTTACTGTTAAATTTTACACTTGAAACTTACTGGATTTTGTTAACCAATGTCACAATAAAAAATTAAGTAACATTAAAAAGGGGAAAAAAGAATGTGGGAAAGCAAGCACTTTTATACATTGCTGGTAGAAGAAAAAATTGATATATGCTCTGTAGAGCATAATTTGGCAATATTTATCAAAATTTTAAACGCACCTAACTTGACTCACTAATTCCATTTCTAGGAATTGATCCCATACAGATACTTACACACATTTGAAGATGTGTGTGCTAGGAGCAATTCCTTGATTGTAATAGACAAAACAAATAAATGAATAAAGCACTATATATGCCTATTAGTAAGAGATTGGTTAATTGCTTTGGGATATCAGTTAAATGAAATACTATCCAGCTGTTATGGAGCAGTTCTATATATACACTGATAAAAATATTTTAAGTAGGGAAAAAGTAAAGGGCAGGACACTGGTGGGACAGTATACTACTATTTATATTCAGATATTTAACCTTAAATATCTGTGGAAATATATACAAAAAACTAATAATAGTGTCTCTGGATAGGGAAACTAGATAGGTGTGGGAAAATATTTTGCTCATGAAAAAATTAAAAACCTGATTAGAATTATAAACTTGAAAGAAAAAAGAATCATAAAACTTTCCCACAAAGAAAAGCTCCAGCTCTGGTTGGTTTTAATGGCAAATTCCAAAGTATATTTAAGAAAGAAACAATTCAAATCTTACAAGAACTCTTTCAGAGAAGATAGAGAAGTATATTCATCAACTCTTTTTATCTATGTTAACCTTGATACAACCACCAAAGACATAATTATAAAGAAAAATCATAATCAAAAGTCACAAATGAACACACGTGCAAAAATCTTAAATAAAACCAAATCGAGCAATATATAAAAAGTTGGACTTATACCAGAATACAAGGTTGGCATAATATTCAAAAATCAATCAAGGTTAGCCATAACTTTGACAGGTTAAAAAAAAAAATCATATGACAATCTCAACAGATGCAGAAAAAGTACCTGATAAGGTTAGACATATATTACATATGATAAGTCTTAGCAAACAAGAAATATACATATAAATTCCGTGTATGCTAAGATCCTATTAATCCCCCCACAGATTCTTTTAACTAGTAGTTGGCTGTGTCTTTCTCTAGCTACCTAGGGTACTACTGCTATGATGTAACCTTTTCTTGAGAACTGTCCTGGGATGGTCAGAGCCAGCTTGTTTGTGCAGAGTTCCTGAGGATTCCACACACCTTCCCTCATGGTCAACAGCCAATGACTGGTGCAGGGTTATAACCCTGTTGCGCAATTAATAATCCAGAGAGGCACGGAATCAAGTTGAGATTGAACTTCACCTGAAACTACATCATTGCTTTGTTCTTTCCTTTCCCTATTCTGATTCCCTCACTCCCTTACAGGTTTCTCGTGAAAGTACTCCTTTTATTAATCATTTCCTCAGGAACCCCTGCTTCTAGGGAACTCAGTCTAAGATACATATGTGTAAAAGTATATAGCTGACCCTTGAATAATGCATGGGTTTGGGGTGCTGAACTTCATGCTGTCGAAAATTAACATATAACTTTTGACACCTCTAAAACTTAACTACAGTCTCATGGTATCTATGGAGGATTGGTTCCAGTATCCCCACAGATATCAAAATCCTTGGATGCTCAAGTCCCCTATATAGTGTAGAACAATGCATACAGCTTGGCTCTCCACATTTGTGGATTTCCGGCAGCAGATGAAAAACCCAGGGATTCAAAGAGCTGACTATATACTTATTGAAAAAGATCTGCATATAAGTGGACTCACATATAGCTTAAACCTATATTGTTCAAGGGTCGACTGTATATACTTTTAACTTTTAGCACTCAAGGAATAGAAAAGAACTTCCTGAATCTGATAATGGCTAGCAATACGGAAATGAAAAACCTATAGTCCTAGTCAAAGAAAAAGAGACCAAAAAATAAATAAATAAATAAATAAATAAATAAATAAATACAAGAACTAAAAAGCAAAACAAAACTCACATATTTGTAGGTGAAATGATTAAGCACATCAAAAAAACCTATAGGAGTAAATAACTTTTAGAATTCATGTTAGAATAGAGTATGGTTGTTGGATACGAGGTCAATATACAAAAATCAATTGCATTTCTCTATACCAACAAACAGAAAAAGAAATAATTTTAAATGGCATAAAATAATGTGCTGTTTTTTATATGGCCTAGTAAATTCTAACAATCTAATCTTCCCACAGGTAACAACTATAAACTCTAGACAGAATACAAAAACAAAGAAACAAAACCAAAATCCACAAATACCGAAAGGTACTAGAGAGTGAACAAATGCAGTCTTAATTCTAAAAGGGAGGTTAACACTTGGGAGGAAGAACCAGCATGCGATGAGTTTCCCATTTTTATGGCTTTTAATTTGAGGGCAGGTAGTAGTCAGCCATGTGCAGTGGATAAACCACCAGTTAAAATCCTACAGTCCTTACAGCTTGAAGAATCAGAGCACAGAGTTCAGGGCAACCTCAGCCACTGGGGCATATGCCCAGAAGGAGAGAGTTAGAGAGGGAGAACCCCACATTCCACAACTAAACTCTGCCCAAATCTCTGGCTGATTACTGTACTGTATATGTGAGGGACAGACTCCAGCTAAGGATAAAAGAATACACTGAGATTTGAGTAGCCTCTCAAGAAACAGAGGTTACAGTTTAAGTTCAACCCAGTTAACTACCTACTAAAACACACACACACACACACACTTTCTCTTTCTCTTTCTCTCTCTCTCTCTCTCTCTCTAATAGATGAAAGATGCTTGAATTCTCCATGGCTTTATGAAGCAGTTTAAGAAAAAAAGACATGCAAATTACAAAAATAAATATATATTGGTGTGAGTCGCATTGTAGTATAATATCAACTTTCTTACTATTGAGTTTTTCTTTATAATTATGGAAAAGTTCTTTGATATTTGGGGGAGAAGATGTTTAAGTCATTTATTTTATGTAATTACCTACGAATATAATTTTACAGAAACTACAAATGGAACTTATTATTTTTGTAAAGTATGACATTTCTACTTAGGGAACATCTTATGGTATATTTGATGTGTTATTTTATTGTTGGCTTTCATTCTGTTAAGTAACTGTAGCTTCAATTTTGTCTGAGTCATTTCAGGTATTGAAATAGTTTTGATAAGTGATTTTTGAAGAACCTGTTTAACTTCCACGGTTATCTTTGTTTGATTAAGTGAAAAGCAAAATGATTTTTTTAACCAAACAGTTAAGTTTAACAAAATTCTAATATTGCTAGATATGCCTTGGTTATTTTGGTAAAAGGAGGAAGGGAGGTGAATGGGATTAGGGAAGTGAATATGGGAATTTAAACTGAATCTGTAATTTGCTTATTTCTTTAAAAAGATCCGATTCAAATTTAGCAAAATATGATTTAACAACATGAAAACTGTTTATTTTTCTGTTTTTAAAAAAGGAGAAATCTATTTGTTAGTAAGTCTCATTACCTCTTCCTTAATTTTCTTAGAAGGCTCTATAGCAACCTAATGTAAAAATTTTGATATCCACATTTCTAAAAGAGTCTCCAGGCTACCAACCACAAATCCAACCTATCGAATCCTAATTACATACTACAGCCAAATTAATCATCCAAAACCAACAATAGAGTCCAATTCTGTTTACATCAAATGAAAAGGTTAGGGAGGGTGGGATCAGATCCCAAATGGCACACAAGTTTGAAATCTTTTGGGGTTCAATACTCTCTCCACTTCTCTGAGCCGAGTTTGTGTTAGATTAAAAAATGGGAATAAGTACCTCAAACAATCTTTGGGGGATTAGAGACTTTTTAGACAAAAGCATCTAGTACCACATCCAACATATGGATCACTCAAAAAACACTAGCTTTCTTTCATCTATTCTTAATCACCACAGTCGTCCAAAACATTTGCTATACTTGAGTTTTAAAAAAATCTCTTTATTGTTCTTGAGGCTCCCATTCAGTTTCATTTTCCTGATCAGTTTCATTTTCTACTTTTTAATTTTATTTCTCCCACCTTAAGTTTTCTTCTCCATATCCATCATCTATTCCTATTCTACTATCATTCAAGGCCCAGCTCAAATTCTACTTTTTACATGTCTTACTGACTGAACTTCTATTATTCTTAAGAACCAGCCTTAGACAGTTGACCACTTAATTGTCCTTAGTTTATATTTTAAATTTTTATTTTTAATTACTGATTACAAACTACATCAAGACACATTCCTTGTTTAAAAAAATACTAATAATACAGATAAAGCTACATCTTTGACTATTATCCTCATTCCCTGACCTAGTACCGTTTGTGATGTACCCTTCCAGAACTTAACATCTATGTACTTATAAAATGTAGTTTTGCTTTATCTCTTTTTATTATATATACACATACATATACATACAAATGGTATCAAATTATACATGATGCTTTATGTTTATTTCACTGAATATATCTTGGAGGTCCTATCAATACACGTACATCTATGTTATTCTTTTCAATTGCTGCAGTGTTCCAGTTTATTTATCCTTTCCCCTACTGGTGGACATTTTGTTTTTTTTCTAACTCTTACTTGAATAAATGATGAAATATTTCAGGGGGAACGACATAAGAAAATTCTGAATCAGAAAGCACAAAATAAAACCACTACTTACATTGAATTTATTGAAGAGATTTTCTAACACGGTTCTAGTTAGCTGAAGGCTAAATGCCTTTGTATCTGAGAAGCATAGTATTTTTCACTTATATTACAATTTTCATATTCTAAATGTATTAAATATCACCACTTTCATAGTTTTGTTTGGCAAGATGCAGTATTTACTAAATTATTTGGTGTAAAAGATCCCAAGCAGAACTGGAAATGCTGCTGTCCATTTTTTCTACCATTAATCATTTCCTCCATTAACTCCCAGCACCAGAGGGCAGCAGCCTCAGTACTAATTAGCAATAATGAAGAGAGCAACTGACTAACGAAAAATTACTCCTTTAGTAAAATCTGCACTAAACTACTAATCAACCTTTAATTTGGGGTAAAAAATATTTTTGAAAAAATATAACAGCCATACGAAATATGCAAAAACACACAAGAAAATAATGTTTGTCTTCTTTATTTATTGGTATCCACAGATTTTTCTGAAAAGCCAGTATGGGTTTTCTCTGTTTTTGTATATACAGATATGTTTTCCACCAGTCTCCTCTTAAATAGAACAGCAAATAGAGAGTTCCGTGTGAGCTGGGCTTATTGTTCTTCAGACTTTGTTAGAATTACATTATGTAAACTTTCAAAAGAATAAAAGAAACTAATAGCATAATGAAATTTAGAAGGGGTTAAGAATAATGTGAGTGAGCTTCCATTTTCCTAGCAGGTACTTGGCAGATAATACCTGAAATAAATCAAGGAATAGTGGTACTAGCAAATTATTTAGTCTTTTGATAGTAACCTTGAGAATAAAAACAGATAAAAATGGCTTCAAAAGACAAATGGAGGGTGAAAAGAAGCAATTAGAAACACTGCGGACCATTCCAATCCCTTTTGTACTATTTTTTTAATCATGGATTTCTTTTATCATGTATTTTTAAGCATGTATTTCTTTGAAATAAATAAAAATAAATGAAAACTAAAATGGTAGAAATATAACAAAATGTAAGAAATTTGAAAATTAAAAAATTTTTGCTTTTAAAAAGGAAAATAAATCCAAACCCTCCTTTGTATATACAAAATTCCTTAGCCAGAAGGAGAATGTTATTGCCAAGGAAACCAAAACAACTGCTGAACACTAAATTCAGCTCTTTAACAAATTTCATAATAATTTATTCTGCTGAATATTACATCTTACTTCAGCTTTTATAAAAGCCAATAAAATGGTTTAATTGAAGTCCCTGAAACTTGGTTTACGATGTCACTAACATTTATAACATTCAGGTTATAGAATCTAGTACAGTGAAAATTAAAGATCAAATGACTGGGTTCTAGTCCCAACACTACAACTTAAAAGCCATATATCCTTGAGCAAGTCATTTTCCTTTTCTGAAACTAAGTTTCTTTACCCATAAAAATGGGGATAAGTACTACCTTGCCTGCCTATGCAGGGTTGCTGTGAATATCATATGAGACTGAAATCATTTTATTAAATTTGAAACACTATACAAATGAATTCAAGTAATAAGTGCAAATATTTCCCAAAATTAATAAAGCCATCTCTATTCTGCATTCTTCGTTGATTAAATGCCAAATTAAGTAAAGTATTAGAAAAAATGTGAACTAAACCATGTAATATAAACTTATCATTGTAAAAACTGGATTGAACTAGGTGGCAGCTCCAAGCTCTGGTCCAGGCTCTCTCACAATTGAATAATTTTCACAAATTCTTTGGGTCTCTCTCTACACAATGAAGTTGGACCAGACCACCTTTACAGAGTTGCTTCACATGTGTTTTTTCCATCACACGATAATTTCAAAGGGAATTCATTCACCACTTTCTTCTTCTCCTTTTTTTTTTTTTTTAAAGGCAAGGCAACCCTTGGTTGAGCTCACAGATTGCAAAAACCTTGTCAGTTTATAATCCCTTATTTATTTATTTTTTTTACGCCTACAGCACCTGGTCTTCCTCAGTGGTCTCTCATCCAAGTACTAACCAGGCCCGATCCTGCTTAGCTTCTGAGACACTACTTTTTTATCTGGGCTATATTTTCCTTGAAAAAAATTTCATTGCTAAATGGCTTAGACTGAAGTCTCTTATTTCTATTTTCAGGCATTTCATAATCCTAACCTAACCTAATCTGTCTTTAACTTTACATTCTACTCTTTCTGAGACTAGAGTGTTCTACTCGCTATTTCTCAAAATGCCATGGCTGTTTATATTGTCAATATACAGCGGTTGCTGCTACAGCTGGCTGACCAGCTCTGTCCTGTATCCTGTTTCACTCCACCCAAACATGGCCAGTGCTTAAAAATATACAATAGATCAGAATCAGGAGATAGTTGTTGTTTTAAAACAGGTTGGCTTCTAGGCCACCAAGACTTGGCTATAATGTGATAGAATGTATGAAAGCATCAGATGAAAGAAATAGGAGGTGAAGTGAAAGCCTTTGTCGGCCCTAGAGCATAGAAGGGAGAGTGCACTGTAGAAGAGTCATTTGTACTCCCTGGAAAACACCTTGAACCATGGACTTCTTGAGTTCTAGTGGTAGGACAGTCCTATCAGAGAGATGGATGAATTCATTTATTGATTATAGGCTGATGCTGTTAAATACTTATGCCATGTATTTGACTTGTGATTTGATTTTGTAATCACTAATAATCTTCTGATCCTACCCTTATGGTGCATCTAGAAAATGCCCCGACTAGAGACAAACGCACTTATGTCCTCGCCAATAATTACTAAAATAGTATTCTGAATTCAAACATCAGTTTCTGTGACCTTAAGTAAGGTGAGTCTGTCCTGAAACAAGACAGAATAACAAATTAGTCTGAAAGCACAGGAACCAAGGTCAGATCCTGGACTACAGTAAATTTACCAACAGAATGTCCCCCATAGAAACTATATGGGATACCCCAGACTTCTCCAATAGACACCCTGTCTTGTTGCACTATTTTCTTTTGAAGACACACAGAGCTTTATTTATTCAAGGCCACTAAAAACATACTATAGTTAACTCCAACAACATGGGTGTTAGGAGCGCCAAACTCCCCAACTCCCCTGCCTCAAAGCTGAAAATCAACATATAACTTTTGACTTCCCAATGATTAACAACTAAGAGCCTACTGTTGACAGTGCCTTACTGATAACATTGATTAACACATATTTTGTATGTATATGTATTATATACTGTATTCTTACAATAAAATAAGCGAGAGAAAATAAAATGTTATTAAGAAAATCATAAGAGAAAAATACATTTACAGTACTGCTTGTATTTATTGAAAAAAATCTGCATATAAGTGGACCCACACAGTTCAAACCCATGATGTTCAAGAATCTACTGTAAAGTCTTTCTACGACCCAATCTCTACATGCCTTTCCAACAATTTCTCTCCATGTACCCCAAGCTACAGCAGAAACAAATGTTCTAAGTACACACATTAAAGTTTCAATCTCTGCTTGGAACAGTCTTTTTCTCCATGTCAGCAAATCTAAATTTTAACTCATTCTGAAAGTTCAGCACAAACAACAACTTTCTCATGAAGACTTTTCAAAGTACACCACACCACCAAGGCTAAAACTAGCAATTTTGGTGACTGAGGCAAGTAGTGAATTGCTCTCAGATCAATTTATAACTTATTATGTGCCTTACTAGAGTCATTACGAATCAGTGGCATTTGGTAGGTTCCCTTTTTCACTAACTAGGTAATAATCAAGTATTAAACTCAGTTGCTCTATGCTAAAAGACCACATATGCTGCCAATGTGTAATGTAATAAATGCTGTTAAGTCTGATCTATTATTTTCCATTTCTGCACTCTCCATGTTAGTGCCCTGAGATGTAGCCTAGCTTACCTACACTATCAATCTACAGCAGAAACTCCTTTACTGACCAATTAAAAATATTTTCTCCCATTGAGGAATTAAGCAATCATTTATTATTTTTATTAAAATATTAATATTATTTAAATCCATTCCTCTGTTAAGGATACTTATTACTTGCTCCATGTATATTTGTGTGCTTTTGTTTTATCATCCCTTCAATGTTCTTTAAAGATATGCTCCATATCTATTTCACCTTTGTACCTCTCACAGGTTTTTCAGCCAGTATATAGAGGGCACTTTAAATATAAATTAAGAATTTCTCTTCTACTTGTAATGAAGGCCCTCTTCAGTGTGTGTGTGTATGTGTGTGTGTGTGTGTGTGTGTATATATATATATATATATATACACACACATACATATATAATCTTCTTATAAAGTTTTCCTTGACCATCCCAGTCCACAGGTCACTCTTTTGAACTTTTAAAAGAAATAGACTGTCTATAAACTGTCTATAAACTATTTAATCGCCACCAATGCTACTCTAGCATTATTTTTATGTTTATATGTATTTTATAGTCTTTTTGTATTTCGGTATATCCAAATAACATGTAGGCACAGCACAGAAAATCAATCTTTAAAAAGTCAACCATGTCTACGGCCATGCCACCCTGAACAGCCCGATTCTGTCTGATCTCAGAAGCTAAGCAGGGTTGGGCCTGGTTAGTACTGGGGTTGGAGACCACCTACGAGAAAACCAGGTGATGTAGGTACAAAAAATAAAAAATAAAAATAAATAAGGGATTGTAAGCTGACAAGGTCCTTGCGATCTATGAGGTCAATCAAGGGTTGCCTCACCTGAAAAAAAATAAAAAATAAAATAAAGTCAACCAAGAGACTTATTAAGAAAAGTATCATCAAAACTAGCACCTAAAGGGAACAAAAGATTTCATCCACGGCAATGAAAAATCATTGTTGAAGGGCCAAAGACTTTGACATACATAACAGTTACTAATAAATTAAATTCTGTTGCAATTCTACAAGTGCCTTTGAATTTCATATTCTTTTCACCTAGGGAGACATAGTGCAACCACATTCATTTACTGACTATACCAGTGAAAGCAAATGGCTTTAAACAAAAACAACTGACTATATTAATCAAATAAAGATACTATTCGTTTGTAATTTATTAGTTTTCTCTGCTGAAGACATTTACATAGTCATTTTGAGATAAATATCACTTTACTGTATGCTAAACCTTAGCTCTTTTATTTCGATCTCCTTAATGAACTAAAGGCAGAAGAGCAATCTTTCAGTCTTCATCTCTTTTGTATCCTTCCACAGCAAGGAACTGTATTCATAGCAGACATTTAATAATACTGGCAAAATGGCTTTAAAGTTATTTGCGTTTTGAGCATCCTCATGTTAAACAAACTTGATTAAACAATTACATATATATAAGCAAATCCTACAATAAGAGATTTAGTTCTCTGGTACATCAAACAGAACATTCCAGAGTCTTGCTACTCTAAGTGTGATCCACAGACCAGCAGCATTAGTAACACCTGGGAGCTCATTCTGAGGCAGAATCTCAGGCCCCACCCCAGGCCTCCTAAAGCAGAATCTGTATTTTAAGATCCCTAGGTGATCTGTAAACCTTTCAAAGTTTGAGAAGCACCAGTTTAGACTCCAGAGGAAGAATTAGAATGTGCAAGATGCATAGGACTAATTAATGCTAATTAATTCATGATTGCTTATTTGTTGGTCTTCCTTACCTAACTGAATGCTTGCTGTGAGCATTCACCTGTCTTCCTCCCCACTAGTATTCCCTAGGCCTAACAGACCCTGGAATATTAACCAGTTCTCAATAAATATTTTTTGTTGAATGCACGAATGAATGAATGAAGTGAAAATAAAACTTTTTCAAAAAGCTAATCCTTTAGGAAATTGTACATAATTTCACATACTACCATACTAGTTCTTTAATTCAGTATTATTAACTCCATTTTAAATATGCTGCCTTCTTGACTTCAACAAATGCATTCAATGTATTCAACACCGCAAAAGCTTAGATCATCTTCCTCTATTGGAGTCACCAGGTGTCTCTTTTAAAAGTGTGATGGCCGCTTTTTAATTCTAGCTCACAGTTCCATCCCACATACTTGCTCAAGATGAAATCACTGCAAAACTTGGAGGATGTGGTGGGGAACAGAGGAGGAATGGATGAAGCAAAAACAATTCTGTATCAAGAGCATCATATGAAACCTGAAAAACATGATTTTTGGAACAGGATACTTCCAGGAAACAATTCCCATCAAGAGAAAGAAAGACGTAAGAGAACCCTTACCTTTCTCGAGTGCAAAAGGTCATACTTGAGAATACCAAGGAATGATAAAAGACCAGCGACTACCTAGCGACGGAAGGTGGAAACACCAGACCAGAACTAAAGCCGACAGCGGTTAGAAACGTCCAAGAAGGGTGCCAAAAACCACTTTCAGGTTTTTAGAGAAGGAAGTCAAGGGAGAAGAAAGGAGAAAGGAAATGCCTGTATGGCGGATATAACTTACGATGATGATGATGAATAATTTTTTTTTTTTGAGAAAGAGATGACATGCACTTGAAGTGGGGGGAGGGGAGGGAGGAAGGCTGCAATTCAGCAAACTGCAAAAGGACGAGACTACAGGAGTTCCTGCCCAGCTCAGACGGTCCAGAGGGTAGCAGCACAGGCATAGGTGTTGGCAACGCCCGGCTCCGCCCGGTGGCCTGAACCATCTTCTCTGCAGCCTGCCGAGCACCGACCGGGTGGGGACGGGAAAGGGCGGACTGTGCGTGCGAGGATGTGCAGGAGCAGCGGAAGGATGCCAGGCCACCTGATACCCACCTTATCCCAGCGGAGCCACTGCCCGATGGCCGTGTCTAGCTGAGGGTCCCCGGTGTGGTAGGAGGCGTGGAGCAGGTTGGAGTTCAGGTCTCCCTCTGCGTTTTCAGCCATAGCAGCCACACTGGGTGTGCGAGGCCAGGGGGAGGCCGACGAAGACACCAAGCGGAGGGGCGCCTGAGGGGCGCGCACCACGGTCCGGACGCCCCCGCCTCACCGAAGGGTCTCAGAAAACCACCCGCAGGATGTTGGCGCCAGCTTCTGCCGCGGCTTTGGGGAAGCAGGAGAGAAGGGGGAAGCGGCCGCCCGCTGCTCCCCAGACCAGATCCTGGTCTCTCTCTGAGTGAACCGACTGAGGCGGTCCCGCCGCGAGAGAACAACAACAGTCCCAGATGTCTGGTCGTGGCCGTGGCCGTGGCCACCGCCGCCGCCCTGGCCACCTAGGCCCCGCCCCCTGCGCCGCCGGGCCCCGCCCCCGCCCCGCCGGCTTCAGCCCCCCGCGCGTGGAGCGCGAGCCGGGAGGCGCGCTCCCGCCGTCCCCGCGGGAGGGCGAGGTAGGGTCTGCCAGAGTGGGGAGGAAATGGGGCACGGCCCTTTTTATTTTTTTAATTTGCGTTTGGCCCCGGGTCTTATCCTTGTTCCAATCTCCACAGGCTCCCACACTTCTCCCTCTTCACTGTCGGCCACCTCGAGCGCCCCGCCGGTTTCAGCTTGGGGCGCGCGGCTGGCGGGGGGTGCGCGAGGCTCTCACGCGCGGCCTTTCGGGAGCTGTAGTTCTTTTCCTCTCCCCAGACGTCTGCGGAGACCGCCACAAGGACTACGACTCCCAGGAGCTCCGCGCCGTCCTTGTCCTCAGAGGAAAAAAGACCTGCCTCGAGGCTGTTCCCCCAAACCATGCCGTGTCCCTGGTAGTTAGGCGGCTCCCTGTGTTCCTGGGCTTAAATTAAACAAAGAGTGACACAGTAAGGAGACCACTGGTATCCATTTAGTGGTTTACAGCTTACGAATCGACTTCTATGGCTTCAACCGCCCCCCCGTGAGGTAGGTGGGCGTGACCCATCCCCATTTTACACACAAAGAGGAAACTACCTCTGTGAGAGAACCGACTGTTTTAAAGAGGCGAAATTCGTAAGTGATGGAATCTGGCTTCGGATTTCCTAGGCTGGCAATTCGATTTGCTCTACTGCTAGGGGGGAGAGAGATCAAGATGACTGAAAAGTCGACAAGTCGTGAAGGAGGGTGGATGGGTCAGAATTTAACCATAAGTAACAGTTTATAGGCGTCCATAATTGAGAGGTACACAGAACAGTGGCAATAGGAATACAGAGGAAGGAGAAAGATTATTGAGATAACTTTACTTATTTTCGCCTCCTTTGCTATGGAATATTTACCTTTCAGGTCACGACGAGGTCTGGGAGATGCTGATAAGTGCTCACCTGTCACTCATTTGCTCCTGAGTTTCTTGGTTTGGTCTCCTTCAATTGCACGATGATTTTGATGAAGGATCTTACAACTCTTTCCCTAGTCAGCCTTTTTTTTAAAAGAGGGTGTGATATTCACACCATGGCTACAGTAACTTAATAAATGGCTTTAAAACTGCTTTGAGGTTCACAGACAAAAGACACAATAAATTCTAAATGTTACTGTCTTTCCTTTAAAGTGCCGTTTACCTTAATAAAATCCAAACTACCAAGGTATGAAAGGATCAAAGTGCCAATTCCTGAAAAACAGCATGCCATAGTTCGGAGTTACAATTATTGCTAAGTAGTCGAGTGTTTTCCTTTAAAGGAGTCAAAAGGTTCTTTTAATCACACAGGCCTGGAAAACAAGTACGTGTCCTGGAGAAAAACGTATCATTCACCATCATAACTATTATTGTCCATGGTAAACATTAATTGAACATTTACACTATGCTAAGTGTCACTTCAAAAAATAAAATCTGTCTAAGGTGTCAGGATCTATGCAATAAAAGATAGCCCATGCAAATGCTTGCTGCAGACCACTGTTAAAGAATTCAGAACCTGAGGTGGTCAATTAAAGGAATAAGAAGCAGGAGGGACCAGTACTGGGCTTTGATGAACAAAAATGAGCAGAAAAAAAGTTAAAGGGTATTTTAAACCCATAGACCATTGTTTCTCAAATCTCCCTAGGAGTGTGTTTAAAATATATGTTCCTGAATGCTACCCCAGAGATTAAATCAATACTTTGGGATAGCCCCTAAGTACCTACTCATTTGACAAATATCTATTGATTGTGACATAGAGGTCCATAATCTTGCTACTCACAATGTGATAGGACCAGTGTATTGATGTCCTCTGGGAGCTTATTAAGAAAAATAAAATTCAGACCTCATCTTAGTTCTACTGAATCAGAATCTGCATTTTAACAAGGCCCAATGATGATTTATATGCATGTGAACTTGATAAGCTCTGGTTTTTATAAAACTGTTCTTGTTCAATTCAGTTCTGAGAAATACTAAATAACATAACTTTCAAAAGATGGAATTATATAGTGCAAGTATAAAAGATAGGAGAAATACAAGTTTTATTTCAATGGCAGAGTCAACTAACTTTCACTTTAATCAATAAGATCATGGCAGACACAAACTGGTTACCAGAAACCTTGCCTAGTATCTGCAGCTTATGGCTTATGAATCAAAGGGTAACCAAGGAGACCCAGAATTTATCAAATCTAAGAACAGTATTTAAGTGTGTCCAGAAGAGGGAGTATAATAGTTTTACTAGTCAAGGAAAGCTCAGGAGCTTTAATTTCTGTTGGAAATTGCTCATGGTGTCCTGTATTTTTGTTAAATCTGGCACCCTAACTGTGGTTATGATAGAGAATATCTCTCTTGGTCCTAATATTTTAGGATCTCCCTCCCTCTCTCTCTCTCTTTATATGTACACACATGTATATGTATATATAAAACATCCTCAAATGGTTCAGAAAAATGCTGTGTATATATACATATACATAAATACGTATTATATAAATATACATGCATATAACATATAAATAGCAAATAATAAACCAAATGGAAAATTTTAACAATAGGTGAATCCAGGTAAAGGATATATGGATATTCTTTGTATTATTTTAATTTTTGCAACTTGATTTGAAATTATTTGCAAATAAAAACATTTAAAAGGAAAACCTCAAGTGTATAAGAAATATCCTCTTCTTCATTTTTTAAAAAAATCTAAGAGACTCAAGGCTTTCATTCTGTCAGGGTACCAAGAAATTAAATTTTCTTCAATGTTAGGGGCTCCCCTCTCCACCCAGGCTTTATATTGTACTGAGGAAACAGAAAAAGGTGGCGGCTCTAGTCCCTCAAGGTTTCTGCTAACATCTATATTTTCCAGGGTCATAGTGGTCTCAGAAGTCTGATACCTTTCTCCTTGCTTACAATTCATAAGCTATGGCCAGGAAACTTGGTTAGGGCTATGAACCCCAGAGCCCCTGCCTAGGTTTACCACATGGTCATCCTCTCTAAAATCTTGCCAATTCCTTAAAGTGCTGCAACCAAGCAAAGCTCAGGGCCTCTCTCTCACATCACCCTCCTATTTTAAAACTTTAAATTTTGAGGACATCTATCATTCTGCTGTGTGATTGCTCTGAAAAGAGAAGTATTTTATCTTCTTGTTGCTCACCAAGATGCTTGTCATAAACTCTAGTGAACTCTGTATTTAAAAAGAAGAAAAGTCTATGGCTGTGCCACCCTGAACAAGACTGATTTTGTCTGATCTCAGAAGCTAAGCAGGGTCAGGCCTGGTTGGTACTTGGATGAGAGACCACCTAGGAAGGCCAGGGGATGTAGGCATAAAAAATAAAAATAAAAAAATAAGGAATTGTAAGCTGGCAAGGTCCATGCAATCTGTGAGGTCAACCAAGGGTTGCCTCACCTAACAAGGAAGGAAGGACGGAATTACTGTCTTGCAAGCAACTTTACACTTTTAGCTCTCTTACATGCTGTTGTAGCATGAATCAGTATTTCATTTCTTTTTGCAGTTGAATAATATTCCAATGTGTGGGTATACTACAGTTTGTTAATCTATTTGTTGATGCACATTGGGTTGCTTCTGCCTTTTGGATATTGTGAATAATGATGTTATAAACATTCGTGTACAGTTTTTGTGTGAATTTATGTTTTTATTTCTCTTAGGTATATATTTAAAAGTGAATTTGCTGGATTGTGTGGTTACTTTATGTTTAATCATTTGAAGAACTGCTAGACTGTTTTTCCAAAGTGGCTGCACCATGTAATTCCCACCAGCAGTGTAGTAGGGTTCCAAATTCTCCACAGATTCTCCAGCACTTATTACTCTTTCATATTTTGATTCTAGCCATTTTAGTGAGTGTGAAGTGGTAGCTCATCATGGTTTTGATTTACACTTACCTGATGACTAGTGATGTTAATTATGTTTTCATTTGTTTTTTGGCCATTTGTTTATTGTCTTTGGAGAACTATCTATTCATGTCCTAGGACCATTTTTAAAATCATGTTTTTTAATTATTGAGTTGTAAGATTTCTTTTTAATTCTGGACATAAGGCCCCAATGCAAATCAGATATATGATTTGCAAATATTTTTTCTCATTCTATGGGTTGTCTTTTCACATTCTTAATGGTGTTGTTTGAAATACAAAAGTGTTTAGTTTTGAGGAAATCTACTTTATACACACACACACACACGTGTATATATATATTTGTTTGTTTTTGCTCATACTTGGTATCATATCTAAGAATCTTTAGTGAATCTAAGGTTGTGGCGATTTACCCTTTGTTTTCTTCTAAGAGTTTTAGTATAGTTCTAGCTCTTCCATTTAGGGCCTTGATCCTTTTTGATTTAATTTTATGGTGTGAGGAAGGGATCTAACCTTATTCATCTGCATGTGGCTATCCAGTTGTCCCAGCACCATTTGTTAAAAAGACTAATCTTTCCCTATAGGATGGTCCTGCCATTCTTGTTGAAATTAGTTGACTATAGACATATGGGTTTATTTCTGGACTCTCAATTCTGTTCCACTGATCTATATATCTATCCTTGTACTAGTACCACAATGCCTAGATTACTATTACTTTATAATAAATTTGGCAACAGGAAATATGACTCTTACTTTATTCTTCTTCAAGATTATTTTCACTATTCTAGGTCCCTTATAATTTCATATACATTTTACAGGCAGCTCATCAGTTTTTACAAAGAAGCCAGCTGGAATTCTGAGCGGGATTGTGTTGAATCTATAGGTTGGGAAGTATCATCATTTTAACAACGTAAGTCTTCCAATCCATGAACATGGAATACTTTTCAAACTATAGATCTCCTTTAACATCTTTCAACAGTGTTTTGTGGTTAACAGAGTACATATAAGTTTTACACTTCTTTTGTTAAATTTATTCTCCAGTACTCTTTATGAATTGTTTTATTAACTTCACTTTTAAATAATACACTGCATGCATATAGACATACTATTGGTTTTTGTAGTTTTCTTGTGATGCATTTTTCTGATTTTGGTATCAGAATAATATTGGCCTCATAAAATGAGTTGAGAAGTGCTTCATCACCTTCTAATATTTGGAAGAGTTTGTGAAGAATTGGCATTAGTTCTTTGTTAAATTTTTAATAGAATTCAATAGTAAGCCATGTGAGTCTGGGCTTTGTGAGTAGTTTTTTGATTATTAATTCAATTTCTTGTTATAGGTCTATTCATTTGTCTATTTCTTCTTGAGTCAATGTTACTAGTTTGTGTCTTTGTAAGAATTTGTCCATTTCATCTAGGTTATCTAATTTGTTAGCATACAGTTGTTTACAGTATTCCTTTATAATACTTTTTCTTTCTATAAGGTTGGTAATAATGTTCCCTCTTTCATTTTTCCTTTTTTTTGGTCATTCTAGCTAAACGTTTGTCAATTTTGTTGCTCTTTTCAAAGAATGAACTTTTTGTTTCATTAATTTTCTCTATTGCTTTTCTTTATTTCATTCATTTCTACTCTAATTTTTATTATTTCTCTTTTATCAATTTTCTAATTCCCTTTTCATCAGAATCAAATTACTAAACTGGGCTTTGGGTTTTGTATGTGTGCATGTACTCCAATAAAACTTTATTTACAAAAGCAGGAGACAGGACACAGTTTGCCCATTACTGATCCAGCGTAATGGTTCCCAGCCTTGGATGCACATTTTAAGGAAATGACCCCTGGGCTTTACCCTCTGAGCTTCTAATTCAACTGATATGGATTGGAGCTTCATAATAAGTTTTTTGCTTATTCTTTTTCTTAAGCTCTCCTAGGTGTTTGCAGTGTACAGCCAAGACAGAGCCACCTCTTCAGAGCAAGGATCTGAGCTTTGGGGAATTTTTGTTTATTTTTGGTTTAAAACAACAGAAATTTATAATCTCAGAGTTTGGAAGCCAAAATCCAAGTTGAAGTGTCAGGAGGGCTATTTTGAAGGCTGAAGGGGAAATTCCTTTCTTGCTACTTTCAGCTTCTGGTGGCTTTAAGTGTTCTATAGCTTGTGGCTGCATAACTCCAATGTCTGGTTCTGTGTCCACATGGCCTTTTCCTCTTTCAACTCAGGAAAAGCAAAATGGGAGAGATGTATAGGCCAAAGTATGGGGTAACGGGGTGGCATGGAGCTTACATGCTCTCTCAGGGTGTGTCACCCTTCTAGTACCTGCACGTGTTCACCAACCTAGAAGCTCTACTTTTGAAGGTTTAATTTCAGTTATTGTGCCTTTTTCTTCTAGAATTATTTTAGAACTTTTGCCAATTTTCTATAGCACTTTTTATAGCTCCCCATTCTCTATACAGATCTTTAAACATCTTTCTATTCTTTATAGTCAGCATAGTTGTTCAATATCTGAAATTTTTGTGGATCTGTTTCTGTTGTCTATTGTTTTGCTAATTCTTTCTTTGTGAGCCTTGTTTGTGTATGCCCTGGATGTTATATTGGACAAATTATTTGTGGGAATAAATGTAGATTTGTAATAAACATAGTTTCTTCAGAGAGGACTTGCATTCGCTTCTGCCAAGTGCCTGGGAGTTCAACTACTTTAAGGCTTGAAATGCTCTTGTGATCCTATTTAGGCCATAATTTCATGTAAAATATTTCTCTTCTAGTTTATCCTCACTCTGTGTGTGAGGTCCCAACAAATTGTAAGAAGTTTCTTCCATTAGACTCTCAATTTTTTGTAGGCCTTGGGCTTTGTTTTCTGTCTTCTAGCGCATAAGGGTTTTAAAATTAAGGTTCAGAATTTTCACGATTGGCAAATGTTTCAGATCAAAAGCCACATTTTCCCTAGTCACCTCCCTGGGATGACATTTTCCCTTTGTTTTGGCCTGGTAATTTCTTACAGGCTTCTCACCTTTCCTCTGTGATTTAAAAGAAAGTTTAAAAAATTATTGAATTTCTCATTTAGTTGGGGCAGGAAGGTTAATACACATAACCTGGTTTGCCAATTCGGGAAACATTGTATTATTTTGATAATCATCTTATTTCAGTAAAATATTACATCAAGTTGATCTACCATGCTATTTATTTAAAATGATTCTCATTTTGTAGGCCTTTTAGCTTGTCTCCATTTTTTTCTTTAATACCTAACAATAACAATGAACATTTTTGTGCATAAAGCTGTTTTTCTACATTATTTCATACATTTAACTTCTTGAGAGTACAATTACTGGTCAATATACTAGAAATGCTTAGGATTTGATTTCCAAAGGGTTGAACTAATTTCTTATGAATAAAATGCATGATCATAATCATTTAGTCATCAATCTAATATTAATGTATTTTAACACCAAATCCAATAAACTAGTCCTTGGTTACCTGAGTAAATAGTTCTCAGGCAAAAGATCTACCTTTATCAGTTTTCTTTAAAAATATTAACGCTTTTACATAAATGCTTAAGTTCAATTTAATGCAGCTAATACTTGCATGCCTACAGTGTACAGGCACCTATCTAGGAGGTATATAGCTTCAGTGGTAAATAATATAGATCCTGGTCCATGCCCTTATGAAACCTAAGATGGGGAGCTACAATTTGGGATTTATAAGAAATATATATTGGGTCATTTAGATGACCTAAATATTTCTCATGATATATAAGTGGTCTTCCAGGGTTCCTGGAAGAGAGCTTCTAAAACCCTTGGAATTTCCTAAGAAATGAATGCAACAAAGATGTCCTTTGTTTTGTTAATGAGATAACTTTTGGACTGCACCTAAGAATCAGGCTGGTTGCCCTGGGAATCAAGTGGTGACTAGGAGGTTGGAACTGCTTGACCTTTGAGGAACTGAGAGAGGCTAGAGGTTATTATCAATTACCCACAGCCAATGAGTTAATCAATCTTGCCTATGTAATGAACCCTCTATAAAAACTCAAAAGGACTGCTTAGAGAGTCTTGTAGAACTGAACCCTTAATCTGTGGAATCTGATGCTATCTCTAGGTCTATAGTGTCAGGATTGAGTTGAATTCTTGGACAACCTGTTTGTGTCTGAGAATTGCTTGGTGTTGTTTAGAGGGAAGGCTCCTAACTACACAGAAAAAGAGGGGGGGGAGGGAGGGAGAGAGAGAGAGAGAGAGGGAGGGAGGGAGGGAGGGAGAGAGGGAGGGAGGGAGGGAGAGAGAGAAAGTCCAGGAATCTAATTTAGGAGCAGAAACAATACGTCATTGAAATACACTGTGTTAAGTGCTTTGATGATAGTGCAGAATACAATGGAAGTACAGAAGAGAAGCACTTAACCCAGACTGGGAGAACCTAGAAGGTATCCTAAGGAAAAAAAATAGCTATGCATAGGAAGTCTTAATGTCAGATAACCTAAATTCTCCAACTTTGTTTTTGTTTTTTAATATTCTTTGATCATTCTAGGTCCTTTGCATTTCCATATAAATTTTAGAATAAGCTTGTTACTTTCCAAAAATAAATAAATAAACAAAAATCTGACAGTATGATTGGAACTGTGCTAATTTTCTACATAAATTTTAAGATAATTGACATTTTAACAAAACTGAGTTTTCCAATCTGGAAAAATGGTATATCTCTTTATTTTTACAGAGTTTCTTTCTCTCAGCAATATTATGTAGTTTTCAGTGTAGAGGTCTTATAAGTCTTGAACATATTCCTAAATGTTTTATTTTTTATGCAAATGTAAATTTTGTAGAATAGCTTGGAATTGAAGAATAAATAGGAGATAGGAAAAGGCGACATAGTATTGCAGGCAAAGGAAACAAAATAAGAGGATTTTGGATGCTCAGAATTAAAATGTCAAATATCTGCTACAACCCTCTTTTATTATGCTGACATGGAAGAAATATTGCTGGGGTGAAAATCAAGAGCAGCAAAGAAGACACATTCTTCTTTTTTAATTCCAGAGTCTGCAGCTATGCACCTAATAATAGTATCTAATAATGTCTATTAGATAAATATTACTATCTAGCAATAGAACAATAATATCCAATAAGTCGATGAGTTAACTTAAACTCTTTTGAAGAATAAATTTGGAGAACTTATTATACCTGACTTCCAGAGTTTACCACAAAGCTACAGCAACCAAAGGAGTGTGTGGGACTAGTATTAGGGTAGACAGATATATTAGTGGAACATACTGAAGAGCCCAGAAATAAACTCAGAGTCATTTGATTTTCAACGAAATCACCAAACAAGCCATCGAGAAAAAGAAAGTTTCTTCAACATATGATGCTGAAACAACTGAAAATCTGGGGGAAAAAAATAAACCCTTAACTCCTACCTCACATAAAATATAAAAATTAATTTTAGGTGGATAATAGACCTAAACAAAAAGCCAAAGCTATAAAGCTTATAAAAGAAAACAAAATAGAATATCTTTGCAACTTGGAAATATAAAAAGATTTCTTAGGATAGAAAAAGCACTAATCGCAAAAAGATAAAATTGATAAGTTAGTTGTTGTCAAAATTAAAACTTGCACGATAGTGTGAATATATTTAATGCCACTGAAGTATACACATAAAATGGCGAAAATATAAATTTAATGTGATTTATATTTTACATCAGTTTTTAAAAATTGAGTTTAGTGGCTTATGTACCTGAGAAGGTCAGGAGTGGCACTAGCGTCAGGCATCCCTGGATCCTGAAATGAAGACTCTGTGTCCATCTTTCAGCTCCACTTTCTGTTTCTCTTCCGCAACTCACTCCCAGGGTATCGTACTTAATGTTTCAGAATAAGACAGGCTACTCAAAACTTCTGGCAAACATCATCCCAGCTAGTAAACTAAAAAGAAAAGAGAATTTATTTCTTTTTCAGTAAATATAAATTTCAGGAAGTGACTGGCCCAGCTTGGGTCCTGTGCCTACCACCTCTGTGGCCATGGGGGAATTGTAATATGATTGATCACACCGGAGGAATCACATGAATAGTGAAGGAAGAACAGCTCTTCAAAAAAAAAAAAAAAAAAAAAGGCAAGAGTTCTGTTACCAGAAAGAGGAGAAATGGGACTTTAAATGACAAAAAATTAAAACCAAAACCTAAATGCCTTCATGATTGATTCAGTTCTCTGACTTTAAACAAGTTCTTTACCATTTATCAGTAGTTTTTCTCAGTTCTTTCTCATATCCTAATTTTCATTAATTTACTCAGCAAGTTTTATTTATACATTCTCTTAGGCCATACACTCTTCTAGGCATTGGGGAGATACTGATGAACAAGTTCCTGTACTTCTGTAGCATGAATGATGACTTTCTCTTTTATAAGCAAGTATTTGCCAACTTCATATTGTGGCATATACAGACACCACCAGTAAGAAAACATTTTTTCTGTTGAAAAAAAATGTTAAATAAGTATGCTATATTTGAAAATAAGGTCCAAAATAATCTTTTACATTTAGTGATGTAGTAGTATTCTTTACCTAGAGCCACTTAATATATATGTATATGTCATTCTAAACTTCAAAAATCATGAAGTATCTTATATTTATTTCGATTCTAAATCTTGATTTCCCGTTTATGTTCATTTTCATTTTCTGCATACTTGATAGCTCATTTTAAAATAATATATTATGTTGCTTTCTAGTTTATAAAAAAATCTTTGTGCTTGTAGATGCTAGATAAAATGTATGGTACCATGTTTTCCTATGTTTGGTGTTGTTTTTTTTTTTTTTTTCTATCCCAGTGTTTCATTTCCTGATGAAATACAAGATCCACCTTCTGTTATAATATACAAAATGGTATAGTATATTGTAGATAAAGGGAAATTGAATCTATTGGAGTCAGCTCTGGGCTGTGGGAGAAAAAGCTATGATTTAATGATGATGTGATGTCCTCAGTCTTATGTAATATGGAAGTTTCTAGAATTAGAAGAAAATGACACATTCTGGACTCAGTTTAACAGAGAAAAAACACACAGATCCAGGAAGCTCAGAGAACACCAAGGAGGATAAATGCCAAAAGAAAAAAAGAAGTTCATACTTAAGTATATTATATTCAAATTGGTGAAAATATAAGATACAGAAAAATTCCCGAAAGAACCCAGAGTTAAAAAAACAGCTATCTAATATCTCCTCAAAAACCATGCAGGCAGGAAGAGAGTGGAGTAAAATATTTAAAGTGCCTAGGGGGAAAAAATCCAACTTAGAATTCTGTTCTTTGCAAACTGATCCTTCAGAAGTGAAGAACTATTTTCTCAGACGAACAAAAATTAAAGAAATTGTAGCCACTATATGTGCCTTGCAGGAAATGTGAAAATAAGTTATTTAGAGAGGGAAAAAAATGATATGGGTCAGAAACTTGGATCTACATAAAGAAAGGAAGAGCTTTGGAGAAGAAATAGGTGAAAGTAAAATAAAAACTTAATTTTCTTAATTGATCTAACAGATACCAGTTTGTTCAAAACAATAATAGCAACAATGTATTTGATTACATATGTTTATGTATAAATGTATAAATGAAATGAATAATAGAAATGATAAAATGGAAGAGAGGGAGAAATTAAGATTATTTTGTTATAAGGAACTCAAATTACCTGTGAGGCAGTCTAGGATTATTTGAAAGTGGACTTGGATTAGTCATAAATGTATACCGCAAACTCTAGGGCAACCACTAGAAAGAGTAAAAAAAAAAAGTATAACTGGTGCTAAGAAACACAATTAAAAAATGGACCAAAGACTTTAACAGACACCTCACTGAGGAAGATATACAGATGGCAAATAAGCATATGAAAAGATTCTCTACATCATACGTCATCAAGAAAATGCAAATTAAAACAACGATGAGATACCACTACACACTGATTAGAATGGCCAAAATCCAGAACACTGACAACACCAAATGCTACAACAAGATATATGGAGCAACAGGAACTCTCTTTCATTGCTGGTAAGAAGGTAAAATGGTACAGCCACTTTGAAAGACAGTTTGGCAGTTTCTTACAAAACTAAATGTATTCTTACCATCCAATCCAGCAATCTCACTCCTTGGTATTTACCCAAAGGAGGTGAAAACTAATGCCCACACAAAAACCTGTACATAGATATTTATGGAAACTTTATTTGTAATTGCCAAACCTTGGAAGCAACCAAGATGTCCTTCAGTAAGGATAAATAAATATACTGTGGTATATCCCAACAGTGACAATTATTCAATACTGAAAAGAAATGAGCCCTCAAGTCAAGAAAAGATATGGAGGAACCTTAAGTGCATATTGCTTAGTGAAAGAAACCACCTGAAAAGGCTACATACTGTATGATTCCAACTATATGACATTCTGGAAAAAGCAAAATATGGAGAAAGTAAAATGATCATTGTTTTCTATAAGTTAGTGGGGAGGGAGGAATGAATAGCGCATAGAGGAATTATAGGGCTGTGAAACTATTCTACATGATACTATAATGATAGAAACATATCATTATCATTTGTCCAACTACTAGAATGTACAATACCAAGAGTGAACCATAATGTAAACTATGGACTTTGGATGATTAAGATGTGTCAATGTAAGTTTATTATTTGTAACAGATTACTACTCTGATGGGGGTATTAACAGTGGGAAAGGTTATTCAACTGTGGGAGCAGGAGGTATTTGGAAAATCTCTGTATCTTCTGTTTAATTTTGCTGTGAACATAAAATTGTTCTAAAAAAAATTAAGTCTGTTTTAAAAAGATGACTACATCACCTTAGCATTGTATCTGAATTCTAGGCAAGGTGAAGGATGAAAGGCAAAAGGTATATGTCAATCAAGTCTGCTCACCTCTCTCTCTTTTTTTTTTTAATTAGGAAAAGCAATTGATTTACCATGAGCCCCTCCCAGCAGACTTTCCCTTATATCTCATGGACCAGAAAAATGTCATATGGCCACTTCTGGGAAATCACATTTATAATGGTAAGGAATTACCTTACCATGTTTCCTGTGGCTTCAATTATGAATTAACTGATGATGTTTCTCAAACCACTGACACCAGCCTTTGTCTCTCTTCTGACCTCCCAACCCTATTATGTATTTCCACGTGAGTATCTCATGGACAAGTATTAAGTATTTTGACTCCATTATTTTAATACTATTTTAACAGCATTGTTTCAACCATGAGATTATTTTGAGTGTAAATAATCTCACCAGAATTAGATTAATATCAATGAATTTTTATTAAGAAAATAATTGTGGAGTAAATTGTATCAGCTTTATTTAATGTCATGATAAACTTTATATTTTAAACTATTTCTTTCCAATTTTCTCTTTTCTTTCAAAATTATTTTTAATATATTCTTTACATTTTCAACTAAAATTTGATTCATTTATCAATTTTTGTTCATATCAAATGTTTCCATATCTTTTCCTTTTTATGTTTGGTCATTATTTTCACAAAATCTAATGTTTTCTAGTGTAGATACTTTTGATGTAATTTATTGAGAAACATAAATTACAAGGAAAAATAGGGAGAGAGAAAACTATAGATTAAGAAATTTAAGAAATATATCAATCAAATGGAATCTGTGCACCTTGTTTGATCCTGTTTTAAACAAATTGACCACTAAATGAAATTATGAAACATCCCAGGAGATTTGAATATTGAAATATTGACAGGACATTTGATAATAATAAGTTATTAATTTTTAGGTATGTTAATGCTATTGTTATATTTTGAGTCCTTATCTCTTAGAGATATTTGCTAATCTTAAAGGTGTTTTGTAATGAAATAATGGGGTCTTGGATTTGCTTGAAAATATTCTGAAAGTAGGGAATGTGGGTGGGGATATAGAGGAAACAAAATTGACCTTGAGTTGATAATTGTTGAAGCTAATTGATAGTACAAGGAACTTCATTATACTAATTTCTATACTATTGAATATCTTCAACTTTTCCACAGTGAAAAATGAGACAAATCCTGCAAAAAAAATTTGATTCTCTGAAAACAACAAATTTTACTTTGTTGAGTTTTTGTCACTGTCAGTTTTATTTTGGTGTTATTTCTATCAGTAATGTTTATTACAAATTGGATAGAAAATTGATGGTGTGTGTTCATTTCTTAGCTATCCTTTAGAAATGTGTGATAAATTTTGTTAGGATGTTTTGGCTGCAAGTAAACAATAAACTTTAACTCAATTATTTACAACCATGGAGAATGCAGTATTTCCCATAACTAGAAATTCTGCATTGCATGCACAGCAGGGTTGATTCATTCTGTGGCTCAGAATTCTGCCATCCTCAGTGTGTCACCTTTGTCCTCATTGTTGTAAGGGACTGCTTCATTTTCAGCCATCATGTCTGGACCCAGTAATGTTTAAGGGCAGAAAAGGACAGTGTGTCTCTTTTTGTCAGCCTGAGAAGCCTTTTCCAGAGGTCCTTGGCAGCTTTCTACTCACAGTCTAATTGCCCAAATAAGATACATGCCTAATCAATCTCCGGTAAGGAGAATGAGACCACATGAATGGCTTAGATTGCTCATAATTCCCTCCTGGAGTGGGCTGGAGCTAGAGAGCTTTGGGCAGGAATATAGAATTTACCCAAAAGTGGAGCTCTGCTGGCACAAGAAAAGGAAGAAGTGGTGCTTGGAGAAGCTCCAACAATATCTGCTAAGGACAGGAAGAAATGGGAAAAATAACAAAGTGGGAGGAAAAAAGGGAGAGAAAGGAGAGAGAGGAGAGGAGAAAGAGAGAAAAGTGGAGACTGAAAGAGAGCAAGAGACAGAGAGTTCACATCCTCCTAATCTCGTGAATGCACTGTGGCATCAAAATTTCCTGGGGAGGGCATCAAAACATCATGCATCTCCCATAGGAACCTCAAGAGATAGACAAATTAATGCTGAGACTAGTAGGTTCTCAATTCTTATTTTTGAGTGCATGAGCTTTTACATTAGAGGAAATAATAATTGTCCTTTTGTACTTTTTCAAATATTTGGCATAAAGTCTGTCCCAAGAGCAGATTGTGCTCCCTGTGATATATGCTCATGGAATACTTGGAGAATTTTTTTCTATTTTTGCTCTCAGTCAATGCAAGTAAGCAGTGATGAAGCTCTGTGGACTGCCTGCTTTTACTTAAAGCATTCTTTACTGTCAAGGAATGGGACATTTCTGAAGTAAATGGAATTTCATTACATTCTTTTGTGAGTCACTTGTTTTTGTTTTTTTTCACTCTAGTTAACCTGTTTTTATTTATTTTTATTTTTTTATTACGGTGACATTGGTTAACGAAATCCAGTAAAATTAGGTGTACATTTTAGGAGTAAGGTATATATATTATTATTATTATTATTATTATTATTATTTATTATTATTATTATGTGTTCACCGCCCATCATTAGATGTCTTTCTGTCACCACATATTTGGCTCCTTTTACCCATCTACCTCCCTCCTCCCCCCTCCACTCCTACAGTCTGGTGTAAATCACTTTTGAAATTTTCTCATTAGATCTTTAAAAAACCTGAGGCAAATAGCCTTAAGGTTGGCAACAAGCCTCTTTAAAACAGTTGAGCTGGTCCCGCCCCCTTTCCTTAATTAATCAAGTTAAACAGTTAAAAATAACCACGCAGATTGGAGTTTATTACATGCACTGAAGATTAAAAGAAATGAAGGGATCTCACCTGGGGATAGATCAAATTTTGTATCTGGCCTTGCTACATGTGATTCTTTGCACCTGCCTTTTGGTTACCATGACAACTGGAGAGCTCAAAGGAAGGAAAGATTATTTTGACTTTTGGACTGAGAATAGGGGGAAGAGTTGGAACAGGTGTAGAAACACGGATTAAGGTCAGGGAACAATGAGAGCTACAGGCTATGTGAATGTGTCCATTCTGAGCATTTTGTTATTTTGTAGGGAAGACAGGCATGATGCTGAGTGATATTACAATGCAGAGTACATGCGTAAAGGCCAATGAGGCAGGAAAGTTTGGTGTAGCCACGGTGGACCCTGCTCTTCCTCTCCATGTATTTTGAGCCTTAGTCCAGGGGTCCCAACCCCTGAGCCATGGACCTTTATTGGTCACTGGCCTGCTAGAAACCGGTTCACACAGCAGGAGGTCAGTGGCTGGCCACTGAACGAAGCTTTCTCTATATTTGCAGCCGCTCCCCAGCACTAGCTAGCATCACCACTTCAACTCTATCTCAGATCATCAGACATTGATTCTCACTGAAGCATCTGTCCCTGGCATCAGAAAGGGTGGGGACTGCTGCCCCATAATACCCTAGAATATGAGCGCCTAATTTACCCAGTTCATCTGCCAGGCAGGAAACAAAATGAAAATATAATTAATAGCTAAATAGAAATCCACACTCCGCTTCCTATTATTAGGCTGTCTTAAGCATCAGCCTGATGCTGTTTTAATGAGGTGCTCTCAGAGGAAGGGACTTGGTGGCAGAGTAGCAGCAGCTGGCCTTCACAGGGTCTCTCCGAAGTGCAAAAGCTAGCAAGTCCCCAACTCACGGAGTTGCTAAGGCATATTGGGAGTACCTTGTCTCCTATGGTGGCCTTAAGGATAGATACTGGCAACTGGCAAGCTAAAACTAACAGAAGAGGGCAGTGGTTCTCAAGTTGGACCTGGCCTAATTTGGCACACATTGGTAAAGGCTGGTCCTCATGCAGCATGCCCTTCTTGACAGTTCATTCTGCCCACTTCTGCCATAGGCACAGCCACCTCTTGGGCTCCAGCTGCCACAGGGACAATTTCAGAATTGATTCTGGTTTCTACCCATCACAATGCCGAACCTCTCCCTCATTTTGTATTTAAAAAATTTTTAAATACTTTTAATATTTTTAGAATACTTTTTTATATTTGTATTTATTACTTTTTATTTGTTGTAGTACTGGTTCCAAGTAAAGGTAGAGAAATGTACTTGCTCCCCAAGAATAAGAATTGAAAATTTACTGCTTAAAATTGCTGAGTCATTTGACTCTCAGGAACTATTTTCTAATGAATCACTGACTTGAATTATGTTACATCTTTATTCTAAATCTGTCTTTTGTGTTACTTGCTCTATTTCTCTGACCACTTGTTGATGAAAAGGGAGTCTGGTGATGTGTAACCTTTGAAAAGTGTATTTTTTAAGGCTCTCTGCACCATGTCATTTGAGCGTTATAATCCTGGCTTTTTATTATATATTTTTCCCCACTTGTTCTCAGTTTTTATTCCTGAATGTTCTGCAATCTCTCTTTATTGCATGCTTGAGTTACAAGTTACACAAAAGAATTGGCTTTTATTACATGCTAAGATGAGGATGTTATATTCCAGCTTTATAATAGTAGCATTTGAGAAAATGTTTTATTCTAAAAAGACTGAATATGTCTGACTTCGAAAGAGTTTCAGTTAATTAAAGTTAGGAATGTAAAAAGCCAAAAAGTAATTCTTTGACCCTATAGTTTTTTATCCAGCTATTAATTAAATATGATTTTGTTGTGTTTAGAGCTTTACCTAATAATACTTTGCTTTCAAATAGTCAAAAGTGAATGTGCTTGTTGGACTGTCTTTACTATATTTCATTATTCTTCTTAGTTATGTTATAGCCTATTAAAAATGGTTTTGTATTTGCTGACAGTATTGATGATTCATGTTTATTGCACAGTTAATATGAGGTATGTTTTGCATCTTGGAGTAGCAACCTGATCATGTGTTCTCCTGCCCCCTCCCTGCAAGCCATCTGCTTTCTCTCATAACAGTTCTACTGCTTACGTATTCCACATGCTGCTTTTGACAAAAATTTATTTATTTATTTATCAAACATCTGATATGTCCAAGGCACAATTGTACACATTGCAAGAAATGTAAAAAAGATAACACTACATTTATATACTGTTTTATAATTTTAAAAAATACATTTTACATTGTGGGGTGGGAGGGAAGTAGTCAGAGAAGAGGTAAGATTCCTTATTGAGAAACCCTGAAGTGAATGGGTAGGATATTGCCAGGCAACTGAGAGGTAGGTAAAGTTTATCCTTGTCTCTCCCATCTTATTCTACTCTTCATCTGAAGTTTGCTTCCAGCATGCCTCCCTACTCCTTACCCAAATGGATGTGAGCTTCAGGAGGACAGGGGCTTTTATCTATTTTATTAATTGCTGCATATCCAGCAACAATAATGCCTGGCACATGAAGATGCTAAATAGGGTTAGTTTTTGAATTAATATTGTATAAATGAATTGCTAATTATTTGTAAGGTTTAGGGTCTTTGACCTTCTAAAATGTCAGTTGGTTCATTTTTCTCCTTAAATCTTGACTATTACAATTTATTATCAAACTTTCAAATAATTTTATTTTAATTTATATATTTAAAATTGTGAGTGAGATTATACATAATGTTATATATTTTGCAGTCATTTTTTAGTTTGTTATTATTATTAACTGCTGTTCATGTTTTTTTTCCCATTTTTATATTGTTTGCCTCTTATTGATTTGTAAAAGATATTTTATATTAATATCAATTTTTGCCAGTTATACGTCTTGCAAACGTTTTCTCCAGCCTGTCATTTATCTTATAACTTTGTTTACTGCATTATTTACTGTGCATTATTTTTAATTTTTGCATAGTCATCTTTGTAATTATTTTATGTTTTTTGAGTTTCTCCTCGATTATTTAAGAAAAATTATCTTATGCTTTCTAACACTTTAAATATTTTACTTTTTTTGGACATATATATCTTTGATCTATTTAGGACACTTTTAATTAAATAATCCATCTTTTTTTTGTCACTGATTTGAAATGTCTTCTTATCAAATATTTAATTTCCATGTGTATTTGGATACATAACTGGTCTTTCATTTCCATTCCACTGATCTTTTTATCCATTCATGTGTCTGTATCAACATGCTTAGAGTACTGTATCTTTATAACATGCCGTTTTTTTGGTGTGTGTGTATGTGTGTGTGTGCATGCACATGTGTTCGCGTGCATATAGGTCTACACAGTTTTATACCATGTGTATATTTGTGTAACCACCACCACATTCAAGATATAGAACTGTTCCATAAACACAAAGGAACTCCCTAGAGCTAGTCTTTTGTATGTTCACCCCACCCTGTCAAGCTCCAGCAACGACTAATTTATTCTCCATGTCTAGTTTTGTTATTTCAAGAATGTTTTTAAATGGAGTCATACAGCATAAAGCAAAAAGCCTTTTGAAATGATCTTTATTCACTAACATAATGCTCTTGACATCCATCCAGGATATTGTGTTTATCACTAGTTTGTTCCTTCTTATTGTTGGGTCGCATTCCACTGTATGAATGTCAGTTTTTGTTTAACCGCTCACCAAGTTCAGTTGATGTTATTTGAGTTGAACATTTGGGTGATATTGTTTTTTTTTTTTCCCCATTACAGTAAAGCTGTCATGAACATTTATTTGTGGTAAAGAATGTTGTTTTAAGTAAAGAGTATTGGATTAAACATAATCCTCCATTTATAATATGCTGTCATCAATGGCCCAGTGCATAGCCCTCTTACTCAAATATTTATTTTCATTTATTTATACTAATGAAAGGAACACCCATGAACCTACCACGTAAGTTAAGAACAAATAACTTACATCTTCCCTATGTTCTCTCTCCAGCTTTATTCCATCCCCTTGCCTCACCCTCAGAGATGCCCACCCTCTTGAATTTTTTTTTTCATTACTTTGGGGGAGTGGGTGTTTCATCACATACAATGTTTGTTTTATTTGTTTTTATTTTTACAAAAAGATTTTATCTTCTGGAATTTTATGTTACTAAAATTTTTTGTCAATTTTCTTTCCTAATTAATATTCCATTGTGAGAACATAACAAAAAAATTTAAATTGTTTTAAGTTTTTGCTGTTATAAGCAAAGGTCCTGCTTCTAATCATTAAGATATAATTCAATAATAATAATGCTTTGTTTTAATAGTAATAAAAATAATGCTATAATCTCATAATAATAATAGTGCGAGTGTCCATCATAATACTGCTACATTGATTCGAGATGCTTTATGATAGCCCTAGCCTTTTTTTAACTTCATAAATTAAAAAGGTTAGTTGAAAATCAAGTAAGATCTAAATATTCTCCCTACTCATGGTGATATTTATGTTTTATGATAAACCTCTGCCTGTTATAGTCTTCCAAGGTCGACTTTATAAAGTATTTGTTGGAAGTAAGGAATTATTTATATATTTATACAGTTGGTCCAGGAAGTGAACCACTGTGTCAGATAGGACCAGAAACCTTTTACTGGTGTTGACATTCAGATGATGTGAAAAAGAACTGCTCTTATTCTGCAGAGGTTGGACTGGATGTCTTCTAGATGCCCCTCTAAATCTACTCTCCACCCTTCTACAGTCCACTCTGTGCCTCAAGAGGTTTCCACAGGCTTCCTTTTTTCCGTCTTCCATCTAGTTGGCCAATGGGGAACACCAGCAGGTAATTGAAAGAAGGAGATTGAGGTCGGAATGTAATCTAATTTATCACTTGACACAACTCATGTCAGGGGGCACTCTCTATACAGCCCTTTTAGTCTCTGATTCTCCCCTTATTCCTTCAAGATTTAGAGGGGTAACACCTCCCTACCAGGTGGTTTCTAACTCTGGAGCACTACATCTATCCTTTGTGGTATTTCTACCCATATCTTTATACATAATTTCTATAAAACTCTCCTTGTATTACTCAGTTTGAAAGGCCTCTCTTTCCTGTCAGGATGCTCATTGAAGTGACAGGTGATCATTTACTTGTCACATAGTGGAAAAGGCATATCTGCAGTAGAAGAGAACAAGAGAGAATGAGAATGCAAGATTTAGAGTGAAAGTCCTGGTGCCATGGAAATCTGAATTACAGTCTTTGAAACTCTTGTTTCTCTAGCTCTTCTTTTCATTCCTTCAGTTACCTTAGTATTCTCCATGACAAACAGGCAAGTAACAGGAAGCCCATTGGTGTTTAAACCTATTTGAGTTGAATTTTCTGTTATTTGCCATGAAGTATATATACTACAGTAGCTCATGGCTTAGGAAACTACAAAGTCCAGAGATAGGCTGTGCTTCAGAATTAGTTGATTTGGTAACTTAATTATGTTACCAAAGACCCGGTTTGCCATCTAGTGTCAGCTTCATCCTAAGGATGGTTTTCTACATAGTAGTAAAATGGCAGTTGTATCTATTCTCCTCCCATCTGGTGGGAGACAGTTGCTTTTAGATACTTATAGAAAAGTTAGGAGATTCTTTCTCTGAAACTCTCAGCAAACCTCTCCTTGCTTCTCTTTGGTCAATATACTTTCACGTGACCATCCTTGAACGAAGCACTGTGATTGGAGGTAGGATTATGCTGATTAGTGTCAACAGGAGCATAAGCACTTCTCCTTGAAGGGGGAGGTGAGGTCTTGTGGGGTGGTCAGTTTCTCCAAAAGCACATGTGTTCCACAGTAGGGATGGAGGGTAATAGTGGGTAATGAACAACAAATAGGGGAGATACCAAGAGAAAAGGGAACAGATATTGGGGAGATAACCACATTATCTTCTATACTTTCTCAGCTGTATAAGCCAAAAGTTTATTTCCTGCTTAAACTATTTTAAGCTTCTTTCTTGTCTTGAAAAAGCCCTGATTAATGATACAATTAGGAATATCTTGGTACTAGTACTATCTCTGCCATTTCCTAGCTGCGTGACTTTGGGCATATCACAGAAACCATCTAAACCTTAATTTCTGCTTCGGTAAATAAGGTGAATAACATCTGCCTGACCAGGTCACTAGGAGCTCGAATGAGATGAGAAATATGAAAACACTTTGTAACCCATAAAGGGCTAAAGAGATGTGAGGGCTCTTTATTAGCAGTCGCTTTGTTCTTGCCATACCCTGGAGATCGTGTTGCTCTCTTTAGCGAGCAAATTAAATGGTCTCGCCTGACTCAGAAATGCTAAATTGACTAACAATCTCCCTAAGGTCTATCGTGTTACCTTTTCATAAGAGACTTCTCTCTGAGGTACCAAGAGCCAGAGTTGGATTGAATTAGAGGGTTGGTTTCTCTAATGCCCTGGAAAACAACCAAGATGTGCAGGTCATTCTGGTCAATCCGAAAGCATTTATTAAGCACTTTGTGGAGTCCCTATTGATGCAGGACAGGGCAAATTTCCCCACCTGATGGGAAGACCAAGCCCTGCACCGAGAGAAGAGGGTCCTTTGACGGAGAATGAAGAAAGAATTCAACACACACACCAAAGTTAGAGTCTCTTCTCTAATTACTAGGATGAGAGGACAAAAGAGAAAAATATATTTGGAAAGCGTTTTCCTGATGAGAACCACTATAGCAGTAGACTCTGAGACTATTCAGTGTAGTTAACTCTAACAGCTGTGCAGTAGCAGAGAGAAAGCATCTTTCTCCACCTCCATGATTATTCTGATTATTACAGCTATCTTTATTAAACTGAACCCAGTTAACTGTTTTCTCAAAGTAGAATTATCATCTCCAGGCGACAAGTGGGAAACGCAGAGATTCTTAGGTGTCTTAAATTCTCTAAAATCTACTTAACAAACCCACTTTGTCAAATTCCTAACCATATCATCATTTCCTTCAACATTTTCTTCTGTCAACTCATAAAAGTTCTTATGTTGATAGGAATTTGAATAATACCTGAAAGATAGCACCATGTTTGCTGCTTCACTAATTTCCAGTTGCATAGAAGCCTGCTCTCTTTATAACTCTCATTAACAGTTTTTTATGGTTTTATATATTTCTAGCCTAGCAGTAATGTAGGAAGGAAGCAAGAGAATTCAAATGTTAATCAAGCTGCACTCAGAGACTGCAATATGCTGATCAGCCCTGCAGCCAGGCCTGGAGGACACCTTCAGAACAAAGGAAGATTTCTGCTGGGATGCTAACAACCCATTCCCCATACTGTGAAGGGGAAACAGGAACCAACAGATGGCTAAAACCATGGGGAACCTATGGATTAAAGGCTGGGACCTGCCAGTGGGCCTTTCGCTCTATATATTCTTACCTTTTCACACTACCTACTCTTCTCTTTCCTCACTGTATGTCTATATCAAAGGAAATGGGTTAACAAAATCTTTTAAACAATCACTCACAGGAACTAGAGAATGATATATAAACTGAATTCCCTGAACACCTACCTACCTGGCCCCTCTCTACTCACTATCTTTCCAATCCTCTCTTGGTCTCTCTCCCTCTCTGTCTCTGAGAGGAGACTGCATGCTGTCTGTGGAGTGTTACGCCTTTTCTAATACACTTTCCTTTTGACTCTAACTTTGGTGTGTGTGTTGAATTTTTTCTTCACTCTCCGCCAAAGGGCCTTCTTCTCTTGGTGCAGGGCTTGGTCTCTCCCTAACCCGTGACTTAGGGAAATGTTCCCTGTTCTGCATCACTAGGGTACATCAATGAATAAGGGGAGGGAAGAATCAGGCCTATGTATTTTGATAAAAAAGTGACCTCTCCCACATACCTTTGAGACCTACTAGCCTAAGATAATGAGTTTTGAGTACCCAGGGCCGCTCCTCCTCCCCCGCACTCTCTTCATCCAATGTTTTCTCCCATCTGTCCCAGAGAAGCTTAAGGGATAAGTAACTTGTTCTTTCAAAACCCTAGAGTTAGCACATAAGCTTGGAGCCTGTGCTTCTAAATCCAGTTCTTTCACATTATCCCAAGTTGCTTCATGATCATTATTGACATAAACCTCAACAGGAAGTATATGAGAAATATGTATTGCCTTTTATTACATTTAGTGCACTATGATAGAACTACAGGATAAGTTAAATATATATATGCATATATTTATACATGTGTATGTATATATCAAGGTCCTTGGTTTTATTAGTGTTTTTCATCTAGTTAGGAAGACGGGACATATCCTCAAGAGAATTAAAAATAAAAGAGCATGTGCTTAGTACCAAATGAGTGATTTAGATCAGTGAAGCATTGCAAATAGTTTGTTGCTAATGAAGCAAATTTTGTATATTATTTACCTTTATAAAATAAATTAGAGTAGATCATAAAGACATTTCAGTATAGTTTTTAAGTTGAGGGCAAAGGGGTAGAATTATATGTAACTAGCTAGAAATTACAAATTGTGCATAAACAATAAATCATTTCACATGTAACTTAATCTATTTTTCTTTAAGAATGGGGAAATAGCTGAGAACAGTTGCCCATTCCTCTTCCTGCTCTTGTCACACTTCCGCTCTGCTCCTTCTGTTATAGAGAACTCAGAGAAGACTTTGGAGTGGCTCAGAATATGTTTCTTATTCATTCAATAAATACCATTGAGCTTGTGCTAGGGCCAAGTGCTATTCTCAGGCCCATGGTACGGTGTTGAACAAGACAGTCTCTGTCCTCACAATGCTGATAATTCAGTGTGAATATGTGCAGTAAAAAGGCAGTTAGAGTAACGTATGGTAAATGTGATGGCAGGGTGAATACAGCATCCTTCTGAAACAAATAAGAGGGACACTAAACCTCACTGTGAGTTAGGAGAGAGTTCTCAGCAGGGCCACTACCAGCCCATATGGCATCTTTCCTCAAAATACTTGACTTCCAATTGCCAGAAAAGTGTCATCAAAAATATAAAGTAGTATCTGTGCTGTGATTGGCATACCCTAGGTGTGTGCAGTGTACAATCTGCACAATCATGTGTGGTACCTTGTTTCCCAAAGGAAATAATATTTAAGCTGAGATCCAAAGAGCGAGAGTTAGTTAGCAGACTCACTACTTGTAGGCACTAGGCATATCAGAGAATTGGGTCTGCTGCCCAGTTGTGCCATTATTTATTTAGGAAGCAAAGTTTTCCTGTGGCTGCTCATGTGTCTTCATGGATGCCATATTCTTTTCCCTTCACTTTGGTCTCCCAGGAAGTCCTGCAGGTCATTTAATCTCTCTAGGCCTATTTGTTTACCAGAAACTGGGATAACAGTTTGTGTTTCTGGAACTTAGCCTTCAGTGATGTTTTATTCAAAAAGAAAGAAACCCCAAGAGAAAACCCAATTCTCTCTGGGAGGGGCTAGCCTGGGCAGTACATACCTGAAGGCCTGGGATTGTGGAGCTTTCTTATATTAGCTGCTAATTATTTCATTCCTTTGACTTTGGTTTTTTATTTTTGTTTTTGTTTTATAACTGTGGTATTTTCTTAGCTCAAATATGAGAATTGAGCATGGAACCATTGTTGGAGCATGGAACCCTGTCATTCTTAGAATCTTAAACTAATAGCCCTGAGAAAAATCCCACATTATGCTTTCCACCCCCAGCATTTTGATCTGGGTGAAAAATAAACAGCAAATGCAGACTTAAAGGGGAGTAGAAATAGCTTTTTTTTTTTTTTTACAAGATAAAACTGGAGGAGGAGGGTTCAGTAAAGGACAAGGACAGCTCCAACTTTTTTGTTTTGGTAACATTGGGCTCATGTATAAATGGAATGTATATGAATCTCATAATTTTAAGAACCAGCTGACAGGTGGAATTATTCTCCTTCCCAGATCATCTGCACCTCTATATAAAGAAAGAACAGAGTCACATTTCGATGCCCTGGATGTCTTAATCATGAAATGAACTCTACTTTAGGGAAGTCACCAGTCCCCGTTCTCATACTTTAATTGCCTAACATAATGCTTATTATGTTACATTACGTTGTTATGCTACGTGTGCTATATTATATTATGTTATATTGTTTCTGAGTTTACTGAAAAATTTTTTCATCTTATATCCCCTCTCTTTCATGCCTCTCTACAGGCTCTAACAAGATTGTTTTAGGAGAGTTGCTGTAATCTTAGATTGTCCAAGTGGAAGAACTTTAAGAGTATCTGTCCTACTTCTGCAGATTACAGCCAAGAAGCACAGGCCCAGAGGGGTACTGAATGACAAAACTTAGCCAGGGAGTTAGAGGTAGAACTTAGGTGTCATGCCCAGCATTCTTTCCTACTCTTTCTACCACTGACACTATCTCTTTTGCCAGGGATTAGGTTGGCTAAATTTTGGCATGGTTCTAAAAAGCCTACTGTCTTATCCCTCTAGCTACAAATCTGTCTTCCCTCGTTCCTTCCTCTTCCCTCCTTTCTCCCTTTCAAATTTTGTCTCTGATCCAGGAGCCACAACAGGTGTTCAGCAAATCCTGAATCTTGGCTGACAGGATCCTAGGGGTGGAGCATGCCCTTGTGCCACCCAGTTGGCTGCCAGATCAGTTTCAAGGTCTTTCTGGTAACCTCCAAGACCAATTCTTTTAAAAGGCTCCTTCTACCTTGGAACATCCAGTGATTGGCATGAGGAAAATCCTCAAAATTCTCCTCTGAGCTCCCAAATTAGTGATTAATATTTTTTTACAGACTTACCTTGAGCTCCCTAAAGATTGTTCTCTTTTATACTAAGCTTGACACAGTATTAATATACAACAGAAACTATTAAAACATGCCTATTGCTGACAATATGGTAATAAAAACTCACCCAATTATCTGAAACCTTCCCAATCTCAGTTGTTCCACTGGAGAGTGTGGGACTACTGTAGTGCCAAGTGCAATACCTTTTATAGGCTCCATAAGTATTTGTAATGTATATGTAAAATAGGCCTCAGTCTGAGCTTAAATTATGTTCACTTTTTGAATTCACACAGGTGTGGGTATATCCAGTGTGTTAGGCATAGGACTGTACTGCTCAGATCACCCACAAGAGAGCCTGCTGGGAGGAAAGGAGTTGGCTGACAGCCTCCAGCCCAGGCACCTTTGGAATAAACAGCAGTGGTTATACCACAGTCATGCTTTTCCTGTTCTTCTCCCTGTTGATGACTACAGACGTGGTACAGCCAAACCAGCCTGCTATTCTAATGTGCAGTGTTTGCTCTTCAGCTCCCCATTAGCCCAGCTGAGACTTTCTCAGAGCCTGCACTGAAGTCTGAGGCTTTTCCTGCCCCATCGTTCTTTCCTTCTGCCTCTCCTTTCATAGATGTCAGAACTTCATCACAGAATGAGGCTCTCCCACCTCCTACCTTCCCTCTCCCGTTTATCTTTCACAGGTGTTTCTCCCAATAAATCACTTGCACTTCTTGCTCCATCTTTGTATTTGTTTCCTGGGGGATCCAAACAGGTACTTTAGACAAGTAGGCCCAACTCACCAAAAGTCTATTTTTCATAAAGGCTTAAGGTCTCTCTGGAAGGGAACTCATCATAATGAAAGTGAGAAAATAGGCAATGTAGGTCCAGTAACAGAATATTCAACATCAAAGAGGAGTGAGTCTAAGTTCAACATTATGTTTATCATGAAGATTTGTTTCCTGGCCTTGTTTCCCCACTATGGGCTCATGGTTAGAAAAGAATGGGGGCCAAGATGTGCGGATAAAGAGCAATTGGGAAAATATAGAAGAGCTGCTTTACTAAAAATTCTGAGTGAAAGGGCATAAATAATACCTGTTGAAAGCCCATGTGTCAAGTACAGCATGATGTGGGGAAAAAGTATCCTTCTCCCCTTTGCACAATCCATATAATGGGCACTGTGTACTGGGGACTCAAGAAAGGTCAGCATCACCTGGCATTTCAACAGCATGTGAGAATCACTCTCTGGGCCTCCCAGAAATTAAGATGAGTTAGTGTCCTTTATTAAATGGCCTCCCAGAAATTAAGATGAGATAGTGTCCTTTATTAAATGGAGGCAAGACCTTGCAAGACTATATAGAAATCTGAATCACAGACTATAAGAGCTGAAAGGAACGATAAAGATTATTTAGTCAATTGGTTCCCAAACTATGTCCCATAGAGATTCTCAAGCTCCTGAGGGAAGGAGCTCTAAAGAAGAAATATAAATGTCTGATAGTTCAAATATGGGAGAGGTTAATCTGATGCAAGAGGGTTTTCAATAAAAGTAAGGCGATGAACAGATGAATTAACTAGTCTAGGTCAAATGGCTAATAAGTGGAGGAGCCAAAATGAGAATCATAATTTCCTGGCTTCTTGTGTGCCTTCATATGGAACTTTAGCTGTTACTTTTGTAATGTGGTGACTGTAATCAAATTACTCAGAATGGAAAGAATTTGGGGGTCATGATTATGTTTTGTCTCTATATTTCTACTCCTGGGAATGAGGCAGATTGCATCTGCCTTGTGGATACAACTGGGTGACTCTAAACAAGTATGTTCTTCCTGGAATCTGGTTTTTATGATTTTTATCCTCGGGCTCACAAGTCAGCTGGAGCAGAGATGCCGGCAGAAATGCCTAATGGAAAGAACATGTTTGCTTCTAATTTAGAATAAGAACAACCACACCCCACAGATCAAAAAACTTCCAATGCCCTGCAGCAGCGTATAGAGCAGCATTCCTGAGAAAGTTCTAAGAGATACTTCATATGCTCCTGAAAAAGGATTCCATATCAATACTTTGGGGAAATGTTCCATATTATATCCTTGTCTTAAAGATTTGTGTTATGCATAGAAATGGCTCTGAAGAGCTCAGCAAAACATGTCTATTTAACCTTAATCCATTGTTTTGCAAATTTGTTTGTTTGTGAAAACTTTTATTTATGGCATATCTGTTTTCATACAGAACACACTTGGGAAATGCCGAGGTAAAGACTGCTAACAGGGAACAGAGGAGTCTAGATTATGGTCCTGTCTCTCTTCTTTTTCCTCATCTGCAAAAGGAAAGGGTTAGATTCAGTGATCTAGAAAGAAAAAAAAGGACTACCATTTATTTGCACACTTACTTTGTGCCAGGCGCTTATGTGCTGTCAGGGCCCTATGTTTAGGAGGGTCCTGTGCTTGATGTCACCATATTGAAATTCTTAATTTTTAATCAAGGAGCTCTGCATTTGCATTTCCACTGGACTCTGCAAATGATGTTGCTGGTCTTGTGTAGATAGATTAATAGGTAAATATTATTTCTAATATTACCTTTAAACTTCACCTAGTCTTATGAGAATGCATGTGAATAATTTATGATATATAGATATGGAAGATGAGAATGAAAGAGGTTAAATAAATTTCTTAAGGTCACACAGGGAGTGAATAACTGAGCTAAGATTTCAATCTAATCCTTTTGGCTCTTTGCCACGAGACTAGATGCCAGTGCAAACATTCCATGGTTCTAAGATTCTTTTGTTTTTCAGTCTCCTACTAGATCTATCTCCTGTTCAATTAACAGAACTGCTGTATTAATCCCATTAACTGTCTGAATGAATATTTGGTTAAATGAATTAGTAAGTGATGGACTAGATGTCAGTAAATGAATGGTTATAGAAGTTAGACAGATATGGAGTCCAACAAACCCGATTCTGCCATTTACTAGCCATGTGACTGGTAACCCACTTGACTTCTTTGTCTCGGTCTACCTCATAGGTATGTTGTGAGGATTAAATGAAGTAATAATGCATTGCCTAACACATGATAATCCCTAAAATATTATTGCTATTCTTTTATTAACTTAGCCAGGTTAGATTTGCTATTGTGATATCAGAGCTTCAAGTATTGGAACCATTTGATTTGTTCAAAAAAAGTATAAACATTAGATTTACTAACTATTTTTCTAAATTAAATCAAATTAAATTTAACTTCACCCCTACCTGCCAGGAGGGTGGGATATCTAATTTCAGAGCTTTTGTGGCAATGCAGAGCCCCCAGGGTGTACCCAACCTAGAAAATCTGGGGAACTATCTTCAGCTCGTAGTTATGGCCATTGTTCAACGAGCTGTGTTCCAGTCTGATGGATCTGGCCCAGTTGCTCACGGCATTTACTCCTTTCATGCTAAATGTGGCCATCAAGAGTTTCTATATGGCCCTAAAACCATGGCTTGCTGTTTGTTCCCTCGGTGTCCGTATAGTCTCCACTGCCAGAAATGCTGGGAGAGAGCCAAACCCAGGTCACCACCACCCTACAATCCTTCTGGTTTTGTAGAATTCAACTCTGCTCTCCTTTAATCTTCAGAGCTTCCCTTTCCCAAATAATCCAGCTCTGTCCCATCAAAAATGTATGTGTTGAAAACAGACCTCTAAATGCTTTCTCCCTGAGGTAGAGAAAGCCTTCCAGCTTACAAAAGACAGTTAAGTCCTTCCAAAGAGGGTATAGAAAAAAATTTTTTTTGTCTTTTTACTAAGTCTGTAGCAGAAAAAAATAACAATAATTTAATTCACTCAGTTATACAGTGTACTCAAACTTTTATTCATCTGCCATAAAGACGCCCATGACCCTTTCCCTTCCTTGGCCACTATATTTCCCATCTAAGCCCAAATGTCTTATCTTTGCTATAAACTGAGAGGTAGAGAGCGTGGGGAAAGTGACAAGTCTAGACAGATTATATTTCTGATTTTCTCCATATGGGGTGAGAATTGTCACAACCAACTGTTCGGAATTCCTCTTTTCTGAACTTTAGAACTTCTAGGGAACAAAGAGAGCAGTGTTTCAAAACAAACAAACCCATAGGCTTTGTAAGCCGTTATTTATGGGAATACATTTATGTGTAATGGCACCAAGGTCTTGGTGACAGGGGATTAGAACAGGCTATGATACTGATGCCCATGAAATAGGTAGAAGAGAAGGAAGCTTTGGGCCAACAGTTTTTTTCTCCTGGGGGTTTATGCTGGGGGTTCTGCCATGTCAAGGGCAAAATTAGAATTGTGCTCTAAAGTAGCAGCAGAGCTGTAGACCTGTATTGCTGGGCCCTCTAGTGGCTGGTTCTTCCTCAGTGAACATACTGGCTGTTTTCAACATGGCTACTAGTCTCTATCATTGCTTTGTTTTCTTTTTGGTTTTGCTAGAACCACTGACTGCCTCCATCTATATTCTATCATTCAATTCCTCTATCATCTCATTCCTCTATCGTTAATGACACCAACTTTGGAACAGGTTCAGTGCTAGGGCACACTTCTTGAGAGAGAGATTGATTCCCTTGGAAACACGAGATGAAGAGTTGAATGCAGGTTTTGTGGGGAGTGCTCTTGGGAGATACACCAGTAAGGAAGTGAGGAAGCAGAAGTGGGCAGAGAGAAGCTAATTCACAATGTGGTTGTAACTGAAGCCTCAGCTGATCCGATGGGGAGTTCTGGAGCTGAGATGGCACCTCAGAGCTGTCCCAAATTGAGACCGTGGAACCAGACCTTTGCATCCCTGTCATTGTGAGCCCCCAACAGGGGGTGTAATATTCCTTGGGTAAATAGTTCCCTGTGGCCCAGGGCAATGTGCAAATGAGGGATGCAGCTGTGAGCTGTCAGCAGCTCAAGTTCCCACCAGCCTGGTAATGGTTATATTGGCCCTAAGAGCCTGAGAAGAGCACCACTGTATCCACTCCTGGGATTTTGTAATCACATTTGTGAGCTCCTAGAGCTTTTTTTTTTATATATATATCTCTTTTTTGTTAGTTGCCCCTCGATGCAGGGAAGAAAAGTCCAGAAATGGAAGTCAGGAGAGGGAGATTCTAGCAAGACTCCTGCTTTGTGACCTTAAGTATGTCACCTAAATTATCCTGGCCTCAGGGTTAGCAAGAAAGTTCAATAACAGTTCTTCAACTTTTATATTTTACCAAATGCTCTCACATCCACTTTTAATTGAATCCATTGGACTAAAGTCTAAATTAAATGAGACAATGGAGATAGAAATACTTTGAAGGGTTGGAAGCACAATACACATGTAAGAGATTATGTAGCACAATACTTATGATAATATTGACTCATTGCATCAATATTTATTAAGCATCCATTTTGTGCCAAGCCTTGTCTTAGTTGTTGGAGAAATAGAGATGCATTAAACATGGTCCTGGCTATGGTTCCAGCACCTTTGCACTGTTCCTAGGAAAGGGAAAAGACATGCCAAGGGGGTTATAAACAGGGCAGTAAGTTGAGTGAAAGTTGAGAGAGCAGCTCAAGGAGCCAGAGAGGGGTTCAATGTAAAGCTTCATAGAAACTGAAAATTTTATAAGTAGAAAAACTGAAATGAGTGAGGTAATCCATGCCTGAAATCAGATAGGGACTGTGTCTATTTTGTTTTCTTCAGTATTCTTAGAGCCAAACCTATTGCCTGACATTTAGGCACTTAATAAATATTTGTTGAATGAATGAATGAGTAATAAATCAGGTGCAGAACTGTTAGCCCTCAGCTTTCCCACAGAGCAATTTTGGAGATGAATGTAAATAACCTCCTGTTCCCAACTGAGGGAGATACACTAATGATTCACATTAGATCCTTTTCTAGAGATTAAAACTTCCTAATCTCTCAGCAAATTCTCAGCTGGCCTTTTGCTTACCTTTGTTCCCAAAGTTAAGAGTCCAGGCTATGGAAACTCAGGGATCCTCACCCACGCCGTGTGTCAGTTAGCTTTTTATTCCTGTAAGCACTGTGATAATGCCTTGTCTTTTTTTTTTTTTTTTTTTTTTTTAGGCACCATGGTGGGGTAGGAGCTGGGCAGGGATGAGATTCTGCCTACTCCATTTCTTAAGGGGAAAAGAGAGGCCAGTCACAATGGCTGCTGGGAGAAAGGATCTAATATGACTCTGAAAGCTCTAGTGGGCAGAATATGGGCTTTGAGTTCAGGCAAGTTTGTGTTAAAATCTAGACAGCTTGACATATTAATTAAGTGAATTAAACAAGCTATTTCACCTCTGAGCATCTGCTTCCCTTTCTATAAAATGAGGATAAAATAATAATTACTTCAATAGTTTTTAAAAAGGTGAAATAAGGTAACATGCAAATTCTCAGCACAGTGCCTGTCAGAGATTCTTTGCTCATCAAGCAGTAGTTTTTCTTCCTTTTCTTCTTCCTGTTCACTAACTTCTGGCTCTCCTGCTTCCAGGAGGTCATTCTCTGTCACAATTTAACCACTGCCACAGATGGGTTCTCTGATTTCATGCAGGTATATCATGTTCTAAGATTCTTAGTGGCACCTGAAAGAGGATTCTTTGTCCTACACAAAGTTAGCTGACTGTATTGCTTTGTCTAGTTCCCGTTTGCCTAAATCAATATCTTAGACATTACCATTTCAATGAGAGGAGAGACCAGACTCACCAGTACCAGCGGAGAAAAATAAAATGAACAAAAGTCATATTCCCAGGACAGGCTTAGTTATATCCACAAGGGTCCAACCCCATCCCCCAGAAAATATGATCGAATTATAGTAGCAGCACTTCTTTCTTGGCAGGCTATGCATTTTTTGACCATGACTAGTCCTGGGAGAAGGGTGAGGAGGGTGGCGCGAAGACTACTACTAGCTATTCACCAATACCCATTTTTTCCTTCCATAGCAATAGAAATGTGGCTGGGACATGACAGCTCATATAGGAACCTCATTTGCCATGTCCCTTGTAGCCAGTTGTGACCACATTACTAAGCCCTCATCAATGAATGTAAGCAGAAGGCTTGTATGTAGCTTTTGCCTTGCTTGTTGAAGGGTAAGTCTCTGGCCCTGGATAGCCACAAAAAGTGGTGCCAGTTCTGCGATGGAAATTGAGCTTTAGAGCCTTCCTGAGGAACCAGGCTATTACTAATCTCCAACCAAGACAACTTCCTTGTTTAGCTTTTCTCCACTGCTCTAGCCTGAAATAGCTCATGGGTACCACTCTTCTCCATAGAATAGGCCTCAGCTGATGAGAAACTCCTTTCATCCCTTTTCTTGTTCCTGCTCCCCAACAGGGTGCCCCATAACCAATGACTGACTGATACGGGGGTGAGGGGGTGGGGGTGGGCATAAAAGGCCAGCCTCCTTGCCTCAATGGCACATAATCCTGCTGTGTGATTTATGTTCAAGCTGTGTGCAATCCCTGAGGATCAGGCCACGGCTAGACATGACCTGAGACACCCTTGTTTGGCTCTTCCCCTCTCCTACCTACTTCACTCTCTCCCTAGTAGTTTCCTTTGAAAAATACTTCCTCAGTTAATGCCTATCTCAGGCTCTGTTTTAGGAAACCCAACTGCAGTCTACTGATGTCAATACTCAGCCATCATTTCCCCAAATCATTTTCCCATTCATTTCTGAAGAAAACAAGATAGGCACAGCCCCTATCTTGTTTCAGATCCACGCTCTGGGCTGGGTGTGGTATGGTGCCGAAATTGGATTTAGGGTGTCGAAGATGAAGAACAAGTGAGTGCTATTGAAGTAATTGTAAGGAATACCTACTAAATGGGGTTGTTGTAAATGTTTTAAAAGCTAAATGACCAATGCCTGACATGTAGTAAATGCTCTTAAATATTAGGGCAGGGATTTCTTTGATCTTTTTTATTTACTTACGATTTCCACATGTGCCTAGATGAGGGCTTGGCACACAGTAGGCATTCAATAAGTATCTGTTGAATGAGTGAATACTGAAGTTTGGCTTTGAGGGCTCAAGGTGGTGTGCTGGATCTGGCCAGCAGAGGGCAGAACTAATGCAGACAAAGGAGCTTGTGGGCTGAAAGAAATCTTGGGATAGAATTTCCAGATGATTGGGGTGGGGTAGAGCTGGAGGGAGGGCTGAGGGGAATACCTGCATTATAGAATATTAGAATGTTTCCATTATACCACTTTAAAATCCTAGAATTTTATTTAGTCTGATCCTAGGTGGGTGTGAGATACACTGAGCCCTACTTTGTGAATTCAAATAAGTAGTGCCAGGCCTGCAGATCCCTGGAGTCACCCTGGTGTCTGCAGCTCCTCTTGAACTTGTGGACTACGCCATACTCCTTTCAGTAACTCTCCTCTTGGGTTTATGCTAATATACATTGTGTTTCTGTAAGTTGCAAGCAAAAGAATGTGTGTTAATTTATTATTAAGCCCTGTGAGTATAAGAACTGTGTGAAGGGGAGCCTCCTCCCTGGATGGGGACCCTGAAACCCTGAGTGGCCATACTGGGCTTGCTTCCTCGTTTCAGGAGAGTGATCTTGCCAACATTTCTGCCTCTGAGCTTCCCTTGTTTTGTTCCCTTAATTCACTCTGGCCATTTAGAGCTGTTCTATCACTCAAAGCCCAGTTCAAATTCTACCTTTCTTGGACTCCTGGTCTAGCTCTACTCAATCTCATTTCTCAAAACTCTTCAAGTATCCATCACCTGACCATTCATTCTTACACTTGATTACAGTCCATACTTTAATTGAGATTTGGGGTCAGGTAGTGTCTCAAGTCCCATCCAGCTATAGACTTCTGAGTCTGTTGTCTTCCTATACATCACATCTTTTAAGTGGGTTTCTACCTTCTTCCTCAAGAAGACAGAAGGAAAGGCTTGAGGACACATGAAGCTTAGCATAGATTTTCAGGGAGCGAACATAGCTAACTGCTTATGGGAGCAAATGTATTCTGTGAGCTTCCATTCAAGAAACAGATAGGCATTTATTTTTATTTTTTCAAAGTGGAAGTAGCTCCCCTCATACCACTCATTATAAAAGTAACATAGTTGTGGTAAAACAAATCAAATATTACATAAAATTTTAAAGTAGAAAGGGAACATCACCCATAATCCTTCTCCTCAAAGATAATTGCTATCCAAATATTCTTTTAGAGTTTTTGCTATACATAAATATGTGTGTTTTAATAGGGCCTTCAGGAGATCCCATAAATAGAAATCAAACAAAACAGTGGGAGGTTCCAGCCTGGGATTTGCAGCTTGTAAAGTATTCACCCTCCACATTGCACATCCTAGAACCATATGAAACTACTGATATTCAGCTGTTTTTGATCCACAAACACAGTGGTTTTATATATTTCAACCTGATGATCACAAAGACTAGAATGTCAGAACTGGTACAACACTTGGAGACTTTCAAGTCTAACTATTTCACTGTGCTGAAGAGGGAAGGGGTCAGAGAGAATAAGTGACTGGCCAGTGCCATATGCATTAGTGGTGGGATCAGGGCTGGTTTTCTTTCCACTGAACCAGGTACCTGCCTTGCAGTTTCTTTTAATATGATATTCTTCTAGGTGTGGTAATAATCTTGTAGAAGCAGTTTTCAACTTGCTATCTGAAAATTTCTCACAGAGCTCAATCAAAATGGAAGAGGCCATGTTAGAGGTAGGGAAGTCCCCATGACGGGAGATGTGGTTGGGAAGGGCATTGTGACAACTGTGATGTAGGTGGATAGGCTTATAAACCACAGAGCTAATGAGGCTTAACATTCAGGGCCTAGCACTTATATGACTCCTTTTTAAGGTTTTAGGAGGAGCCCGAACAATATGCTAACACGGTAATATGTTTTCATAATATTTGCAGACATGAGATAATTTTTAATTTTTTTTTCTTTAGAAGGGTCCCAAAATTGTATAATTTTCAGACCTCGATCCACTTCTGTATGGCACAGAGTTTTGAAAAGCACTGGGCAAGGAAACCTGAGTCCCTTGGGTGCTAGTTTAGCCCAATGGGCAGAATGGCACTTGCTCTACTTCCCTCATGGGGTATACTTGTATATGTCAAATGGGTCAAAAACATAAATTGTGAACAAATATAAATAAGTAACATTACTCAGATCTTCTATCTGTGATATGGGATAATCATTACTGCTTCTCACTGTTGTTGAAGATAACACACAAAAAAAGAGTATCTTCCTGATTTATTTCCCTCTGCTACAAGTTTCTTTTTTTCTTCCATCCCCTATTCCCCATCCCTCAGTATTCCAGGCACTGGACCAGTCATTGGTTATTATCTTTTGCTACTTCTATATATTTGTTCATACGGCTCCCACTGTCAATAAAGTCTATCTTTGCTGGGGAAAAAAGTCCTTATCCACAAGGCCCAGTTTGCCCCTCTCCTCCCAGCCCAAGGAAGACATCCCTGAGGACTGTTTCTTGTTGATTTACAGACAGGGACACTGAGACCTGATGTGATCCATAGTTGAGTTCTGGAGGCCCCCCAAAATAACCCTGAGGTGTCTTGATCTTCAGCCATCCTGGGCCCCCTAACATCAGATCATAGACACACGGTTCTTGATGTACACATGGTAGGGGTCACTGTGCTTGTCCACCTTGCGGGAGCGGGTATATCCCAGGATGAGGCTGCCCACAGTAGCAGCAAATAGGAACATGACAAAGAGAATGTACATGTAGGAGTTGTCATCACGGCCGGGTCGGCTGGTTCGTTGCCTCTCAGTCAGGTTGTCTGGCCCTGGCCGGCAGAGCAAGTTGCTGTGAAGAGTGGCATTTAGAGCCTTCAGCACAGCGTGCAGGCTCTCATACCAGGTCTCAGTCGCATTGGTGGTCTCCATAGCAACAGGGATTGAAGTGGGGAAGAACTGGAGGATCTTCTGGTGGTAACAGAAAAGAGAGAGGATGGTTTTTGTTACCTGCAGCTTGGATGAACTCTTCACTTCTTCAGACCCCAGCTAAAATCTCAACATCACAGTTGACTCATCTGTCTTCCCCACTAGACTGAAAGCTCAGTGAAGGCAGGGACTATGTCTGTTTTATCCACTGCTGTATACAAGCACTCAGCCAGTACTTGTAGAATGAGGCCTTCCTTCGCCATGTAACCCATGTTGATCTGTCCTTTCTTTGGATTCCGTAAGCCACTGAGCTTTAGGCTAGAAGTACCTTAGGGATTACTTAATCTAACTCCTTTCATCTTACACACAGGGAAACTGAGGCCCAGAAAGAATAAATGGCTTGACTATGATTCCAGAGAATGTTAGAGGTAGAGCCTGAACACAGGCCCACTCTTCAATGGCCAGTTCAGAGTTCCTGGACTTCCATGCCAACTCTTGGCAGGACTATGTAGTACTGGTTAGAAGACAGTCCTCAGAACTCTCCTTCAGCACAGTTCTTTTTTATACTCCACAGATACCATTTAGGTTTTGTGAATGGCTTACGTTTCACACTACCTGAACAAGAGGCTGGGTCACTTGCCCTCTGACGCATCCTATGTCCCAAATACTCTTGAGTGTTCTTAGCTATCTGGGGGAAATTCTGTTGGAAAGGAGGTGGCTAGGGAAGCAGGGAGAAGCTGATAACCACTGCAAGCGCTGGTGAAGGGAAAAGGGTTGGGCCTGAGTAAAAGGAGCATTCAGTCTGGTTTGAGGTTTTACCTGCCCCAAAAAGAAAAGATACAGCACCTCAACTATCTTGCCTCCTGATGCAAAGTCACTGTGTACCCGGCATATAACAGGTGATGATGTTTTTCCTTCTTTTCACAGATCCTTAGTCTATAATTCAGAAAAACATCCGAGGACAGCCTTACATCTAGTCTCTAAAAAACAATATGTCCTTCCCTTTAAACAAGGCTCCATACTCACTTCCTTCAGGAAGCCTTCACTGAGTGCATCCTAGCCTTTAATCATACTCCACAAGCTTTATCACTACATCCTTCCCTTTGTCCCAGCACTTACACGTAAGGCAGTGTGTGGCTGTCCTCTTGTTATTGATAAGGGTACTAGCAGACCACATACTCCTGGTCAGCAGGTCTGTGCCTCTCTCCCAAGTCTGCGGGACTACCCTGAATTGGCTGGGAATTCTCCTTCTCTGGTGGTCTACTCTGAGCTGGATGGGTGTTCTTCTTTCCTCAATGGTCTCCAGTAAAGAAGGCCACTTTAGGGACTTCTCCACAGTCCAAACACTCAGAATTCACTAACTGGTTCCAAAACCCTCTTTTATCTAGATAGAGCTGTTGACCAACAGAAGTTAACAAACTTGGCTATTAACCATAAGATCTCTTTCCCAGAAAAGATGACAGCTAATTATGACCATGACAAATATTTGTGGACAACTCTATGAAAGTAGAAGTTGGGAGGAGGAACCTAAATAATACAGCAATCACCCAGGACTGGCCCACATTTCATGCAAGGTCTTTGGGGCCCCCTCCTGTCTAGCACTTGAACTACCTTGTCTGGATGGAGGAGGGCAAGAAAACAAGGGCTCACTGAGTTAAGATCCAGGAGGCAGAGGTTCTCCTCTACTACCCCACTTGTTAGGCAAGAAATTTGTTTCATCTTCTTTCCTCGTGTTAGCCAATGAAAAGCAGCAGCAGCACAGTGAAATTAATGGCTCGACTAATCGTTCAATTAATGGCTTGGTCATCGTTTATGAAGGCCTACTCCTGGGAAGGCTCGGACCCAGTCCCTGCTCTTGGGAGCACATTGCCAGCAGTCCTATAATGTAGGCTACAAGCCAGGGGCCACTGGGGCTTGGAGGAAGAAGGGGTGAATTTTGATCAGGGCTTAGAGAGTATTCTCAGTGATGAAGGCATTGCAGCTGAACCTTGAAGGGTTTTTAGGAAGTAGAAAAGGCAAAAAAAAGAAACAGATGAACAAAGGCATGACAACAAGAAAGCGCATACATGTTTAAAAGAATGGAAAGTAGCACAAAGAGGTTGGATTGTAAGATGTGTAGAAGGATAAGCTAGGATGCTGGATGGAGAGACTGTCCCCAACCAGATTATGAAAGGCTCTGAATGCCAAATGGAAGAGTTGGAACTTTATCCTGTAGTTGGGGAGAGCTATGGAACAGTATTTAAAAATGAGGACACAAGGATCAGATTTGTGCTTGCAAAGGACGCTGGCTGCTATATGGACTGCATTGAGGGCAAGAATTAAAGAATGGAGCCCAGTAACAAGGGCATTGTGACAGTTCAGGTGGAAGATACTAAATCTTGAGGTGGTGCCATGGGGATGCCAAGGCGGAGGGCAAGGACAGATGTGAGATGTGACAGGCATTTTGCGAAGGGAATTGCTAATACAAGGGTTGAGGGAGTCAGGGGCCTCAGACAGTTTTACAGGTAGACAACAGACAGATGGTATAAACACCTGGAGGAGCCCACTTTGAGGGAAATGAGTTTCTTGCCCTATTTGGGCTCTAGTTTCCTCATCTATCAAAAAAGAATAACATCAGGAATTGTTGTTCAGTTTTGCAAGATGAAGAAGTTCTAGAAAACCACTGCATGACAGTGTGAATATGGTTAACATCACTGAATTGTACACTTAAAAAATGTTAACATGGTAAATTTTATGTTATGTGGAGTTTTTTTAATCACAACTAAAATAAATAATTATCATTCCTGTCCTGCTTCCCTCCAGGCTTGCTTGGGCATATATTTTTACTATGGTGAAGAAGATTTTTTAAATATATTTTAATGAAAAACATGTACATGAAAACCTATCTTTCATTTTTGAGAAGTAAATATGTATACACAGGACATACAATGAAGATGAAGTCTCCCTGGCAATGAAAATGAAGTCTCCCGTTCCTAGTAGCCCAGGGCTCTTTCCCAGAGCAGTCACTCTTACGGGTTTTCTAGATACCCTTATAAAGGGGGTTTTAACTGATAGGGCAGAGGGAGGGCAGCCCCAGTCTAGAAGACTCACCAAATAACAGGCCAATTCCCTGGCTGAGTGGGCTTCAGGAATCTTCCTGTGGGCACCTTAATGCTTCTCAGCCCCTCAGCCTTTTCAGAAGGCTGGGGGTCTCAATATGGAGCTGGGAAGGTCCAGAGCTGGAAAGCAGGAGACAGGGCAGATACAGAAAAAACCTCAGAACCAGGGACGATCATCCAAGGCTGGGCCCCTAGAATTGTGCAATAGCCTTGTTTCCTCTCCCTTTCCTGCAGCAGCTGGGTCAGGCCAGCCTAGGGTTATAGTTATAGTTACAGGAACTGTGTACTGGCCACGGGACATCTGATTGCTGTCCCCTGACTCCAGGCCCACAATATCTCAACTGGACGACCTCATGAAGGAATCTCAGTTTAACATGTAGACTCCTGCTCAGGGACTAGCTAATAGTGTAGCCTACAACATTTCCTTTCCCAAGGGCACTGGTATCTCAGCAGGAGCCTCTAAAAGGCTGAAATGGCCTGAGATCCAAGAGAAGATGTGAGCGGCAGAACAGCCGGTGCCAGTTGGAATGATATTTTATATAGGAACAATCGAAGTTCCCCATCACCTATTTGGATAGACTGGGTGCAAACATGGTCACAGCATTAGCAATATCTGTAGCAGAGCTCACTGTAAAAATTAAAGAGAAATATGCATTGCCTGGTACTAGATACTCCACAGACATGGTGGTGGTTTTATTTCTATAGAGCAGAGGCTGGCAGGGCCTTCAGAGTCCATCTAGTCTAAACCTCCCTCATTTTATAATGAAGGAAATGGAAACTTCAGGAGCTGTCTTGGTTCAGCTGCTACTTGTTTGACTTCAGGATGTGACTTCCCTTCTCTGGGCTCCACCTTCTGTCTGCATCTGTAAACTGAAGGGGTTTTACTGCATAATGTCCTAAGTTTCTCATTAGCACTAACATCCCAAGAGGGTACAGATCACAAAACTACACTGTGAGATTATGGGAGACCGAGTAGGTTGGTGGGACAGGTATTTGGGGGGCTTTCCAGAGCCCCCTTAAATCACAAGATAGAGACAGCTTGCAGACTTTTTTCTCACAAGTTAAGATTCTGAGCCCTGGGACTGAGTTACATGTGATATTCCAGCCTAGGTAAACTGAGAACCGAATCAGTTGACTTGTTTGTTTTTCCTCTTAGCAGCTCACCTGCCAGGGTGATCTAGCCTGGGAAGGAGACAGACTCTGTGCAGAAAGTGGGGGACAGTGTGGGCTCTGAAGCAAGATTCAGTGAGAGGAGTAAAAGTTCATGAAACCTTATTCATCCCTCAGGCCCTCCTCCCAGGACCTCTCTGAATAGACCCAGATGCTTATGGTTCTGATGGGAGGAAAAAAGAAGTCATCGTTACTTATCTTTAGGTGTTGGGTTGGGGTGGGAGTGAGGACCTGGGTACAGGTGCATCCTGTTGGGTCAGGGGAATCAGTGTTGAGAATGGGACAGGTTGGTTCTTGTGACCTGCCCCTGGGTCAAAATGGGGATTTGGCAGTTGGCAACACTGGGAATTTTGTTCCTCTTTCTGAGCCCCTTGGCTTCCCTCTTCAAGATAGTCACCAATTGTGACATTCGTGGTGAAGGAATAGACAGAGCTCTTGCTCTAGAGAGTCCTTATCTTAAAACAGGAGATAGACCAGTTAGGAAGGAAGGTGAACAGTGACTGACTGACTAAGCTGAAGGAGATTTTAACGATCATTTAGAATGTAGATTCTAGGCCGACTTTTCTATTTTGTAGTTGGGGAGACTGAAGCTCAGGAAGGGAGAGTGACTCACTCAAAATGACAAGGCTAGTAAACAGCAGTTTGGACGAGAACCCAGGTCTTGCGGGGGCGCTGTTCAGGTGCTCTTTCCACTACCAATGGGAGTATCCCCTGACATCAGAGCTGCATATCACACCAACACAGCTTCTGGTGTCCTAGAGCATCATCTCCTTTGACTCCATGACTCTGCTTTTTTTCTGCACTCTAGATTCTCACCAATCTCAATTGAGGATCCAGTTATGGGGGAAGGTGGTAAGTTTTGGAGGAGTTAACCTTCCTTTTAGGCCTCTTTTCCCAGGGCCTTTTCTGCTTTAGATCTTCTCCTGATCCCCTAAACAAGCCAGGTATACTCTTTTCTTCCACATTCTGTTGCTACTATTTCCTGCACATTAACACGCTCTCCCTAAATGTTCTTGATTTGAACTTGCCTGGCTTAGGGATGGAGGTATAAAGCTGCGATCTGAAGGATGAATTGGGTATCTTAGTGAGATTTTCAGTCAGGTTTCTTTGGGGAAAACGGGAACTCCATCATTGGTACTTTGGTTTCCTCATTGCTCTGTTTCAGCTACTCTTTCAAATGAGTGTTTTAAGTGCCTGGAAATGTGGTAGGGAGAAACAGGGCAGGGTGTCACATAAAGCAAGTAGGGAATACAAAGATAACTCCTGAGACTGCACGATTTTGCCACGGGTCCCTCTGGAGGTCTTATCACCACCATGGACTGGGGAGCTAGTGGGTGGGAGAGGAGCTGCAGGAATGGAACTTAACGTATGGTTGGAAGGAGACACAGCAATAGAATCTGAACAAGATGGGATCTTAATAATCGTGTCATTGGTGCAACCCCCTCATTCAACCAGTGGGAAGATAGAGTCCCCTGTTCTCGCCCTCTTGAGAGCAAATCATTTCCTCAAGGTTTCACAGCCTAGGAGGGGCAGAGCTGGGATCAGAAACAGGTATCCCATCCACAGATCTGTACTCTATAAGTTCTCTGTTGCCTGTGGGACAGTCTCACCTTCTCTGATTATCATTCCATACTCCTTTGGATGTGATCGTCCCTCTTACCATACCTTACTTGTGTTCCCCAGTGCCTTGTGCCTCATGGTTCTGAGATATAGGCCATTCTCCAAACATTCCCTGCAGTTGCACACCTCTTGCCTTTGCTCATGCTGTTTTCTTAGGCAAGAACACCCTTTCTCTTTTTATCTGCATGGTGAACTCTCATTCATCCTTCAAGACCCAGCTCCAATGTTATCTCTCTAGACCCTCTTCTGAGAGACCCCCTTCCCCATTCTCTAGCCTGTTAGTCCCTGTTCCTAAGTGCTTCACATAAAACCATACCAAGAGCGGTATGCTGTACTGAAATTATGTATATGTATAGATATAGATATATATGCTAAACTGTGCACTGTGAGATATGAGGGCAGGGACCTATGCCTCAGATATTTCTTTATTACTTTGGCCTGAACACATAGTAGGCACTAGAGAATAAATGAAACAATGCCTCTTATTATTAGACCATCCCCCTTCAGCACACACAGACACATTCATGAAAATAGCTTACAGCTCCTAAACAATTTCAAGGGCAGGCCATTTTGTCTGGGCAAGGGGGTGCTCAAAGAAAAGAAGCCATTTCAGTCAGATGGGGAAGTGAGTCAGGGAAGGAGTTCTAAGCCCAGACGTTGCCCGCACCTGAACCCATTCAATCCAAAGGGCAAACATTCTTGGCCCTAAAACACCAGCAATGGCTTTGCAACCCTCTTCCCTGTGTACCTACCAGGGTGTGGCTACGCATACCCACCCATTGCACATACACAATCCAACTCCCAGTTACCCAGCCTGTGATCTTGCCTTTCAAGTGTTCTTTTCATGGTTCCAATCTTGGCTGTATGCTTGGCTATGTGACCTTGAGCACTGTACTTATTTCCTCTAAAACTCATCTATGAGATGGGGATAATTACCCTTAATTACCCCACATGGGAACTGGGGGAGACAATAAAAAGTAACGTGTTTCAGAAATTGCAAAGTATTATATAAACATATGAGATAATTTCTGGGCAGCTTGACCACCTTGTTTCCTTTTCTGTTTTGTTATCTACCTGCCCACCCCAACATTACCAGGAACAACTTTCCCTATGTTCCCTCTCCCTACCCTTGGTTCTCCTACCTTCAGAAGAAGCCAAAGGTTCTTATTATTCTTCTTGATTCTCAGACACCCTTACCTCTGTCAGAAGTCTTCCTTGTTTTGCATCCTCTCTGATCAGCCCTGTAGTCTCTTTCCATTTGGGGATAACATTCTATAGTCCTGTAATTGATGGAGAACACACTAAGGTGGGAATCAAGAGACCTGCCCCTATTTTGTCAACATGTGTAGCCACGTGTTTTGGTTCCACTCCAACCTCATTAAGATTGTTTCTTGTTTTGCCTTCCTCTTGGTAGGTATCTTGAGCATCCACCTATTCAGTTCGTGGCTAAAAATGTGTTTTTGAGAATTGTGGAGTGAGTAAAGATGAAGAAGGTTGTTGGTTATAATCTTAAGAAGTCAAAATCTGAAAGCAGTTTCCATGGCTCCAGCATGGGTCTCCTTCAGTTGGAGAGAGGGTGCAGCTGGATGCCGGAGCTTACACATTTACAAGATACCTTTGTAGGTGAAGTGGAGCCCTGGGCTAGGGTGTGGAGACTTGGGTTCTGCTCCTTCTTGGTCCCAGGTATGACCCTGGGCCAGTCATATCCCCCTGGGCCTCAGTTCCCACATATGCAAAGTGCAGAGGAGTAGGTTGAGGGGATAGGAGAAGATAGTCTCCATGGGCTCTCTCACACAAGGGTCTAAATTCCTCTACTTTCTAGACAAGAGACTTCCAGGTCTAAACCCCTTCACCCTCCTGGACCAATCGAGTGCACGGGTGACAGGTCCCAGAGGCCCATTTTATGGGTGGTGACCCTGGAGGAGAAAGCACACGGCATAAAGGCGGGGGGCTGCTGGCACAGGTTTACAACCTGTCAACTGGAACCCAGATCTCCTGGTTCCCAGTTTAGACCTACGTCATGAGCAGCCGCAAATGCCTTGGGAATCCCCAGGTTTCCCCTGGGCCTGCAGTGCATATGGGGAGCAGGCTGGATGGGCAAGTCAGCTCTCCAGGCCGAAGCCGCTCGCGCCGGGCCAGAGGCTGCGCTGGCTTACAGGGGCCCATTCCCGCGTGTGCCCTCGCGACGGGCCCCCACGTGCTCGCCTGCACGTGTGTGGACGGGGAAGGGGCTTTCACGCCGCCCTCACAAGCTCCCCAGGCGGCGCGAGGCAGGAGCCCGGCTTCCAGCTCCCACGTGTGGCCCCGGCATCCCCGCGTCCCCGTCCTGGGGCAGCCTCGCCGGCTTTTAGTCTGAGGCGCCGCCACCTCGGGTCGGCGGTCTCGGAGTGCGGGGGGGGGGGGGGCGGAGAGAAGATCGCTCCATTCTACCCCCGGCGCCGGCTCGCGGCCCCGCCCCTGCGGTGCGCTTTACCTGCCTCTCCCGCCAGGTTCCGAGGGGCGCGGCGCTGCGCTGCTCGGGGCCCCGCCGTGAGCCAGGGGTGCGCCCGCCTCTCGCTGCAGGGAACCCGCGCCCCCGAGACTCTGTGCCTGGACCGCACTGGGCTCGCCTTTCCCTTCCCTAGGGCGTCCGCTCCCCCGCCCCGCCCGGCCCCCAGCACACCCCCTTCTCCCCCAGGCTGGCTTCGGGCGCCTCCGCCCAGCCGCGCGCGCGGCCTCACCCCACTGTGGGCTCGCTCCTTCCGTCCCCTGCTGCGCCTGCTTCCTGGACCCGAGACTGAAAGCCTTTCTCCCTCTCCCTTCTCTTCGCTTGCTCAGCCTGAGACCAGTCTCCAGAAAGCAAGGCTGAGAGTTAGGTGCTGGTGAAGTCAAGGCTTTGCTCTGAAAGGCTGCGTGGTGGTGGACAAGTCACTGCTTCTCGTGGAGCCTCGACTTCCTTGCTACAGGGCATTGGTTTGGGTCAAATGAGATCTTAGAGCACAAAACATCAAAGCCGGATGGTCACTGGATGAATCATCTGATTCTAGCACAGAGGCCCAGTTGGGGGGAAAGGACTTGCCTAGACCCACCAAGAAAGGTAGCGGCGAAGCTTGGACTCAGAATCCACTACACCACTCTCCTTCACCCTAGCCGGTGTCGCCTCCCTCCAAATCTCAATAGTCTTTCACATGCTCAGACGACTGGTACCAGCACACATCCAGAAAAGAGAAACAGCCAGGGGCAGCTGGAAAATGAGGCTATAGTCAGGGGAGTGGACAGTGTCAGGGAAGGGCCCCTGAGGGGCTCTGTAGAGAGAGAGTCCTTATCAGATCCCTGGTTACCAATCTATGGCCTTGGGATGATTAATAATAAACAGGCCAGCTCTTGCTCCCTTACAAAGATCCATTCCAGGACATTTGAGACACATACCCTCAATCACAGAATTGCAAATTATATCTAAGAAGTGCTATCATTTTAAAAAGACCTGCCACATAGAGGGAATTTGTACAAAATCGCTAACCTTCATCAAAACACATTAGTTCCGTGTTATTTCTGCAGTTGCACATTTTGACCCAACTACTTTTTTTTTTTTTTTTCTTCAGTGTGCGTATCACCTCTCAGGGAAGTCATCCTAAGTCTGGACATGCAGTCTTAAATTTCATTCTAAGAGTCACATTGGAACTCATTTTAGTAAAGTAGACTTTTGGGTTAAACTCTGGAGGTTCCAATTCAGTAGAAATGTAGGTCAGAAATTAGCATGTTTTTTTCTTTTTTTAAAAAGATTTTCAAACAATTCTGATGCAAGTGGTTCTTGAGACCAGCCTTGAGGAGACAGCCTTGGCTCTGTTAGGGTTCTTTCTTACATCCTGTTCAGGGCCTTATTTACTCTATAGGACTATTATTACACTATCAAAAGTAACAATTTGCCCACCTTATCTACTAGATTGTGAATTCTTTGAAGTTAGGAATTATTTCTTGTTCTAATAAAATTTTAGAATCATAGTCTAAGAATCACACTACCTTCTAGAGTTCTAGAATCACTTAGTGGTAGAATTTGAGTTGGAAAGAGTTATCTAATCAAATTGCTTTCCCTAAGAATCCCCTATATTTCATTTTAAAATGAAATTGTTCAGCTTCTCTTGCACACTCTCATAAGAAACTAATTGCCTCTGAGGTAGCCAAGACTCTGATCGTTAGGCTTTCCTCACATTTTGACAAAAACTGCCTCCTATTGATTTTTAATCTTTGGTCTTTGTGGCCATTGGAGACATAAAGTATATGCCTAACCTTTGTTCCCTTTTTTAGTCCTTCTGAAACTTAAGGTTTATCCTCTCCTTTCCCTTCTCTGGAGTGAGACTGGGGCAGGAACCCTATTGGGGAAGGCAACTGGTCAAGAGGCCATTGGAAAGTGGACTGTACTGCCTCATTTTCCCATTCTGTGTCTTGCAGGCTTGCTATTAGGCTAAGATGACCCAATGTGTATAATCTGAGAACCTACCATGCATAACTCATGTGCTTCATAAATGGCAGCTTCTATTATTAATAGACAAGCAAAGGAAGGATGAAACAGAATTCCTATCCCAGGGAGACCACAGTCTGAGAAGAACCTTCAAGGAACTCTCTAATCCAGAGAAGTTTGGGACCAGGCCCTGACCTTGGGACAGGGTGTGCAGAGGAAAGCAGTGGGCTGACTGGAGGGGTTAGGGGAAGACTCACCTCCTTCAAGTCTTTGCTTAAGTACTGCCTTTTTGATGAGGCTTTCCCTGACCATCCTATTTACAAATTCCCATCCCTCCCTTTTCCTGTCTTCCCTAACTTCCTTCCCTGTCATGTTTTTCAGTAATATCTAATATCACCTGATACATTTAACTTATTTAAAAAAAAAATCTTTTGCTGTTGTTGGTCTTGCTGCATCTCTCAACTGAAGTTCACAGCTCCTGTCTGTCAGCCCAATCTCAGTGATCTCCTCAGGATTCCCTCCTTTCTCTCCCTTTAAGACCTGGGGCAATAATAATGCCCAAATGTTTCAAGCCCTAGGGTACTTCATGACCTCTTCTGGTTGCCATGGTCCCTGCCCACCCCTGAATAGAATCTCCTCAAACTACTGACAAGAAATGATCGTCTGCTTCCTGCTAGTCCTGCCTGATACAGAGACCCATTCTGCTATAACCATTTGCTCTTCCCTTGTCACAGAACTTACCATTCTGTGTTATAACTACCTACTCTATTTGTCAACTCCACACCTGGAACATAAGCTCCTTGAGGGCATTAAGCCAGCACTAAGCCTACACAGAGTAGCCCTTACTGAGAATTTGTTGAATGAATGAATATCATGAAAGGGAAGATCACTAGGAATTGTGTTATCAGGGAAAGCTTCCAAGAAGAGATAGACCTGATAAGCCTGGAAGGATAACGGGATGCTTTTTCAATCTCTAGACCAGACCTTTTCCTATATCTATCTACCTGACATCTCTGCTGAGATAACATATTGAGGAGGGAACTCGTGACTTCCTTCCCCCTTGGTTTTCTCTCTGTAAATGGAACCATCATCCATCCAGTTCTCTTGTTTTCTTCATAGAACTCAACCCAGTCTTCTGCCTATCTGTGTGCTACTGATTTGAGGTCTGCCTTTTTCATTAGACTGTAAGCACTAGGAGAATACATACCAGGTGTCTCTTTTTACCATAGAATACCCAGGATGTAACCCAATATTTATCTAGAAGGTTGGAAGGTTGGGTGAGATGGTGTCTGTGAACGGTCTTATAAGCTTGGGTCACCAGAGGGAAAATACAGCATGAATCACAGAGGAAGTTTAACGGTCACATCAGGTTGTTTTTTCCATTACTCATTAGTGGCCTGAGTCTGCACTTCTGTGATCTTGTCTCCTCTTGGCTTGTTAGTTGTGATCCTCAGGACACTTTGTCTTCTCATTCTGTGCTTCACCCTCTCCTGCCTCTACAGGAAGCTCAGAACATTGAAAAGAGCTCTGGAAGAGGTGGAGCAAGGGTGGGACGGTGTGATGTCAGAAGATTGAAGATCTAGGTGGTTCTTCTCCCCATCTTAGCCTCACACATGTTGTGTCTTAGAAGCAAGGAACTGGGTTTGAATCCTTGCCCTGCCACTTATTGTCTGTGAGAGCTTAACCTCTCTGAGTCTTAGTTTTCTTATCTGTGGAATGAGGATAAAAATATCTATATTTTATAGTAAGATATAAGTAAAGTGCTTCACCTGATATCTAGCACATAGCTAGTACTCTATAAAAAATAACTATTAATATGGGCATTTGTGTTCATGGTTGTGTAAATATGGATTTTTGAACCTTATGGTTTAAACAATAAGGGCTATGGGGATGCAGAAGAAAATAGGGTCAGCAAAGACTAGGGTTTGTGGAGGAGTTAGGTGTTATCAGTCAGGAACCTTAGTTGCAACAGACAGAAAACCCAACTCAAACTGACTTAAGTAGAAAAAGGAAATTATTGGCTCATGTAATTGCAAAATCTGGAGGCACTAGCTTCAGGCACAGCTGGATCCAGGAGCTCGATTATGTATTTGGGAAGCTCTTTCTTTGCATTTTCAGCCTCTGCTTTTCTCACTATTGCTCCATTCTCAGGCAGGATCCCACTTTGTGGGCACCTAGAGTTCTATGCATATACTTTATCCTATCAGCAAAACCACAATCATCCCAACGGAAGTCCTGAGTCAGATTCTTATTCTTCTGAAACAAATCCCAGTGCCCATCCCTGCACCAATCACAGAAGTTAGGGAAAGAAGCTGGCAGGAGCAACATCTCTATTCAAATCACATAAACTTGGGTAAGAGAAATGGGTGAAGGAGGTCAAAAGGTACAAACTTCCAGTTATAAAATAAATAAGTGATAAGATGTAGTGCACAGTTTGGTGACTACAGTTAATAATACTTTATCGCATATGTGAAAGTTGCTAAAAGATATCTTAAAAGTTCTTGTCACAAGAAAAAAAATTGTAACTGTGGTGGCAGATGTTAATTAGACTTACTGTGGTGATCATTTCACTATATATATGTATATATGTATATATATATATACACACACACATATATATAATCAAATCATTATTTTATATAGCTGAAATTAATAAATTAATATTAATGTTTTGTGTCAATCATAGCTCAATTAAAAAAAACATAAACTTAAAGCAGGTGGGATGGATTTTAATTTACTAAGGAAAATTTGGATGTTATTATCAGAGTAGAGTGAATAGCTATACAGGCTGAAACAACAAGTATCCTCTACAGGGGGCCTTGGAAAACAGCAAGTATTATTTGGGCAGACAGAGAGCAGGGAGGAAGGTACTCCAGAGATTCACTGCAGAGCAAATTGAGAAGAGGCAATAAGTATGCTGTGAGCACAGCTTACAACTTTGAGACAGAAGAAGCAGATAAGTTCTGTGGAGTCTTAGAGAGAAGACCTCTGACCACATGGACTTGGGGAGGGGTGAGTCACAAGACCCAGATCTCTGCTCACTGGGAGTGTGAAACAGGCTGCTTTTGGTGGGAATGAGCATCTCATCACTGGAGGTGTGCAAGCAGAGCTTCCTTGTCAAAATGGCTATCAGAGAAGGCTCCTAGATGAGTTCTGTGATCCCTTGCATTCCCCAAATCTGAAATTCTGTAGCCAGGAAATCAGCTCCTTCTCCCACTCTATCCTGATCCCCACCCCTTCTCTCTTTTCTAAACTCCTCTCTAAGCTGAATGTTACATACTTCCCATTAATTTGTTTATGGGGTATCTGAAACATTCTGGATTCTAATTCTGGCTGCTATAGCAAATGTGAGACCTTGGGGGAACCACTTATCCTCTCTAGGGCTGAGTCCTCCCCCCAGGCACAGGAGAAAGTTGTTGTCTGATCTCTGGAGCCCCTGCCAGCTCTGTCAAAGACTCCTGGGGAGGGACAGACGTGCCCAAATTCTCAGGCCAACCAGGTGTGTTGGCTCTGCAGCAACTTACAAGTACCTTCACACTGACTGTCTCATTTGATCCTTTCACTTAACTTGTGAAGAATGGGAGTGGGGTGTGTTTAATGCACAAGACTTTAGAGTCAGACCTGAGTTCATACCATGGGCCTACCTCAAACTACTGAACTTGGGCAAATCTTCACCCAAGCTGGTTTCTGAAAATATGGTCAGTAATTCAACCTTGTGGATTTTTTATTTGCTGTGAAGATTAAATAATATGTATAAAGTGCTTAGAATAGCCCTGGGCCCTCATGAGTTGGGCTGGAGAAGGATAAGTGTGGTGGAGTTGAGTTTGGCTGAATGAGAATAGCTCCTCACAGTCTCGGAGCATTTCACAGGGCATTGCACCCCAGTCTAGCCTTTGACTGCAGATTAGGGCCTTGTGTCAGTCAGGGTTCTGGCTGGAAAGAGATGGCACCTCGAAACTGGGTAGTTTGAAAAAAGTGTGAGGGAAGGTTTGGGAAACCAACAAAGAATAGTGAGGGTACACGTGGCTAGCAATGGTGGGGAGGGAAACTACTGCAAGGCTGAGAGGGCAAGCTGAGGAAGGGCCTCCTGGAAGCAGGAGAAGCATTGGGTTAGTCACAAGTCAAGGCTGCTCCCAGGGGACCTTAATCTCCCAGCACGCTCTGCTCGACATATGGAGGGACAGATCCCTCCCTTTACCTCTGCATTAAGTCCTCAGATAGAAGGTACTGGCATGTGGAAATAGGTCTATAGCACTGAAATGGCATAATATTGTGATTTATAATACGAAATATATATTTGTTCTTGTTCTGTTCCTGGCACAGAGCTCCTAAAAAACTTTGGAATTCCTTAAGCGACAAAGGTGTCTTCTATTATCTTAAAGGGGTGACTTTTGGAAAGCACCTAAGTTTTGGTTGTCGGAGAAGTCAACCATATGATTTGTTTCCAGGGAGGGTAGAGGGGCTGGAGGTTGAATCAGTCCCGAATGGCCAATGATTTAATCAGTCGTGCCTATGCTTGAAGCCTCATTAAAATCCCAAAAGGATGGTGTTTGGAGAACTTCTGGGTTGGTGAACATAAAGAGATTTGTGAAGAGTGGTGTGCTCAGAAAGAGCACAGAAGTTCTGTGCCCCTTTCAGCATACCTTGCCCAGTGCATCTCTTCCATCTGGCTGTTCCTGAGTTATGTCTTTTTATAATAAACTGTCAATCTAGTAAGTAAGTTGGTTTCCTGAGTTCTGTGAGCTGCACTAGCAAATTAATTGAACCAGAGTAGAGGGTCATGGGAAGCGCCAATTGATAGCCAGTTGGTCAGAAACACAGGTAACAACCTGGACTTGTGAGTGGTGTCAGAAGTCATGGCAGTCTTATAGAATAGAGCCCTTAACCTCTGTGATCTGACAATGTCTCCAGGTAGATAGTGTCAGCATTGAGTTAAGTTGTAGGACACCGGTGAGTGTCCACAGAAAATTGGAGAATTGTTTGGTGGTTTAGAAAAACTCACACAAATTGGAAATGGGGAGGACAGGGGGAGGATGTGAGGAGCCCCTGAAGCACCTGCTATAGTCTGGAGCAAGGCAAGCACTTGAGTTCCCTGAATAGCTTCACGCCTTTGAGAATCACATGCTTCTCCCTCTTCCTGGAACATGCTTTGTATTCTTGCCTGTCCTCAAATTCCTTATCCATTGAGATTGTGGATATCTGATCTCAGCCTGCCCATAATCCCTTCTTTTAGGAGCAGAACCTCTCTCTTCCCTTTGAGGGACCACCTCTCCCTCCATTGCTCTCAGCCCATGTAATATAGATATAGCTAAACCCTACCTGATGGTTCCAGGAGTACACAGTGATTGGCTCAGAGATCTTCCTGGGACTTAGGCTGACTGTATATGAAAGTAGGGGTGGCTAAAGCCATGGAATCTAAGCATGATACTACCAACAGCCATCTTGGGTACCACACAGGAGAGAGTGAAGCCAATTCTGAGGCAAGCAGAGCTTAGGATGAAGGGGAAAAAATCGTCTTGATGCCATTGTTTGAAGCCCTGAATCATTCTGTGCCTGGTGTCTATCCCCAGACTTTTTAGTTATGAGATCTAAAATATTCTCTTTTCATTTGAACTAGTTTGAGCTGGGTTTTCTCTTACTTACAATCCAGAATTCTAACAAATTCAAAGTCACCTTGAGCCTTTTCTGCCCTTCCTGTCTTAAAATTTATCACTTCTTCTTTCACGTTCCCACAGTACCCTGCAAACTTCTGTCATGGTACTCGTAACAGTTTATTACATATATTGTTTACAGGTGTGTCTCCTTTACCAATCTGTGAACCCTTTGAAGACAAGGGCCCAGCACAGGCTAATACAGCACACACTGGCCAGACTGCATGAGGCATATTGTTATCTTCAGTTCCCAGCAAGGTAGATTAAAGGGCACATTAGCCATTGGAGCCTTTTAAGATGATGGGGGTGTTGTGTTGTCTGGAAGCCACGTTCTCTGAAGAACAGAAGAGGGATCAGGAAAGCTTAACTTGAAGAGACCACTACTGGGACAGAATTCATTTGCTGACTCAATAGAACATTTCTGGGCACCTCCTCTGTCCCAGGCCCTGGTCTGGGGCTGAGAGAGCCACACAGATGAGGGAGCTACAGTCCCTGTTTGGGAGCTCACAGTCTGGATAGGGTTAGACATGGAAACAAGTAACTACAATACAGTGTGGCCAGTGCCACATAAGGGGGATGTAGGGCATGGCCAGGAGAAGCCTCTCAAAGAAGGCCTAGAAGGAAGGCAGACTTATGACAATGTTGGGGGCAGGTTTCAGTTTAGGATAAGGCATAACTCTCTAACAATCAGAATTATGCAAGAATAGAAAGCTGCTTGCTCCTTATCTGGAGTTGTGTGAGCAGGGCTGAGCTGATCACTTCACAGACTGGACATTGCTATCTGTCAACAAAATTGCCAATGCGGAGACTGCAGGGAATTCCTCATAACATAGTTTTTAAACCACTGCTTCCTTTTAAGTGCTAAGTACTGGGATACGTAGACAAAGAAAATTCCCTGGCTGAGAAAAGCTCACAGGTTAGGTAAATTGAAACAGTATAACACTATGGCCTTATATCAGTGTCCCTTGAATTTGAATAATGTACAGACCTTTTTAAAGGAGAAAAATTATTGAGGTACACAGTGCTGACAATCTAAATGTTCAAATTTAAACACTGTAAACTCCGATGCAACTGTAAAATTATATCTTTTACAGAGATGATTTTTAATCATTACAAACTTTTATTGAATATGAACAAAAGTAAAAAACTAATAAAATGCTAATAGCAATATTAACTCTACTGGTCTTAATGGATTCTTTTGCACTCAGCCTGCCAATTCCATAGAAGTATTCCAGCTAGTTAAATGGAGAAGGAATGAATGGAGAAGGAATGATAGGATCGGAGTATGACATTTTGCAAATTTCTAATAAAATAATGGATCTGGGGAATGGTCATCACAAAAAAAAAAGAGGAAAACAAAGCTATTACATTCCTCTTGATGTAGGAACATACTATCACTGATGATGTAGACTTACCAAAAAAAACATACCTGAATTAGAGTAAGAGTCAGAATCTACCTTTCAACCTTCAAGAAGTACATGAGAAAAAGACAAGGAAAAGATGGAGGGGGAACCTACAGATGAAAAGAGACTAAGGGACACTTATGAGACATATGAACCCAATGTAGTGTGTAGACCTTGTTTGTTTGGATCCTGATTTGAAAGCAACTGTAAAGAAAGAAAAAGAAAGAAAAAATTGGAGAAACCTGAATATTAACTGAATATTTTTTGATATGGAAAAAATATTTTTATGTGTGATAATCATATTATGGCTATGTTTTTTTTAAAGAAACCTTATCTTTTGGGAATACATACTGAAATATTTATGTATCAAACAACACAGTATCTGTGATTTGCTTGACAATAATTCAGAGAAGAGGCAGGAAATGGGTACCAATTGGTTTAGATAACTAAGATTGGCCATGAGTTGATGATTGTTTTAGCTGCATGATGGGTACATGGGAGTCCACTGTTGTATGATCAAAAGATTTTGTAATAAAAAAACTTTAAAAATGAAAAAAATCTGAGATGCTTAATAATAAAATTGAGTCATCTCCCTTGTAGATTGCTGATGGGAGTATAAGTTGGTATAACTTTTACAGAAAGCAATATGACAATATCTATTAATATAAAAATGCACATATCCTTTGACTCAGAAAATCACTTCTAGAAATACAACCACTGTACTATGTGTCACAACACACACACACACACACACACACACACACACTGATATATGAATTCTCATTGCAGTCTTGTTTGTAAAAGATTAGTAATGACTTAATGTCCTCAGTAGGGTATTAATGAAATGTTATGATAAATCTACTGAATGGAATACTCTGTAGTCATTTTTTTTTAAATGAGGATGTTCTTTGTATACTAATCTGAAGCAATCTCCGAAGTGCACTGCTGTGTTTATAGTATGCTACTACATGAAAAAGAATGTATGTAATCACGTATGCTTATATATGCATAAAATATCTTTGAAGTATATAAGAAAAGCATTTACCATCATCTAGGCCTCCAGCAAAGGGAACTGGGTTTACAGAGGAAAAGGATAAAAAGCAAGACGTACATTTCAATGCTACCATTTTGTATCCCCTTAATTTTATTCCATGTGCATTACCTATATATATATTTTTTAATCTAAATTTTAAAAGAAATAAAAACAAAATTAAGACTTTCAAAAATATAATTATAAAGACTATGTAGCAATGTGGGAAAACGTTTATAATATTATGTTTGGTTTTAAAGAATATACAAAATTTTATCCTCATAATAATTAAAAGTACACAAAATATGTCTGTTATGATCAAGTACTGGACACGAATGAAAGGAATGTGTTGTTAGGTGGGAGTGCAAGTTTTTTTTTAACTTATAAGTATTATAATATGATATGATAATATGTACAGTAAATTAGAATTCAAAAAGAAAATTAGCAAAAAGACATCAGACTGGGAGAAGATATTCACTAATGATACATCTGATCAGGGGTTAATGTCCAAAATTTATAAAGAACTTATACAACTCAACAATAAAAAAACAAACAATCCATTTAAAATAGGGACAGAAGACATCAACAGATACTTTTCCAAAGAGAAAATACAGATGACTAAGAGACATGAAAAGATGCTCAAGTCCGCTAATCATCAGTGAAATGTGGATTAAAACCACAATGAGATATCAACTCACACCTGTCAGAAAGGCTATCACCAATAAATCAAAAAACAGCAAGTGTTGGCGAGGATGTGGAGGAAAGGGAACCCTCATACATTGTTGGTGGAATTGCAAATTGGTACAGCCGCTATGGAAAACAGTATGAAGCATTGTCAAAAAATTAAAAATGGATATACCTTTTGACCCAGCAATTGCAGTGCTGGGCATTTATCTAAAGAAAAACAAAACAATAATTCGTAAAGGTGTATGCACTCCAATATTCATGGCAGCACAATTTACAATGGAAGCAACCTAAATGCCCATCAGCAGATGATTAGATAAAAAAATTAGGTTCATTTATACAATGGAATATTACTCAGCCATTAAAAAAATGAAATCCTACCATTTGCGATGACATAGATGGACCTAGAGGTTATTATGGTGAGTGAAATAAGTCAGACAGAGAAAGATAAATACCATATGATTTCACTTTTATGTGGAATCTAAGGAACAAAAAGAACAAACTAATAAAAAACTGACTCATAAATACAGTGGACAATTTAATGATGGACAGAGGGGAAGGGGGTTGGGTGGCTGGGAGAATGGGTTGAAGGATTAAAGTACAAATTAGTAGTTGATAATTGGGCAAGGGGATGGGGAGCACAGCAGAGGGAATGCAGTTAGCATTAATATGATGGCTAAGCGGAGGGTCAGGAAAGGGAGGGAACAATTGGGGGAATCGCTTTATGAACAATATAGATGTCTAACCAATGTACTGTATACTTGAAACTAATTTAAATAAATTTATTTAAAGAAAAAATAGATTTAGATTGCAAAAATCTGATTTCCATAGTGTTTTCACAAAGACATCTTTTCCAGGAAACGAGGTGCACCTGGCCACACTGCAAGAGCAGGCTTGCTAAAGGAATAAGGTGCTGGACCAATCACTGCAGTTGGTCACAGCCTCACATTCATCATTTGTTCACCAGATCCTGGACAATCTGTTTATTTATGGAGGAAATATTGCACAAACAAAAAGAGGATTTCTAGAGGCAGGAGAGCCGGGGTGTTAAATATCCTCCTTCCTATGTTCAACTTCCTTCCTTGAGGAAGGGCCCCCAGTGGGAAACCGGAGATGAGTCTGCCCAGGCAGGAAGGAGTGTCAGGAATCTGCAGCAGAGCCCTGACTCAATTCCACGGGCCCAGCAACAGCCAAACCCTGGCCTTCTGCTCAGCATCCTCCCCAGCTCTGCCTGCTCATGGTCTACCTGTTCTTGGAGGCATGTCTTCTTCAGAATGCCTGCCCCGCTCTCCCTTCAGAGGCAACTGTGGAAGGATGGAGAGACCCAGACTGGGAACCAGGGACTGACTCTGCCCCTATGTGCATGAGCTAATTAGCTTCCCTGAGCTCTGGTTTCCATATCCACAAAATAATCCTACCTATCTTGCTGTGCTGCTGGAGGAGTGAGTGAGATTGTCATGTTTTATCATTCTAGATCCCACCCTAATTCTACTACTTCTCAGTCTCCTTGGCCAGCTCTTCTTCCACCTGTGCCTCACATTTATCAGTCTTCTGCCTTCCTCTTCTCTCTCCGTAGGCTCCCAGACCTAAACCATCCTCATCACACAGATGCTCCAAATCCACATACCCAGTTGTAGTCAACCCTTTCTGTTTGCACCTCCCACAAGTGTGTTGAACTTACCTAAAATTGAACTCATAGTTTTCCTTTCTAAACTTGGCCTTCATCCAGTGTTCTGCATCTCAGCAGTACTAGCACCCACCCAACTGCTCAAGCCAGAAACCTGGGCATAGTCCTTACCTCTACTCCAACATTCAATAACAGCCGTCTTCTACCATGTGGCCTGGGAAACAGAGAAAGCTGGGTGGAAGGCAGATAGAATGAAGCAAACACCAAGAAGCCTGGAAGAGAATAGGAGGAAAACTATCTGGGTTCCTAAAGGGCTACATGCTCTGGTTCTGTTCTTGAGCCAAGCTGCAGCCCCACCCTTCGATTTTATGAGACCACCCAGTGCATTTTCCAACTATCCTCTGTTTTTTGTTGGTTTGCTTGTTTTTGCTTTAGTTAGTTTGAGTTGGATTTCTATACTTGGAAACACAAGAGTCCTAATTAATATAAACACTGTCAGTCAGTGTAGGTTAGGTTATGCCGTGGTATTAAACAACCCCCACATTTTGGTTGTCTTTAACTCTACCACATGTCCATCAGCAGCAGGGGGCTCTCCTCATTGCAGTCCCTCAGGAAGCAGCCACCATCTTGAATGCTACTTTTCACTGTTTCAGAGGGAAAAAGAAATTTTAAGGGGTCTGACAGTGTTCCAGCTCAGAAGTGACATGTCACCTTCATTTGTAACTCACTGACCAAGACGTTACCTGGCCCCACCCAACCCACAAAGGGGCCACTAAGTACAATCCCCCCGTGTGCCTGAAATATTGGGTGAATTACATTAATAACCACCAGACATTTCCTGCTGCCTATTCTGTGCCAAGCTCTAAGCTTAATGAAACTGAGGCTCAGGAAGTTCAGCTAACTCAGCAACTACACCATACACAATGGCCCAGAAGGATGGGAGAGGCTGCCGAATTAAAGAATGATTTAAGAGGGTTAACACAGTATCTGGTACCGTTGGGTAAATGTTTGGTTCTCTCCCAGTCACTGGAGGCATTGAAGACAGGCTGTATGTTCACTTATTAGGGTTGCTAGAGAGGGTAGCCGAGTACCAGGTGGGTAGCAACACTGTGCACAGTCTTTCAGCCATGAGAATCCTACTTTTCCTGGAATAATTATTTCTATTTTTGGCAATAATCCCGATAAGTAGGTAATGATCAACTACTCCCCACCTCCACACTCCTACAACAGCACTGATGGGAAACTAAGGCCTAGAAAAGACATAGGTAACTTATGGGTGAACAAATCACCAATCAATTAATCCTGATAGAATGTCTATGAAATGTAAAGCATATTGTCCTGAGCTCTTAAGTTGACATTTACAGTAGGAAGAGAGCATGAGAAAGAGGCTTATATCTGGGACTTATTTCTGGCTTTCTCATTTACTGTGTGGCCTTGGGCAAGTTTCTTCCAAAATCTTGGATTCATATTTATACAATGAGGGGACAGGAATATATCTCTAAAGTCCTTTTCAGCTTAAATAACTGATATAAATTATCTGCAGTCAATAATAAGACCTCAGATGTGGGAGGATTCACCTTTCTCCTTAGGAGTCAGTGAGGCTAAGAACCCTGGGAGCTCAAAAAGGACTTTAGATATTCAAAAACTGTACTTTCTAATATGGTAGTCACTAACCAGATATGGCTACTGAACATTGGAAGTGTGGTACATAATGAGGTGTGTTTTAACTGTAAAACACATACTGAATATCTGGATTTAGTTAAGAAAAAAGGAATAAAATATTTTTATACTGACAATATTTTGAGTCTGTTGGGTTAATTAAAATGTTACTAAATGTTGTATGTTTCTTTTTACTTTCTTAATGTGGCTAGTAGAAAATGTATAATTGTAATGTGGCTCACTATTGGACAGTGCCTGAGTAAGGAGAAAACTGAAGTCCAAAGAGGGTAAATGACGTGCCCAGAGCCTAGACTGGAACCAAGGTGACTTGACTTCTCATTCAAGGTTCTAACTGCCTGTGGTAGCCAGTCTCCAAAATGGTTGCTAATGATCATCTCCCATCACCCTTGAGTAATCCCTTCCGTACCAAGTAGGGCTCACCTATTATGAGACTGCAGAATTGTGTGTGTGTGATTTGCAATTCTGGTTCATAAAAGACATCATGGCCTCCACCTTGTCTCTTTCTGGCATCACTTGCTCTGAGGGAAGCCAGCTGTTGGCTCATAAGACCATTCAAGTAGCCCTACAGAGTGGCCCATATGATGAACAACTGAACTCTCCTGTTACCAACCAGCAGCAACCAAACATGTGAGTGAAGCCACCCTGGAAGCTGATCCTTCAGCCACAGTCAGGCCTTCAGATGACATCTACCCTTGCTGACATTTTGACTGAACCATATAAGAGACCTTGATCCAGAACCACCCAAGCTTATCCCAAATGGCTGATCCACAGTATATAATAAATGTTTATTATTTTAAATTGTTTTGAAGTGATTTGTTATGCAGCAATAGATAACTAATACACAGCGTGGTAGACTTAGAGATCTCATATAAAACTCACTTCTATCTTTGGTATTTGTACATTGTGAGATATTATTCTTGTCTTCCCCCAAGCCTCTGGTCTAGTTCAGGCTACCTAACTAAACACAGCTATTAGGCTTGGGGAATCCAACTCAGGAAGACAGGATCCAATTTTATTCTTTAAAGAGGCTTTTCATGTTTCCCTTTATTGCAGAAAAGTGCCACATCACATTACCTTCACCTGGGTCATTCAGAGACATGATTCCTACAAAATCAAAGGAACTGGAGCCCAGAATCGCCCAATTTAAATAGAGTACCGAGGAAGTAATACATAATTGAGAAATGACCGTCTATGACATCTGAGTTTCTCCAAGTTTAGAAAATGCTATTAACAATGCTCATGCCTTATATTTGTATAGCATGTTTTACTTTCACATCTACAATATCTGAACCAGGTGGGAAAGATATAAACAAGCCAGGCTATATATGGAAACGGCGGCTAAGAGCTCTTGATTTTCGCATAGTCCCACTGTGAGTAAATGTCAAGGCCAAACCTCAAATCTGGGTTTCAGTGCCTCCAAGTCAGCCTTGGTACTTTCCAAGGTAAGATTTCTTGGCTGTGATAACATGAACGCCCTTCAGTGCGGACTGTCCTCTGGGATCAAGGTGCACTTGTAGGTGTCCTTAAAGGCCTCAAGGAAAGATGGTATTACTTCATCCACAGTGACATGCCTTTGGAGCTCCTCACTCAGAGAAGTGACGCCTGTCCCAACCAGCCCGCAGGGCACAATGTGTTCAAACCACGTGAGGTCTGTCGAACAGTTCAGAGCCTGGCCGTGGGACGTGATGTGCCTTCCACAGCGGACTCCTGCAAGACAAGCCAAACGGTCTTAGAACGGATACCCTCCCTCCCCCAGGCTCCAGGGTCTTCCCCCTCAGCGTGCGGAGGGGACTGGACTAAATCGCTGATTTTCCAACTTAGTTTCTGGAGCAGCACCCCCGCCCCCAAAGGGGTTGTGCTCGGATCAGAGAGGGGGACAGTCGAGTGTGGGGTGTGGTATGGGGCTCCGCAGCAGCTGCCCTTAGGGAGAGTCCAGCAAACACCCGTAACACAGACTCTGTGGCTTAAAAAACAAACCAAACAGAGAAGGTGTGATGACTGCCCGGGACCCCTGAGTGCCCTGACACTGGGAAGCAAGGGACCTGGTAATTCGCTTCTTGTGTCTCTGCACCTGGAAAGGTGCGCAGGATGACCTCGGGGGGCCCTCCTGGCTCTCAGTACACTACTACATCGGTGAAGAGGCTGAGACGCGCAGGCGCGGCGGGCAGTCCCGGTTCCCGGCCGCGCCCCGCGACGCCCGCCCGCCCGCGTCTCTCCAGTCCCCGCCCGCTCCGCCCAGCCCGCCCGGCCCGGCCCGCTCACCGATGGCGCAGACCTTGCGCTCGCCCAGCCACACGCCGGTGTGCGGCGGCGGCCGCGCGCGCGCGCCCGGCAGGCCGAGCCGCGCGCACAGGCGCACGGCGCACGCCTCCAGCGCCGCCACGTGGGCGCGCAGGCGCAGGCCCAGGCGCCGCAGGTCGAGCACCGGGTGGCACAGCAGCTGGCCCGGCCCGTGGAAGGTGGCCAGGCCGCCGCGGCCCGTGGCGCGCACCTCGGCGCCCAAGGCGCGCAGCCGCGTCGCGTCCTCGGCCGTGAGGCCGCCGCGCAGCCCGGCCGTGAACACGGGCCCTGCGGGCTCGCAGAGCAGGAGCGCGCCCGCCTCCGGCCCCGCCGCGGCCTGCAGCCGCCGCAGCCAGCCGTCCTGCCGCGCCAGCAGCTCGGCGTACGGCGCCCGGCCCAGCCGCACCAGCCGCACGGCGGCCGCCCGCATGCCGCCCGCCCCGCTGCCCGCCCCGCGCCTGAGCCCGCCCCGCTGCCCGCCCCGCACCCGGCCCGAGGGGCCCCGCGCCTGCGCCCGGCGCGCGCCCGGGGGGCGGGGCTCGGGCCCGAGAGGCTGCTGCTCCCGAGCCCCGGGGTCTCCGTGTCCGTTCCTTTCCGCCCCCGGCATTTCGGGGCTGCTTGGACCCTGCGCGCTTGATACAGCGGTGCAGTGTGGGGGGGAAACGTGTCTGTCCCGGGAGGCGCACGTTGTCATAAGCGTTACAGAAACGGGGCGATTTCAAGGGCTGCTACCTGCCAGGGCGAGTAACATGGAACGGTCTCGTGAGATCAGCAAGGAAGCGCCCTGAGGAGGAGCTGACGTGCGGAAGGTTTATTAGGGGGGGAGGGTGAGGATGCGCTTTCGAGACAACACCTGTAGGTAAGCGTGGGGGAAGCAGCGTGAGGCCGAGCAGGGGGCTGAACCACCAGCAGAGGCCCGTGGCCATCCCGGAGAATGCGCTGTGCCTGGGGTGACCCTTCGGAGTCGTTCCGAAGTAAAGAAGAAGGCCGTCCAGTTAGATTCTCGTGCTGACCACCGAGAGAGGCTGTCTCTGGCATGGCGCTGTGATTGGTGGAGGGCAATTCCCAGAGAGAAGTGATGAGCCATGAGCAATGGACTCCCAGAAGTGGGCGAAATGCCTGGCTCGGTCCGGAGGGTGGATCTGGATCTCACTATTCATAATGTTCATTGGCTGGGTGAAGGGGATACACAGGCTTTCCCACCCCAGTAATCATAATAGCATACAGAACCCAGCTTTTATGCCCTCAGTCTGTCTTCTGAATCTGCCTTCTAAATTGTAGCCAAGGATCGTTCGACTGAAAAAAGAATGAAAAGAAAGAAAAGTGTAGAGAATAATGTAACAAGTTATTGTTTACCCACCATCCAGCCTTGTCAAGTTTTAATATTTTATTATTTTTGCTCAAGTCTTTTAATTTTAGAAACTAATAACATTAATCATGCCCGTAGGTAGCTGAAAGACATTTCAAAAATACATACACAAAAATCCTAAGCAAATATCAAATCGAATCCAGCAATGTATAAAAGGATTAATACATCATGATGTAGTGTTTATCCCAGAATGCAAGGTCGGCTTAACATTTGAAAACCAAAGAATAGAGTTTATCATAAGAGAGAAAAACCATATGATTATTTTTCATAGATGCAGAAAAAGCAATTGCCAAAAATCAGCACCTACTGGGACTGAAACTCTCAGCAAACTAAGAAGAGAAATCCCCAATCTGATGAAAGGTATTGTGTCATTCAGGGTTCAGATGAAAGAGAAACCACACAGGTGATATTTTAATTAAATTTTTTATTTTGAGAAAATTGTAGACTCAGATTGCAATTACAAGGAATAATACTGAGTGAGCTTGTGTACCCTTTCTCCAGATTCCCCCAGTGGTGACGTCTTGCAGCTTCCACATAGAATATTGATGGTTTTCCAGTCAAGACACAGAGAACATTTACACCACCATAAGCATCCTCATCTTGCTTTTTTACATCTACACTACTACTTAACTCCTGGCAAACGCTAATCTGTGTTATATAAATGTTACAAAACTTTTGGAATTGGAATTTTTTTACTCAGCATAATTTTCTGGAGATTTATCCATGTTGTCACTTGTATCAGTAGTTCATTCTTTTTATTGATGAGTAGTATTCCACGGTATGGATGTACTATGATTTGATTAACCATTCACCCATTGACGAATCATTAGGTTATTTCCAGTTTTCAGATATCCTGAATAAAGCTGCAACAAACATTAATGTACAGGTAATTAAACTTACATTAATGTAAGTTTCATTTCTCTGGAATAAATGCCCAGGGGTGCAATTGCTGGGTTATAGGGTAGCTGCATGTTTAGTTTTTCAAGAAACTGCCAAATTGGTCTTCAGAATAACTGTACCATTTTACATTCTCACTAGCCATATGTACATATATGCAGTTTATCAGCATTCTCGCCAGAATTTGGCACATTGGTCACTATTTTTTATTTTACACATTCTGATAGATACATAGTGGTATTTCATTGTGATTTTAATTTGTATTTTCCTAATGGCTAATGATGTTGAACATCTTTTTATGTGCCTTTTTTTCCATCTGTATATCCTCTTCCGTGAAATGTCTGTTTATGTCTTTTGCCCATTTTCTAATTGTTTGTGTTTTTTTACTGTTGAATTTTGAATGTTATATTCTAAACACTGGTCCTTGGTCAGATATGTAGTTTGTTAAACAGTTTCTTCTACTCTGTGGCTTGTATTTCATCCTTTTAACAGGTTCTCTTACAGAGCAAAAGTTTATAATTGTGATAAAATTCAATTTATGCAGTTTTCCTCTTAGGGATCATGCTTTTGGTCTATGAAGTTTTTGCCTAGACCTAGATCTTAAAGACTTTCTCTTGTATTTTCCCCCAAGTTTTGAAACTTGGATCTTTTTCTTCTCCTATGGATGTCCCATTGCTCCACCACCATTTGTTCAAAAGACTGTGTTTCTTCCATTTAATTGCTTTTACACCTTTGTCAGAAACCAGTTAGGCATATTTGTATGGGCCACTTTCATGGTTCTCTTCCATTGACCTATGTGTCTTTCTCTCCACCAATACCACATACTCTTGATAGCTGTAACTATATAATAAGTCTTAAAATCAGGTAGTCTGTTTCCTTCCACTTTATTCTTCAATTTTTCCAAAATTGTTTGTTATTCTAAATTGTTTTATTTGCCTTTCGAATAAATTTTAGACAAAATTTTGTCTATATCTAAAAATTATGGGATTTTGATAGGAATTGAATTAAACCTGTATATCAGTTTGGGGGGAATATTTGACATATTTGCCACATTGGCTATTCCAGTCCCCATATGGTATATCTCACCATTTATTTAGACCTTCTTTGACCTCCTTCATCAGTGTTTTGAAGTTTTCAGCATACAAACCTAAATATATTTTGTTACACTTATATGTAAGTATTTTTGGGAGATTCTAAATGGTATTTTTAATTTCTGTATCCATGTGTTCATTGAAAATATATAGAAATGCAACTGATATTTGGATGTTTATCTTGCATCCTGCAATATACCCTGCTAAACTCACTTATTAGTCCTAGGAGTGTTTTTGCAGTGGTAGTCGCTGTCACAATTAAATTGAATAACTAATGAAATTGGTATGAATTTACATTGGTAGGCACTTATTTGGTTTAGATTCTATAGCTTGCTTTTTGTGTTTTAGATTATGTAAAAAAAATGGGAAGGGGAGGGTGTTCTTAAATGTTTTTTAGGCCTGTGAATAGCTTTTCAGCTCCATGTACTGAGCCTGTGGTGCCTAATGGATGATGAGGCCACTAACAGAGAGGGAACCCAGTGGGTGTGTAATCTCTTGGCCCCACACCTAGACAAGTGAGCCACTCAAAGGGTGCGTGGCCAGACTCAGTATGATATTTGTAAGGAGTGCACATACTCAAACATAAATATCTACTAATCCCTATGTGGTTGGGGAATAGTCTGTGGGAGTGGGGGAGGATGATGCAGGAATGCAGGGAGAGAACATGGAATAGCAGCCAGAATGAAGCTCAAAGCCAAGAAATTGTGAAGGGAGACAAAATTACATGGACACATATACAATGGTAGGTTTCAGAGCAGATTATGAAAGTCATTGTGAGTCATCAATGGCAGTGCTGATGTTTAAAAATAGACACAGCATTTAGATAGTTCCAGGCCCTAAGGATAAAACAGAGGTTGGATTACATAAGGCCCTGTCCCAGGGTACCTACAGTCTAGAAATAAATATGTATGAAATGGGGAAATTAACTCAACTAACTTGGTTCCTATAGCACACAAACTCAGTGCTCTAACCTGAGATATGTCCTAATGTGAATTGGAAGGAACCTGAGGCTGGGAATTTAGGGATCTGGATTCAAGTTCGGTGTTAATCACTACATATTTGAGAATGTGAGCTCCTTTGGGGTATGTAATGCATCATTTGATCCCTGGATCTCCATTTAGCCTAGTGCCTGGTACACAGTAAGTTCTTGGTAAATATTTGCAGAGTGAACAAATGATTTGTTGAATAAATAACTAGTTCTGTGTTCTTGAACCTTTTTCCAGGGGTCTTGACTATAAAAGGAAACAGTGAGTCAAGGTGGCCTTCAGGTACTCAGTGACCCCAAATTTTCAGGACATGAGGACTGATATTTGGCTACACACCCTAAAAAGTGTGTACCCCAAAGCTTGCTGGCTTGCTGAATCAAATCTAAACTCAACCCACAAGACTAAGCTCAAAGATTGCCTCCTTTACAATGCATCTTTTACCTCTTCCCTCAATAAATCACCTATACACCTGCTAATACATAATTTTCCAGGGTTATTGTGTGTTGGGTTGATCACCCTCCTACCCACACTTGACCTGTGACCTGAGAATACAGAGTAAAGCCAACACATGTATGGTACTTACCATGTGCTGGACACTCTAAAACTTTTTAAATTATCCATTTATTTAAGATCTTAACAACCCATTAAATAGGTATTATATTTTCTTTATTTCACAGATGAAGAAACTGAGGCACAGAGTAACTTGCTTTCCATTAGACTGCTGGTAAGTGGCAGGAACAGAATTCAAACATGGGAAATCAGGCTTCAGAGTCATTGCCCTTAACCAGGACTGTCATATTCCTCTCTAAATACCCTAGCACACATCTTATAGTTTGGCACATAGTAGGTGCTCAGTAAAAATGTTTGCTGAATAAATAAGCAACATCAGTAAAATTGGAAGCTGTATATTAGAAGAGCAGGTGGTTCCCGTAAGTACCCATCTGACTACTGAGCTGCAACCTTTTGCCAATATATGTGCAGCCAGCTAGCCAACTGTCCGTCCGTCCGTCCATCCATCCATCCATCCACCCACCCACCTACCCATCCATCCATCTATTCAATGAATAGTTACTGTCCTACTCCACCCCACAGTGTGTGCCAGCGATGCAAAAATTAATTGGCATAGAAGTAGAGGCAGACATGTCCGCCAACAATGGCAGTATAACATGACGTGAGCTACATAATAGAAAGAGCCACTAACTCTGCCAAGGCATACACTGATTCAAAATAGTTTATTTAATTTTGGACCTTATTGTCAATCAAAATTATTTGAAACTCTTGATTATAACAACATAATTAATGCTTTTGTTCAGAGTAAGTAAACACTGTGCTCACCTCTTTTTATGACCATTTCAAAATTACAATGAAACTACAGAAGAAGCATCATTGAGAAGTGCTTGAAGTCTAGCTAACAGAAGTCCTATAACTAAGGAAGAATGCAGAAGAAGCCATGTCAAGACTGGTAGGAGGAGTGGAAACTCTGAACAGCTGGTCCCAAGGCCATGTGTGACAGTTAAAAATCGGGAGGGATATCTCAGCTATGGAGGTCTCCCCTGAGGAGGGAGGCATCCCAGTCCCACACCAGGCTCTCCAGCCCAGAGTTTCAGGGCCAGGAAGAGAAGTCCCCACAACTTCTGGCTATGAAAACAAGTAGAGATGGTGGATGAGTGAGACAGAGAGTTTCTAGGATCCCGGGTGTTCTTCATAAAGCACCCACGCACAGATGTACTCGCTGATGGACTTACTCACCCCAAGCTCCAGTGCTTGGGCAGCAGCTTGAAAGGTACCAGGGACATGCAAGGAGAGAACTAAATTGCCTGGTTTCAAGTCAAGGGCTAGAGAGGCAGCTTTCTCCCAGACAAAAGTGCTGATAGAAGCTGTTCCTTTGTTGAGCCCTCCCCACACCCAGATTACATGTACAAACAGGCACCATTTATGAGTCTTCATCAACCTGGCTAGCACTGTTTGCCCCACTCTGGTGAGTCCCTGAGACCCTGCCCCACCCAACTGTGTGTGCACCCAAGCCACTTTGAGTGGCTTTTTCATACAAATGACCTGTCTTGGCTCATGCTGCAGACTTTCCTAAAATCTCTCAAAGGTTTACAATCCACAAACAAGCAACATCTGATCTCAGTGTGCCCTGTACCTCTTGCTAAGCATCCCCAAGCCTGGAACTAGTGGCAGCCAGCCTCAGTTTGCAGCTTAGCCTCTTTCAGGCACCTCCAAGTCCAGCACAAGTGGTAACCTTCTGTGGATCACTTTGTAGTTCATACCAAGTGTCCCCAGGTGAGGCACAGGCAGTATTACATACAAGGGGGCTCCTGTAAGACTATTAGCTGATTTTTCACCAGAGACTTTGCAGGCCTGAAAGGATTGGCCCAAAATATTCAAAGAGATGAAAAGCAAGGAACTACAACCAAGATTACTCTCCCCAGCAAAGCTATCATTTAGAATTGAAGGACAAATAAAGGTCTTACCAGATAAGGAAAAGTTAAAGGAGTTAATCACTGCCAAACCAGGATTATAAGAAATGTTAAAGAATTCTTGAAGAAGAAAATTTAAAAATATGAACAATAAAATGGCAATAACTACATTTCTAAATGTAAAGGGATTAAATGTTTCAATGAAAAAAGGCAGGATGGCTGGATGGATAAGAAAACAAGACCCTTATATACGATGCTTATAAGAAACACTTCAGATTAAAAGACACGTACAGACTGAAAGTAAAGGAATGAAAAACAATATTTCACGAAAATGGAAATGAGAAACAAAGCTGGGATAGCAGTACTTAAACCAGAGAAAATAGACTTTAAAACAAAGTCTATGACAGGAGACAAAGAAGGACCCAGTGATACCACTTCTGGGTATTTATATAAAGAAACCCAAAACACGACTTCAAAGGCACATGGACATTCATATGTTCATTGCAGCATTATTTACAATAGCTAAGATATGGAGGCAACTTGAGTGTCTATCAATGGTTGAATGGATAAAGAAGAGCTGGTGCATATATATAATGGAATATTATTCAGCCATAAAAAAGAATAAAATCTCACCATCTGCAACAATACATATGGACCTAGAAGGTATTGTGCTGAGTGGAATAAGTCAGACAAAGACAAATGTCATATGGTCTTACTTATATGTTGAATCCAGAGAACAGGTTAAATGAACCAACAAAATAAAAACAAGCTCATAGATACAGAGAGCATTTTGATGGTTATTCAGTTGAAGGGGGATTGGGGGAATGAGTTGAGGAGGGAGGGGATTAAGAGGTACAAATTGGTAGTTACAAAATTGTCATTGGGGTGTAAACATAGGGAATTTAACATAGGAATAACATTGTAATAACTATGTATGGTGTCAGGTGGGTATGAATTTATCAGGGGTGGTCATTTCATAAGTTACATAAATGTCTAATAACTATGTTTTACACCTGAAACTAATATTATATTGTATGTCAACTATAATTGAAACATAAAACATTATTTAAAAAACAACATAATTAGTGATTTTGCTGAAATGAAGGTAAGAAAAAATTTTTATGAAATACAAAATCAATTATGAATCATGTATTTTTACTCATATATTACTATCTATCAATAGAATGGCATTCAATACAGTCATCTTTGATATTTTGCCTACTTTCAGTCATACAAAAATCATAGCTTTTGAGCAAAAGAAGCCATGCACAAAAGAGTGCTTACTACATAATTTCATTTATATAAAGTCCTGGAACAAGTATAACTAATCTATAATAATAGAAATTAGATGGGTGGTTGCCTGGGGCAGAGGGGAGGGGAAATTGACTGCAAATAACATAAGAAAGCTTTCTTAGGTAATGAAAATATTCCCTATCTCTAGTTGATTGGTGTATGGTTACACAGTGTATATATACATTTGTAGAAACTCAAACAGTGCACTTAAAATGTGTGCATTTTATTGTTTGTAAAATATACCCCAATAAACTTAAGAAGACTATCTTTTAATAAATAAATAACTTTTAATTTGATGTATAACTTTTAAACATTTAGACTTACGGTATGTGAGCCCCATTGTATTTTTCCTTGGGCTTCAGGGATGATGCTACAGTTTCTGGGAAGAGTACCTGGGCAGATGGGGGTGCCATTACTGAGATCAGGAAAGCATGGGAGGGTTGGGTTTCGTAGCGGCAGGGCTGAAATGCAGCTGGTGAGGTTCAGGACTGCAGTGCTGTGGTACTGATTGTGCCCGTTGGGAAACTGCTGCTGCTCTGAGCCCCCTTGCTATCCCAGCTTCCTAAACTTTTCTCCTACTCTTCAGCAACTAAATAATTAACACCTGGCACAGCAATGGGCCTTCAGGATGTTGATTCCAAACCCTGAGAACCTGTTTGTGCCTGTGCCTTTTTAATATCACTGTTGGTGGGATGGGCAAGAGAGCATATAAATTAGGGTTCACTATGGGAAATAGGAAGTTAGAGATGATTATAAGGCATGCAAGTGGAAATGTCTACACAATAGTATATATATAGATAGAAGCTGAGAGGGAGATCTGGACTAGAGATGGAGATTGTTGGCTCCCATTGTCAAAAGAATCCAATCCAAACTTTTTAGGTTGGCAGTGCAGGTCTTTATTATCCAGCCTTCACCTATCTTTTCATCTCCTGCCACCTCCCTTCCAGGACCCCTGCCATCTTGCTGCTTCCTGATTACTCTGTGTTGTAGAATATGCTATTCTCTCTGCCTGGAATGCCCTACTATGTCTTTTCCACCATCCTCCTCATCTTTCAGGCCTCAGCTCCTTCATCTCATCTTCCCAAGGCCTCCTGCCTCATGCTCAGCCCTCCGTGGCCCTACACATAGAGAGCAGCCTGCCTTATAAACCTCTGTTCGGATCCCTGCCTCCCACTCTGGGCTAACAGCTCCTGTACATCAGAATGGGGTCTGGTAGCTCTCTGGGCTCATCAGATGCCCTGATACAGAGCAATTTTCCAGTAAATATTGAAGGAATGGATGGTAAAACAGTCTTGACGGCATTAACCACAGCCCCATCCTCACTTCATAGCCTCTGTGCATGCAGAGTCACACATTTAAACAAACTAACATTGGTCTTCTTGAAAGAATAGGCTCTTTAAAGGCAAAGACCACTCCTTACTCATCATTTTCACTGTCTTACAGCCTGAGACAGAGCACACAAATGGAAATAATGAAGGAGCCTGGTCAGATAGAATTGAATCTCGGCCTAGACTCTGTTGAGCTGAGTGACCTTGGGGAAGTTACTTAACCTCTGAGCCTCAGATTTCTCAGGTTTAAGAATGGAGATAACAGTACCTACCTCAAAAGGTGGATGTGAGGACTGAATGAAATAATGTATATAAAAGTGTACAGTGGTTACAAGGGGCTGAGGGCAGGGAACCAGGAGTTATTAATGGATACAGAGGTTCACTTTGGGATAATGAAAGAGTTTTGGAGATGAATAGTGGTGATGGTTCTGTACCAATTTATGTGTACTTAATGCCACTGAACTGTACACTTAAAATGGGTTAAATGGTAAATTTTGTTATATATATTTTATTACAATAAACATACTAAATAAATGATAAATATCCTAAGTAAAATAAGCCAGACCCTGTCCCCCTCTCACAAAAAAAAGCCTGGGTCCCTGTACACAGTGGATGATTCATGTGTCTGAGTGTCCTTCCTTCTTCCTTTTGGATTTCTCTTTATCTAGGTTCCAGGGACTTGACCAGGAGGCAGAATGGGTGTCGAGAGAGGAAGTGATTAAATGTTGAACGAGGATCTGGCGGTTGTGAGGTCAAAGCCAGGATGGCCCGCTGGGAAGGCCAGGCGTGAGGAGGTAGGCTGCCTCCCTGCCTGGAAGGAAGAAGGATGTCCGGGGTTTAGGGATGACACCAGTGGTTTTGGCCATGGGAAAGAAGTGAGATATCTTAAACAAGGAGGAAAGGCGGTTGGGAATTGCAGGATGTCCATATCGGCCTGTGTTACAAAAATAAATGTTTCTGGAAGTAAATACATACGTAAATAAATAAGTACGGATTTATTTTAAAGCCCCCAAATCCATGTGCTTGGTCCACGTTACCAAGGACGAGGGAAGCATAATAAGCTGAAAAGGGAAACAAAGAGATTTTAGATTCTGGCGGCTGTGGGGAAATTACAAATAAGTTTTGACGCTATATTTGTTTCTTTTTCATTATGAAAAATACCTTGCCTGACATGGGCACTGTGCCACCATTGGGAGAACCGTGAGAATTCAGTTCATTCCCAAAACATTGCCACGGGGAGGTGAGTTCACAAGAGAACATTGCTTTCTCCCAAGGCAGCCCTCACCAAAAGTAAATAAAAGAATAAATGATAAATAAGTAATCTCCTGAAAAAAAAAAAAAGACATGAAATGAGAATTAGAACACATGGCCTTTGGTCTGGTGCTTTCACATTTTAGCTGGGTATCCTGGAGCAAGTCATTTTTCCTCTCTGCATGTTAGTTGTAGTCATCTCACAGGTGCTACTATCTCTAGCATTTTTAGTCTAGGATACACTTTTTTCAAGCCCTTGAAGAGAACAACAGTGAGAGTTTGAAAGAGGAAAAAAAATGCTGAGGTGGATGGTGGAGCAGAATCTCCCAGAGCTAGAAGAGAAGTTGCTTAGTTCATTCAGTTATTCATTTATTCGTTCATTCATTCATTTATGCATTTATTATTCCCCTCTGAGAAAATACCCTGTGGTTGGCCCTGTGTAGGGAAGTGAGGACCAGAAATGGATCAGACTCTGTCCCTACCTTCACAAGCTTGTAGTTTAAGGGATAGAGAGAATGATCTGGGGTCAAGACAAGAGAGTAAATGAATACCACTGGGGGCTATGGGGCTGCGGACTGGATGTATAGGGTATGGTAAAGATGTAGAGTGGGAAAGACTCACTTGTGGAGGCCATTAAGGGCTTTCAGAAGAAAAATTCACTCAAAGGATAAGTAGGAAGTCACCAGGCAGATAAAGGAGAAAACATCAAAACAGCATATGCGCAAGTGGGTGGCCCAGTCATTACAATTCAAGGGGATGCTGCTCCTATGCCAATTGAAAGTCAAATGGGGCCTGTATGTACTGTCAAATGAAGATCTAGAAATTTAACAGAGAAGCATGGTGGGAGGAACAGTGCTATGGGCATCCCAGACTCAAAAGAACGGTGCCATAGCCAGGTTTCAGATGTGATCCTCTGTCACATTAAATTGAAGTGTTTATTTTAATTTTATAGGGTTAGTAGTTTTGCTTATTTTTCCTTTGCCTTGGTTTAGAGTTGTAAGAGAACTGTAAACACAGGAATATGTATGCTGAGTTTTGTGCTTATAAATATGTAAATGACACTAAAATAATTTAAGTCAACTTTGGGGTGAGTTTGTGGGAATTTTAAATGGGCCTATTCATTACTTGGGTTTGAGAAACATTCTGTTAGCTACTTGGTGAATAATTCTCATTGTTAAAAATTTCTTCTTCAGTCTAACAGGAGTCTTTTCTGGGGCCACCTAAGATCAGAATGACTTCTGAAAATATGATCCTATTATTATGTAGTTTAAAAAAAAAGGTACACGGGGTTTAGGAAGTAACTGCATCTTCCAGGATCAGGCACATCTGGTATTTACTTTACCATTTTCCAGTGCCCCCCAACATGTACCTTCTGCTGCAGCCATGCCACAGAGGTTGACACTTTAGCAGTGTTTACTAAGCAATTTGGGCAAAGTCCTTAGTTTCTCCAAGCTCCAGGTCCCTAATCTATAAAACAGTCATGCTAATAAAAATTTACATATCAGGGCAGTTGTGAGGATTTAGTTGAACAAGTTCCTGGAATACAATAATAATAGTTCTAATAGTCGCCATTAATGCTTTACACATTTCCTACTTCATCTTACTTAGTCTCCCCAACACGTCTGCGTGGGATGGTCTATCTCAATTTTATATCTCAAGAAACAGGTTCAGAGAAGTGAAGGGAATTTACACAAATGGCTGAACTGGGATTCAAACCTAACTCAACCATGCAAATGGCCTTTGCTTGTGACCATTGATCCAAATACTCACATCCTGCCAACTTCACCAATGGAAATCCTGCCTTTTTTTAAGTTATTCTTTTTTTAATTCTTTAATATCACCACATATTTGACCTCTTTTACCCTATCTACCTCTCTTTTCTTCCCTCCTCCCTACTGCCCTCTGGTAACCACTAGTCTATTGTCCTCGTCCATGAATCTCTGTTTGTCTTGTTCGTTTGTTACTTTTAGGTTTGTATCCCACATATAGGTGATATCATGCGGTTTTCAATGTTTTCTGCCTGCCTTTTAACAGTTCTTAACAGAATTAAGCTCCCCTCCTGTGTGCTTGGCCACCTTTGCTTGGCTTCATGGAATTCCCAGGAATTTAATCTAACTTTGATCATTTAGGGTCACTTTAACGAGGACACACCCACTAGGTGGTGGGGGCTAGGAACACATTATCTGGTGTCTGGAACAATCAAATGTTCTCTGCCTCTGAGCCCCCACCCAGTGAAGTCACCTCCATCCAGAGCCCCTTCCCAGAAAACCCCACCACTCCTTTTCCTTGTCTGGGTTCCCAGGGGCTCACTTGAGTGTTGTGGAACTGAATGGAATTGAGCTGGAGACTTGGGCTCCAGCTCCTGCCTTGTGACTGCAGTGTCTGATTTGGACAAATCATTTGAACTCTCTGGGCCTCACACTCTGTAAAATGGGCTAGAGGTGTGTGTGGAACGGGTGCTTGGTGAAATCCTACATATCTTTAACATTATATAATTCTAAAGTTGTAGCCAGAGCGTCAGCATGAGACCTGTGGCCAGATTAAGCTTCTTGGAGCAGGACATTTCCTGAGATTATGTTTATTGTAGTATATCTTCATGAATTGTAACAGAAGGGGAAGAAATGGATATTGAAGATTGAACTATTTGCTTTCCAGGGAATGCCATATTCATCAGTAGATAAAAGATTTTGTCTAGAAAAATACCATGATTAGTCTTTGGGGATGTGAAAGGTGAGCCCCTTGAATGGGTATGATCTGGAAGGCAAAACAAAGAAAGGTATAAATTATATTGCACAAGAGAATAATGAGAATAATGAGAATTTCTGTGTTACTCATAGACAGTTTGAGGGACTAGAAGGTAAGAAGCTTAAGAACAGGAGGGATATGTGAACTTTAGAGAGGAAGAAAGATTTCGCCAGTGGGGAAATCCTTGTGATAGTGATGGCTGATAAATCTTTAAAGAAGTAACATTTGGCATTCAGTTTCTTTCTTGTCTATGTTATAACCACTCTCCATCACCTGTAACTCTTCAGTAATAGCCTTGCGTTAGTGCCACTTTGAGAAAAAGGAGGATGTGGGTGTGTGGTTGGTGGTGGGTGGTGTTCAGAGTGGAGCAAAGTCAGTCAGAAACAGAGTGCTTCAAGGGCTGAGGCAATGGTCAGAAACAGGATACAGCAGAGCTGCAGTAATAATTCAGTGCAACCCAGACTGGGTAGAAGAAGGTAAAATGCCTTCCAAAACTCTTGGAAATATTAGGAAGGGCTCTGAATTTCTGCAGTATATGGTATGAAGAATTGGTTTGTTTTACTTTTTATTCTTTAACTTTACTGAGGTACAATTGATATACAAGAAACTGCACATATTTAAAATGCATGATTTGATGTTTCGATATATGTATACACCTGTGAAACCATCATTGCAATTAAGATAAAGAACATTTTTCTTGCCCCTAAAAGTTTCCTTTCGCCCCTTTGCACTCCCTCTGACTCTCATCTATTCCCCAACAACCGCTAATCTGCTTTCTGTCACTATAGTTTATATTTTCAAGAATTATATATAGATGTATTCAGAGTTTGAATACTTTTTGCATGGCTTCTTGCACTTCACAATTATTTCAAGAGTCATCCATGTTATAGCATGCACCAATAAATAATTCATTTCTTTGTATTACGGGGTCATATTCCATTTTAAGGATATATCACAGTTTGTTTATCCATTTACCTGTTGATGGACATTTGAGTTCTTCTTAGTTTGGAACTATTACAAATCAAGCTCTATGAACATTTGTGTACAAGTCTTTCCATGGGCATATGCTTTCATTTCTCTTGGGAAAATATGTAGGAGCAAAATGGTCGTATCATACGGTGTGAGTATGTTCAGTTTTTTTTTTAAGCAATTGCTAGAATGTTTTCCAAACTGGTTGTACCATTTTATATTCTTACTAGCAGATTATGAAAGCTACGATTGCGCTACATCTTCACTAACAGTTGGTATTAGTCAATCCTTTAATTTTACCCATTCTAATAGATATGTAGTAGTATCTTACTATTGTCTTAATTTTTATTTCCCTAATGACTAAAAATGTCAGACATATTATTTGCCATCTGTATTATTCAAGGTTCCAGAGAAACAATCAAAATGTTATGTGTCTGTGTGTATATATATATGTATACACACACATATACATATCATATAACATGTAATTTCTTGAAAATATGGAATATGTTTAGAACAACTGTTTTAATGTCCTTTCCAGCTAATTCAACATCTGTGTCTGTTCTGGGTCAATTTTAATGGCTTGATTATTCTCATTCTGAGTCACATTTTTCTGTCTCCTTGCACATCTCCTAATCTTTGATTTGATGTTAGACATTGTGATTTTTGTCTTGTTGAGTGCTGGATATTTTTGTCCTATAAATATTTTTTAGCTTTGTTCTGAAATGCAGTTCAGTTACTAAGAAACTATTTGATTCTCTTGAATCTTGCCTTTATGATTTTTAGGTGGGTCAGGAGTGGTGTCATTCTAGGGCTGATTATTTCCACTAGTGAGTCAAGACCTTCCTGATTACTCCATCCAATGCCCCATGAAATGTAATTTTTTCCAGCCTAGCTGGTGGGAAGTACTGGCCACTGTCACCTCTAGTCCATTCGGGTATTTTTTTTCCCCTGGCCCTGGTACTTTCCTCACATGCCTGCAGGTGAAAGACTCAAGATATTCTGCACATCTCTGGGGTTCTGTTTGTATGAAATTCTCTCTTCCCTGTTAAGTGGCTTGTGAACCCTAGCCATTTCTCCCTATTGAAAATTTGAAAAATCACTGCATGATACAATCAGTGAACATAGTAATAGGAATATTTATTAATATTCATTGAGCAGCTGCAATTTCTGAATGAAGAAACCGAACGGAGAGATGTTAAGTAATTTATCAAAGGTCACTAAAACAGAGGTAGTGTGCCTCTAGCACCCACATTTTAAGCCATTATGTTTGAGAAAGTTTAAGGAGTTATAAACCAAGAACATAAAAATAATGTGGCCACACACATGTGCTCCAATGTTGAAATACTTTATGATACAGGCAGTCGTGAACTGGCTCTCAGAGCTGATTGTATGCATGTTAGTAGTTTGCAATTGACCACTGAAGGAGTATTTACACCATGAAAATTAGCAAACCAACAAATGAGGGCTTTTTTCCTCAGAAATTAGTCAAACGTTAAGCAGCACCACTGGCCCCAGGCTATAAAGACCTGAAGATTATTATTATATCGTCTTCTGATGTTCTCTCTTGTAGGCTGAAGTCTTTCTATTTTAAAATTTTCTCTTACACATTCTATTTCTGGACTTGAATTATTTCCCATGAAGTGTCATTCATTCATCCATTCATTCATTCATCATTCATTTCACAAACTTACTTACACGGTGACATGTTTGTTCTGGGTACTTTAAACATGATATCACCAAGAAATCATGGCACTTGCTGTCAAATACTTTCAGGAGCCCAGGGCCAGTGCCCTTGTTCCTGTCTGGACTTTGCAGAGCATTTTACCAGGAACTAAAGTAGGCAGATTGCTATCAGGAAAGAAAGATTCCTTAGCCCGTGGGAATGTTTTTGTAAATAATCCATTAACATCGATGAAGTCATAGCTGGCTCCAGGGTACCTCCTGTCTGGCTCCCACAGAAGATCACAATAGGGGTTGGCAGACTTTCCCATGTACTCTACCAAGTCCATGTGGAACCAATCCCCTATTCAAAATTTTCTTTCCCTTCAGTGGTGTGTTCAGACTGTTTTCACTATCAACAGTTATTTATTAAAGTACCCACTGAGCCATGCTAAATTGACTAAGACAAACTCCTTGCCCTGGAGGGGAGTCAGGACCCACTCATAAATATATTAAAAAAAATAAAAGCAAAAACAAATAAGAATAGTACTTACATTAGAAAATCAGAAGAGTGGAAGGAACTATTTGATGTTTTCATTCTGTGTATTTTGTTTTCACTTTCTTGATGGTGTCCTTTGAAGCACGGTTTTAATTGTGCTAATGTTCAGCTTATCTGTTTTTCCTTTTGTTTTATCTTTTCATGTCATATCTAAGAAATACACATATTGCTTAATATTGATTAATATGTGTATTTTTAAAATTAGTTCATAGAATAAAAGATAAAGAATATGTATTAATATTGTCTTTTATAATTATAATAGGCAACAGTTACCTTTATTTATGCTGTTTGTCTTTTTCATGTAGATTTGGATTACCATCTGGGATGAGTTGCTTCAGGCTGAAAAACTTTAGAATTTCTTGTAAGGTGAGTCTGTTAGCAAAAAATCCTCTCAGTTTATATTTCTCTGAGAATATCTTTTACCTTTATTTCTGAAAGATAGTTTTGCTGGATGTAAGTTCTCAGTTGACAGTTTTTGCTTTCAGCACTTTGAGTATGTCATGTCACTGCCTTCTGGCTTCTATTATTTCTTACAGTGAATCAATTGTCAATCTTACTGGGGTTCTTTTGTATATAAGTTGTTTTCTCCTACTGTTTTCAAAATTTTCTCTTTGTCTTTGTCTTTCAGCATTTTTTCTATGATATGCCTGGCAGTGGATCTCCTTCTATTTCTCCTTCTTGGGATTCATTGTGCAGATAAATGTTTTTCATCAAATTTGGGACGTGTTCAGCCATTATTTCTTCAAAAATTTTTTCTGCTCCTCTCTTCCTCTTCTGGTACTCCCATTACACATATGTTGGGTATACATATTGTCCCATATTTCTCTGAGGCTCTGTTCATTTTTCTCTATTCTTCTGAATCTCTATTCTTCAAATTGCATAATCCCTGTCAATCTATCTTCAAGTTCACTCATTCTTTTGTCAGATCAAATCTACTTTGAGCCACTCTCATGAATTTTTCATTTCAGTTATTGTACTTTTCAATTCAAGAATTTTTATTTGGTCATTTTTTGTAATTCTTATCTCTTTGTTAACATTTTCAATTTGATGAGACATTGTCACATCTTCCTTTACTTCTTTAAGCATGTTTCTTTAGAGTTCTTTGTACTTTGAATGCTCAACAGCGAATGTATGAAACATAATGGCTGCTTTGAAGTCTTTGCTAAATCTGACATCCAGATCTTCAAGTAGGCAGTTTCTATTGGCTGCCTTTAAAAACAAACAAAAAAACAAACAAACAAACAGTGTATAAACCACATTTTCCTGTGTCTGTCAATATCTCATATTTTTTTTGTTGTTGAAAACAAAAAAGGACATGGTAACATGTAGCCACTTTGGATTGTGTTTCCTTTCTCTACTCTCTGAGGCTTGTTTTTGTTGTTGTTTGCTTGTTTGTTTGTTTAATGACTTGGCTGGACTATTTTAGTGAAGTTTATTTCCACCACAGCATGAAGCCCCTTATGTCACTGCTCAGAAGACAACAGCATTAAGCATGTACAGTCACTCTGGAATAACTATGGTTTTAGCAGAGTTTTCTTTGTCTCTTTCCATGATCTCTCTGTTAAGCTGTCTGCCTCATTTGGTATCACATCCAGCTGTTAGGCTGCACTAACTGCTGGCTAACTGCTCTATTGTTTTCAACAATGGGACATGAATTTCTCTAAAGTCTAATTTAATATCACAGATATGTTGCCTCAGATCTCACTTCAAGGAAGACTTGTTGCCCTAATTGCTGAGAGTGCCGCCATTAGACAACTCCTAGCTTTCAGTCCCTTCAATATTTGTCTCAGCTATTTAGAGAGCTACCTCACCTAAGGCATTGCCCTTCTTGGGGTAGCCCATGTTAGGTGACTGAGTAAGGCAAAGGCATAAAGGCTTGGCCATTTTTACTCACCATGGGACAACTCTGATTAAATATGTTTCAGAGGTCCCATGGGTTGGCTGAAGCTTTGTCAGACCTGCAAGGCATTTGGGCTTTTCTCTCTGTCCAGTTTTTCTTCCTTTTCCTCCCTCCCTAGATTTGGATTCCTGATAAATATTTGTCAGGTATACTCCTTGCAGATATCAGCATCTTTATCTGGAGAACCCAATCTGTAGAAATTGGTGCCAGGTGTGGTCCAAAAAAGCAGGTGGTAAGATGGGATTTTTAAAGCTAGATCACTCACCACCTGGTTGACAATGAGGAGCTCATCAGTGGTGATAGGTGGAGCAGAATCAACTTGTGGCACAAGGTGATGGAAGTACTATTTCTCTTCTATCTCATAATCTTGATTGTGAGCAGTACTAGCTCACAATGCCATAGTTCAGCAGAGAGAGTGGGATATCCACCTGATTGGTATAGTTAAGTCTCAGTGGCTTTATACTAATTTCCTATTGCTGCTGTAATGAGTTATCACAAATTTGATGGCTTAAAGTAGCAGAAATTTATTCTCTCACAGTTCTGGAGGCCAGAAGCCCCAAATCAGTTGTTACTGGACAAAATTAAGTTGTTAAGGGAGGGTCATACCTCTATCTACAGGATCTATGGAAGGATCTATTTTTTGTCTCTTCTAGAGTCTGGTAGCTGCTTTATTTGCCCATGACCACATCTCTTCAATCTGTGCCTCCCTTTCTACTGTGGGTCATCAAACTCCTTCTGCCTTCCTCTTATAAAGATATGTATGATTGCATTTAGAGCCTGCCATAATAATCCAAGATAATCTCTTTATCACAAGATCTTTTAGTACACATGCAAAGACACAGTTTCCATATAAAGTGATATTTACAGGTTTCAAGGACTAGGAATTAATATCTTCAGGCTTTATTATTCAACCTGCTACTGCAGGTTGAATAATAAATCTGAATTTTACCTCATTCTAACAGGGAAGAGTGGTCTTTGGAAAGAAGTTAGGAGACAGAGACTTTGTTTTCGTGGCAACACAATAAAGTTATGTTTTGAATGATAGTCAATAGTTTAAAAGATTTTGTTTTTCTTGTGAATCTTATTCTGCAGATCAGTGAAGGACATGAGATTCTTCCAATGGTGTATAGTCCTCAAGGATCTGATGCCCCCTCTTCTATAGTGGGATACCCTATAAGGAGACAGGAGATTGTGATCAGGGAGGAGATAAGGGAGGGAAATGAAAGGAATGGAGGGAGGGAAATGGGGGGCGGGGGAGAGAGAGAGAAAGAGAGAAAGGAAATGCCAATGGTAAAATGTTTCCTGCTACTAATCTGTTTTCACACATCCTCCCGGATGTTGTATTTATTAGACATTATATTTATTATTTTGAAGTGACTGTGGCTTATTCCTGTGGGTGGTTGTAATTTGAGATGATAGGAAATGAGAAGCAGATAGTTAGATTTTGGTAGTCAGTTCTGTCTCAATGTTTCACACACTGGGGCAATTTCAAATAGGAGCTAGAAATCTGAGCTCAGGGTGCCAGCACAGTCCGTCTCCAATGAGCTCTTTTCATGACTTGTAAATGGCTATCTTCTCTCTGTATGCTCACATGGCACACAGACTGTACTCTGACATTTCTTCCTTTACTCTGACATTTCTTCTTACAAGGACACTAATTCTTTTGGATCAGAGCCCAACACTTATGACCTCATTTAGCTTTAATATTAACTAACACAGGTCCCATTTCCAAAGACCATTCGCATTTAGGATCAGGGCTCCAACATATGAATCTGGGGAGAAGGGGACATAAATATTTAGTTCTTAGCAAGGGGCCACATGGCAAAGTATTGGGAGCAGCCTACAGGAGTTGAAAATAGACCCAGCTGATAGTGAGCAAGAAAACAGGGGCTGCAGTCCTACAATCGTAAGGAACTGAATTCTGCCAATAACCAGTGAGCTTGAAAGAGGGCTCTGAACCTCATACCTTACCAATATCTCATTTAGCCTGGTGAGACCTTAAACAGAGAATTGAGTCACACCAGCCCAGACTTCTCACATACAGAAACTGAGATAATAAATTTGTGCTGATTTAAGTTACTAATTTGTGGTAATTTATTGCACATCAATAGAAAACTAATATATTCTTTGAGAAAAAATAAAAATTATAAATATAAAACTAATGGGTCTGCAGGGGCTCATAAAAGTGAGGGGCCCTGAAACATAAGCTTTATTAGTTTCAAGGCATCCTTCTCCGCCTCCAAGGAAGACAGAGGATGAGGAACGAAGGACATAAATTGAACTATGATACTTCTGTTTGGTACTCAATCAGATGTCCAAAACCAATTCTTTCTCTTTGGAAGGCTTTAGCAGGTCCTTTGGAGACCCTCCCCTGGGAACTTCTACCTGCACTTGCCTTGATAAGGCAGGGCTTCTCCTCTAGGGTAGCTCCTGAGCTTCTAACAGTTCATCATCTTTGTTGGGGTCACAGTGCCCTCCATGTGATTCCTTGAGGGCAGGTCACTTTTAAGAAGATCCAAGGCCAGCTCCCTTCTTCTAGGTCCACAGCAGTCCCTAGGACACACCTGTCTTTGCCCCATCGCCAATGAGAGAACAGTGGCTCTCAGCACAACAATCTCTCTCCATGCCCTATAAGTTCCATCAGTCTCTCATTTTTAAGTTCCTTAAACATGTGTCAAACTCTATTTTATGATCCCCATACTCCAGGGTCACATATCAAGCTCTCTGGGTGTTTTTTCTGGAAGTTCCCTATCTCCTTTGGCTTAGTACCTCTTCTCTTTACTATGCACTGATTGTTACCCAGTAGAAAGAACATTGGTGTGGGATTCAGGAACTCTCTGAGCTCTAGTCTGGGTTCTGATACTAACTCTATGTGTCCTTGGGAAACTTTTATTTTCCATTCTGGCTCAGTTAAATGAAAATGAGTGACTAGATTCACTTATTTAGTCAGTAAATGTTTATTGATGATACCCTATTATGTACTAGGACTGTTCTGGGAACTGGGAATCAGCAGAGAGCAAACTAGATGACCTCTGAGGGCCCTCCCACCCCCCACATTCTTTGATGCTTCTCCCCTACCCAGTTCTCACTGACCTCACTCACCCCTACAATAGACAGTTCAGGCCTCTCACAAGACCACCTCTCCGACCACAGCAGGGCAGAGCCTCCTCTTGTTAGAACCTTTAATGGAACTAGATTTGAGCTTCCTCCACAGGCAGTATTGCTGTCTCTCTTACTGCCTATCAACCTGGTCTGTCTGGCCTAGAAATACTGCCTGCCCAATGACAATGGAAAGGTTTATTTGTTGAGGTCAGGAAGTCCCCCATGAGTCTTCTCCATCCACCTCTGGGACAGGAAGCCCCAGGAGGAAAAAACAAAAGATGAAACGCTGGCTGACATCCCAGCTTGCAAGTGTTCAGCAATACTCTGGTCTGGAGGATCCCTTCTGCCCAAGGGACTGTGACCTCCTCAGCAACTCCTTCCTTGTCACTGGGCCCCAGGCCCTCAGTTCCTTTCAAGGAGATCCAGAAGGTCTTAGGTGACGTAAAAGAGGTAAAAGAAATGAAGATTGACTCTGGGAAAGGAGATGATGTCTATCCTAAGTTAAGCTTCCTAATCTGTGAGGGAGGGAGGCTGAATTCACAGAGTGGGAAAAATATTCTCAGTGGTTGAGGAAGCAAGAGACACCACCTCTGACCTTCATCTATGCCTCCCATGGTCAGGGTGGTTTCAGGGAGGAGCTGGGGATAGAAAAAATTTCTAAGCTTCTATTTTTGCTTCCTGGGTTGTTTGGGCCCATAACACTCCCATCCATTCATCACTCTTCTCCCAACAGCTTAGGTAACCTGCTGGAAGAAAATTAACATTGAGAGGATATGACCTGTGTAAATGCCCAGGGCCTTGTCCTGAGAAGGGTCTCATGCTTGGTTTAATGCTCTGCTGCTGTCATCTTGAAATTCTTGATAATTTCTGAAAAAGCATGTATTAAACTCTGTATCTTATGTATAATCCCCAAACTACACATTTTTGTTTTGTCTCTGCAGATTACATAGCTGGACCTGATTTAGAGTGTCCCATGTCAGGTTCTAAGCCAGGTGCTTGACATACTCATCTCATTCCAGCCTCTAACCGTGCTGGGCTGGGGACTGTTAGCTCTTTGTTACCATTGATGAAATGTAGGCTTAGGTAAATAACTCGCTGAAGGTCACATACCAAGTAAGTGCAGGATGGAGCCAGGATTCAAGTCCAAGTCTAACTCTATAGTTGGTGCTCATTCCAGGCCACAGTGCTGTCTTACCAAGAGAAATGCTTATACTTCCCACTTTATGAGAGAGCTGAGTCCGGAAAAGCAATTCAAGAGATAGGCAGGGGTGGGGTGAATGGCTTTCACCAGAGCTGGAATTTTAAGCATAAACTGAATCACCTACATGAACATTCACACAGTCACACACACTCACACTCAAACTTTCACACACACATACTTGCAGATGTTCACATCCAGTCACACATACTGTCTAACCCAGAGCCTGCCTTCAGAAGCAGTTCACTTGTATGTACCATTACAATGTCCTAGATAGAGGCAGATCTTGTCTCCCATTATAGAAGTAAAAAAAGCCATATATTTGCTTTCTCAGCCCTCCTTTATAGCTAGGGTATGCACATCTATGCTGGATTGATCAGGCACATTCTCCTGGAACTTAGAATAAGATGCTTGTGTTACATAGAAGCAGGGACAGTAGAGAGACATTGGCAGTGGTGGGACAGTGGCAGTAACGTTTATGTTTCCGGGCAGCAGTGCCAGCAGAGCAAGTGGTGGCCTCTGTGTCCAGTGTTTAGGACAGGGGTAAAGGTGGCAGTGATGTCCTTATTGAACTGGTTCTGTAAGCATGGTTTAGGCTGGGGTTGTCCCGCCTTGAATCCCTGTGTTTCTGCTAGTTTTTTGTGAGACATAATTCACACACCATACAATTCACCTATTTAAGGTATAATTCACTTTTTAGTATATTCATAGATGTGTGCTATCATCACCATGGTCAATTTTAGAACATTTTTATCATCTCAAAAAGAAACCCTATATCTTTAACCTACACCCAATACCTACCCGGCCCTGAGCAACCACTAATTTACTTTCTGTCTATAGATTTCCCTATTTGGGACTTACATATGAATAGAATCATATAGTATGTAGTCATTTGTTTCTGGTTTATTTTATTTAGCATAATTTCTTCAATGTTCATGTATGTGGTATCTTGCATCAGTACTTCATTCCTTTTAATGGCCAAAAATATTTTATTATATACCAGATTTTGTTTATCCATTTGCCTGTTGATGGACATTTAGGTCTCTTTCATGTTTTGACTATTATGAATAATTTGTGTGCAAATATCTATGTGGATACAGTCTTTCATTTCTGCCCATTTTTTCAGCCCAATTCTCTAGGCTTTCTTGTGATACCATGAGGCACAGAGAATAATCTTAACAAATTTATTTCTTATTCAAATCAGCTGGAGTTTATTTCTGTTTTTTTTTTTTTTATAACCATGAGGTCTTTTCATTTTTCTCTTGAAGCCAAGTTCTTCACCTTTGAACAAAAAGGCTATAATTGGCTAATGTGATACACTTCCCAATTAACCTTCAAAGTCTTAAGTTTAGCTTTCTCCATACTTTGATGTTCTGAATGAGATCCAGAGAGGGAAAGTGATTTGCCCAAGGTCACACAGCCAGTGAGTGGTACAGCTAGGACTAGAAGCTAGGACTTTTCATCACGATTTAATATTCTTTCCCCTACATTATGCTTTCTTTTATCAACCCAACAAATGTTTGTCAAGCTCAATGGCTATTGGGTATTTGGAAGAAGCAGAGGCTGTATAGTGCAAAGACATGATTTCTATATTTGGCTTTGCCACTTTTTATCTTCATAACCTTGGACAAGTTACCCAATGTCTCTGATCCTCAACTATGTCATCTATAAAAATGGGGGCAAGCAGGGGAGGAGGAGTTGGGTTATATGATGGAATCTCGAATGCCTACAGCCTGTGTAGGATATTACTGTTTTACTTATTCTATTCTATTTTATTCACTTACAATTTCTTCTCTGTTAATTACAGTTTATAGTAGAAACATTTACTTGTATTCAAAGAATAAATTCTGTTGAAGTTTTAGTCCTTTTTCATTTTGTTGTTTTTTCATCTCACATCTTATTCACATTCTTCTTAGTTCTTACATGCTATCTTTTCCTCATGTCATCTTAGTTTGTATTCTTTCAACATAGACACACTGTGCTTATTTTATTTTCACATAAAGATGGGTTCTTCTTCCCCTTTCTTAAAAAAAGAAAGGTGTGATCTTCTCAATCTAGCTCTTATTTTCTTCTTTTTGTTGAAGACACGGTCAAGAAATATTTCACTTATAAGAAAAAGGTTTAAGGAAAATAACAGACAAGTACTTCAACCAATGGTAAAAGACACTTGGCCTAAGTATTGGGGAGACCATAGGAAATGATAAGGACTAAAGCCCACAGTATAGCACATGCCTTGGCAAAAGATGGCAGCTAGATGTTTGGATTAATAAATAAAGCCTGAAATCTGACTTTAATGTAAAATCCCCTAGTCTTTAAATGTAGGCAATTAACGCAATTAAAGTTTTGGCCCACAGAATGTTTTCTAATTGGTTGTTGAAGTCCTATGTTTATTGTTATTCTTTATGTGAGGAGAACCAGCAGCGCCTAACAGATGACAAAAGGAGAGGTGACTCTGCCATCTGCTGTTCATTGACAGTATATACCTGCCAGTCCTTTATTAGGGTTACAGCACCACCCTCTGTCTGAAAGGGTCAGTTCTGGAAGGCCCCTCATTTTTTGAATGGGATGTCTGAGGCACATAGAAGCCCTTCACGAATCCAATGCCCAGAAGCAGTATCTGACCTTTGGTGAGTATCAGAAATGTGCTGGCTCAAAGCCCAAAATGTGGCTGTAAAAAGGGTGTGGTGAGAGGAGAAAGGATTGGAGCGGGAGACACCAAAGGAAGTCGGAGGCCATTACAGAGTTCCAGGAATGGGGCAAGGCCTAAGGCAAAAAAACTGAAGTAAAAGAACGGATTTGAGAAACAGTACAGAAAGAAAGCAGACTTGGGGAGACATGAGATTCAGAGAATGAAGAAGTAAGACTGCCAATGCTTGCCAATGAATTACATGTTGTGCTACTAGATTAATCTTGATAAAACTTCAGTTTGATCATTCATTAACTCTAGCCTGTTTTGGCTTTATACTGAGACCACACACAAGGCGATCTGTCATCAGGTAGACACTAAATACCCCCACGCTTCCCCCAGCCAATCTCCCCTACTAGTCTATTAGGAATCTTAGACTAGGTGGGGGTCAAAAATTGCCAGCAAGAGTCCCAAGTTTTGTTATTTTCTGACTGTGAGCTTGAGGAAGGTTACTAAGTTTCCAGAAGTTCAGTTTACTCATCTGAACAATGGCTCCCTGTATGAGGCAGTTCTGCTGAGCCAAGTGGCATACGAGCTAATGTCTGACATCTATCATCTTATTGAATTCTTGCAATTCAAGGAGATGGGCACTACTATTATCCCTGTTGTTCTGATGAGGACACTGGAGCTCAGAAAGATGGAGGAGGTAGCCCAAGGCCACATTGCTGGTAAATGGCAGAGCTGGAATTAAAACCCAGGCTGCTTAGCTCCAAAGTTTATTGCTCTGACTCTTCTTTATCAGCCAGCTTTTGCTATAAAATGACTCATCCTAAAACAGTGGCTTAAAACAATGATCATTTTATTTAGCTCACAATTCTATAGGTTGAATGGTCTTGGCCAGCTCAGCTGACCTATGCTGGGCTCCCTCATGGGTCTATAGTCAGCTGGTAAGTTGGGTGGTAGCTAGATGATTTAGCATGGCCTCACTTCCATATTTGATGATGGGCAGTCACCGACTGACTGTTGGCTGGGGCACCTTGGTTTTCCTTGATGTGGCCTCTCATCCTCCAATAGCCTAGTTTAGGCTTATTTACATGATAGTCTTAGGATTCCAAGTACAGCAAGAGAAGGGAAGCCCCCATGTTCAGGTATGTTTCTAGTTGAAGTAAATTACCAAACCAGAGTCAGTGTGAAAGGACACTTTCAGAAGATGTAGGTAGAGGGAAGGGGATAATTCCTGGCCATTTTTACAACCCACTTTAGCTACTAAGCTATACTCTCTGTGTCACAGAGTTAATCAAAGGAGATAAAGAATGTGAATCAGCTTTTAAACTTCTGTAAAGTACTGTCCAGATGAGAGGTGTTGTTTAATTATTAGTAGTCTATTCCACTAGTACCTCAAACTTGATATGATAAACACTCAATACAGACTAATCAAATAGCTGAGTCATTCATTCAGCTATTCATGCTTTAAGTAAATATTTATTGAGCCCCAACTATTTCATAAGGAACACACCATCCCTTTCCTTAAGGAACTCATTACTTAGTAAAAGAAAAGTCAAACCAACAATGTAATCTTATTTGATAAAGAGAAGCTCAAAGGGTCATGGGAGCAAAGAAAAGGAATCTTAAACTATCCTGGGAGACAGAGAGAGAAACTGGAGAGGGTACTTCTGGAAGAGGGCACAGCACATGTAGAAAATTGTGAGAATTAACATGGTATGTGCAAGGACTTACCAGCAATCTGTGGTGCTGGAGCATAGGTAAGAAGCAATGAAGGGAAGTGAGACTCAGAGATAAGCTCAAATTTGATCTTGAGAGTACTGGGATCTACCCAAGGGAAACAAAAGCATGTGTTCACACAAAGACTTGTCTGCAAATTTTGTAGCAGGAGTTTTAGTACCACAAATGGAAACAACCCACATGTCTATCAACTGGTAAATAAATAAACAAAATATGGTATAGTCATACAAATGAAATGCAGCAGGTCCTTGAATAACATTGTTACATTATAAAGGTGATGAGATGCCATAAGAACTTATCTCTTGTTTATTTCAGTTAGCCTGTGGTAAAATTGGTTTCATTTTGCATTGTTTCACTTAAAGTCACAGAACTTGTCAACAATATTAAGTGAGGACTCTCTATGCTACTCAGCACTAAAAAAGGAATGAACTGCTGACATTTGTAATATCATGAAAGAATCTCAAAAACATTGTGCTACATGAAAGAAGTTGTATTAGTTTACTAAGGCTGCCATAGAAAGTAGCGCAGACTGGGTGGCTGAAAAAACAGAAATTTATTTTCTCACAGTTCTGGAGGAGCTAAAAGTCTGAGATCAAGGTGTTGGCAGGGTTGATTTCTTGTGAGGCCCCTCTCCTTGGCTTGTAAATGGCCATCTTCTGCTTGTGTCTTCACATGGTTTTCTCTCTCCATGAGTATGTGTCTTAATTTCCTCTTCTTAAATCAGTCATAATGGTTTAGGGCCAACCCCAATGACCTCATTTTAATTTAATTACTTCTTTAAAGACCCTATTTCCAAATATAATCATATTCTGAAATACTGGGGATTAGGACTTCAACATATGATTGGGGGCAGGAGGCCCAATTTAGCCCACAGCAGAAGTCACACACAAAAAATTACATGTCGTATGGGGAAATGAGAATTAGTTTGGGGTAAGTCTGCCATCTGATTTTGTCCTTTACTCTAGAATCTTGGAAGGAAATACTGAAAGTTAAGATACTTCATATTAGTCAACCCAAAATTCACGGGGTGTCTACTAGGTAAAATACCGTGTATAAAAGTTATATGAATAGGAACGTATGAAGCCTTACTTTTGGGTCTCCAGCAGCAGTGCCCTTTGAAGCTTTCAAGCCTGTTTAGGACCTGGGTTTGGTCTTAACCTTTATCCATAAAATGTCACCGCTTCCCCCCCATTTCTAATCACTGGGCTTTTGAAGGAAGCTGCATTTCCCCAGGTTAGCTTATCAGTAATGCTTACCTCGATAACAGACTATGTAACAATTTCACTGGTGGAAGGTGAGGTTGACAACACCTTTCACAAACAATATTCTGTAGATCAGCAAAAGGGATTATAGAGCAGAACAACCTTTAATTCAGTTTCATCCATCCATCTATCCATCCATTCATCCATCCATCTGTTCCTTCAACCATTCTGTTATCAGTTGTCAAATATTTATTAAGGGGCCTACTTTCTTGCTGTGGCCACACCAAGTCCTGGGAATCCAAGGATGAAAAGACCTTTGAAAAATTTCCATTCCATGGGAACTAAGGATCTACCACATACCCTCCTCCTGCAGATTCAGGCCTGCAGTTTCTGTAGCATCCCTGATGGGACATTCTGGATGGAAAAGACCTCAGAATGTCTGTCACACTTTTTTCTAAGACAACACCCACCATCACCTCCCACCCCTGTTATTTAGACAGGCATGTTATGAAGTTCATGACCACTTTCACTTCCACTTACTTCTCTATTTACAAATAGTTAATTCGCTCAAGTTGCCTCTACCCACTATCTTCAGTTCCTCTTCTCACTCTTCCTCACTCCTTAATTCATCACAGTCTGGCTTTTGTACCTCTCACTTCTTGTCACCAGAGGCCTTCTATTTGCCAAATCCAAAACATTTCTCTCAATCCCCACCCAACTCCATAATCCTCTTCTTCAAACTCGCTTCTCCTTTTGTTTCCACACTGAACCCTCCCAGTGCTCCTTCTCCCTCTCAGTTCCCTTTTTAGAACTTTTTTTTTTTTTTTTTGGCATGTCCCTTAACTATAGATGTTCCCTGGAGTTTTGCTTTCAGAAATTCTGTCCTGGAGTGATCCAGTCCATTTTGATGGCCTCAGTTCCCATCTGTATGTTGTGGATCCCTGATCTAACTCTGCATCTGAGCACAGATGTATCTCACAGCCTAGTGGACGTCTCCAGTGGGAGCACCCTGTTCATTTCCTCTTTTATAACATGATCTTGTAACTGTTAACATCTGCTTCTAACAATGGCTATATGTGTCTTGTATTCTACTGTATTTAATATAAAATGAGTAGTAGAAGGAACTCAATGAACAATTAAAGAATGAGTTAATGAGCACCTAAGAATATCCTGTCCACTGGCTGCTCAGTATCCTGAAAAAGGTATTGATAATCTGAGATTAAAAAAACAAAACAAAACAAAAACCTGAGATAAGCTGAATCAGGTTCAATCATTTAGGAATTACAAAATGGGGAATTATTGAGAAAACATGTAGTAATGGGTCAGAAGCTGGAGGGAGTGGTAGAGATGAGCCATGGCAACCTACCGCTGTGTTTAAACTAAAATTATGAGGAAGTAGAAACTGTGGTTAAGCTACAGAAGGAAATAGAATAGTCATAGAGAAGCAGTGATGCCAGTAGAGAAACAATAAGGCAAAGAGAGCAGCCCACTTCATTAAGACTGTTTCTGAAAGAGCCTTTACGCCTTCTTTACAGTATACTAAAGTTGAGAGCACATGGCCTTTCTTTCCTCAGGAAGTCTTCCCAACCAGCAGTACTGGCAGCCAGGGAATAAGGGTCTCTGAGAAGAGGATCCTATGCTTTTTGCAGCCCTGAATACCAGTCCCTCAACCCCAACCTCAATTTTAATGATTCAGAAATTATATGCTTAAGATAAAACTTCTCATAACCAATTTCTAATTTTCTTCATTTTTACTATCACATCTTCAAAGCATCCTTTCTTCCCCCAAGGGAATGGAGAAAGAATAATATATGAAGCACCTGTGAGATGAGGGTGTGTGGGAGGGGTCCTCCTGCTCTTTTTCTGTATGTCCAAGGTAACAAAGGTATCAGTGTGAATCTCTGTTGATTGAGCTGAGGAATAAACAGGGTGAGGTGTGTCTGTGAGCTGGGTTGCAGCAGGGTGGCAGCAGATTTGAAACAAGAGAACTGGTGTCTGAGTGCCCTCTTGGCTCACCCACCTTATTTTGGTAACTGTTTTACATTGATTTTTATAGAACTGATAAGGTGTTTGAGAACATCACCTGGAGGCTTATCTCACCCTCCCCTGGGCTCCTGCCTCTCCAGCTGTCATTCCACATGTACCTTGTGTCAACACATGTCTACACAAGGTACACATGTTCTCATAAAACAGCTTTTTAAAAAGAGAAAAAGGAAATATTGGCTTGTGCACATTGTTAAAATCTATAACAGTGACAGCACTCTGAATTTCTTTTTTATATATTTTGCCTGGAAGTAAAAGAAGGCATTATGTGGTATTTAATCCTAGATACCTAAGTCCAGTTTCCCCCCATTTCCTCTTATACTCAGGCTTTGTTAGTTGCCTCTGCTGGGTTCCATGCACCCACCCTGTGCTTCCCTCACACTATTGCTATTTACTCCCCACAGACTAACTCCCAGGGATGAAGACCATGCTATGTTCCAAATAGTTAAATAGGGCCTGGTAGACAGGTGACCTTGAGTGATGTTTGGTGGATAAATGTATGAATGATGTAGTGCTAAATACCTGGAGTTAGTAAATCCTGGGCCCCTAAGTCTCTGGAATGACCCTTGGGCTGTTTGTGGTCCCCCAAGTTATAATTCTTAACCTTTTTTTTTTTCCCTTAAGCAAGGCAACCCTTGGTTGACCTCACAGATTGCAAGGACCTTGTCAGTTTACAATCCCTTATTTTTTTGTTTTTTACTCCTACAGCACCTGGTCTTCTTAGGTGGTCTCCCAATCAAGTAATAACCAGGCCTGACTCTGCTTAGCTTCCGAGATAAGACAGGATCAGGTTTGTTCAGGGTAGAATGGCCGTAGATATATCTCTTAATCTTATACTCCTTGGTTCTGACCTGTTCCCCTGCCTGGAATGCTATCCCTCAGAGACCTGTGGAGTTCCTGAGCTGCTCCTACAGGCCGGCTTTCCTGGTCAGAGGCCTGCCCCCTTCCCCTACTCTGAGTCTGGAGATCCTGCCTGCATACAGGTTGGCCACTCCTCACCCTCTTCCCAATATTGATCTCATCTAGATTTCCCACCCCATGCCCTGTCAGAATCATCAGACTCTCTGATGCCTGTCATTTCTGGGATGAAGTGGGGATGAAAAGGAGGAAAGAGGAAGGTCAGCGTTCTATTTCTAACATTAACCTCAGATTCTCTTTTGAGCTGTGGAGGCTGAAGAGCCTTCATTCTATGGCTCCTACTGCTGGTATCAGCTGACACTGCCATCCCCAACAATTTTGTCTGGCCTCCTTTGCTTAGCTAATACTTTGGTTGATTGGTTGTTCTTGTTTCTGAAGAACTGCTCTTGTTCTTAACATTGATGTTAAGCTTCATCCTTAAGGAACAGGAAATGAGTTGTCTTTTTTTTTTTTTTTTTTTTTAAGAAGCAGCACTTAAGGTATAGGTGGGAATGGTGCTACTTTCCTTATTGCAGATGCCTGGAATGAGAAGATGAGTTAATTTTACATTGCTAAATGCCCCATTTTTTTTTTTCAAAATGAAAATGTTTATTTTTTTTCTGATGATAAAAATGATACAGATGCTTGTAAAAAGTTCAAACATGTATAAGAAAAAGAAAATAAGAGAATAAAAATCAGCCAAATGGTCTCCCCTCAAGCCAGCAACAGCATATGAGCATGGGCTATGGGCATGCCCAGGGAGAAACATTTACTATCCTTACGGGTGAGGGCAAGTTACTTAACCTTTCTGAGTTCCAGTTTCCTTGTTGTAAAACAGGGATAATAGAAGGTGAGTAGCAATAATATTTACTTACTTCTTAGAATTGTTTTGAAGTTAAATGAGGGCAGTCAAGTAAAAGGCCTAGCATGGTGCTTGCACACTTTATACACTCAGTAAATGAGAGCGTACAATATTTCAGGCCTCATTGTTTCTTAAACCAGTATTTCCACCCTCAAATCTCATTGCCTTCAGTGTAACTGAATTTAAGTCAATAAACATCGACTGAGAACCTATTAGATGCCGATGCATTTGTTGTTATCATATTAGAATGAGGTCAGTTCTAAAATTCTACTTAATTATTAGTTTAAGCAAGCCTCGTCTCGGAACCTATATGGCATCATTTCCTTTTCACTCTTCCCACTAACATAAAATTGATTTGAATTGGGGTACTTAATTGGTGCAAGAATAATAGAATTTAATAGGGTTGTTTGAGTATCAAATGAGTCATTCTATGGAAGGTATCCACAACATGTTAGATGTTCAATATTTGTAATTATTATCACTCCAGCAATGCATGAGACTTTCTTACCTATGATTTATGAGATTGAAAATGCAGAATTTTCTTCTTTTTTGGTTTACTTTTGACCCTAGGACTAAGCTTTCAGGCATTATCAAAATAAAACATTAATCTTCTGGTTATAGTTCTAGGCTGTTTCCCGGTATTTACTAGCTGTGGTTCCCTCCCTAAACCTAATCAAAGATCTATCCTCCGGAACTTTTCATCTCTTGTCCCCCCAACAACTGCCCTGACAACTTCTAAGATAAACTCCTATTTGTCTGGAGTCTACGTTCCCACATCCTGCAGATATTCAATATATACTTCTTCTTACTTGGCTTCCACTGAAAGCAATTCTTGTTTGACTGATGGGCACAAGGATTGCAAAGTTCTACGATAAAGTGTATTAGAATATGCTGTACTAATTATTGGTTTTCTTGTATGCAATTATAAACTAATAATGAGGCAGAAAAACACAATGTTTAAGATCATGGATGCTGGAGCCGGACTGCTTGGGTTATAATTCTGGCACTGCCACTTATTCTGTGATCTTGAGCAAGTTATTTAATCAGTCTGTGCTAACGTTTATTTATCTGGAAAAGAGGATAACAGCCTTGCTTTCTAGAGTTCTTATAGTGATTAGATAGGTTAATATTTACAAAGCACTTAGAACAAAGCCTGGCATATAGTTAGTGGTAGATAAGTGTTAGTTATATAATAATTACCTTAGCTATCTGCCAGTTACAGAACATGTTACTTTCAATCCCTTCAATCATGCAAAGTAGATAAATTATTTCCATTGGTGTACTAGAGCTGGTCGGCACTTGCTTATGAGAACCAAATGTTAAAGTTTCAGAAAGTTTGCAAGTCAGTTGTTAAACAGAGCCATTATTTAAAAATTAGCTAATATAACTTATAATTAAATAAATTGTATTAAAAATAAAGACAGCAACTATTCAAATCTCATCACTCCCTAAATATTTTACTATATTGTACTACCATCTGTGCTTTTGTAGTTATTTGTTTATTGTACTTGTAAGGTGGAAACAATGGTGTGATGCTGCATATCTCTACCTAACTGCATTTGGTGGGACTATTTACACCACAGAGGCTGGCAGTCACTACCATTTACTTGGCAAATTGGTCGTTAAACATTTATCAGTACTCTAGTACATATTATTGTCCTTTCTTTAAAGGGCCATTTTTCTAGCCCCATTCTATTCCATTACTCTACCCCAGACTTGGAGATGCCTTTGCTCATTTATCTTAATTTGATAATCCCATTACTGTCTCGTTGGGGTTCCATTTTTGCACCTTATTCCTTCTCAGAATCTCTTTTCTTTTGTTCAAGGTTAAAATCCATTCTAATACCTGTACCTATCTTCTATTTTCTTGGTTTGAGAAGGCTTGGCACAGTTGTTAAGGTTCCTCAAATAATTACTCTTCTTAAACTTTTTATTGGTGTGAACATGTGTGCAGAAAACTATCCATATCAGAAGTGTACAATTCAAATCATTTTTACAAACTCAACATGAGACCAGCACCCAGATCCAGAAACAGAACATTACCCACTTCTCAGAATCCTTCCAGTTTCTACCCTCCCAAGTGTAACCACTAATCTGGCTTCTAAAAGTCATGCAACTCTTAATATTGGTATATCTAGAAGTATGTTGGGCCAGGTACTCTGTACTGTATTATCTGCTCCCTTTGGTATGGGGGTAGTAGACTTCTCTGGTCAATTGTCTTGACTTATATCCTTCTTCCAGGGAACAATGACAGAAAATTTAAGTCCCAATTCCAACATTACCACTTGACCCTGTGACCTGAAAAATCCATGACTCTTAAACCTCAACAATCTAGTGTATAAAATATGGATAAACACAATTCATATGCAAGGTCGCTATGAGTATTAAATGAAGTCTCACTCTCAAAGTATCTGGTACAATGTGCCTGGTAAACAGTAATGAAATAGCCAACTGTTATAAATTTTATTGTGTGCAGGCATGTTGTGAGGGTCTTATATATATATATATGCTCATTTATAACTCTGGCCCAATAGAATTCTTTGATTTTCTCATTTTCTCTTTTTCTCAGTTGTCCACATCTCAGTAGTCAAAGGCATCATGGTTTGCCTAAAAATTTAGGTTCCAAATCTAGGCATTTCCCTTGATTCCTGTCTTTCTTACACTTTACTCATCTAACTCATCAGCATGTTTTGCTGACTCTCAAGAAAATGCAAGTCATTCGGTTCTCAATTTCTACTACGATTATCTGATTTTAAACCACTACCATTCTTCACTTAAATATCTTAACAAGAATGTTAGCTACATGTGAACAGGTTCCATGTATGTATGTATGTATGTGTTTATTTAAGCTCCAAGTATTATTGATCACAGCTATATACTGAGCATCCCAGAACAGTGCCTGGCTATTAGTAGGTTTTTGATATTTCTTGAATGAATGCATGTTGCAAAAAATTTTGAAGTGGGTACTATTATTTATTTCTATCTTATTGATTGGAAACATGCTTGTGGTGGTTAAACAACTTACTTAAGGTTACACAACAAATATCAAAACCAGGAATCTCAAATCCAGGGCCTAAGTCTAGAGCCTGCTGGAAAATCCACTATGCCACCACATTTAACTGCACTGTCTTATGCCGAAGTCAATCATTAACGGGTTTTTAGCCAACGTTAGGAGGAATTTTCATTGACACTTCCCAACCGGAAAATGTTTCTGAGAATAAAGTCCATGTGCCCCTGCACACATCCTTGTAGGGGCAGCATAATTTAGCTTCTCCCAAGTCCCATCTCTCCTCACCGGCCTCTCAACATTCCAGTTATAATGGACCCTCCTCTTCCCAGAAATGCCCCTACCTCTGTCCAAAACACTGCTCCTTTTTTATCCCTTCTGGAAAACCTTCTCTAATTTTTCAATTCTGAGTGCTTGTAACAAGCACTACTTTATCCCAGCGGGCAGCACCTCACTAAAATTACTTCTTTCTTTCTTTCTTGTTCACTGCAGTGCCCCAGTGTTTAAGGGAACAGCATCGGTTCTTGCTAGCTATCTGTCGAATAAAGGTATGAAGGGGCAAGGATTATTTTACCCATTTACAGGTGGAAAGCCTGGCCCCTGGGCGCCAGGCGTTTTGCCCCGTGGCAGAGGTGGGAGTTGAACACGCAGCGGCCCAGCCGGCCTCTCCAGGTCCTCACTTCCGCCCGCCCGCTCCGCACTTCCGCCCGCTCCAGCCGGCCCCGCCCACTCCGGCCTGCGCCTTCGCGGAAACCGGTTTGACCCTCGCACGGCCGCCGTAGAGCGTCCCTCCGTTGCTGTGGGAGACGACCCCGGGCCTGGGTGGGAGGAAAGACGTTTCCCGCCGGCGGGAGCTGCGATTGTGGTGGCGTGGGGGAGCCGCGAGGGCGCGGGGCCCCGCGTGGAGCACCATGGCGGACCAGTTTTACCTGGAAAACATAGACGAATTCGTCATGGACCAGAACAAAATCGTGAGCAGCGAGGCCTGGGGAGCGCGGGCGTGCCCCTGGGGTCCTGGGCCGGGCCGGGCCAGGGCGGTGGGGCCCTGGACCCCGCTGCGTGTGGTGGCGTGGGTGCTGGCCGAGGGAAACGGGGCCCGCGCCTCGTGCCCAGGCCAGACGAGGAACCCGCCGGAGGGAGCCCCTGGCGCGCGCACGGGTCGTCGTCCCTTGCGTGGACGTGCGGGGGGCACCGCGCAGGGGGCGGGACGTTGTGGGGTGATATTTCTAAGGCGTCTGTCTCTACACCTGTCTGATAAGGCGGTTGGCTTTTAAAGCCCCAAGTTTCCATTGAGGACACCGTACCCGGGTTTAAGTGACAAGTTGTCGTCCGTCGGTTTCCTCTTACCGGAAGTTTGGTGGTGATACAGGCTTGACCGACCTGCTTCACAGACTTGGAGTAAAGATCAAATGAGACAGTGGGTGTGAATGCGCTTTGCAGGCCGTGAGGCTTGAGTGCCTGCTGTGGGCTTTGCATACACCTTTCTGGAGTTAATCTTTGCAGTGACCCACTCAGAGGAGGGTGGCAGTATCCTTAGAAAACGTCAGTTGAAGCAGAGGGGCCAAATAAATAACTTCTTTATTTGTGGTTGGTAAGGGACAGGCAATTTACCAACTAAGGTCTGTCTGATTCTGCCAGTGCTTTCATCTACATCACACTGCTTTTGCCTACCGTACGTAGCATTTCTAGTTATTAGAAACTCAGAGTTTAGATTTGGAAGACATGGAGAGAAGAGTGACAGTACAGTTAAAGAAGGGTAGCAGGAGGATGGATACAGGCTTGAGGCCAGGAGATTCTAATCTAACCTCTGATACAGTATTCAGCCACCTCTTTCAGTCCTTGAACTATGCACACCTGTGCCCTTAACGGTTTTCATGGCTGCAATTTAGAGGTTTTTCTGAATCTCATACTTCAAAATAATCTAGCTTCTAGGTGAGTTTCAGGATAGTTTTCTGTGATGGATCTCTAAAAGGACAGAAGTTGGGGAAAAAAAAGCTTTAGTAAAACAGATTGTTGTACATTCGCCTTCCTTTTTAGACTCTTTGCATTAATTTGTCTGTAAAACAAACTTCTTGGTGTTTGTAAAATAATTATCTCAGTCCTGCCTCCCCAGATTGATGGTTCTTGGCAAAACTGGGATGGCACCGACTATAATTTATAAGGCATAATCTAAGAGTAGGAATATTTAGGAGCCCTTACAACTGACCTGCACTCTGTAGTCATCTAATAAAACATTTAACATTTTTCTTCTTGCAGGTCACATACAAATGGCTGAGCTATACACTAGGGGTTCATGTGAACCAGGCCAAACAGTAAGTCCAATTTACTACTAATTTTAATCACATTGGAGCTTTTTGTTTGTTTTGTTTTGCTTTGTTTTTAGCTTTACAGATAGCCTCTAGGTTAGGGAAAAATAAACAACTTTTTTTCCCTGAGAAAATGGGAAAGAATACTATTTTTACTACTTTTATCTATTTTTTAGGAGGTAGGTAGACTTGTGTAGTAATACATTTACTTAATTTATTTGTAGTCTTGCCCTCTGGTTAACAGCATTTTGTTATTTCAGAATCATTAAATGGGTTAGCCAGTGTTTTTTACATCTTAGATTATCTGACATCTAACATCTTCATTACATTTTCATGAATGTTCCTTAGGCCCATCTTGGTGTTATTGAAATACCTCCATAATGAGGTCAACAGGTGTTTGACACAGCTGTATAACAGTATAAAACCGGCAGAACAATTTAAGTGAAACTAAGACAGGAGTATTTAGGATGGTTCAGAGCATCGCCCTATAACTTTGCCACGTCATTTTTCCTTGCTGCAACTTGTAGTCCAACTTGAGGCCAAAAGAGAAAAGGCAAGCTTTTGAATTAACTTCACAATTTCTTGACCTGCAAATGTGCAGATGGTATTTATGTCCCAAAGGGAGGAATTCATGAACAGGCTGAGGACACATATACTGAGTTAAATATTCATTTAGTTTGTTTTATTCCTAAAGGTGGTCAAATATTTTCCTATTACTTGAGTCATGGGAATGTTCCCATGACAATAGTCTTAGAAAATCCCTGACCTCTAGAGTAGGTTGATTTGACTTTATTTGGGTTGCTTTTTGACAGATCTAGGGATCTGATTTTGACTGGATGTTTATGCCTTTGAAACCTGAAACTCTTGGCCTAGGGAGAGATTTGGACTGATTTTGACTAAGATTGCTGTTGCTAAGAGCAGTCCTGTCTCAAACCCAAGAGGTTCAGGTAACTTTGGAAATGGACACCAATAAGAGTAATTTTTTGTTGTGGGTATGGATGTTTAAATATGAAATGAGGTAACTATTACTATATAATCTTGTTGGGGTTTAAAGGTGATATTGGAGATAGAGTAAAGTTGCCACCAATTTTATTGTAGCTACCCTTAATGACGTATAATTTTTATAGAATTAACACATTGTCTGCTATTGACTGTCTACCACTTCATCCCATACCACTCTACCTCTCTTATACTCTAGCCATATTTGCCTTTTTGTTCCTCACATATGCCAAGCCCATTCTCACCCTAGGACATTTGTACCATTCTCTTTGCCTGGAATGCTCTTCTCCTATCTGTCTTTATCCTTCAGGTTTTAGCTTTTACTCCTTGGAACAGTCCTTTCCTAATGCTCTCTTTCAAGTATCCTCACCCCTCCCTAACTCTGTCACATACATTTCTTTCATTTTTTAAAATGTTTTATTGAGATATTCACATACCCTAAATTCACCCATTGAAAATGTACAGTTCAGTGGTTTTTAGTCTATTCATAGAATTGTGCAGCCAGGCTACAGTTAATTTTAGAACATTTTCATCACCCCAAAAAGGAACTCAGTATCCATTAGCAGTCACTCACCATTTTCCCATAATCCTGCCCCTTTCTCCCCAGCCCTAGGCAACTACTAATATTTTGTCTGTCTATAGATTTGCTTATTTTGAACATTTTATATAAATGGAATCATATGTAAACTTGTGTGCCTTGTTTCTTTCCCTTAGCATAATGTTTTTAAGGTTTGACCATATATCAGAACAGCAAGTCCTCACTTAACATTACAGACAGGTTCTGTGACTTTAATGGAAACAACTTATAATGAAACCAGTTTTACCATAGGCTGCTTGATATAAACAAGAGTTAAGTTCCTAGGGTATCTCATCAATGTTATAATAACATAGTGTTATTTGAGGGCCTACTGTACTTCATTCCTTTTTATAGCTGAAGTATTCCACTATATTTGTTAGTTTCCTAGGGCTGCCATAACAGTACTACAAACTAGGTGGCTTAAAAACATAGAAATTTATTATCTCACTTCTGGAGGCTAGTAGTTTGAAATTAAGGTGTCAGCAGGGCCATACTCCCTCTGAAACCTGTAGAGAAGAATCCTTCCTTGCCTCTACCTTTTGCCCACAGTCTTTAGCATTCCTTGGCTTGTAGCTGTATAACCGCAGTGTCTGCCTTTTGTTGTTACATTCCCCTTGTGTGTCTGTATCTTCATGTGGCCATTTTATAAGGATACCGGGCATTCGGGCATTCTGGATTAAGCCCATCCTCCAGTATGACCTTATCTGCAATGATCTCATTTCCAAATAAAGTCACATTCCGAGGTACTAGTGGTTAGGACTTCAATATATCTTTTTGGGGGCTACAATTCAATCCATAACATATGGATGTACCCCATTTTGCTTATCCATTTATCAGCTGATGGACATTTAAGTTGTTTCTACATTTGGATGTTATGAATAATGCTACTTTGAACAACTGAGTTCAAGTTTTTGTGAGGACATGTTTTCATTTCTCTTGAGTATATACCTAGAATTGGAATTTCTAGATCATATGATAAATCTATCATTAACATTCTGAGGAACTGACAAACTTTTCAAAGTGGCTATGCTATTTATAATGTTAGTAATATATGAGGGTTACAATTTCTCCATATTCTTTTCAACTCTTGATTATCTTTTTTATTTTAGCTATCCTAATGGTATTATTATGGTTTCGATTTGCATTTCACTACTGACTAATGATGATGATCATCTTTTCATGTGTTCATTAGCCATTTGTATACCTTCTTTGAAGAAATATTTTTTCTGATCCTTTGCTCATTTTTTCACTAGGTTGTCTTTTTTTGTTCTATAGTTGTAAGAGTTCTCTGTATATTCTGGATATGAGACCCTGATCAGATATATGGTTTGCTAAAATTTTCTCCTATTCTATGGGTTGTCTTTGTACTTTGTTGAGTGTCCTTTGAAACACAATTTTTTATTGTTGATGAAGTCCAATTTATTTTCTTTCGTTGCTTGCATTTTTTACATATCTAAGAAGGCTTTGCCTAATCCATGGTCATGAAGATTTACTTCTGTGTTTATATCTGAGTTTTATAGTTTTAGTTCTTACACCAATAATTATTACTATAAAGTTTTTACGTATCAAGTACTTGTTATCATATTAAAAATGTCTCAATCCTAACAGAATATAGTTTTCAAATAAAGTGTTGGTTAAAGCAAACTTTAAATGAAGCACTAAAATGCATAGTCACTATTTCTTCTAGGAATCATTTTGTATAATGGTGTTTGGAAACAGTACAGCTTCTTTATTTTGCATGCAGCTATTCAGTTGATCCAGCATTTCATAATTCTTATTACTATTTGCTTATTATATGCCCTAGCTTATGTGTCCTTCTCAACATTTCCCCCTCCCAAAATATAAGCTCCTTGAAGGCAGGGAACATATTTTTCCCTGCCTTCATCACTTTAAGTTCCAATTACTATTGCTATGTAACAGACTACTTCAAAATTTAGTGTCTTCAGACAACTTTTATTATACTCATAGATTGTTTTGGTCTGGAATTTGGGCAGGGCACAGTGAAAATAACTTATCTTGCTCCATGATGTCTGGTGGCTCAGCTGGGAAGCCTCAACAGCTGGAGTCCTGCATCATCTATAAACTTCTTTGTGCACACGTCTGGCAGTTGATACTGGCCATTGACTGGGAATTTGGATGAGGCTATTGACCAGACATTTCTGTCTGTATGGCCTGGGCTTTCATCAAAGCATGATGTCTCTGGGTAGTTGGACTTCTTACATAGCAGCTCAGGACTCCAAATGCTAGTCCAGCGCAAAGCAGAAGCTGATTGCCTCAAAAGTCAAGCGGTGTCACATGTCTGCTTTTTCTTTTGGATAAAATGAATCACTAGCCTTCCAAGATTCAAGGGGAAGGGATGGCGTCCACATCTCTCAGGGTGAACATAGAAGAGTATCTGGGATGGGAGATGTTGTTGCAGCCACTTTTGGAAAATAGTATATTACACAATAATTGTGTCTTGAGCCTGGGTCATAATAGGTGCCAATAAATATTTGTTGAGTGAATACTAAGGACTATGGTAGATATTTTCACAAACATTTATCTCACATAATCTTTATAATAATCCAGTGTGATGGGTATTATCATCCTTTTGTAGCAGATGATAAAATTGAGACTTGATTGTCCTTTCACCTTTCCTTATTTTACCTATTATGGAAGCATTTGCCACTAAGGGCAGTGATTGGGCATGATTGTTAACTGTTTTGTTTGGATAAATTAAAGAATTTTTTTTTTTCAGTTCTTTTAGCATTTTAGGCTCTGTCATAAAATAGCAAACTTGACATAATGAGGTCTTTACCATCTGATTTATACAAGATAATTTCAGGTTGTAAAAGGACTATGAAGGAATTAAACCGGTTTAGGGAAGGCAGTATACAATAAACACTATTCATCCTTGGGAAAATCATAGGTGGAATTTACCAGAAGGGAAAATTAATGAATTAGAATGAGAAAATATAGTTAATCATATCTGTAGAAAGTATATAAGAATTCATATATATTGTCATTTGTATTTAAGAATATTTTGCATATTTTGTTGGTAAAATGTTTGGTTTAATCAAATCAGATAACCATGTCTTAGAGACTAATGGTATGCAGAAATTATTTTTTCAAAAAGAGTTTGTGCATTTTTTATCTTCCTGTTAATATAAAAGAACTGGGGTTGATTTGGGGAGACAAGTGCAAAGAGGAGGTCTGTGATAATACAGGCAAGACTATTAGTTGTAGGTTAAAGATTTGAGAGCATCTTGGGCATGATCCTTGGCTTATTCTCCTATTAACATAATAACTAGCATTAATAAACTAAAATGTTTATGAATTTCTGTCACATAATCGTGCCTACTGTAATTGCTGCATGGAAAGAAACCCTAAAAAGAATAAGAAAGAAGAATCAGAAGTGCCAAATTGGGCACATTTTTTGTCCTCAAGATGCTTTTAGTGTAGTAGGTACGGCAGATTTGTAAACTAGTTATGGTGTGGTAAGTGCTATAATAACAGATATGGGATAGGCCCCATTTGAGCTTGAAAGGCAGGGGTGCCCTGCCAATCTGTGGTATTAGGAAGGCTTGACATAGGTGATAACTGAGCTACTGTCTTTGAAGAGGAATTAGGTGGATGAGGTCTGAGAACATTGTAGACAGAAGATGAGACATACAAAGGAGACGTACAAGGGGAACTGCAGATGTTTCATAAGGCTGAAAATAGTGTGAATGTGGGAGAATGATGAGAGATACAGGGGCCAGAACAAGAAGGGCCTTACCTGTCATTGCTTGAGAGTTGGAATTGATCCTTAGGGAATGGAGAGTTACTGAAAAGTTTTGAACAAGAAATAATATTTCAGAAAAGAATATCCAACTACGCTTTCAACATAACTTAATGACTAATAGGTATCAGACTTAACATACCCCAAAAGCTAACTCCTGATTTCTGCCCCTAACACGTACTTCTGCTTTTCCTCATCTCAGCGAATGACAGCTTTATTCTTTGAGTTGCTTAGCCCATTATCCTTTTTTCTCATACCCTGCAGTCAGTCCATCAGCAAATACTATTGTTTCTCCCTTTAACTTCTCCCAGAATTATCTACTAATTTAGTACCACCATTGCTACCTCCCTTGTTTGATCCACCATTATCTCTAGCCCAAGTTATTGGGGCACAAAATTGGTACTGAAATTGGAATAGTCCAGTCAATAGGTTTGGAGGGCATGGAGTCAGGAATTACTTGGGATATTTGGCAACTCATTGGATAGAGAGAAGCGAATAACTCCTAGATTTCCATCTTGTGCAATTTGAGCAGATGATGATGTTGTCAGGAATAAGTGAAGCCATGGGGGTGAATGAAACAGACCAACCTGATTTGCCTAGGACAGTTTTAGCACTAAAAGTCCACGTCTCAGCAAACTCCCCTCAAATCCAGGCAAACCCGGATATTTGGTCACCCTGTATAGAGTGAAAAGCTGAAGACAGAACCCCAGCTGTTACAGAAATGGAGGAGGTAGTCAAGTCTGAGTAGGAAATGGAGCAGAGGCAGTTAAAGGGGTAGCAAGGGTCTCTAGATGATGGGATCATGAAAGCTAAGAGGGCAGATACTTCAAGAAAAGAGTGGTCAACCGTATAGGTTGTTTCCCTTAGAATTTTTGAGTTTCCACCTGGTCTCGGCAGAAGTATGACATGTTATAGAGACTCAATATATATTTCTTGAAATAAAAAAAGACACATGTCTCTTGTTTTAGTTTTTGTTAATCTGTAAGTTATTGAAGGAAGCTAACTTCTGACACTTTACAAGGACAGAATAATTGAATTTAGGGATGTTACTAAAAGCAACATTATTTGCATACAGGCAGTTGGCAATCTCAGGTTAATGAATACTCTGAATACCGGGCAGTGTGATTGTTACATTTTGCAGTTCTGAAATAGCATTGAATCTGAGTGATCATAAAACTGGAATTTCAAAGCTAGACATTTGTGATCATCTGCTTAGTGGTTTTTAATGTTTTGGAGTAATGAACCCTTTTGAGAAACTGTTGAAAACCCTGAACTGTCTCTTCCTGAAAAGCACATACTTTTTACTTACAATTTTGGATGTGGAGGGTTATAGATGTCCACCTGAATCCCAAGTGAAGAGAATCACTGGCTAGTACTACCCTTCCATTTTATACCTTAGGATATTAAGAAGCCTAGAAAAATTAATTAGCTTATCCAGGATCACATAGCAAGGTAGTGATGGAACTTATTCTTGGTTGAGTGTTCAGGTCATTATGTCATTGTCACTGTTTTGTTGCAAGTTCAGTCCCTCTTGACCTGTTACTAGATCTCTTTATTTCAGCTGTTACTGGGTCACTGCCAATTCAATAAATTGACCCCAACTTTTAATTCTCTGTACATAAACAGCAAAAATTCTATAGACAATTTGATAGACTGTCAGATTGAATATCTAACTTTTAAGTCACAAATTAAGAGTTGAAGAGTTAACTAATGATTTGTTCACTTCGTTTGGAACAGGATGCTGTATGATTATGTTGAAAGGAAGCGAAAGGAAAATTCAGGAGCCCAATTGCATGTCACTTATTTAGTGTCTGGCAGTCTCATTCAGAATGGACATTTGGTAAGTTTTCAGAATCTTATAATAAGCTCAAATATGTTTGAGTTATAAACTTAAATAACATGGGGAGGGCGGGTTGGGAAACAAGTTTCATATTATGGAAGTTTTAAAAAGCTATCTTAAGATGGTTGTTTGGGACTTTTAGACTAACCCTAAAACTCTAAGAAGTTTTGGTAATATCTTGGCTCTGATGCAGAGACTGTATCATTATTATTCAATTTTCTTAAGCAACAAGACATTAGGATACTGCTTATGTTATTCCTCTTTTTTCCTCTTGAAGGTATATTAGGGACAGTGTTGGTTAGTTTACATCCTGATCAAATGTTAAGCCACACAGGTGTTCAGAAAGTATAATTTTATTTTTTTAAACTTGAAGTTGATTTTAATTTGAGCATTTATTTTAGTAGGCTTATGTCTAAGCATCTGGAAGATGGGGTTGTTGGTGAGGCCTGAGCTAATGCAGAAGCATAGGTTGGGTACATCTTTATTCTTGTGCATTTTTTTATAGTCCAGTCTGGTATGTGGTCACCATTTACCTCAGGTTACCGCTTTTCATCATCCTGACCACAAAGCTTTCTCAGGTCTGCTGACTCTTAGCTACTTCCATATCCCTTTTTGGGGCAAAGAGATCATTCTACTACTCTTATGACGTGGTGGGCACCAGAAACTCTGCTAAGATAATCGGTTCTTCTGCATCCGACTGATCCTTGGGAACTTGGATAATTCCTCCTCTCTGGCTTCCTCTCAAAACTTAAGGCATACCTCCTCTGTTCTCACTACCCCAAACCTATCTGCAGGTTCTTTTGCTCCCACCATCACCTGCAGCCCTCCAGAACTTAGCCCAAGGATCAGGGCTCCTCAGAGATCCACTAATATCTTTGTTCCTCTTCCCTTTTGACTTTCCCTCAGACTTAGAAGTTCAGAAGCCTGATTTATTAAAATACTGACTGGATTTGTTTTATAGCAATAGAGTCCCAAGCATGTGAGATTTAAAACCAGAATTGCAATTTAATAATTTACAAGGGGAAATAAAGTTGCTAGAGGGAGCAGAGCTTTACATTCTCTGATCAGCAATTTCTTTTCATGGTGGTAAGCTATTTGGCATACCGGGTAATAATCAAGGTATTTGCAGTTATAGAATCATGTCATTATATATCGGAAACAAAATTAAGCAGAACTGGTTCATATACTCTCAGAAATAAACCTAGCACCAGGATCCTCTCTGTATTGCTCTTGAATGGATACTGCCAGAATTTGCAGCCAAATGTCTTCTTTCCTTTTGTTTCCAAGGTTAACTAGCTCCCATCTGTCTCTTTATAGTCAATTCCTTCAGTCTAGTTGTAGTTGATTCTTTACCTAGGAATCATTGTGTTCTTTTAAAGCAGTAGGTTTTATTCTTCTTTTGGTTGCTGATTCCTTTGAGAATCTGAAAGAAAAATTCATATGTTGACATGTTGATAAAATTTTGAGTGTTCACACGTCATCTGGAGCAGGGTCCAAGGTTAAGAATTTATGTTTTAATATAAAGTTGTAGATTTTTGTTCTATGCCATATGACAGAGGCTCCTAATTTGGGATTCTTGGGTGTTTTCGGGTTTCAGGGGATTCCTGGAGTAATCCCCGAAAGTACATTCAGATTGTGTTCCTTGGTGCATTTTTTTGGAGACCAGTTTTTCAAAATGGTGTGTAATTGATATCAGTTAAAAACTTCCTTATTGTGGCTTGCTTGTAAAGCCTTTTATTTTTCAATTTAAGAGGGTGTTTAAATTCTGCCCATCTTTTTTTAAGCAGCGGAATGCTTTCAAATGAAATCTTAATTAGAATCCTAACATAAAAAATATATCAAGAGTGGGATTGCTATGGTCAAAGTGATTGTGAGGATTTTGGATCCCTGTACTCTCCTTACAGGGCAGCTCTGTGGAACCCTGTAGATTGACCAAATGTGTATGTTTACTCATGCTTTTTTTCTTAAAGAGAGCCCTCCTATGGAAAGGCCGATTATTAAGTATGATTTCAGGTTTTGTTCTTGTTCCTTTTAATTTGTTCTTTAAGTTTTAAGTGTTTCTAGGAAGATAAAAGATAAATTAAAGGCTTTATATGGATTGATAAATACTTACTTTTCCAGTGACCATGATTATTGTAAACAAAATGTTTAACAACATGTAGAAAATAAAAGCCTCCTTCTAATCTCATCCCAGAGAGTCTTCCAAAGAATTATTTGAAAATTTCAAGGGAACATTTTGTTGATTCTTTCTTTTTGTGTTAGCTGTTGTCAGCCTGATCCATCCTTTATGTAGTTCCTCATTAACTTTTCACCTAATGATTTCCGCTGATATTGATTGATTTTTATTATTGCCTAGATCATTAATTCATAAGGAGTTACAAAATGGTAATGTTCAACTTCTGTCATTTCTTCTGCATGTATTGGCTGGAATTTTTCTGTAAAGAACTTTCATCAACTAGCAATATTTTTCCTTTTATTGCAAAAAAGCTCAGGGGGGCTTACCCTCTTACTTACTCCTTCTTATATCCTCTTTTTAACAGGAACCCACTGAGTTGGAGCTGTACTCTGGTGTGTATTATTTCAGCACCAGCAAGCTGGCATTTCCATTGAGTTTTTATGTATTTTCAGTATCCCCTGAGGCTGCATATAGCCACACTGAACTGTCTAGGCTGTCCAAATTTTCTACTGAAGATACCAATTATTTTTAAGGCTCTTATTACAGAGTTGCATAGGTTTGAGTAGTTAGTTCACAATGCTCTTTTTCTCATAAGCTCTGTAATTTGTATTGTACAGTTTTGCAGAATATGACTTTTTAAAGAATGCCTTTTTTTTAAGAAAACATTATGAAAATACACTAATATTCCTGATTCAAATTTACTATTATATTTTTTAAAAAGCTCTTTGATTTTATATTGCTCTTATCTCTGCTGTTGTAAATTTTGATGGTTCCTACATTAACATAAAAATGTATTTGCTTTAGCCAAATATAAGATTTAGAAAAGGGAAACCAATATTTTTAGTAACAATATGATTACTAACAATAGTTTAAGGCTTCTTTGCAGTTCTTTTTTGTCTGTAGGATATATTCTACTAGGGATGTACAGTCAGCCTGTGTTTTAGAATCACTTGAAATAATTCCTCTCTGGTTAAGCCACCAATTTAATATCTAGTTAAATTCAGTTTTTTCTCTTTGAATTTTTAGGTTCCCTCTTTTCCCTTACAAGTAACTCTTTTTTTTTGGTTTTGTGTTCTCTTTTCATTGTTTTTGTTGTCATATAAAATTTTAAGATAAGCAAATATATATTCATTTAACCTCCTTTCTTAGATAAGTTTTTATACATTATACCTTGTTTTGCACTTTACTTTTTTTACTTAAAAGTAGAACTTGAGCATCACTCCATAGTAGTTATAAAAATATTCCACATTCCTTTTTATAGTTGCATGATCCTACATTAATAGGCTATACCTTAGTTTATTCAGCAGTCCCTTATTGATAATTATTTGAGTTATTTACAGTCTTTGGCTTTACAAATAGTGCTGTAGTGAGTAGCTCAGTGCATATGTGTTTTGTATATTTTTGCCTGTGTGTTTTAAGGTTGTAGTCCTAGAAGTAGGGTGTATGTGTACTTTGTTGAGTATTGCCAAATAGTTCTCCATTTTTCATCCCCACCAACCATGTGTATGGGTGCCCATTTCCACATAGCACATGTTATATGTTTCACAGTTATTTGCATTTCTTTCTGTTAACTGTCTGTTCATACCTCATACTCATTTTTCTAAAGGATTGCTAGTCTTCGTTTACTCTAGTTTAGAAGCTATATTAACCTTTTGTAATAAAATTTGCAGATATTTTTTCCACTTAATCATTTATCTCTGTACTTTGGTTAAAGTTTTTATTTTATTATTTTTTTGACATCCAAGATTTAATTGTCAGCTTTTATGGATTATTTACGTTATTTCTGGATTTTGAATTATAATTAGGAAACTTCCTTATTCTCACAGTGTATCAGTTTATAATGGAAGTCACCCACAATTTCTTCTAGTGCTTATATGATTTCTTTACATTTAGATTTCAGATTCATTTAGAATTTATTCTGTTGGGTGGTGTGAGAGACAGATCCAATTTTTTTATCTGTTTCTATATGATTATATGGTAATTATCATTATATTACCTACTAAAAAGTCCTTTTTTTCTCACACTCATTCTTTAAGTTTATTGGGGTAACATTGTTTAATGCAATTATATAATTTCCAGGTGTACATTATAATTTGACATCTATATATTCTCTTGTGTGATTACCACCCAGAGTCCAGTTTCCTTCAGCTACCATATATTTGATCTCACACTATGAGATGCTGTGTTTTTATTTGTTTTTATATTGATATCTATACTCTATCCATTTCCTTAACCTCATTAAGAAGTGTTAATGTAAGCAAATTAAAAATTAGTGTTGCTATTAAGCTGTAACATATATTTTCAGAGGTACTTAATGTTCCTAACTTCATATCCAAGTGCAACTGAATTATTGGCAAGCAAACTTTGAAAAATGCAAGTTGTGCTGCTTTAAACATTAATAAAGTGTTATTCCCTTACAGTGCCACAAGGTTGCAGTAGTGAGAGAAGATAAATTGGAAGGTAAGCACTTTAGTGGTTTAACAAGGTTTTCCTCTTATGCCATTAGTACAGGTATAGTAGAAAATCTGCCCCTAACATCTTCATACAACATATTTAGCTATTTAACTGAAGAGCTGTATATTCCTTTTATTAGTAGTTCTTGAAACATGTTAAAATATAATATTACTTCTGCCTAACTTTTCATTTTTAAGGTTGGAGCTGCTGACATTTATAAAGTACTTTTATCACAAGGTTTCAAAACCTGTGACCAACATGCAAGATGAATACCATATGGAGCACCTCATTAACTGTAAAAAGACAGTAATCTCTAAATATTGTGTTGTGTTCCATAAAAAATTTTTTTAGGAAGAAAATTAAAGAATGCTTTTCTAAAGTCAGAAAGATAATATACAGTCTAAGTTAAAATTTTCTACCTGTTTCAAGACTTTTAATGCTACTGTTCCATTTTTTAAATACCTCGATTCAAAGGAATTGTGTAATAGTTCGAGTCCACATGATCTTAGCCCCATGTCTCAAGACAAAACCTGCACTGTTGTACTTTATAAAGATTCTTGCCAATGGAGTCATTTTCTTAAAAATTAAGATATCCACTGTTTTTTCTTCTGAATTCTCACATAGATATGCAAAACAAGGTTTATTCATTCATTTGATACATAGTGATTATTTACTCTGTGTCAGCTCTGTGTTAGGTACTAGAAACTTTGAACAAGTTAGGCATAGTTCTTTTCCTCATTGAAACCTAAAATTTGTTCTTGTGATGTTCTTTTGTGTTTTTCCTCTGCGACTTACCTGGTTAATAGTATTTTGTTATAGAGTTGCTTTCTCTAAAGATGAATCATAGAAGTGAGTCTTCTCAGATAAAAATTACTTATTCCTCAATTATATGCTAGAGTGTAAGATTCTTTTCCTGGCTGAAAAAAAAAAAATCAGTCATCATCAATCATTCATCATTATTTACTGAGTGTCCACTGGATGAGTGATACTCGCACAGGTGCTGTACTTAGAACTGACTCACCACCACCTACCTTGTCATAATGTTCCCAATGGAGACAGAAGAGTTGATATTATATTGTATATGTGGCTCTTTGGCCTTTTAGAGCTTTTTGGACCACCACAGATTGCAAATGGTTTTAATGCAGAAGGGTTTCTTGTTAAAGTCTCCACATGCTATGAAGTTTGTGTATTAACAGACTGCTTTTCCTGTTGACTTGTAGCAGTGAAGTCCAAGCTAGCTGTGACTGCCAGCATCCATGTGTACAGCATCCAGAAAGCCATGCTAAAGGACAGTGGGCCTCTGTTCAATACCGACTATGACATCCTTAAAAGCAACTTGCAGAACTGCAGCAAGTGAGCTCCTTAATGTTCCTTGTGGGCTTCTTTACGAATTGATTTTGTAAGATGTTTATACAGTGGCTGCCTCTTAAGAGTGAATGCCAAGTCTAGTAAAACCCCATTTATCTTGCAGTAAGACACATGCCTGGTTTTATTAGTACATCATAAGGTGAAAAATAGCAGCCACAACCCATATTGAAAACCCCAGTGGACTCACCATAAATCTATTTCTCATGTATTTATCCTGTCACTGCCACCAGAAATGTTTGTTGTGCCCCCTCATTACTCCCTTACCCCAGTCTCTGCTTGTCTAAATCCCATCCATCCTTTAAGAACCAGCTCAAATGTTGTCCTTCAGAAAACTTCCTAATTTGATATTCTTCTAGTTTCCATCCCAAAGCAGTTGATCTTCCACAGCTAGGATCAGATCTTGTTCATCTCTTGGATCTTTCACAGCATAGGGAGATGATAGACTATCATGCATATGAGTTTTGGGATGTGATGGTCAGGGCCTTAAGTCATGGCTTTGCTGCTTAATACCCCATGGGTTTGGGCAAGCTACTTAAACTCTTTGAGATTTGGTTTATTCATCTTTAAATTGGACATAATAATACCTACTTTGAGGAGTTAGATCAGATGCCCAGACATACATAAAGCACCTACTTCTTTGACATGTACTAAGCAAGATAATTTGAATTAATCCAACAAAGATCTGATGAGTATCTATGACATGCCACAATCTACAGTGACTATGGCCCAGCACCTGCTTTTGGACCTGATGTCCTATATATGAAGCAATTACAGTACAGTGTGACAGTGTTATAATAGGAGTAATAGTGTGGGAAGATGTTGGAGGGTTACTCATTTTTCATTTTTGGGTGGGGCAGAGTGAGGGGGTAAGACAGAGGAGGATTCCTGATGGGAATGACATGTAAGATGTCTAAGATTGAAGGCCCAGTAGAAGTAAACAGTCAAAGGAGAAGTGGGAGAGTAGGACAGAGCTGAGAGAAAACATGGTGATTGTGTGGAACCACAATAGTTTTATGTGGCTGGAGTTTGGAATGAGGTGGTAAATACTGAGATACAAGACTGAAGTAGTAATCAGAATCTGTGCATTTACTCCTGGGATAAGGAGTTTAAACTGTTCCAAGGCACTAGAGACTGAAGACTTTTAAGCAGTTATGTGAAATGATCAGAATTGCATTTTAGGAAGATGACTGGCTGTGAAGACAAATCAGAGTGAATATGGCCCAGTGCCTGCTTAATACTCTGATCATCTGGAATGAAGATAGAGATTCGGAATCAGAGAAAATAGATAATTAGTTTAGTAAATATAGTTATGTAGAGAGAGTGTATAGAATAAAAGGGCAGAAAGTAAAACTCTAGGCATAATTATTACCTATGTAACTTTGGGCATATTAACCTCTGTGCTTCAGTTTCCTCATCAGTAAAATGAAGCTAACAGTAGTAGCAGTCTCACAGGGTTGTAGGGCATTAAATGATTAATGTACGTAATTTGCTTAGAATAGCGCTTGGCACATAGTAAGCACTATTTAAGTAGTAGTCATTTTTTCAAGAATGGGCAGAAAAAGAGGGGCCTGAGAGGGAGCAACTAGAGATAAGAGGAAAATTAGAAGAGTATATGGAGTTCTAAAAGCTAAGGAATGAATCTCAAGAAGGAGGGACTAGTTGATAATATCAAACCTTGCTGAGGAGCTAAGTATCATAAGAGCTGAAAAGTGTCCATTGGATTTAGTGATGGCCTTGCTAAGAGCATTTTCAGTAGAATAACCAGATTCTGGTCAGCTGAGTAAATATAGATAACTCTTTCCAGGAAATGACTGTAAAATGGAGAAAAAAGGAGGTAGCTATATGGCACATATGTTTTTAAAGTTGAGAGTGCCTTGAATTTGTTAGGAAAGAGCCATAAAAGAGGAAATGGTTGAAGATACTTGGGAGATGAGACTACTGATAGAACCAGGTTATACAGCTAAAGGGTAATAATTTATAAGTCTTGTATCTTTTAGAGAAGGATTATAGGAAACAATACCTGATATGTTTATCTAAATTATTAGATTTCAAAAATGGCTTTTAAAATCTAATCGTGACATGTCAAGCTCTAAAAATCAGTTTCTCTGTTTTATCTAGCACATAAGCAAACAAGTATAAAAGTGGCTCAAAAGTTCAAAGTGAGATTTTCACAGGGACCTCTAAAATAAACATGGCAAGCAGAAATGTGGTAATAGGAAGCACTTTAATGAAACTTTACTTGAATACTTAAAGTTAAAAATGTGAAGAATTTATCTCCAATAAAGAAGTTTGTATTTGGTACTGAGAATTATGGGCCAGCTGAGATCTGACTCATTGTTTCATGTGTTTTAAGAAATGCTGTGACAGGAAGAAAGTTAAAATTTTAGGACTGAGCAGATTCTTCTCTCTTCGGACATGTTCCCAGCCTAACTTGGTCTCTTCCTCATTGCCAATTCCTGGTCCTGACCCTGAGGTGTGGAATGTAGACCAAATGGAGAAAGAGTTGTCTTGGGGCCAACTTTAGATGTTGACAATGAAATAAAACATGCTCTTTTTCTTCTGCGTGGAAGCACTGCAAAGCCAGAGAGGAAGAATGGTTGATGAAAGGAAATGATTTCCTTCTGTTCTTAATTCTGATGTATGAAATATTTGTGTTAATGTAGGGTTTTCTAATGTGGACCACAATAAATCAATGAAAGATTTTTGAAGCTGTACATTTTAGCTTTAGGCTGTTCAGTCTAAAGTTACTTTGAAATTAAATGTTTTGTCAGGAATTTTTTTCTTAGGCCAGTTATTCTAGCAGTGGATTAAGAAGCTGTGCCTGATTGATTGCTAAGATAATTGCTTTCACCATAGAGTTTCTTATTCTCCATCTTCTCCCATCCCGAGTTAAGGTGATACAATGAAGAGAGGAGAGAAACCAGACGCCTCATTTTCAGTGACTTAATAATTCTTTCAATATATATTTCCTGACACTTTTATATGCCAGGTTTTATGCTGTGCACCTGAAATACAGATGATGAATAGTACATTTCCCAACTTTTCTCACTTATCCCTAGTAAGCAAAAGACTGGGGGAAATAGCATGTCCTTTGTTAGGAAAAGTTGGGGAACTTTGCTTAAAATACAGCTATTTGGAAAGGCTGGATCAGTTATCTACTCACAATGTGGAACATTACATTATGGATTTGTGTGAAATAGGCACATCTACAATGATTAGAGAAGAAGAGATGAATGTTTCCTTTACTATCCATGCAAACTGTTCCAAATTTCTTCACTTGGCTTTGGGCATACTTTTCTGCTGCTGTTAATTGGTATTGTTAGAAACTATTAACAAACAACTATAAATGACCACACGTTATAGGTGCCAGTAGCTGTGTTCCCAACTTCTTTCATGTTTTAAAGCATGATTCACTGGCCAGAAGAGTTGTCAGGAAATTTGTTAACATTTAAAGTTCTTAATTTTGATTCATAATATTTATTTCATATCTGGCCCTTTAAGGTGAAGGTCTTTAAAAATTAAATAACCATTTGCTTTTCCATAAAATTACTAATTTTTTATTGTCGTTTGGTATATTACTGTTTTTGAGTTAGGATGCTTTATTATTTTTATTTTTTTAAAAAAACAAGAATATTCAATATGGTATTACAGATTTCATATCATAGTTTTTATTCCAATCCTACTTCTATTACTAACTAGATACATAACCTAGAACAAGTTACTCACTTCTCTCCAAGACTTGTTTATCTAAATGAATTTTGCACAAAATATTTCTAAAATCTGTTCTAGTTCTAAAAATTTTTCATATTATCAGGCTTAGAAAGTATTATGTTGAAGAAGCAGCAAGGTTTGAAAATAAGGTTTGATATTGACTTTAACATTTCTGTCCACAGGTTTAGTGCCATACAGTGTGCAGCTGCAGTCCCTAGAGCTCTTGCCGAATCCTCATCTTCTGAAAAGTTTGAGCAGTCACATCTTCAGATATCAAGTGAGATACAAGCCAATAATGCATTGACTACCAACGGTCATGGCCCACCTAACTCCAAACAGATTTCCCAGCAGCCTAAAGGAATTATGGGAATGTTTACCTCTAAAGCTGCCTCTAAAACCCAAGATACCAACAAAGAAACCAAAATAGAAACTAAAGAGGTAACAAATATGTCTTCGTTAAAGTTATGCCTTTATAGCTCAGAATGGGTAACTAGAAAAGCATTAATAGTTCCAGTGGTAGAAGTTTACTTACATAAGGTTCTCACATTTAGTTTTAATTTTTATACTTTACTTTGAATCCTTTAATTCTTGATATTCTCATCTGAAATAGTCCTTTTTCTTTTGATAATGCTTCTCACCAAGCATTAAGCTATTAAGTGATGGAACCAGCATTCAAATCCATGTCTTATGACTACAAATTAATATTTTGGAGGTTTTTCCCCATCGTGTGCCATACTGCCTCTGATCTATTTTAATTCTGTCAAAATGAGTAGTTTTTAAATACATGCAAGGAAAGTTTAGACATATTCATGAATAATAATTTTATAAGAACTTTGAGAAACTGAGCTTTGGAGATTAACATCAGATACTGTCTAGTCTGGATTTGTTCTTATATCTAATGCCTACACATTTTGGCACAATGATATAAATACTGTACCATCAGAACAGTGTGCTCTGTTGAGATTTTTTGAGACTGCTACTCGAAGAGCAACCTTAACATGAGGAAAAAAATTATGTGTGTGTTCTTTTCTATGCTTTTAGGCATCTTCAGCAGGCAACAAGGCCCCAGGGAAAGGGAATGTGCTGAGCAATTTTTTTGGAAAAGCTGCTATGCGTAAGCATGTTCTTACTTCCTTTGACTATTAATATGTGAATGTTCTTATAATACCATATACCTGAGTGGAAAGCCCATTGCCCCATTTTTACCCACCTAGGACACTACCATGTAGCTTGCCTGAATCCTAACATAAGTTTTCAGTATACTGACCAATATATTGATGAAAGCAACAAAACTGCAACAATAGATTTTATGGGTGAGTTGGGTTCAGTTTAGATCTCTTAGAATGTAGTTTGATGTTCCTATTTTTACTTCCTGCTTTGAAAAGAGAGATACTGGTTTCATAGAGTTCTTGAAAATGGGGATTAGAACAAAAGGGAGGCTACCTGGTTGAGCAGTGTTAAGGTTAATATTTTGGCTGCTGGGTTCAGTTTGCTTGGTGTGACCATTATTACCTGTCTCCCAAGGGACTGTGAAAGCATAGTTTTTGCCTTTAGTTATTTTTGCAGATTACTCATAGTAATGAATTAGACTTCAGTGTGAATTAGAATGGCCCAGATAGTAGTGACCATTTAAAAAGATATACTTTTTGAGACAGCAAAATCTCCTTTCTTTAGAAAATTTTTAAATGACAATTCTTTCTTATTGAAGGAACCAAGAGTCACATATTTTCATACTTCTCATATCAAGTAAATATCCCCTGAGGGTATATGGTAGAATACCAGGAAGAATACAGGAACCGCAGGATAATTATGGCACACTTTCTTGGAGCATCAGTTTTACAAAGATTTTACAGGGAAGTGTTTTGTTATGTGCCTTTGCAAGCAAATTAGTCAGAATTCTGCTTTCTGTAATTGTCAAATTGGTGGTTGGAGTGATAACATTGCGTTTGCCATAAAAGCTATCAGAACATTTTTGTGTTCTGAAACTATATGGAAAATTTGATACTTTCAGGTTATTGGAAAACACGATTTTATTATTACAGGCAACAAGGAGGGTTTCCTACTTCTGTGAAAACAGATCATGCTAATGTCACTGACCTGTGTTACTGCTTGACTGAACCCAATCAGTTAGTGTGGTTTCTTGGCAACTTGATGAGTTCCACACGCTTGTTTGTTATTTTTTTATATGTTTGCAACCCGAAAACCAGTGAATTTTTTAAAATTATTATTTTTAAATACCTGAGATGTTAATATTTGCTAATTGTAAAAAAAAAAAAAGTCAGCTTTTAGAAAATACCAAATGGCGGATGACATAGGTGCTTCAGGAGGGCTCAGAAGAGGGGGAAAACTCAAACTATACAAAACTATACACTTACTTATTCATGTGTTTTATGTAGCAAATATTTATTGAGCATCTACTCTATGCTTGGCACTATTATACAGTGGAGAAAACAGATAAACAAGGTCCCTACTCTCATGGCTTTTATTTTCTACTGGCTGGAACAGATAAATACCAAAAAAAATTAAAAAGTTAATTACTGTAATTGTTAGAGTATAAAGGGTATTATGGTAGAATGTAATGGAGGGGGAGGGAAACCGGCATTAAACAAAATATTTACCTAATTAAAAATGGCTTATAAAGTTGATTTATTTAACTGATGTTTTTTTGTCTGAATGTTTAGTTAAATTATCAATATTTTTATTGAATGCACAACAAGATAATTTACAGTGAAAATGAAGCTTGAGAGTTAGATGAAGTGAGTTGATTGTGGGTACTTGAACCACTTACAAATAATGTTGGACACCAACAAGTGTTGGCAAGGGTGTGGAGAAATTGAACTCTCATATATTGCTGTGGGTAATATAAAATGATGTGCTTGCTTTAAAAACTGGCAATACTTTGAAAAGTTAAATCTAGAGGTACCCTGTGATTCCACTCCCAGGTATCTACTCAAGTGAATTAAAACTGTGTGTCCACACAAAAACTTGCACACAGATGTTCATAGCAGCAGCATTCATAATAGCTAGAAAGTAAAAACAACCCAAAGGTCCATCATCTGATGAATGGAATAAACAAATGTATAACCACATTATGGAATGGAATATTATTCAGTCATAGAGAAGAATGAAGTACTGATATAGGCTTCAACATGGATGAACCTTGAAACATTTTGAGAAATGAAAAGCCAAAAGGCCATGTATTGTTTGATTCCATTTATACAAAATGTCCAGAATAGGCAAATGCATAGAGACAGAAAGTGTATTAGTGGTTGTCCAAGGCTGGGAGTGATGAGAATATTCTAAAATGGGATAATGGTGATGGTTACACGTGTGAAAATCACTGAACTCTGTACGCTTTAAGAGGGTAAACTTTATGCTGTGTGAATTATATCTTAATAACAGAAACCTCAGTGCTTTTTATGATAAAAAGCTGCAGCATAGTGACAGAATTAAAGTCATGTTATCTTCTTTGCTTGAAGAAAGGGTTTCATTTTCTTGAATATAAAAATGAAATGCTTTTAGTCAGATGATACAGGTAACTTAATCATTCAGGTAATAAGAAAATGTGATTAAGTTTTCCTTAACAGTTGTCTGAAATTGTTGCAGTGAACTACTACTACCTCTTTACTAGCAGCTAATTCGCCAGTGTAGCTGCATATCTGTATAAATTGGAGTTCTCAAAATGCTGCGAAACCAAAACAGTAAAACTCTGGATGCTGAATCAGTTTTGTCAGTGGTATTTTTATTCAGATCAGTTTTCTGAAATTGGCAGACCTGATGCTGTAGCTCTCTTTCCTTAACCAATGGGATAAGTAGGAAATATTGGGAGGTTTTTCCTAATTATAAAACAGTTCCTATCAAAATGATAAATTATGAAATAGAATGCAGAATTTGTGTAAAGTTTAAAGATAGACATGCAATTTCAGAGAATTGTTTTCTTTTTTTTTTTTTTTTTGAGTCACTGTACCCCTGTAGGAGATAAATGTTTACTCTCCTATACATTTTGGTGGGAAAGTTTGAGAAATACTGATACCTGAGAATAGCAGTAGTAAAAATGCAAGGGAGAATGCCACCTTGGGATGGATTCACCATTCAGATTTCTCACTTAAGTCTTCAAAAAATAAAGTATAAACAGATTGCATGTTACATTTTTATCCATCATCTGTTCTTTCAAACAGTATACTTTATAAATTATTTTACTAAGCTATGTGTAACAGCCAAGACTAAGGCAGCAATCTTTTTTCTCTATACTGTAGATGACATATGACCAAAACTACTTATTGAAGAGCCTCGTGCTGTTTCTAACTTTCTAAGAGTATTGTGTGACTTTTCTTGAAAAACAAAAAACTGTCACTGAGTTTAACATATAATTTCTATATATTTCATTTATAATTTCTCAGATGGCTAGGCTCATCCTGCTTGTATTTCTTAGTCCTCTGCACTACACAGTGATTCTGTGTTTTTCAGCTTGAAGTAGGGAAAGGGTTAAGACTTTAAAGAGTTAAACTTACTTAGGTTAAAATCCTGGCTTTTTTTTCCTATCAGTGTTACCTTGGTTAAATCACTCACCCTCACATACTGATTTCTTTTACTCCTTATAATAATCGTATCTATTGTTCCAGTTTTTACAGAGAAGACTGACTTTTAGATAAAATTGCTTGCCCTGAATAAAGCAGGATTTAAACCAAACTTTTCTGATTCCAAAGTAGTCTTTCAATTAATATGTAAAAGTATCCAGACTTCAACAGATAGACTGTAGTAGAAAGAAGATAAGATCTTCGTAGAAATTTCTGTTGTCGTTATTTGTAAGCTGTGTGCTCTTGGGAAATCTTTTAATCCTTATGACTCTTAGTTTCCTCCTCTAACAGATGAGAATGATGATACTCATACAGTTGTATTTTTTCTAAGCTCTATTTTACTATCATTTGCAGCGGGGGCTGTGATATAATGAGGGATTAGCAGGAGGCAGAAATGAAAACAGTTATACCTAGAGTGGTAGTTGGAAAGGAGAAATGTTCTCTGACTCGACCATGAGCTCTGTTAGGACAGGGACTGTTTTTTATCCCTTTAGTCTCTTCCCCTAACATTACCTGGCACTCAGTAGACCTTTGGAGGAATAATGGATTAATATTGCATGATGGCATTATACATCATCTGCTATACTTTATTTGTAGATAAACTTAAAGTTAATTTGGATTCAGAACAAGCCGTGACAGAAGAAAAAATAGTGGAACAACCTCCAGTGTCTGTCATTGAACCAAAGCTGGCAGCCCCTGCAGGCCTGAAGAAATCCAGCAAAAAAGCAGAGCCTGTTAAGATGCAGCAGCAGGAGAAAAAAAGGTAGGAAAATTTTGTCTCTTGTGGGGGAAAAGTGTTTCCCCTGGGGATGAGAAGGTCTGTTTGGGTTTATTGACAGCAAGCAGTTTTCAGTTGAGCACTAAATCTATTTAATGCCTTAGGAATACAGCTGTATAGCCAAAGTGAGGGGAGAAACTCAATATCTTATCTAGTGAAGTAGAACTGGAATGGCCAGTTTAGATAACATAGAGCCCAAAGTCAGTTTTGGGGCCCCATTGATCTTAATCAATTGTTTTTATACTTCATTTTAAATCTGTGGACATGGCAAAAGTGTGTCTGATTGCCTGTCTGTTTTTCACTTCAGATTGCATATGAGGGGGTTACTCTTTCTAGAGAAATTTAAGAGAAAAAGTTCTTTGTTTTCTTTTTATATCAATGAGTTTATTTTTCAAGTGGTAAAATGTAATTAGAAAAGGAAATAAAGAGCAAACAAGCTTTTAAAAATGGATCCAGGAATTTGAGACACTACCTCATAGTTGGTAGGAATTAGTCTGTTGAAAGAAACTCTAAAGGACACTGTCAGCACTGATAGGCCCAGAAACACTTGACTTTTGTGGCAAGGTTGGGGCTACTGTAATGGAAAACATCAACAGATTGCTGAGAGTCAAGGCTCTGTCCAGTGGGCCTCACCTCCTAGGAACATGTGATATGGATGGATTAAAATATCCCCAGTCATGGGTATAAAACTCATTGTTGACAGTTATTGCCAGGAATGCATCTGGTATTTTACCATGAAATATAATGTTAACTATATTTTTAGTAGATGCCCTTTACCAGGTGGAAGAAGTTTGCTGAGGTTTTATCATGAATGGGTATTGAATCTTGACAGATGCTTTTTCTGCATTTTTGAGATGATCGTATGGTGTTTCTGTTAATATGTTACAATGTTTGGTTTTCAAATGTTAAACCAACCTTGCATTCTTAGGATAAACCCTCGCACTTGGTTGTGATGTCTTATCCTTTTTATATTGTTGGATTCTATTTGTTAATATCATAAGGATTTTTTCCCTCTACTTTTATGAGGGCTTTAGATCAATTATTTTCCCATAACATATGAATCAGGTTTCAGTATTAATTTCTTAAAATTAGTTAGGAGGAGTTTGCCTCTCTGTTTTGTGAAATAGTTTTTGTATGATATATTTCTTAAAAGTTTGATAAAGAAGTGAATTTGGGTCTGGAGTTCTTTTTCTGTGAAGGTTTTTTAAATGAATTTTATCTCTTTAAATAGCAATTTCAATTTTCTTGCTTTGGAGTTAATTTGGTTGTGTTTATCTATTTTATCTAAGTTGTTGAGTTTATTGGCTTAAAGTTGTTTATGATATAGCCTTATTCTTTGAGTATCTAGTTATCAGTATAGATTTCTTTTTAAAATCTGTCTTATAAAAAGACACTAATTTTATTAATTTTTCTCCAAAATAATGGCTTTTAAAAGTTTTGTTAATTTTCTCTATTTTTATTTCACTGATTTTTGCTCTTTGTTATTTCCTTCTACTTATTTTGAGTTTTTAATTTTTTCTAGCTTAAGGTAGAAAAATAAGTTGATATTTTAAGTTACATGAGAAATAAAGTACTTGAAGATAAAAACTATGTCTCTGACACACAGTGGGCCCTTGATAAATTATTTATAGATTGAATAAATGGTGATGGAATATCTATAACAGCTAAATAATTTCAAGATGGAGTATAAGTTTCTTATGATGTCATTAGAATCACCTTAAGGTCTTATGTCTGTGCCTTTGCTTATATTGTTCTTTCTCTTTAAAAATGTCACCGTTTTTTGTTTGATGAACTTCTGCTTTTAAAGTTTTCAAGCAAGAGTCATGTACCATAACATTAATCTAGTAAATTTATCACATCATATTAGTTAGTGGTGTTTATGTTTGTTTTCCAAGCCAGAGTTTCTTGAGAACAATATTTTCTCGATTTTGCATCCTCGGTGTTTAGCAAAGAGCCTCTCATATGTAGATAGTAGCTGCTTATTTAATGCTTGTTGAATTATTGAATAGCCAATAGAGGAAGTAAGAATTTAGAAAGATTCTTGATAACCTGATAGGAGCTCCCAGTGGTCTGTAGCTAACTAGAGAAAATTTTTATTCTGGTCACTCCATGAAGTGACCTAGTCATGGTCAGTTAGCCTTAAAAAGAAACCTTATTAGTCTTTGACTTTTCTATCCTCTGGAATTAAGACCATGAGTTATGAAGCAAGATCCATAACTTGCTTTACAAGTAGCATGTAAATATTTATACTTTTATTTTGTATAACGTGCTTAAATTTTTCCTGGATGGCATCAGGGTGAAGCGAGTAGAGTTATCCGATGATGAGACAAAAGAAGCTGAAAACCTGAAGAAAAAGAGAAGAAGAATCAAACTTCCTGAGTCTGATAGCAGTGAGGATGAAGGTGGGCATTGCTATTAATTTTTGGTTAGTGGGATTGTCTCAGTCTGTTCAGTTTGCTGTAACAAAAACACCAAAGATGACAGGGTCACTTGAACAACAGAAATTTATTCCTCACAGTTTTGAAGGCTGAGAAATCCAAAGTCAAGGTGCCAGCTGATTCAGTTCTGGTGAAAGTTCTCTTCCTGGTTTGCAGAAGGGCATCTTTTTGCAGTATCTTTCTCATGTCTCTAATAAGGGCACTAATCGTATTCATGAGGACTCTACTCTCATGACTCAGTTACCTCCCAAAATTCCTATCTCCAAGTACTATCACATTAGGAATTAGGGCTTCAACATATGAATTTCGGGGAAAAACATTCAGTCTATAGCAGGGGTCAATTCCTATCTCAAAGAGCTAAAAGGTAATTTATTGTGGGTCACAATGACAGTAGTAATCCTAGCATTGAGACACATATAGCACCTATTTCTGTTTAAAATATACTTTAACCTTCTGACCAGAACTATTATTTTCTTGTAATTTGCCAAAATAACAAATACAAAAGGAGAAAATAAGGATTATTAATATGCACATAGCATCATCAAAGACCATTTTAAAAAAATAAACCAGAGATGTTCCATTCATGTGACTCTTTTGAAACAGGTTTATTGTAGGCATCAAGAGTGTTGGTGGTGTTCCACACAATATAAGTTACACTGCTAAGATGAAGAATCTGTAGTGTCCTTGTTGAAAGAGAATGACATGGGCTCTTCCATTGTTAGGTTGTGGACAATGTTGTAAGATAAGCAGACAGAATAAAGACAGGGACTTTGGAGTCAAACTGAGTTTAAATCTGACCTCCACCACTTACTCTGTGACACTTTAGACAGGTTACTTCAATTCCTGTTTCCTCATCTCTAAAACAAGGATGTTATTAGAAACTGTGTAGGCTTTTTATGAACATTAAATAAGATTATGTGTCAAAAGTGCCAGGATGGATAGTACTTGACACAGAATAGGTTTTCTTATTGTTCACCCCACTTTTCCTGTTGAGGTGTTCAGTTCAGGTGTTTAGCAGTAGTAAATACACTTGCCAGGTACCTTCTCTCAGAAAATTCTCTTCAACTTCATATCCTTAACTCTATTTAAAGGACTGTTTCTTTGTCCTTTTCCCTGGCAGAGTCATAAGTACCTTTAGCAATTCTGTATACTCACTTTGTAAAGCAAGAGAAGGCCAGACCCAAAAAAGATTAGGATTATCATCTACACTGCTAAAAAGAAATCGTTTTAATCAGTATGTTGAAGTCTTTGCTAACATTTCAGTCTTTGCAAATTGCTTAGGGAGAATGTTAAACAAATGATCCCCTTTTTTAGGTTAAAATAGGTAGTTTAAAAAAAAATCTCTGAGGAACCTATGAATGATTTCCAAGAATTCTAATTACCAGTCTCTGCCAGAAAATTCTCTGATAAACAGTGGTTACATTGCTGAATTCCTGAAATTAGTTTTACCACAGTCTTATTTTGCCTCAAAGGGTGCTTTCCTGGGATGAGTGATGTTTCACTACTTGATACCTTTCATCTGAAATGCTACAAATTCATCACAAGTATATTTAATCTGTACCCAATGTATCAAACATTCCTTATGCTTATGTCAATATGAGGGAGAATGTGTAGTTTAATAATAAACACTAAGGCAGACTGACATGGATTCTAGCATGTGAATGTGGCAAGTTTGTTTTTTTTAATCTCTCTGAACCTTAGTTGTATACAAAAATTATAGTAAATAATGACTTTGTGGGGTTATTATGAGAATGAACGATTAATTTTTGCAAAGACAAGAAAATTCCCGTTTTCCCTATTCTAATTTTATTAAAATACTTTAAGAAAATTTAAACACCTATGTACAATTTCAAAAATCTGATAAGATAGAAGTTTTATAATAGATAGTAACCTCTTCTGTCTGACTCATCTAATTGGCTGAAGTTCCTTTTGTCAACTTTCACCCATCTGCCTTCCATCTTCCAGGGATTTGTTGAAATTTCTTACTATTAAGTGCTCTTGGCTCTTCTGTTCTCTTTGTTGGTATGAGGGCATTACAGTATTTCACTCCTTTATTATCATTATAATGTTTCTCTTTGGGAGTGTTTGGAGGGGAGAGGAAGGTATATGCTTAGTCTTTCTTGACCAAGAAGCCCCTCATCCCAAATTTAGTTCAGAAAATGATTGTTTTTCTTTATTTAAAAGAGAATGTTTGCTGTGTGTTCAATGCCAGAGAAATCATGGTACCCTGCCTCTACAGAGTTTAGAGTCTGGAAGCGGGAATCTAGATAAACAGTTCCATACAGGGCAGTGAGAGGTGTCATGGTACCATTAGGATTAATTATTTTCTTTGGTTAAGTCAAGTGGTTACAGAACTGGAAGTAGAATAAGAATTCCTATATTTATTACTGTGAATACTCAGTTCCTTTTCTTTAGCTTCCTCATTGCATAAACTTTTCTGCTACCACTGTGATACAGCTTTCTTGATAGCTATTCCTTCAGAAAAATGGGTGCCTAGTTCTGTGGTTTGACTTTTCTTTTTCTTGCTTGAGGGCCCATCATCTTCTAGTGTCCCAGAGTTGGGCTCATAGCTGGACCACTTTTTATGTTTGTCTCTTTTGTCCCAGAGCTTATAAAGTTTGGGGGCCTATTTCATACTTGAAGTGTATAATTTGTTTCATTCTGGTTCTTGTTCTGCATCACCTCTTTAGGTCATTTGGCCTTGAAGCCTCCACTGTCATGATTTTTAACACTGACCTAATCAGTTGGGAGAATTTCAGATCCAAGACTTGTGCTAAGAATTTGAATACAGCCAGGAGATTCAGGGAGCAGGTGAGGCTAAGCAGCTACTCAGTCCCTTGACTAGCAATTTCTTTGTGGTGATTAAGCAATAAGTCAGCTGAGGTTTCTCATGGGCCTCATACTGAGACCATTATTTATTTCTGGAACTATTCAGAAATGATGGGATCCCTTTTGTACTTCTTTTCAGGTGATACCACTTTGATAGCAACGTTTCTTTCCTAAAAGTATTCTTTTCTGATAATCTGTGTAGCAAAACTAGTCTCATCAGTGGGGCATCACTAGAAGAAGCAAGTCTTAATTGTTAGAGCTATTATTATGGTCTTTTCAAAGATGATTCCCTCACTCCCCAAGGTTTATACTTCTAATATCAGATGGAAAGTTTCAGTCTAACATCTCAGATGATTGCAAGTAATCCTCAGACCACAGCCACAGAAACTGGCATAATCTGAAAATTATCTCCACTTACTTGATCTTAAGAAAAAATGTCTGGTCCTGAACAGTAAGGCAGCATGGGATACTTGTAGTAAGGCTGGGGAGTTAACTTCTCTGAACCTGTTACTCAGCTCTAATGTATGAATAATAGTATTTGTCTCTTAGGGTTGTTGTGAGGATAAAGTGAAATAACATAAGTGATATACATGACTTAGTAGATGATCACTAGATATTTATAAAACAACTTCATACCCTGACTTATTTATAAAATAAAAAGTTTAGCTAAGATAATCTCTAAAATATATTCCAGCTCTAATAATTCTTGATTCTATGACTTTGTATAAAATGAATAAAATATATATTTTAAAGATATATACAGATATATAACTACAGAGTCCTTGGTTTTCTTCAATTAGTGCTTGCAAAATGTCATTTGTTGGATGTGGAAACTTAGCCAGTGGAGAAGGCAGTGTAGCAGATAGTGCATTAATTCGGTTATCTAAGTTTGGTTCATTATTTCATTCATACCAGATTCTCCTGGGGCTTATGAAGCTGAGTCACCATCCCCACCTCCTCCCATATCTCCGTCTCCTGAACCAGTGCCAAAGGCTGAACCAGAGCCTCCTTCTGTCAAGGTACAACTTTACTGGAATGGTTGCTTTTCCATGTGTCATTTTTCACCCAAGGACTTAAAACTTGGGTGAAATGTTAAATCAGTTCTCTGATGTATACTTCACAGATGCCAGTAGATGGCTTTTGTCTTGTTCCGCTCACCTATAGGTTATACAGAATGGACATTCCACCTCTTCTCATCTTAAGTGAGATTTCAGATGTAGGGCAAAGTCTCAGGAAGGTTGGAGAGGTAGATCCTGGGAGCTGTTTTATTTTCATGACTTCCAGCATCTGAGCTGCTGTGCCTTCCAACTCATGTTGGAATTGTGCAAAATGAGGTCTTGCCTGAATCAGAGCAAAGTATGTGAAAGATACAGAACAAATAGCTTATGCACGTTGGTTGATCTTGAGAAGCTCTTCTGGAAAAGTGCTGGATGGAAAGAGCTGGCATCAAATGGGGAAGTGTAGTTTTGAGTGATCTTCAGCTGCATCTGTTAGTGCAGGTAATGAAGAGTTGGGAAGATGGATGCTGACAAGTTTTTTTTCTTATGACTGTTTTCTTTAGTTCATTGTAGTAAGACGCCCTTAAATTTTGCAATAATTTCTTCATTAGGTGAAGGGAAAATAGGATTAAAGACCAGTGGGAATAAAAGGAAATTAGTATTAGTAATACCAGTCTGAGACTAAATTAGATGGGTGTAATGTTGCAGCATCAAGGCTGAAATAATAAGTAACTACCACAAGGGCAGATGCCATGGAATTTTCAGGTCTATTTAGGGGCCTTCACTGTATGCTCCCATAATATCTGCCTCTGCTCTTTACTAAAGATCTTACCACAGTGGATTGCAGTGGTCTGTTTTCTCTTTCTCTCTTCTCCACTAAGGTCCTTGTCCTGTTGGTCTTTTTAACTCATGGTGGTTGGACTACCCAACAGAATTTGTTGACTGAATGAACACAGATTTTTGTTCAACATGTTAATTTTCTTCTTATAAATGATGTAATGTCAAGCCTGCACCTACAATGAGCATAACTCATGTGTGTGGTAGGGCTGGTCCCCTAAAAGGAAATGTGTAGAATTCCTTGTTCAATTTTGTCATGGAATATTGGAGGTTATAAATTAAAAAGCTTTTGTCATTTTTCTGTATAGTTTCATTGGTCATCTTAATGTTGTAATCTCTGCTCTTCCTCTGACCTTTTAGAGCTTAAGTGGAGAAAACAGAAGAAAACGAAAGCGTGTGTTGAAATCTAAAACCTTTGTGGGTGAGGATGACTGCATAGGTAAGAAAAATTTTTGGTTCCAAATCCAGAGATAGAGTTATTACCATAGAGAGGCACCTCAGTCCTTTATAGGCACCTCTAACTTTAATGTGTATGTGATTCACCCCCCAAATGATGTGGGGTAGCAGAGTGTAGAGACTGCTACAACTAAAGTTAAAACACCTGGGTTCTTGTTAGAACCATACACTCTAAAAATAAGTTTGGAGATTTTGTATAAAAGTATGTCACCTCTGGAAGGGAGTTTCTTGAGCTGTGGAATGGAAGTAAAATATCTGTTTTGCCTACATGTGGGGTTGTGAAGATTCAGGTGAGGTAATATATCTAAAAACTTTCAAAATGGAAACTGATACCAGCTTGAAATGTTATAGATGCTGAGAAACTTTTTTTTTTAGAATGGTCATTTTATACATTTGAACAGTAGAAAAGAAGCTCCTATAGGTGATTAGACTCTGAAGAGAGAGTCCAGGGTCTTTGGTATTTTGTCCCATTTATTCTTCAGAGAAGTATGATTCTTCCAAATCACTTTCTTAATGTTTCCTCTTTGTAAACCATGTTAGGTAAAATCATGTGCTTTTAATGGAGGCTTAGAGGGGAATATAATTTAGGCTATGAAACAACCTAAGTCCGTTGACAGATGAGTGGATAAAGAAGTTGTGATATGTATATATACAGAGAGTAGCATGCCTCAATCTTTAATGTCCATGTACACGCACACAACAGTATTATTCAGCCATTAAAAAACCAGGAAATCCTGCCATTTGCTACAACATGGATGGACTTTGGGGGTACTGTACTAAGTGAAATAAGTCATACAGACAAATACTATATGATCTCATTTACATGTGGAACAAACTCAAACAAAGAGATCAGATTTGTGGCTACCAGAGTCGGGGTAGTGGGGAGGGGAAAGGTGATCAAAAGATACAAGCTTCCAGTTACAAGATAAGTACCAGGGAATTATGTGCAGCGTGATGACTGTATGATATAGGGAAGTTGTGAAGGGAGTAAATCTCAAGAATTCTCTTCACAAGGAAAAAAGATGTTTTTCTTTTGTGTTTTCTTCTTCTTTTACCTATATGAGATGATGCTAACTGAACTTATAGCAGTAATCATTTTGCAATATATGTAAGTCAAACCATTATGCTGTACACCTTAAACTTATACAATGGTATATTTTAATTATATCAATAAAATTGGAAAGTATTGTATTTAACATAAAAAAAAAAAAGAATTTAGGCTTTGAGTCATTGGCTGATTCTTCAGCCATGTTTTAGCTTGTTCTACTCTTTCCACAAAGAACCAGACTTCTGTGGGGTCTTTTAGGTTTTAGCTTTGAGGCCTGATGGGCTACTCAGACCCTGGTACCATATTTCTATATTTGAAAGAGTTGGAGGTTTAGCCTCTTAAACCTCTTGTTAGTTGGATAGCCCATAATTGTCATTTCTTCTTTCCTGTGGCACCTGTTACAGCTTGGCTCTCCTAAAGAAGTATTTTTTCCCTTTGATTTTTCTTTTTAAAATTTTTGTCTTATAAATATTGACTCTGAAGAATCAGCTTTTCCTAGGCAATGTGGTTGTTAAAACCAGTAAAAACATCAGTTGTGAGCCTTGTTCCATTATTTCCTAACTCCTCCTCCTCTGAAGGGGCCTCTGCCATTTTAATTGTAGCATGTAATGGGAGAATAAAAGTCCTTACATGTGGAAATTTGTCTTTTCAGTGCCAAATTTATTGTGAGCCTATGAATTCTTGACTTTGAGTAGTCTGTTTTTTCAGTCTTCTAACTGTATTTTCAAGCCTCTTGGTTTGATTGGCTGTTGGTGGTAATACATTTTCTGTTGAAATTCTTATTTTTTTTTCTTTTAAATTTAAGAGAATAGTCATCAGTGCTAGTTTTTTCCCACTTATCCCCCAAAATAAAAATATTAAATATATCTTTCTGAGAGTTGATTAGGAATTTGTGGCTAATTACTTATTGTTTTGTTCAAAACACAGTACTCAACTTTTGGCCAGGTGTGGGATGTGGACTTTTTTGCAGTCCTGTCTCCAGACAGGACTTTTAAGAGACTTGGATGCAACAATGAAAACTGTGCTCACATAGCACTTTTTTTTTTAAGTTTTTAGTCCAAGCTCAACCTAATGAATCTTGGCTCCAACAAAGGAGTTCTGCTTTCCTCTCTCTGCTCAGACTGTTCCAGATGTATCGGCATAGGGGTCTTGCCCTGTCTTGTGCTGGATCAGAATTGGTCTGTGGGTCTGCAAAGCTGATCTTTTTCCTTTTTGCGAGTTTGTTGATGGGCCCCTGAGATAAGTTTGTGGTGGACTTCTGGACCAGGTGGATTTCCGAGAGCAAAAGAGTTGATGGAAAAGAATTCTGATGTTACCCATTTGAACTGGGCCTTTTTTTTATGGTATCTTAGAAAAGTGGCCTGTTGTTCAGCTAAAATAAAGATCCTGTGTTTTAAAATTGAAATCTCCTTTGTCCTGTAGTTTGAAGTAGCTACAGCTTTGAATATAGAAACACTCCTTGTAGCTCATAATATATACCAAATATGCTGCTTAAGAAATTTTGTTGGTGCTGCCTTGACTGGTTTTTAACTCCCCCAAGCAATGCATTGCACGTAATTGGCAATGAGACAAAAACAGTGGTTTTATTAATAAATAATGAAATAATGAGCTAATTGATGCTGGAGTTTAATATTATAGACATGCTGCCATTTGAATATAGAACGTGTCTTACATAGGAGCAAAACTATACCACCAATGAGTAATTTCTATTCTGTTTCTATAGATGGCTCTTCAGACTTTGAGATATTGAGTAAATAACAGCTCATAACTTCATTCCAGTTAATCCAATTCCATAATGCTTTTGATGTTGCGTACCAGAAGGAGATGGTGTTATGTAATCATAATTGCTGACCTAATGAATTAACCATGAAAATTCCCTACGTATCTTAAAGCAACATTTCTCAAACTTTCCTAAGTATATGCATCACTTGAAGATCTTGCTAAACTTCAAATTCTGATTCAGTAGGCCTGGTGTAAGACCTGAGATTCTGCATTTCTAACAAGCTCATGAGAAATTTTGAAGCCCTCTGGTCTGTGGATTACTGTTAAGTGGAAAGGCCTTTGAGAACACTTAATACATTTTCACATTTATTAGTGTTTTTAGCCTCTAAGCTGGCAAGAGTCAGCAAAATTCTAGGCTCTTGAAAGTAATGGCAAATCCTAGGAATTCTTAAGGAAGGCACTGTTAATTATACAGCCTTAATGGCACTGGAGGGATAAAGTGAAAGAATGCTCCAATGGCAATAGCAAATTGACCTCCAGCATGGCCCATTGTGAGGGGAAAAAAACAGCATTGAAGAGGGCTTGCCAAAGATTACAAAGTGCATTTGTACATTCTATGAGACAATGTATCTCCACTTTAGAAGGGAGGAAAGAAAAGGGCTTCTCAAGGTGTGGTCTCCAGACCAGGCTCATCTGCATCACCTGAGGATACGTTAGAAAAGCAGATTCTCAGGTACATCCCAGATCTACTGAATTTGAAACTCTAGAAATAGAGTCCACTAACGAGCCCTCCAGATGATTCCGAAGGCGCACATTAAAGGGTGAGATCATATAAATGAGAGACTAGGTATGATAACATAGATATTTGATTACAAAATGTATGCCTCTAGGAAGGCTGAGAAAGAATTTAGAAGACATTGGTTATATAGCTGCTTCAGCTCTCTAAAGTCATACAGAGGTGACATTGTACTATTTCTTGTGGTTGGTATGTGCATGACAGTAATATTGGAAAGAGACAATCAGTTCTGTGACATTGTTGGAAGACATTGTCTGTTCCCTTTGGGGTTTCCTTATAATGACTGCTCACTGGTATAATTTTTTCAGAGTTTTCATTAGGGAAGGTTCAGTGAGTTTTATTGGCAGGGGAAAAGGTAAAATATGCCTTTGGCTAATAGGGGGTAAGAATTGGTAACTATTTCTCATTTTATCATTTTTCTTCCTTGAAACTATCATGTTTATCATTTGATAGGGTTTACATGGGACAGTTATCTTCATGATGTGGACCACTACTAAATCTTGGGTTAATTAGCAGTTGCTCAGAACTAAGAACCAAACAATTATGTAATCTCCAATTCTTTGTACTTAGGATGTGCAGAGAATGGGTGAAACCAGGATAGAGCTAGTCAGGAGGGTCCATGACTGTGAACCTGGCTAGACAGGATGGAGACTGGCAAATAGAGCAGAGATTAAGGCTAGGAAAACAAGCAATGAAAATAGGCAGGCACTGTGGGTCAGGGAGGTGAAATCGAAGCAGTCAGTCAACACATAGGTGTTGGAGATAGACAGTTCCGATTATATCTCAGGAAGTTAGCCAGGATAGGCCCAGGACCCAGATGCAGGATTTGGACAGTCAAATGCTAACGGCCCATTTAAAGGCATGTGATATAGCAATGTGGAAATAAGAGTGAATGTTGATTCTGAGCCCCAACTAGAGGCTGTGTCAGCTCAAGATACCACATACTTCCTACCCGAAGCTGGATCTGATCTCCCTGTGGGAAAAAGCTTTGTTGTAGACGAGCACACCTCCCTTAATTAAGGGGTGTGATGGCATCTGGGTGAACAAGACCTCTCATTCTCGATAGAATTGTGTTCTAAACGACTCAACCAACTCAATTACCATTTTTTTCCTTATTCAACCAGTGACTGAAAAAGTCTATGAGAGTGAGTCCTGCACAGACAGTGAAGAGGAACTTAAGGTGAAGACATCTTCCATACAGAGACCCACCACCACGACTATGAGAAAAGAATTCAAAGAGGAACGAAAAGGCCACAAGAAAGGGACTGCTGCTCTGGGCAAAGCCAATAGACAAGTGTCCATTACTGGCTTCTTCCAGAGGAAGTGAACTGCTATCTTTGTTAAGTCAGAGATGTGGAGTGGTCAGAGAAAAGACCAAGACATGCAGACTCTCGCTTACTGTGTAAGTTCATCCAGTGCCTCATCTCACCCATATCAGAAGACTGTTCTCCCATCCTGTATGGTTTATGCTACTGGTTTTTAACCAAAAGGAAATCACCTGGAAGCAAGAGGCAAATGAATAGTTAGAAAGCTGTTACCTTCTAATGACATTTTTTAAAGCACAATATTTGACCTGTCCAGGAGAAGAATGTACTCCAGAAAAATTGGAATGGATTTCAGAATAATTACTGAAGCCATTCAGTGGCTAATCCTCTGCACTCTGCCTACCCTAGCAGGGCGTTCCTTGTTTCTTTGTATTCGGTGGACTTGCCTGGGTATTCTTTTATCGCTGAATTTTGCTGGATGTATTTACCACTCACCCTGTCATCTCTTCCCCAGTACCACAGTTCTGTTTGAAGCTGTTTTTTGTAAGTATTTTAAAGTACACTGACACCTGGCTGCATACCAGCACATTACTTATGTTCTACCTCCTCCTTTCACAAAAGCTCTCAACCTTCATTTGCAGTTAGTGGTTAGGGAAAAGCCTCAGGCAGAGCACAAATAGAAGTATAACGGTGTATTCAACTCCCATAAATTACTTAGTCAGCATTGATGATATTAGAGGGCTTAGGTTGCTGACACAGGGCATGCTTTTATACTCTTTGTTTTGTCTCCTCCCTTTTTAATACCTAGAGAGTGAAACCCATGCAATGAAATGAAGGCTAAAAAGAGAAATCCCTCATTAGTACATATGGTATACAATAGTTAAGTAAAATTTCTTCTCAAAGAAACTAAACATTCAGAAACAGCAATTTTCCAGGAAGTTCGTGAAGACGCGATAAAGCACACATTTACAATACAGATGTTGCTCCTCTATTTTCAGCCCTCCCATTTGCCTAAAAGTATAGGCTCTCCAAGAAGAGATGGAGATACTGAGTTGTTAGTAGGTGTAAACTGCTATTAAATGAAACTATTTCACTTGTTAAAGAAAATTATCTATTCCAGTGATAACCTTTAAGCGACTACCATCATGGCTGGATAGTGAGTTCAGCGATCAAGGTGGCGTGGTGGTGCTCTTGCACAGTGAGCTGGGGGTGAGGGGAAGGAATGTAGGCATGGCTGCTGGTATGATTCACTATGAACAGACGAGGGAGGTCTGACTTGCTCTTTTCACCTCAGCCTGGTGTATGTCCTAAGCAGTACAGTCAGCCATCTACTGTTTAAAGTTAGGATTGTGACTGACCTTGGGTTAACAGCAGTTTCTTTAGAAACTGTCACCCAGGGCTCTCTAGCCAGGCTTCCCATGGACTTGATTAAGACCAGAGGTTTGGAAGATGAGTCTTGGCATTACATCTAGAACTTGAAAAGGCAAAAGTTTTGTGTAGCAAGTTGAGTAAAGGTTGACATATTCCAAATCCTTTTTTTTTTTTTTTTTTAAATGTAAAAGGTTAGAGAAAAGGATGAAAAGCCTGCACTTAAAACCTTTACAAAAATTTTTTGGAGAGGAATCCCATTTAACTGATTATTTTTGTCATCACTTATAGTCATTTTTCTAAATAGAAGTGAAAAAGAAAATTCAGTCTTTTAAAAATTTTGCTGAGACCACTAATAAACTTAATTTTGAATTGGAAAACTGGTGTTCATTGAAAGGATAATGCAAGTCCTGTGATAGTAATCCTGTGATCACTATGTCCAATATGTGGCCTAAACTTTGAGCTGTCTGCAAGACTAAATAAGTGGTAGCTTTAAAAAAAAAATACAAAACTACTGTGTTTTCCACATGAGTTAAATTTGAGAAGTTATTTTAAAACAGTGCTTCAAACCGAATGATGAGTCTGTTATTTGACAAGATGGCAACAGTGTATGCAGTTATTTAAACTGAACAGGAACAAGGCTGGTTTTTCGTTTATATTGTTAAAACTGCATACCCATAGTCTGAGGTGGACAAGTTATTTGCTGCCTTCATCATTTTTTCAGCCCTGTGGGAAATCTGAGTTCCAGCCAACCTCTTTTTAGTTCATTTAGAATAAAATCTAGTCCTGATCTTGCACATTGTATTAGTTTGGCTTCATCACTTGCTAGCCGTGTGACCTGGGGCAAATTCCTAAGCCTCAGGTTCTTTACCAAAAAAAGAGCTAAAAAGTTACCATGAATTGTCAGGACTGAAGTAATGTATATACAGCATGAACTCAGTACACAGTGGCAGCGCATCGGTGCTCTACAACTGATGCATTCAGCTACCAACTTCCTGAAATGTTATCAAGGATATGACCTAGATGTTATACTCTTTCAAAGTCATCATTTTGGCTATAAATGTGGTCCAAAGAGAAGACAGTTGTCCTATTTCATGAAAGGTTTGGGAGAGGTTAGATGTTTTCTTACTGAAAAATTCATAGATGGCTATATTTATATTCACTGAAACATCCATTGTGTGTCTGCTATGTGTCAGGCGTCTGACCCTAGTACTAGAGGATATAATAAAACCATAGAATGTGGCACTGTCCTGAGGATATAGAAGAGACAAGCCAGTAAAATGAAATTATGTCTTAGGATGAGTTCAGTGACAAATAAGCACAGGATCCTCATCGGAGGGTGGGTGTGGACAAAGTCTTCCTGGAGGAGAGGAATCCAAGCAGGTTTTTGAAGGATGAGTAGGATTTTACCTATTGGAATGAAAAGGACTTTCCAGGCAGAGGAGCACACAGCGTGGAGGGAGAAAATGAAATGGTATTTGGGAAGAGGGAGGAAGATATATTGAGAAGTGAAGTTGGGGTCCTAAGCAGTTTGGATTTTATTTGAGGACTGAGGGCCAAATGAAGAATTTTCACAAGAGTAACATTAGAAATTCTCATTTAAGAGTGACAGCTGGGACTGAGGTCCAAGATAGTGGCAGTGTAGGAGGACACTGACCACACCCCCTCTCATGAGCACACTGAAATATATACCTATATACAGAGCAATGCCTCCTGAAAGACAACTAACTGAAGGCTGATTGAACATCTGCACAACAAAGGAAAGAATAGAAAAGGCTAGGAAACCTTGGGAGCTCTCCAGGATTTGTGGGAACCCCAGGATTGGAGTAGCCTGTGGATGCCATTGTTTTATGTCCCCCTCTACCTCAGTAGGTCAAAGGGGGCTTTACCCAGGAGCTCTGGCCTACCTGCAAGATAGCCACAGCATGCTCCCCACCACATTCTCCAGAGCCCATTTCAGCCCAAACAAAGGGAGCAAGCAGGATTAGCAGCATGTCACTACATGCACCTGGCTTCCCTGCCCTGAGCCACTCCAGTTTGGCAAGCCAGCAATCCAGGTGCAATAACCACCCGCCAGGCTCCTACTGGCCTGCCATGACACAGTGCACAGTCTACACAGATGCTGCTTCTACACAAGATCCTTTTTTCCACAACAAATGGGAAAAAGGCCTAAGTAGAGATTTCTTCAAAGAGGAAATACAGATGGCCAATAGACATAAAAAGATGCTCAGCATTGCTAATCATCAGGGAAATGCAAATCAAAACCGCAATGAGGTACCTCCTTATATCTGTCAGAATGGCTATCATTAAAAAAGTCAACAATTAACTATTGGTGAGGATGTGGAGAAAAGAACCCTCATGCACTGGTGGGATTATAAATTGGTACAGTCATTATGGAAAATGGTATGATTCCTCAAAAAATTAAAAATAGAGCTGCCATATGACCCAGCAATTCCATTTCCGGGTATTCATTTGAAGAAAACAAAAACACTAAATTGAAAAGATACGTGCACCCCTATGTTCATTGTTGTTCATTGTACAACAGCCAAGCTATGGAGCATCCTCAGTGTCTATCAATAAATGAGTGGATAAAGAAGTTGTAGTATGTATATATACAATGGAATATTACTCAGCAGTAAAAAAAGAATGAAATCTTGCCATTTGTGACAACATGGATGGACCTCGATCGAGGGTATTATACTAAAATAAGTCAGACAAAGACAAATATCACTTGTATGTGGAATATGAAAAATAAATGAACAAACAGAAACCCACAGATACAGAGAACAAGTTCAAGGGAGGGGAGTGGGGTGGATGGGTACAAAGGAAAAAAAATAGAAGTATTAAAAAGAGTAGCAGCTGGCATTTTCTTTGACTTTGTATGCCGCATAGTGTTTTTATCCATGCATGCACATTGTATCTTAGTTCTAGTAGTATTAATGTACTAATGGGATTAAAGAAAAATGTCATGGTTAAAACAAGGCTGGTTAATTCTGGCAGCCCAAGTAGACAATTGCAGTATTTCCCTTGTCTTCCCCCATCAATATAGATTTCTCCAGTAGATATGATTTCAGTTTTGAAAAAGTGATTTTAAAAGCTAGTAGTTCTCTGACACTCTCAATGATATGAGCCTCTACTCACCTCCCTGAAATAAAAGGGGAGGTGGGATGGGGGACAAGTGAAGAGTTCTATTCCTTTTCTATCTTTGTTTCTCTAAGAAGACATTAGTTATTATACAGGAGAGAGCTGAAGAGAAGGGCCATATAAGGAAACGAAAGTTTCCCTAGGACCTGAGTAGAATGTGTGCATAATAACTATTTGCCAGAAACATACTCAGTGTCAAGACTCGTTTTGGTAAACTTGTCTCCTTTCATTGGTTCCGGGATCTCAGTATGCTGTAATGCAGTTTTTTACCACCATGAAACATTCTAGGGCTGCCTCGTTTTGTTGTGAAAAGGCAGTATTGCTTTCTGAGTTATTGCCCTGGCGGCTCTGTAAATTAGCCCATGCTGTCACCATGCCCTCTCTGAAGGGCACATTGTACCCAAATGACTGCATTTCGCATCGACCCTTGCCACTCCCTGCTACATGACACTTCTCACTATTTGTATCTGTGTCCAGATTTTTGTGTGTTCTTGAGTGTGGGCCACCCACAGATTGCCACCCAGGCTCTTTAGCCAGAGAAACTTGGTCAGCCTTCAGATCCAAACCCACCTTAACTCTAGACTTCACTTTCACTTCAAATGCTAAATATTATCTGGCTCCCCCATGCCTCTCTCTTTTTCTCACTTGCTTTTGCCAGACTCCTTGTTTCTTGAGGTTTTGCCCTGGCTTCTCCACCCTCCCCCTTTTTTTAACACCCAAAGTTCTTCATGGCTAATCCTTTAACTTCTTTCTTTGGTCTTTTAGGCTTTCTTTCTCAAAGTTCTTATTTCATGTATTTTACTGGAATTCTCTTAAAGAATGGAAAAACCAAGTTGTTTAGTATCTGCAGGTGTTGAATGCTATCATGTTTAGTCCTGGATAAGATACTTTAGGGATTGCAAGAGCTCAGAGGTTAGAGTTTGGAGTGACAAAACATACACACTAAAAAGCATTTTATATAGCAGTTGAAATGATGCTTAGATAAGTGGTAGACAAAGACTTAATAGTTCAAAAAACGGAAAATCATAATGGGCAAAATTTTATAGTCCTGTGAGAAGAATAAAGGATTTAAAACAAGACAGACTGAGGAATGTCTACCATTTTAGTGGATTTTAGCTATTTGAATTTCACTTATCACGTAATCATGGTGTAAGTAAACCATGATTAAGTGAACCCTTAATGGAATTATCTTTGTCCTACCTCAAGGATGAGAATATTGACAGAGCAAGTAGGTACCAAGGATTATTCCAAAGGGTACCTAATAGGATATATATTGGCTCAGCATCAATTCAGCTCTGTTTTGTACACACTCAACGATTTTGGTATACCAGAGAAGCAGGGTGCTGTGATGGAAACAACAGAGGATTGAGAGGCAGATCAAATCTTAAGGGCAGGTACTAATCCTGGGAAATTCAATTTCTTCATCTTCACAAGGGTTGCATAGGCAGCCTCTAGTATTTTGATATATGTTAAACTAACACAGGGCAGAATAGGTCGCATTTTTTAGCACCAAGATGTGCCAGGCACTGTTCTAAGTATGTTAGATGTATTAACTCTTAATTGTCATAGGAATACTATGAGATAGGTACTTTTATTCCCATTTTATATACACATGAAAAAACTTAAGCTGAGAAGTAATTTGTTCAAGGTCACAGAGAGCAAGCAAGAGAGCTAGCAGGGTATATAAATCATGACAATTTGGCTTCAATGCCTACATTCTTAACCGCCCTGTTATACTGCTCTTGGCTGTACCGTAGTACACACTTCCATATAATCCAGTGATGACTTGTGTTCGTTTTTACAAATTCAGGTACAACTAGTCATTCGGGTCCCAGACTGTCAGATTTGAAGGCAATCTTAATGTTTAACTCAACCACTCATCTGCTGTTTGAGTCTTCTACAGCATCCCTGCCAAGTGGTCTGAATCTATAAACAAAGATTCAATTATGTTCAGTATACCTTACTAAATTACGTTAGGTAAGTAGACTAATAAATGTTAAGAATTTAAAGAGAAACCAAAATAAAATAAAGGTTTATGATTAATTTTATATCACCAGGAAACTCTTCTAAACAGAGCATAGTTTCCTAAGCAATCCATTTAATTGGTTTTAGTTTAAATTAAGAACACTGCTTTTCTCTGAAAAAAAAAAAAAAAAAAACCAATTCTTGGCCTTGCCTTTGATTTAGCTTTGTAAAAAAATCAGGAGGAAATCTGGCATTTTTTTCCTATTTAAGCTATGCTGCAGTCTCATAAGACAAGGGATAATACAAAAAGTAGTTATGCCCTAACTTTATTTATATGGTGATTTATTTTCTCTGTGATAACCCATAAAGTTTTTCTTTCCCCCATTTTGCAGAAAATAAGCCCAGTCTATTTAGTCAGTATGGCCAGCATCTCACAGTGGGGAAGTGAACCAGAGGTAGTCCCTAGGTCTTCAGACTGCACATCATGTGACTTTTCCATTGTATAGCAAGCCCTATGTAGGAGTGTGCCTGAATGAATGCTTACTGATTTGCCCAATAACCATGTTGACTGCTATGAAAGATATAAAAGAAGCACAAGTAGTTCCCTGCCCTCTGGGGATTGACAGTTATATGCACATTTGTGCATTTCACAGAGTTTTGTTAAAAGTTTACTTATGTGCCCAGCACTGTTGTGCTAGATGCTGGGAAATACAGAGATGAATTTGTTGTCCTCAAGGAATTTACACTATCTAGTAGGGGAGAAACAGATACATAATTATAATGTGCTATAATAATTAAAAGTGCTTACCGTTGGCCAAAATTTGTGCTAGATATCTAAATACATTTTCTCTAATCCTTACAGCACTTTTCATTTACAAATGAAGATAGGCTCAGAGCGTTTAAATGATTTGCCCAATAAATGACAGAATGAGATGTGTTTATTTTTACTTATAAATTTGTAATAAAAAATTAGAGGAACTAGAGTACTGGAATTGTTATTAGCAAACCTGTATTGGAAGCTGACTGTCAGATGGGTGTGTAAATGAGCATGGAAGTTGGACCAAAAAGATGAAAATTAATCAGACCTTTAAAATTGTTGATTCTGGGTAGGGATGATCTTGCCAGTGGTTCAGACCACTGAATCTTCTGACTGTGGTTCAATGCATCTATCTCTACATAAGGAAAACCACACCAGTGCACTATACATTAGGCCAGAAACTAAGGCTTTCTTCTGGTTGATTTTCTGGCTGGCCTAGAGGGAGGGCCAGAATTTGAACTCTAGGCTTTCTGTCTTGAAACCTGTATTTTCTCTACCACATCCTTCCTCCTCTGTTAAAGGAAGTGTGGGCTTAGGGAAGCATTGTCTGTAACTGCCATAGGGATTAAGGATTCACAGAGGAGGATGTACTTAAACTGAGCTTTTGAGAATAAGAGTTTGCAAAATGGGAAGGTGGAGGGCATTCCAGGCTGAAGGAACAGGACATACAACATAAAAAGCAAAAGAAAAAGCATGAAATGTTTAGAGTTATAATGGTATGATGAGAGGTAGAATAGTAGGTTATGAGGCCAAATAAGTAGTCAAGGGCCAGATCACACAGGTCTTTGCTAAGTATAGACTTCACTCTATAGGCAATAGAAAACCATTGAAGGATTTTAACATCAGATTTGTATATTCAAAAATCACCTCTGTAGCCTAAAGAGAGAATTACTGATATGAAGTAGGTCAGTAAGTCCCCAGGAGTCAAATTGTACCTGCATCTTGAGATAGAGCAAGCAGAGGAAAATAATATGAAGTGGGATTTAGTTTAGCTTTGATCCCCTCAGAAACTCAGGATGGAATCGGGGGTGACTTCAAATATGGAATGATTAGCTTTTTGCTGGGTCATCTCATGCTTGAAAATCCTCTGGCTCTTGCCTGAGCCAGGGTCCTAGTTAAACCATGGAGATGGGATTGGTTCCACGGTTCCACTAAGGATACATGCAGGCCATTCTCTGACGCACGAACACACACTCTGATTTAGATCTGGAACTGACTGCATCTCCCTGGAATTCTTTGGGCCAAAATGACCCATAGTCCCAGACTGGTCAACTAAATTCATTGCAAGTCATATTTATTGTACATCTATTCCTTGCCAGGTTCTTCCATATACTTTTTGTCACTTAGTCCTAGCAATTTTGTGAGGCACAGATATCAGTCCAATTTCATGAATTAGAAACTTGAGTGGCAGAGAAGCTGTTCAGCTAAGTGGCACCTGGTAGAGCTGGGATGTGAGGGGCAGATTGTGTCCTTTCATCATTCTTGACGTGAGTCCTTTTTCAGTGGAGTGGAGCACAGTAAACAGACTTGCGTGTTTTAATGAGGGTGCATCTCAGGCACTCAACAGCCATTATATTTGGAACTGTGCAATGATATGCTTCTCGTCTAGCCATAGTTTTTTTACTGCAAACCCCAAAACTCACCCCTAAAATAAGCAAACAGCTGTCCTGAATCTCCTGCCTGAAGCCTCCTACCCTTACTTAAAATTGTGCGTAGCTCACAGTATGAGTTAGGTGGCTTCCCAGCTTATACAACATTAGAAGCAACAGAACAGCTAGAGACAGTCGCTTTTTGCTATCAGACAAGTGGTTGTCACTTTTGGTTTTGTAGAAAGTACTCGGATTTAGAATTAGACAGACTAGAGCTCAGTGCCCATTTACTACCAATGTGACTACTAGAAAGTCAGAGCCTCAGTTTGTAAATCTCTAAGATGAAAGTAATATCTATGTCAAGGTTATTGTGAGAATTAGAAATAGCAAATATAAAGTTCATAGTGGATGGTGGATAATGAGACCTATTATGGTTTTCAAAGCAGGGTTTGGGCTTTAATCTTACCTATGTGAGGAAAAGGAGTTGTCATCCTTTTTTTGTTTTCAACTATTCTTTTCTTTTCAACTGTATTTATTAGAATGTCTATATCAGGTTATAGGAAACACATTTGGACTATAAAAGCTGATGTTATGACAAAATGAGGAGGGAGTGTTAATGGACTCAGTGTATCAGTGGGCATCCTTGTGATTTTGCTCACCTGCCCAATCCATGACTCCCTTTCAGGTGACCTACCATGTCGTTCTGTGTGCATTCTATACTCTTGTTTCAATCCTATTTCTACTTGAAACAGTTTAGAAGAAAGCCAGTAGTCTGAGTGGACATTCTATTTCCCCAAATACATCAGAGGGTGCCTTTATAAATGAAAAAATAAACAGATCTCCAGCAGTGAAGAGGCCTCCTCCTCCTCCTTCCCCCAGTGATGTATGGGGTGCTCAGGCAATAGTCACGCCTGCAGTTTGAGCCCATCTGTTTTCTCTGTTCACCTCCTGAGTACTGTCCCCTTGTGGTTTGCATCATTCCCAGAGAGCAGCCAACTCCAACCCTCCTCAATCTGCTTGGTCAATAGCTGTCTTATTTAAACACACTCCTTCTCTCTTTGGGCGCCAGATGTGAAGTTTCAAGGCTGCAGAGGCCAGGCTGGCTAATGCTGTGACACCTGCTTTAGCAGGCAAGCCAGTCAGCTGCTGCTTCTGATGATGTTGGCCCTTTTTCATGGACAGCATGAGGGTTTCACCCCACCAAGCACACACACAGGCCGCTGAGGGAGCCTCATAAATTATGGTTTTGTTTGTTTACTCAGGGCAGGCAGCGTGGTGTAGTGGAAAGAGCCTTGCACTTTGAAGCAGAAAACATGGGTATGAGTCCTCACTGGTTATGTGATTTTTGTCTTCAGAGCACCTCTTTTTTTATAGATATATAATATCAGAGATAGTGATAAGTTCTATTTGTTTATCTGCCTATTGGCCGTCTCTGCCACAGTGTAAATTCTAGGCAGTCAGGGGCAGTCAGGGGCTGTCTTGGCCATCATTCTGTCTGCAGCACCAAGGATAGTGCCTGGAACACAGTAGGTGCTTAGAAAATATTTATGGCACGAATGAATGAATTCTAGAATTGCCTCTTCTACTTATTGGCCATGTGATCATGGAAAAGTCATTTATCTTCCCTGGGCCTTAGTTTTGTCAGCTGTAAAATGAAGGCATTAGATCTTTATCCCTGACACTCTAAGATGATAAAATTCATTCATTTAGCAAATTACCTCCTGGCTCTTTGCTGGGCACTCTGCCAAGCCCTGAAAAGACACAATCATGGACAAGTCACAAACAGAACCTGCCCTCACGGAGCTTTGAAAGGGAGAGGCAACCAAATAAATGGCATAAACAAGTATTTAAGGACCATTGTGAAAAGCCTTACAAAGGATCTGCAGGGCACACTGCGAGAGGATGTAATAGGGGGACATAACCATGCTGGGAACCATGTGGCTGTGGTAAGGTTTTTGTCATTCTAAAAGAAAAGGGAAGCTAATGAAGACAATTCATATCATGACAGAGATAATGCATCACTAGTGCAGACAAAAGGGAAAACTGGAGCTCCTCTTTCCATGCCTGTCCAAGGTAGATCACACAGACATTGTATCCTTTTGTAGATGTGAAAATAGGCCCAGAGAGGTCTGGTGAGTTAGCAAGACCACCACACAAGTCGATGGTAGAGCTAGATCTTTGAAATTTTAGTTCACTCCTTTCAATACTCTATGCAATACAGAGTTGAAGACTGTTTTTTTTCCTCACACCTTCCAAATGTCTAAATTTTGGACCCAAATAACTTGTAATAATAACTCTCATCCAAAAATTGTATGTCTTGTAAGCAACTTTAAAGCAAGTCTGATAGAGACAAATTTCTCCTGAGCATCATGCTTGCATTTTGGGTAAGTACAGCCAAATCTCTGATGTATCTTAAGTTACCCTTAGGATAAATTCCTAGGAACAGAATTACTCTGTCAAAGGATATACATTTTTAGGAACTCTTGACACAAATTGCCAAATTGCCCTCCTTAAGGTTGTACTGATTTTGATGCTTAAGATTAGCACATAAGAATGACTTTCTTCTTTAGGTAACTGAGACCAACCAAATTTAACTTAAGCAAAACTGAATAAAGCTGAATTTCTTATTTTGTTCATTTAGGGATAGGAGATTACAACTAGGCTTTGACAATTAATTGAGAAAAGAAGATGAAGCTATAGACATCATGTCCAAGGGAGGCAGAAATACGTAAGGCCTCAGAGAAAACCAAAGCTACCTGATTTGGTCATTCATTCTTGTTTGTGTAGCTGCTGCCACTCAGAACTTGATGTGGTTCCTGGCGACGCAGGGTCTGTGAAGCTGATGGAACTCTGTGGATTGGGGGCCTTAAAAGTACTGGAAGAGAATTCTTCTATAGCAGGAGCTACGTTGGTGGAGAAAACAGCAGTGAGTTATCAACACCAACAGAACTGAGAGTATAAGCAAGGACTTGTTAGCTCAGCAAGTGAAACCCAAGAGTCAGAAATCTTGGTGCTTGTTACCCTAACTTGGGCTGGTGTGATGGGCCCATATCTTTATCTAATATAGTACCTTGCACAGAGTAGGTGCTCTGGGTATAGTTCAGAGCCAAGTAAGTTTTCAGTAATTTGCTAATAATTCAACAAATATTTAATGTGCCAGGCAGTGGAAATAAAGATTAGAACAATGTGGTTCATGCTCCCACAGAGCTTACAATCTAGTGAGGGTCAACTATCAGTAAAAAGCAATTGTAATAGATTAAGAGAAGGTCTATGAGACTACAAGTATAGAAAACTATGAAAGTATATAGCAAGGGCTCCAAGTACAGACTTGGCAGATATGGTTAGGCTACAGGGTACATTCCAGAGAAGATGGGGACTGTAGGTACCTTGTTCACTGCTGGATCTTAGTACCTGCTGCATGATGGGTCTTCCATATCCATGTGATGAATGAATGAACATAAGAATAAATGAATGATGTCTAAATTGGGAAGCCAAGTCAAGGATAGGAATATGTAGATATAAAGGCAGTATAAAGTCCTGGGTAGATTAAGAAAGTAGTTCAATGTGATTGAAGCAAAGTCAAGGAAGCTCAGAGTGGCAAGATCAAGGCTAAAGAGGCAAAAGGATGTCAGGTCGTGGAGGGTCTTCTAAGCCATATTAAGAAACAGGATTTCTTAAAGAGAAATAAGAAACCCAGGAAAGTTATTCATCAAGAAAGTGATATAATCAGACGACAGATAATAATAGTAGTTGTTATTATATGTCAGCTATACACAAGAGACTTTACACATAGTATCTCTTATTTGCAGAACAACACTTCAAAGTATATGTTATCTATTTTATAGGTGAGATTATGTGGCTTGCCTAAGGTCAAATAACACCCCTGGGATTGAACACAGGGCTGTATGACTCCAAAGCCTGTATATTCTACTATATTCCACCCCCGCCACCGACCCCAGCCCATGACTGATGCTCTCACTTTCATTCCTTGTTATGACAGTGTCCTCCACCTGGTCCTTGGCTACATGAAAGCTGCCCTTTAGGCATGTCAGCAGCTGGTTAGAATGACCCAAAGCCTACAGTCTGTGCCATTGCTGCTGAATTTTTGCTGTGCGAAAGAGTGAGAGCTTGTGGCTTTAGGCATGATCCTTCGCCTGATGGTGTTGCTCTCCTGTTAGCCTTTCCAATCACATCTGCCAATACAGATCTTAACACGCTGTAACAAACCACAGTACTAAACAACAATCATTTGTGGGGCTTCTGCAGATGCTCCAGGCACTATCAGAAATGCATGCATTTCTTTTCATCTTAACCATATTTGAAGTAGCTATTATGATTTTGACATGAAAAACAGGCTAAGAGAGCTTCAATGACTTGCCCAAGATCACACAGTTAAAAAAATGATAGAGGGATTTCTGCTTCTGGTCATGCAAAATAACTGGTACTGAATTAGCCCTCTCACCACAAACAACTATAAAACTGGATACAACATATGAAATAATTATTTTCAGACATCAGACAGAGTTGGAATATGATCCCTAACAGAAAGAAAAAAAAATACAATGTGCTTCATTATCACCCAATTTGGAGGCATTTTCTAGACCCTGGTACAGGGATGGGGAAATCAAACAGAAAATTTGCTAAGATGAGGAGACAAATTGGAGTTCAGGGCCACTGAGGCAGCTGAAATCTGCAGGGCAGGGTTTCAGAGAGAATGGAACTGCATAGAAAAGGAGCTCCAGAAATATCCAGAGGTATCCCCTATATATGTATAGGAAGATATTCCATAAGTCCAGTTATAGAGAACAACTACTGGAGAACTGTGAGATAAACAACTACCATTGCATGAAGAGAACTGAGATATGTTTGAACTAGCCAGATTATAGAGATTTCCCTGAGTACACCAAGCATTCAGTAGAGTTCTCAGAAAGGCCAGGCCTTAAGTGTAGGCTAATCTAGTCCTGGAGAAAAGGCTGTTCTAGAGGCACCCTGAGAAAATTTAAAACCAGCCTCAAAAGGAGCAAGCTCATCTACAAGTTATCTGTCTGCAAGAGCAAAACTCAGTACCCCACTAAAGGATGACAATAAAATCCAGGCACCGAATAGTGTAGCATCCATAGTGTCCAGCATAAAATAAAATATTTGTAGACATGCAAAGAAGCAGAAAAATGTGACTCATAACCAGCAGAAAAATAACTTAATAGAAACAGACCCCTAAATGACATTAATGTTGGAATTAGCAGACAGGGAGCTTAAACATGTTCCAGGCATTAGAAAAAAAGTATAAATATGATGAGGGAAAATAAAGAATCTCAACAGAGAACTGAAAATTATAAAAAATAATCAAATAGAAATTATAGAACTGAAAAATACAATATTTTTTTAAATTTACTGCTTGATCTATAGAGTCAATGTAATCTCAATTAAAATCCAAAAAAAGTTATTTGTGAGCATGGACAAACTGATTCTAAAGTTTATGTGACGAGGTAAAAAAACCAGAAGAGCCAGCACTTTATTGAAGAACGAAGTTCAAAGTCACGACTTGACCTGAAGACTTACTATAAAGCTATAGTAATCAAGATAGTGTGATGTCCATGAAAGAATAGACAAATAGATCAATGAAACAAAATAGAGAACCCACAAGTAGATACATATATAGTCAAGTGATCTTTGACAAAAGAACAAAGGCAGTACAGTGGAGCAAAGATAATCCTTTCAACAAGTGGTGCAGGAACAACTGGACATTCACATACACAGATACACACACAGAATGAATCCAAACACAGACCTTATACCCCTCACAAAATTAACTCAAAATGGGTTATAGACCTAAATATGAAGCACAAAATTATAAAACTCCTAGAGGAAAATACAGAAGAAAATCTGGATGACTGTGGGTATAGCAATGACTTTGTAGATACAGCATCAAAAACATGATCCATGAAAGAATTGATAAGCTAGATTTTATTAAAATTGAAAACTTTTGATGTGAAAGATACTGTTAAGAGATTGAAAAAAAAAAGGTCACAGACTGGGAGAAAATATTTTATATGAGAATATTACCCAAAATCTATAAAAATAATCTACTAAACTCAACAATAAGAACAACAAACAACCCAATTTAAAAAAAGGGCGAAAGACTTAAATAAACACTTCACTAAAGAAGATACAGTAAGTCCTCACTTAAAGTTGTCAATAGTTTCTGGGAAACTGTGACGTTAAGCAAAACAACATGTAACAAAACCAATTTTATGATAGGCTAATTGATATAAACAAGAGTTAAATTCCTACAGCATTTTTCTGGTCAGAAAAACATCACCAAACTTCTGAATAAATATCAAAAACACTCTATTATTAAACATAGAAATAAATGTGAGCTATACATGTATTTAAGAAAGATTAATAAAAACAAATAAGATAATTATTTTTCAACCCATTTATTCCAGTTCAGGGTTGTAGGTGGCTGGAACCTGTCCCAGCAGCTCACAGCACAAGGCAGGAATCAATCCTGGACAGAACACCACTCCATAGCAGGGCGCGCGCACACGCACACACACACACACACACACACACACACACACACACACACACATACACACACACACACACACTCAGACTGGGACAATTTAGACACAACAATTAACCTCACATGCACATCTTTGGGACTGAGAGGAAACCAGAATACCCAAAGTAAACCCACGCTGACATAGAAGAATGTGCAAATTCTATACACACAGTTGCTCCAGCCAGGAATTGATTTTCTCATCAACAATGTAATGAAATGATGTTGAACAAAATGACATTATTCAAGGGCCTACTAAATATACATCAGAAAAATATGAAAAGATGCTTCACATTATATATTATTAGGGAATTACAAATTAAAACAATAGTGAGATACCACTACACACCTATTAGAATGACAAAAATCCAAAACACTGATAATACCAAATGCTGGTAAGGATGTAGAGCAATAGGAACTCTCATTCATTGCTAGTGGGTATACAAAATGGTATAGCCATTTTGGAAGACAGTCTGGCAGTTTCTTACAAAACTAAACAGACTTACCATACAATCCAGTAGTTGTCCTTTTTGATATGAGTTGAAAACTTACGTCTGCACACAGACATCTAATGTCCATACAAAAAAATTATATATGAATATTAAGGGCAACTTTATTCATACATAAATAAAGCCAACAGAAGCAAAAAAAGTAGATAAATCCACAATTTAGAAGGACATAGAATGATGGGGGCAGGACTTCTGAAATGGCAAATAAGGAACTCAGAAAATCCTCTTAAAAAACAAAAATTTTTAAACTGGACAAAAACTTTCAAAAACAGAAGTGATTAAAGGCTTACAACAAAATGAGAAGCATTTATTCATGAAAAACTATGGAATTTCTTGTAAGAACAGTGTCTGTCTGTGACATCTTAGCCTATAGCCATTCTAACCCTTACCTCCCATACCACCATCCCAGCTCATTCACCATGATAATTGTTCTACAGAGGAAGGAAAGCTGTGAAAAACTGCAGCTTTGCTTGGGAAAGGGCTAACTTGACTTGAAGCAGAGCTTGAACAACCCCGTGCCCAGGGGCATTGAAAGAAATATTAGCAATCTCAGTGCAAACAAACAAACAAACAATCAAAAACAACAAGGGAAGGCCACAACTCAGTTAGCCTAATGCTGAGGTTCTGGTTGGGGCAAGAAAGGAACCAAAAATTTAACAGGGAATGAGACAGCTGTAGTGGGCCTTGGTGAGTTCCCACATCTCTGGCAAAGCATATGAGCAAGAAGGTGGAAAACTGGAGGAGAGAAGGAGCAATTAGGGGGGATCATTTTATAAACTATATAAATGTCTAACCAATGTACTGTATATTTGAAACTATTTTTTTTTAAATCTGCATAAAAAATGAAAAAGCATATGAGCAAGAGAGTCCAAAGAGTACCCTGGCTATCTGCATTTTCCTGGTGGAACTTGAAGCCATGCAAACAGGTAGAAAGAACTTGAGAGTGCCCAACAAAAAGTAAAGGCTGGAGCAGACTTGTAAACTGCCTGAATTTTGAATATGCTATCTGACCCACACGTTAGATTCATCACAGAGCCACTGAAGAAAGTAGAAGTATTATGGGCTCCACATATTTGAGCACAATCTCTGACAATTTAGTAAAGCTGACACAGAGGCAACCCCAGGAATCAGGGCTTAAAAATAAAGATGAGAATTAAAGCAAAAAAAAAACAAACGAAAGAGATATCAGTGGCTGTACACTATAGACTCCACAGATTTAGTCCAGGCAAGTTACTAAACAAGTAAAAGCAAAAACTCTGGGAGGAAAAGATCAGATATCAGAATTTCTAGATTATCTAACAAAACAAAACAAAAATAGGATATGCAAAAAAATAAGAAAGTGTGACCCATATTTCAGGGGAAAAAAAATCCAGTCAGTGTAATAATAGACAAGACTTGAAAACATTTATTAACCAATTTGACCAAACATTTACAGCACACTACACTCAATAACTGCAGAAACCTATTCTTTTTAAGTGCACATGGATGATAAACCATGTGTATTTTTACAAAATTCAACACCTATTCTTGATAAAAAGGAAAAAACTTTCCCAATCTGGAAATATAACAAAACATTCTCAATCTGTAAAGCAGAATCTATAAAAACCAATGCTAAATATGATACTTTTGGTGAAATACTTTCCCATTAAGCTTAGGAACAAGGCAATGATATCTGTTATCATCAGTTCATTCAGTTTTCTATTACTGGAGATTCCAGCTAATGCCATAAGACAAGAAAATTAAGTACAAGGCATATAAATCGAAAGGGAAGAAAACTATCTTTATTTTCAAAGAATATGATTATGTACATGGAAAAACTTAAGAAGGCTACAAAAAAACCCTACTGAAGCTAATGAGTGAATTTAATAAAGTGACTAGGTACCAGGTTAATATGTAAGAATCAATTATATTTACATATACAAGCAATAAATGACTGAAAAATTTTAAAAATTTAAATGCCACTTATAATAGTATTGAAAACAAAGTATTTCAAGATAAATATAATGAAATATGTGCAAGACCTCTACACTTAAAATTACAAAAAAGTGGAAAGAGAAATTAAAGAAACTCTAAATTAATAGAGATATACCATGTTCATGGATTGAAAGAACACAATATTGTTAAATTGTCACTTCTCTCCAAATTGATCAATAGCTTCCAAAGCAATACTAATCAAATTTCTAGCATTCTTAATTTTTTTTTTGAAATTGACAACTTTATTCTACAATTTATATGGAAATATAAAAAAAACTAGAATAAAGCGGTCTTAAAATAGAACAGAGGTGAATAATTTACTTTATTTCATATCTAGGCTTACAATAATGCTAGATAATCAAGACAGTGTGGTATTAGCACAAAGATGAAAAAAAAAAATAGATCAATGGACAGAATAGTTAGTCCAAAGTGAGTGGTTGAGTTTCATCCAAAGGGCAAAAGCAACTCAACGTGGAAAGAAAAGTCTGTTCAACAGTACTGAAAAAACCTGGCTATAAAAACATTTTCTAGAAGAATATATAGAAGATTATCTTTGGGGAGGCAAAGATTTCTTAGCCAGGACCCAGAGAGCAATAACCAGTAAAAAAAAAAAAAAAAAGAAAGAAAGAAAAGAAAAAGAAAGAAAGAAAATGGAATCCATTAAAATTTAAAGATTTAAAGATTCTGCTCCTCAAAAAAATTGAGTAGGAAAGTCATAAACAGAAGCAAATATTTACTATCTATCTCTATGTTTGACAAAGGACTTATATTCAGAATATATAAACAAATCCTAGAGCTTAATAGTAAGAAAATCCAATTAAAGTCCAATTTTTTTAAATAGGCAAAATATATGAACAGACCCTGTACAAAGGAAGATATACAAACTGCTAGTAAACATGAACATGTATTTGATATAATTATTCATCAGCAAAATGTAAATTAAAACAACACTGAGATATCATAACATTCCCACTAGAATGGCTAAAATTAAAAAGACTGACAACACCTAATGTGGTGACAATGTGGAGTGAGTAAAATACACTGCCGGTGGGAGTGTGAAATATAGTGATGTATCCACTTCAAGAATTGGTCTGGAACTTTCTTGTAAAGTTAACATGCACCCACAAAATGACCCAGCAATTCCACTTCGAAATATTTACTCAAGAAAATGAAAACATATGTCCATATAAAGATTTGTACACTAATGTTCACAGCAGCTTTATTCTAAAACTGAAAACAGCCCAAATATCTATCAACAGGTGAATGGATAAACAAATTGTGCTATATTCAACTAATGGAATACAACTCAGCAATAAAAAGGAATGAATTCTACTAAACATTTAAAGAAGACTTAGTACAAATTATTTGCAAAATGTTCCACAAATTGGAAGAGGAGAAAACACTTTTCAGCTCATGAGGTTATTGTTACTCTGATACCAGAAACCAGAGACATCACAAGAAAACTACAGACGAATATCTCATGAATATATATGCAAAAATCCTCAACACAATACTACCAAACTGAATTCAGCAACAGATAAAAAGTATATACTATGACCAAATGAGATTTATCCTAGAAATGTAAGATTGATTCAACATCTAAAAATTAATGTAAACACCTTATCCATAGACTAAAGGGCAGAAAATGGAATCAGAAAAAGCATTTGAAAAAATTCAACACCATTTTATGATTAAAAAAAAAAATCACTCAAAAAATAGAAGGGAACTTCTTTATCCTGATAAAGGACATCTATGAGAACCCACAGCTAACATCATACTTAATGGTGAAAGGCTGAAACTTTCCCCACATATCAAGGATGAGACAAGGATGTATGTTCTTACCTCTTACAGTTAACACTGTACTGGAAGTTCTACCTAGGGCTATTAGGCAATAAAAAGCAATAAAAGGAACCTATATTGGAAAGGATTAAGTAGAACTATCTCTATATTCATGTGACATGATCTTCTATGTAGAAAATCCTAAGAAATCCACCAAAAAAACTACTAGACCTACTAAACGAGTTCAGCAAAATTTCAGGGTACAAGAGTAATATACTAAAGCCAATTATATCTTTACAAACTAGCAGTGAACAATCTGAAAACGAAATTAGAAAACAATTCTATTTAGAATAGTATCGAAAAGAAGTATACTCAGGGATAAATTTAACAAAAGAAGTACAAAACTTATATTCTGAAACCCACAAAACATTGTTGAAAGAAATTAAAGAAGACCTAAAGAAATGGAAAGACTGTTCATGAGTCAAAAAATTTAATACAATTGTTAAGATATCAATGCTCCCTATGTTAATCTACAGATTTAATGCAATCTCTATCCAAAATCCAGCTGGCGTTTTTTTTTTTTTTGGCAGAAGTTGGAAAGCTGATCCTGAACTTCATATAGATATGCAAGAGAACAAAATATGTTAAAACTGTCTTGAATAGGAAGAACAAAGTTGGAGGACTCGTACTTCTTGGTTTCAAAACTTACTACAAAAATACAATAATCAAGACAGTCTGATATTGGCACATGGATAGACATATAGATCAATGAAACAATTGCTAATCCAGATTTAAACCCTTATATTTATGGTCAACTGATGTTCAACAAAAGTGCCAAGACAATTCATGGGAAAAGAATCATGTTGTTGTCTTTTTTCAATAAATGGTATGGAAACAACTGGATATCCACATACAATGGAATAAAGTTGGGCCCTTATATTGTACATAAAAATGAACTCAACAGAGTCTGAGGGTAGGAGGAAATGGGCGTTCTTTAATGAGTAGTTTTAATTTGCAAGTTGAAAAGTTCTGGAGGCTGGTTGCATAATAATATAAAGGTACTTTAAAATGGTTAAAATGGTAAATTTCATGTTATAGATAACTTATCACAATCAAAAAAATTTAATAAAAACATTTAACTCAGTGGATTGTAGGAAGAAAACAGGTAAATCTATGTGATCTTAGGTTAGATAAAGCCTTCTTACACACTAAAACATAAATGACAAAAGAAAAAACACAGGTAAATTGGACTTTAAAGCATGCCGTCAAAAATGAATTATTTATCTGGTAAGGTAATTATATCTATAATATATGAAGGACTATTACAACTCAACAATAAAAAAACAAATAACCCAACTGAAAAACAGGCAAAAGATTTAAAGACATTCCTCCAAAGAATACACATAAATGGCCAATAAACATGAAAAATGCTCAGTATCATTAGTCATTAAAGAAATACAAATCAAAATTACAAGGAGAAGCCACTTTACACTATAATAAAAAAGACACAAGTGTTGACGAGGACATGGATAAATAGGGGCCCTCATACCTTGCTCGTGGGAATGTAAACGGTGCAGCCATCTTGAAAATCTGGTAGTTCCTCAAAACATGAATATGACCCAGAAATTCTAGTCCTAGGTATACACTTAAACAAAACATGTTTGCTCAAAAGCTTGTACACAAATTTTCATAGCAAATTCTGAAAGAAAACCAGTAAAATGCACCAAAGCCACAGAAAATTTTTTTTTGCTTAGCAGCATTATTCACAGTAGCCAAAGAGCTAGAACAACCCAAACAACCATCAATGGCTGATTAGATAAATAAAAATGCTGTATAGTCATACAATGGAATGTTGTTCAGCCATAAAAAGGGATGAAGTACTGATGCGTGCTGCAACATGGATGAGCCTTATAAAATTTAGACTAAGTGAAAGACACTAAACACACAAGGCTATGTATTATGTAACAGTGGGCGGCAGAGTAGACTGGAAAGGTATAGCATATGATCAGTATTTACTAGACGAATAAATGAATTAAATAAAATGTCCAGGACCTGCCTGGCCAACTGGATTTAGAAGGTGAAAGAGAGTTTTCTAATGCTGAGTTTTTTAAGCGAAATGAATGAGGGGCAGGTGGGAACATTAAAGAGATCAAGAGAAACGGTAAAATCTGAATATTTCAGGTCCCTGAAGGGAGCACTGATTTAACAGTCATCGGCTTAGAAGTGAGAGTTAAGGTGAGGTGATGGTTAAGTTCACTAAGAGAAAAAGTTCAGAAATGAGAAAGGCAGAATGAAAAGGGTACAGCTGAGTCTTTTGCTCTTTCTTGTTTTTGGAAGAGGGTGTCTGAGACCTTTGGCACTCAAGTCACATGAAGGGTGTGTAGTGCAGGGGAAAGAACCAAAGCTTTGAGTCAGAGGACCCCAGCCTCTCTGATTTAGTTTCATCTTGCTGAGTGACCTCGGGCAGCTGATTTTACTGTGTGAGCCTCCTTTCCCCACCTGTAATCGAGGACGATAATGCCAGTCCTCTCTCTCCCCTTAGACAGTTACACAGGCCAAAAGGGAGAATGCATAAGAAAGTGCTTTGTAAACAGTAAAGACTCATCAAATGTAAGGGATTATTATTGCAGTGGGAGACACAGAAGACCAATAAAGAGGATTTGATTGCAGTAAGCACAGGGGTTACTTTCTGTTTCTTAAAAAAAAAAGTAAAAAAGAAAGAAAACCCAGCAGCAGCAAGTACTGCCAGGTGCACAACGTAGTTTTTCCAACTTTGAGAAAGCAAATAACAGAGAGGGGCCAACTGGCTCATCCCTGGAGGCCTGTCTTCACCAATTGAATCTGAAATTATGGCCCGGGGAATGACTGCAGGCACAGGCCCAGGACAGCAGGCCCTGTCCTGGCGGAGTGAGACCCAGCGAGTGTGGGGCCAATAGAGGTTGTCCACATGGCCAGAGACTTGGTCCCTGGGCCCCTGCAGCTTGGAGCTTCCTTCAGAGCCCCCCCTTCCTGCCCGCAGCCAGATGTAATCCTTAGAGTCTCAGGTGGCTCATGAAGGGTGCTACCCAGCCCCCAGGCTATATTAGGAGCAGCACCTCAGGGTTAGGTAGAGAAGTGAACTTGGATTTACCACAAAATAGGCCAGCCTGGGTTTCTATGGCTCCCCAGGTGGCCGGCCTCTTTCAATCTGAGGGCCACATTAGGCCTGCTGAACTGTGAGACAAGCGTCAGAGCAGGAGCCTTGGGGGAAACCACGTCTAGTTCTTCCTAGGCCCAGAGACATTCCCCCCACACTCCCATTGCCTAACTAGATGTGAGCCCCTGCAATTTGTGTGCCAGCCTGGAGACGGTCCTCTCAAAGGATACCTTTAAGGCAGCCACACTTATCCAACCTTTTTGGACAGGGCTAGAGAGGCCTTTAGTGACCCTTAGTCCAACCCACTTTCATTTTCATTTGAAAAACTTAAGGCCCAGAGATGCAGGAACTTGCTTAAAGGTCAGAGCAGGGGAGCTTCTCTGCAGTGGAACAGTGGCACTGAGAGCAGAAATCGGGTCTCCGGCCTCTCAGATGTCCACCTTTACCCTCCCACCTCCTCTTTCCATCACTGGTGTTTTCCAGTCTCCTACCCTTGGGGCCACTGCCCTCTCGACCCCTTTCTGAGCTTCCTGGCCAGCTCTGCCCCTGAGATCTCCACCTGAGGCTAAGATTCTGTTTCCCCGCCCCTCTGGTTTGCACTGACCAGCTCCAAGAGCTCACAGCTGCTCTGAGCTGCCCCAGCGAAGCTCCCTGGGCAGTGGGGCTGGGGCTTGGGGGAGGTGAAAGTGAGGTCAGGTGCTACACCAGACCCAGTTCTGCCACTCATGGCTACGAGCAGGCTAGAGAATGTCACCTTTTGAAAAACGACTCTTCCATTGAGACCCTGTGTTGAGCTTCTCCTATCTCTCTTTATGCTACCTCCTGAAACGTGTTCTTCCCTTCAACATCCATTCTTCATTGCCAAAACCTTGCTGAGGACTTAGATCCGGTGCCTTACCCTGTGGAGGGTGACTGGACACAGACAGTACTTACCAGCTAGGTCTTGCTCTCGGTGTTTCCAGTCTGGTGGAGGACAGCAGAACAGGTGTTTGACAGCAGAACAGTGTGATCAGCATATGATAGAGGGAAGCACAAGGCTCAGAGGATCCTCCCTCTACCAGCCTAGGCTGGTCAGAGAAGGCCTGGAGCTCAAGTGGAGGTCAAGGAGTCATTTCTTAGGCAAATGAAGTGGGGGAAAAGGACTCCAGAACCCACACGAAGGGAAGAAGGGAAGTGGGATGACAGACTCAGGGAACAGTGCTGGGTTTTGTGTGGCTTAAACTATAGGCTGTGCAGGAGTGAAGGTGGGTGAGGCTGGGACCGCATGGGAAGGGTGTTGAAGGCAGGTCTGACGTGCGTTTTCTACCTCCACCAAGCAATTAACTCTGACACTATAATAGCATCAGATCCCACAGGTTAAAGGCTCAGTCCCACAAGACTGCCTCCACCTGTGCTTCTGACCAATTGACTATATAGGCATACCTGGGAGATATTGCGGGTTTGGTTCCACACCACTGTAATAAAGTGAGTCTTAATCATTTTGCTGGTGGAGGATCTTGCCTTCAGTTTATAAAAAAACGCAACACCTGTGGACTGCAAGAAAACAAGGTATGCCTGTAAATAAATTGGAGGGTCGCATGACCTCCTCCTCAGGTTCAATTGATTTGCTAGAGTGGCTCACAGAACTCAGTGAAACATTTACTTATGTTTACCAGTTTATTACAAAGGATACAGATGAGCAACCAGATAAAGAGGTACAAAGAGTGGTATTAAGCCCAATTCTCCCTTTTCCCTGTGCCCTGGGCTTCCTGAAGAGGTGCTGAGCACATCCCATGAGCCCACATTCTTTGCATACACCTGGAACTGGAACCACATACTGGGCCTGTGGTTCCCGTCCGGCCATAGAACTTTCTAACTGGCAAACAGGTGGGTCCCATCACAAGCTTACTAAGTCATCCTTTCAATCCACAAATATTTGTTGAACACACAGCACATGCTGGACATAGTTCTGGGCAGTAGTGATACAGCTCTGGGCAAAGCCCCTGTCCTCATGGGGGCTCAGAACCTCTGTCCTTACAAGAGCTCCACTGGTGATTCCAAAGCCCAAAGTTATGGGCTGAATTGTTCCCCTCAAAATTCATTTGTCTAAGTCCTACCCCTCAGGACCTCAAAATGTGACTATGTGGAGATGGAGTCTTTAAATAGACAATTAAGTCAAAAGAGATGATTGGGGTGGGCCTAATCTAATATGACTGCTGTTCTTATAAAAAGAGATTAGGACACAGACACAAAGGAAAGACCACATGAAGAGAGGGAGAAGTTGGCCATCTACAAGCCAAAGCGAGAGGCCTCAGAAGAAACCAACCCTGCCAACACCTTGATCTTGAACATCTAGCCTCTAGAGCCAGGAGAAAATAAACTTCAGTTGTTTAAGCCACCCAGTCCCTGGTCTCAGTAATGGCAGCCCTAGCAAACTAAGATACTGAGTCTCATCCAGGCATGATTGCTTAAAAGAACTAGCCCAGAATGCAGAATGTTAAGGGAAGGGCATCTGGGCAGTATGAGTTTGGTAACCCAAAGCTTTGAGATATTTCTGTAGGTTTGACCCTGACAGAAGCCAGCAGCATCCCATGGTTCACCTTTTAGAAGTATGGATACTTCTGAGAAGCCTGTGCTGAAGCCCTGCCTCCAACCCTGACAGGCCTAGAACAGGCTTCTGCTCACCCCCAAAGAACCACATCTATAGGAATGACCAGAAGAGCCCCAAAGTTCTTGCCCTCCACAAGAAGGCTCTAGTGGGAACAAGTCTCAGGAATGGTACCAAGGACCTTTGATGCACAGAGAGACACAGAACGAGGACTTCACCTGAGGTCACACAGCATGATAGATGGTATCCAAGTGGAAGTCTCACCCTTGCTGGTCCCAGCTGCTTTCTCCTTCACCCCTGACATCTTGCCCAGACTTGCTGCCACCCACTCTGCTTTCCCACCCTCTCCTCCCCACCTCTCTGCCTCTGACTAAAGCCAGGAGCATAACTTCAGAATGATGAAATCCAGTTCCTGAGGTCACGCCGGCTTCTTTGCAGTGGCTTTAATTTTGCACGGCCCCCTTCCCCCCTACCCCCCAGTAAGCTAGGGAAACTGCCAGGCCTTTGGCACATGTCTCGGGGGAATGTGACAATGAGACAACTAGAAGAGATCACTTCAAGCCAGGTTGAGAGAAATTGTACGTTACAAACCATCTCCTGACCCAGCACTGGTCTGGGGGACATAGAGACCAACAATGTGACCTATGCCCATCATCCCACTTAATCCTCACAGCATCCCCTTTACACTCAGGCTTTCCATTCAACTGCTCCAAGCTCATGCTTCTGTCCCCACAGTGTGCTGATTCACATCTCTGGGGTCTTACTTCTACTGTTTTCTCTGTCTGGATTGCTCTGTTCTCCTTTTTCCCTTCCTTCCTTGTCTGCTTTGCCTGGCTAATTCTACTTGTTCTTTAAGGCCCAGCTCTGGTTCACCTTTTCCGGGAAGACTTCCTTGACCATCCCTTTACCCCCAGCATGAATATACTTCTCTCTGTGTACTCATAAAAATCTGTGAGTTCATCATATTGAATTTTAATCACCTGCTTACACATCTGAATATTTCCCTATGTAGAATAGAAGGCCCTCAAGAGCAGGCATGTGGTTGGGACTAGGTCTGATTAATGTTGACTAGCCCCCAGCACAAAGCTGAGCATAGAATGAGTCACTGAATGTTGGACAAGCCTCCCCGCCTCTCACAAATATAGATGAGGCACAGCGTGTTAGCCCCCATTTTATGGAGAGAAAGCCGAAGCCCAAGAGGAGTTACCTGACCTGCTCGAGGTCCCAGGATGAGTTAGTATCAGAGCAGGGACTAGAATCCAGCTCTCCTGGAGCTTAGACTAGCTATCTTACGCTCCAAGGACAACATTCATGAAACAGTCAGCCAAAAAGACTGCCCCTTGAGCCATACTGGGTGTATTAGTTTCCTATTGCTGCTGTGACAAATCAGCACAAACTTAGTGGCTTGAAACAACACATACTTATCATCTTACAGTCCTGGAGGTCAGAAGCTCAAAAGGGGTCTCACCAGGCAAAAATCAAGGCATCAGCAGATCTGAAATTCCTTTCTGGAGGCTCCAGGGGAGAATCCATTTTCTTACCCTTTTCCAGCTTCTAGAGGCTGCCCACATTCCTTGACTCATGACCCACTTCCACCTTCAGAGCCAGCAATGGCTGGTCAAGTCTTTCTTATATCGTACCTCTCTGACACTCTTCTACTTCCTTCTTCAATTTGTGTAGATCCTGTGATTACACTGGACTCATCCAGATAATCTAGGATAATCTTCTCCTCTCAAGGTCAGCTAATCTGCAACTTTAATTCCATTTGCCATGTGATCTAACATATTCCTCCCTCCGGTGACAAGAGGTCCTTCCAGGTTCCAGGGATTAGAAAGTGGCTATCTTTTTCTGGGAGGGGGGTTTAGTAGGGGAGGAGACATTATTCCACCTACCGCACTGGTGGGCAAGGAGGTCATGGATCTGTGGAGGGTGAGTGATGGATGTGCCTAGTACTGTCCTGGCTTAAACCTGCCATCCTGAGGTAACTACTGAGAACACCCCCTTCACTCTCAAAAATATTCTGGTTTGAAGGACAAACTACATGGTTACCCTGATCACAGATTTGAGCAGGAAATCCAAGCCTACCATTTTGCAGATGAGAAAACTGAGTCACTGAGAGGGGAAGAAACTTGCTAGCTTGGTGCCTAGTTCAGACTGAAATATTTCTTTCATCAAGTTGGGAAGGCTTCCTAGAGGAAGAGGTGGGGAGTCATCAATGGTGCTCCCCACTTCATTCTGTATATTAACTATGCCCTGTGCTCTAGGCACTGTTAATGAATTCTGAATGCTTTGTATGTATTATTTCACTGGGTCCTCACAAAACTCGGGTCATTTTACAAAGAGGTAAACAGAGTTAGGACAATTAGGTGACCTACTAGTAGATACTGAAGCTAAGTTTCAAAACCCTATCTTTCTTACTATAAGTGTAATGCCTTTCCTTTCTACTTAGAAGGTCACTGGGCTTGGGGAACTACGAAGACTGGAAGCTTTACTTGGAGAAGTATTAACGAGGGTGGATGGAGAGTGATGGAGGGGGCTGCTGATTTATTGAGCCTGTGACTCTATGGGCAAAACCCTATGACGATGAAGTGGCTCAAACAGTTGTGTTTAATTTCCACTGAAGCTTAAAATTATGATCATAGCAGGAACTTATCTATTTTAAAAGCTTTATTTATTTTCCCCATATCTGCTCAGTGTAGAACATTTGGAAAATACCAGAAGTGAAAAGAAGATAATAACAATCGTGAGAGTTCTGTTCTCCCAAAGGACCACTGGTAAGATTTTGGTTAATTTTTTTACAGAAAGTTTTTTTAAATAAAATATTTCAACATATAAAAAGGTATAAAAATAACATCAACATCCACGTATCCAACCCTCCAGCTTAAGAAATAAGCTGTTACATATGTAATTGAAGTCTGGTGGACCTGTTTCCCATTGTATTTCTCCCCTCCCTGACGAGAGGTCAGGGTTTTCTCTATGCACATTGCTTTTACTTAGCTGGCGTTACTGCGGTTTTACACTTTTGTACAAGAAGAGTTCAGAGGAGACAGTAGAGGGTCACCAATCTTCTCATAGTCACTGGATCCAAATTTTTTTCTTTTGAAAAACAAAAAGCAGCTTTAACCTGGCTCCTCCTTTACACATCTGGCTCTTGGTGGCCCAGCCATATCACTCCACTGTTGATAGTTCCTGCCCCCAAGTGTGCAGCCGTGGCCTTGGTTCAGCACAGTCCCTCCCTCTCCTCACCTGTCTGATCTGTGCTCTCCATCCTCCCTCTCTGTATTGACCTCTCCATTTTCTCCCGTCTCGGCCTCACGTTAGTCCCTTTCCTTGTCATCCCTATCTGTTTTCTTGGGCACCTGTTCACCTAGGTCTCTGACCCTGCTTACATGTTGCTCAGCCAGGCCAAGCAGCTGCCCATGTGGAGAGATCAACTCAGCTTCCTGCCTTGGGGTTATAAAGTTTTTTCCATCTTCTCTGCTAATGCATGAAATTAACTCCTTGATTATCACGACAGGAAGCATACTTAGAGACCATCTACTTCACCCCCACCGCCTATTTTATGGCTGGGGAAACAGGCTGAGAGAGGAGAACTACTTTGCTTGACACCACTGGGCAGAGTAGACAACAGAGCAGAACTAGGACCCAGGGGTCATGCCTCTTATTCCAGTGCCTTGTGATCTCTCCCACTGGGTAGCACCCACCAGGGCCCCTCCAAAAGCTTCTGGAGGACTGGTGTGTGGTGGCTTGGTGGTGCGTTGATCACTGCTACTATCCTATCTGGAGCAAGGAAACACTGAAGCAGGAGCATGTATGGAGTGGGTGAAGGCCTAGCAGCCGCTTCCTTTCAGGGCAAGGTGAGGTGTCAGAAACCTTCCAAAGCCCATTCCTTCGAGGCAGGAAGGCAGAGCTCAGAGACACTGGGCTTTGCCCAGGATAACACACACAGTCTGTGGCTTTCAGTCAAGTGACTCACACTGAGTGTCTGCCCACATCAGCATGTCATGGGAGAGAAAGAAACCCACCGGCCCCGAGGAAAGGCTGGTATCTCCTCCTGTGCTCGTGTGTCCTCTCTTTCTAGTTTTCTGAAACACCTTGCTCTCCTCTCCCTTCTCACTACTCTCCTCCACCTCAGTGCTCCCCACCTCATTCTGTATGTGGAGGAACAAGGGGAGCACTCCTGGTTGCAAAGGTGGGAATAAGTGTTGGTGGGAAGGAGCAGGCCTTCTTAGGTACAGGGAGGAGGGAGACCCATCCGGTGGATGGTTTTGAGGTCATCTTGCAAAAAGTCTTGAGTGCCAGATGAAAAATTTGATCTTTACCCAACAGGCTGCTGTGGAATGTAAGGAGTCAGGAAACAGGATGGAGGACCAGATCCATCATTTACTAGTTGTATGACCTTGAACAAGCCGCTAAACCTCTCTGAGCCTCCATATCCTCATCTCTAAAATTGGATAACGATAACCCTTAATGTGCAGATTGAATAAGACAACTCAGGGTGGGCACCCAGAGCAGAGTCTGGCACACACATTTAACCTCAGGAAATGGCGGCTCTGTAACTCCTGTAGACATTCTGGGCTCTCACTGGACTGCTGTTGCTAAGACCCTGAGCCACATCCAATTCCTTAGACATTGCTAAGTCCCACCAAGGGCTTGATCCCATAGTTAAAGGTAAGGGAGATTCATTCTCTCTAACCTGTCAAATGTAGAGCTCATGGTTTTTCCTAGGAGCTAGCTGCTTGCACAGACAAGACCCGTAATTCTCACTGGTGAGGGGTCAGACGTGCCAGGGTAGGGGTGAGTGCACTGGTGGAGAACACAGGGTGTAGGGTTGAGAGGCAATTTGGGCCTCATGTTCTTCAAGAGTAAAATCTCAAGTTTGTGTTCTGGATGCCAGTGCCCAGCACAGGGCCAGGGAAGAGCTGACTTTGGGAGCAGCAGTGGGCAGCCCTTTCCAGTGCACCCAGACCCCACACAACAGCAGTGATGCTGCAAAGACCACAGACCTCAGAGGCAGCTCCTCCTGGGTTCCAGCTGAATGTTACTGCCATTGACTGTGTGACATTGGATCAAATTCCCCAGCAGCCTCCCTGAACCTTAGGTTCCTGTGTAGACTGAGGCTATTAGCACCCACCTGATGCTATGAATGCAATGAAACATCACATAGCACACTGCACAGTGCTGGCATAGCATAGATGCTCCCCAAAATGGCAGTGATTATGTTTTGTGTGACTCTCATCTTCCCAGACAGTGAGCTTTTGGACAGAACCTCCCCAGGCCCAAGTGGTGCCAGGCACCGAAGTGGGGCTTTTTCAGTATTCATTGACTGAGTAACTAAATAATCTGCTAACCTGAGGGAGGGAAGAAGGCAAGGATTTGCCATTTGCTGTTTTCAAGCTGGTGAGGTCATAAATGATGAATCACATGTAATTGGATGCTGAGTCTTGTGTGGTTTCCAATTTGTGATCTCATTTTATTCATACAACCCCCACCCCCTGCCAACCTCATGTCTTGTGGGAGGATATGGAGAAACTGGGATTGGTCTCCCCAATTTCTAGATGGGAAAATTGAGCTTGGGAGAGGCTGAGTGACATATCTGGGTCAACGGGCAGTTAATGCCATGGTTGTGGCTTCTCCCTTCCAGCTCAGGGGTTTTTGCAGGAGTCCAGGGGTAAATTTGGGTTTCTCAGGTTGCAAGGAACAGAGACCTATTAAGGTACTGCGGGGACAACATGCAAGGATGATGAAGGAGTACAGGACTTCTCTGGTGGCACAGCCTTTTTGAAATTAGTATCTAAACTGCAGCTCGGCTGGCCCAGCAGCCCCTCCAGCACCCTCCAGAGGCACGTCCTTAGCTCCTACCTTAGCCCCTCTTGGTCCCATGACTCTGGGCCTCTCATTTAAACCCTCTAGGAGACAGAATCTATTGGCTAGATAAGCATTTTGGTTGCAAGGCTCTCTTGGGCTATCTTAGAAATCCTGTTTTGGGGATTGGGAGGAAACAGGTAGCCTGAAACTTGGAAGGGCTCAGACACCAAGGCAGCCCTCCACATGCTCTATCCTCTTCCACTTTCATCTACTTCTCTAGTTGGCACCATTCCAAATCCCTGGAGGGAACGTTCAGACAGGCTGAACTAGTCACCACTGGTGAACTTATCACCTCACTAGGTGGACTCTTTTCAGAGGCTACCTCGGGGGTCCAGGGAACCTGTGAGCTAGTGCTCTCCCCACCTCTGGTCCCATCAGTGGCCTTTCCTGAACAAACACCTGCTGAGCACTGCTTCTTTGAAAGAGAGTGGGCTAATGTAGCTGTTTCACCAGAAGACTATGCTGGACAGAGAAGGCAGGGCAGCCAACGTTCTTAGTGCCTTCAGAATGGCTTTGCCTCTACTTACCCGGGAGTGCCACCTATTGAGCATTTGTCTCTCTTAGATCCAGCCTAGACATGGGTGCCTTTGACTTAGGTTTGGCTAGGGTGGAAGGGGCATATAACTCAAAACTGGCAATTTGTGAGTCCAGAGTGGCCATTTTCATCAGAAGGCACTGTGTGGGTAGCAGGCTCTCTGAGGCAGAGTATGCTTATCTATGGTAATTGGATCTCAGAGTCTGTTAGCAAAATGGAACAGCCAGTTACTGCCTGGGCCCATGGTCAAAGCCCCATTTGTCCATAAGGTGTGTGATAGGTGGGGACTCCAGGCAAGCATTGTATCATAATGTTCTGGAAAGTTATAGGCAGCAAGTGGGAATGTGTAGATGTGGTGACGTGCCCCTTTGGGTGTGGGGGAATGGTTGAAGTGAATGTGCAGGCCTCGGATAACCTCACCTGGACTGAACCCAGTGCAGAGTGGCATTTACTGTGGCAACAAGAGGAAGAAATAGTTCACAGGTCCCCACCCCTCATGAGCCTGGGATCTAGAGGCCACAGGAGGACAATGCCCAGGGGCTATTGCAAGGGACCCAGCACAGCCAGGCTACCTTGAAGAGAGGTCATGTGTCTTCACATCTGCTGACCACCCAGGACAGAACCTGAATTAGGCCTGCATGAGGGCCAGGAAGATGACTGCTCTGGCTTTACTTTCCATTCCAGGAATGGGCCTTTGTGTCTTATTGGATCAGTTCATAGGGAAGCTAGGTGAACAGGGTCAAAGCTACCTAGTAGGGAGAGCTAGGCTTCCCATGAACTTTGTAAAAGGCAAGGGTCTATTTATGAATGTGTCCAGAGGATGTCACTGACTCTAACCAAAAGAAAGCCACTACGGGGCAATCTGGTGTTCCTGGTCATGGAGTCTCCCAGTCTCCCAGTGCCCTTTTAGCTCTCATCCATGGGGTCATCCAGAATAGGATGCTTCCAGGAGCAAGTGACTGGCCTCCTACAAGCCATCCCCAATGACTTAGAAGGAACCCAAGGCCCCCTGAGGCAACATGAGGAAGATAGTTTTACCTTTAAGGTGGGTGGGTGAGACAGCGCTGCCCACCGACTTCACTGGGTGACTTCCTACAAGTTATTAACTGCTCAATCCTCAGTTTCCTCAAATGTAGCCTAGGAAACACAATATATATTCTGTTTTGTGAGTTTGTGTGAAAGCACCTTGAACAGAGCAGAGCTCATGCACACCTGAGCAGCTTTTGACATTAGATCGTAATGGAACTTAAACAGAAATCAGGGGCCCGCCTGTGCACCCGGTTCACTTTTGTGTGCCTGGTGCCTGGCACGCAATAGGTGCTCGGCAAACCTTTTCTAAACAAACCAACAATGGGAGAAGGGTATCTTGAGTGTCATTATTAAAGACGGCCATTCCATCAGTCAGCAGAGAGGGAGACCGAGGGGCTTGCTAGAAAGGGCATCAGGTCAGCAGACTTAAGTTCCAGCCCAGTCCTGCCATTGGCTTGCTGAGGTACCTGGGGCAAGTCGCATCACCAATCTGGGCCTCAGTTTCCTTTTTTGTTCAGTGAAGGAGTTGGACAAGAGGGGCTCTCAGGTAGCTTCTTGGCTCTCTGGTCCTTAGGATTTGCTAGGAGGTGACCATGTGTCCTTTCCATCTGGGTCTGTGATGACCATGGAACCACTCTCTTGGCCCTGCCTTTCTTCCCTTATGTTTTCTTTCTTCATCTAGATATTTTTCACTCTGATTAGGCTATTTTCATTTGCAGAAGTTTAAATGCTGTTTTGGTATTTTTGTACAGATGTGACCAACCCTCTCACCTCTACACCATTTGGGGATCTCCCTGTGGGCAGCACTGTCTCCTCACAGGCAAGATTGTCTTGCCCCTCAGCCTGCACATCCCTGCCACCTTCTAATGGGGACGTGCCTCATATTCTCATTGGGTCTCTCCCCTGGATTGGACCCGTGGCTGTGACTGCCCTCACGATGGGTGGGGTGGGGGCTGGCAGAGTGACACACTTGCTGACAGACTGAGGCGGCGCTCTGAGGGGAGCAAGCCAGCAGCCGCAAAGGTGCAGCCTGTGCCAGGTGGGCCTTGCCAGCCAAAGCTATTTTTAGAAGCCATGTTTGCAAATTTTGTGTTAATAGTGTCTCTGTCCAAGCTTTGGCTTCCAGGGCTTAGGGAGAGAGAGTGAGTCTGAGAAACCCTCCCTCCTTGTTCTTCTCCTTAGAGTTCTCCTCCTCACAGGTGGCTGGGGTTAGTGGGGGATCACATCCAGGTCTTCAGAGCCCTCCCCAGCTATCAGTCTGCAGACATAAGAAATATGGGAGGGGGAGGTGGAGGTGGGGAGCCTTAGAACTCAGATTGCTAGAGGCCTAGTCTCAGGACCCCCAGCCACAGGTCTCCTTTGTTAGCACTCATGTCACTGAATGGGAATTGTGAGTCACCTGATCAGTCGTTGCCTTAGGTAGTGAACTGGGGCCTCCACCAGGGTTCTGCATCTCTCTGACAATAGCAACCCTCACACCAAGTCTTCCAACCGTGACTTAAACTAAGCTTGTTCCAATCAGAGGAAAAACTAACCAAATCAGCTTCCCAGCCCAGTTCATCAAGAGGGTACTGGTGACAGACAGGTGAGCAAAGTCCATACAGTCCCAGCCTCAGGGGCCCAGTTCTGGCAGGGAAGGCAATGACTTTGAGCAGATCACCACCTCTGTGATAGTTATTCCCAAGGTCAAATGGTGGGTGCTCTGAGCTGACAACTGCAGCATAAGCAGAAGTCGGGTGAAAAGTGTGTGGAAGAGAGAAGTCCACATGGTAGCACCAAGTTCTCATCACAGGAGGTGGGAGTGTAAAGGCCCAGAGTGTGAGCCTAAGTGATTCTTTGACCATAAAGGTCAGGGCATCCCTCCAACCACAGGGGCTCCCACGGAGGAGGCTCCCATCTCTTCCTGGTTCCCACCACCCTCACAGACCGACACACAGCCCCAACCCTGACTCCTAGTACAGCCCAGCATGGAAAGTACCTCCGCAGCAGGGCCTACCACTGTGCTCAGCTAGGGATCCTGAAGGTCTGAGTTGGAGGGATGCTTGGAGAGCCACCACTAGTTGTGCTTAGTGCTGGGGAGCTCGCTTCAATGGGTAGCTTGATAGTGAACAGGCTGTGAGCAGGAAACTCCTTCCTGCTGAAACCCACCTCCTTTCTGTGCCGCCCCTGACTGTCTCCAGCCCTGCTCTCCCTCTGCTCGGAGGCCGCCACCTGGGGCTTCTGGAGTCACGGTCTCGGTTCCTCGGCCTCACTCTCTCATCTAAAGCTGTGCGGCCTTGGGCAAGGCGCTCGACCTCTCTGGCTCTTGGAGACACTGTAAGAGGGAGATGCTAGAGTTAGGGGGAGAAAAGCCTTAGCCCCGGACCTGCAACACGTAACAGGAAGTGCTCGCTACACACGACTTCTCAGCAGTACTACCAGGTTACCCCGCTGGCGCGTGGCACGCGGGGGAGCGGGGGACGGGACGGGCCGAGGTCGCGGGCGGGGCGGGGCGGGGGCGAGGACAGCCGAGCGGGGGCAGCTGCAGCCGGGCCTGGGGGGGCGGCGGTGGCCTCAGGGGCCCCGTCCCGGCTCCGCGGCCCGCGCCGCCAGCGCACTCGTCGGCTGCGGCGCTTTACGAGCAAAAACAAACACGTCCCACAAGCGGCCCCTGTGCCGCGCCGCCGGGTCAAAGCCGGCTTTGTGCCCGCGCGGCCGCCCCCGCGGCCCCGGCGGTTTTAATGAGCGTCTGGGTCTGCGCGGGGCCGGGAATCAAAGCCCGCGTTCTTCCAGCGCCCGCCCCCGCCCCCCGCGGCCCCGGGGCCCCCCGCCGCCCCCCCGCCCCGACCCTGCCCCCCGCGGCCCCGGGGCCCCCCGCCCCGACCGTTCCCCCGCCCCGCCCCCAGCGCCTGCCCCTGCCCCCTGCGGCCCTGGGGCCCCTGGCCCCACCCTGCCCCCCGCGGCCCCGGCGCCCCCCGCCCCGACCCGGCCCCCCGCCCCCCGCCCCCGCCCGTGCCCCCCCCCGGCCCCGGGGCCCCCCGCCCCGACCGTTCCCCTCGCCCCCGCCCCCAGCCCCCAACCCTGCCCCCCGCGGCCCCCGGGTCCCCAGCCCCGACCCTGCCCCCCGCGGCCCGCGTGCGCCTCGAGTTCGAATCTCACCTTCTGCCGAGGAGGGCGCCGGGGCCTGCTGTCGACGCTCGCAGCCTCGGTTTCCTCATATTATTCCCCAGTGAGAGCGCTCAGATGAGTCAGCTAGCCCTTCACATGTCGCCGGGACGGTTGACGAGGTCTGACTTCAGCTGACATAACCACCAGAGGAACTGGGAGGAGGAGGAGGAGGCCTTGGGGCTGCAGGCCGCCTCGCGGACAGCATTCTACATGATGGGGATCTTGATCCTTATGCTCTTGGGGGTTTTCTTAAAGGTCCTGAAGGTCCACCCCGGGTGCTTGTTTAAAATTCCCGCCCCTGGCCCCACTCCACACCTACGGAAGCAGAACCTCTGTGTTTGGGGCCCCCGAATCCACATTTTGAAGAACCCCCATGTAGACTCTGGTGCATGAATGTGGGATGTGCAGAGGTTGAATAAGCCATAGATTGGAGGGAAAAGTGTCTCTGGTCCCCAATCCTCCAGCACCATGACAGACGTGGGACATTTGGCCCCACTTAATCTCGCGTCCTTCAATGGACCTTAGAGTGTTTGCCCACAAAAGGGGCACAGCCTTGCTCATCCACTCATCTTCCTTGAAAAGGAAAGTCCTTTAGAAGCAGAAACCCTCTTGAAAAGGAAGGTCCTTTAGAAGCAGCCACCCTCTGCAAACAGTTCCCTCTCCCACACCTGCCAACAACTCCTCTAAGGCATTTTTTGTGCATAGCTGCTGCTTCCCAACACCCTTCTGTTCCTCCGTTAAAGCACTGACTACCTTCTGACTGGTTAAACACTGGGGTTTAGGAGTTTGACAAACTCGGTTTGTTGCTGATACCACCACTGTGTGACCTTGAGCTAATCCCTTAACCTCTCTGAGCCTCTATTTTCTTCTCATGATCACTGAGGAGATTTGGGGACATAGGGAATGGGAAAGTACTTAGGGCAGTATCTAGTCAGTGCAGGGTCACGGTTAAGAGTGCAGGCTCTGACTAGAGTGCATGGGTTTGAAATCATGTTCCACATCCATTCACTGGCAACATGTCTTTGGATAGGATTACTAAACCCCTCTTTGCCTCAGCTTCTCCGACTCTATATTATGGATAATAATAGTATGGCAGACAGTCTCTAGGGTACTCCCCATGATCTTTATACCCTGTATAATTCCTCTCTTTGAGTGACAGTGGGACATGTGATTTGCTTCCAGCTGGTGGAATATGGCAAAAGTGGAAAGCCTTTGCAGATGTCATCAAGGTCCCAAATCAGTTGATTTTGAGTTACTCAAAAGGAAAACTATCCTGGGTAGGCCTGATTTAATCAGGTAAAAGCCCTTAAAAGTGGAATTAGACCTTCCTTGGAATCAGAGATTCTGTCCTTGATTTTGAAGAAGTCAGCTGCTATGTCATGATAGTCTATAATAAGGCCATATGGCCATGTCTAGAAACCAGGAGTGGGCTTGGGCTGACAGCCAGCAAGAAAACAGGGACCTCACTCTTATAACCACAAGGAGATGAATTTTGCCAGTGACCTGAAGGAGCTTGGGAGTGGATCTTCCCCCAGTTGAGTCTCAGATGACCCACACCCTTGCTCATACCTGTGTGGACTGGTGAGAGCCTAAAGCAGAGAACCCAGCTAAACTATATCCAGACTTCTGACCTATATAAACTGTGAAATAATGTGTTTTAAGCTGTGAAATTTGTGGTAGTTTGTTACTAAGGATAGAACACCAACACAAATAGTATCCACTGTATAGGTTCTGGTGAAGATTAAACGAGGTCACTGGTTATTCTGGTGCCTGGCTTATGGGAGATGCTCAGTAATTGGTAGTAATTAGCTGCCATTGTTATTATGTTTAGAATATAGCATTTTACAAATATAAGCTTTTAATCATCAGCTTATTAATTAGCATGTTTTAAAAAAACACTGTAGGATTGGCAGGCAGGAAACCTACTGTTGAGCAAACTTGCTTTAAGACTTTCACCTTACTGTTAGGATGCTTTAGGCTGCAAGTACAGAAAATCTGACTAATGGTGGCTGTCTTGGTTTGAGATTCCTAGAAGCAGAACTTGAAATGAGGAGTCATATGAAAGTAATGTATTTGGAAGTGTTTCCAAGACAAACCAGTAGTAGGGAAGTGGAGAAGTGGGACTGGGATGGGGAGTATGGTATCCTGCCAACCCCCATAAAGGGGAACTTTGGCTCCATCTTGCAGAGGAGCTCTAGGGACAGTGCAGATCACTCCTCAGAGCTGTCCTGGTCAGTGCAAGGCAGCTGGAGAACTGACACCTCCGTACTCATCTGTCATTTGTTAATAGGCACCATTGGGGTAGGGTGTAAATTCCCAGGTGCTTCTGGCTTCCCATGCTCACAGGCAAAGTGACCTCCAGCAGCCTGAGGGTGGTCCTCTGACAAGGAGAAGCAGGTGCTGACTGTTGGAAGTGAAAGAACACTGGGAGCCGGTGTGTATGAAAATGTTAAAGTGATGAGAGGGTCATTGGCAGCGCTGCTACAGTGGCATAAGCTATAAGGACATCTGTTGTTTTCTTATCAGGAAGTGCAGGTGGTGCCAGACTAGCTTAGTGTGGGTCATCAATGTCATTGAGGACTCAGCTCCTACAGCTTTCCCCAGCATTGCTGACTTTCATAATCCTCAGCTTCCTGGTCACAAGGTGGCTGCTTCAGCTCCGTGTCTCATGCCCTTAGCTAATAGCATGTGAAGTAGAAAGCACAGGGAGGGCAGCAGGAAAAAAGGCTTTCTTCTCATGTGATTCTATCCTATGAGGAAGAATAGCTCCGCCACCCCAACACCTCACCAGAACTGGATTATGTACCCAGCCTCAGACCAGTCACTAGCAGAGGAAGGTGGGATTGCCAAAGTGGCTTTGGTCAGTCATGACTCACCCCAGGTGCTGAGCACCCATTCCAACTGGAATTCTATTAGCAAAGAGTAGGTAGGGAATGGCTTCTGGGTGGGTAGGCAACAATGTTTGCCACAGGCCATCACTTTTTCTCATTTGCGAAATAGAAATATGGAAACTTGCCTCTGAGATTCATGCTGAGGATTAAATGAGCTGATTCTAATTGCTATGTATGTCCACGCTATTTCTTTGTTGCACTGTGAGTTCATGAAAGGCAGGGTCCCTGTCTGATTCACCCTGGCTTTCACTGATTCTACCCTCTAAATAATGCTTAATCCCCTCCACTTCTTTCCATCTCTGTTGCCACACGGGCGTCCAGACTGCCATCATCTCTCACTGAGAGCTGCAATTCCTTACAGATTGCTCTGCTTCCATTCTTGGTTCCAAGACTTTCTCCCACAGAAGCCTGAAAAATCTTTGTAAAACACAAATCTGATTGAGTCACGTTCCTGTTGAAAAAACTTCCAGGCTCAAAAACTTAGGGGTGATATTCAAAATAACTGCTGATATGAAGTAGGCCCTGGGCAATCTAAATATGCACCAGTACTGACAACCATGCCAGCACATCCTCTGTGAACATAAGCCCTGTTCAGAGGGCCCTGGAAGAGCTGGCTTCTGCCTACCTCTCCAGGCTTCTCTCCAGAGACTGATACTCCACTCTCTGCTGCCTGCACTACCCGCCTCCACTGCCCAATGCAATGTTCTTGCCAGGCTGATCTGCTGCATTTCCCCAAATGGATCACTCTTGCTTGTTGCCAGGCCTCTGAAAACTCTGTTTTCTAGAACTGAAATGTGATTTCTCTACTTTCTCTGGCTACTTCCTTAAAGTCTCCATTTGGGCATCCCCTGATAATTATCTTACAGGATGCTTTCTCTGATACCCTCCCCCACAATGGTTTCTCGCAGTTCCCCTGTGCTTTCTTTTGTCAGACCGCTTATCATTCTCAATGCCATTTTTTGTGTCTCTTTATCCCTCACCTAGTCTGGGATCTTTTAAAGGGCACAGTGGGACACAGAGGAGAGTTGCATCACCTGTGCTGGTAGTAATAGGTGGTGATAGTGGAAGTGGTAAAAGTGTAGGGGAGGACCACTCAGACTCAGTTCAGGGAAAAGGGACCCCCAACCTGGGCCCTACTCTGACCCTCTTTCAGCTACACCTCTTTCCACACAGCACAAGGAATCTGTGTGATCAAGGTGATGTATACTCCCTACCTGCTTCTGGACCAGGATCCTGGAATTGTCTCCTCAGAGTCCATGTCTGCTTCCAGGACTGCACAGTCCTCTTCCTCAGGTCTATTCTCTAAGCCTGAGGGATAGTTTGCTGGGGTGGGGAAGTGGGGAGGCTTGGGTAAAACATGGACATTGTTTCACTTACTATGGCTACCTAACAAGTTTCTGTAAAATTGAGCAAATTAAAACAACTATTTTGTTGTTGGTTTCTTTTGCTGTGAAGGAGCTTTAGTGTTTGATATAACCCCATTCATTTATTTTTGCGTTTACTTCCCTTAGCTTTGAGGTCAAATTCATAAAATATGCTCTAAAACCAAGGTCCATGAGTTTAATACCTACGTTTTCTTCTACATAATTTATTATCTCAGGTCTTACATTTAGATCTTTGGTCCATTTTAGGGTTAATTTTGATGTATGGTGATATCAGTTTAGTTTCATTCTTTTGCATGTAGCTTCCAATTATCCCAGCATCATTTATTGAAGAGCCTTTCTTATCTCCATCTGTGTTTTTGTTCCTGTGTCAAAATTATTTACACATATATATGTGGGCTTATTTCTGGTCTCTCAATTGGTCTGTGTGTCTTTCTGCCAATACCTTGTGTTTTGATTATTGTTGCTTTGTACTATAATTTGAAATCAGGCCATGTAAGTCTTACAACCTTGTTCTTTTTCCTTGGGATTGCTTTGGCTATTTTTTTTTTTTTGTGATTTCATACAAATCTGATGATTTATTTTTGCTTCTATTTCTTTAAAAAAACCATTGGGATTCTGATGGAGATAACATTAAATCTATATATTGTTTTGGGTAATAAGGCCATTTTAACTATGTTGATTTTTTTCAATCTATGAACACAGAATATCTTTCCATTTCTTTGTGTCGTCTTCAATTTCTTTTAATAATGTCTTGTAGTTTTCAATGTAGAGGTCCTTCACATTCTTGATTAAGTTTATTCCTAGATATTTTATTCTTTTTGTTGCATTTGCAAAAGGAATTGCTTTTTTTTTTTTCCATTTCCTTTTCTGGAATTTCATTGCTAGTATATAGGAATACAATGGATATTTGTAAATTGATTTTGTATCCTGAGAATTTACTGTATTTGTTTATTGTTTCTTATAGTTTTTGTTTGTTTGTTTGTTTGTTTGGTGGAGTCGTTAAGGTTTTCTATATAGAGAATCATGTTATCTGCAAAAAGTGACAATTTGACTTTTTCATTCCCAATTTGAATGTTTTTTATTTCTTTCTCTTGCCTGATTGCTCTAGCTAGGACTTCCAATACTATATTGAATAAGAGTGGTGAAAGTGGGCATCTTTGTCATCTTCCTAATCTTAGTGGAAAAAGTTTCTGTTTTTTACCATTAAGAATGATATTAGCTGAGGGTTTGTCATATATAGCCTTTATTATGTTGAGGTACTTTCCTTTTATACCCATTTTATTGAGTGTTTTAATCATAAATGGATACTGTATCTTGTCAAATGCTATATAATTTTATTAACCAATGTCACTCCAATAAATTTAATATTAAAAAAGAACACACATGCAAAAAAAAAAAACTATTTTGTAATGCTGTTGAATTCTGTAGATCAGAAACTTGGACAGGGCACAATGGGAATGGTTTGTCTCTGCTCCACAACATCTGGAGCCTTAGCTGGGAAGACTCAGTGGAGGGGTCTTTATCCACATATTTGAAGATTGATGCTGGGGCTGTAGACTGGAGCACCTATATGTGGCCTCTGTGTGCTCTGGGCTTCCTCACTATATGGTGGCTTCAGAATAGTTGGACTTCTTATATAGTGGCTTAGGGCACCAAGAGCGGTATGTCAGTAAACAGAGCAGTATCTGCATTGCCTTTTCTGGCCTAGTATAATTTCTGCTTAATTCTATAAGTTACAAATGAGTCACAGCCTATATTTAAGGGGAGAGGACATGAGCCACATCTCTCAGTGAGAAGAGATAAAAGCATTTATATACATGTTTTAAAAACCACTAAAGACATGCAGACTGGGGTATCCACCTGTATCTCCCTCACAGTACAGGACAGAGCTGGGATGAGAGGAGAGGTGGACCAAACGATGGAAGCCAGGGGCCAAGGATTAGTCTCCCTGTGTCTCAATGTTCTGGCAAAGAATTCAGAGAAGTATGAAAAATTTAAATTTGAATTTGGCCTTCCAGGTCATTAAGAAGGTATATTTGTCAAGGTAGGAAGATAGGACATATTTATTGAATAGTTTGTTAGTTTGATTTATAACTTTGAAATATTTAGAATATAATATGTAGGCTTCATTTGTATCCTCACCTGGGCCCTATAAATGTAAAGGGTGTTCCTGGTGGTAGAGGTAGCAGTAAGGGTGATGGTGGCAGTGGTAATGGTGGTGACAATGGAGGTGATGATCATTCAAGGGCTCAACAACTACTTACTGAGCACCTACCATATATCAGTGATCGACCACATCTCACAATCATTATCTTCACCATCAGCATTGCTCTTCCATCCCTCATCTCCTTCACTAAGCATGTATTGAACACCTTCTGTGGACTAGAAGCCATACTAGGGGCTGGGAATGCAAAGATGATCACTCTGTGGTCTCTGACTCAAGAAGCTCATTGTCCAGTGGGAGAAAGTCTCAGAAACAGATCATTGCAGCACAAAAGGATGTGTTTGATTACAGAAGAGCATACAATGCTGCAGCAGCAGAGAGGGCTCTTCTGAGGAGGACTTGCAAGATCAGCTGGGGTACTACAGCCAGAGAATAGGGAAAGGCATTCCAGAAAGCAGGAAAAGCATGTTTAAAATGTGGAAGAGAGGATGCTGGTTTAAGAAATGGTCTGAAGTTGTAGCTGTGGCAGCCTGGGAAAGGAATCCCTTTAGTGGCCATGTGTTTGCTGCCCATCCCCTTATTGGGTAGGAACTACTGCCCCACCTCAATCGTATGAACCTAGTACCTCATCCTTGACCACTGAAGATTGATTATGTACCACCCTAGATGAGCTGATCAGAGTCATTCCCCAGAATCTTTTAATTGGAAAGGAAAGGCAGATCCTTTGTACGCTGTCTGATTAAGAGCTATTAAGATGCTGAGCAGTGTGCATGGCATCCTGTTTCTTGAAAGAGTTGGTTGGAAAGAAAGTGCTGATATGAAGCGGGCAACAGAGAATGTCTTGAGGGTATCTGAGTTCAGGTCTTCCTGGAGCCCGGATCCATTCCAGCTTGGTCAGAAAGGGCAGCAAACTGAACCCTGGGGTGCTGCTGGGAGAGATGGTAAAGGAATTAGAGATGAAGAGGCAGCAGGAGTCAGTTCCTGAAGGGCTAGGAGAGGGAGCTTGGATGTTATCCTGAAGTAAGAGGGAAGGCATTGAAGGAGGGGCTTAATGATGCAGAGGCGGGCTAAGATTTGTGTTTTTGAAAGGTTATATTGGGTTGATAGGCAAGACTTTCTGGAAAGGGGAAGAGGTGTAGGGGAGAGGCTGGTGGCAGGGAAGCTGGTGAGAAGGCTGATCTTTTCATCCTTGGCCCAGACACCATGGAGTTAAGAGAGGAGACAAACTTTAGAGTTAGACCCAATAGGTTCCAGTCATATCCCCAACTCTCAGCTGCTGTTTGACTTTGGGCAAGTTACGTGAGCAAGTTATGTGAGCTCCCAGGGGTGGATAAAATTGAGATGAGGAAGAGATGTCAGATGTCATGTGTCATTCAGACAGCCTTGGGCTGTGGGCCAGAGATCCAGGTCCTAATTGCCTATTCTAGGAGGTCTGAGATACCCTGTACATAGATACCCATGCCACCCCACCCCCTTCTAACCTCAGCCAACCTCCGGTTTGTCTTCCATAAACTGACCCTGTGGGAGGAGAAGGAAGGCAGGGGGTATCTTCCAGGGACCAGGGTGAGCGGAAGGAGGTTGGTTAGACCTGCCCTGAAGAGAATGCCAGGTGGGGCCCCAGGACTTCCTTTACCCCCAGGCCAGCCCCAAACCACAGGCCACGTCCTGTTTCTCAGAAATACTGCCATTTACCAGAGCCCAGGCTTTGTGGGAAGATAGAGGGTGGTGGCTTCACAGCTGCTGAAGAAAGAGGAGGAAGCCTTCCCAGGAAACCTGGAGTCCAGGTTTGGCTTCATAATAGGATGATTAAGTTTTAGGTCCAGGAAGCTACTTGGGAAGGTGGAGTGGAATAGAGGCTCTGAGCCCAGGTTGGCTGTGCCTGCCCCAGTCCAGGACCTGGCTCTAGACCAGTGCTCTGAGACCACCAGGGCACAGAATCACAGACCTTAGCTAGAATGCAACCCCTGCATTAACAAGTGTGTGGTCTTGATTAGGTCACTTCCTCTCCCTGAGCCTTGGTTTCCCCATATTTACTGCAATATTCCCCACCTCACTGGGTTGTCGTAGGGATCAGTGAGACAACAGACTTGAATGTGCTTTGTTAACTAATGGCCAGACATATGGGAGGGGATGTGACTCCTTCACCTAGAGCCCAGGCTGTGCCCAGCCTGGCACCAAGCCAGACAGTGTATCTCATGGGACTCACTGCTGGAAACTTCCTGAGACCCATGAGGAGAAAGCCCGGCAGCCTTGGGAGACTACTCTTTCCCACTCCCTCATTATACTCATGGGAAGACCAGCCAGGGTTCACAATGAGTTAATGGCTGAGGAAGAATGGATTTTAATGTGTTCCTAAATCTTTCTTTCCTCCATCCTCACTCCTGTTTCTTCTACCTTTCCTTCTCCTGTGAGGCCTCCTCATCCCCAAGACTTGCTTAAATATCGTCCATCTGAAAATCCCTTTCTTCCGTCTCACATCCACTGCCAGCCACTGCCCTGCCTCTCTCTTACCTTTACTACCTAAGTTCTTCAAAGACTTATCTATTTCCTCACCTCCCACACACTGCCTCAGCCTCCCAAAACGAGCTCCTGACTTCCAGTTCTCCTGACATTGCCCATTGCCACAGGCACCAGAAACTCCCTTGTCCCCACAATGGACCCTTTCCAGGCCTCATCTCATTGGACTCTCAGCTACCACACTCTACTGGCTTCTCCCTCGCCCCCATGGTGGTTCCTTTGCTGATGCTCCAGGATTCAGTCCTAGTGCCCCTTCTCCTTTCACTCTACAGTCTCTCTCAGGCTAGTGTCTCCCATCTCCTGGCCTTAGTTACAACCTGCTGGCCAACAGCTCCCAGATCCCTGTTTCCGGCCCAGCCTTCTCTCCAGACCCATAACATACCAAAAGGCCTAGGAGCATCTCTCGAGACCCACTGTGTGCTCATCTGGAACTTCTAGGCTCTCCCTGGTCATCACATGAAGTACCAGCTACACATCAGACTTCTTGTTCTCCCTCAGCCTATGTCTACCATCAGCTTTGCCTTCTTCTCATTCCCATTATTTCTGTCCTGCCCAGGCTGTTGTTGTCCCTCATATGGATTCTTACACTAGCTTCTGACCAGGTCTCTGCCTCACTCCACTCCACCGTTCTTCACCTAGCAAGCAGAGCCAGCTTTCTAAACCTCAAATCTGACCATTCCAGGCTCTGTTGCCAACAGGATGAAGCCAGATGATCTCAGCTGGGTATCAGCCCCATCTCCTTTGTTCTTTGCCTCAAACTTTCTTATCCAGCAACAGCGAGTGGTTTGATTCTCCCCAGAACATACTATTTTTCTTCTTTCATGCAGCTGTTTCTTTCTAAACCATTACCTACTCTCTTCCCTCCCTCCACCTCTTCTAACTCCTGCTCATCCATCACAGCCTGCTGCAGTGTCCTCAGTTGGGGAAGGGCTGTACTCCCTCAAGCCCTGCTGTCACAGTCCTTAGCACTTACGGTGTGAGGCCTCATCTCCTTTTCAAGACTTTGGCTTCCTAAGGACAGGCAGAGACTGACACTGTGTTGATGGTCTAGCATAAGGCCTATTCCAGACTAGCTATGGAATATTTTATGAATTAATCCACAAAAAGGGAAGATAGCAATTCAGAAAGGTATAAAATCATAGAGAGCTCCTTAGACAAGCCTTGTGTTTACACACTGAGAAAGGTCTGGACCAAAGTAAGGGGGTGCTGATGTGCTGAACTGCCTCCCATGGTGGAAGAGGTTTGAGGAGAATATCGTAGGCTCCAGATAAGCCCATCAAAGAAACCAGGAAGGCGGTTGGCCTATAACACCAGGAAAAGCTTACAGAGAAGTCCATTCCTGTCCTGAGGCCCTGGAGCTGCCTTTGATTACAGAGCCCTGCCTCCAACTTCATTCTCCCTCAGAAGGGAGGGGCCATTGTGCAGGCAGCAGGGGTGGGTGGTGGCGGCAGGGAAAGCTTCACTGAGAAGATATCTGAGCTTGGTTGAAAGATGACCAGAGTTTACCATGTGAATGACTGAGCTTCCAAATCCCTACGTTTTAAATGCTGGAGGCTCAGAATACATCCTTAGAGTTCCAAGATAACCCCACATGGTGAGCAAGAAAGATCAGAATGATGAGTCTTCTCTAGGAGGGACAGGCAGAGGCTATGAGGAGCTGTATGTCTTCTGACTCACAGGATGAGGGGGGAGATTCCAGCCATGTTCCTCAGACCCCAGCCTGTCAAACCAGGCCCTCGGAAGCTAGCAGAGGTAGTTCAGGGAGGGTGACACCAGTCCCTGCTCAGTGAGGGCAGCATTGATAAGCTGTTTAGTGTACTTCCCAGATGTCAGGCAACAAGGTACAAGACCAGGCTCTGAAGACAATAGCCAAGGCCCTCTAAGTGGCTGCAGGTGGCAGAACACCAGCCAACAGGCCACTTTCACCATCTCTTCATGACTTCCAATCAGACTTGGGGTAGGGGTGGGGGCAGGCATGGCTGTACTGGGGAGAGAGCGGGGGTCTGGTAGTCGTTAGGCCTAAGTTCTAGTCCCAGCTTCACCACTCATCACTGTGAGGCTTTGGGTAAGACACTGGCTCATGATGAGCCTCTGTTTCCTCCTCTCTAAAATGGGGGTGAGAAAGGTCCAAGATGGCAGCAGCATAGGAGGGCACTGAACTCCCTTTCTCCCTTGAACAAACTCAAATACACATGTATATATAGAGAAATTATTTCTGCAAGACAGTTGAAGGCTGAATAAACAGCTTCTGAACAACAAATAAGAGAGACAGAACAGGGAAAGCTAGGAAGCCACAGGAGCACCCTGGGAGCTGTAGGAACCCTCTGGCCAGAGTAGCCAGTGAGCTACATTCCCCTTGATCTTGATAGAGTAGGCTGGAGCTCTGTTTGGGTGCTTTGAGCTACCCACAAGTTCACCACGGCAGTTCCAAGCTACATTGCCTAAAGCTTTTTGCTTTGGAACTAAGGGAGCAAGCAGGAACAACAGGGTGGCACCATGTGCCCCTTGCCCACTTACTGGGAGTCACTCTGGCCAGGCAAGCCATTACCCCATGTGCTATATGAACCTGCCAGGTCCCAAGCAGCTTGCCAAAACCATCCAGCACATAAAGCCTACACAGAGGTCACATCTACACAAGACCAATTTTGGTATATCAATAACCAGAGAAATATACAGAGAAGGCTGGGGAGCCATGGAAGCTCTCCAGGAACTGTGCGAATTCTCAGGGGTTGGAGGTGCTGGTGAGCACCATTGTTACATCCCCTTCCACCTCCATAGTGTGGGTGAGGGCACTGTCCAGGTTCTCTGGCCTACTTACAAGGTTGCTGCAGCAAGTACCTGGACACATCATCTAAACGCATTTTGGCCCCAAACACAGAAACCAAGGACAATCAATAGGACATTACTTCATGCACCTGGCCTCCTCACCTGGAGCTCTTCTAGCTAGGTAGGCTAGTGCTTTGGATACCTTAGGCACCTGCTCAACTCCTACCAGCCACTCTAAAGCATCCAGCACACACAGCCTACATAGAAGCTGCTTCTAAATCAGGATACTTTTTCAAGACTAGGAGAGACAGCTATTTTGTCTAATTCAAATAAACAAACATAGAAAGTCAAACGAAATGAAAAGACAGATGACTATTTCTCAAATTAAAGAACAAGAAAAATCCCCAGGGACGGGGGGTGGGGGGGAACTCTAAGGAAACAGATAAGTAATTTGCCTGATAAAGAATTCAAAGAAATGGTCATAAGGATGCTCACCAAACTTGAGACTGAAAGAGAAACTTGGAAGAACATCACCAAAGAGTTAGAAAGTACAATAAAGAATCAAGCAGAGATGAATAATACAAAACTGAAATAAAATATATATATACTCCAGAAGAAATCGACAACAGATTAGCTAATACAGAATGGATCAGTGACCTGGAAGACAGATTAGTGGAAATCAACCAATCAGAACAGCAGAAAGTAAGTATTTAAAAAAAGAAAAGAGAATAATTTAAGAGACCTCTGGCATCAAGCACTCGGACATTCACATTATAGGGATTGCAGAAAAAGGAAAAAAAAAAGAGAAGAAACAGAAACTTTACTTAAAGAAATAATGGCTGAAAACTTTCCTAACCTGGAAAAGGGCACAGACATCCAGATCCAAACAAGATAAACCCAGAGACCCAAACAAATGAAAATGAAAACACAACTTTTCAAAATTTATGGGATGCAGCAAAGCAGTTCTAAAGAGAAATTCATAGCTATACAGACTTACCTCAAGAAACAAGAAAAATCTCAAATAAACAATTTAATTCTTCACCTAAAAGAACTAGAAAAAGAATGAACAAAATCTAAAGTAAATGTAAGGAAGGAAACAGTTAAGATCAGAGCAGATATAAATGAAACAGATCTCATATAGCCAAAAATAAAAATAAAAATCTTAAGAAAAAAGTGGGAGATCTCACACACACACCAATTTCAAACTATACTACAAAGCTATAATAATCAAAACAGTATGGTACTGGCATACTGAGTAGAATAGAGATCCTAGAAAAAAACCCTTGCTGAAATGGTGAATTAATCTAGAACAAAGGAGGTAAGGATATACAATATCAATAATAAGTGTAGGAAAAACTTGACAGATCCATACAAAACAATGAAACTGGACCCTTTTCTTATACCTTAGACAAAAATAAACTCAACATGGATTAAAGAATTAAAGGTAAGACCTGAAACAATATACTTCCTAGAAAACCTGGGCAGTAAACTCTTTGACATCGCTCTTAGAGATATATTTTTTAGATATGTTTCCTTGGGCAAAGGCAATGAAAGAAAAAATAAACAAATGGAGCTACATCAAACTAATGAGTTTCTGCACAGCGAAGGAAACCATCAACAAAACAAAAAAACGACCAACCGAAGGGGAGAAGATATTTGCAAATGATACATATAATAGGGATTAATATCTAAACTGTATAAGGAACTCATACAGCTTAACACCAAAAAAAAAAAGTCCAATTAAAAAATAGGCAGAAAGACAGGATATAAGGGGTCAAACATAGGGGAGTAGGGGGAGGGTGAAGTGGGTAGAGAGGATTGAATATAGCTGAAGGAAACTGGACTTTGGGTAGTAAACACACAATAGAATATACAGATGTCAAATGATAATGTACACCTGAAAATTATATCATTGTATTAACCAATGTTGCTCCAATAAACTTAATTAAAAAATAAAATAAAAATAAAAAATGGGCAGAAGACCTGAATAGACATTTCTCCAAAGAGGACATACAGCTAGCCAACAGATATATGAGAAGATGCTCAACATCAGTAATCATCTGGGAAATGCAAATTAAAACCGCAAGGCGTTATCACCTCACATTTGTCAAAATGGCTATCATCAATAAATCAACAAATAGCAAGTGCTGATAAGGATGTGAAGAAAAGGGAACCCTTGTACACTCTTGGTAGAATTATAAATTAGAGCAGCCACTATAGAAAACAGCATGGAGATTCCTTAAAAAATTAAAAATAGAGCTGCCATACAATTCAGCAATCCCACTTCTGAGTATTTATCCAAAAAAACAAGAACACTAACTCAAAAAGGTATTTGCACCCCTATGTTCATCGCAGCATTACTAGTAATAGCCAAGACATTAAAGCAAACTAGATGTCCATCAACAGATGAATAGATAAAGACGTGGTGTGTATGTATATATATAAGCACATGTGTATATATGTGCATATGCACACATATGTGTATATGTACACATATGCGCAATGCAATATTATTCAGCAATAAAAAATGATATCTTGCTATTTGCAACAACTAGACAGTATCAGTGTTAAGTGAAATAAGTCAGAGAAAGACTGTATGATTCCACTTATATGCAGAATCTAAAAAAAAAACAAAATGAATGAATAAACAAAACAAAACGAAACAAAACAAAACAGACCCATAGATGTAGAGAACAAGCTGATGGTTTCCAAAAGGGTTGGGAGATGAGGGAATGGGAGTTTTTAAAATTAATACATTTTGTAAAATGGGGCTAATTCCTACATTTCACATTAACTGGAATCACAGGCATTAAAATGTCTTTGAAATCATAAGGAACTATACTTGTGGGCAACATAAATTATTGATGTTGTCTTTAATTGTAATTGTTAGGCCTCCCCAGACCGTGGTGCCAGCCTTGGCAATCTGACTGCCAAGTCTTCAAAATTCTCTGAGGTGAGACTATTTGGACATTGGTCACGGTGGAATGGGAGAGGAGTGCTAGCCTGGAGCAAGACACCTGGCATCCACTTCCAAATCTGCAACTAACTACCCTGCTCTGAGGCTTCAGACAAATTATTGCTCCTCCCAAAACTTAGCTTCCTCATTGTAAAGTGTGGCTGACGATTGCAAACATCCCAGGAATATTTGCTGGGAAACTGCTTTGAGGCTATATTCACCCCCTCAGCTGGCTAACTAGAGTCAATCCCCTTTTTTATGCTCAGTGCCAAAGAGCTCTGGGAAGGGAGCTGCCTATAAAAGCAGAAGTACTATGCTGGGGCCTGGGGACGGAAGTAGTCCAGGCCATGGGGGCAGACAAATGCCTAGGTGAGGAGGCTGGGAGAACGAGCCCTGGCTCTGGTAACAACCCACCATGAGGACAGGATCCAGTCTCTTCCCCTGCTGCATCTCAGTTTCCAGCCCTGTAAAATGGGGATAACCAGGCCTGCCTTGGAGTCGTTGTAAGAACACAAGGAAATTGAATATGAACTTAGCAGTCAGGGTTGAGAGATAATGCAACTTATTTATTAATATATAATAACAAAAATGATAAAGCTCATATCTGCAACTGTTTAGGTCTTCATTATAAGGTCTTGGTCGTTTTCTCTGAACTGGTCATAACCTTCAGCTCCGGGGTCTGGGCTAGGAAGACGTTCCAGTGGCCTGCATGGAGGTAAGCAGAAGAGTTGTGTGTGTAGGTATAGGTGTAGGTGTGTGTGTGTGTGTGTGTGTACACACAGCACGCACACACGCATGAGTAGAGATGTGTGGTATGTGTGTGTGGAGTGTGGTACGTGTGTGGGGGGTGTGGTGGTGTGCCCAACAGAGGCAGAGTGATTGGTGTGGGAAAAACAGAGCAAGGAGGACTGCATAGACCTGAGTTTGGATCCTACAGAGAAGAAGAAAGTGGGTGTCCCCATCATACCTTCATATTTAGATCAGTTCTGACCCTGCCTTCAATAAACCAACAACTGGGGGCTGGGCTGGTTTCCTTTTGGTGACACTCCCATATGTAACTTCCTACCCCCCACCTGCGGTCCCACCTGGGTCTGCAGTGTACTAGTATAGACCAAATTGAGGGCATCAAAAGGAAGTGGTTAGGAGGCTTTCAAGGGGAAATGTCCAAGTAAAAAGGAAGGAGACAACACCCAGGTTTGGGGCTCAGACCTCCCTCTTTTACAACTCTGTGTCCCCCACCCCAAGACCCAATCCAGCAGGCTCTGCTTCACTCTCCCGCTCCCAAGCACTGGAGTTGAGAAATCTCTGGCTCAGACACCCACTGGATTCCTGTGCCGGGAACTGACATCTGTGGCTGACAGCCCCCCCTCCTGGCACCAGCAGCCTGGAACTCCCCGAGAGGCCCTGGCCTCTAGCCAGGCTCTCTTCCCAGGCCCCAGCCTCAGCCCAAGGTCCCACCTTCATGGGTGCTGGTGAGCGGCCGGAAGTTCTGTGCCTCTTTCTGGAAGTCTTGCTTCCTGACTTTCTTGATCTGAATCAAGTGGAAGATTCCTGAGGGCAGAGACAAGGGCATAAGCAGGAAAGGCAGGGCCGTACATCAGGGAAATGAGGGAACACAGACTTGGAATGAACCCTGTCACCTTCCTCCCCTCCCCTGTTCTGATCAGACACCAAAGCCTGCGAACTAAATTTCCTAAATATTTTGAGTCTGTTCTCTTATCCCCACTGCTGCTCACCCCATTCAGGCCCCCCATCATGTCTTGCTTGGGTCACTACACTGGACTTCTGACCATTTTACTCCCCCTCTAACCAGTGATCCTAACTGTGGTCATTTGAAAATATACATGTTGCCCTGTCATTCCCCTTCCCTAACCTCCCGTCCCCTTGCCGCTGGCCCTGCTCCTGTCCTCATCTCCATCCTGTTCTCACATCACTCCCCTATCTACAGTGTAGAATGGAGGGGGGTGAGAGGAAGGGAGGAAAGCTGCCAGACTTGTATGGATTTGCTGAGCATAGAACATATGATAAAAATCAATAGGCATGCGTATTCAGGCACCAGAACACTAAGTGTTAGAGTTGTAGGCCCTCTTTCAGAGCAGGCTCAGTTCACCCGACCCCTTAAGTGGTCTTGCCTGTCCTCTAGCCCTAACCAACTACTTGAAGACCCCCGAGGGGCCAAGCCTTTACATATGCCACCCTATCTACTGGAACTCCACCAGGCGAACTACTCATCCTCCAAGCCTTTGCTGGGAGTTTTTCTTGATCCCCACCTCACTTCCCCCCTCAGGTAGCTATAACTTCCAATGAGCAAGCTACAACTATGCATAGCTCTTGGTTTCTGTTGGTGATTGTATCTATTTCTAATGTGCTATGACTGTATCTATTCTTGCTTCCCCTACCAGATTTGGAACTTCTGGAGGGCTTGCCTCACTGGGTCCCCTTGAGCCTGGCTCACATTAGGCATGTAGAATGAATGAATGAATGAATGAATGAATCCCTGGATGGATGGATGGATGGATGGATAAGCAAATATATGTGTACCCAGTCTAAGCCAGGCCTTGAGGAGGGATGAGGTATTAGCTGGATCTCCTGATGTCTGAATTCCATGGGGAGCTGGCCACTGGTACCACACATGATGCTAAAGCCCTGAGCACATGGGCTATGTTGCACCAGCTGTTACCACCAGGGTCTATGGCCAGAAAGAACAGATGTGACAGCAAGGTCTCTGCTAGGCCAGTACCACCCTCAAGGAAACCAAGAACTGGCCTTGCTTATGGGAATCTGAGTGTGGCCCCACAGAAGTGAGTGTACAGCACAGGTTCCAGCACTGAGGTCCAGGAGGCCAGGAATCTATCACTGTGTCTATCACTGTCCTTGGGATCCCCAGCCCAGATGCCAAGGACCAGGATGTGGGAAAGACTTACTCTAAAAGCCCAGGCTATGTCACAGCATAAGGTGGGGATGAGTCCTTCTGTCTCATGCCTGCCACTGCACACACCCCAGAACACAAATTGGAAAGGAGGTGACAGGGATGCACGCAGGACCCAATACTGTAGCCTGTAAAATGTGATTGAAAGGACTAGCTTTTGGACTCATGAGAGTCATGGTTCTGTCCCTTTTGCCCTTTGAAGGGCATGATGGGTCTGAGGGCAGCTGGGCTCTGTGGACCCTTAGGGCAGAGGTAGTGCAGGTGTGTGAGTCCCAGGGGATAGGATAGGCTTGGCTTAGTGTGAAGACAAACCTTCTCTGGGCAGAGCCATCCATAGTGTTGGAAATCAATCATCTGTCTAGAAGTGGGTGGGAGTATGTGCACGCAGGGGCTAGAGACTATTAGTGAGGCCACAGGGGTACTTCCTAGGTGGGGGTAGGAATTGAGATCCCTGAGGTCCTCTCTATTCTGAAACTCTAGAATCTAAAAGGCTCTTAACCCTAAGCCAACTGTCTACTCAGCTTTGGGGATGTGGGGCTGCCCCACTGAGGTGTGGCCTCACTTAGCCCAGGTTTCAGTGTCCACCTACTCACTTTGTCTCCAAGTCAATTCTGCCTTTCCTCTCCCCGCCTTCAAGGCCTGCTGTTACATTCCTCTGCCTGAGGAAACAGTGTGGGTTTCCCACTGACGATCAGTTTGTGGGAAAGTGTTTGACTTCCACGGGCAGGGACAGGAATGTAATGGGAGGTGGACATGGCATTTAGGCCACCTAGGGGGTCAGGAAATGGGGAAGGGGAGGTGTGCTAGTAATAGAGTGGTAGGGCCTAGCACTGTGAAGTTGAAGAGTCCCCTCAATCCTTTTTCTTTTCTGCTGGGACTGGTGGTAATGAAATTTACACTGAGCTACAATGTCCCCCTCTGCACCATCCTGGGCACTTTGGCCTTCCTCAGGCACCTCCCTAAAAGCATAAGGTCAGCTCTGTGCAGGTAGCACTAGGGCCGGTCAGAACTGGGTTTGAGTCTCAGCTTTACTGCTTAAACTGTGTGACTTTGAGCAGGTCATTTTACCTCTCAGGCTCAGTTTTCTTATTTGCAAAATGGGGTATTAATACATAGCCCTCAGTTTTCTTAAGTGGATTAAATGAAACACATTATACATCGTGCATGCTACACACCAATCACAGTACACAGATCATATAAGTGTGAGCTCTCGAGCCAGAGTTTGAAGCCGTCTCTGCCACCCTGCTTGCAATGTGCCCCTCTCGCCTTTCTAAATCCTGTCCTGCCCCAGGCCCACCTTCCATTAAGCCTTCCCTAATCAGCTCAGCTCCCAGAGAGCTGCTGCTGCAACCAGGTCACCTAAGGACAGAGCCTGCGTTCTATTGCTCTCTATGGTCCCAGCACCTGGTGGGGGTAGGAGAAGCCCAGAATAAACAAACATGCAGCCAGCACCTGTCCAGAGACTGATGGAGTCTCAAGGTACAAAGAATTATAAAGTTACTGAATCTAACTCCCAGATGCTGGCAAAATCCCATTAATCCTTGCTTGTACACTCCCATGAATGGAGCTTGTTCCCTCCCTTCATTACAGGAAGGCTCTAAGTAGGAGAAAGTCCTTCCTCTCATTGGCTGAGACCTCCTTCTCTGCAATTCTAACTGCCTGATGACGTAGGATGAGAAGGATAGTGACATTGTCAGCACCTACTATAGGTCAGGGGCTGTACCTATGTTATTCCATTGAACCCTCCTGAAACCCTCCTCTCCAATTAACAGAAGAGAAAACTGAGGCCCAGAGAGGTCAAGGGATTACTCAAGGCCACACAGCTAAGAAATGGCAGAATCAGGATTCAAACCCAGGTCTGATTCCAAAGTCCCTGTTTGCTGTGCTGACCCCTACAGCCCATCAGAACACAATGGCTCCCTCTGCCTGGGGCAGTCCTTCAGAGCCATGAAGCCAGCGGTCCTGTTCCCCTGAGTCTTCTCTTCTCCAGGCTGAACAGCTCCGCTTTCTTCGTCCATTCCTCCTACGACAGGGGGAAGAGTAGAGCAGGGAAAGAGCCGCGTCTGACGTCACAAGACAGGGGCTCTAGCTCCTCCACTTACTGGCTGTGTGGCCTTGAGCCAGGTACTTCACCTCTCTGAGCCTCAGTTTCCTCATCTGTAAAATGGGGATAATAATACCTAACTCTCAGGATCGCTGAGGATCAAATGAGATAATGAACATGAAAGCACTTTGGAAACTCTAAAGTGCTTTACACATTGGTTGTTATTATCAATGTTATCATTCTTATTATCCCCTTACTCACCCCTTCTTATTGTCCCTTCTCCTCCCACCCCCACCCCCAGCCGAACCCATCAGCAGAGAAAAGCAACCTTAGAGCTAATTCGCACTTAAAGGGTTAAAAAGTTTGTTTCACTCTACTCAGGGGATCTATGTTTCTCAAGGAGAGCCAGAAAACAGAACTGTCAGCAATTCCCGTATCAATGAAAACTCTTCTTGATATCCATTTGGTGATATGAGCAGCCTGTTGAATAGGGTGAGTTTCTCACAGAATGAGAAATTCATTCTGATGTCAAACTTACCTTGGAGGGATAGAATCTACCATACAGAAGAGGCTGAAGGAGACTAGCCTTAAGGTCCTCCTGCTGTGAGGATGCTTTGAGGGTCCTCCTGCCTGAGAAGACCTTGCCTCACAGAATGCTGGAATTCACCAACTGGCATCTCTATTTGATCAGAGTAGGCATTACTCTGCCCTGGCTCCTTGCAAGGTGCAACAACCCCTTCCTCCCAGGAGAGGGAGCACTTCAAGGCCCGGCATCTCAGAGTGGGTGAGCTTATCAGAACTTTCAGAGAAATCAGACAGATTCACTGTCTCCCTCTATCTTGGAATCAGGGAGTCTTAAACCTGGTAAGTCAGACAGTGGCAGGTCTTCCTGGGCCAGAGGCATCTGATCAACCAAATGCCCCAAGGTTCCCAGAGGGCCTGGAGCACAGGATAGGGGACGGAGCAGAGGTACGCCCAGCTGGGAGAAGGCCAACGCTCACCTTTTACCAGCTTCCAGAGGTAGATGTCCACCTGCTCAGAGGCCTCCCGCTCTAGGGCAAAGCGACGCAGGTTGTCTGGGCTTGGGGATACTGATGTGTGGATGAGGACCCGGCCCGGTGCCTTCGGACACTTGGTGGCGCTGATCTCACTGTGGCCAGGGTCTGCCTTGTCCTCTGAGAGAGACAAGGAGCTTTTGTGAATGCTCTGTCCCCCACCCCCTGGTAGGCTCAAAAAGGGGGGCCACTGGTCTGACATCCCCCTCAGGATCTCTATGAATCTTGGGAAACTTCTGGTGCGCCCAGGAAGAGGAGGTCTCTGGGGAAGAGAGAGGGGGCATCTCCCCTATTCACCTCCCATTGATTAGCATATCAGAAAACTTCTCACCCTTCAGGACCCAGCTCACCTTCCACCTTCCTCACACAGTCCACCTGGAACGACTTAGCTCACCCTGTTTTCTTCCACTTATAGCTTTTAAAACCCTTCCTATTTATGCCTCCCACTCACGCCCTTAATCCCACACTGTACTGCATTGCCTTGTAATTGTTTCGCACGGGTATGTTTACTTTTTTAAAAGAAAACCACAAGGTGAAGGGCAGGAACCATGTCCTCCAAGTCTTTTGAGTTGCTCGCACCAAGCTCTTAGTGGATACACATAGAATAAAAAAGTTTGAGAGGGGCAGAGGTGATGGTGGCAGTAATGATAATGATGGTTGTGATGATGAAGAGGTAGTGGTGGTGATCAAGATGATGGCAACTGCAGTGGGGGGAGGCATGCTGGGGCTGATGATGGAGATGGTGGGGGGTGGTGGTAATGTTTAGTGCCAAACTGGATCCAGTCCTAAAGCTCTGACATCTTGGAATCCCATGGACATTCTCCAGAACTTTCCATGTATCAACATTCTGACTATTTTTTAAGGACTGACGGAGTAAGTCCTTATACATACATCCCCTTCTAGACTCCTACTAGCTATGAAGCCCTTAGGTATGTCTAGCTAAGAGCTGTTACAGGCCCAGTATTTTTAAGGGGAAATGGACTAGCGCCTGGTGACAGTCAGTGCCCAAGACCAGGTGTGTTTGCGAAGAAGCCCAGGAGTGAGCCTCAGCTGTCTCACAGAGAGTCAAGCTGAACCTTCACTTCTCATGCGTTCCAAGCACCATCCCATCATGCTCCCTCCCTGACCCTGTCCCAATAGCACATCACTCTGATAAATAGTAGTTATTCTTTATGTTTGGATTTTGACTTCCAATTCATAAAGCGTTTTCATCAACTCTGTATCTGAGACTCAGAAAGGTAAAGTCACTTGTCTAAGCTCAGAACAGGGAATATATAGGTAAACAAGCTAATGCAAATTCAAACTTCCTGATGTTAAATGGTGGGGTAGGTGGAGACTCAGGGTAATTGTAGCCACTCACTCATCTCATTTGTGAAATAACTGAGCTGTGAGGATTAAATGAAACATGAGGAATCACCTGGCTCCAGTAGGTTCTCCGTGCATGTTTCCTTCCTCTTTTTCTTTTCTGTTCCTCTCCTTTCAGCTTTGCCAACCCAGCTCTTGAACCAGGTGTGGTCAGGGCACGACCTCACCTTGTGCCTCCTACCCTACCTTCCAGGCTGCCTGCCCCTCACAACAGCTACTGTTGCCACTCACAGGCTAGGCCTCTCACTCAGATACTCTGACTTTCAGCATACTTAGTAATTCTAAGGTCACGTGACATTGTTGAAAGAATTCAGCTGGCAAGTGTGGGAGCCTGAGTTCTAATTCCAGCTCCACTCACTACGACTTTTGCTGTGTGACTTAGGAAAGTCCCTTCTCTTCTCTGGGTCTCAGTTTTCCCATTTTTGTTGAAAGGAGATGCTTGAAGGAAGACAACAGAGGTCAAGAGTATGGTCTTTGGAGCAAGAGCGGGGTTCAAACCCCAGCTCTGTCGCTTAGAGTTATGTGACCTGGGATAAGTCTCTATGCTGTACCCCCTTCTAGACTCGTATTCTCTCTCTGTAAACGGAGATAGATACCTGCCATATCCATTGTGGTGAGGATTACACAAATTCAAGCATACAAAATACCTACCTGGCCCATGGTAAGTGCTTGATAAACACTGGCTATTTCTCTTACAAGTTCTGATATTCTAATATGTTATGACCTAGAATCCAGAACATTTTTCGAGTCTATGTATATATGAGAGCCTCGGGATCTGTATCACATTAGATGGCTCCATAAGTAATATGTTACAAGTCTGGAATGTCCCACTGCTGTGCTTCTAACGTCCTGTGCACCTAAAAATCTTGCATCCCATGGCTCTGAGTCCCTGCCTCGTCCATGTCAGAGATGTTCCAAGTGCCTGTGCCCCGATGAGAGAGACTCAGGGGTCACTATGGCTAGCGCCTTCCCAGCCCCCAGCATCTCTTAGTACCTGGGCAAATCTTGCAGCACTTCCCAGTCACTTTCTCAGGGTGATGGCAGGGGTACTCAGTGGGGCAGATCACCCGCTGGCAGTCTTGGCGGCCGTCCTGACAGGTGCACAGGATGCAGGGCAGGGGTCCAAAGGAGCGGAAGGCTGGGTGCCACACCTCCCCATGGGAGTATGTCTTTCCGCCATGCACACAGGCTGGTCCAAAGAGGGCAGGAAGGAAGGAGGGTCAGTGCCTTGGACTCCTGCCATAGTCCAGTAATAGGTGAAGGTGGGGTCTCAGGGAGGCCCTGTTCCACTAGTCTGGCCCAGCCACACTGCCTGCAAAGTGGTGGCCAGGGTATAAAACCAGTCCCACATCCCTGACATCCCCATCTCAGCTCTCAAGACTGAGATATGCCCAGTAAGGAATTTCTGAAGATGAAGAGTCCCTCTCCTGCCCTCAGAGCCCGTCTGGTGGGGCAAGGAGGGGAATGGCCTGACAGTAGAACTGACATCAAGTCCTTCACTACCTAGCTGTGTGAGCTCTGGCAGTTCCCTCCCCTTTTCTCAGCTTCAGTGTCTCATCTGCACAAGAGGCGCTGGGACAGAGGCCTCTGCAGCCAACCCCTCTCCACCAGTCGAAGTGCTCTGCAGTGAGGCCTCTTTCCTCCACTGTGCTGCCATGGCTGCCCAAGTGGCCTCCTTCCCTGCTTCATCCAGACTGTTCTCCCACAGCCCAACACTGCTCTCTCCTTCCTTTGTCAAAAACTTTCCCTCAGCATTTCCTTAAATGATCGTAATTTATTTACATGCCTGGGGCCTCTCGAGGACAGGGGCCATTCTTCATCTGTCTGTTCTGTGCCCCTCGATTCCCAGCAAAGACATGGCAGATACTCAAGAAAATGTTGTTATGCTGACCCTTAGTCCTGATTCTAGGACCGGTTCTGTCTCTAACTCAATACTCTGAACCTCAGCGTTCTCATCTGTCGAATGAATGTTTAGACACAATGCTCTTTAAGGGTACCTTAGTTTTGATGTTCTATAAGTCTACAAGCTCATGGCCAAGTTGAGATTGAAGAACCACTGAGTCAGGGGGGTGCAGGTACGGGAGGTGGGAGCAGGTGGGGCCCCCGTTTCCCACCTTGGGAGTTGGTTGGAGAGGTTCCGGTCCCCACCTTTCTTATGTTTCTCCTTCAGGACAATCTTGACTGTCGTGCTGCCTGCCCCCTTTGGTTGGAAGTGGCGAGGAATGAAGGCCAGAGGGGAGCTGAGCCCGGTGGGGGCTGGCGTGCTCAGGCCACTCTTTCTCCCACCGTCCCCTATACATGGGTCCTGGGACTGACTCTGCAAATGGCAGGAAGGATGGAGATCACTGATGGGCCTCTCCCAGTGGAGGAGCAGTGAGACAGAGGCTGCAGCGAGCAGCCTGAGGGTAGACACCAGCATGACTCCCCAGTGAAGAGAGGGCACAGACTAAAGACAGAAAGATGATCTGGATGAGGTCTAAGACATTTTCAGACAAGGGATTTTTGAAAACTCTCAGAGGATAGTAGTGGTTTGGAGATGCAGCCTCCACTAAGTCCCTCTCAGGCCTCTCAGAGCCGGGGTCTTGGGCCTGGGGTGAGCAGAGGGCGCTGAGGTCTTGATCTGGGAGACATAAGTGATCAAGGACCTGGAGAACCTAAAAATATTTAAGAAATAGAAGGTGAGAATGTAGTGAGAATGAGAGTCAGGAAATTCTTGAGAAGATTTAGGTGATAGGACAGGAAAAGTAGAAGAAGGCCCCAACCAGAGACAGAGGGTCTCCAGAGCTCAGGTCTCCTTTCCCAAGCCCCTGGTTCCAAGATCTCAAGACCCTGCCCCTCCAGATCAGGCCTTGGGAGGGCTGACAGTGCCAGCAAAGGGTGAATGGTGAGGGCAGTGTAATGGGGCAGGAGCTTCGCCGCTCATATTTTGGGGACTGACAATTCCATTTTATGGGAGAGGAGCAAGTGACTGCTGGGGGCAAGAGGCAGAGCTTCTTATCCCCTTTGCTGACCCCCAAGTCAGTCACATTCCTTCTTCTACAGCCCCTTGCTGTCCCATAGAGTTTCAGTCAGTCCTTGGATGGCTGGATGGAATCCACAAGAACTCCCAGAGTAGAAACTGTGTCTCGGGCCCCAGCACAGGCCCAGGCACAAAAGAGGCTCCCAGAAATGCTTATCAAGTGGAATGCAGGCAAGAAGGAATCGAAGAGCCCAACCCACAAATGGTGGCTTGCCCACATCATCCAGTAAGTAGATGCTCAGGGTCTGGAACTAAGCCTGGGTGGGCTGTACTTCACACATTGCCTCCTAGGGAGAAGAATGGAAGGAGAAGGAATGCCCTGACTCAGGTCCTGGGGCACAGAGACCCCCAAAGCTAAACGGCTCGGCTGGGAAGGGAGGATAAGTTGGCAGAGGAGAAGGGAGAGTATATTGGTTCACAACTCTGGGTACTCTCTGGGAAGGGAAGCCTCGTCTGCAGTCCCCCAGGGACCAGGTGACCCAAGTGGACACTTTGTAGACATAGCACAGGTGGAGGATAGGGACTTGTTTCACTGTGTGAGCCCATTCTCCCACCTCTTTTCACTCTAACCACAGAGTTGGGCAGTTTGGCCCATCTTAGCTCTGGACCAAGATGAGAGGAGCCAAAACGGGGTGGGGAGAACAGGGAGGCAGTCCCCCGACAAAGAGCTGGTACCTCAGGAGCTGGGTGGGGAAGGCTGACCCTAGTCAAAGGCCACTCTGTCAGGGGAACATGCTGCCCAGAGGAGGCCTGAATAAACACAGACACAGGCTCTGGATGGAACAGTGTTAAAGTTTCCTAGGAGGAAAATCAGTAAGTTTGGGGCCTGCTCCTACCTGTGTGGTGCTTTTTCCCAGGCCCCTTCTGGCTCATTGGTCATGATAGGAGCCAAAATTGGAGGCTAGAGAGAGAAGCTGGACATGGTGGGATAAAGGAGCTGACCCAGGTGACCAATGAGAAATGAAGACAATAATTAGTATTGTCTGCTCTACAGTCATGGAGAGTTAGGCCCTGGATACCAGGCCGCCTCACCTCTTCTAACCACCTTGTCAGTAAAGCTGTGTACTCACCACCCCATGGGGTGACTGTGTGGTGTCCTCTTCAGCTGATTTCTCACTTGACCAATCTGAAAAGCCATAGAGAAGTTGGGTCAGCCTCTGCCTCCTTAGCATTGCTGGCTGGAGCCCTGCAGGCCTCCACCCCTAGGCTCTGCCCCTCTAAGGCCTAGTGCCACTTCTGCAGCCCCCATGCTCCAGTAGGTCCCTTTCCTCCACTGGGGACTTATCCCCACTTCTCATAATAGCCTCTCCTCACCCTTGGGTTGCTGCCTCAGTTTCCACACTGACTTCCTGGTCACCATGAGGACTGAATGTCTCGGCTGGGGCACAGCATCTAGTTAAGCACCCACCATGAATGGTCCAGAATTTCATTCTTGCAGCTTGCTTAGTTGTAGTCCCCTGGGCAGTCACTCTTGAAATCACAAGGCCTTGGTCTACACATTATGCTCCTGGGTAACACCTGCCCTCCACTGCCCAGCTCCTCTGCCCCTCCAGCTGGGACACCCTAGGACTCCTCCATCTTCCACCCCATGAAGCACCAGGCCACAAGGCCGGTTGGAGCCCTGGGACTTCATAATACCTAGAGCAGACCTCTCTCTCCCAAGGCCCTGCCTCCCATATAGTCTTGCTCCCTCCAAGCATTCTTGGTTCAAAGACCAAGAACACTGGAATTAGACTGTCAACTACGCATCACTGAGGCCAACCTCTCAGTGTATTTTGGCATAGCTGAGGCTGAGAGAGGGGAAGGAATCTGCAGGAAATAGCTGGAAGAACCAGGACTAAACTGGAGTCACCTGACTCCTGGTCCTGTGCCTTTCCACAACACCAACATCCAGGGAAGCATTCTACTAGGGTGCACTCCCCTCCCCTAGTCCTGCCTCCTCCAGGAAGCTTTCCTGGATTACCTCAGCCAGTAGGGAACAGTTTGACCATCTGTGCACTTCTGCTTAAGCTGTTTGTCCTTCACTAGCTGATGTGTTGGCCTGTCTCTCTCCTGTACAGAGATTCTACCTGGATTCTGCTTGACAGGCATGCTCTGAGCCCAGGCCTATGCCCAACTCTGCTATGAGGAAGATAGGAGGAGATGTGGTCCCTGCCTGTACAGACCCCTCTCCTATACCTCTTCTGATCCTCTCAGCTTCATCTAATCACAGGGACCTCAACTACTTGTTACAGACACTGCAGCAATGGCCTCTCCACATGGGCTCTACCTGACTTCCCTCAGGCTCAGCCTGCAAGCACCTGCCCTCATGCCCACACCTCCTGTCATGTCTCCTGTCCCCCACTTCTTACTCCATCCCATTCCCTCCTTATGCTCCCAAGAAGACCTAGCACCCAGGTGTGCATATACAAGGGGGGACCATGAGGGCATTCCCACCCTTGGGTGAACTTTCAACCAATGAAAATTGGTGGCTCATGGACAAATCCTTACCCTTCTTCTATCATCCTCAGACTTTTCTGGGAAGCAGATGACTTTGAGCAATAGGTCACATTTGATCGCAAGCAGAGGCAGTTCCCCAATACATTCTTGTGTTGCTTCCCCTTTCTTCCCTGCTTAACTTCCCCTTTCCCTCCTTTCTGCACATCAGCCTTTGCCACAGGCTTAGTTTTCTGGAGGAGGGAGCAGGCTAAGCTACCTCAAAGGAGTGGTCTGCTACACACTTGGTGTCCCCCAACGTTCTCCCAGCTCTGATAGTCCATGGCTGAGCCCCTTGGGTGGGGTGAGTGAGCACTGCCAGATCCAGGGACAGACTCACCTTTGCAGGCCTGGCAGCAGGAGGCAGGCAGCGGGACGGGTGCAGGGCAGCCTGGTTCTGGGCAGGTCATGAGGCCACAGTAGATCTGGCCCTCCTGACAGACAGAACAAACAGGAACTGGGAAATGAGCTCTGATGAGGCCTAGCCTTCGGGTTAGGAGAGTCCCCTGCCCTTGAGGCATATATTCCTGAGTTCTCCCCTGAGGTGGGAGAGGGAAGGAGCACCAGAGCATCCTGGGCAAGGCCCAGCCAGCTCAGAGGAGGAACCCTCTGTACCCTCTCCACTCCCATTCCAGGCCCTAAGGTAACAGTCATCCTTCAGCTTCTGTAGCATTTTCATGGGCTCTCCAGATGAAGTGGGATCTTCCCATCTTCCTATGTAAGATGGACAAAGCCTGCAGAGGAACCTGGGCTACCTGAAGTCAGAGACACAGGCAGGCAGAATGGACTAGAGCCTAGTCTTTAGGCTTTTCCTACTGAAATCAATGTCCTCCCCTGGCCTGGAACAGGTGGCCCAGCATAGGAATGGGAAATAGGTGGAGAACACATTGGGCTCATCTTGCTCTTGCTGAAAACCCTAGGTCCCCAAATTTAAGGCCCACCCTAGAGAGGTTAGCCTGCAGTGGAAAGGGCCTTCTGGGAATCAAGAGGCCAGATGACCTTTGGTGAGTCACTTCTCTTTTCTGGGTCTCAGTTTCCTCCTCTGGGAAATGGGGGCACTCCTGCCTGGGCTGAGAAGATCAAGTGAGGGAATGACTGTGAAAACCTTTTTTAAACTGTAAGGCACACTAACCTGGGTGGAAGTGATACTACCTTGAGCCCTTTCCTTATTCCATTTCCAATGAGTCAAAAGTAAGAATTCTGAACCTTCAGATGAGGTCAGGAGTCAAGCCTGACCCATATAAACGGGGATGAGAAGGGGAGACCCAAGTACTCAGGGGGGAAGAACAAGGAACCAAAGAAAGAATGCTCTCACTACCCCACCACCATCATTTCCGTCTCTCCCCTCAGCCACCTCCTAATCCAGGCCCTTGTCCCTTTATAGAAAGCAGCACAATGCAGGGAAAGGAACATGGGATTTGGAGTTATGTGACCCTGGATCTGAATTCTATCTCTCCCATTTAACTAGCTATGTGACCACAGGCAAGTTGCTTACCTGCCCTGAGCTTCAGTTTCCTCATCTGATATCCTTCTCCTAGGGTCACTGGAATGTTATGTATAAACTCAAGGCATTTCTATGCACCTCGTAGGTATAATAGACTAGACCACTACAAGAAGCCGAGGCCCTGAAAAAAATAACCGCTCTCTAGGTTGACTTACAAGTAGCCACCCTTGTCATCTGTAAGTTGTTTGCTCTGCAGCACTGAGATTTTAAGGTTCAAAGCCTCAAACTGATGGGATCCTCTCACTGACCAGTTGGAGAGACAGGCCTAAGAGAAGTGATTTACTCAAGGCCACAGAGAGAGCCATGGCAGAGCTGGAGCTCAAACGTGGTATCTGACACCTAGTCTAGGACTTCTCCCCTTGCATGACTGCTAAATCTGATGATTATTTTAGACAGAGAGGACATTGGAGATCACCTGGTCAGACTTGCTACACACGCAGAGGAACTGAGGCCCAGAGAAGTTTGGTGATCAGGTAGTAAGGAAACAAGGACAGCAGAAGAAACTCCTGCCAATGTACAGATGAGGAGCTAAACCCAAGGACAAGAATGACATGCTGAAAGCCACCTATAAACCTGTAAAAAGGGCACACCTGGGACCACACTGAGGAGGAGGGTGAAGACTTTCCAAATCAGGCTTTGTTTGACTTCAGTCTCTTGTCCCCTGATTGTACTGCAGCGTCAGCCCTGACTGACCCTAGGCCCAACTCTGACCACAGCAAGGGGGAGTTTAAGCAACTTCAAATTAAATTTCATTTGCTACAGTCTGGCCCTGTCTCTGTGCCCTAGGACAGATAACTGATGATTCAATCATTCATTCATTCACTCATTCAGTCAGTCATTCAACAATCATTACAGACATCTTCTGTGTGCCAGGCCCTGGGCTGAGACCAGCAGTGGATACAGAAAGTAATTGGGTATGTCCCCTCCCCTCCAGGAGTGCAGAGTCTACTGGGAAAACAGAAATGGGCAAATGTCACTGTGAGGTGTATAGCTGTTAACAGGCAGCTCAGAGAGTGCAGGAGCCCTGAGACGGGCATAACGTTCCAAAACCTAGATGTTCCCTTCCCCCTGAGCCTGTTTGCTCTCACTTTGCTTTGAATAGGGATACAATTCCCCACCCCCACTCGGCCATACACACCACCATGTTCTGCAGGCTCAGACCACTGGCCTGGGCTAAAGGGAAGGGAGAGGTCTTACGATACAGCTGCAGAGGACACACTGGTTGGGCAGGCGGGAAGGGAACAGCTCATGGGCACTGAAAATCTCTCCATGTTGGTACATGGTCCCGTTGTGCTGGCAGGACTTTGGCGGGGCCCGGAGCCCAGAGGGGGTATGAGGTTCTGCAGGTGGGGAGGGGCAAGAGGAAGAAGAAAGTAAGGTTTCACATGGCATTTAAACCAAGCTCTGGCTTCAGCCTTCCCGCCCGTCCCCATATCAGCTAACCAAGATGTCCCCCTGACACCTACATCCAACTTTGTCACTACTTCCCATGGCTCCTCACAATGGCCTTTCAGCCTATCAGTGTCTGAGCTGCTCCTGACCAGAGCAAGAAGGCAAGACCAGAAGCTTCAGCTCTACTGAGCCCCTCTCAGCAGGGACCTGCATTAGTTTACTCAATATTCAGGGAGCATCCCTGGAGCACCTCCTAGTGCCAGGCACTGCTCCAGGTGTTGGGGACACAGTAGCGAACAGAACAGAGTCCCTCTTGGAGTGACTTCCTAGTGGAATCAGCTGAGATGACCTAGACTGTTCCTGTGCTTAGGGTAAGCTCTGTCATTCACTGGCTGCCAGAACCCTCTTCCCGATTGCCTGCCAATTATCCAGTCCTCATCCTGCTGGGTAGAGGGGTAAATCTCTAAGGCTCCGGTCCTGAGAGAACCCACTCATTCTTTCGAGACACCTTTACTAAACACCTTCTCTGTACTGGCACCATGCTAGGCATTGGGAATGGAATGCCAAACAAGATCAGTCCCTCCCATCAAGAAATTCACTATCTATGCAATGACATGAATGGACCTAGAGGGTATTATCCTAAGTAAAATAACTCAGAGAAAGATAAATACCATATGATATCACTTATATGTGGAATCTAAAGAACAAAATAAATTAACAAACAAAACAGAAACAGACTTATAGATACAAAGAACAAAATGGTGATTACCAGATGGGATGGGGGTTGAGGAGCTGGGTGAAAACGGTGAAGGGATGAAGAAGTACAAATTGGTAGTTACAAAATAGTCATGGGGATGTAAGTACAGCATAGGGAATATAATCAATATTGTAATAACTATGTAGGGTGCCAGGTGGGTATTGGATTAATCACAGGGATCGCTTCGTAAATTATATAAATGTCTAACCACTATGCTGTACACCTGAGACTAATATAATAATATGGAATGTCAACTCTAATTGAAAAAAAAAATCAAAATCTAATTGGTAGAGAGACATGTCATAAGCTGTGACACTGTCACACGGTGAGGACTGGGGCACAGAGGAGGAGCTGCTAACTCAGCCACTTTATGGGGGTGGGGTCTGGGAAGGCTTCCTGGAGGGGCTGATGGTTGAGCCGAGTTATGAAGAACATGTAGAGCCAGGCAGGTGAAGGGGCAGGGCTGGAAAAGTCCGAAGGAGAGAGGAGCATGTGAGGAAGAAGGGGCTTGGGCCAAGGCACAGTCAGCAAGGAGCTGCCAGGACTCCAGGGGTCAGCCTCAGACAGGGAGAAGGCATGATTCCCACATCTCATCCAGCACTGGGCAGGATGAAGTTCAGAACTCCTGCACCTTGATGGAATCCTGATCCAGGAATCTCTGTGACCCAAGGCAGAGCCATGGTCAGATACTACTGGGGTTCCACTTGGAAAATAAGCCTCTCTCTCTATACCCACTCTGCACAGGTCCCTAGCTCACCAGAAGAACCCCAATTCCAGATCCTAGAGGCTGAAGCTACAATCTAGAGCTTCCCTTCATTGCCTTCTTGATGCTTCTAAACAATGATTCTTCCCTCAAGATCCTTCCACCTCCACCCCTCCAACTCTTCTAAGTTGTCCTCCCTGAAGGCTGCCTCTTATTGGACACTTGGTTATGCCAGTTTCTTCTCAGACTACCTCTCGACTCCTCTCTCTTATCTCTACTTCCAAGAACCCTAGTCTTAGAGGCTCTTAGTGTCTTAAAATCATTGGATCTTAGATACTTAGCATCAGGACACACAGAGTCCTGAAACTCTGTACTGGGAGGAGTCTCAGAGTACATGTACTCAAGCTCCTTCAGCCATTTCTACCCGCAGGGTGGAAATCCTGCAAGCCCTCCCAGTTCCAGCTCACTCATTTCCACTTACACAGGCATGTCCATTCCTGGCTACAGACTGGAGCCTGAGTGTGCCATCAATAGGCCAAGCATGCCCCAAATCCTTCAGCTACTCTCCTTTGCCAAGCACGGCTACTTTAAAAAGAGACATTTGCTGCTACTCCAGCCTTCCTTGGGGAACCAGGATGTTTTTTCCTCTGAGAATCTTTGCATCAACATCTCTGATGGCTAGAGACTGCCCTTCTCATTCCAGGGGCCTCCTTCTGCCAGAGGCCTGCACTGGGAGTGGGATAAGAGTCAGTTGTCACAAGAGGAAGAACAAGGCTACTTACCCACACACCGGGGACAGCACTGCTGTGGCTCAGTCACAGGCTGGGGACAGTGGACAGGTGGGCAGTGGAGGCGGTAACAATTCACATGGGCACTCTGAAGAGGACACAGGGGTCAGTCCTGGTTCCAAAGAGCCATTGCCTCCCACCTGAATCCGTCCTCCCCCCAAATCCCCATCCCAACTGTGATGGCCAGAAGTGATCATAAGGATTAGTCAGTGCTACAGAGCACTCATTTTAAGCCTGTGATGGGATAAAAACAATAAACTCATGTGTCCAGTCTCTCTTCTTCCCTTGTTCACTTGCGTGATTCACCCATCCATGACCCTCCCCCGCCACTGAGTGGGGCATAGTATGCATGGATTTGTGCAGATTTTATATCCCCTTCATGGTACTTGAGACATACAAGTAAAGACATTGAGTTATTTTGACATTGATCTTGACTGTGTTATTTTAATTCCAAGGCTTTGTTCTTTGATTTCTGGGCCTAAGCTTCACGGTTAAGAGAGTAATGTCACACACGAGAGCAAGTGATAGGGATGGGGACTAGAGACCTGATGTGGAGAAGACAGGGTTTTGTGATCTACTCCTTAAATCTCTGGGAGGTTTGGGTGACCCTATACAAAGTCCCTGGAGTTGGCACCAGAGACAGAGGAGCCTGAAGTTCTTGTACTTTTCCAAGTACATCAGATGAAAGAGAAGGGAGCAGAGAAACACGCACAGAGGGAGATGAGGAGCTGGAGAGAGAGAAGCTACCACCGCTTTTGGCAGTTTTCCCAGCTCCCCAGGCAATTTGTCAGCCCATCCTTGGCTTCCCATACCTCACATCTCCTCTGCCATAGAAGTCATTGCACAGTGTTGTAACGAACCACTGACCTCTGCCTCATCTATTCCATCACAAATTCCCAAGAACGAGGACCAAGCCTCATTCTATTCATCTCTGAATCATCAGCTTAGGGCCTGGCTCCAAGTTAGTGCCTGCTAAAGTTTGAGTGAATGAATGAGAACAAGGAGGGGAGGGATAAATTATTTTTCTCTTGGAGGAATGGAGACAGCTTTGTTCATACTTTGAAGCTGGCAAGTTTGTTTCTAGCCTCCTTGCCCACATGAGTGCCCACAGTATTTCTCCCAGAGGCGGCCTTTTGCCTCATGGAAAACCCTGGACCAGGCCCTAGTCCCTCTGGAGTCCCTGCTTCCCAAGATGGCCAGAAGTGATCATAAGGATTAGTCAGTGCTACAGAGCATCATGGAGTCCACAGTACTGGGTGAGCTCCAATAGGGGGCTTCGGAACTGAGGCCCTCAGATAGGAAAATGGGGTGGAGTGAGAACCGTGTGGCCTGAAGAGTTAGAATCTCTCTTGATTCTGGCCTTGAAGGACCCAAGGGATGGAGAAAATCAGTGACATTCAGTGATATACAGTAGGAAATAAGATGGGGACAGGCTAGGGGTTAAAAGGGCAGGGGGCCTTGCAGACACACGGTGCCTGTTGGGAAAGTAAGTCATAACTGCCATGCACTGAGTGGCTACTTGGTATGGATTTTATGTGATATAGAAATATATTATCTGACTTTATCTTCTCCAAAACACTAGGCGTAGATGCTACTATTCACACTTTCTAAATGAGAAAAGAGCCTCTGAGAGGTTAAGTTGCCTAAGACGACACAGCAGGTAAGCACCACCTCCAGGGCTGTGTACTTTCCAGGATTCTGGTGGACTGGGCAGGGACTCATGTATTCACTCAATATTAACTGTATGACTACTGAGTGCCAGGAACATAGCAGGGAGTGAGACTGACAAGGTGTCTGTTCTCACAGAGCTCACACACTAGCAGAGCATAAAAAATAAACAAGTAGGAACTAGATCATTTTAGATGTTAAATCTATGATAATAATCAAACAGGGTAATGTGATTGAGTTCACGGAGTTAGACTATTTTAGAAACAGCAGTCAGAGGAAGCCTCATAAAGAGGTAACATTTCTGTTATGAACTGCTGGATGAGAAGGAACCATTTACAAGAAGATCCAGGGAAAGAACATTCCAGGTGGAGGAACAAGTATGTCGGCACAGGTAGGAAATGAGGCTGGAGAACAAAGCAGAAGCCAGATCATATAGAGCACACAGCAGGGAGTTTGAATTTTACTTTAGGTGCAAAAAAAAAAAAATATATATATATATATATATCGTTTGGAGAGTTTTAAAAGCTTCTGGAATGACATGATGAGTTTTGTGTTCAGAAAAAATCCTCCAGGTCACTGTGCAAGGGTGGGCAGGGTGACCTGTTGGGAGGCTCGAGTAGCATCCAGGTGAGAGATGAAGGTGGCTTAGATTATGGGGAGCAGTGACGGTGAAAGAAGTGGAGTATTCAGGGTGTATTTGTAGGGTATCGGGGTATTTGCTATAGCCTTTTAGGTAGAGGAAACTATATGTGTGAACTCTGGGGGCAGAGAAGTGATCAGCTCCAGTGGGTCACAAAACTTGGACTATGTCAGCTGGATCACATGCTATGTCTGGAATTTTGCTGTTATGGTTTCCTTGCTGCTCTTTGACTATATTTCATTAAGTTCTTTTTGAAAAGCTGATTGGTCTCAGATGTGCTAAGGAAGGGGAGGCAGTCATGAGGGTTGTGCCTCCGCTGGCATCAGAGTTCTACCTGGGGCCAACATGGTGGAAGCGGTGGAGAATCAGAGGGAAAGGTCCCAGGAGGACCGAGAGCCCAGTGGCCACAGTCAGGAGAGGGGCTGGCCCTGACTCCTCTACCTCCCAGTGTCCCCTCAGAATCTCTTCTCTGCTCCCACCCTGAGCTGAGGACTTGTAATAAGGGAAGCTCTTACTGGCTTTCTGCATTCTTCTCTTGGCTTTGTGTAGGAAAAGAGAGGGCCCAAGGTACTGGCTCCAGTTGAAAGATAGGTCCCCTCTCTCTGCAGGTACCAGCACCCAGAGAGAGCTGAGGATATCATGACAATCAGGAGGGGCCTCTGGCAGCTGAGCTAAAGCCAAGGGTATTTCAAGCCTCTTAAATCCCTTCTCTCTGGCCTACCCTCCAACCTCACACCTGGCCTAAGAATTCTGAACCATATGGGGGTCTCATTTATTCTACCCAGCTGATTGTGCAAGGCCCTGTGGAGGATGCTGGGCTCGGGTAGAGTGGCAGGAGAGAGAGGCAAACAAGAAGACATAGTCTCTACTCCAGTTTGTTCAGCCTTCATCAGGACACAAAACTGGGCATGAGGGAGCCCCCAGGAAGACCTGCTCTTGGGCTCCACCTACCTAGGAGGTGCAGTAACTGACAAACACAGATAACTATTATACCTGGCAACAGCAGTCAGGAGAAAGAGACAGAGAAACATGGGATCCCAGAAGAAGAAAATACTTGCAGGTGAGAGATTGAGTAAGCCTACTAGTGGAGGTAGCATTAGGCCAAAGCCTTAAAGAACAACTCTTTGGACCAGTGGAATTGGGGGAATACATACTAAGGCAGGGCAGCAAGAGAGGCCTGGGAGAAATAGCACGAGGAAAGCAAGGAATGGGAGGCCAGGTCAGAAAGGCTCTGTCTTCTACTGCGTGGGAGGTAGGGAGGCTGGTACCAGCAGAGGTGTAAGGAAGGCTGGGATGAGAGATGGGAGCCTCAGGTCTCCAGCCAGCCCAGCCGCCGATCCATTGTGTGACTCATCTCTGAGAGGTGCACAGCAGTGGTAGTAGGTATTGAGTACTCCATTGTGAAGTGGCATGGCCCCAAGTCCCTCCACTGTAGTTAGAAAGGCATAATTCTAGAGGGCCTGGTTCTGGAGTGCCTCTGACCTCTAGAGTCAGGCTGTCCTCCCCTTCCCAGAGATACCTGACACAGGTGGCTGGGTGGCTAGAAGAACGTACCTCAGAGCAAGTGCAGCGCAGGCAGTACATCAGGCCTTGTGGCTCCAAGTAGGGGTGCCAGCTCTCACCGGGGGAGTATCTCTTCCCATGGAAAAGGCAGAACATGTCTGGGCCTGGCAAACCAAGCAGGGCTCTGTCAGTTCCAGGAGGCTCCAGCCCAAAGACCATGCTTCATCCCTCCTTTTTTTTGGTTCTAGGAAGGAAGTCATCCGGACCACTCAGGCAAAAGTGAATTTGGTGGACAAGTCAGGGGGCCGATGTCTAATGAGTCTGAATCTCTGCTTGACCACTCACTTACTGTGTGACTGTGGGCATGTCACTGCCCCGCTCTGAACCTTAAACTGCAAAAGTGCTTTATAGATTTAAATGGTGGTATAAGTTTAGTTATTACAATTAAATGAATAATCTGAGGCCCAGAAGAGACAACTTACTCTCTTAGGTCACATAGCAAGTCAGTCACCAAGTAGCAATAAAAGTCCAAGTCTCCAGATTTACATACAGTCCAGTGCTCCTTCTGCCCTTATAATCACACTTGCTTCCTCTCGTCTCATTTTGATTCTTTATTAAAACACCTCTGTACTCTCGACTCCTACCCTCTGCTGTTCCCTTATTTTCTCTCTCACCTACCTTTTGAATAAAGCCACTCACAGTAGCTTTCTTATTTTCATATTATACCATGTCCCATGACGGGAAGTGCTTGAATTAGGAAAACAAAGTGCTGCCTAATGAACGGTTAGAAAACTGACTTTTAACCCATTTTCATTGGCCTGAGAATACTTGCCAGTGGCACTCGCAGCTGCAGCATTTACCCCGAGATAACTCATGGATTACAGTCCTAACCTTATCCCCAAAGTTTGCCATGAAATATCTCGCTTTTAATATTTTCGCATTGCTCTAGTATATCAATTGTCTTTGAAAACAAACGACATCATTTTATTTCTGTTTTTAGTAGTAGTACTTCCATTTACAAAATATAGTAATTCTCAATTGATGAAAATGTCAAATCCTAGAAAATGTAGCATTCCTACACATGATGTTAAATTAACACAGGCAGTGAGCTGCACTTTTTTTTTCTTAAATGGGAAGTGGGTTAAATAACCTTAAAAACAGTCATAGGTGCTACTGTGATTGCAGCCAATTAATGATTGTGTGTGTGACTGCATATCAGTTGATTATTTTTGTAATCTGCATATCAGTTGATAATATGTAGACAAATGCTTCTAAGAGTTCTTGAAATTGTTTCCTTATGTGGATTATTAGATACCTTTCCTGCAAACCTGCTTTCTTGAAGCCCCAACCCCTTACCTTCTACAGCCAACCATTTGCCCAGGCTTTTGGGCTCTCTTTAGGACACACCTGACCTCACCTCTCATCTGCTCACCAACAAGCCATGGGTCAGGGCTACTGGTCCAGCTTGCGGCCACTGGCCCCACCCCTCTGCCTCTTGCCCTATCTCTGCCAACCTTCCTCCACTCAGGCACCTGGTGATTTTTACCACCCAGAAAGGATGATGCTACCATTCCAATAGGAAAACTGTCCCTTACCTAAAGAATCTAAAGAATATCTGAGTTCTTTTAGGAAAAAACGGGGAGACCCAGCACAAATGAAGTGTCCACAAAGGCTTGCTGAACTAAATAAGATTGAAATATGGAGAAAGGAACCAACATTCATTGACTATCTTCTTTGCACATCACTTATCTCATTAACATTGTTGTTTGGAGAATTAAATTGGAAAATTCTTGTTATGTGCTCATTTAGCCCAGTTCCCAACACTTAGTTGAATGCTATTATTATGATAATCATGGTAAGGACCCAGCAAGATGAACACATCTTGAATAGACTTTTATACTCACAGGATCCCAGAGCTCTGAAAGCAGTACACTTGTAGGGGGAACTCACATGCAAGGCAGAAATTCCCTCAGTGCTGGCGGTGGGCTGGAGTGCAGCCCCCGGGCCCACAGTTCTAGAGCTGAGGAGCTCAAGGGCCATTCGCAACCTTTAGAAAGTTGTCTTTGTAAGAAGCAGAAATCTGCCTCTGGCTCCTTGCACTGCTCTTGCTCTGCCTCTTGGGCCTCCCAGAACAAAGGTCTGAGGCCATGGTTTTGATGCCCTCAGAGGCTGTATTTTGATGGCAACTGGGGACCAAGGAACACACGGCTTAGTTCTCTCCCCACCCCCTCCAAACCCCAAAGCAGAGGAGGGGATCAGACAGCAGATCCTGTTCCCAGCGAGGCCCTGGCTGGCCCGTATCAAATGAACTGTTTATCTCAGCCTCCGCTGGCAGAGAGGGTGGGACACAGGTCCAGCTGGGGTGCTTGTCAGCCCAACTCTCCAAGGACTGAATAATGTCTTTCTTCCTCAATCCCCTCCTCCCACCAGGAAGAGGGGAGATTACAACACTACTGTGGCCTTAGGTCTCAGCCTTGCTGCTGAAGAAACCCTGTCCCGCCTTCCTTGGGGCAGCCCTGTATCCTGGCCCTTGAGCCAATTGGCATCCCCTCTCCCTCACAGATTGTTCAGAGCATGAAGACAGAGAGAATGTCTCAGCCTAAGGCCAGACCAGGAGGCCCCTTCCCTTTACCAACTGATCTGGCAGCAGCTGAGAGTGTGGGGGGCCTGGCAGGCCATCCCAACTCCACGAGGCCTGCCGAAACCATAATCCCCACCTTATCACAGCCTCCTAGGTGAGAGGCACAAGAAAGGGTGGCATACCTGGAGCTCCCTCTTCTTCTAAGGAGGAAAATGCCCAGGGCCATGCTAAAACCAGGCAGGGGGTAGACTTGCCAGGCAAGGGGTGGCCTCTGCCTCTGTCCCTGCAGTCCTGGCACTAGCCCCAATCCCTGCACGTGGCTGGCAGAAGGAACTCTAGCTCTTTGTGCCACAAATGCACTGTATGACATTGAGGACAAGCCTTTCTGAGCCTCAGTTTCCCATATGCAAAATTAAGTGTGTGTCTGGGAGTGAACTTTTATCTTCAAAGGTTTAAGTGTGTGTCTGGGAGTGAACTTTTATCTTCAAAGGTTTTCTGCACAGATAGTTTATGAATCCATGATTCAAAATTCTATGACTCCAAGGTTCTAGGTTTCTAAGATTCAAGATTTGAAAATTCCATGTTTCTGAGAGTCTACATTTCATTGGGACATGAAGATTTTTGTGATTATAAGATTTGATCATTTTAAGTTTCCACCATTTAGGATATGTTTGCAGTTCCATACACCCAGACTCTCAGGGGCCCCAAGGAGGATTAGGATGAGGTTCAGGGAGCCAGTCGGGCCTATCCCCAGTGACATAGAGAAGGCAAAGTTTGTCTCTCACATCCCCTTCCTTCTCTTATGCTCTCTTTGGTCCTCTGTGGCCTTCTCACTTCTGCCCTGGCCTTGGGCCTGCCCCACCACCATATCTCATCCCACCAACCTGTGTCCATCTCTCTCTCCCCAACTCAAGGAGCTAAGGACGCTCTCTGTCAGAGATCTTAAAATTAATGACTGTGATGCCTAACCTGGGGAAAAGACTGTTAGCGGGGGAAGTTTATGTTCGAGGACAATTGGCTCTGTTCCAAGCTTTAGAGAAAAAGATAAGAATTAAATTTGGACAGGTCTCATATCCCTCAAAACTCCTCATTCAGTGGATATGTGTGTATAGTCTAAAGACCCAAAGTTAGATAGGCCAGGATTTAAATTGGATTTCAATTTTACCTACAGACTAAGTTTAGACAAGTTACTTAACCATTTTAGGCCCATTTCCACATCTATTGAGTGGGATTGGTAATAATCTCTACATTTGGGGGTTACTGTAGAATTAAACAGAGAATATATGTAATATGCCTTGTGCCTGACACATATTAGATGCTCAATTAAATGGTAGGTTAAAAATAGACAAAAAGCAGATCTGGGTGCTGACTCATTAACTTCCCTAACAGTCTGTTTCTCATGGTAGTTTTTACTCCCAGGATTCTATGAACAGCTCCAGGCTCATAAGGGCAGAGGAGAGCCACAGAAAAGCTTCAAACTGGGGTGTGCCAGTTATTAGGTTTGCATTTTAGAATCATCACTAAGGCCACAGGAATACAGAACAAATTGGAGGGCAAGACTGAAGGCAGAGAGGCCAGGGTGAGGCTGTTGCCGTCATGTTTTGAGACCATTCTGGCCTAGGTCAAGACAGAAGCAGCGCTCATGGGCAAAAGTGCAGGTTTGAGAAACACTTAGTAGGTACAGTGGGCAGGCTTTGGGACAGACTGGACATGGATGGAGAGGGTGAAAGAGCAATCAAGATGAGATTGAGCTTTCAGGCTGGAACCAATAGTTCAGTGTGGGGTATTTGGCACAATAAGCAGTAAATGTAGTTAGCATTAGTTATGATGTTATTATCATTTGTAATAGTAATATTACTTCCCACTATTCATTTATTGAGCTTTCAATATATCGAGTCTTATACTAGTCATGGGTCTGGTACATGACTAAATAAGACACAGTCCCCATCCTCAAGGAGCTCACAGACTAAGGAAGAAGACAGATAGATGTAATGCATACAGCCTAACAAATGCTGTGATAATATAGAAGCATAGGCTCTTCAGGGAAGCTTCCCTGGGAAGATGCCTGAGCTGGGTCTTAAGGAGCTAACAAGGTACTGATGGGCAGCAGAAGCATCATGCAAAAGCACAGAAGTTGGGTGACCATGGTTCTTACAGGCCATTGAGGGTGGCTGGGGCAGGCTGGGTGCCAACTTCCCTTCCTGCAGTGTGCCACAGCCAAAACTCTTCATCTAACTGGACACTGACTAAAGTGATTGGATTGAGTTGACCTAATCTGAATTCAGGACAGCAATGTTTACCAGACTCCAAATGTTATCAGGTCACCCCAGCCTGTCATAGGCTGGCAGCTCCCACTTGCTTTTCCAGAAAACCTCTGTGGTAGCCCTATTTCAGCCTCATCTCCTCTTGCTGAATTTCTCACTCTTCCACCACCCCCGCCAGGCTCCTTCACACTTTTATCTTCGCACATGCTGTTTCCTCCACTTGGAATATGATTCCCCATCTCCAGTGTTTGAACAACTCATTCTTCAAAAGCCTGTTTAGGTGTCACCCTTTCTGTGAAGCTGGTCCAACCTTCCAGGCCACTGGCCAGTCCTTCTTCCAGTCTCTCCCAGAACCGAGTTCAGCCCTCTATTACAACTCTCCTCATACTGGTGTAAAAGTACCCATTAAGTGGGTTCTTCTTGCTTTCTCAATTGTAAGCTTCTTGAGAACAAGAACTAGATCTCATTAATTTTTGTATCTCCAGTACACCATTCAGAACCTACATAGAGGTGATGCTTGCAGAATAAATGTACAATGAAAGAATGGAGTCAACAGAGAGGGAAGCTCCAGAAGAGAAGGTGGATCGATGGCTCTCATTCCTGAAAACCACTTTCTTTAACAAAAAGAGAACATCGATATGTGATAGAAGAGCCAAATTCCTCTCAGCATCACTTTGATCTTCCCACCTAACAGGAATTAGCCCCTTTCCAGCTCTCGTCATCTGAACCCCCAATTACCTATCAAACCCAACACCATGTACAAAAAGGTCAGGAAACTGGGAAGGTAAGGGGATGAGTGATTCCATGATTTTCACATGTAAGTCAAAATTTCCAAACGGTTCCATCCAAGGTTATCCCACTCTCTGCCTTGAAACTCTCATGCTATGACAAATGTCTTGTAAAGGGTAGTTAGAAGTGGGTAGTGTAGTTGGGAATTCTTCCAATAGGAAGCAGAAAATTCAACCAGAAAGAAGCTTCTGGGCTACAGGAGAGGCTGGAGGGGACTGGGAGGGACTGGGGTGTGAGAAGAGAGCCCTGGAACTGCGGCTGGCCTGTCCCCAGCCTGCAATGGCTCAGGAGACCAGAGTGAGCCAGGCTGTGCAGAAATCTGAGAACGTATACATCTTTTCCCTTGCGCCCACACAGCCATATTTTATTTATTTATAGTCCTCTTTTCTCCAAAACAAACTCACTCCCCTCTAAGACACAAGCTCTGCTCTGGTACCCAATGTGGGAGGCCTCCTAAGGGAATCAGAAGTGAAAACTTCAGCTCCTCAGGGGCTGAGCCATGCAACCTAGGGAAAGAGTCTTCACTCCTCTGACGCTGACTCCTCTAATCTGTCACATGACAGATGTTCAGGAGCCTTGAATGACCTCAAAGGAAAGAACCATCAAATCAGGAAAGACAGCTCTGATACCCAACAAGAATCAGGGGGCAGAGTTGAGATTGTTAATATTCTATTCTGCCTTGAAGATATACACTTTAGATTCACAGAATCTTAGGAAAACTAGGGACTTAGAGATGACATCCAATCCTCTATTTTACAGATGTGAAAACCGAGTCCTCGAAAGGGATTTGGACTTGCCTAAGATCATTGATTGATGCCAGCAGAAACGCAAATGTCAGTCTTGAGATCTGAAGGGGGTGCTTATAGAAACACCCATTCTCTAAGGGTCAAGATCAGAAGAAATAGCTTTAAATGACAAACAAAAGATCCAGGTGAGACATAAAGAAGAATCTGATTACAGGATGGGTAACAGAAGAATACTGTGGAACGGTCTTCCCTGGGATGGGCTTCTGCCCAGAGGCAGAGGCAGGCCTGAAGTGATCTCCGCAATTGCACCTCCCAGCGGCATCACTCTCACACTAGTCCTTTCATTTGGGAGTTCAAGAGAGTCAAGGTCCCTCTCCCAGAGCCCGGCGCCGTGGCCAGTGGCTGGGGGAACTTGAGAGGCCAGTCCTGGAACAGGTGCAACAGCTGGAGCAACTGCGCAGCTGTTGCCCGGCTCCTGCTCAGCAGTTTGCAAGTGAGTGAGTGAGACAGAGACCTCTACTGGTGGGAGAGAGGAGGTGCAGAACCTCCCAGATGGGCCCGGAGAGGGGCCTGCCTGGAGACAGGTGTCCCGCCTTTCCTCAGGTGCCTGTCACTCCATCCTGTACATCTGGCCAGGTGGATGGGGATGCGACTAAACTCAACAGCAGGGCAGGATCCCCGCTGGCAGGTCTCCCTCTACAACCACTGTCCGAGGCTCTCTAGGTACTTTCTCTTGAGGGTCTGTCTGTCTACTCCTCTCTGGGGCAAAGGCAGGAGTGCCATGCTGCACACTCACACTTGCCCATCTCCCGTTTCCGAAGGTCTGAGTAAACTCAGAATAAAGACAATAGCATCAATGGATCTTAAAGTCCTAGAATCACAAGATGTTAAAGCAGGAATGGTCCTCAGTGATTATCTATTTATGTCCAACCATCTCGCTTCACAATCAGGAAAACTGAGAGGCAGAGAAAGGCAACTTGCCCCGTGACACAATTGGAATTGCTGGCTGAGCCAGGCGCTGGAGCTCTGACCTTCTGATTCCAAGTTTGTCTTTTGCAACACATTATACCATGGGAGCTCCTTTCCTGCCCCCCATCTCTGCTTCTGGGGTCTGGGATTATGTCACCAGGGAACAGAAACTTTGAGTCCCTCAAGGAGAGAATAGAGAGATCAATGTTATTACTGGATAACTTGACTCTCCTGAAAGTGAGATTGGATGGAGGGAGGGAAGAGAAAGCAGAAGCATGCTGGATACCTTGTAGGGGTAGACAATTAGTAAGGGTAGGGTACAAAGGAGAGGCGCTGATAAGGGGACACAGCTCTGGAGAGGAAGTCAGGATACTAGGCAGATTCTCCTTCCATAGAGGGATGAGTGATCAACATTATGCATGAATGTGCCCCTGCCTGGGGCTGGAATCAGTAATGTTCAGAGACCAAGTCAGGGACTCAGAACTGGGGTTCAATCTGTGGTTAGGATTTGAGCATCAGGGCTCAGCCTCTGGCTGGAGTTGAGGCTCAGTCTGGGTTGGGATCACGACTCCATCTGTGCCTGGAAATAGAGCCAAAGACAGAATAATCTTTGTTTGAATAGCCTTGTAATTTAACCAAGGAGCAAGCTGCCATGCGTGCTCACAGAGCCCTTGGCATTTGCAAGGCTGGGCCACCTCAAGAGTCTGACACCACACAGACTTGAGAATTTCCATCTGTCGGCATCACTCCTAAAAGCACCTAAGATGCCACCAGAAGATTTCTTACCCACAACAGGCCCAGGGTCTTACTTAAACTAAGACAAGGACCTTCATAAGAGACCCTGGCAAATAGGACCCTGGCAAATAACCATAGTATTTATACATTGTCATCAATAGACAAAATGAAGCTCAGAGAAGGGAAGTGATTTGTCCCAATTCATACAACCAGTAAGTGACAAATCAGAAACTACAAGCCAGGTCTCTATTCTTTTCTTTAATAAATTTGCTGTGTGACCGTGGGCAAGTCATTCACCCTTTCTGTGCTTAGTTTAACTATAAGGATAAACAAATCGAGGGGTAGAAACAGATGATTTTTGAAGGCTTTTCCAGCTCTGACATCCCAGAATTTTTACATAACCCTCTGAATACCAGTCCATCTCAACTTAACTTAATAAGTCTGCTCTGAGTTATTACATGTCTTGAGTTAAGCTCCAGGCTGTAGGGGAGACTGAATACTGGCAGGACCTAGTGAGAAGTATGGACCTGAAGGCCAATGGAGGCATAGAAGAAGGAGATCAGAGTGGATCTGGTGGCCAGGGAAAAGTTCGCTGAAAGGTGTACCTAAGCAAGGTGAAGGGCTGATGAGATATGGGAGGCAAAGAGGGGTATGGGTAGGACATGAGCAATCTTGCATAATCTGATTCTAGGGCATCTTTCCAAGATGCATCAAGGGCAATGATATCTGGAGAAAAACCCTGAGACTGAGAACAATGTGCCAAGTAGGAGAGAGGCAGGCATGGAGGGCATCCTGTGCTAAATCCCTTTTACGAAGCAACAGGTAAGTGTTAAAAGGAAACCTCTAGGGCTCAAACAGGGGGAGGAGACATTTACTGAGTACTAGGCATTGTACTGTACTTTAACAGTCACCTCCTTTCATCCTCTCAAGAACCCTTTGGATGCCAGGTGAATATGCCTGAGACAGATGACGACATCAAGGCGTAGAGAAGTTGTGACTTATGAAAAGGAGCAAAGCCAGAACTTGAACTCAACACTGAGCTCTTCCCATTACTTGTTACTAAGGACTTCTATAAGTCTCATGCTGCTGGCAGCCCAGGGAGGACCAGACACGAAGCTTGCCTTTGCCGGAGAGATGAGAATGAAACAAAATCCAGCCCCACGGGCTCAGAAAGTCACATGCAAAAGAAAGGCAGATATGAGGGAGCTGAGCTGTGGGGGAGAAAAGAGCATTAGGCTGGGAGGTGGAAAACTGGGGTCTTCATCCCTGACTGCCTGTCCTGAGCCTCAGATTATTGGATATTCAGGGTTTGAACCAAGTGCCCTCCTTCTTATTAAGAGAATCTTTGATTTTGTTATCCATTCTCACAGCATTCTAAGAGATTGGCAGGGAATGGGGATGGGGTCCACCAGCCTATTTGTGGGTTAGGGAGGAAATTGAGGTTTCGAGAGATTATATAAACTGTGTAAGGTTACACTGTATCCAAGCGGAAAAGCATGAATTAGGAAACTAATATTTTTAAAGAACCTACCATGCATGTACCAGCTAGATGCTGATGCTAGATGCTAGATGCTAGTTGCTTTACTTGTTTTCTCTAATTAGATTCTCACAACAGCCCTGGAATTTTTACTCCTATGTAATAGATTAGGAAATTGAGGCTCAGAGAGGTACCCTCCACAGCTGCCTCCCACCAACTGGTATTCAACAGACCTGGGATAATGAATAGTGGGCTCCCTCTACTGTGCCCTGCTGCCTTCCAGGGTCTCACAACTCTAAATCAGGGTTCCTCCAAGACCCTGTGGGGCGGGGGAAAAAACCACAGGATTTGGAATTGGAGAACCCTGGCTTTGGATGGTTTACTAGCTCTGTAAATGTGAGCAAGTTTCTTTCAGCCTAAGTTTTCTCATCTAAAAAATGCAAATGATACCCACCTCTTCGAAGTGAGGATCAAGAGAGATAAGGGATTAGGACTGTTATCCTAGTTAGCTCTCTTTCCACGGGTTCTCTTTAAAAGCAGTAGTAGCCTTTTCATCACAGCCCTGCAGCCAAACACATGGGACTCTCTACTAGGTAAAAACACCCCCCCCACACACACACATATATCCGCAAAGCAGTGATCTACCCTTTTCCGGTGCCCTCAGTCTTCTATTCTCAGGTCCATGGCAGCGGGACCCTTGGATCTGAGTCTTGCCAAGTTCCACCCAGTCTCCCAGCCATCAGCCCATACTAGTCCGCAGAGGAGCGCCACCTTTTCGGCACAGGTGCTGCCTGAACGGCAGTCACGACACCTCGGGGTCCCCAAGTCCTGTCTCTTTCCCGCACATCCCAGGGGCCCGAGCCCCTCTTCTGCCCTCGCAGCGGCCCCCGCCCCCCGCCATCTACTTACGAATTCGAGCGTGGGAGTCCAAGGGAAACCAGAGCAGTGCGAGTCCCAGCAAGGAGGAGAGGACCCTTCCCTCGAGAACCATCCTTCCTTCCCCCAGGGACAGGCCCCTAGGCTCTGACCCGGGAGGGGAGTCCGAGACAGTGAGCTGAGGGGGACACTGAGGCACAGGGGCACAATGTAACGGACAGACCGGGGGGAAGGCTGCGGCCACAGTGCGGAGAGAAGGGACTAGAGGGAGGTGGTGAGGACCGAAAGGGAGGTCGGGCTAAGGTGGGAACGAGAGGAAGGTGTGAAGAGCGTAAGCGGAAAGGAGGGAGGGCGATGGAGAGGTGAGGAGGGCGCGGCCAGGGGGCGAAGCAACACGAGCGAAGGCGAAGGTGAGCGGGAGGGGAGGAGGGGCCGGCAGGGGACAGGGGTCTGCGGCGCGCGCCGCGGGGCCGGCCGGCTGTCCCGGGCGCGGCGGGCGCGGGGTCGGGCCGCGCGGGGCGGGGGCCCGGCGGGGCGGCGGGGCGGGCTGCGCGGGGCCGGCTGTGCTCGCCCAGGGCGCCAGGCGCCGCGCTCGGGCGCATTTGTACTTTGCCGCGGGAAGCAGGCAGCCCCGGCCTGGCGCTGGCCTAGCCCTGGCGCCTCCTCTGGGGCACCGCGGGCTCGGGGGATTGGCCACCCGAGAAACAGGCCCACTTTTTCCCCTCCTCTCTCGTGCCGGGCTCCGGGACCGACGCTCCAGGCGCGGCGCCGAGAGCAGGCGAGGGGGCTGGGGAGGGGGAAGGGGCCACCCGGGCCACGGGGGTTAACCCCTGACGCCCCGCGACGCCCAGACTGCGGCAGGACAAAGCCCAGTCAGGCTGCAGGTTGCGCGTTCCGGCGGGGGAAGGATGCGATGTCGGGGTCGGGGTCGGGGTCGGAGAGGGGAGGCCGGCTGGAGCCGGGGTGGTGCCTGCCCAGAACTCAGTCTCTGGATGGAAGGACACTTGCTACTCTTTATTCTCGTCCGTTTGTGGCCTTGTCCAGTCCACCTCAGAGCCTGCTTCCTCCTCTCTAAAATGGGGATCTTAGTATCTTCGGGATCTTTAATATTTTTAGTATCTTCCCACGAGTGTTTGGCTCCTACTTATCACTGCCACCCATTCTACACCAACGAAATGAAATGGGATAATGAACCAACGTCAAAGCACTCAAATCTGGAAAAGTAGGTGTCATAATTCCAGGCTACTAGAATGTCCTTACCAGATCCCCCTCTGTACCCACACATGCCATGGCCAGGCTGAAATCCAGCCGAGCTAGATCTTCGGCCTTTCCTCTGGAAGTCTTCTTCTGTTTTCCCCATTCCACCCCCAAAGCAGGACACAGTCTCTCCTTTGTCTCTGCAAATAAGTCTTGCACTTCTCCAAGAGTGCTGGCATGTTTGGTCCTCCTCAGTAAAAGCTGGCTGTCACAATGCTGTCTCTCCCAAAAGGAGGTGAGCTCCCTGAAGGCATGGCCCTGAGGCTCCCCACCCCCAGCCTGCGGTTGGCATTTCATACTTTGTGTTAAATGACTGTTGAATCAATAGGATCCTAAGAAGAAAACCGCCATCTGTCCAGTCAAGAAACATCCAGTATGAAATCAAAAAGGCAGGGTCCTTGTCCTGGCTCTCTCCCCAACTTGCCGGGACATTCTAGGTAAGTACATCCATCCCTGCTTTAGATCTCAGCTTTCTGACAGTTTTTCTTACAGAGTTGCTGGAAACTCCAACAACTCTAAGTTGTACCAGAGTGCTGGAGGGGAGAATAGTGGGAGTAGCAAGAAATGATATGGGATCTTGAGATACATCCCACTCTGGTAGGGAATCACATTTCCAGGTTGAAACACTTCCGACTGGCCATCTGTTATCTTCCTGGTCTAAGGCTGTGCTCCCCACTCTGCTGTGCTGCCATTCTGTGCCATCCAGAGCCAACAGCACTGGGAACAAACAGTGATCCCTGAAACTGCTTTCCCTCAAGCTCTCAGAATCAGGGACAAACATGATCTGGCCTCTAGGTGCCTTTCAGGCTTTACTTCTCCATTCCAATCTAGCAAATCTAGTCCTCTACCTGTGTGAATTTTAACAGGTGATGAAAGCCATGTATGTCATCATGCTTCCCTTTCTGCCTTGGCTTTCAAGGAGCTCAGAGTTAAATTTGGTGGTTAGCTGCAGAAAAAAATCTCATCCCAAGAATTGGAGACAAAGATCTTTTCCTTTTTCCACCTTTGTTTAAAATCTACTATACACATATATTAGATAATGATAAGTGACAGAAAGAAGTGGATTGAGATTAGCTTCCCTACATCCTGCTCATTCTACTTCAGGAAAGGTTTCTACAGTGAGACCAAAAAAATCTCAACTTTCTTCTCCATCTTAACTGTCCTAGAGTTCAGGCCATCATCATCCCTGAACTAGACTTTCTGAACAGCATCTTAACAAGCCTTCCATACCTAGTCTGGGCCCCTCCAGTCTATTATCCTTACATCTGTCTTAAAAATTATGTTGATCATTTTCACTGACAATTCTGATCACATCACTTTTCCACATAAAATCCATCATTGGAAATAAAAAATAAATAAATAACAGTAAATGCAATGTGGTATCCTAGATTGGATTTTGGGACAGTATAAGGACGTTAGTGGAAAAACTGGTGAATAAAGTCACCAGTTTTAAAACTGGTGAATTACTATTACTTTAGCTAATAGTAATGTACCAATATTGGTTCTTAGTCATGATAAATGTGCCGTAGCTATGTAAGATTTTACCACTGGGGGATGCAGGGTGAAAGATAAATGGTTCTTAAACAAGAACTTTATACTTCGCAACTTTTCTGTAAATCTGAAATCCTTCCTTAATAAAAGTTTGTTAATAAATAACAGAAAAAAAACACACATTGTCTTCCTATCATTTACGGATTAAAATCCAAAATTATTAGCACTGGATTCATGACCAGGCATGTTTTGGCTCCTACTTACCATTACCACCTACCTTACATTTTCACCAACCACTCCCCCATCCCCTCCCTCACCCCCACAAACTGGCCATACATTTTCACACACCCATATCTTTATATAAATTTTCCTTCTGCTTGGACTACTTTCTCCTTTCTTTATGGAATTCCTTTTTACTTTTCAAAATTCAGCTCTCTTCATCCTCCCCCCACCCCAACTTCCTTCCCCTTTGGTAAAAGGGGTCAAATATATGGTGACAGAAGACTCAGTTTCCGGTGGTGAGCACAATAGAGTATATAGATGTCACATTATAAAGTCGTACACCTCAAATGTATGTAATGTTATTAACTGCTATCCCAGTAAAATAATAAGAAAAAGGTTGGCTCCAAGTCACTTTCTCTCTGAGGCCTCTTCTGAGTCCCCTTGGCAAAGTGAATTTTTGAGAGCACTTTGTACTGTAAGCTTTTGGAGTCTAAATGTTTATTTGCATTTCTACCCTGCACTGTGGGGGCAGGGTCTTTTTTTTTTTTTCTATCTATATTTTATCCAGCACTTAGCAAAGTCCCTGATACTACATAATTGTTTCATGGATGAGTATAGAGCTCCATAATTTGAAAGCTAATATTCTTTCATGAGAGAACCTTCAGCAACCCTATTGCCCTCAGCTTTACAAATAAGCACTTGAGGAAAGTTTGTGTCTTCTGTACAATTGCTGTTGAGATGGTTGTCCATATATTATCTCATGTACTTTAAGGAGATTTGAGAAGTTCTTCCAAAATAGTCAGGAAAAAAGTTTACCCATAGTAATTTTTTGCAACCTGCTTGCTTCCCTCTTAGGGAACTTGCTCACTGCCTTTCAAGGCAGCCCATTCCACTGTTGGACTTCTCTACTAGAAAGTCCTTTAACTGAATTCCGATTTTCTGACTCCCTGCACTACTCCTATCTCTGTCCCCAGGGCTGCACAGAGCAAGCCAACTCCTTTTGTCTTTTGAGACTTCTATAGAGATGAGACAGAGAACCCTTCTTCCATACCCTCATGCTTACCAGTTTCGGCTCCTGGACCCCTCATGCTACACTGAACTTTCTCGTTCTTCAGATGTGTTGAGCTATTTTGTACCCCATACCTCTGCACATTGTTTTTTTCTAATGTCTTCCCTATACCTACTCTTACTTGTCTAGCAAGCTTATTTTTCCAGGGTCAAGGTAATTGCTACCTTATTCATTTGACAGTTACTGAATGCCAACCCTGTGCCAGGCACTATGCAAGGTCCTAGGGACAAGACAGACATTGATGTTTATAGTCCAGGTTCTTGTGAAGTCTCTTTCATGGCCTCTGAGTTAGCTTTTCTCTCCTCCATTACAGCATGTATTACATTGTACTATCAAAGGTTTTTTGTCGTTTCCTTTAAAGTGAGTTCCTCAAGAACACAGACTATTTATCCATTATCTTCCCTAGCCTTCAGCAACCAGCTTCGCATGTAAGTAGCTGCTAAATAAAGGTTTGTTGAATAATATCCTTGTTCCTTCAAATACTCCTTGTTATTTGTGGCTAAAAGGCCTCCTCCTGGGCTGCAGGCTGCTTGATTATGAAAATTACCATAGTGATAAGAATCATAGATTTCAGTGCCAAAGAAAGACTTTCTAACCCAGTCCACTTAATTCTGTAAGATTAAAGCAGATTCAACATGAGAGTTAGTATAAGGAGGTCTATATAGTAGAGATGCTCCCCCAGTGGCGTGCTGATAAATGTTTAACAACATGCTGTACAGGGGACAAAAGCCCTGTTTTATAGTAGCTGCCAATTTCCATGGTGTGAATACTCTCATCATGGCTAATTTTAAACTACCAAGGTGACATCATTGAATGTGGAGTTGAGGAAAGATGAATAGTAGGACACCATTATGTAGTATCTCCATCATACAGATACAACAGGTGTAAATAATTTCAAGAACACTGATAGCAAAATGTAGTAAAATAATTCGATGATGAGTTTAATTTTTAAATATAACTTATTTAATTGCAAGTCTATACATTTAATTTATGACTGAGTTTAACAACCCGCATGCAAAATTCCTGAAAATTTAACGCTCAGCTTTCCTGAGCCAGTTCTAGGACATTGCTGTTACTTTTTATTTTTAATTGAGGTATAATTGACCTACAACATCATAATTCAATATTTGTATCTATTGTGAAATGATCATCACAATAAATCTAGTTAACATTTGTCACCACACATTTTCTTTTCTTGTGATGAGAATTCTAAAGATCTAATCTTAGAACATTTCAAATAAGTAATACAGTATTATTAACTGTAGTTGCCATATACTGCCTTTACTTGGTGATGTTCTGAAAGGGTGAACAAATTGATTCTTTAAAGCTGGGTCAAATTTAAATATATTAGGAGAAAAGGCTTATTTAAAAGAGCTATCAGAGTTAATAATTTTGTAAAGTGAACAGTCTCCATTCTCCTCCCACCCTTCAGCCAGGCCAGAGTTACTTAGCCATGTAACTCTGTTCTACTATTCTTTTAAAACATCTTCCTTTAGATTTCTACATATTGTGCATACAGTTGGCCTAAATAAATGTTTGAGAATGAATGACTGAATCTTCAAATTCCCAAAGAATGCCTGGTAATCTGTGGATGCTCAATAAATATCAGTGTGAATGAGTTAACGGATCTTTTTAAAGTGAGGCTCACTTTATGAAGATTCTGTGTTGATTTGCATGGGTTCTTATATGACTATGTGAATATCTCCATGTCTTTTTTCTCCCTTCATGGGCCATCTCATCCCAGGACAACATGCCATGGAAATTCTGATGGAGGAGGTATCAGGAAACCTCCAAAGGAATAAAGGAACACACAACTCTTAATTTCACAGAACCCTCATGAGGGAAACAGTGGGAACAAAATGTCTTCAATGGAAATCATGGAGTAGGATCATTCTTCATCCAGGTCCTAAGCTCGGCAACCAACCAGAGGCCTCAGCTATGACAGGTGTCATCACTAACCAAGAACCAAGGAGAACGAAACTTCTGCCCCTGTCTTCTCCGTGATAAGGTCTTTTGGAAAAAAAAAAAATTGTCCTCTGATGCTTCTTTCCATAGGTCTATGAAGATGTAGCTAGAGTGCCAGAGAACAGTTCCAAATAACTTGGGTCCAACAGCCGGATGGCAGCAGGCATTGTATCCACCTGAAGGTGGGAATGAGAAGCCACCAGAGTTAGCTTCTAAAACGTAAATCAGGTCATGTCACTTTCTTGTTTAAAACCTCTCCCTTGTGCTTAGAATAAAACTCAAACCAAGTATCACATTTTGTAAATCCCTCCATGACCTGGTCTCTGCCTACCCTCTGACTTTAGTCATTCTCCCTGTGCTGGCTCTGCTCTATCACACTGGCCTTCTTTCTGTCCCATCAAGGGTACATCAAGCAGTCTGGACCCTCTGCAGGGTCTCTGCCCTTGAGAGCTACTCCTACTTGGAATGCTCTTCCCTCAGCCTTTTCCTGGGCTGACACTTTATTCAGCTTAAATACCACATCCTCGGTGAGGTTTCCCTGGTCCAAGCTATCATGATTTCTTTCTCCAGTCATTTTCTGTCATATTGCCTTGTTTTATTTCCTTTCTGTCACTTATCATTATCTGAAATATATTTCTTCACTTGTATATTATTGCCTCCCCTGTGGGCATGAAAACTCCATGACAGCCTGGACCTTAATTCTTGATGACTGTTATGTCCCTAGTTCCTAGAATAGTCCCTAGCACATAGTAGAGGCTTACTGAATATTTTCTTAAATAAATGAAAATGGAAGATAGAATATTTATCTGATTCATGTGAGAAATGAACCCTAAGCTAAAGACTGCAAATCCTTGGCATTCACCTACAGTAGTCTTTTCATCACTATTGCTACTACCTTCACTTTTATTCATCTCACAACCATCATTATCAACAAGTGCTACGTGGCATATGGGGGTACTTACTGTCTGTTGAATGAATGAATAAACCTCAACTTCACGGCTGACCTCAAACTTCCTTTCTAGTCTTATTTACTGCTCCCTTCCCAATCCAACTTCTTGTATATACTGTGTTCTAGCTACTTAGAAGCCATCATTTTCATCTGATACACCATGTCTTCATGTCTTTGTGTTGGCCTATTCTGCTATTCCTCTTATTTGGAATTCCCATTCCTTCTTTGATCAGTTCTCATTCTTCCTTTAGGACCCAATTTTGTATCCTGATAGTCTCTTCCTGTTCTGTGCTTCCATACCGCTTTGCCTACACAGCTGTTAAAAATTCATGTCCTGGGAAGGGAGAGAGGGGAGGTAGATGGGAGAAAGAAAGAAAAAAAAAAAAAGAATAAAAAATTTAAATCATTTCTTCAATTAAAGAATTAATTTAAAAAATTTATCTCCTGAGTTATAGTTGTTGACATACCTGCCTTCTCTCTTAGATAGTGAGCTCCTTGAGAAGAGGGACATACATTTTCATCTCTGTATTTTCAGAAATCATTGCTGGGCCTGCCACACAGAAGTTTCACAACATTTGTTGAAATGCTCCATCTGGTATCAGGCATAGGCTACCCACTGTGCCATGTGCTAGGTGCTGGAGGAAAAGATATACAGTATTAGTCAAAAATTGGTCCCTGACCTCAGAGACTTATAATCTAATTGTAGAGACAAGTCTTTTACAGAGAAGAGATATCACTAAAAGCCACTAAAATTCTGAAATATGAGACCGGAGAAGCTTGGTGTGGTCAAACATGTGTAGGACTGGGGTAGCCAGCGGACTTGGTTTCTGGTTCCTACTTTACCATCAACTCACTTGTGGGGCTTGGACAAATTGTTTCCCTCCTCTGGACCTTCGTTTTTTTCTCTGTAAATGAAGAGGTTTGCTCAGAAGCCTTGGATGATTTCTAAAGCTCGTTACAGCTCTTGACATTCTGTGGAAACAGGGTGCAAGGGCCTGTGTGGAGAGCTCAGTGGTCTCGGTTCGCCCCCTGGCGGTCGCGTAGCAACATCACAGTCCCAGGAGACTCGGCTGTAGGCTTTTCCTAGGAATGCAGCCAGAGCTCAAAGCCTGGTAGACAAAGAACTGGGACAATGACCATTCTAGAAGAGAGCCAATCAGGTTTCTCACTGGTCACTGGTCAGTTGGTGTAGAATCCTATCCTCCTTCAGGTCCAAGGAACTGAGAGACTGTGCTCTCTGTTCTCAGCCTCCAGCAGAACTCGCCTCCTACCTGTTTCTTTCAAAACTAGAGGAAGTCCATCTCTGAGAGGCTGTTTCATATGCCCCTGACTTTTTCTCCGGTGTCCATCACAGTGCTCTCATCCAAGGCAAATTCTCCATTCTAGTCAGTATAACTATGTAATTATTTACGACAAAATGGGGGCTTTCTCTCCCTCTTACTCTTTTCCTGGAGGAGGGCCATGAGCCCCTCCTCTGGGGCATTTGGTCCAGATAAAGTGGAGGTAGAAGGATTTCTTTGAGGAGGTGGGAAAAAGAGATAGACTCCACTGTAATAATACATGGTCTTTATATATTGTAAAAGGTGATCAATACCAGCAGAGAAAGTTTTGTTGTTCAGCTGTTTCACTGTGAAGTGAGGTTAGCGAGGGCCATTTGCCCATTTATTTCCTCATTCTCTATGTGTTGTACTTAAAGAACTTCTTAAAGCCATCTCTATCCCCTCAAGAAAAAGAACAACTAAATCAAAGCATGAATTGGAATTTCTGGCCAGAGCCTAGAGAAAAAATGGACTCTGAGGGTAGGGAAGAGAGGAAGAAAGACCAAGGGGATGGGAGGGAGGTGAAAAGATAAGAGACTCTAGGTGGATTTATGGATATCTAAATTTAAAGAAATTAAATAACTATTTTCTCCACCAATGAGCTTGTTAAACAGAACTTTGTTTTTTTCTGACAATGTATTGTACTTCGAACCATGCTAAACATTAAAGGCATATTTAAGGGGATAATATTCATTCATTCCACAGTAGCTGGAATATGCCATTGTACCTAAAGCTGGGCAAACGAAAACTGGCTCAGCATCCATACCTTGCTAGCCTCGTTCACTGCTGAATTCTCAGTACCTATATTATCCTGTCACATAGTAGGTGCTCAGCACATAGTTGTTGAACAAATGAATGTTAGCTGCATGTACTTTCTCTAATGATATCTCAACACCATGGGGTGGGATGAAATCTGCTTAAATTATTTTTACTCCTCATTGATAATTACAGAATCAAAAATTATTCTTATAAAATATAAATCTATATGTAACATTCTCTTGATCTAAATATTAAATAATGTTTCCTCAATATTCTGAGTTTATTTCTCTGTAAAATAAAGATAATATACCAATTTCACAGGGTGACTTCAGGTTTAAATGATATATTATTGTTTGGCATGTGCCTAGCATGTGGTAGCTGCTTAATAAATTCTAGCTCATTTTCTTCTCCAATTTTATAGCCTCATGTCCAGCCCAATGTTCTAGCCACTTTGAATTTATCAGTCTCACTCAGATCCTGAACTTTTATATCTTTGTGCCTCTGCTTGTTTTCCCTTTACCTGGAGTGCCTTCCCCAATCTACATGGTGAACTCCTCCTCATCCTTCAAGATAGAGCTCAAATGTTCCCTCTCCTGTGAAACATTTTCCAACACGCACCCCCTGCCCCTGGCCAACTCTCTGCTTCCATAGCACCTTGTATGTGGTTGTTATGGAGGTTGTAATTCCGTTATAACTCTTTTTTGTTATAATTATTTATTAGTACTGTTGCCTGTTAGACTGTGACCTTGAGCGGGGCAGAAAGAAAGTCTTATTTGTGTTTGTAGAGTGTTTGGAAAGAATATGGAGGAGGCTGGAAAGATGACACATAGAAGGGTTAGCTTTGCAAAAAGAACTAGTTCTTCCTCTGAAACAAAAGGGAAGGAAGTGAAGGTGAGTGATAGTAGGGATGTAGCAAGAATCTTTAAAGCATAAGAGAAGGGGCTAAATCTCAAGGGGAAATCTGGCTTGAGGGAAGAAGAGAACAGGAAGAAGATGCCACCAGAAGAGGGTAGGAGGGTAAAAGAGAGGTGGTACTGGTGTGGCCTATAGGGCTGAGCCTCCTCCTTCCTATACGTGAGAGGTCTCAGGATGGACTCAGTGCCTTGGTTGGCAAGAAAGGGTGCTTAGACCTACAGGGAGAAATAGCCTGTTTCCACCTGGAAGGACGAGGAACAGCCTTGCATCAGCATCTTTCAGTCCAGTAGGGAGAAGTTGGCACCTGCAGCTGGAGGAAGGAGGGAAGGTTTGTAGTGATATGAAGGGATAGTGGTCATGTGGACCAGGGGGAGCTACCTGTGTAGAGAAGAATGGTAGGGAATTTTGGCAATGCAATCCTCAGAAAGTATGGCAAGAGGGGCAGAACAAAAAGCAGCTGGAGAGGAAGCCTTGGTAGGTGTGGCTACACCACTATCTGTTCCAGTTGGCATCCTGCATGACTGCATTGAGTCTGTGAATCCCTCTTCTCTTGGTGGTCTGTGATACAGGTGGGGGCACAGAAAAAAAAAGCAACGCATAACACTCAAGCTAGTTCTACTCTAGGCTTTCAGACTAAGCTGCTCAGATCATTTTATAACTTACAAAACTACCCTGACAATCATTTTCAGATGACACTTCAAAGACAATAAAACAATGTCTCAGAGTACTGTGATGCAAACAACAGAATTTGTAATTTAAGAAAACAAGAAATTTGCTGAAAGGATGCAAAGAGTTGACAGGAAGGCTAGAGAGTCAAATATGGAAAATGGGTGGTAACTTAGGAAGGCCAGGCAGCAGGTACCACAACCAAGTTCACATCTTGGGAACAATCTGGCATGGTCACCAACACCATGGTAGGGACTCCACCCTCCCATACCCAACTCCTAAGTGACCCACTGTGGTTGGACACCTAGTATCACTGTTGCTGTGAATAATTCTAAATTTGGAAATATGTCTTTGTGTCATTCCCCGAAGATCCAAAGTTCAGAGAGGAGTTTCCAAGTGGCTAAGCCCAGGCCATATGCCATGTTCTGGCTGCTAGCAGGTAGGGAGAAGAGTATCTCTTTGCTTTGGTTCCCATAGTCAGCAATACTACATAGAATGGGGCATTCCTCCAAACAGGAAGATCTGGATGTCAATGGTAAACTAAATGAAACAAAATATCTACCATGCCCTCATTTTTCAGACTGCTTTTCCTTTCTAGTTATTCTGTTTTTATTAGTTGTCAATTGTGATCATAATCTCAGGCTCTTGGGCTTCACACTTTAGAATCATCCTCTTCTCCCTCATTTTCCTACACAGATTACTTAGATTTACTTTGCCTTCTGTCCCTGCTATTGCTTTAGTAGGATTACTTTGGCAACAGCAAAGGAGGAGAGAAGGGACTAGAAATTGAGAGTCAGACTTGTAGAATGTTAGAACTAGAAGAGACCTTTGAATTGATTGTAAGCCTTATCTAGGAGTATTCATTAGAATTCCTACGGCATTAAAAACAAAACAAAACACATGCTGGCATCCCACCTCATTTTTGGGGGTTCAGTAGACCTGAGGTGGGGCTTTGGTGTGTGTGTGTATGTGTGTGTGTGTGTCTTTCTGAGGTGCGTCCCAGATTGAGAACTGCTGAATTCCGACACCCAGTTTTAAAGATGAGGAGACTGAGGCCCAGAGAAAAGTTACCTATTTGAAATCACAGTGATAAATTAATGAAAGGGAGAAATGGGCCAGGACCAACCCCAGATCTCCTGGCTTTTGGTCCAGTGCTATTCAGACCTCTTGCTTTTTCCCCCTGCAAAAGGAAATTTCCTGTCTTTAGATTTGTATCCAAGAAAGCATACTACACTCCTATGGTTCAACTCCTCCAACAGTAAATAGGTTTCAGATTAAGAACTCCAAACTGTTAAGAGTGAATAGTCCACCCCAAGGGCCCTGTTTCTAATAGTAGTTAGCTTGGTCCACAGGCCTACCTTGTCAGAATTTGGCAAAGCATCCTCAAGAATCTCAAGTGGGGAGAGAAATGAGGAGGATCTCTGGATAAAGGACAGTCTAGCTGAGGCTGTGTTTGGCAGGATTCTGTCTGTCTGGGCCTCTGTAAACACAAGTCCTTGTTTCAATTATTCATTGACCCTTCTTCAATTTTTGAGTGTCCTTCAGCCATCTGGTTCTCATCTTGGGAATCCACTTCTTTCTTTTTTCTGTTCTTTGACTTCCACCAATCACTCAGCCTTGGGATTGGCTTACCACCACCCCAGGCACTATTTCTGGGTGACTTCATGGAAACCCAGGGCCTCTGATGCCTTTCATTACATTAGGCTGCTTTTTTGACTTTGTTCTCTCTAGAAAACTTGGGTTTTTTCTACAAAGATTCCCAACAGGAAATGCCATTTGCTTAAGGCCTTCCTGCTCCAAATCTACCTCAGTGCAAAGAAAACAAAGGGTGTGAGAATTGCTATAGCAGAAATATCTCTACTGGGGGATAGCTATTCTTTCTCCCATACTCTGTGCATCCAGAAAGGGGGCTGGCATCAAATTCTGAGCACCTTGCCTGGTGACTAGACCAAGCAAGGATGACATGTCAGAACTGTTCTTTAGGGAGAAGTTCTAAGAGCTATGGAGGATGAATTGGAGGAAGAGAGGCTATGGGGGATGGAGATAGTCTAATGAAGCTACTGCAGTAGTCTAGGTGAGAGATGATGAGACTTGAATTGGGCAATGAGAGAGGGATAAAGAGGAGAGAATAGGAGGGAAAATGGTCATTTGGGGGAAACTAACAGGACTAAGATAATGACAGATGTGGGGGAAATGAGGGAGAAGTAAAGATCATTAGGTTTGGAGCTTGATGAACTGGAAGGATAGTATCTTCAATAGCATGAGGAAAATGGGAAGAGCTGTTCCGAAAAGAGGGTAGAAGGCAATGACTTGTTTTGCACATGTGGAATGCAGCCATCCAATATGTTTCCATCAGGCAGTTGAATGTAGAGCTGGACTTTGGAGGTCTAGACTGCGGACATCAATTCAGGAGTTTCAGCTGCAAGAAAGTGTGAGGTGGAGGTGGGGGACATAGGCAAAGTGAGCGAAGAAGCCTGAGGCCTGAGCCTAGATGAACACCCACATTTAAGCCCAAAACAAGGAGAGGGGCTCAAGGAAGGAGTCTGAGAATGAGCTGAGGGAATGGGAAAAACCAGGAAAATATGGTTTTGCCAGCCAGGGGAGGAGTTTTCAGGAAGGGATGTGGACATGAGGAATGACAAGAAGTTATTTTTGGCAGTTAGTGTTTGGTCACAATAGCTACCCTCACATCAGATGAAGCACTGAGACAGGGTTCTGGCTAATTTACTCGCTCCCCACTCACTTTAGCTTCAGTCATCGGCGTCTTGCGGGATAAATAAGTGTAATTAGTCCAAAAAGTTTAATACCGCTCCGATTTTCCAAATACACCCCCTCCGCTCTCCCCTTCATTTGGTTCAATACAAGGAAATTGCAAAGACTGCAGAAGGAAGCCGAAAGCTGGTACGCCACGGAGAACTAACGAGCATGTATCAATAAGGTTGCACCTCCCGCCAACCGGGTCCGGGGAGCGCCTACCCGGGCTCACGGGAGCCCCGCCCCCTCATGAATATGCAGATGGAGCCGCCCGCCGCGCCCCGCCCCGCCCCGCCCTCCACTCTTCTCCCTCGCAACGGACTCTCCCCTCAAACGGGAAACAAGATGGCGGCGGCGGGTCCGAGCACTCGGGCCTCTTCCGCGGCGGCGGCGGCAGCTCTGAGCCGGCGGGGCCGGCGGGGCCGGCGTGACGAGAAGGCGGCGGCCAAGCCGGGCGCCTCGGCCGCGGCCCCTGGGCCCGCGCTGCTGGTGCTGCCGCCGCCGCCGCCGCTGCAGCCGCCGCCGCCGCGCTCGGAGGAGGCGGGCTGCGCCGGGTGCCTGGAGCCCCCGGGGGAAGCGGCGGCCCTGCCCTGCGGCCACGCGCTGTGCCGGGGCTGCGCCCCACGCGTCGCCGAGGCGGCGGGCCCCCGCTGCCCGCGCTGCCGCGCCCGCGGCCCGGGCTGGGCCCGCCGTCGGGCCCGCGACGACGGCCAGGCCGACGTGGACGTGCGGGGCGAGCGCGCCCGCCGCGGCCCGCCGCAGCGCTGCCGCCCGCGCCGGGACGGGGGCGCGGCCGCCGCGGGGCCCGGGCCGGAGACGGAGCCGCGCGCCGCGCCCGCGGAGCCAGGTGGAGCTTCCCCCCTCCCCCGGGGTCCGGGGCGAGGCCGAGCGCGGCCGGCCGGGCCTGGGCAGCGGGTGGCGGGTCCCAGGCCCTGACGGAGCGGGCGGGAGAGTCCTCGCGGGGCTGGCACCGGGCTCTGCCCAACCGCACGGTGTTTCTGAATTCTGCACTTTGGAACGACGTACGGGCACGAAAGACTTAGAGGGGGCACGGAAGGGCTCCTGCGCCTTATGTAAGTCAAGTTTGGAGGGAGCCGCGGCAGTCCCGTGACAGGCTTAGGGCCAGGCTGGAACGACCGTGCGGACGGAGAGGACCCGAGGAGTGCCTGGGGCGGAGTGCAGGGGAAGAGCGGGGGTCGAGCTGCTTGCGGGCTTCCGTGGAGCGGTGGGGAGTGTGGAGTGTTTGGAGTTGAGGGAACAGGTTGAATTGGAGGGTGTGAAAGGAGCCTTTCAGACTCGAGTAGAATGCGTTGAGGGAGTGACTTCACGGGCAGTGTTCACAAAATCTGAAGACAGGCATGCCCAGCACAGAGCTGGGCACATAGTGAGGAAGCAATGACTGACGGCCTCTGATAGTTATAATGCTAATAAGCTCCAGGGGTGCGCGACACACACACACACAAGCTAAATGGGGTTTAAAAGTTTAGGAAACAGATTGGTTGGCGGGGGCTGCTTCTGTCTCCATGGCAGTGTAGGTTTCCTGCTATTATCTTGGCAATTAAAAGTTTCAGAATTGTTGCCTTCAACTTTGCCTTTCTTACCTCCCGCAGCCTTTCACCCTTTGGTGCTAAGCTTGACATAGAAAACGCCGTTTTGAAAACACAAAACAAAACGGTTAGAGCGTATTTCACGACTCCGAGACACACACCCCGTCAACACATGTACAGCTCTTTGATAAAAAATCCTTATCTAGGAGATTTTCAAGAAACAACATCAGGAAAGGCCAGTTATTTGCACCTTTTGTGTTGGGAATTCTGCCATTTGTTATTTTCAATAGGATAAAGGAGGCATTGCTTGTGTGTGAATGTGCAGGCCCTAGAAACTACAGGTCCCAGAATGCAGTGTTTTGATTCAAGCAGTCAGACCTGCCACTGTCTTACGATATCTTATTTTTGTTTGTCTGACTTTTTACGTTTCTCAACTTTTAAGCTTCACAACATCCTTATGAAATAGGTACTTTTGTTTCCATTTTACAGATGAAACTGAGGCCCAGAGGGGTTAAGTGACTTGACTAAGGCTGAAAACCCAATTCCACCTGATTTGCTATTCAAATCAAGGATGAAGGACTCCTCAAACATCATCTAGTTCGGGGATACTGTTTGATGATCTCATATGCTATTTAATTTGCTTCAAATTCCGAGATTATGGACAAAAAATAAGACAATGTTTCACTGGTCTCCTTATTGGTACTGTTGATTATATGGTCAAATAGGATAGAAATGTCTGTTTTTTATTTCCAAAGCCTGGATTCCTGTGTGAATTATCAGGTCTGAAATTTGAACCATGAGGAGTATGGCTTGATGATTGTTCAATCTTTTTTCCCTTGAAGAAATTTAACATAAAATGTATCAGTGATTTAGGAAAACTACCTAAAATGAGATTCCAAAATAGAATTTGTTGAGCCACAGAGTATCCACTGAGTATCCAGTTATGGATACTCTATGTTTATTGGAGTGAGGACCATAATGCAAAATATTTTTTCTTAAATGTTCTTGCGTTTGGGTCATTGAGTATATAATCATATACTTATTAACTCAAAGCATTATAGGAGAATATTGCTGGATAGGGTTTGGGAATTATCTTTTAGCTTCATGGATTCTCTGGGCCTCTTGAGGTTATATACAGTATTTTTTAATTTAAAATTTTAACATGGAAATGAATTCACATAATTTAAACAAAAGTATAAACTATACAATGAAAAGATTCCTCCTACCCCTTTCTTCATTTCCCACTCCCACCAAAGATTCTTGTTTATTCTTCCAGTTTCTTTATGCTTACACATGAAAATTCAAATATACTTTTTGATCTTTTTGCAGAAAGGTTGTATAAGATGCACACTGTTGTGTAACTTGCTTTTTCATGTAACAATAATGGAAATCTTTTCATATTAGTACATAGATGGTTTTTTCATTCTACTAAGAGTTGCAAGGAATTACATTGATTGGATTTAACAGTTTACTTAAGCATCCATTGGTAGACATTCAGGTTGTTTCCAGTATTTTGCTATTATAAATAATGGTTTATAAAATTGTTATATAAGTGTGTATGTGCATTTTTCTGGAGAGGTCACCTGTAGCTTTCACCAGATTCTCAAAGGATTACAAAAATGTTAAAAGAACCATTGTTTTAACTTAGATCTCTCTCATTATACAGAAGAGAGGCTCAGAACAAAGTAGAGAGTGACCAGCTAAAGGTCATCAAGAGTTAGTAGCAAATTAACAAGGGCTGAAAGGGTAACCCATTAATAAGACCTAAAACATAGCCTAATTCAGTTAAATACTCATGATGGCTTATTTTAATAAGGAAAACTAAAAATACCCGTTTCATAAATATTTACATTGCACTTTTAGGAGTGGGAAACAGCAAGAGATTGAGCAGTTTTAGATATATTCAGAAGTATATTGCTTAGCAGTAATCTTTTACTGTAGTTAGGTCAATTGATAAAGATCAGGCCTGCTTGATAATACTGGAAATAACATTTTTTAGTAAATACACTGGTGTTTAAGTGAAATTCTTAAATTTTTTAAATTTTGTTGAAGCCCATGGCTCTTTTGGAGTCAAATAGTGTATTTAAAAAAGTGCATGAGTTTGCTTGTTGAAAATTTTGGATGTGCTGATGGCTTTTTTGTTTTTTGCCAACTTCTTGGCAAGTTTAAAGTTCAGAACCTTATGGTTTCTGTGTAAAATATTTTCTTAAATGCATTGTCAATTTGTTGATTTGTGCAACACTGTAGGAAGGCTAAGTCGGTGATTATTTTAAGATGAACCCAAACTTCAGCTTGATGTTCTTTGAATATCTGTAGCTCACTGTATATGTTGAGATATTACGCATTTGGACTATCTTGAACAGTATTCAGCAAGTATGTAATGAATGCTTACTCTGTGCCAGGCACTGTTCTAGGTCTTTGGGAGACATCAGGGAATGAAATATTCAAAGATATCTCCCTCTTGGAGCTTATATTGTAAATTTAAAGACAATCATGGCCCATTGATTTTTAAATCAGAAAATTTACCACACAGGTATAACATAGGTAGATTTATAATTATGTACAACAACAGGCCTCACTGATAATAGTTAATGAATATTAAGAATGTGTTTAGCCTTATGATATGAAATCAAGTATCCTTGATCATTCTAAATGACACTGCCTTTTAACTTGAAACCAAGACCTTTTTAGGATAGTTCTTTTTCTTTTACCATGAGTAATAAAGAGAAAAGCTAGACAAAAGCTGATGAATATTTTAAATTGTCAGTTAAAAAAATTTTTTTTAATCAATTTGTAGTGTTAAAAGTACATTTCAAAAATTGAATAGATCTAAACAATTGAATAGTGGCTCTTTTGTCACTTCCCTTTATCCACCCCAATCTTCCTGTTCACTTAGGGTTAACATTTATACATTTAAGAAATTTCCTCTTTCTGTGAAAAACAAGTAGTTCCGGTTTATTACTAAGTTGGCAGATAATGTTTGCTATGTGTGCATCCTAAATTGCATTTAGGACTAATGAATAATGAAATCATGTGATTGTAGTGTAAAAGGACAGGAATTTCCCTCGCCTGTAAGGATGTGTTTTAAGATGTATAAATGACTCAACTTTTTATCCTTAATGACACACATTCTGGAATTTAAGAGTGTCCTTATGTGTTGTTATACTAATGCAGGAAATATTTGCTATATGATTATATGTTTTTTAAAACACAGGATGAGGTTATTTCATCAACTAAACATTAATCACCACTGAAGGAATAGTTCCATTCTATAGAATTCAGGATTGAACAGCAGGAACTTAGGAGGTATTTGTTTTTGTTCATTCATATTTCCACTCCCTGTCTAACTTCCAGTTAATCTTGGAAGAGTTGCCTACTTTGAATTCATTTATAGTTGAGTTACCCTGCGGGTAGAATATGTTTGTCAAATTTCATTCCACTAATTCAGTGAGCATTTTGGGGGTGCACACTGTACGTTAATACAATAAAAAAGATGAATAAGATATGGTCCCTGTTCTTTAAGATCCCACAGTCTGGTTGGGTAAATGCACCTTATCAAATAACAACACAACATGGTAAGTGAGGTAAATGCATGATGCCAACAGAATACAGGAGTGGAATAACTGGCTGTCTAGAGGAATCCTGAGGAAGGCATTTGAGCAGAAAATTGAAAAAAAAAAGAGTAGGAATTCACCAAGTGAGGAAGGAAGGGGGGGTGGTCATTCCAGGCAGAAGAACCTGCATGTACGAAGGTATAAAAGGCTTGGCATATTCATGGACTGACGAGAAATTAAATATAAGTAGAATGTGAGATAGGAGGGGGGAAGAAGAGAAAAGACTGCAGAAGTTAGATCATGAAGGTCATGGTATATCATGCTAAAAGACTTTGGGACTTTATCCTATTATAGATAGTATGGATCTCTTAAAGATTTTTATTAGTGGAATTACATCATCATAACGTGCTTTAGAAAGACAGTATTGGTTGGAGTATGAAGGAAAGGTGTGTGGGTAGAAACTGGAGGAAGGGAATCCAGTTAGGGAGCCTATTTTAGTAGTTAAGGTGAGATGAGGAGGGGTTGGGCTGTACTAAAGCAGTATTGTGTGGTGGTTTCCCTTCTGTCATTCATTCATTTAGTAACCATTTTTGGACCTTCTGTGTGCTAGGCACTAGAAGTACAAATAGAAACAAAGCATGATTCTGTCTCAAAGTCTGTGTAGTTGGGAAAATCTGTATATAAACATGCAACTGAAATGTGGTATAATGCAATTATAGCTATAATACAAGATATAATAGTAGAAGGCAATAAATGTAGAGGAAAGTCAGAGACAGACTACCTATGTTTGAATTCCAGCTCTATTTATAGCTGTGTCGTTACGTTGCTTAACCTCTCAGTATCTTAATTTCCTTATTTTGAAAATTGAAAGGTTCTTGTTAAGACTGAGTTATTAGAATGCTTGACCTGATAAATGTTAGCTATTTTCACAAAAAGAGAACCCAGCTTCAGTGAAAGGCAGACACTTGACCATGAATATTCAGTAAGTGGATAAAGGGCAGGATAAAAATGAGGGAAAATAGTATATTTTAAAGTATGGGAGTATGAAACAACAAGGAGTTTTAGGGATTGTGAAAAAAGAGTTATTGGAGTATAGAGTACATGAGGGAGAGTAGAAGGAGGTGGAATTAGCAGAAATTAGCAGTTACTGGATAATAGTTGGACTTTGGATACATTAAGGAGTGAGGGTCTACTGAAGAGTTTTAAAGTGTTAATTTTCGCTCCTATGAGTGTAATGTAGCAAATGAATCAGAGAAACCAAATTCTCTTAGCAAGATGACTGAGAACCTGAAGACTCTTCTGCTACAAATATCCAGAAAAGCTGATGACATAAAACAACAGTTTTAAATGCATTCCTGAGCTTGTAGGAAAGAAGAAAATCCCCAGGTACCAGAAACAAAAGTGGAACTAAAAACCAAAACTTTAGTAAGCCCTTGTGTTCATGCTGTTGCCCTGGAGCAGGGTGAAGGGGTGGAGTGAGGGATTGCTTCTAGATTTCTGTTTTTGTCTTGATTGCATGTTAACCGAATAGAAGGGACCAAAACTACGACTTCTGCATTAAGCTGAGATCTTGATGTCTAGCATCTTAGGTGAAAGGTAGGGAAAAATCTTCCCACTGACACAAGGCAATAAAATAAATCCTGTCTTTATTTGCTTGGGCTCTATGCAAAGAAGAAATGGCAAAACAAACAAACAAACAAACAAACAAACAAACAAAAACTTACTTGAGAAGCATAAGACTTGCTCATATTTAGGATATGAGTTTATATTATATGGTTCAGGTATCTGCATACTGAGAAAGTAATATAAAAGCTGGCTCCAAGTTAGTGATAACCCTGGGTCACCTAGAGAAAGGAAAAATGAGATTCTACGGGGTACTTCCATATCTCAGGTCACAAGAGTTTCTTACAGAAGAAATAAGCCCAAGTGAAGATGATTTAATTTATAATTTAAAATGACACACTACAAAACAGTTTTCTATGATAAATGAGAGTCAGCAGATGTAACAAGCAAGAGGATTATAGCTCTAAAAACTGGGATAGTGAATAGCAGTTTGAAAGGTAATTTAAATTAGCATATTTTAAGTAAAGATATTAACATACCAAGAAATGAACAATAAAATAGGCACGTTTAAGATACAATTAACATAATGAAAAATGGTCAGGTTAAACTCAGTAAATAAGCAATAGTCTATACAGATGAAGAGAAAATCAGTAAGCTGGGAGTTAGATATGAGGAAGTCCTGAGAATGCAAAACAGTAAGATGAAGGAAAATATGAAAGAGAGGTGAAGTGAAATGGAAGACAAATCGGGAAGATCCAATATCTAATATTAATTCCAGGAGAAAAGTAGAATGAGGGAGACATGGTATTAAAGAGATTGATGAGAATATTTAGGAATTAATAAAAAGACATGAATCCTTAGGTTTAAGACTCATGAGTCCCTAGCAGGAATTAAATGAACAACAACAAAATCTCACAACTAAACATATTACAATGAAATTCCAGAACATCAAAAACGCTTTTAAAAGCAACCAGAGAGGAAAGACAAAGGAGCGACAATCAGACTGAGAGCAGAGGTCTCTTATTAAGAGAGGCCAGAAGAAAATCAAATGCTATCTTCCAGATGTTGAGAGATGTGAATTTCCTACTTAAGCTAAGTTATTCAGGAGTGAGGACAATAAAAATACTTTTAGATAAAAAGAATTTGCCGTTTCTGAAAGGACTATTAAAGCATGTACTTTAGGAAGAAAATGTAACTTAAAGGATAGAGTAGGGTATAAGAAGTCTTAATGAACAAAGAAATTGGTAGGTAAACTAAGCCAACATAAACAAAAATAATTATGACTAATTTATAGGGGCTAAAACCAAGACACCAGATGGGTAAAACTTAAGCCGACATGGAAAGCGATCAGTATTAATGGGTTCTAAGGTTCTATATATAGTTCAAGAGGAGGACAGAGATATTAACTTGAGGCTTTCAGTTAAATGCGTATTAAAAATTTAAGGGTAACCACTGAAAGAAATACAGTGTACAACTTAATCTGTATACATATAGAACCATCTTCCATGTTAGAGAATATACATTCTTTTTAAATAGATGTGGAACATTTGCATAATTAGGCACAAAGAAAGTTTCAATAAATATCAAAGATTGATATATAAACCATGTTATCTGCTTCACTATAATAAAATTAGAAATTAATAACAAATATATCCAATTCCCGCGCCTCTAGTTTTTTTTTGGAAATTAAAAAACAAAACTTCTAGTACAGATGAAGAACAAAATCATGAAATTGGAAAATATTTAGAATTGAATAACAATAGGATCACTATCTGAAGATCTGTGAAATACAGGTGAAACAATATTAAGGGAAATTTAAGTGCCTATATTATATTTCACTGAATCTTAAGGTACCATCATTTATAAGATGCATTGTTACTTTCCAAATACAGTGCTTTCCTTTTAGACTTTTAACTTTATACTTGATGAAAAAGCTCTTATAAATTTATTTAGATATGCATTTAGCATATTGTGCCTATATGTATAAAAGGAAATGAAATAATAAATTAGAACATTTCTTTGACTTCCATATTCAGTCTAATTCTTGTAAATCATTTTCTGAGTCATAGAGGTTTGTGTTTTTCTACATAGTATTGCTCACTATGTCTCTAAGAGTGTTGGTGATACAGCATTTCTTAAAAGAGGGCTTCACAGCTACCTCCAGCATTTTCTCTCAAACTGCTGGCATCCATAAAGTTTTGATGTTGATGCTTTCTTGAGCTTGCCAGAAGGTATCAACCAAAGTTTTTCAGAGGGAGTTAAGAGTTCTTCCTCAGATGGTCTGTAACAGGTTTGTTGGCTAACCTGAGGTCATACTTGTCCAGTAATGCCACTAGTGACAACCACCAAATCACTACATGTTTTTGCAAGCTTATTCTTTGTCTTAAGTTCTTATATATGTAAGCAATGACAGTGGCATCATCACTACTGCCTGGCTGACAGTGATTATAAGATTCCAATCGTAAGAAGCATCCCAATTTCAGAGAGGGAGGGATGTGTGTGTATGTGTGTGTGTGTGTGTGTGTGTGTGTAAATGTATAAGATACTTGAATAGAAGAAATGCTGAAAATTAAATGGCCAATTGAAGAAGTTAGAAAAGTAACAGCAGATTGAACCTAAAGGAAACAAAGATAGGAAAGAATAAAGAACATAAATTAATGGAATAGAAAATAATAAAAAACTGAAATTTATCAATAATAATAACATAGGACCTATATTATAGACAAATCTGGCAAAACTGGTCAAGGGGAAAAGAAAAACCAAGAAAGCATAAAGTTAGGAGTAAAACGGAATGCAAATTTGGTTAAAGATTTTTAAAAGCTTGTAAATACAGAATATGGAAAACTTCATGCCCATGAATTTGAAAAACTATAAAATAGTCCTCTGAAAAAGTACAACCTATTATACAGCTGATGCAAGACTAAGTAAAACATATGACTAGAAATTAACTAAAAACCAAATTGAACAAATAGTAAAATCTACCTATGAAGTAATAAAGTGGATGCAATAAGTAAAAACCAGAATATGGAAACTATAGGACAGACACCGATTTTCTTCCACGAATATGTGAAGAAGAAAAACAAGACAGGAAACCTATAGATTAAAAGACAATCAGTTTAAGTGTATGAACTTATTTGGTTCCTGATTTTGAAAAACTGTAAAAATACTTGACAGGAATTGAAGACTGGTTGGATGTCTGTTGGTATTAAAGGTTATTAAGTTTTTAGTGTGAAAGTAGTTTTCTGGTGACATTTTAAGAGTCTTTATATTTAAGAGATGTTATAGGTAAGACAGTAAGTCTGGGATTTGCTTCAGAATCATTCAAAGGGAGAGGGGGCAGGTAATTAAGGGAACAGATACAATAAGATTGACTACGAATTGATTGTTGAAGCTGGGTGATGGATATTTTGGGATTCTCTAATAAATATCTGAGACTTTTCCATTATAAAAAGCAGAAAATGTTATTTAAAAAGCACTGGAAACAGATAGTTTTACAAGTTACTCAAATGTTACAGGATAGAGGATCCTTATGCACACTATTCCAGGGAATAAAAAAATGTTTCCAGACTCATTTGGGGAGCTTTTACAACTTGATATCAAAATCACCCAAAGGTAGTATAAGAAATGAAAAATACAGGCTGATCTCATGAATGTAGATTTTTACAATTCCAAATAAACACTAATATGCAATTTTTTAAAAAATCACAAACTAGTAGCATTTATTCTGGGAATGGGAGTTCATAAGAGTCTAATGTAATTCACCATATTGATAAACTAAAGGAGAGTAAAACCATATCATCTCAAGAGATGCTCAAAAGCATTTGACAAAATTTACCATTCATTATTTAAAAAGTAGAATACCTGGGATAGAAGGGAACTTTGTATTTTTAAAGTGCAACTAAAGGATGATTAGCGGCTAATACAATCAAGACAATTTTGGAGCACAATGCTTTGCTTTATGAAATGTTAAACTATTATAAATATTAATTAAATCAGGTATTGGTGTTAGGATAGTTGAATGGCCCATGTTAAATAATTAAAGAGTTAAATAGGGTCCAGTAACATACCCTCATATAGTTAGTAGGTGAAAGGTGGCATTACAGATCAGTAAAGCAAAAGTTACCTTCTTCAGTTGTTGTGGATAGTTAACTAACTTACAGGAAACAGGAAAAATAGATCTTTACCTCAGACCATCTACAAACAAAAAAAGCATAAAGGAAAAGATTGATACTTTGGCCACATTAAAAAAACAGGGTAGGAGAAAATATTTACAATGAAATAACTGACAAAAGATTAATGGCCAGAATATAGGAAGGACTACAAGTTACTATGACAGATATCTCACATATAGGGGATTTGAATAGACATTTCACAAAAGAGGAAAAGTGAAAGGCCAATAAACATTTGGAATAATGCTCAATATCATTGTAATTGAGGAAATACACATTAAATCAATGATCAGAGGCCATCAGATTGACATAATTTATTGATTAATTATAATTCATAATGGGAACCTATATACTGCTGGAGAAGTATAAGTCAGTATACGTGGAAGCAATTTGGCCATATCTGGTACAGCTGAAGAAAGAAATCCTTTGCCATGTGGTGATTCCTTTAACAGGTTGTCTGCCCTTGCGAAACACAATGAGTTATAACAAATGATGCTCATTACCATATTATAGTACTGGGATAAGCAGTAACAGCTATCCTTGATAGGAAAAAGGATAAAAAGAAATTATGGTTGAGACAGATATTATCTCACCAAAGAAAACCATTGTTAATGACTGCATAGTGCCTGCCAGACTTTACTAGTTTTTTTAATATATAAATATTATGTATGGCTTTTTCATTATTAAATTAGTAAAGAAATGGCTTTGCTTTTTTCTGATACATAGGGTCATATTTAATCTTAGGTGGTTTAAGAGACTTGGAAGTTTCTGTTGCCTCAGGATATCATTCACATATATCCTGTAGTATCTGAAATTCAATAGATATTCTCATGAGGTCCCATATTCTTGTGTTTCTCTTAAGATGGGTGTACTTCTAAGAGAGAAATAAACTTATTCATGTAGGGTATGAAGGAATTTTCAAATGTATGCATTGTTCCTTAACGTTGGGAGTTGTGGAAAGGGGAGAATTAATATTTACGGAACAAATGCTTCGTACTTGCTCCTGTAGGTTAGGTGTTTTTAGTTTATTTACTAGACGTTTATATAGTGCCTTCTATGAATAAGACGTTGAACTAGGTGTTTAAAAGGATGGACTTGAAGACAGCAAGAATGTATAAAAAAGAACACTGAAGGAAAAATTATTTTTCACTCAGTAAGTCCATTTTAGAAGAGTAGGTTAAAATAAATGTTAGACAATTGAGATGGAGAAATGAAAGCATAGTGTTTGCTGATTATTCATACTGATAATGATGTGAGCCTGTCCAATTTCAACATCTCACTATTTTTGTTTTCCAGAGGAAGTGGGTAGTACTACTGTGAAGCTAGTTGTAAGCTAAAGCTGAGCAGCCTTATCCCAGACTAATATCTTCGATAAGACTGATATTAGCTGTTTTGATTTCTAAGATCCTTAGTTCTCAGGCCAAAAATTCTGTTTATCAAATTATACCCATTCATTGAACTCTTGTGTCCATTCTATAAACTAACACTTGGTACCTTGAAGGTCTTTCTTGGTGACTTTATTGAGAGCAGTTTTGGTAGCGTGGTGGGGGAAGAACAGGTCCCTAATACAATGGGTTGAAGTGAGAAGGCAGAAACTGTGTATAAAGCCTATTCTTTGGAAGAGTTTGCTGTAAAAGACGTGTTGGGGGCAGAGAAATGGGTCAGTACCTGCTGGGGGATGGGAGTTCAGGAGTTTTTTTAAAGATAGGTGATAATGTCATGTTTGTATGTTAGACTTGTATTATAGTAGAAGGGGAAAAAATAATGGTGCTGGAGAGAGTGGAGAAAACAAAGAGCTAACTAAGTTCATGAAGAGGTGAGAGAAGATGAGATCTGGAACACGGGGGGGGGGGATTTATTTACACATGAATTGTGATACTTCTCTCATTCTGGTGACTGTACTCATTACTTTCTATTTTTAGACAATATTAGTTGTTTGAAAGTTAAGTTTTCTAGTGAATTAAAATTGGCTCCCCTATTATTAGTATTCAGATATTTAGAGACCATAATTATTTCTATCTAAATTTTTAGGTTAAACTTCTCAAATTCATCCCCTTGGTCATCTTCCCCCCTTTTCAAGATTCTAGTCATACTACATTAGAGTTTTGGGAATATAGTTTGCTTTTTGAAACCTTTTAACCTTTTGTCACTTATGATTATTCCACCTGGAATACTCTTTTCACTTATTCTCCTGTTAAATTATACTCATCTTTTAAACCCAGGTGAAACATAAGTGCTCTGTGAAATTTTTTCTCACTCAAATAGGAGTTGATTACCTTCCTTTGTGCCACCAAATGAGTATCTGTATCCCTCGTGTTACTGGATTTCAGTTCCTTGTTTGTGTGTTCGTCTCTAGTACTACACTGAATTCTTTGGGGTCAGAAATTATGTCTTTGTGAATTCAACACAATGTGGTACCTAGAATGTATTAGATACTCAGTAAATGTTTAACAAAAGATATTCTTAAAAAATCCTTAAAAAAGTTTTGGTCACATGTCATGATTCCTTTACCCTACTGGTCATCTTTAAATATGCCACTCAGACCTGACCCTTATATTTGAAATAATGGCTGCAAAGTGTAGTGGGGCTTACTGTGTTCTCATCCAGATGCTAAATTCTTATTAATACTGCCAAAGATTGCACTGGCCTTGCTCATACTGAATTTGTAGGCAACAAAACTGCCTTTTTTTTCATTAGCTACTGTTAAGGCAGCCTTCATTATCACATGTGTGTACAATTAAATTTTTAAGTCAAAAGACAACTTACATCCAATTTTGTTTTTTATTCTTCTGAATAATTGAACTTATTTTTCCTTTACTTCCATTTTGTCATTTCTTTTATGTTTTATCTCATGTTTGGTTCTGTAAAATTATAATAAAACCTGAAGATCGGACTCCATTAATTTGTAGTTTACTTAGACTTTTTACCTTTGTAAAGAAAAGCTTTACTAAATTCAACTCTCTTTAGACAGCAACTCTTTGAAAGACCTTAGTACAAAATGATGCTGGTATTAAAACAATTTATCATTGTGGTTCATTCAACAAAAAATTTTTAAGCCACAGTCTTATACTGAGACATATACCTAGAGTTCATCCCTACTGATCTTTAAGGAAATCTCCTAGTTTAGGGAGTCAGAGGCTGATACAAGTAATTATAGTACATATAGTAAATGATATGACAAGTGCAGAATGATGTGAGGGCCTAATGGAAACTAATGTAATTCTGGGTTAGTGAGAAAAGCTTCACAAAGAAGAGGGCAGTAAACAGGGTTTTGAACTAATTTTGTAGTGAAAAGGAGAAAAAGTATCCTGAGAAGAGGAAGTGGTGCATATAAAGTCATAGAGAAACAAAAGGCATGGAATATATAGGAATAGATTATGGAGGCTGGGGAGGGGAAAATATTAAGGGAATGGTAGAAAATGTGGCTGGAGTGGTAGATTGAGTCCTATTTATAAATCATGGAGGCAGAGGGAAGCCAGTGAAAGTTGTTAAGTAGGAGGAGGATAGGGTCAGGTCTTTGTTATAAAGAACTGGGGAAACAGTGTTGAAAATAGATGGGAAGACAAAGAGTGCTAAGTGATAGGCTAATTAGGCTACCATTTAATACAGAATCTGTATCAAGTAGGAATTGGAGGATTAGATGAGAGAAACAACACTTTTAATTAAGGTAGGTGTTACTCCCATTTTATAGATGAAGGAACAGGCTTAGCAAGGATAAATACTGGTAGGTACAAAGCCAGTGGGTGGTAGATTTGATGGTGGGTGGTTATGGTTCCAAATCCTGCTCTTCTAATTTTGGTATCATTCCATCTTGTGGACTATTGAGAAGGATTCTTTGCCTAAGAGCAGAAGTTTAAGTTCTATTGGAACACAGCCAAAGGATTTATACTAGGGTGGTAGTGGATATAGTGATATGCATAATCACAAAGTCTTGTTTTGCCTAGGTTTATGGGGCTTCATCTCTGCAGCATTCCTATACCTATATTTGTGACTTCTTTTATTTTGTGCCTCATTTTGCTTTGATTCTACTGATTTAATGTGGGCTACCTAACTGTACCCTGTTGTTTAGGCCATTTCTGGATTCAACAAGGAACCTTATTTGCTCTTGTTTAATACCTGCTTTTATTAAATCCTGTTGGTCTCTACTCTCTAACACTTTGTCTTTCTCTAATCCAGAAAATTTAGTCAATTTAGTCTGCTATAACAATACCATAAACTGGATGACTTATAAACAATAAAAATTTCTTACAACCCTAGAGACTCAGAAGTCAAAGATCAAGATGCTGGTAGATTTGATGTCTCATGAGGGCCCAACTCCTGGTTCATGGACAACCATCTTCTTGTGTTTTTACTTGGTGGAAAGAGCAAAGGAGCTCTCAGGAGTGTCTTTTATATTTTTTTTCTATAATGGTGCTAATCCCATTCAAGAGGGCTTTGCCCTCATGACCAAATCATCTTTCCAAGGCCTATCTCTAGATGCTATCACATTTGGGATTATGTTTCAACATGCATTTTGAGGAGACATACCATTCAATTTACAGCACCAGGGGTTAGCAAACTACTGTCAGCAGGCCAGATCCAGCCTGCTGCTTATTTTGGTAAATAAATTTTTATTGGAATACAGCCATACTCATTCATATTGTTTACAGCTCTCTTCATGCAACAACATCAGAGTTGAGCAGTTGTGACAGAGACCTTATGGTCTGCAAAGCCAAAAATATTTACTACCTGGCCGTGAGTCTACACAACCGCAGGCTTTTTAGGATTCCTCATTATTCTTTCCAGATCATGGTATAAATCAGGTTAAATCTTCAAGCTAAAAGAGCAAGATGCTCCTTTAATTAATTAATTAATTAAATTTCTATTAGCTGTTAATAAGTAAGCACTTTTCAGTTGCCCACTAAAATATAGAAAAAAATAATTTGGTGCCATTTTTTTTCACATTGAATTTCTTACACTTTTCTTACAATCTGAGAAATTCTTTATCCCTGAAAAGATTAAGTAGAATTTTTCTCTTTTTATATAGGAAAATATCTAACATTTAATGAGTATCAGTTATATACCCAATACTGAACAGAAATTACATAACAATTTATTTGAGGATGATATTATACTTTTGGAAAGTGGGGAAACAGGGCTAGAGAAGTTGTAGCATGCCCAGTATCAACACTGATAAGTGATGGAGTATGATGGTCTCCACAGTCCAGGGTCTTTCTGCTTATAGAAGTTACCAGGCATACTAATGTGTCTGGTAAAGTGCTTTGTTAAGGAAAAATGTTTTACTGAGTAACCAACCCAGAGTTCCTGAAGTAGCTCCCTCACACTGCATGCAGAAATGATTTGGCCCAAATCTGGCATTGTTACCACATAAAATTAAAGAATACCCTATTCCCCAAGCATTCTAGATAACAGGTTTTATTGTTTATTAATAGTCTTACCATATCATAAGATTAAATATGGTGGTAGTATTATTGCCTACAGGGTAAAGTTTAGATTCTTAGCCTAATGTTGAAGGTTCTCTACTATATGGACTCAATGTACCTTTCTGGCCTATACACCTCTCTTACATAAACTTTCTGCTGTAGCAAAATATTTTATTCACTATCCAGCCTCCACACTTAAAACATTTTTTGAAATTGTGGTTAAAAACACATGACATGAAACTTATCATCTTAACCTTTTAAGAGTGCATTTCAGTAGTGTTATCACACTTTTGATCATGCTTTGTTGTTCTTGTGAAGTGCTCTTCCTCCATCTTTTCACTTATCTGAGTTTTACCAGTGAGACTCAGCTCTATCCCACCTTCTTAAACCATTGTCTCTCCTTCCCAGTTTGAACTCTTCCTCCTACAGATGACTGTGGCAACATTTGTGTGTAAAATTCATTTGGCAATTGTTTGTTTTGTGACATCGCATCTGTCATCGTCTCTGGCTAAAAGTTTTTAAAACATTTATGAATTTGTCTTAATTAGCTATATTATAAAGGCTTTGGGGAAAGAGTTTCATGCCTTTTTATGTATTTTCTCTTCCCACAGTATTCTTTTTCACTGCTCATTCACTCTTTAACTTTCTAATCTCTGGTAGTGGTTTCTATTATTCTCATATGTATATGTGATAATTGGATATGTTATCACAAATATTCCTTTTTCTTCCTTCATGACTTCTACAGTTATATTGCTTTTTCCATTTGTTATTGCCATTTCTATGTTTAACATTTTTTCATGTTTCAAATTATAGGGCACATTTCAATCTGAAGATTTGCATCTCTCGTTTAACTGAAATGGTTTCCTATCTTGTTAAAAGCAATATTAAAAAAATCTATATAATTTTAATGGCAGAATAATAGTACATTACATGGCTTATCCATAATGAGCTTAACCATTCCCTCAATATTGGACATTTAGGTTATTCTTAGTTTTGTTTTATAGTTAAAATAATGTTGAAATGAAAATCTTATATTAACCTTTTATTACCTTTTAATTTTTTCTCTATGTACTTCCTCTTCTTCCGCGGTAAATACTATATTACCAACTGTAAATTGTTACTTGTCTTGTGCAAATGAGTAAATGAACGGATTGCATCAGTTTCAGACAGATGGTACTTGGTTGTCATATGCACTCTTGGAGAGTTAGGAGAAAACCAAAAAATGATAGATAAAATGGAAACCACTGTAGTTTGGTTTTAGAACAAATTTGTGGTTCATCACCTGTGTTTCTTACCTTCTTACTTCTGGTATGCTTAATTTAACCTCAGCATTTCCTATTGCATATTCCAGTGACAGATGACAGTGGTTGTTTAGAAGTTTGGTGGGTAGTATAAGCAGGTAACCTTGAGATTAATACAGATGATAGCCCCTTGTTTCCTGTGCATCTCTGCACTTAATGTATGTTTTGCTATCTCTTGGTGTTCTATGCAGCACTTAGGTGTTTAGTTTTATAATTCTGAGGTTCTATACTTGTTTCACTCATGTTTTTTCTTCCCTAGTAAGATTGTAAGTTTCTTTAGGATTTAGATCACACATGTTCTGCCTTGATTATATCCCTTTCTTGACTTTCTCAAAGGAATATGTTCTACTTTTGTCTTCTTCCTCACTGCCTTTTTCCCTCTTTGGTAATGGTTTGTGGTTCCATGATAAGAATCTTGTCTCCTCCTGTGATTATGAAGAATGTAGATTTTTGCTCCTGGCTATGATGGGAACAGATTGAAGCAGACCAAAACTCCTGCTGGGAATAACTAGAAAAGCCTGATTTTTAAAAAATCTATATGAAGGCATTGGTAAGTTGCCAAGGCAACTGGGGCTTCAGGCATTTGTGGATTCTTGGCAAAGGGAGAGTGCAGCTATCAAGAGGCAGAAAAGCCAGCAGAGCCTTCTTCATGGGGCTGGAGATAACAAAAAAAAAAAATTGTAGTTCAGAGCTGCCAAGGCAACCAGAACTTGAGAGGCCAAGATACCAAGGAAAAGGAGGTAATCCCCCCTTCACCTTTTTTCTCGAGGCATTTGCTGATTCTTAATTGTGCGGGATAAAAAGCAGAGTCTTCAGAGAAAGCTACTGAAAAGCAAAGCACTTTTTAGCAATTTTTCAGTGTTGAGGAGAAAAACGTTCAGGACTGTCTGGTAGGATTGGTAAGCAACCCAGACTCTCAATTGGACCCTTGGAGGGCTACAAACTAGGATAGAATGAGCTTTACAAAGACTGCAGCCAGCCTTGAATCAGCTCCTGATTGGATTGTGAGGTGATTGCTCCTCATTCATACTGCCTGTCAGAGAACATAATGAATCCTCTGTAGAAGTAGAATATCACCCAGAGCCTCTGTTTTTCATACACAATGAATGATGTTCTAACAAAAATTACCAGGTGAATGAAGAAACCAGACCAAGAATAAAAATACAGTACAGAAATACCAATATAGAAATAGATCCATGATATCCCAGTTATCTGATAGTTTATTCAGTCTCTCACTGAAGGACATTTTGGTTATTTCCAGTCTTTAGTATTGAATGGTTTGTAGTGAATATTCTTGTTTGTATATCTTTGTACATGTTTAATATATCTGTGAGATAAAAGATGCCCTTACTAACCTTTCCTTTATCAATCTTTTTAATCTTTGCCAAAGTGTTTTGGTTTAAAAGGCTTTAATTTCTGAAATATGAGTGAAACTGAACATATTTTAATAAGTTTATAAGTCATGTTTTTTTTAATAAGGTGCCTGTTCATGTCCTTTGTCCATTGTTATATGAAGTTGTTAGGCTTTTTTTTTCTCTTTACTAAAGAGGTAATAAGACATAGCGAGTAAGAGCACAGATCCCGTAGCCAGATTGCTTGGGTTTAAAACATAGCTCTTTTGCTTACAGCAGTGTTGCCTTAGTAAGTTAAACTTTTTGTGCCTGTTTTCTCATATGTAAAATGAGGATAATATTATCTCTCCATTGGGTCCTTATGAAGATTAAATGAGTTATAAAGAGCTTAGAAATGGGCTTGGCATAATGTGTTACATAACTAACTGCTAGCCCTCGTAATGATGCTGGTGGTGGTGAGAGAGATGGAGAATAACTAAAGATTTTTTTTATTTGTCAAAGGGCAAATAGCTAGTAAGTCTGTGTTCAAATAAGGATCTAGGTCTTAGGACTTTAAATCCAAATTTAAAAAAAAATATATATATATTCAAAGTTCTTTTTCATTCTGCTGCACTGATAAGAAATTGAATCTACTGGGGTAGAAATTCAAACATAGCCAGGTACCAAGGGATGATTACCTTTGTCTTTGAGACTTGTAAAGGTATCATCTTCTCAATATAGTTCAGTGAGGTTCTTTTTCTAATTTTGTATTGAATGTGGATGTTTTGACAATGAATGACCCTTCATTCTTGATGGTTTGGTGAAGGTAACAAAATACTTGTAGTTTGTTTTGATTGTTTGCCTTTATTAATAACCAGTCACCTTGCCCCAGAGAAAATCCTTTTTAGGAAGGACCTTCAAGAAAATATAGCTGCTCTTACGGTTTACATTAGACTAAATATGATGATCAGCTTAGGTCAGTGGCCATGGGTGTGTGTCATTCTTAAGGCATCATATTGTTAGAGAGTTTCTCTTACTGTTAAACATAGTAGTAGTCATCAGTGGACAGACTGAAACACTTGAAAATCCCTATAGAAGCCAGTGGAGAGATTGGTGGGTTTGGGACTAATTCCTTTGGACTAAGGATGGTTGTGGTGCCTTTTCTGGTTCTCTTTGATGCAGGACGGGGCAAATCTCCCTTAGTGGGGACTTAAGCTCTACACCTGCCTAGAGAGAGAGAGAATCCTTCACTCCATGAAGAAAAGGATTCAAGTGAGAGCCAGAATTAGAGACAAAAGGAAAGTTTATTAGAGAAGAAATAACACTCCACAGACAGAGACATGGTCATCTCTCAAAGCCAGAGAATGAGAGCCTAGGTATGTGAGGAATTGAGTTTAAATCTGTTTTTCTTTCTGGGTATGGCTACACAGAGTTAAAGGTATGGGGAAGTAGTTGTTAGCAATCTCAGTGAGAATCTTCCTGTAGGTTCCTTGTGGTCTGGCCATTTGCAGATTAGCCACGTTCCCGTGTCTAGCAGCACGTAGCAGGATTTGAATACAACCTGGTTTAACATTTAATCAATTTATGTAGTTCGCATGCCTTTTTCGTGTATTTAGCATCTTGTTGCTTTACTTATTATTTTTAAAGAATTTATTTTGAGTACTTTTAGTTTCACAACAAAATTGAGAGGAAGGTACAGAGATTTTCCTGCCTCCATACATACTTATAGCCTCCCCCATTATCAGTATTACTCACCAGAATGGTAAATTTGTTACCAAGGATGAACCTACAATGTTACAATCACCCAACATCCATAGTTTACTTTAGGTTGGTGTTGGACATTCTGGATTCTGGCACATGTATAATGACATATATCCATCAGAGATTTTCACTGCCCTAAGAATCTTCTGTGCTCTGCTTGCCACCTCCACACCCCACCCCTGGCAACACTTGATGAATAAATTGGTACCCTACCTCTACTCTTGTCCATTTCCTTTTACTCTCGATTAAAGTCAAGGCATAGTAAGATTTCAGTCAGTATGCAGTTTCTACATGACCTTATATATGAAATTTCTTAATAAATATTCCAAAGTGAATTTAGCTTTTCATATGTGTCAAAGCAGTTAGGTCTTCATCTTTTTTTCTTATAAATTGTTACAAATAAATCAGACCAAACCACAATTTCTTTATCTCACTAACACCAAAAACAATTTTATAGTTATTAGATTCTACTGCATGCCACTCCACTGGTTGAAATATTTTACACAGTGTTTTTGCTCTCATTACACTCATTTGATCCTCATAATAGTCTGTCATGATCGATATTATTCTGATTTTATAGAAGAAGTAGGTGAGATTGGCTTATCCAAGACTCTGGAAGCTTCTAAGTTGGGGATCCGGCTTTTAATTTTGTATTATTTACATTGTATTATGAAGATGTTAAATTCTTTGGACATTTCGTCCTAAATGTCAGTGAGAACCATTTTAGAGAAAGCAAATTTTCCAACAGTGTGTGTAAAAATTATCATTTCTACCAGGCTATCATTAAATTATTTTTGGTCCCTTTGGTTGTGTTGGATAGCAGACTAATTGTAAGCCTGAATAAGATTATGCTCCTTACATTGTTCCCCAAGTAAAAATAAAGATTTTGAATTTTTAAAAGCAAATATTAGAAGAATCTTATACTTTGTACAAGAAGAAACTATGATAGAATTTGTTATTATATCTTGCCCAGAGGAAGGTCTTTCTAAATATCTTACAAAATTAAGAATCAGAAAGGAGATGCTTGATTGATATAACATAAAAATAACCACTGTAGGCAAAGTCAAGACAAATAATAAAGTACAAAAAGTGTTGTTCAAGTGGCATAGGCTAATTTTATCTAGAAAGAGCTTTAACAAATCAAGAAGAATATTAACTCAGTGGGAGTAAAGAAAATTCATGTACCTTTCATGTCAAAGGAAATGCAAGTTACAAACATTAAAAGTACTCAATTTTACTCATAAGTATATAATATATAAAATTTTACCTATTAGATTGGCAAAGCTAAAAAGTTTCAACACTCAATGTGTTGGAAAAGGTGTTTAGAAATGGCACTTGCATTTGTTGCTGGTGGAACTTTTAATCCATATAGGCAGCTTCATGAAGGAAGGGCAATTTGGTATTCTCTGTCAGAATTACAAATGCATATAGTCCTTGACCTCCAGCAGTTGATTCCAGCAGTTTAATCAATGGCTATACTTGGAGGCATGCAAAACAATATATATGCAAGATCATTCTTTATAGCAGTTTTAATAGTCTCTGAAAATTTAAACTCATCTAGATATCTGTATTTTGGTCCTCTTTGTTCTTAATATTAATTTGTCTTCTCCTTTTTTCTTAACCAGTTTTACTGAAGGTTGGTTTACTGGTCATTTCATAGTTCTACAAAAAAAAACATCAACTAGGGTTGTTGGTTTTAATCAGTAAAACTCTACTCTGGCAAATTTAAGCAGAAAAGGAATTTATTGATAAAGAATATTGGGCAAACTAGAATAATCAGCCAGATAGCTAGAAAGCTTGACTTGGAAATAACACTTAAGATCCAAGAGCAAAATCTGTATGCTATGAATTCTTAGAAATTTTTTGAAATGTCTTTGTAACCTGTTGTATTTTTAATTGTCCTTTATTTGCTTTAAGTAATATATATTCATTGGGCATGTACCTATATATAAATATACATGATCAAATTTGTTCATTTTATTGGTCAGTTTTTCTCTATTTTTACTATTGGTCTCCTTGATCTGTTTTTAATTGTGGATTTATTAATTTCCCCTTAAATTAGTTTTTGCTGTGATGTATGTTCATTTAAGTTCATGATTATTATATCTTCTTGATGGGTTGCATTTTTAATCATTATGTAATTTCTCTATTCTTATTAATGCTTTTCTCTTGGTTTTGCCATATACTAGTTCTCTGGCCTTGAGCAAGTCAATAACCTCTTTTTCCTTATTGTAAAATGTGTATAATACCTACCTTTCTGTGAAGTTTCACTGAGAAAATATATATGATATGAAGTACCCTAGATTCAACATAAATATGTTGAAAGTACATTTTTGCCTTAAGGGTTTTACTTTTCCTTTCTCCTTCCCCTTCTTTTAAAACATCTAATTTTAAATACAATCTGCCTATAGTTGGAAATGTGCCTCAGGATATGATTGAAATAGTCATCAGGACTTTTATTTGAGTGAAGGTGATGGAATGTTTTATTTCCCAAACCCAGGGTCTAACAATTCTCTAGTACTTGGTGGACTTTTAAGTTACTATTTCCTGCATCCACATTAGGTAGTATTACTGAGTACCTTTCACATTTCTCAGAGCCTTTCTAAAATAGTTGAGACAATTAAAAAAGGACAAAAGTCAACTTTTTTGAGGGCCTACTTTTCTACAACAAATATTTATCAACCTCAAGGGGATGTAGAGTTATTAATAAAATAGTTTCACTCAATATACATAGGACTATACAGAAGTGTCAAATGTACATTTTAGGAGGTAGAAGTGTGTACTTTTCCCTTCCTTTTTGATAGAATGTAGGACTTATCTTTTATCCCTGTGCTTCACTTGGATTTTTATCATCTGTTTATATAACCAACATGTCTTATTTGCCTCCTGTGGGCCTGGATCTTAGATTTAAAAATATATAAAGAGAAGGGGAAAAAAACAGATTTTCAGCTGAGAATACAGCATAAAAGACTTAAAAATATGACATATATTGTAACTAAGTACTCAAGGGCTGAGAGATATAGTGCTTTAGAAAGGTAAAGTTATGCTCAGTCTCTGGAGAACCTAAAATGACATGTTGAAGAGCTCTGACTTTATTCTGTAGGAATATCAAAACCACTAAAGCCTTTGAGAATAAAAAAAATTAGGTTATATATTGAAAATATTTATAGGTTGTATATAGGAAAATACTCTGGTGGCACTGTTGAAAAGGAATAGAAAAAATATAGCATTATGAATAAAACTTCAGCTCATTTAAAATGTCATATTTTAACACTAAATTAAGCTTTAAAGTTTTTCCATGAGGTCTTTTAATATGTTCATCAATGAGGCCCTTCCAGATCCTTCTACATAAGATAATCACTTTCTTTCATCCTACATAGCACTTAGTATTCCATCAGTTATATTATATACACATATTTGTTTATTGTATACTCCATGAGAAGGACTTTCTTTGATCAGTGCTTCTCCCCAGTGCTTAGAACTGTCCCTGGTTTATACCCTTTAATAGATATTTGTTGAATTAATTTTCAAATTAAGATGACCACAATTTTTAATGTAGTTTATAATGTGGGGACAGCAGTAGGACAAGGTGTTGGTTCCTTCCTAGAAAGCCCTGATAAAAAGTATCTTCTCTCTTTCTTCCAGAGTTTATATTCAGAACACCAATCAAATTAAGTAAGCCTGGGGAACTTCGTGAGGAATATGAAAGCCTGAGAAAGGTATTGTATACATATTATCATGCCATTCACTTTCTTTAGGTAAACTGAAATAATAACTTTAGAGAATGCTTAGTGGAGAGTTCTGATTTACCTAGGGGTTTTTAAATTTTACAATGCAAAGCATGTCTTTCTCCACACTACCTTATACTGGCTTAGTTAGATTCTGTAGCTATAATGGAAGTAGAGAAAACCTTAACCTTAGTTAAGCTCTCGTTTCAAAGATGAAAATGTAGCTCATAGTGCCTGTCACGCATGTGCCACAGTAACTGGCCACCATGAGAGGTATTCATGGTATTCAGATATTAGTTAAAAGCCAGCATTTAAGCTTTAATAATAGCTTGTATTATTTTTCTTTATCTTGCAAAGTTCTTCTAATTACATGTAACTAGTATTATCTTTTATTGCTTTCACTCTTTTAAGTACACCAGAAGAACTGTAACTTAGGTCAGTAAGGAATAGTGGAATAATTTCCTAGAGAATATTTACTATTGGGAAAGCATTGAGCTATGTCCACATTATCTTATTTTTGGTATTTTCAGCTAATTGTCTGGGAATCACTAGACAATTAAGACTTCAAAAAGGCTGGTAATAAGAAATATGTTACGAGGTTTGTATCATCCTTCTCCAGCCCTTTTCCTGCAGTACCATCCCTTACCCATTTTCATAAATATTAGATCATTATTCTACATGTGGACATTTAATATTTTATAAAGGTTAGGTGATCCACTTAATCTGAATCAGTCATCTTCATAAAACAGGCGAGACAATAACATTGTTACTTTATTAATATTATTGTTATTGTTATTCAGTATTTATTTTATACTGAATGAAAAAAATCACTTTAATAAGGTCATGTTAAGGAGAAAAGGTACTTAATTACTATATATTCTTTGACCTTTTTTAAATGCGGGTGTTAAATGTTGACTTGGGTCCTCATGCTTTTATATGGAGATTGTGAGACTTTTTTGTTCATTTTTGGGGACTTTAAAAAATCAATTACAAAGCTTTTTTCTACATAGTAAGAAATTATTCTCAGGGACCACATCAAAAGAACCACAAATCCCTCTTAAATAAAATTCCAGAATATACAGATACTCCATTATGGTATACCTTTTCAGAACTTGGAGAATATAGAACATTTAAAGCTATTAGCTTGAAGATAGAGAATAAACAGGACTTCGAGGTAGAAAAAAGAGGTAAAGCAGAATGCATAGTAAGAGGTAGAGGTTTTTATAAGCCTTGGGGGAGAGAAGAAACCTTGAGGAACTGTACTTTTGTTCCTCTTAGGAGGAACAGAAAGATGATTTTTTAAGGGACTGGTAGCTTAATGTCGTTGAGTGAAACTAGGACAATTCCTCCTGTATAAACTGGATTTGGTTTGTAAAACACTCTCCTATGTTATTTAGATTAAATAAAAGTTAGCTATAGGTCCCTCTCCCCTATATCCCAAATATCCAAGTTATCCTGCATCCATTGTACAGCCTGGAAAATGGAAATTCAAGTCATAAAATCAGATGTCACTAGTATAGCACATCCATATATTGGAAACCTACTCAGCAATAAAAAAGAATGAACCATTGATAAATGCTACCACATGCTATATGAAAGAAGCCATATACAAGAGACAACACATTATATGATTATGTTTATAGAAAATGTTCAGAATAGACAAATGTATAAACAGTAGATTAATGGTTGTTGGTAGAAGGGGGAGGAAATGAAGATTAACAGTAAATGGGTATGAGTGATTTTATTATATGGTAAAAATTTCTAAAATTGATTTAAGGTGTGTTCCACAATATTTATGTAAAATATGCCTCAATATAGCTGTAAAAAATATTAAAAGACACTAGACATTTGTATGGAGAACGTGATAAAGATCTTTCTCAGAATGCATATTTTCTGAAACAAAGCAAAGTAGATATATAATTATCTGGCAATCTCTAGGGGAGGAAGGTTTTTAAAAGTTGCTACTGATCAAGGGATGGTTAATTGGAAATTAACTCTACTGAACTCATTATTAATTTGATGTATAATATACTACTAATATATTTTTTATTTAGTACACTTTATTATTTTGTATAAGTGGCAGTAAAAACCTTTATAAGTGCTATAAAAAGCTAACAAGAAATTTTATTCCCTTAATACTAGTTCTTTTAAGATGTTTAAATTTTCTTCATGCCATGTGTTATAGTTGTCTTTTTAAAATAAAATAGGAATATGCAGAGCAAATGTAAAAGTTCCTTTTCCTTATTTCCTACTCTCTTCCTCAGAAGTAACTGTGTCAACAGTTTAGTGTATATCCTAGATCCTTTATCTACTTATATACCATCCCCCACACACCCAAAAAGCATTAAGCTTTAATCTTTTTCCATATAAATGAGATCATGATGTGTATGCATTTATTCATTATATCCCTCCTGTGTGCCAAATATTTGGGATATGGTGCTAAAGAAGACACCCAAGGTTCTTGCCCTCAGGGAGATTCCATTTTAGTGGGGAAGACAAACAGTAAATAGGAAGCATATATTTAATATATATTAATAAAGCAAGATAAGAGTTAAGGAGAATGGAAGGGAAACTTGAGGAGACCAAAAAGACTGTTTAGCGATCAGGGAAGGTCTCTCAGAGAAGGCAACATTTGAATTACAAGCGAAAACATGAGGGAGCAAACCAAATAAAGGTATGAGTAAAGAGCTATCCAGGCAAAAGGAACAGCAAATGCAAAGGCTCTGAGATAGAAACAAGTTTGGCTCATTCAAGGTAGTGTGGCTGGAGCGGAATGTGCAAGTGGTGGATGGAAAAGTAGTAGGGGGATTTGGTAGGGGATAAACTGGGAGAGAGAGAAAAACCAGACCAAAGAAAGTCTAATTGGCCTGGCAAGGGGCCTAAATTTAAGTGTGATGGGATACTAGTAATATGATGTGGCTTTACACTTTTAAAGTCTCTGGTTGCTGCATAGGGAATAAACTGTAATGGGCCTAGGAGTTAGGAATTGTGAATGATAGAGACCCCTTAAATAATAACTCAAACAAAAGAGGACTTTTTGTTTTTCTCAAGTAACAAAAACCAGAGGTAGGCAGTTTAGGATTGATATGGCAGCTCTGTGACATCAGAGATTCAGGCTTTTTGTCTTTCTGTTTGACATCTTCCAAGTGTGCCTATCTCATTGTGGTATAAGATGGCTGATCCTTCTGTAGAATCACATCTAGACAGAAAGCAAAAGAGCACATGTTAGCTGAATTGGGCCCTTTTATTTTATAGTTCAGTATCACAGACTTTCTCTAGCTGCCAGAAAGGCTAAGGAGCGTAGCTGGGTACATTAACTTCCTAAATAAAATCAGGGTTCTCTGTTTAAGGAAGGAGAGAATAGATATTGGGTAGGCATCTGGCAGTCTCTGCCTCGTGGATCAAGAATGGAAATAAAACCAATTTAGACTCTTTTGGAGTAACCAGTGTGTTGGGTTTAACCAGGGATTAGGTTTTACCAAAAGTAGGGATCGATGTCAATCTACTAGAAGGTGTGTACTAGGAAGTTGTTTTAGACTATTGTTATTTGTAGAGTGAATTGAGAACATAAGGTACATGATGGACAGTGAGAGTTGTATAATCAATGGACTGGAAGTTTTGAACTGTGATAAAGAATTGTAAAAGTAGGGCTGCTAGCATACAAATAAAGCTGGAAAGTTAGGTAGTGGTGGTCTAAATGTGAGAGAGGCTTAAAAGTGAGAATGGGAGGTGGTTTAGTTATTGGATTTTAGAAGGTTTAAGGTATGATCATATGAATAGATAACTGAAGTAGGACAGACAAAAAGATTTAGAAGGAAGTAAAGGAACTGAGAAAGTATATTGATATTGACATCTTCAGGAATGATCCCTGGAGTAGCTGGAAAGAAACTTAGATGATAAGCTTTTCTGTGCATTAGGGAAATTGACAGAGGTAGGTGACTACCCACAAAGAAGGGCTGTAGGTGTTGCAGTCTGATGGTAAATACTTCAAAGAAACTAGGATTTTTGAGGAATATGCTCTACTCTGTAATTTGCTTCTTTTTTACTAACAACATAATTTTGGGAGACACAGGGAATTTCATATATTTTTTCATTTTGAATGATATTGCATAGTATAGATGAGGTGTAATTCACTTGGTTAATGGTTATTCCATTATCATTGGTCATTTAAATTGTTTCCCATTTCGTATATGGCCATGCCACCCTGAACAAGCCCAATCCTGTCTGATCTTAGAAGCTAAGCAGGGTCAGGCCTGGTTAGTACTTGGGAGACCACCTAGGAAGACTAGCTGCTGTAGGCATAAAAAATAAAAAAAATAAGGGATTATAAACTGACAAGGTCCTTGCAATCTGAGGTCAACCAAGGGTTGCCTTGCTTCTAAAGGAAGGAAGGAAGGAAGGAAGGAAGGAAGGAAGGAAGGAAGGAAGGAAGGAAGGAAGGAAGGAAGAGAGGGTGGGAGGGAGGAAGAGAGGGTGGGAGGGAGGAAGGAAGTTGGTTTCCTATTTCCCTCAATTTGAGATGACTGCACTGAACACACATGAACATATGTGAGCAAATACTTCCTTAAGGTTAGATTCCTAGAAATGAAAGTGCAGTGTCAGATGGTATATGCACTCTGTGTTTTGGTGGATAAACAAATTACTTTTTATAAAGACTGTTCAACTTACTCTCTCACCAACAGTAAAAGAGAGTCCCTTTTTTTCAAATCCTTGCCAAACCATTATCTTTAATATTTTGCTAATCTGAATAAAATGGTACCTCATTTTAATTTACATTTCTGTAATTACCAGAGAGGAGGAGGATCTTATGGTTATTGGCCAGTTATGTGTTTTCTGTGAATTGCTTGTTTATAGATTTTAAGAGGTGAAAACCAGTTCCATCTTTTGGATATTTGTGATTTTAACTGCTAATGGCATGCTTTTTTGTTGTTGCTTTTCTGAAAAAGTTTTCTGACATTTTATGGGGCTTTCGGGGGAAAGAGTATTAGCATGTGCTCAGTCCTCCATCTTGCTACATTGCTTAAGGAATTATTCATTCTTAAAATATATACACACACACGTATATGTACACACACATTCTTGTTATATTCTTTTGTGTAGTAAATATGTTGAAATGAAAAAATTTTTAGGGAGAAGTTATTTCAATATTGATTTCATTTTATATTTCCATTCTCTATTAGATTTTGTCATTTTTGTCTTTTGAAATAATTTATTCCTCTCTATAAGTTCTATTTATTTGTTGAATTTAGCTTCTTATTTACACCATTATTCTGCATATAGAGTATGTTAGGTGTTTAACTTTGACCAGGTGGTTAAATAATAGTTGTTTTATGTTAGAGTCAGGAAACATACGGTCCAGCATGCTCTTGTTTGTCTTGAAATCACCGGACTCTGGAAGGTTGAAAGTGGGGGAAAAACAACCTTTGCTTCTAGACTGCCTATCTACCTGGTTTCTGTAGTGGGAAAGATGAACTGCTTTTGATAATTCTGTGGATCACGAGTAGTTTAGGTTTGCTCTGAATTGGTTTACTGACCTATCCATTTTCTTTTTTTTCTCCTTCCCCACTGGTTTGTTTTTCTGGAGTATTTTCTCCCCAATGCTGGCTAAATTATGCAAGCAGTAAGCATGCAGTTCTTAGTTTTTAGCTAGGGCACAGAGTAATCAGATACAGTCAATGAGTTGCTTAAGTGAATAATGTCTCTATAAGGCAGACATTAACTTTTGTGAAGGAATTTTTTTAAAGGTAAGTAAACTTCTAGAACCTAATTATCTTTGAAATTATATATCTTTAAAGTTCCTTTTATTATCTTTCTGCCATGAACTATAAAATATGACATACTTTATTAAACTTGAACATTTAACTTAAGTCTATTTGGCTATACAGTGTATCATGAGCTAAATGCTGAGCTAGCTTTACTGCCACCACCCCCACCTTTTTAAATTTACTTATTTTAAAAGAAGCTTGTATTTAGCTGGTAAGTTTAAAATATGTTCTGTCACACTGTAGAAGCAGCAGGTTATTTGCTTGTTTTAAATTTTTTTCTTATTAGATTGTAAAATCTTTCAAGATGGATCTGTTGTTTAGTCTCTTTAACTCTTCATTGCATCTGATATAGTATCTTACACAGAGGTATTCATTAGATGCTGATTGAATCGTTAATCATATAGTTTCAGAGCCCATTCTTTTAAGAGAAATGTCTTGTGTAAGGATGTACAGCTGGCTCATGATAGAACTAGATATATTTTAAGATTTCTAGAGTTCTTTTTGCTACATTTTTTTTTCTTCCTCTGAAATGTTATTATGTAATCTTTGAGGAAATGCTTACTTTTGGCATGTGCTGACATGCCTCTTTCTGGATCAAGAAGACAAATACAGAATATCCTAGTACATCTTTAAGAGCAGGTAAGCTGTATGGTATTAAGAGGGAAAAACTGGAAAGAATAAGTTTTAGTTTTGTTGGCATAAGGGGAGAACAGTTATCTTACGGGATGCTCAAAATTTTTAAATGTTTTATATAGTTATTTTTTCCTTTTCCTATTTACAACTACCCAGATGAGAAACAACTTTATCAAGTAATGTGCTTATTAAAGAAAATAACACATTTGGGAACTTCAAAGCATGATCAGATTTAATTAGAATAGCAAATTATTAGTGTTATTTCTGCAATGTGCTCTCTTTCCGTGTCTCTTTCATTTATGTAGTTATATTTATTCAGTAGTTATAAGATTGCCATATAGTATAATAGTTTTTTATGGTTTAGAGAATAAAGTCATTTCAATTCTACTTGAAAGCCAAACTATTAGAGAATTTTCTAGAGGTAGTTGCAACTCTTCTGTCTCTAATAAAAAAGTAAGTTCTTTTGCTAAGATATTTGATTAGTGAGGGTTTTAGTAAATTAAAATAGCTTTACTTTTCCTGTTTATAAAAGCAGAATTATAAAATTCTGTTAAAGAAAAAAATTCAGGTTATAAAAAAATTTGAAGGGAAAACTACCAGTAATCCTGCTAATAATTACATTAAAATTTTAATCATAAATTTAAGCTTAAGACTTTTTATAAAAACAGATTAAGAATCATGTTATATTGCCATATTTACTGACCTTTTAATTTAGCATTTCAGATGAAGCTTTGCCTATCAATAAATTTAGATCCATGCCAACATTTTTAATGGCTATATAACAGGAAATATCATCGTAATATATCAAATGTATACAAGTACTTTTCTTACAGCCCAACCATTCAAGAATTAGAAATAACTTTAGAAAATATAGTATTTAAAAAAAAAAATTCCACAATATAATTAAAATTTCCTATCTCTAGCCAAATTTGTGTAAAAATTCACAAGTAATCTGCTTTTGGTGAAATTGCAAACTTGGTTTATTTTTCTGGATTCAGATGAGAGTTTTAAGTCTCATTTACTGCTTACACCTGAGAGTCAACTGTTTGTTTATCTCAAACTTTTTTTTTAAAAAAATGCAGGTGCTCAACAAATCACAGTACAGATGATGAGGCTCTTTTACCGTAATCTGAGAGGCAGTATATTATAGTGATTAAGAGCCAACTGAGTTCAAATTTTGACTCTGCATGTGAATTTGGGCAAGTTAATCTCTCTGGTCTAGTTTTCTGGCTTATAAAATGGACATTATAGTTAGCGTATAGAGTTATTGTGAAATAGTGCCTGGCACATAGTAATCCACATAATTATTTTTTAAAAGTTAGAATTCTAAAAAAAGTCTAGCACAGTCACCCCCCTCTCCATTGCTGTCATTAGTTATTTGGCTGACTGTCATATTTGTAGTGGTATGAACTACAAGTGAATTCTCAATTTTTTTGAACTCTGGACAAGCAGGCCTGTCTTTGCTTTTTTATAATCAGCAATTTAGAAATTATTTTCTGTTTGTCTTAAGGTGAATGTCCTTCCTTTCATTCAGCCTTTTAGCTTGGTAACTAAACTTATAACTTACACAGTATCTGCTGGTTCAATTTATGTGTAAACTCAGAAGCCTACAATGAATTTTATATGTACTTTTTCATAATGCACATAATAATCTCAAAACTAGAAGTAATTTTAAACACTTTATTACATAAAGGAAATTTATAAAATGTTTTCTTGGCATAAATATTTAGATATGCTTAATTCTAAACATAACATTTAAATTGAAGGGTGTTTGAGAATTTAAAGCAAAGCATAATTTCTTTAAAATTAGGTTAAGTGTCATAAGAGCAAATCAGTTGCTTTGGTGCTATTATGTGATTGCTCAAATAGATGTCATCATGGCTCTAGTCTTGTGTGCATGAGTTCATTTGCTATGATTTCAGGATGCTGTAAAATGTAAGCTGTAAGTAGTCCTAGTTTATCTGTGGGCAGCATCAGCAATAGTAACCAATTAGATCCTATAGAAGTGGTAACTGTTAGTACCAAATGATAGTCTAGGAACCATATAAAGTGTTAATTGCTGTCCATACCAAAGCAAACTGAAATGCTCTTGACACAAAGTTAACTAACAAGTTCAATGTGTTTTGAAGCAGTGGTTCTGAAGCAGTAGTCCCTAATTTTATCAGCTTGTATTATACTGTTTTCATAATCCCCATAAGAATTTAAAATATTTTTTTAATGTTTTCTATTAAAGAATAAACCCTAGACAGCACCAAAAATATAGTCAATCTGTTTATTGAGATAGTGATAGTTAGTAGGTACAATCTTATGGACATAAGTATATTTGTTAGATTGATAAAAATATATTGAAAATTAACTTCAAATTTTCCCATTACTACCTTTATGAGCTCCTTAGGGGTATGGGGTTCCAGTACCTTTGGTCCAGAGATAACTAGAAAATGTAGAAAATGAGTTAAATGTATGTAACTCAAATAATTTACTGAATGTTTTCACGTATCATTTTATAGGAAAAAAGTCCATTTTTACTTGTGTGTTAGAGGTAAGATTAATGAAACACCATGAGGTTGTTGGCCCTGCAACTCTGACAAAGTGTTTCTGAAGTCTACTATCATTGGGTGGTAGGCCATTTTAATTCAGATAAAAAAATTATGGATGCATGAATGCGTGATCTTTAAAGTGACATTGGGCAGCACTTTTCCCATCAGCCCTGTGTCTATGGTAGTATCAGGTTGGTTACCTTTTATTGTGGAATTGAGAGAAACTCACTAAAGCACGGGGACTGGTACAATCATTAAAATAGATATAGCTCATGTCATAAGAGAATGTTTGTTGGAAGAATTTTTAAAAATTTGGTTAGTCCAACCTCATCATTCATTTAACCACATTCTACTACAGTGTAAGCCCCATGTGAATAACTGTCATTTTTGGTGAGGGATGTCCGCCACTAGACATAATGCTGTGCTCTGCAAATATCTGTGGAACTGAACTTATTGAATACAGACCCTGTGTCTAGAACTCAAGTTTGAGAATGAATAGAACATGGTCCATGATCAAAAGAAGCTCATAGTGTTTGAGGAAAAGGCTTGAAAACAAGTAATTGGACACAGTAGTTTGTGTTTAAAACCCATGACAGAAGTATATTCTGGGTATTGTGAGATGTATTTTTAAATACCTCATTTGAAAAACTGTGGTATGTTTATGTGTTCATTCTATACTGTAAGGATGGCTAGTTAACATCTGAAGTACTAATAGGGAATATACATTTGAGTAGTTACTAAGCATTAGAAAGACTGTAATCAGAACCTTCACTACATAGGTTCTTCTAAGCTCTTCAGTTATTTCTGTCATCACTTAATACCTGAGTGAGGTGTGTTACCTAGCATTAGAAATGATTTCTATGCCTTTTGGGGCAAATTTCTCTTGCTCAGGCCCGCTTCCACGTATGGAAGTGTACTTTCCCTTCTAATAAAGATTTTAAAAACGATAATTTCTAAATTTTAGATTTTTCTAATATTCAAACAAATATAAAAGTTGAGAGCAATAAAATGAAACCTCATACACCCATTACCCAGATTCTACAATTACAAATAATTTTTCATGGTGAAATGAATATTACTCACGACATAGATTAGCTACAAATACTGTACAGGCAATTCTACCATTGCATGAACAGGATTTAAGAACCTAGTGATTTCAGTAGCTAGTTCCTTCTATGGAACATTGCCCTGTGGGTAGGAATTCTATTTGGCTCTGTGTTTAACTGTTAGTGGAAAATTCACCTACTTGATTCTAAACAGGCTACATTTTAGCAGCCTTGAATGAACATGGCATGCAAAACATTTACTGCAGTATATAAAACGACAGAAAGCTACCTGGGACTTTATGATACAGAATACATTATATGACTTGTAAAAAAATTTTTAAGTGCTATAAAATATATGTAATGTAAACTTTGCCACTTTAACTGTACAATTCAGTTGCCTTAAGTACATTCACAATGTTGTACAACCATCACTGCTATGTTTTTCTATAAGTTTTTTATTACTCCAAACAGAAATTCTGTACACTTGAATCAGTAACTCCCTATTCTGCCATCCCCCCAGCCCTTGGTAACCTAACCTTTTAATTTCTATAAATTTGCCTATTCTAGATATATAAATAAAGGCATGCAATATTTGCCCTTTTGTGTCTGGCTTATTTCACTTGACATAATGTTTTTAAAATCCACCCACACTATAGCATGTTTTAATACTTAATACCTTTTTTTATAGCTGAATACTATTCCATTGTATGTATATATCACATTTTGTTTATCCATTCATCTCTTGATGGACACGGGTTGTTTTTACTTTTTGGCTATTGTGAATAATGCTGTGATGAACACTGCCATCCAAGTATCTGTTTGAGTCCCTGTTTTCTGTTCTTTTGGATACATACCCAGGAGTGGAATTGCTGGGTCATACAATTGTATGTTTAATTTTTTGAGAAATCATCAAACTGTTTTCTACAGCAACTACACCATTTTAAATTCCTACCAGCAATGTGTGAGGATTACATTCCTGCTGGCACTTATTTTTTTTTTTTATATATAGTTATCCAGTAGGTATCTCATTATGGTTTTGATTTATATTTCCCTAATGAACAATGATGAGCATTTTTAATGTGCTTTTTGAGTATTCATCTCTCTTCTTTAGAGAATCATCTATTCAAATCCTTTGTTCAATTTTAATTCATTTGTCTTTTTGTTATTGAGTTATAATATGTAATAGTTCTTTACATATTCTGAATATTAAATCCTTAATATATATATGATTTGCAAATATTTTCTTGAATTCTGTAGGTTATCTTTTCACTTTTCTGTTCTTTGCACTAAAGTTTTCAGTTTTTATGAAGTCCAATTTACGTTTTTTTTTGTTTGCACTTTTGTTTGGCCTTTTCAGCATACTTATTTTGAAATTTATTCATTTTGTTGCATGTATCAATGGTTTACTCTTTTATTGCTGAGTAGTATTTCACTGTGTGGTTTTATCAATTTATCTGTTTATCTGTTAACATTTGGGTTGGTTTTAATTCTTGGCTATTACAAATAAAGCTGCTATGAATGTTCATATACAGGCCTTTGTGCAGAGATGTTTCCTTTTCTCTTAGGTAAATACTTAGGCATGAAATGGCTGAATCATATGGTAGGGGTACAGGTTCTTTTTTAAAAAACTGCCAAACTTTTCCAAAGTGATTTTACCATTTTAATTCTACCACTAGTATATGAAAATTCTAGTTTTTCTAATGTTCACCGGTATTGGGTATGTCAGTCTTTTTAATTTTGGCAATTCTAATTGGTGTGTTAGTAGTATCTCATTGCTGTTTTAATTTGCATTTCCCTAATGATTAATGATGTTGAGCACCCTGTCTTGTATTTATTTGCTTTCTGTATATTTTCTTTGGTGTATTTTCAAAACTTTTACCTTTTTTTTTAAAACTGGGTTGTATATTTTGAGAGATCTTTATAGAATCTAGATACAAGTCTTTTATGAGGTATATGCTTTGCAATTATTTTTCTCCTAGTCCGTCTCAGTCTTTTCATACTTTTAGAGTATTTTGAAGAGCAAGTTTTAACTTTTAAAATTACAGTTTATGATTTTTTTTTCTTTGTGCATGTGCTTTTGGTGTTATATCTAAAAATTCGTTGCCCAGTCTAAGGTTACAAAGCTTTTCTCTTATGTTTCCTCTGGAAACGTTACAGTTTTAGGCTTTACATTTAGGTCTATGATTCGTTTTGACTTCATTCTTATATATGGTGTGCAGTAGAGATCTAAGTTCCTTTTTGTGCATTTGGATGTCCTAGTTATTCCAGCATCTTTTGTGGAAAAGCTATTTTCTCCATGGATTTTGTTTGCACTTTGTCAAAAATCAGTTATCTATATATGTGTGTGGGATTTATTTCTAGGCAGTATTATTCTGTCTGTACAGTGGATCAACTTGTTTATTTTTATGCCAATACCATGCTGTTTTGATTATTGTAGTTCCATAGTAAATCTTGAAATTCGGTAGTGTTAGTCCTCTAACTTTGTTCTTTTTCAGAGTTATTCTGGCTATTCTTGTTCTCTGTATATCCAACTGAATTTTAGTATCAGCTTGCTGATTTCTACAAAAAAGCATGCTTGGATTTTTATTGGATTGAATTGAATATATTGATCAATTTGGGGAGAACTGATGTCTCAATAACATTGAGTCTTTAGATCCATCAACACAGTATATAATTTCTATTTATTTAGGTCTTTTAAATTTCTCTCAGCAATGTTTGTGGTTTTCAGCTCCCACATCTTTCATCACATTTATCTTAAGTATTTCACATCTTTAGATGTTACTATAAATGGCATTGACATTTTTCCAATTTCTAATTGTTCACGTGAGTATATAAAAGTACAGTTGATTTTATATTTTGATATTCTATCCTACAATCTTGCTAAACTCATTTAGTAGTTCTAAGTAGCTTTTTTTGGTAGGAGATAGCCGATTTTCTACATGGAGGATTAAATCGTCTGCAAATTATGACTGCTGTTATTGGAGGACTTTATTAACTGATTCCAAGACTTATAAAATGCTGGTCATCAAGATAGCATGATTTTGGTATAATGAAAAGACATATTGACCAATGGAATATAGTCCTGGAACAGACCTACTCATTATAGTCAATGTTCACAAAAGCACAAAAGTAATTCAGTGGCAAAAGAATAGTCTTTTCAGCTGTGGTGCTGGAATAAACTGTATCTTATGAATGAGTAAAAGTGAATCTTGATCTCTACTTTTATACAGTACAGACTAAACTTAAAAGCTAAAACTATGCAGAAGAAAACAGAAGAAAACATTTTTTTAAGTGAAGAAATGATTTAAATTTTTTCCCCCATCTACCTGCCCCCCCGGTATCCTCCATTGTCCGTCTCCATGAGCCTGTTTGTCCTGCTCATTTGTTGCTTTTAGGTTTATACCCCACATATAAGTGATATGTGATTTTCAACTTTTTCTATCTGGCTTATTTTGCTTAGCATTATTATTTCAAGGTCCATCCATGTTGTTGCAAATGGCAGTATTTCATCTCTTCTTATGGCTGAATAATAATATTCCATTGTATATATGTACCACAGCCTCTTCAGCCAATTACATATCATAGGACACGTTGGTTGCTTCTGTTTCCTGCCCACTGTGAATAATGCTGCTATGAACATCAGTGTGCAAATATCTTTATGGATATGAGTTTTCAAGTCTTTGGGGTAAATAACCAGTAGAGGGATGGCTGGATCATATGGTAGATTAATTAATTCTTAGTTTTTTGAGGAACTTTTATACTGTTTTCCATAGTGGCTGTATCAATTTGCAGTCTTACCAACAGTGCATGAGGGTTCCTTTTTGTCCGCATCCTCTCCAGCATTTGTTATAACTTGTCCTGTTGATTATAGCTGTTCTAACAGGTATGAGATGGTATTTCATTGTGGTTTTGATTTGCATTTACCTAACAGCTAGCAATGTTGAACATCTTTTTTATGTATTTGTTGGCCATTTGTATGTTCTCTGTGGAGGAGTGTCTGTTCAGGTCTTTGCTCGCTTTTGGGTTGAACTGTTTTTTTTCTTGTTGTTGTTATTGAGTCTTATGAGTTCTTTATATATTTTGGATATTAGGCCCTTATCGGAGGTATTGCTTGCAGGTATATTTTCCCATTCTGATGGTTGTCTCTTTACCTTGTTGATATTTCTCTTGCTGAGCAGAAGCTTTTTAGTTTGATGTAGTCCCATTCATTTATTTTTGCTTTTACTTCCCTTTGAGGTCATTCATAAAATCCTCTTTTAGTTCAAGGTCCTTGAGTTTCATTCCTATGTTTTCTTCTATGCATCTTACTGTTTCAGCTCTTATATTCAGGTCCTTAATCCATTTTGAGTTAATTTTGGTGTGCGGTGATAGACAACAGTCTAGTTTCATTCTTTTGCAGGTGGCTTTCCAGTTTTCCCAGCACCATTTATTGAAGAGGCTTTCCTTTCTCCACTGTATGATGTTAGCTCTTTTGTCGAAAATTATTTGCCCACATAAATGCAGGTTTACTGCTGGTAGAAAAACATTTTTGATCTTAGGATAAGCAAAGATTTTCTAGACAGGAACACAAAAAATATCCTAACAACAGAAAAAATATATATATTAGACTTCATCAATGTTATAACCTTCCACTCATCAAGGACGTAAAAAGGCAAAGACAAGAGAGAACATGCCCTCAAATTGGATATCTAACAATGGACTTGTATCCAGAATATATATAACTCTTGCACTTAGTAACAAAAATAGGGTTAAAGGTTTGAACAGGTATTTCACAAAAGATAGGCTACTTAAGCACATGAAAGGATGCTCAACACAATTAACCAGCAGGGAAATACTTATTAAATCCACCTCACACACTCTAGATTGGCTAAAATTAAAAGGCTAACAATTCCAAGTGTGAGAATGATGTGAAAATGTCAATTACCTGGAATTTTCATGCTTTGCTAGTGGGAGTATACCAGGCATACCTCATTTTTACTGTGCTACGTTTTATTGTACTTTACAGATGTTGCCTTTTTTAAGAACTGAAAGCAAGATTCTCTAACAGCAAAAAACATAAAGCAAGTATCACAAAACTCACTTTATTGTGGTGGTCTGGGACCGAACTCACTATATCTCTGAGGTTTGCTGGTAAAGTGTCTAGTATAACCGCCATGGGAAACATTTGGGTAGTTGCTTTATAAATTTAAACATATACTTTATCATCCAGCAATTCCACTTGTGGCTATTTCAAGCAAAATAAAAACATTTGTCCACAAAAAAGACATGAATGTTCATAGCAGCTTTATTCATAATAGCCTCAAACTAAATAAAACCCAAATGTCCAGCACTTGAATGGATAAACGAATTGTAATTCATTCATACAATAGAATGTAACTCATCCATAAAAAGAATGTCTTAGTAATAAACTCAGTAGCATGAATGAATCTCAAAAATATGCTGAGTGAATTAAACCAACATAAAGGAATAAACGCTGTATGATTTTATAATAGGCGAAACTAAACTAAGGTCATAGTCATCAGATTAGGGGTTGCCTGCGGCAGTGGGGAGGTTGATTGATTGCTGTGGGCTGCAAGGGTCCTTCTTGGGTGGTAAAAATGTTCTCTATTTTGATTACAGAGATGGTTACATGGATATATACATTTGTCAAAACTCATCAAGCTATACATTCCATATGTGTTCATTTTATCATATGTAGATCATGCTTTCACATAGTCGATTTAAAAAAATCAATTTTAAGTGGACTGTCGATCCAAATGTGAAAGGTCAAATAATAAGCTCCTTAAAGATTTCTTAAACAGGATATAAAAAGCACTAACATTAAACTGTGTTAAAACCTGGGACTTCTTGCCTTTAAAGAATACTATTAAAAGAGTGAAAATAGTAAGCTATTGTGTGTGAGGGAGAAAAATTTATATGCGTGTACGCATGCACACGCACACACATATCTTGTGCAATAGTCCTTCCTTATTTGTGGAAGATATGTTCTAAGACCCCCAGTAAATGCCTGAAACAGTAGATAGGACTGAACCCTATACATGCTCTGTTTTTTCCTAAAGTTTAACTTATAAATTAGGCACGATAAGAATAATTATAACAATAAATTAAGGGTTACTTTGAACACAAGTGCTGTGATACAAGAGTCAGTCTAATAACCAAGATGGTACTCAGCGACTAACAGGTGGGGAATGTACCACATGGATTTGCTGCACAAAGGGATGATTCATGTCCTTGGATGAGATGGAGGAAGACAGTGCAAGATTTCATTATGTGACTGAGAACCACACAAAATTTTAAACTTATAAATTGTTTATTTCTGGAATTTTCCACTATTTTCAGTCCATGATTGACTGCAGGTAAATGAAACTCCAGAAAATGAAATCGCAGATAACAGAAGACTGGGGGTGGTGGTGTGCGCACGTTTTTTTTTTTTTTTTTTTTTAATTGCCTCAGATCCAAAAAATATAAATAACTCCTACAAATTACTAGGGAAAAACCCCAAATACCTAAAAGATAAAAGTGGAACTATGTGAATGGGCACTTCATAGATTACAAAATGCTGCTCTACATCTTTAGTCAGAAGAGAAATGCAAATTGAAGTCATAATGCAGTACCAATATACACTCACTGGAATGCCTGAAAAAGACAAATAGTACTGAGTGTAGTTTAACAAGGCTGAGAGCAGCTGTCATTTTGCTAACTAGGGAGTGGGAGTGTAATTTGTACAACCAGTTTGGAAAACTATGGCAGTATACCCATACCTTTTGACTAAAGAGTTTCTCTTCTAGAATATACCCCACAGACAGTATGTGTATCATGATAATATATTCACAGATGTTCATAGCAGTTTATGTATAAATAGCCAAAAATTAGCAACTACTCAAACTTCCATTAGCAATAAAATGATTAAATTTTGTAGTCTAACAATGGAATACTGTAAAACAATAAAAAAAAAATTTGTATATCTATGTGGATGAATCTCAAGAGTTCAGTATATGATAACAAATATTATAATGCTAAAACCTGTTCTCTTTTGTGCCACTCTACTTCTCTATCCTCTAAAAGTAAATGCCCTTCAGTGTAGCCTACGGTCAAGTTGTTCATATAAGATCATTGGAAAGCAATGATCTTTCATGTGGGTAGTCAGTATAGACTTCAGGTTTGATTTCTCTCTGGCTATGTATGGATTTGCTTTTGTTCCTCTTGTGTTGCTTGACTTGGGCAGAGTTGGAAGTACCTTATTTCATTTGAATCTCTTTCTGACAGAACACTGTGTATGGTGTTCTTTAACTATTCACAACCTCTTATTAGACTCAATGTGTTAAAGACTAGTGCAGGCTTACAGGAATCAGACCTATAGTACTTGGAAAGACAAGACTAAATATTGTTACTGTTTTGTTTTTTTTAACCCTGAGGCAAGAGCCAATGAAAATATTTATTCTTTAGCTTTTTTTTTTTTTTGCAAGTATGATTAAAAATATTAGTCGCCTGTAATTGCTTTGATATACATTATGTCATTTAAATCTCACTAAAACCCTGGGCGATAAAGAGAATAAACTATCAGGAAAGGAAATTCTTGATGTATGGTAAGTACACAGCAAGATGTTAATACACTAAGTAATTATCATTTACTTATAACAATATCTGCAAAGTAATTAGCATTATCCCTGTTTTGTAGGTGAACATTTGATGGTTCATTTGCCAAAGATCATATAGTTGATAAATAAGTGACAGGACCACTGGAACTCAGGTTTTATTGCAAAGCCTATCTTATTTTCATTACATGCTACCTTCCCCAAATGAGGAGCATATGCCTCTGCCTTACATTTCTTTGTAGGTCATATAATCTTGACTTATTCTTTGGACCACTAGATAATAGCATAAATTATAGGACTGTGAGAAGTCATTTTTTCTGTTGCTTCTGGCGTAAAGACCTGGCTTGCCTAGCCAAACTTCTCTGGCCCTCTTTGGCCTACATCTCTGTTCACATCCTGGTCCAATAAACTTATATCTGGTTTATGGGAATAAGAAAGTTTTTAGGTTCAGCCTTTTTTGGCAAAGTGAATAAATCTTATTTTTTGATTGTGTATCATCTTAGTTTTTATGGTTTCACATTGCTCAAGAATGCAAAGCAGTTAAATCATAAGCCATGAAGCATATGTTTGGCAAGAGTCAAGTAAAAGACTCATTAAAAATTAAGAGGGCTTTATAGTAAATAAGGTAAATGTTATCAAAACTGCCATGTGATCTGTTTATTCTAATAGACCACTGAGTAAAAGATGTTTTTAAGTCTGTAGTCACCTAAAACTCTTTGTGTGATTTGTATTTTTAGCTGAAAGAAGAAAAGCTACAAGAGGAGAAAACCTCTGAAGATCAAATCCACAAACTGTTACCAGAGGATACAGAAATAGGGAAAAGGAAAATGGATGAACAGAAAAAAAGAGATGAGCCACTAGTACTGAAAACAAATCTGGAGCGTGTAAGTAGATCACTTTTTTGATGGACATCTGTCTCAAAATCAGCCATTAGCCCAAGTGATATGGATCTGAAAAACCTATTTTGGTAAACTATGATATGGGACCAGTAACAGTCATTTGACTATGCAGCTGAAGAATAATGAGGATCTTAGTGTCCAGATGAGAGCTGGAGAAAATAATTTACAAAAGGGACAATGAGGCTTAAGGGAATGGGGGGAAAAAGTGAGAGGAGAAACCTGGTATAGTATACTACTTGTGGTAAGTTTTATATGTATATTGTTATTTTGACTTGATGTGTTGTCATTTGACATTTGAATTTTGTATGACTTATATCCTTTACTAGGTTTCCTTAAATCTTAAGTTTTACTTCCCTTTATTTTTTATAATGCCCTAAACAGCACAGTGCTAGATATAAGGTATTAGATTAGATTATATTAGATACTTAATTTGAATTTAACTTAATTAGACTTCTAATTGGGCAAAATCTTGCCTGAATTTCCCCCACCCCCCAGCTTTATTGAAATATAATAGACAATTAGTTGCTCATACTTACATTGTACAATTCAATGAGTTTTTTTTTCAGTTGGCATATTGTACAGCATAGTAATTAGAGATCTATAACTCACAAATTACCCCACTAAATTAGGTACCTCTCTTCTCCCTTACATATTACATTATTGACTATTTTCCTTATGTTACACCTTATATCTCCATGACTATTTTGTAACTATCCGTTTATACTTCTTAATCCCTTTGCCCCTTATCACTGTTCCTCCAAACCCCCTCCTGTCTAATAGCCATCAAAATATCTGTATCTATGAGTTTGTTTCTGTTTTTGTTGTTGCTTATTTAGTTTTGATTCCACATGTACATGAAATCATGTGGTATTTGTCTTTATCAGATTTACTCCATTCAGCATAATAGCTTCTGGGACTGTCAAGGCAATATCTTTTCCCATCCCTTTCTTTTTAGTCTGTGTCTTTTAATTTGAAGTCTCTTGTAGGTTGCATATGTCAGGGTCTTATTTTCTTATCTATTCAGCCACCCTATCTTTTGATTGGAGCACTTCATTCTTTTCTATTTGAGCTACTTGTTCATAGATTTGTAGTGACTGTCATTCTTTATTCATGTTTTTGATACATGTTTTTTCTTCTTAAAGGAGTCCCTCCAACATTTCCTGTAATACTGGTTTGAGGTTGATGAATTCCTTTAGCTTTTTTTTTTTTGGTCTGGGAAATTCTTTATCTGTCCTATGCCTCTTAAATGATAGCTTTGATGGATTAAGTATTTTTGGTTGTAGATCCCAGGTTTTTATCACTTTGAATATTTTGTGCCAAGCCCTTATGTCCTGCAAAGTTTCTTTTGAGAAATTAGCTACCAGTCTTCTGAGTGCTCCCTTATAAATAACTGCTTTTCTCTTGCTGCTTTTAAGATTCTTTCTTTGTATTTAAACCTTTGGCATTTTAATTATGATGTGTCTTGGTATTAGGGCCTCTTTGGGTTCCTCTTTTTTGGGACTCTCTGAGCTTTCAGGGGTTGTATATCCCCATGTTGGGGAAGTTTTCCCTCATTACTCCTTCAGATAGGTTTTTAACTTCTTGTTCTCCCTCTTCTCTTTCAGGTACCCCTATGGCACAGATGTTGTCACATTTAATTTTGTCCCATAGGCTCCGTAAAAAATTGTTTTAATCTTGGTTTTTTTCTTGCCATTCTGATTGAGTGTCCTTGGCTTCCCCATCTATGTTGGCGGTTCAGTCCTCTTCTTCATCCACTGTCAATTCCTTCTAATATATACACATCATCTCAGATAATGTATTCTTCATTTTTGACTGGTTCCCTTTTATAATTTCCATTTTTGTTTTTTATGTTAAAGTTCTCACTGAGTTCATCTACTTTTACCCTAAGTTCATTGAGCATCCATCCTTATATTCAGTGTTTTGAACTCTGCATCTGTTAGATTGCTTGACTCCATTTTTCCTGGAGCTTTTTTCTTTCATGTAGGTTCTGCCTCTTTGTCCTCCCATTTTGGCTGCCTTTCTGTGTCTATGTCTGTGTTTGTATGTACTAAGCAAAGCTCCTAAGTCTCCCGGTCTTAATAGCATGGCTTTGGGTAGTACATGCCTAGTGGCATGGCCCTGAGACGGGTTCAGCTTCAGGCCAAGTTTAGCCCCGGCACGTGTACCTCTGGGGCCACCTGTCAGGATTCAGCAAGCAGTCCACAGATACTGTATTTATAGTTGCCTCAAGAAGCCACTCCAGAAACCAAGGTCAGCTGCCACCAGTTGTGGGTCTTGGAGCTGCTCAGCAAGGGTCACAGGACTCTCCAAGGATACACTGGATGTGGCTTGGGGGAGGCGGAGTTTCAGAGAATCCTTTGGGCAGAGTGACTTCTGTTATCTAGTTTGACGATGTCTCAGCTATGGCAGTGCTGCCTCTGCAGGCTGTGAGTACAGAAGGCTTAACAGAGGAACAATGGATACTTCCAGCAGAACCCTCACCACAGGCCCGTGGTCCGACAACTCAGCGTCCCCCTTTAAGTCCCTGGTGCCTCCCAAGCAGCCAACCTGGTGCTGGTGCTCAGAGCAAGCAGGTCTACAAGTCCACTCGTGGACACGGACCCTTTAAGAAGCACCTGCAGCTGCCATAGCCTCTGTCCCACTCAGCTGCTCGGGACCAGACAGCCTCGTGTCTTTGCCCCCTCCTACCTTCTACCATTGCAGAGTAATTTCTTATTTCTCTCCCTAGTTGTAGGATTTCTGTTCATCTAGACCCCAGGTGACTGCTTGCTGTTTGCTCCGTGTTTCTGTTACAACTTTGATGTGGTCGCAAGAGAAGATGAACAAAGACTTTTATCATCTATGCCATTTTGCCCAGTCTCCCCTTACCTGAATTTTTAAATTACTTATTTAGCAAGCAAAATAAGTGGTGTATTTAACCTACATAAAAAGCACTTTTTTCAGGGTCCACTGGTTAGCCAAATGGGTAGCTACAATTTAGCTTTTTCTTTAGTAAGTCATAGTGGATTGGACATCTTTTATTGCTTGCTGAATGTACTTAACATATCATTAAAGTCATATCTTTTAAAATATTTTGTGATCAGGCTTGTTAGTATTTTAGTTAGCTAATTAGCCAGAATTAATAAAGTTTTACTGTATGTAAACACAAATGACATAGAAGAGAGGGGAAAAAAATCTCCGGATTATAAATCAAGCCTCTTAAACAGGTCCCAGGATTAAAACACACTGTATAACTTTGGCCAGGTAACTTAATTTCTCTCTGCTTCTGGTTTACTTTTTGCAAAGGCATTTTTCCTGAATTTCAAAATTTTATATTATTTAAGCTTTCTTGAGTTCTTAATATTTGCTGATTGTCAATAGACATGTAGGGCTTTTTGATTCCAGTTATAACAATAATTTTTGTTAAGTAAAAATAACCACTTGTGTTGTATAGGTTTTCAGCCTTTTAAAAGATTAACAAACTTGAAATGCTCATATGCTCTTAATGCTATGTTCATTGGGAACTGTAAAAAGGAGACTGCTCCCAGAGTATATTTAGCTAGGAAGTCAAGCATAAAATACTTAATAGTCTCATGCATATAGTACGTCTTCTAACAGCCCCTATTATGGTCTGTGGTCTCTAAAGACTGCAATTCTGCCTCTGACTTTCATTCAGCAGGACTGTCCATTAGAGCCATCAGGCTAAACAACTCAGACGCAAACTTATCCTTAACTATGGTTTTTTGGTAGAAAGAAACTGTTTTGGGCCTTGCCAGATCCAGGTTTCCTCCAGGAAATGATCTCTAGTATTAATTCATGTCAAACTGGGAAATTGCTCTAATGATTTTTCTTTTGCCACTATCATCTTTAAAACAAATTAATTGCATCAACCTAATATTAACACTAAAAAGAATTAGGATGTGCAAATTCTCAGACTAATTTTTTTTGGTAATAGCAAAATTTTTTATGCAGAAATACACTGATTAAAATCTGATCTAAGAACACTTCAAGTTTTAGATTTTTGTAATTTTTACCTTTTGTTTTCTTTTATATTCTTAAGGACCTTTAAATGATTCTAATTTTGCTGTTGGTGTTGAACAATAATTTTGTTTATTATTGGCAAGGCTATATTCAAATTGGGACCAAAGAGAAGCTCAAGTAGACTTCAATGGAAAGCCAGCTGTTTAGTTCAAAATCTCTCACCTTCCTAGAACCCATAGGGATTCATTTGTTTCTATACTCTAGTCATCTACTCTTTCCTCCCAGCTTCCCTCTCCCAAAGTAAAAAATTATTTTATAGGACTTATTTTATTCTCCTTTACATATGGTTGTGTGTTTGTGTATCTCTACTAGATTTATAAGTTTCCTGAATATAGGAAATGTTTTACTTGTTGAATAAAATTACCGAGAGTACTTTGCATATCACAAGTGTTTGATACATGTTTATCAAATTGAATTCAAATGGAGAAAGAGAAGTGCTTGTTTCAGAATCAGAGATTAGCCTTATTATCTACTCAGAATGGAGATAAAATGGGCACAATATTTAAATTATGATGTTATGATAAAATTAATATCAATAATTTGAATTATTGGAAAACAGTTTGGTATAACAATTATAATTATACCAAAGAATATAAAGCAGAAAATGACAAATTGCTTGTCATCATCCCACAACCTACAGGTAACCCCTGTAAACATTTTAGTAAATATCCTTCCAAACTTCTTTTCTAAGTGCACATGTTAAAGAAACTTCAAATATAAGTTGTAAGACTCAGAAAGAGACTCTGAAATAAAATGAAAGTAAATGAATATCATCAACATGATGGAAAAAGCTGACTCTAAGGGTATGTGGAAGCCCTTGCAGAGAAGGTGACATTTAAGATGCCTCTGAAAGGCCAATGAGTAGTTTATAGGCAGAGAATGTGTAAGGGGGGGAATATTGGGCAAAGGGACTAGCATGGCCATAATAGAGGTTTTGAAAGATTATGATGTGAAGAGCAGAAAGTAGTCTAATTGTGCTAGAGCTCAAGGAGTTCCCTGTGTGGGAACTGGTGTGAGAAAAACCATGAAAGAAGGCTGAGTCTAGTTTTGAAGGTTATTGTATTATGCTGAGGTGTTTAGTCTTTATCCTGAAGTCTCCAACAGTTAAACTGGATTCTATCTGTGCTTGAGAGTATGGATGGTATGGGGAAGAAAGGCTGAAGAGAGCAAGACCAGTAAGTAGCTTATTATAATAGCTTAGGCAGAAGATGATGAGAATCTTAGGAAAGACAATGACAAAGGCAATGAGTACACATGGGAAGAGTTAGATCTGAGAGATATTTTAGCAATAGAATGAAGTATAGTGGAAATAGCATGAAGGCAATTTGGAGACAGATGGCTCTGTATTAAAGTACCAGTGTTAGCTACTTATTAACTCTACAATCTTCAGCAAATTAACTGCTCTGTGACTCAGTTGGCCATCTTTAATCTTTAAGACAGGCAATCCTTCTGTCTATATGAACTCTATAGAGCTGATATAGAATAAATGAAATAAAATATTTAGAAGTGTTAGGGTACTCAAAACCTCTATACAATGTTGTGATTTCAAAGAAAGGTAAATAATAGATGACATCGAGGCTTCTAGTTGGCTTGGTAGTGGGGCTTAGAGAAGCTTAGTTGTGACTTTGGTTTTGAACATAGTAAGTTTGAGCTACATTTGGGATATCTAGATTGGGATCTCCAGGAGGAAGTTGGAAATATAGATTAGAGCTCAGACAGAAATGACATATAATAGATTTGAAACAATTTGAATGGCAAACCCAAATGGACAGTGTTGCCTTTCTTGTCTCCTGCCAGTGTCCTGCACGACTCTCAGACTCAGAGAATGAAGAACCTTCCCGAGGCAAGATGCATCGCTCGGCATTTGTTTCCAAGAACAACTCCTACTCATTAGCTTTCCTGGCAGGGTAAGAGACTGATACTGAATTCAGTCAGGGTTCTTTCATTTTGGGGGGTAAGACAAAATGGACTGGGGGAGCAAAAGTATTTGTTGTAGCTACTTTGGGGCAAGTAGGAGTGTAGAAAAGAAGTGGGAATTGGTTTTTATATAGGGATTAGGGACAAGGGGCTGACCTGAATTTTTAAAGAAAAGTATATTTTACCCATTTTTGGTATCTTCAGGGTAAGGCTGTGCTAATTGCATAGCTGCAAAGTGTGAAGCTTGCCATCCTGGGAGGAAACAATAAGGCTTTTCTCAGCTGACAGTATCCATGGGTTCTCTCTGTGGACTTTTTTCTCTTAGGAAGTGAAGCCAGAGTTGATTTTATTTTCAATGCCTAGAACTAAAATACATCTTGGTGGGTTTCAGGAGGGCAAACTGAAAAGTTTTAAGACCTTTGCCAAGGAACTTGTTGATCCTTTAGATTTTACAGGCTTTGGGGAGGAGAGGAAGTGGACGGGCTGGGGAAAAGTAAAAGGCTAAATGAAAGGAAAAGAGGGCGTAATAGAAGAAGATAGGAAGGAAGCAATCATTAAACAGACATTTTGTAAACAGCTACTATGTGCCATGATGTTTCAATATTAAGGTGATTCAAGACAATCTACCCCATTTCATTACCATTTTTGTTTATAGCTGATATTGCTCACTCTCATTTCTAGGATTCCTCTCTTCTTTCCCAGCAGCACTGTGAAATAGTGCTGCCCGTATGCACATATACCTGGACTCTTTATTTTCTGATTTATAGCTAGTCACTAATCACTATGACCAAAAAAGCTACCACGTTTAATAATGTTATGAAGTATATATTACTGTAATCCCTGATGTAGTTTTTGTATCTAAATTCTTTTTTTGGTATATATTCCTTTTGAGCAGTCTGATTTCCTGTTATTTCTTAGAATAAAATTTACAACCTACCTCCCACCACCCCCCACCTTTCCCTTAAAGCTCTCCCCTTCTCTAGGTAATGGAAACTCCTTCCAGGAAAGCCCTTTGCTGGAATATTTTTTTCACTCATTTAGCATTTGGTTGAGTGGACACTGTATTTTCACCACTTAGGCTTGACTGATATAATCAGGACCCAATAAGGTGTAAGACAGTAGTATACTTTACATTGATGGTGAAGATGAAACTCTTGCTTTGTGCACATGAGTTTGAACTATAGATGCCCTCTAAAATTAAAAAAGATTGCTTGACTAAGAATTGTCAGCTCCTGATTGTATATATGGATCCCCCACCATTTATAGAAGGCATATCTTAATGTCATATCATTCTTCCAAACAAGTAATAGTATACTTCCTGAAACAGATAAATGTTGCTTTAGGCAACCTGTGATTAGTTAATATTTCATAATTTGGAATGATTTGGAAAAAAGAAAAATTTTATTACAATCCGAATATGATGCCAAAACCAAATTGCCCTAATTAGCTGGACTGGATATTAAACAGGTGAATTACTTATCACCAATTCCAGTCTCTACTCTTGTAATTCATTCTTTTATAGTTGGTAGCACGTTAATATGTTATTACTCAAACATACCTATCAAGAAACTTAAAAAACTCTTCTCTAAAGGATAAAACATAAAGCTTATACAATGGGATATGCTTTTGATTATGTGCAGCTCTGGATTATCTGTAATATATATATATATATTACAGATACATACATATATATATTATAGATATATTATAGATACATATAATATACATATGTACGTACACACACACACACACACACACACACATATTCTTATTTTTTGACCCATCCTTACCCTTATCCTATTGAGCCACTGTGGAACTAATTTATAGGAAAATACTCAACATTTTACTGTAAAAAATTGTGATCATTACACATTTCTAGATTTTAGTATTTTTTCCCAAATATCCAATGTTGTGGGCTGAGTTCAGTTATTAGTACAGTTATTAAAACAATTGTATTTAGTTGGTAGGAAATAGTTTGCTGATGTCATGGAAACCTTAGGCTGGAAAATCTATTATGGTAAGAGTGTGAATTGCATCTTTTATTTAGTCAACATGCTTTCTTCTTTAAATAAGAAAACATTACGTTCTAGTTGCAAAATGATATTTAGGAAAATGATATGGAATTATTGGTGCTGACAATGAGATGTAGCATATGGATATACTGAAAAAGAATAACTTAGTGGCTATAAATTTAAAATGGTTAAAATTTACCACAATAAAAAAATAATTAGCATTGTTAATGGTTTTTGGATATGTCAAATGCATTTTTTTCTATGTTAACAAAAGGTTTTCTCTGCAAGTTCTTTTTTCTAAAGAGTGTCCATATATAAAAGCTTTTCAAGTTTTTACAACTGTATTTAAGTAAATCTTCATTTGTTTTAGTATCTACTTTAAAAACTTCTCTTTCTTAAGCCCCAAAGCATGGAGAATAAGAAAGAGTAAATAGGCCTGAGGATGGTTATTTTAGGAGTCATTCAATAGACTCTGGCTATGAATCTGCTATGAACCAGCAGCTTAGTCTATTTTCATTTGAAAATTCAAAGCACTATTAATGAAGGTCTACAGCCCTATGATAATAAAATTTCTTCTAAAAAGGCAGCTAGGATAATAGTTAATCCTAAATCATTCTTAAGTTAATCACAAAATATGCTAATTGAAAAAAATTGGAGAGGGGGAAGATGGAGTACTAGGTAAAAGCAGGGTTCGTCTCCTCCCAGGATCACACTGAAGTTACAACCAAATTATAAAATAATCAACATGGAGAATCACCTGAAGTCCAGCTGATCATAACAGCTACATCTGATAACATAAAGGACCCACATCGAAGCTGGTAGGAGGGGCAAGGTCCTGAATTGGGCTGGACCTGCACCAACGGGTGGTAGAGGATCACTGGGAGGGAGAGCGAGACTGCAGAGGCTCCCCTGGAGGAGAGTGGGGGTCCTGGTTTCATCTGGGGGCTCCCCAGCTTAGGGAAGAGGAGATTCCAATAACTCTGATTGTAGAAACTAGAGGGGATTCCAGCCATCTATGTGAGACAGTAGGTGACTGAGCCCCTAAACGTCCCTTTGAAGGACCTGCATGCACAAAGGTTTTCTGACCTGCAAACACTCACTTGGGACATCGGCAGTGGGTCTGAGGCTCGCGCAGCATTCATTCTGAAAAGGTCTCCATTAACTGAAGTCAGAAAGAGGGTTGGAAAGGCAGCCACCATTGTGCTTTAGTCCAGCCCCCCTATAGACCATGCCAGCTTGATAGTGCAGACCCCTCCCACAGAGCCATTAGGAGACGCTGGTCTGAGGGCATCAGCCCACCCCACCTAACCTGCAGACTGGGGGATGGGGGAGGGCTGTTTATGGATGGCTGCCAAGCTCTGAGCTGAGTGATTAAGAGTGAAGTATTCACAGCAGGGCGACCATTGTCATGAGCAAGGGTTTCTAACCCCAGCAACAGCAGACAGTGCTGTGAGTACCACTTCAGAGATAAGGTCGGGCAGATCACTGCTGTCGACAGGAACTTGGGCAGATATCAAGGACTTGTGGGCCAGTCTTGCCGTGATCTGGGTCATCTGCAGAAACTTAACAGTCACCAAATTTCCAGCAAGACAGAGGCTGTACTGATCTGGCTGCCACTGTCTCTCTGATACCCTGCCCCACCCAACCTTCAGACTGCCCAGGGCACTGTTATTGGCTTGCTGCCAGGCTCAGCTCTGGTGATTCAGAACAAGTATTCACAGCTGGGCAGCCATCACTGTGAGTGGTCTTTCCAATAGCAGGAAAGCTGCTAATTCTGTAAGCTACATTTCAATTTGCAGCAGGTGACCAGTGCTATGAACTGCATTTCAACAGAAAACATGGTGGAGTGAGAGATGTCCCCAGATCTTTCCCCTTGAAACAATAAGTTGAACATCTAAAACTCAACAAAAAACACCCAAACTGCACACCAGCACATCTAAGTGTGTGATCTGCACATAAGAGCTACCACAGGTACTTTGAGGCATTATATGAAGCAGGGATCCAAGAGGCTTAGATGCCACCTACTGGAAACCAAAAGAAAAGCACCTTTGCAACAGATTATAGTCAGACCTTATATAATAAACCTTTCTGGAAAACAGCATGATACACTTCCATTAATGCCCAGGCAGATAGATAGTCCATTAAACACCATGAACAACCAAGGTGAGAAAGAAAGATAAAAATCTCCAGAAAATAAACTTACATAGAAATATGCGACTTAAATGACATTTTAGGACTGTACTTTAGAAAAAACTCAATGAGATTGAAAACAAATCATATCAACAATTTCAGGAATTGAAAAAACTAGATGAACAAAGCAAGGAGATTGAACCCTCAAAAAGAACTAAACAGAACTTCTGGAGACGAAGAACACACTGCAAGAGTTGAACAATGAAATTTTCAGTTTGGAAATAGAGTTACCAAATGGAGGAAGGGATCAGTGATATCAAAGACAGAAATCTAGAAATGCATCAGAAGGAAGAAGAAAGAAACCAAAGAATGAAAAATAATGAGAAATACAAGAGCTAGCTGGTACCATCGGGAGAGGAAACATAAGAATAACAGATATTATTGAAGGTGAGGAGAAGGAGCAGGGACTAGAAAGCATTTTCAGACAAATAGTGGATGAGAATTTCCTAAATCTAAGGAATGAGCTGGAGCTTGGAATTCAAGAAGTCAACAGAACACCCAGTTATCTCAACCTAAAAAGGCCTTCACCAAGACACATCGTATTAAAGTTATCAAAAATCAACAAAGATAGAATTCTCAGGGCAGCCAGGGAGAGAAGTAAATGGTAACATACAAAGGTAAACCCATTAGTTATTGTCGGACTTCTCACCACAAACCTTACTATCCATAAAGGAATGGAATCAAATATTTAAACTATTAAATGAAAGGAAATAACATCCTAGAATAATGTATCCAGCTAAGCTCTCCTTTAGATATAAGGAGATATTAAAACCTTTCCAGACATAGAAAAATTGAGGAAATTCTCTAAGACCTGCACTAAGGAAATACTGAAAGGAGTCAGCTCACCTAAAACAAAATAACAACAACAACAACAACAACAACAAAAATACATAATTAGGAGTAAAGTGACTATCAGGCAAATAGAAGCAGAGGAGTGCAACCCTTACTAAGAATAGGGAATTATAGCTTAAATAATAAGTGAATTGTTATAACAAGATAGTAATGAATGTTCAGTATACATAGGGACAAACTGAGACAATGACTGAAAAGGGGAGGGTTTAAATATCCACATTCACAAAGGGGAATGGAGATAAGGCATGTGCAGAAGAAAATGCACAACTGTGTGTGTGTGTGTGTGTGTGTGTGTGTAACTGTCCTTTTCATATTCGTAATGGTAACCACACACTAAAAATTCGGAACTGAAGTATATAACATAAAACAAGAAGAACCAGAGGCAAAACCAACAAAAGCCAACCAAAATAAAGGAAACAGAAACTCAAGGACAATGAAACAATGGAAACACTGAGCTACCAGAAAGCAAAAGATAAAATGGCTATAAGAAGACCTCATAATCAATCACTCTAAATGTAAATGGACTGTAAAAGGCAGGTGGTAGATTGGATCTCAAAACAAAACCAAACTATATGGTGCCTCCAGGAGACACATCTCAGTTCCAAAGACAAATATAGACTCAAAGTGAAAGAGTGGAAAATGGTACCTCAAGCAAATGCCATTCAGAGAAAAGTGGAAGTAGCGGTATTAAGATCTGATGAACTAGGCTTCAAAGTAAAAAAAGTAAAGAAAAACTGAGGGACACTTCATAATAATAAAGGGAATCATGCACCAAGAAGACATAACAATTATTAATATCTATACTTCCAATCAGGGAGCCCTGAAATATGTAAAGCATTTACTAACAGAACTAAAGGGGGAAACAGACCAAAACACTATCATAGTAGGATATAGACAGATATGGACAGATCATTCAAACAGAAAATTAATAAAGAAATAACATCCTTAAATGACATATTAGACCAATTGGTCATAATTTACATTTACAGAGCCTTCCATCCCAAAACAGCTGCTTATACATTCTTCTCTAATGCACATGGAACATTCTCAAGAATCGTCCACATATGGGACACAGAGATAGCCTCAACAAATATAAGAGGGTTGAAATCATACCAACCATATTCTCTGATCATAATGCTTTGAAGCTGCAGATCAAGTGTGAAAAGAAATCAGGAAGAACCACAAATACATGGAGATTAAACAATAAGCTACTAAAGACTGAGTGGGTCAGAGAAGGAAAAAAAAAGATCAAGAGATACATAGTAATGATAATGATAGTACAATATATTAAAACTTTTGAGACGTGGCAAAAGCAGTCATAAGAGGAAAGTTCATATCATTTACAGACCTACCTCCAAAAAAAAGAACAAGCCCAAATAAAAAAAACCTAATGCTTCATCTTAAAAAACTGGAAAAGGAAGAACAAATGAAGCCTAAAGTCAGCAGAAGGAAAAAATTAATCAAAACTAGAGCAGAAATAACAGAAATTGAAAAAATAAAAATAAATGCAATGAAGAGCTGGTTTTTTGAGAAGGTTAATAAAATTGACAAACCCCTGGCTAGATTCCCTAAAGAAAAAAGAGAAAGGACACAAATTAACAAAATCAGGGATGAAAGAGGGGAAATTATGACTGGTATCGCAGAAATACAAAAGGTCATACAAGAATACTATGAAAAAGTACATAACACCAAATATAATAACCTAGAAGAAATGGACCACTACTTGGAAAAATACAGCCTTCCTAGACTGAATCAGGAACTGGAAAATCTAAATAGACCAATCAGCAGTATGGAAATTGAAACAATCATCAAAAACCTACCAAAAAGTAAAGACCAGGACCAGATGGCTTCCCCGGTGAATTCTACCAAACATTCAAAGAACTTCTCAACTCATTTTATGAGCCCAATATTAACCTGATAGTGAAACCTGGTAAAGATAACACAATTTCTCATGAACAGAGATGCAAAAATCTTAAATAAGGTACTAGCAAACTGAATACAGCAACATATTAAAGAGATTATACACCAGGACCAAGTGGGCTTCATCCCAGGGGCACAGGGATGTTTCAACATATGCAAATCAATTAATGTGATAAATCACATAAATTAAAAATAAGAATCATATAATTGTATCAATAGATGCAGAAAAAGCCTTCCATAAGATACAACATCTGTTTATGATCAAACACTTCACAAAATCAGTATATAAGGAAAGTACCTTAACATAATAAAGGCCCTCTATGATAAACCCTCACCCAACATTGTATTTAATAGTAAAAAACTAAAAACTTTCCCTCTAAGATCAGGAACAAGACAAGGCTGTACACTATCACCACTGTTATTCAATATAACATTGGAGGTCCTAGTGAGTGCGATCAGACAGGTGAAAGATATAAAAGGCATCCAAATAGGAAACAAAGAAGTCAAACTGTCACTATTTGCGGATGACATGTTCCTCTAAATAGAAAACCTAAAGACTCCACAAGAACACTAGAAACAATAATCAAATACAGTAAAATTTCTGGATATAAAATCAAAGTTCAAAAATCCATAGCATTCCTATACTCTATAACAGTGTCAGAAAAAGAAAAATTAATTCCTTTCACAATTGCAACAAAAAATAAAATACCTAGGAATAAATTTAACGAAACACGTAAGGACCTATATAATGAAAACTACAAGACTCTATTAAAAGAAATCGAAGCAGATACAAAGAAATGGAAAGATGGTCCGTGTTCTTGGATTGGAAGAATCAACATAGTTAAAATGACGATGTTACTTAAAGCATTATACAGATTTAATGCAATCCCCACCTAAATCCCATTGGCATTTTTTAAATAGAACAAAAAATCACCAGATTTGTATGGAAGCACAAAAGACCCCAAATTGCCAAAGCCATCCTGAGAAAAAAGAACGAGGTTGGAGGCATCTCTCTGCCTGACTTCATATCACAAAGTGACAGTAATCACATCGGCATGGCACTGGCAGCAAAACTGACACACGGACCAGTGGAACAGAATCGAAAGTCCAGGAGTAAACCCATATTTATGTGGGCAAGTAATTTTTGACAAACAAGCCAAAATCATACAGTAGAGGAAGGAAAGCCTCTTCAATAAATGGTGCTGGAAAAACTGGAAAGCCACCTGCAAAAGAATGGAACTAGATTGTTGTCTATCGCTACACACCAAAATTAACTCAAAATGGATAAGGACCTGAATATAAGACCTGAAACAATAAGATGCATAGAAGAAAACATAGGAATGAAACTCAAGGACCTTGAACTAAAAAAAGGATTTTATGAATTTGACCTCAAAGGCAAGGGAAGTTAAAGCAAAAATAAATGAATGGGACTACATCAAACTAAAAAGCTTCTGCTCAACCAGAGAAATCATCAACAGGGTAAAGAGATAACATCAGAATGGGAAAATATACCTGCAAGCAATGCCCTCGATAAGGGCTTAATATCCAAAATATATAAAGAACTCATACAACTCAATAACAACAAAAAATAAATGATTCAGTCAAAAATGGGCAGAGGATCTGAACAGACACTTCTCCCCAGAGGACATACAAATGGCCAACAAATATATAAAAAAGATGCTATCTATTAGGGAAATGCAAATCAAAACCACAATGAGATAGCATCTCAAACCTGTTAGACCAGCTATAATCAGAAGGACAAGTAATAAATGTTGGATGCGGAGAAAAAGGAATCCTCATACACTGCTGGTGGGACTGCAAATTGATACAGCCACTATGGAAAACAGTATGGAGGTTCCTCAAAAAACTAAGAATTAATCTACCACATGATCCAGCAATCCCTCTACTGGCTATTTACTGCAAAGTCTTAGAAAATCATATCCATAAAGATATTTGCACACCGATGTTTATAGCGGCATTATTCACAGTGGCCAGGACAAGGAAGCAAAGTCCTATGATATATAATTGGCTAAAGAAGCTGTGGTACATACATACAATGGAATGATACTAAGCTGTAAGAAGAGATGAAATACAGCCATTTGCAACAACATGATGGAACCCGAGATGATCATGCTAAGCAAAATAAGCTAGACAGAAAAAGTTGAAAATCACATGATATCACTTATAGGTAAGATATAAACCTAAAAGCAACCAATGAACAGGACAAACAGATTCATGAACATGGACTATATAGACTAGTGGTTACCAGAGGGTAAGGGTTGGTAGAGGGGAGAGGGAGATGAATTAAATGGGATCAAATATAGGGGAGTAGGGGGAGTGTGAAGTGAGTAAAGGTGATCAATATATGGAAGCTGAAGGAAATTAGACTTTCGGTGGTAAACACAATATACAGATTTTAAATTATAATGTACATCTGAAAATTATAAAACTGTTATTAACCAGTGTTAACTCCAATAGATTTAATTTAAAAAAGAAAAAATTAACAACATATAATTGTTAAGTCAATCTTCTATTTTAAATATCTGAAAAACTGGTTTGTTTGTTTTTAAAATATATTGCCCTACTCCTAATTCCTCTCTTCCCCACTAGAATCAAACAAAAAACTTTGTTGCAAACTTTTCTAAAAGCTCAGCCTGGAATTACTTTGTCTGGTGAGCTAGTGTCTTTTCTAAGGTGTACATGACTAGTTGTGTTTTCCTCTTTGCTTTGGTTGTAATAAGTTTAGGTTAGGGCAGAGTTCTCAATTCAGTCAGTCATCATGGCCTTCCACCATCTGTTCCAGAACAGAAAGAATTCATCTTCAGTGTCCACTCCCCTCACCTGCCCTGGCACTGACAGAGCCAAAGGGTTCCAGTGTTCAAGCTCTGGTTATGTCCGTGTCCTTTGGTTCTGCTGGGGGAGCGAGACTTTGGTTTGGGGTGCAGTGGGGTCAGAGTTCTCTCCTCTGTGCATGCTTTATCTGTATGACTTGTGGTTTTCGTTTGTTGTCTCAGAAAAGCAATTCAGTATCTCATGAAACAGAAAAGGACAGATTCCCCCTTTTTATTCACTGCTCAATCTTGAGGGAACGAGGGCAACCCCATCCAGGTTCAATTAAGATGGAGGAGTATCTTCAAGATAGACTCAGATTTGTCTACCTATTTGCCCCTCTTATCTTATATTGTTGGCTCTTACAATCTCTCATGCCCACCTCCTTCCATAGTAGACCCTAAGCCTTAGATGGGGCATTCTGGGTGTTTAATTTACAACCCAAGACCTTAGCAACAGCATGGGTAGCAGCAGGCTAGGGTAGCTGTACCCTAATATGAGGCAAAGAATAAAGAGTGGCTATTATTATGTCCCCCAGGACCCAAAACATGACAATCATAGTGACAGTCATTGGGAAGGATGTCTAGCTGCAGTGTGAAATTGCAAGGCTTAGGAAAGGGCAGTTTTAGTTTTCAGTGATTTTGCATCAAAGGATTGGAGAAAAATTAGAAAGATGTTTGGAAAATCATAGGCAGATATTGGAGGAAACTAGAAGAATTCTAGTCCAGTTTACAAGTAAAAAACAAAAGAAAACTCAAAAGACAATGAAGAGTACTGGACTCTAATATCCACAAAGATATATTATAGTTTCTATGGAAACAAAATTTTTCTCTAAAAATCACCCCCCTTTTTACCAAAGATAGACAAATTAAGACAAATTTATTTGCAAAATAAGTCTAGTTTCAATAAACTCAGCCTATTATTTGTATAAGTCCAGTAAGAATAGTAATTAACCATATAAGCACTTTTAAATCTGCTTTGGTGGAATTTTTTCATAAGCAATCTTCAGACTGAACTTAAAAGGGCCTCTCAAGGCCAGAAGAGCTAAGGACTTGCCATCAAAGGTTACCTGCAATACCTGTAGTTTTGGTCACTTCCTCTCTACTTGAGGTCTCCAACATTATCCTGAGGTTCTTTCCTCTAGTTACAATAAATGCAGTGGTATTGTCTCTATCCTTGAACATGTAACTTGTGGGTTTTGTGCAGGTGGGGAATATCAGGCATGTTGCCCAAGGGATGAAGGCTCTGGGATCATTTGCAATGTGGGCGGGGTGGCAAAAGACCATTGCCCTTGGTAACTGTTCCTGTCCCCAGAGTATTTTAACTGACTTCAACAGGATCAGTGGAGATCACTTTAACTGGCTGGAACCTATCTCTCTCTCTAGCAAGAGGTATCCTATCCAGCTTGGGGGAAGTGGCCAGTCCATCCCCCATTCAGGTATCTCCTCCTCTGGTTCAGTATCTCGAGGAGCTATGAACAGTAGCTGATGCTGGTCTTTTATCAGCTCTGGTGCTAAGGCATCAGGCCGTAGTCTTTAATAGATATGTCCAGAGAAACTTCCTTGGCATCTGTTTGTACCTAGGACTTCGTAAAGGGCCAGCCCCATACAATTAGTGGTTGAAGTCATTTTTCTATCTTTCTCGGCAATAACCTGCACCAACCTGTGCTAGGTAGAGGATTGTTAGAGCCTGCAGTTGCTGCTTCAAGGTGTAAACCTAGGGGTATATGGAACTGCTTTGTACCTAATTTCAAATTTTTTGTGTGTGCCTGGTGGGGCACCGTTGTCCAGTATTACTAGTATATTGATGCCCTGGTCTACAGCTCTTGAGCAATAGTTGACCAATGCACAGATACCACCCTGTTCAGCTAGGGTATAAACCAAAGCAGTTCAGTTATCTAATAACTTTGGCCAGAGAGTCTAAAGCCTCCCTTTTAAGAGGCTGTGACTTAAGCGGTTTCATTGGCTGTTATTCCTGAAGTTACAGAAAGATTTCTAAATCATGTATTCATGGGCTCCCACTCCCCACCAGGGAGAAAAGGTCCTGCTAAATGTTGGCCAAAAACCAATTTCCTGATAGCCAGGGACAGATATAATATCAGGGACCTTACCTTTTGAGTTTGTTAAATATATTTAAAGAAAACTAATTAAATTTTTTATGTACAAAGGAGATGGTTTAAAACCAAGTGGAATATTAGAGATATAGGCAAGTAAAGTGAAGACACACAGAAGTGAGTTGTTCATTACTTATCTTTTGTCAGTTGTTAAATAGTCATTTGAGATCTGTTAGGGGTTTGTATCAGTGTTCTGACTGTTGGGGCATATCTGTGGCCAGAACTGGAGCACGTACCCCTCGGATTTCTGGAAACCTTTGGAATGAATTTTCACAGATGGTGGGCCATCCTGGGTGTTCTTAAGAGCCAGATCAATTTAACAGAGGAGGGTTGTTAAAAGAACCTGATAGGGCCCCACCCACCTGAGCTCAAGCTGATCATCAGGATGTTTGTTTTTCCATGATTTTAATATTTCCCAATCTCTGGGACTGTTGAGATAGAGAGGTTCATCAACGGGTTCCATCATCCAGTTTAAAAGCAAACTTATGAATTGGTACAATTAGACCTAAGGACTGACCGTAAGTGACAAAAAACTTAAGATGGCGTGGTTATAGATTTGATTAAAATGCAGTTGATGAAATTTTCTGCTGAAACATAACATATCCAAATTTATCTTTAGTTTCTCTGTAATGAGAAGCCTAAAGTAGATAGACTTACCTGGCAGTGTTTTAGTATTTCATGTTATTTGAAAATATCTAGATATTCAATAATTTTTATCATTTAACATTTAACATTTAAAATTCTAAAGTTTTAAGTTACCAAAGAGATTTAAAAAACCATTTAAGTACAAATATAATTATTTCTAAAGAGGTAACCTCAAAGAAACTTTTAATTCCATATACATTTATTTAATTTAGTTGCTCCTAACAATTTAGATTACTTATGAAAATTTTTATCCTACCAACAGAGAAAACAACTTATTTGACTAATAATCTCAGGTAGAAGAAAAATATCAGTCAATGCTGATGATTCTAAAAACATGCTTCTTTAACCAAACCAGAGTCAAACTGGCATTAATATGAGATTTTACCAGATGAGATTCTGAAAAGCATTTGGATCAGTTTATTGTATGTTTTTTGAGAATTCTCATAAGTGCTTATTTAAGCCAACTGAATATTAGAAATTAGCAGTGTCATCCAGTGATATAAATTTGCTACATTCATAACATATATATGCAGACACACACATACAGAGACCTCATAGCTTTCATTGTAAAATGCCAGCTTTTATGTCCCAGGTGTAAAGCACTCAGAGGAAAAACTTGATCTACATCATATTTTGGCAGAGAGACCAAGTTAAAATTTTCCTCAGATGGCCAAAGCTTTGCATGCTGTAGGAATTCATTTAAAGCCCTTTTAAAATTAATTTATAATCAGTCATAGACTGTATTCCATCGACTCCGAGAGGGTGCCTTTAATGATGGATTTGTCTACAAGGACTTGTCTACCAACACAAACTACAGAGGAGAGTGTGCACAAGAAAGGTGTAAATCTCAGGGAGCAAACAGCGGCTTCCGATCAGCGGAATTTCAAGTGGCACCTTTTCCCAGGGGCAGACGGCACTGGGACGAGCGTGAGCACAAGATGGCGGCCACCACCTGTCTGGAGAGGAAGAGACGGACGTGGCGGGGCGAGGCCACGACGCCATTTTACCCTCCGCAGGGGCAGGCCGCAGAGAGGCGAGGGCTTTTCCCTTTCACGGTGGCCACAGGAAACGAGGCACGGGATGAATCTGGGAACTGAACTGCGGCCACCGTGGTGAGGGCAGCACATCCTAAGCCCCGGCACGGAGGCCCGGGGTGCGGGTCAGACTGGCTGTGTGCTGTCCGGGCTCCTCCCCCGGACGGACGGATGGACAGACGGCGCTCCCCGCACGCGGAACGCGCAGGAGGGGCGTGCGAGGGGCTCCGGCCCGGGCCGACTCGGGGCCGGGGGGCGCGCCCCCGCGAAGGCCTTCGCCGCGGCCACCCAGAACGCCCGTCCTTCCGTCAGGTCCCCACAGCGAAGTCGGGGCCCGCCTCGCTCGTGTCCGTCGGCTGCCTCCCCACCCGCCGCCGTCCGCGCCGGCACACTCCGGTTGCCAGCTCCCGGTCAGCTTCGAGACTGGCCCCGCGCGGGCAAGGCCGCTGGCCCGAGTGTCTGCCGGCGGGAGGCGCCGGCCGGGGAAGCGCCCGGCCCCCGGGGCCCAGGGCCCTCGCTGGTGTCTTCGCGTCGAGGTTACTCACCGGGAGCCGCCTTCCGAGCACCGCCCCTCCGCTCCCCGCTGCGGCCAGCCCCCCGGCCCAGGCCGCGGCTCGGCCGGAACCTGGGGGGAGCCCCTCTGGTCGAAAGTGGCCGGACGGCGCTGGACAGCCTAGTCCGCTCAGCTCCTTAGTGGCCGCCATGTTGGTTCGGGGACAGAGAGTTCTCTCCCGGGGCGTGGGCAGAGCAAGCGCCGAACGCCCAGAAGTGGCAGGGAAGGAAGACGAACTATTCTAGATGGAAGCCGCCGCCCTGGAGGACGGGAAGCGAATGCACGACAGCCCGAACGCCTCGGTCCTGGCTTCGGGCAGCGGGTGCGCGGAAGCGCGGGCGGGCGGGCTCTCATTGGAGAGCTTCGGAGCGTGGTCACTCGTGGTGAGAGGCGTCATCACTGGACCGTCCTGGACAGCGCGCTCGCTCTTCTGACAGGGTTCCGGGTTCCGGTTCCGGTTCCGGTTCAATCCCAGTTCTCTGTTCCATGGCGGGTGGAGCAGGCGACACTTTGTTTCCTGGTAGCGCCGGAGGCAAAGTGTGCTCCTCCGCACAGGCCGCTGCTTCGGTTTTGGTTGCTTGTGGTTTTGGACTGTTGTCTCTGAAAAGCAGCTCAGTATCTCATTAAACAAGATAGGACCTTTTTGAGCTGGTTCTTTGGTAACATGTGGCCCATAATTTAAAAACAATACTGGTATACTGTTATATTTATTAATGTGGTTTTAATTCTCTTAAGGCTCAGTCTTTATGTATTTTTACTGTAAGTCACTTAAAATTCTTGGAAATAACCATAAAAAATATAATTAAACTATTCAATTTCTAGTTTAAAATAATAAAAGGAAAGTGATGCAGTAATGCCAGTACTGCCCATTACATTAAAAATCGTGTCTTAAATAAATGGTACCTAGCAGGATTGCTGGCACATGATAAGGTGAGTATTGTTGCTGCTATTGTGTTACCTTTTAGAAATAGGACTCTTAGAAATGAAAAGGACCTTGTCTTAGCTAATTCTTTTGTTTTATTGCAAGAAAAGACTAAAGCCCAGAGGGAGAATGTGGCTTGCCAAATCTTAGACTGCTAGGACAGTAGGAAACCGAGTTAGAACGGAGGTTTCTTAGCTCTTCCACTGTATCCTATTATCCCCCAGGAATTTATAAGATCCCTTTGCTGCTGCCTCTGCCGGTCTTCCCAATAGACTTAATACTTTGCATTCATGGACAACGTCTTGCTTGCCGTTATATTTGCAATACTTAGTACAGCATCTGGACGTAGTAGAGGCTTAGTAAATACTTGTGGAATGGTTGAATTAGGCCTTGTGCCTGTGGGTAGGTAAACTGAGGCTTTGTCAGAATTGTCAAACTTGCAGCATAGGGTCTCAAGGAGGGAAGGCTCTGGAAGACAAAGCTTTTATGTTGTAAAATTGCCTTTAGCTTTACTGCATTAGCAATTGCTTGTGATAATACTTATTATAGTCTATAAAAGAAAAATCCATGTCCCACTGAGTAGTAATCAAGCCTTATTAAGTAAAAAATTAGCTATATTATTTTGTTTTCTAATGTCCAAATACTTTAAGCTTGTGTCTGTGGTTCAGAGTGTAGCACTGAGGCAACCCAAAGTGTCTGTGCTTACTGTAATGTATATAAGGAGAGATTTAAAGAGACTGACAGACTCAGCAATGCATGCCCAATGTGGAGTGAATTAAAATACGCAGACTTGTTCCTTTCCCTTAAACTGAACAAATGGAAATGTAGGTGCCTCTCAGGTAGTAGATACCAAACAACACGTAAGTGGTATGATATTGGAGGACTAGCTCTGGAATTGATGAAACTAGACAAAGCCAGAGAGGTTGAGGGTGGGGAGGCTAGTTTAGGGGAGGTTTTAGGGTAGCAGTGTGAACTTGAATAAAATCAGTTGACTTTATTCCCTCTCATGCCCTGCCTACTTCCTGGGCAGGGAATTTTACTGAATGATTTAAGGTTCTTTCTACCTCTAAAATCAAAGTGTCTAGAAGTAGCTTAAAGCAGAATTTTAAAGGGCAGAGGCATAAAAAGAAAGGAGTGAGGACAATTAGAAAGTTTTGTAAAGATCTAAGAATTAGACTTAGCAAGTGCGAGTAGGGAATAATCAAAGCAGTAACCACGAAGGAGAGGTAGACTATAAGAGAAAGATGAGGAAGTGAGTTAAAAGAAACCACAAGGCTTGACAATGGCCTAGAGCAGATCATGTGGGGGGCAAGGGGAGGGAGAGATAAATGAACTGAAACAGATCAAGTGGATGAGCTGGTTATTAAGAGGACAAATCTTGTTAAAAGTAATGGAGCTAGTTAGAAAAGGAAAATAGTTTAAGGAGAAGTGATGTGAAACTTAAGGAGAATGGTAGATTTTAGAGGTGTCAGTAATATCTCTGACATATTAGGATAGAAATATCTGTGTAGTTCTCAGAGGAGAGTGGCAGGATGGTGAGGAAACTAACCTTTTCTCAGCGCTTCCTGCCATGTTAAGTACCTTACATACCTCATTTTTAGTTCTCACATTAATCCTACAAAATCTGTAATATTCCCATTTTACAGCTAAAACAGTTTAAGAGTTAAGTAACACCCAAGGACTTCTCACCTCAGTAGAGTGACAAATATCCAATGGGAACCCAAGTCTCTCTTGTTTGCATATCTATGCTCTATCAAACCGTTATCAAAACCCTATGCTTGCATCTTTGTCTTGAAATGATCCACCTTTGTAGGAGAAAGCTGCCTTTCTTCTTTTTCATAATTTATAAAAAGATAAAAGTTGTTCAAAAAGTTACAAGGTTGCTACAAAGATGGGTAAGAAGCTGTTCAGTTATCTTGCTGTTTGAGGGGACTCAAATCCTGTTGCATTATGCTAGGCCTTTTGGAATACAACTGTGGAAACAGTGTTTCTATCTATCTTCAAATGAATACTAGTATATGTTCAAAAAGGGTAAATATGTAGAGATGGAAGGTAGATCCGTGGTTGCTTAAGGCTGGAGGAGAAACGGGTTTAGAAGTGATAGCGAAAGGATATGAGGTTTCTTTACTCGATAATGGAAATGTTCTAAAATTGATTATGAAGATGGTTAATAACTCTAAAGGTAGTAAAAACAAATTGTACACTTAAAAAAAAGAATATTAATATGTAGAAGGGAGGTAACCCAGATCACAGATACACAAGGGAAGGATTATAACAGAATCTCACTCATTTTGGGGTACATGGCAGCTACAGCTAGGCCCAAGGAAGCTTCTGGTTTCATTCAGCTGTTGGCGCGGGGGTGGGTATGAGGGAGGCCAAAACACCCCGGCCAGGGACTGGGAGGAGGGTCCCCTCTAGCCTTTAGCTTCTTGGTGGGACTCAGCTCTGCCAGACCTGGGAGTTTGATTAAGAAACTAATGTAGGTACTAATGTAGGTGTAGGTACATAAGGGTAGAGTGATGAGTGAGCAGTTGAGAACGTGAGAGCTGTCTAATGTTTTATATCATGTATTACCATTTGAAACCCCTTTAAGCAGTGTTTTATAAGCATTAAATCTTCTAACTTTCCAGCTGCGTGTTTATACTGGCTGTCCCTCCTTTTCTTTGTTAAATCAGACTCATTGCGGTTATGGGTATTTTTAGGCTAACTAGACATCCCAGAAACCATCTGGTCTCTTGGCAGGGAAATTTTAAGCCAGTTGCCTTTCAGACAATGCTGCTTTCTCTTGTTTATAACTTCATCATGCTTTTGGAAGAGAGAGCTTCGCTAGGCATACTGGGTCTGTTCTGTGGCAGAGTAGAACGGAATGTGAGATGAGTGTATGCTGTGGTAGAAAGAGCATAGGCCTTAGAATCATAGAGATAACAGGTTTAAATCTTGCCTTCAGCTGTGTACCTTGGAAAAAGATCTCTTGCCTCAGTTCTTCATAAATTGAGGATAATAATACATATCTCATAGGGTTTCTGTATGGATTAAATGAGATACAGTATATTTAAAACACAGCAGAGAGCTTGACCATTAAGAGGTTCCTAATAAATGTTTAAGTTTTCTTAAATTGGGGGGAGGCGTCTATACATAGTTTTATTCATTTATAAGAAATTTATTGATGTATCCACTGTGTGCCAGGCACTGTGTTAGGATCTGGGATACAGAAATGGGTCTGTATTAGGTGGGAAGAGTAGTTACCTCCCTTATTTTTTAGCAAAGGATTGCTTGAGCTCTTTCAGCCCTAAGAATGTTATCAAATTCACTGTTGTTGACTATTCTCACCCAGCATTTTCAAGCCTCTTAACGTGACCAAATACTACAATAATATCTGTATGTTATGTTTATGGTTTATACAATATTTTCATATTTGTGGTTTTTGTGACTTTTCATGGGATGACACATTGGAGGGATAGAGCTATATAGGATTAAAGGTTTTGTATGCTATTGAAATTGAGTTGATAGTAATTTGAAATAGATTGTTGTAAATCACGATATCAATATAATCAATCCACAGGGCAACTATTAAGAAAATAAACTTATACAGTACTATATGTTAATTATATCTCAGTAAAACTGAGGGGGGGGAGGAAAAACATCTAGATTGCAAAGAAAGAAGCAAAACTATCACTATTCACAGGTGGCATGATATTATTCATAGGAAATCCTAAAGAATTCATGAAAAAATAAAACAATTAATAAACTAGCAAAGTTGCAGGATATGAGATCACCACACAAAAATCAGTTGAATTTCTTTACACTAATAGTGAACAGTCTGAAAATGTAATTAGGAAAGCAGTTCCATTACAATAGCATCGAAAAGAGTAGTTATGAATAAATTTAAACAAGAAGGTATAAAACTTGTTCAGTGAAAACTGTAAGACATTGTCGAAAGGAATTAAAGACCTAAATAAAAAGAAAGACCTTCTGTACTTGTGGATTAGAAGACTTAATATTGTTATGATGGTAGTACTCCCCAACTTATTTTACAGATTCATTCCAATACCTATTAAAATTCCCATCTCCTTTTTTGCAGAAATAAAAAGCTGTTACTAAAATTCACATATGGAATTGCAAAGGATCCCAGATAGCCAAAACAATCTTGAAAAAGAGCAAAGGTGAAGGACTCACACTTTCTCATTTCAGAACTTACTGCAAAGCTACAGCAATCAAAAGTGTGGTACTAAAATAAGGGTAGATATATCGATCTTTGGAATAGAATGGAGAGTCCAGAAAAAAACTCATACACCTGTGATCAGTTGATTTTCAATAAGGGTGCCAAGACCATTCAATAGGGAAAATAATATTCTCTTTGCATATGTTGTTGGGACAGGTGTATGTCTACAAGCCAAAGAATAAAGTTGGACCCTGACCTCACGTCATATGTAAAATTAAGTCAAAGTGGATCAGATACCTAAATCTAAGCTAAAACTCAAACTCTTGGAGAGTTTAGCTGTATGATTACTGCTCTCCTGTAGTACTTGAGTGCTGTCATGTGGTGGACTTCAGTCACTAGATGCTCCTGTGGGTCAACATTATCTTTCTATCCATCTGTCTCCATTGCTTTGCATGGAGTTGGTGCTTAGTAAAATCTGATGACCAGATGAAGAAGAGACAAGGACAGCTTTAACTATACTGAGGATTACCAAAAAGATTTTAGATTTGAGTTCTGAAAAGGCCCCTTACTGAGCCTTTTCTTTCACCACAATGAAGAGGTTCTCCCCAGCTATAGGTAGTTGTCATTTGTACATCTGATAACTTGGGCCTGTCGCCAGTGTCAATTCTGTTACTGCTGACAAAATGGATTCATAGCCTGTTTTTTAAAATTACATCAAGCTAATTCTTAATTGTGGAAGTTTAGATCTTAGAGTATAGGTCTGGCCTCAGTTTGAGTGACATGGAGCTCATTACCTCCCAAGGCAGCTGTCAGTGAACTGCTCTGACTATTGGAAGTTATAAAGTTCTTAGATTGATCAGAAAAAGTTTTCCTCTAAGGGTCTACTTGTTTCTCCAATGGAATCATGCCAAACAAGTCCTATATTTGAAATAATCATGCTCTCTCTTTCAGCTCTGTCCATTTCCCCTATAACCCAAAGTATATGTTATTCACCCCACCATTTTAATCTGCCATCCAATTTGCTTCTCTGACAGTTTGTGTGAGTTCTGGGAATGCAAATGATTTCTGTACTATTCTAGGTAAAGTACAAACTAAGCAGCAGCCTTTTTAGGGTGATATTGAAGTTTCCTACCTGCTCCAAAGTATATCTCCCACTAAATAGTACAACTCTCACATTATTTGTTTAGGTTCAGTGTTGAATTTTCTTGGTAAAATGCAGACATCTGATGTAGGTTTGCTACAACTTTCTCCTATTGATACCATAGCATAGATTAGTCCAACAGATTGGAGCCATCTAGTAAGGCAACGTGGCCATGAGACATATGATGAGAAGGTTTTGAATGGGAGGAATAACACGGAAATGCTGGAATAGAAGCCATTGTGGGTAGGTAGGACAGGCCTTTACTAGAGATGTAGGGCATGGAGAGGCATCCTGGGAATATACCTTATTACCAGCTTTATAAGTTTCCTCTGAGCTCATCCTGGCATAGTAAAAATTTTAAAGTAAATCTTTAGCTACAAAAAGTAGTTATGATATATTCTATTCCAAAGCTAAATAGAACTATTCAAGGAAATAATTTCTGTTTTGGACCATCTGCATGGCTGTGTCTACCCTGACTTATGGAAAATTCTTATTTATCCTTTAAAATACAAATACCACAAAAAGGCTTTTCCAGCCCTGCTCTCACTCCATCTCAGGTAATTAATAACTTCCTCTTTTAAGACAAGCTGTCTTTTAGGCACACTTTTTGTTGTTGTTGTACCATTTCACTGTATTATATTGAACTATTTATTTGTGTGCCTCATTAGACTCTGATTCCTTGAAGACATAGACTGTGTCTCATTCTTCTCTGTATTTTCAGTGCCTACACAGTGCTCTCAGCACCTGGCTTATAGAAATTGTATGATAAATGCTTGTTGAATAGAGTTGTAGCATCTATCAGTTGCAAACTTTTGTAAAAGCATTATTCTCACCAGACATGTATTAGGCAAGAGTTGGAGAGTAGAAAACAAAGGTGAGTAACAGGATAATCAAGAATTTCTACTTAGTCTGTGGGTTAGGTGACAGTCATCTGCATGTAATTCTTACACAGTAAGATTAATGTTATAATACAGTTACTGTGGGATTTGGTTGGGTTGTAAAGTCATAATGTAATGCTTACGTAAGAAAAAAAAAATCATGTGTTCTTGAAATTTCTTAAATCACCAGGATTTATGCCTTTGGAATCTCAAATGTAATGGATTAAGGGAGAAAACATTTAATTTTGACTCCCTACATAAAAATCTAGTGCATTGCTATTCATTTTGTAAGTACTTAAGTGTTTGTTTCAGGGCTTATTAGATAGCTTGAGAGGAGACATTTGGAGGGGGAAAAAAATCTGTTGTTTGCAAAGATGATTTAGCATTATATTCACCCTGTTAAAGAAGGGGAAGTATCCCTACATCTCTCAAAGCATGAGCAAAACAGCTGTTGGTCTTGTGTCCATTAAACAGATCTTGTTTGGAAAGAAAGACTTAAACCAGATGCCCTCTCTGGATATCTCTTTCTCTTTTGACAGGATTTGTTCTTGTGTTTTGTTAATGAAATAACTAATTTTCTATTGTAGTTGCCCAAGGGAATTGTTTTTCTTGGTGGATTGCTTTGAAAGTACATAATAGCCTACTCTTGACTATTTGTCTTTTATTTATTCTTTTTTAGGAACCTAAATTCCAGGGTGGAAAGGAGTCAGAGCTGCAGTGACACTGCTCAGGACAGAGCAAAGGGCAGACTCAGAGCAGCAAGCAAAGCCAAGGTATATATCAGACACTGGCTTCTGGGCCTCTCTACTCACATCTCATAACCTCCTGCCTGTGGTTAGCAGTTAATTCAGTGCTACCCAAAAAGAAGCCATTCCAGATGAGAAAGGCAGAATGGATGCTAAGCATACTAGCTGTGTTGGAGAAGTTAACAAATAGATGTGAAGAAAGAGAGTTTCAGTTAGTAGCCAGATGGGTGGTATGAGGGTTGGTAAAAGTTCTAGATGAGGTTTTTTTCTCTCCATAGATTTTAAATTTTATTAATTGTTTCAAGTGTGTAGGAATTTCTACAAGTGGTATACATTCTAGATTAGGGGCTTTCCACATTTTCTAGGTTTACACCACCCTTTATCCCTTTTCTTACCTTTTTCTTACCTATCGTTCTTCCATTATGAAGAAATTATGAAGATATATATGTATGTATGTATGTATGTATGTATGTATGTATGTATGTATAATCTTTTAAATCTTTTTTAGGTCACAACTATAACCCCAACCTCCAACCCCATCATTGGTGTCCTCTTGTCCACTCAAAACAACCGCTGCCTCTCGGCCCCTGACTTAACCATTGAAAAGCGTCTGCCCTTCAGCTCCCTCTCATCCTTGACTTCCTTGCACAAGCCAGAGCGCTCCATCAGCCCTGAGAGCAATGACAGTATCTCTGAAGAACTCAACCATTTCAAGCCCATTGTCTGCTCACCATGTACTCCTCCCAAGAGACTCCCTGATGGCCGTGTGCTGAGTCCCCTCATCATCAAATCAACACCCCGCAATCTAAACAGAAGCCTGCAGAAGCAGACTTCTTATGAGGCCAGTCCACGGATCCTTAAAAAGTGGGAACAGATCTTTCAGGAGCGACAGATAAAAAAAACCTTTTCGAAAGCCACCCTCACTTCCCTGGCTCCAGAAATGGGAGAAGACTTGCTAGTCTCTGAAGTTATCCATTCTAGCAAGGAGAAGCAACTTTTGGCTTTAAATACAAGACTGTCCAGTGGGCATGCACTCTCTGAGTACACTGGACCCACCTCCGCTGACCTTGATTATTTCCCCTCTGTTAGCCAAACAAAAGCAGGACAGGGCCGTGGTAGCAAAAAGAGCACTGAGATCCTACTGGAAACCTGCTGTTCTTCAGAACTCAAAGTGGGAGCCAGTGGAACTTCTTTGGAGAGAGAGCAATTTGAAGGATCAGGGTCAGGCCCAGATGCCAAGTTAGACAAAACCTGTTTAAGCGCAGCCATGAAAATCTCAGCAGTTAATTCAGTGCTACCCAAAAACAGTGTTTTGGGTGGGGTCCTCAAAACAAAGAAACAGCTGAAAACAGTGAATCATTTTGACCTGCCTAATGGCGTCCTGGCAGACAACCTAGGTGAGGAGCCACTTCCCTCCTTGCGTCGGGGCCGGAAAAGACACTGTAAGACCAAGCACTTGGAACAAAACGGCTCTCTTAAGAAACTGCGACAAAGCAGTGGTGAGATGGGTTCTGCCCCAACAGACCCAGTACTTCGAGAGAGGGAGCAGAAATTGCAGCAAGAGGAAGAGGACCGACAGCTGGCTCTGCAGTTGCAGCGCATGTTTGACAATGAGAGGCGGACTGTAAGTCGACGGAAAGGAAGCGTGGATCAGTATCTCTTACGGTCCAGCAGCATGGCCGGGGCCAAGTAGCACCGAATAGAACAGTGTTGCCTATTTTTAAGAGGTCTTTGGGCTTGATCATTTATCCTGTAGAGCTGAATGTTCTCACTTTGGGTTTCTTTTTATGTCCGGTGGTTCAGAGAGGTTCCAGGAACTTTGTAGTCTGTAGCCAAGGGAACTGTGTCTCTGCCTCCCTGTGACCCAGGCCAGAAGCACTCCCCACCCACTAAGCGACCCACGCCCAAGGGCTGTTCTGGGCCAAATCTGGCAGCACTCACTTGGAATGAGATTCAAGAGCACAATGGCCAGAGTTAGAAATGGTAGAGGAAAGAGGGGATACCTTCTCAGACTGATAGACCTCCTGACTTCTTTCAGCAGGTTTTTTATTTTTTTAAAATCAGCCTTGCAGATAAAAATGAGTTCCCTCTTTTTCAAAGAAGTGGAACAGTATAGTTCTCTACAGATCCAAAAAGATCATGACCCCCCCTTTCCTTACCCTTGCCCCACAAGTAAATATACCTAATGAAGTGTATTGAATTCATGCTTCTATAAAGGCTAATTTACCATCCTGTTTAAAAAATAACATGTTTAATGCCATGTAGTTGACAGACCATGTTTAGTTATGGTTTAATTTGATCTTCCCAGGAGACCTAATATTTAAGTGGGATCGGCCTCATTTTTAGACGATTGAAACTGCAGTGCAGATGTTCAGGTTTTCTCACCTACTAAGTGGCACAGCCCAGACTGACTGCTGGGTCTCCCAACAACAAATCTCATGGATTTCCACACTTTCAGGTTGCCACAATAGACTGCAACACAAAGGCATGCAAGGGGATCATAAAGAAAGCTGGCTAGGCATTGCGTACCCATTATGCAAAATCCACGTGCAGATAATTGAGATTGACTGGAAGCATAAACATACACTGTGCATTTATACCCCTTGCCCACACAGTTTACAGTCTTCTCTTTTCCTGGTGATCTCACCCTGTGAGATAAATGACAGTTGGATGTCAATTATAACTCTCCACATGGCCAAGGGTTATCTGCAATGTTGACCTAAAATCCAAAAATCTTTGTCCAGGAGTCAGGCAAGAACAATGCTGAAACTTCATACTATGGAAACAAGGTATCTAGCTGGATGCAGCTGGTAAATTCAGTCCCGTGGACCTTTGGGGTTTATTTTCCTTAGTGGCTGACACCATGTGTCTTTTGCATCCCTGGTGGTGCTTGGTGCTTCTGCCCATCTGGGCTCATTGGGAATAGGGATTATGATATGATTTTAGGGAATCTCAGATAAGCTGGCATTCCCTGTGCATGTGTGAGCTGTTACTATAAAGTCATGTGACTAGCATTTTAACAAACCTTTCAGAGCTATATATCCCAATGTCTGTTGTCCCCCATGAGTGGCCCCAGCAGGATACTGCATAATTTTTTTCAATGATGTTGCCCTTGGTGAAAACATTTCTGGAACTGTCCTCAAAGTCTAGAAACATAGACTCCTCAAATATAAGAACTGGAAGGGGCCTTAATAGTCATCTCTTCCAGCTTCTTTCTCTTATTAAAGCAGAAGCTAAGATCCGGAACAGTGGCTCACTCACTGATCAAGGTCACTAGGGATTTACTAAATAATCTTTTCTCAGGAGATTTGCCTCCTTTCTCTGGCAAATCTTTACTATTTGGGGGTTATAGGAGAGAGAATTTTAAATTTGAAACTAGTCAGAAGCTACTTGGAGCCTCTGGAAGAGAAGGTGAGTGGGTTAATAAGGTTTGGAGTCATACATGAAATGCAGCTGTATAAAGTAGAGCCATTTTTGTGTGCATATGTGTGGCTTATAAACAGTTCCCAGAGAGAAGTTCCAGAGATGTCTTAAGCATTTTGGTGATCATTGAGATAAGTGGAACCTCCTCAGTGACTACTTTGGTGGGGAGTGTCACCCACCTGAATGTACGTTTTCTGTGTTCTCTGTGTGCACATGTGTAGATGTATGCTTAAAAAAACAAATGTCAGTCTCATGACTTTATATTCACACCACTTCATTTTTTGGTCCTACCAGCAACGTATATCCTCCAAAGGCTACTGAAGGGTGTATTGGTGCCCAAGATGAAAGAGTTGGCATTGTTCTGCAAAAGACGGATAGGGTGACTTAGCAAAGCCCTTAGAGAAAACGTTAGTTACTGCCATTTCGTATAGTTCCTTTTTGATCCTAGTAAATATTATTGGGAGGCTAGTCTCATTGGTTATTGCAAAAACACTTATTTTTCCACTTGCCACCATTTTCTATATTTCCAATAATTTTAAAAACACTTTTTAGTTGGAACCGATTTTTGTTTTTGGAAAAAAGATAAGTATTTTTAATAGAAAAGATATATATTTTAAATATTTTCCTGAAGTAATACTTTCATTTGAAGAAGTTGCATATCTGTAGCAACAAGTTTTAGCTTTGGGTGCAGAGTGAAAATCTACTTGTTAAAACAGTGAATATTCTGAATTCTGGATCCATCTCACTGACTCCCCCTTACACCTGCAACAGTGGTATTGACAGTTGTTGTTTGCCAGACTTCCAGCTGATCAGTAGTCCTTTGAGTATAGGCAATGCAGTGGAGGAGGCTTAATCTTTAATCTACTTGGCTTTGGAGAAGGAAAAAACCACTAAGGTATTATATGTATTTTAAGATGCTTCCCATACTTAATAGCTCAAACCTGAACACTTTTTCTTTCTGAAAAATTTCCCTCTCCTGTTGCTTGTGAAGTTGGTCACAAATGGAGTTGCTGACGTGAATTCTAGAAAAGAAAGACAAGGAACAAAAATAAAATGAAGGGGAGAGTTTCTGAACTAGAATGAGAGGTACACTATTTTACAAAAGAAACATTTCTCACAAATCATTGGAATCCAGTTCGTCATACAAATTTCCCTTATCCTAATTCTGTTCCTTATGCATATGCATTCTTTGTTTTTTCTTAGGGGAAAGTTATGAGAGGTTTGAGGATGGAGGTCATTCTGATGGAAAATATAAGAAATGTGGTGCCCTGAGAATGGGTCTCTCAGCCCTTTTTTGTAGAGTAGAAGACACTTTGGAATCATGATTCCATATCTGCCTGGAAGAAGTCAGCTGGGCCTGTTGGGTTGGTGTTAAATCATGGGAGTATTTTTCCAGCCCCTGGCCTCTTTCTTATAGTTGCCTCTTTTTAAAAGGTTAATTCTTGCCTGAGGCTTCCCAAGAAAACCTTCATTTCTTTTCTTAAGACTAATTTTTAAATTTTTACCTGGAGGGAACACTGGTGATGAATGCCTTCTGTGTTTTTGTTCATTTTCCCTAAAAAGAAAAATGCCCTTAAGAGATTAAAGCTGCTTAATTGCTGTATGATTACAAACTGACTAAAATGGGAAGCTGCCACTGTGCTTGACTGGTGAAGCTGATGACCGAAGGCTGTGCTGTTCGTCCTTTCTGTTCCATTTGACAGACGTTTCCCGAGCTTCAAACTTGTGCCAACCTTGTGCTTGGTCTTGGAGATACAAAGATGGAAAGGACAGTTCCTGATCTTGTGGAGCTCAATGTCCAATGGAATGTATTTGAATGTATATGTGGCAGGACAGTTTGTTAATGGTCTTACAAAAGGTCACTTCTTTTCATAGTGATGATCTTGGGTGGTCCCATTCAAGATACAGTCCAGTACCAAGCAGGCTGCCTTGAACATTTTAGATATCCCTATCAGTATTCGTGAATTTGATTGTAACACTATTTTCCATTTTCTCAGTAATTTTACCATGGGAGAATGAATTTTCTTCTTCAGTGATGATAGGACAATAAGATCTCTTCAGGAGCTGCTTTAGCATGAGCCCCAAGAAATGAGGCAGATTGTGGATCACTGATGTGGTCAGACGAGGGCCACACCTCAACTTAGTAACCTCCTGAGCTCTAACCCAGTCAGACTTCTCAACTCCACTGACAGCAGCTTGGGATTCCTTTCCTCTTTTGCACCTGGCTTTTCATTGAGATGGAAGGTCAGCAGAAGGAAGGAAGGAAAGGAAAACTGAAGACCTGACCATAATCATAAAATGTTATATAGCTGGGATGGGCATGGAAATCATCCAAGTCAAACTCTCCCGCTTGCCACCCCTCATCTTTTGTAAGAAATTAGGAACTTGATATGCAGTGCCCTATTTTGTACTCTAGTTTTCTAGAGTCTGAATAAATAGTCTTTTAAGTTCACACACACACACACACACACACACACACACACACACACACACACACACAATTTGCTAACGAGGGGTCACTGAAATAATTTAGAGTTTTTAACAGCTTCCTGATTTTTTCAGTTAGAATTAAAATGTACCTATCTATATCCCCTGAATACCCACCCAGGAAGGGAAAACTCTCATAGGATGAGGATTGTGAATATGGAACCTAGGGAAGTGTCATTTTAACTACCAAGGATCAAAACCCAGCCAGCCCTTCATTTTTCTTTGAAATGAAAATCAAGAACTCCTTAAGAACTGAAATCTTTCTCAGCTAGCATTTTCCTTCAACCCATAGAGTGGTTTTATGGCCTGGTTTTTAGAAGTGAATATAGTTGCTTATAAATTCTTGGGACTCAATGAGAAAGCAGGTCTCCATTTCAGGGGGTGTGTGTGAAGGGGGAGGGTAGGGAGTGAGATTCTAGGGAAAGAGGCTGCTGAATAGATTTTCCTCCAAAGATGATCCCGAAATGCATCTTTACACATGATTATTATCCACTGTAACTTTCTGAAAGAGACTATTCTACAGAAAAACATACAGAGGTCACCAGTTTAGAGATTGGTTAAATTGGATGATGGAAAGGTGCCAAGACTGTATGTTACATTGTTCTATGTATTATCAGTATTTTTGATTCCTAAGAAAAATATTTACACACCTCGTGAGTAAATGCTTCTTTAATGTTTTGTCGGTAAGTGTGGGAGGCAGCCTCAACTTGGAGCAGGCTCCCTCTTTTCCGGTGTCTTAAGTGGAGAACTAGTTGGAAAAAGCCAAGTTAAAGCTAGGCTTGCTCATCTTCTTTAATAAGGGGTAAAAACAGGCAATGCACTCCTTAAAGATCAAGCAGTTTGAGTTCAAGAGTAGCTTTTGTGCCCTAGCTCCAGAAGGCAGCAGTCAGATTCTCCCTTGTTGGCCCTGCCCACCCTCTTAAGCTGTGCCACCAAAGGGAGAAGGGACTCTCCCTCGGTGGGTTTAACCCTTTGCCTCCAGTGGAACACTCAAAGTCCCAAAGAGAACATGGATAACTGTGCGAGGAAAAATGGTTACCTTAAGTGCCAACTAATGGATTTGGAGGGGGCAGTACTTGATGTGCTATATGCTCTCAGTTGTGTTAACGCAAACATAGTTATCATTAGGGCCTTTTCCCCTCCCACCTAGAAATAGAGAATGAGTTGTATATTGTTTTTATTCAACCTGGTGTCTGCATTAGATTTGGAGAAGGGACTTGGATCCATGTGGACTGCCACAGCTGGCTGTCTCCTCAGACTCATCATAAAGAGCATTTTGACAAGAGAGGACTCAGGACAGAGCATGCCCTGTCAGGGATGCTTCCACCAACAAGGAAACGGCATGAACTCAAACGGGATGTGATGTATTTGAATAGTACCAAAGTGCATTCTTCAATGTATGGTTTACTTGCTTGAGGAGAGGCCCAAATTGAGACTGTAGTAAAGCACTCATGAAAGTGAATGTTCTGTTTCTAGTCAAAGTCTTATCTCTGGAGAACAATCTCAGGCAAATCTGGGCTAAGCTCGGACTACGTGTGTTTGTTATTTGATGGGAGATGCCCCACATTGGAATGTCTTGCTTTGGCATTCAGAATGATGAGAGAAATTAGTTGGGATGGGGTTTCTTTCCACGGTGTATAACTGTCTTTTGAGCTCTAATTTATTTCTGATTTATGACTCATTGCCATATTCAACCATTCTTTTAATGAAGGTACCAAGAAAGCGTTTGAGTGAAGAACAAATGTATAGGATAACACGTTAGGGCTGTACTCAGAACCCCTGATTTCTAAAAAATACCCTCTGGGAAGCTTGCTCAGGAACCCATCAGAATCCCCTTGGTATCAGTTTCTCATCCAAACGAGAACAAATGTATCCTTGTTCCATATAAACTTGTAAAACCAACTTGAAGTACTGATGTAAGAGTCCTTGTCACACATGGTAAACCAGCACTTGAGGGATCTTTGAAATCTTCTGGCCCAACCTCTTCTAAAGGAGGGTTGTTAAAATGATTTGCAAGAAACAGTGCAGCTAGTCAGAGAGAGAAGAACAGAACCTGATTGTCCCTTGGCCCATAAAGTAACAGAAAATGCCCCACATGCCACATTCATTAATTCACTTGTAGCTTGGTGCGGTGAAAGCGGCGGCCCTCATTTGAAAATAGGAAACTGCCCTGACAGTCTGAAAGTCAGTCCTCTGACTCCAAAGCCACCGATTGCTTTTCTGATGCCCTGGTTCAAATCAGTCTCAGGGTGGTGCCACCTTCCTCTACTGGCGTTCCCTAACAGTATAGATCAGTTGCTTTCTGGGTCGGCTTTTCTCCTAGACTGGGCCTGACAAGGCTAAAGAGATCAGCCATCCCTCTGCGCCCACTATAAGGGTGGGAGGTATCCTGAGGTAGCAAGGATTGTGAGGCACAATCTGCAACTAAATCAGTCCTGTGGCCACATCCATCTCTCCTTGGGTAATCACTGGCACCTTTGATAAATGACTAGGAAAACGTGGCAGAATATAAAGAATTGGTGGTAGGAGAAAATATTTCTCCTGGTTGCTCCTCCTAGATTGAAGGAGGCTCAGAAGAGTGGCAGCCAGCTTCCCTTCTTATGGAGAAGAAAGGGGGTTCTGGGTGAGACCAGCTGAGGGAGATGAAGTACCAAATGATAGATCAGATGTGCTCAGGTCAGTGAGCGATTATGCGGCAACAGGAAGGGTGGCAACCACCCAAATGGCCTCCTTGATTAGTTATGAATTCCAGTTCATTTGACAAATCTAGTTTGAGGCTTTGTTGAGACGAGGATTAGGTCATGTCTCTTCAAAAGCACGAAACTCAGGAAACCAAGCAACTGAGACCTCAAAATGTTTTTAACACCAAAAGGACCCATAGAGATTGAAAACCCCATTGATGTTATGGGTAAAGTTGAATGAGCTGCCCTACATATATTATACAGTAAATAAGAGATGGAGGGTTAAAAAATGAACCCTACTATAGTAATGTGACACAGTCTGGATTATTCCTGACACAAAAGAATTGGACATAACTGGTAAATGATTATATGGCTTCCAGAAATGTAGCTATTCACCTATATGGGAGGGTTGGGGAGTAGACAGTCTGATACCCTGCTTTAAAACATCAGGCAGTTTGGAATGCTGTTTTCTTGATAGGAATGTGGTGGTTTTAAAGGAATGCCAAGATAGCGCCTGTGGGAGTGTGCTCAGCACTGGCTTATAGTTGCCTTAGCCATAGCTGTGTATAATCTTAAGATGAGAAAGCTAATTATCAGAAATGCAAATGATTTTGGCATCCTGCAGACTAAGATGATGAAATGTAGAACATCCTGCATTGGATATCAAAGATGAATTTCAGGTATAAAAAAGGGAAAGCAGTTCTGGTATTAGTAATCAGTTGATAAAGGCTTAATAAAAGCCAAAGGGATGATGCCATTGGTTTTAAGAATGAGCAAAAGACCAATAAAATGTTTGGCTCTATAAATGTGTCCTATTCAGAGGAGGGAGGGGGCAATGGTGCTGTGTACCGTGTTGGACACGGCTGGGGTACTGCATCTTGGGTATCATGAGTAGGGAGAAAAACCCGAAATTTGGCAAGTCCAGGAAAGGCAACCAATGTAGTCAGATGGTATCCTATGTGGAATAACTGAGAAAGTTAAGAGAGTGTATTCTCTTCAGGATGTTTTCACACGGGTGAACAGCTGGCCTGGCTGGGCAGAGAAAGCAGATATATACTCCTGGCCAAAAAGCAGAGCTAGGACAACCAAAGGGCTTAGATAGCTTAGCCCAATGCCTAGAACTAACTGTTCTATAGCTTTCTCAACAAAGTAGGAGACAGCCTTTGGAGGGATGAGCTCCCTGTCACTAGATGTGCAAGCAGGAATTGAATGATCTGTTATGGAGTTTGCAAGAGGCTTCCTCCCTCAGGTTGCGACATGTTTCCAGGAGCCTTTCAGGCCTGAGAGCCTATGATTTGATAGTGTTTCCAGCTGAAAGGAGCAGTCTACTTCTGTAGAACTGGAACCTAGCGAGGTTTACAGTGTGAATGTTGGGGTGGATTCTCCTCCCTGACATCAGGGGGAGGGTGGTCTTTGGCCCCAGGAGATCCAAGGTGGTGAGTCAGCAACATGCCTGTGCACAGGACTGCTGCTGTGGGTATCTGTCCAGGTGCCTGTGTGAATAAGTGAGATATGACTTTGTAATGTGATATATATGTGACTGTATGAGTGCAATTACGCCTAATCTGGTAAATATTTAGCTGGCCACATGTGTGAGTCTGTGGTTGAGTATGATCATATGCAAATATTCTGTGTCTAATAGAGTCCCACACTTGAAACAGCATATACTCCATGCTTCTCCTGTTGGGTCTGTGGCTACAAGACTAAATTTCTATAATCGTCTTTATTACAACTTAGGTTGTGGGAGTTTATGTCTTGCTGAGGATCCTTAATCCTTGTACCACTGCTTCCTGGAGACTCTGGGAACTGCTCTCCAGGTCTGAACTGTGGGCATCCCCAGAAAAGTAGCCTTAGGAACAAAGGTTGCCCAGGTGACTAAGTCATACCCAGCATCCATCCCCTCTGCGCATCTCTGGAATTCAGCCCCAGTGTAGCAGGTGCTGACTAGTAGGCACTCACAAGACGTGGGCACCCTGCAAGCTGCCTGGGCCATAGCTAGTTTATGTACTGTGAGCCCAGGTTGACCTTGCACAGCCTCAGGGTCCGTTTTGGAGGCACAGCCCACCCTGTTTGCATACGGGACTTCAGTCCGTGTCCTAGGTTAGAGGACCCTGGGAAACTCCATGTAAGCCCTATCCTCAGCTTGTCCCAACTTTGTGGCCATAGCTGTCTGATAAGGGAATTCCCAATCCTCTCTTCCGCCTCCCCACATCTGCCCGCACAATGGAAAAAGCTGCCCAACAGAGAAAGCACTGTTTCTGGGGCTTGGTGGTTTTGTTTCGCCACCCCCTTCCAACATACACACAGGCTTTGTGGGTGAGTGAACGTCTCTGAGCCTCACTCAGGTCCTGTGGTGCTTCTCTGCTCCATCAACTGTTTTCTGGCCTAGCGCTCAACTGTGTGACTCAAGCAGTTTTCCCACAGGACTCTAGGATGCGCATCATCTTTCCCAGTGTGACAGCCTGGCCCATGCTCCAAGAAAGCACGGAGGCTGCCCTGCTCTCTGCACCCACTCTTTATTGCAGCCGGGCCAGGCGCTGGATCCTGCTGGGCCCGGGGAGGGGAGGTCCTCACAGGCGCCCCACTCTGGGGCCAGCCAGCAAGGCTGAGCTGAGCTCTGAGGCCCACACCCAGCCCAGCCAGCCGGAGGCGAGGCAGAGGCAGGTCGAGGGTGCAGAGCCCTCAGGGAGGGCTTGGGGCACAGGCCGGGCGGCGCACGTGGCCCTGCACCCAGCTCTAGCCTTTCGAGTCACCACCAGCCGCGGGCTCCGGGCAGAACTCATCCATGAACTGGAGGAAACGGCCGAGCTTAGGCGGGCCCTCGCCCAGCGCCGGGCGGGCGGGAGGCGGCGCGGAGGCCGCAAACACCGTCCGCAGCGAGCTGCGCACCAGCTGCCGGTAACGCGCCCGGAACTCCTTGAGCAGCCTCTTGGCCTCCAGGTACTGCTTCTGGTTCACCAGCCGCCGCTCTGTGCGCTGACGCAGGACAGCTCCTGAGGGAGAGAAGCCGGGAGGGGCAGCTGGCTGCTGTAGGTGCCACCCAGCCTAAAGCGGTGGGGGCTGGGTCTACAGGCCTCACCTAGGAAGTGGGATGGGGCGGGGAGAGAAATACAGCCTCTCCAACTGACCGGACTTCTTACGCACTGTCACCATAAAAAAAAAAATAAAGAAAAACAAACCAACCAACCAAACCAAAAGAAAAGAAAAGGAAAGAAAAAAAATAACCTCTCCAGCTCGAGGCATTAGGAACCGGCGGTGTCCGTCACCTTAGTTCTAGTCTGTAACATGCTGTGGAACTTTAGGCAACTCCCTGCCTCACTCAGCCTTCCTTTTCTGCACCTGCACATGGGAAGCGCTGGGGCAGATGCTCCCTAAAAGCCCTCCTAGCCCTGAGATGAGCCCTTTGCTTTATCCCGGAGGATGAATAAACTAGATCTCTGGTCCTGGCAGCTGAGCACGGGGGGCCAGAGCTATACCTAGCGGAGCCTCTGTAATGTTCTGGGGGTCCCGCATGCGAATGAGGATGTCATCCAGAAGCTGGGCTCGAGTCTTCCGTGGAGGCGGAACAGGGATCCTCTGGGCCTGACAGAAGGTGAGAAGAGAGTGTTATCTCAATTTTATGCTCAGAATTTCCTGGCCTCACCTCCTCATATAGTCATAGCTACAGGCTGGGAAACAACTGGGGGGGAGGGCTGGGAAAGCATGGTCCTTAGAAGGTGACAGCCCGAGGTGACAGCCACCTCTGTTCCTGTGGGGGCCCTGAAGGACCGTTTGTACACTCAGGGAGGTGCGGGTTTACCCGTTTCTCTTTGGGAGCAGAGTGTTTCTGAAGAGTGTTCATCTTGGGCTTCGAGGAGTGGTAGAGGCGCGGGTGCTTCAGCATACGCTGCAGGGCCTGAGCATTCTTCTGGATTCCTAGGGCAGGAAGGCAACATGGAGTCCAGGTACCTCCCCCCCTTCCTCCTAGATGTTTCCCCGAATTTGTTATTTCAACATCTCATAGTGGTCCTGGATAAAGGATGAAAAGCCCGAAGAGGGTATGCTGTTCCCACATCTCTTCCTGATCTGCTGCAGTGTCAGAAGTTCCATCATTTATTCAGTGAATACTGGTCCCTCATGAGCACAGATCCTAATGGGAAAATGGCATTGGCATGGGGAACCCCATTAACCTCAGGGGGGTTACACTGCAGGGACTGACACCCAAGAGAGCACAGCTAAGCTCCAGTTCCTTTGAAAGTACCAATACTATTAACACATCAGTCTGAAATAAGGATCTCAGAGATGGCACTGTCTCCATTGCCTCAAATAGGGGGGACTTTGGATGTTCAGTCTGGGGCTTAACTGGGCTGGGGAGGAGTTTGGAAATCTGGGTGTTTGTTCATCAGACCCTTCCTGGAGAGACTTTGCCAACCAGACCTAGGCCCAGACTGGTTGGAATCTGAACGGCTGTAGCTCCCCAAAGCCGATTAAGCCGCAGGCCAGGGGTCCCAACATGTCAAGCTCCAAACCAGGACACATTCAAGGACCCTTTGACAGTCTGAAGATAGCTCCTTGGTCTGGAAAAGAGGTTTGGCACTAGCCTTGGCTTTGTCCTGACTTGTTCTGAGCTGTGGAGAGGACCCCTTGCCTTGGAGCTAGTCTTCTCACATACCCTTCGGCTCAGGGAAGGTTGGATCAGGCTTGGCTGTCAACAGCTCCTCGTAGCCATGGTACTTGCTGGGGAGTGAGGCAGATGGGAACTTCCTCCGAGTCCTCTTCGCCTCTCTGGGCACTGGGGGTAGGGATGATCTTTGTTTTTTCTCCACCTCTGAAGCATCCCTCTGGAGAATGGAGGAAGGCAGCCCACTCACCTGGCCCAGGAAGAAAAATACATTCATTCATTCATTCATTCATTCATTCATTCCATGAACACTTCTGAGCCTCAGTTAAGGGCCCTGTTAAGGGCAAGAACCAAGACTGGGGTGAGAGAAGGCAAGCATGAAAATAGACAATGACCATACACCTTAGTAAATGGCTGTAACAGAAGGGAGCACGAGGCTTCTAGATGAGCCTGCAGGAAGCCCTAAACCAATCTTGGGAGCCAGGAATTTTTCTGGAAGAAATGGTGCCTTAGCCTGAGCTATGTCTTCAAGAACCAGGAGAGCAATCCCCAGGCAGGGGTGGAGAAAGGAGTAGTCTACAAGTGATGAGAAAGGAAGACTGTTGCAGGCAAGGGATAACAAGATGCTATTATAGCAAGGTGCACAGGTAAGACACAGCAAGGTGCATTTAGGGGAACCTAGTACTGGTATCATTGGCGTGCACTGTAAAGAGAGAGGCAGCTGGAGCAATAATCAGGGCCCAGATCAGTAAAGATCTTTAAATGCCAAGCTGAGGCATTTTGTTTTTGTTTTATTTTCTTTATCCTTACTATGATGGACAACAAGCCATGGAGGAGTTATAGGGGGGATAAGGGAATATTGTCTGAATTTGGTTTTAGCCTACCCCAATTGGTTTTATAATAAACATCTTTATGAAACCTGTATTTCATGTAGGGAAGTAATTACTTGTTATTAAAACTTATGACTGTCTAAAAAGACCTATAACAAGTAAAGAGATTGAATTAGCGATTTAAAATTTTCCCATCAAGAGAAGTCAAGGACCAGATGGCTTCAGTAGTGAATTCTACCAATTGTTTAAAGAAAAATGAACACCGATCCTTTGCAAACTCTTTCAAAAATTACGAGAGAGAACATTTCCAACTCATTCTGAGGTCAGCATTACCCTGAAACCAAAACAAAAAAAAACATACCCTAAGAAAGGAAAACTACAGCTCCATATCCCTATAAATACAAAAATCCTCAAAAAAATACTGGCAAGCTATATTAGCAACATATAAAAAGGATTATATGCCATGACCAAGTGGGATTTATCCCAGGTAGGCAAGGTTAATTTAATACCTGAACATCAAATATGGTAATATATCTATCAATAAATAAAGGACAGAAACCAGATGATCATTTCAACAGACACAGAAAAAGCATTTGGCAAAATCTAACATCTATTCATAAAAAAGCAAAACAAAGAAAAACAAAACAACAAACAAGGAACAGAAATTTCCTCAACCTCATAAAGGACATTTATGAAAACCCACAACTAACATTATAATTAATTGTGAAAAACTAAAATGCTTTTCTGCTAAGATCACGAATAAGACAAAGATGTATGCTTTTGCCACTTCTCCCCAACACTGCTGGAGGTTATAACCTGGGCAATTAGGCAAGGAAAAAAAATTTTTTTTCAATCATAGTGACTCGATTGTATTGCTTTTGGCTGCTCAGAACTGCAGTTTAGTAATACACCTCTCTTGTGAGAGTAGTAGTGCATGATGTGCATGTTTGAGTGACAGAATTACCCTTGAACTTATTCTTTTCCAGTCCATATTTTCCCTTCACACAACTCTCTCAATTGTTTATTTTTAATGCTTATTTATTTATACTCTAGTTTTTTCCAGAATGGTTCTAAGTCATATGCTTTTTTACTGTAGGAATTTGTATATCACTATAAGTCGTATGTGGAGTATGGAAGGGATGGATGGATAGAGAATCAAACATAAACACGTGGGTGAATGTACATCTTGGAAAGATCTGGAGGGGGCAAGACTACAGGTGGGGAGATCAGGAAGGGCAATGATACAAAAATAAAGTTTAAGGGGCCTCTGCCGACTCTTCCAGCCTTGTATTTCCGTTTTCCTACATGTCACCCTTCTGTCGCACTGACAATGAACCATTCATGGTTCCTGCATGTACCATTTTAATTTCCTTCCTCTGTATCCTGCTTCATGGTGTTTGCTCTGTCCAGAATGGCCTTGCTGCCCATATCTTTACCTTGTCAAATCCTACTCAGCCTGCGAAACTCATCTCATTTGAATCTCTTCCAGGAAGCTCTCCTAGCCTGGGGCAGAGGCATCCCTGCTTCCTCTAGGCTCCGAGTCCCTGAGTTTCTCACTCTCAGCACTGTTCCTGTCCATCTCCTCCATTAGACTGAGGACATCTCAAGGACAGGACCATGTCTCATTCATTTGTGTTCCCAGGATTCAGAAGCAGCATCAGAAGTGAGGTGACCTTAAGCAGATTGGCAGAGACAGCAGCAATCCCTTCTGAAAACCTTGTCAGAAATGCGCCCCAGCCAGACCCCAGGTGTGGTTTGTACCACAGGACCATGACTTATCCCCATGGGTGTCCCTACTAGTAGCCATGATTCAGTGAACTAGTAGCCATGGATCAGTGAGGCTCCCAGAAGGGACCTGTAAGCCTCGTTAGGGTGCTACCTTCTGGTTTCCAGATCCGCCTTGTACTTGCTTCCAGCTGCCTACAGCAATCCAGCTATCTAAGGGCTGCTCAGGAACCTATGGGAGTTGGGAACAAGTGGGCAGGGGCAGGTGAATCCAGGTACCTGGGTCAAGAAGATGGATTCTGTGCTCTTGATGTCCTCATCTGACAGGTGCTCTGGGCTGAGCTGGCCAGCGGTGTCACTTCGGCGGGACGTTGTCTCTTCACTAAGCACAGTAGAGTCAGAGCAGATGGGCGGAAGTGGCACAAAAGTCCGGTGGGGCAGGGAAGGGCCACGCACGCCCTCCACTGGTATCACTGACTCCCGAGAAGTGCTTTTGGCAGTGGGCCGCACTTCAGTCAGCTCTGACCCTAGTGTCTCCTTTGAGGGAGACTGGGTTGTGGTTCCAGGTAGATGATGGAGAAGAGGCTGCTTTGGTAACTTTAAGATTTGGGTTTTCACCTGTCATGGGAGAAGGGCTGGATTGGTTTGCTTCCTAATCAGAATCTTTCCTCTTGGACCTCATCAGCCTAAGGCCAGTTTGTACTGTAACAGAGCACTGGGTGAGGGCTCAAAAGGAGAGGGAGGAAGCAAAATCACACTTATGGGCACCTAGGATGTGCCCCATGCATGACATATATTGTTTTATTTATACCTCAAAACTACCCAGTGAATAATTATCCTCATTTTATAGATGAGCAAATGGGCTCAGAGAAATGAAGTGATTTGTCAGAGCTCACAGAGTTATTCAGTGGCAGCATCTGGACTATCTAATTCCTGTCCTGGGCTCCAGGCTTCATTCTGCACCCCTGACCATATCACTCCAGCCCTCAGTAGTCTTATTCCTCTCATCAAGACTTAACACAGTGCCTTTAACTTTCCTCAGGGACTCCTAGGAGGGCATGGGGCAGATGGTCCTACAATTCCTGGAAGGCAGCAGCACCAGGCTCCAATCAGGATCAAGGAAATAATTTCTTTCCTGTTGAATTTCTCAGCTTCCTTAATTAGCAAAAGCCCGTCTTCCTTTCTCCCTCCTCCTTTGCCTCAGGTGTAAGGAGGGAACCATGTGCTCAGTTTCCTTTAGCTGCACTTAGTTCTCCCTAGTTATATAGTGGGTTGATTTTATCCTTTGTCAAAGGTATTTGGTCCACTCATAGCTATACTTTGACAATAGTGTAGTGGAAAGATCCCAAGCACTGTTGTAAGAAAAATATGGGCTGGAATACAATTCTATCCTCCTTGCGAAATGGGATAACAGTCCCTGGCCTCCCTATACTGCAGTTCTCCCAAATGAGATGATGTATGCAAGTGTACCTGACAGACTAAAAAGTATGAAGGATGGTTATTTCATAAACAATATTTCCTTTTGGAAAATATGTAAAACTTTAGTGTTTAGACTTGAAGCCTAGGAAGCTGGAGTTTTTTCAGAATCCAGGCCAAAGTGTCCCAGACACCAAGTGTCATCATTTGCCAGCTAGTGGGAAAGGAGCAACAGTTATTCCTCCCTCTTATAGGTCTGTGCTAGAGTTCGGGGGAAGCGGGGGTGAGTGGGGGTACGCTCTTTGTCTATCCCACTAACACTGTTGAAGTAACTGTCCCAGCCCCTTCCAAGGGAAGACTAGATTAACTTAATTGGACAAAAATCAACAATCCCTGGGTCCTGAATCCCTGGTGAGCTGGATTGCCAAGCATCAAGGGCAAGCTGTTTTATCTTCCATCTGTGTTCTCACATGCAAGGGGCTCACATAGCTTCTTGGATACACACTGGGTGCACCTGGGCCTGCTCTGACAGGTTCTCCATCTTCCCCTAGTCCTGCCCATGCCTAGGCCTGGGGGGAGGGCCAGCAGCCATTATCCATGCAACTGAGTAAAAGGCCCTGAATCTGCTGCATACATCAGGCCACCGCTGTGAGCACACTGGGGACATGTCGGCCTCTCCAGTCTAGCTAAAGGCCTAACCACATTCTCCAGCCTAGCCTGCACTGGAGGTTAGATGGTCTTTGCCTAGATTTTCAAAGCACTGATTTGCTTCTCGTTCACCCATGGGCATTTGTGTTTATACTCTTATCAGTCAGAACCTTGGAGGTTCCCCTGGACCCCAACGCTAACTAATAAGTCGCCCCTCTGGGCATACTTCCTTGTCTGTTGTGAAGTTTATGGGATAGTACCTGTGCAAGTGCTCAGCAGAGTACTGGGCATGGGTGTTCTGGATATGGGAGAGAGGACTGTGTACTTAGCATCTGGCTTACTCTGATTCTGCTTCTCCCCAGCTGGCTGATGGGAAGGGAGGCAGTGGGATCCTTAGGGAAGGCAACAGACAAGGGAAACCTGATGGAAACCATTTCAATTTCTGTCTTTTTCTGGCTTTGAGTGCTGCTCTGGTCCTCTGAGGGCTCCAGGCAAGAAAAACCTTGACTGGACAGAGGCAAACCATATAGGGAGTGTCAAGGGAAGAACTGTACTTAACTTTTGATACTAGCAGTGCCCAGATTAAAGTTCAGGATGGAGGACCATTTCACAGAAATTTCTGAGATCCATTAGATGAAAGAGGAATTTAACTTGCTTTATGACATCCCAAAAGGCACAGAGGGAAGATACAGAGGGAGCAAACCGCTTTCAACATAAGGAAATGATTCTTAAGATTCAAGCAGGAGATGTGTATTCTAGGCCTGGCACAGCCATTCATGATTACTATAGGTGACCACGGCTTGCACTGGTATGGCTTTGGGAAGTTTCTGCTGCTTCATCTAATCCTCTCAGCAGCTCTGAGGTTTTAGAGTTGAGAAGCTGAAGCTCAGAGAGTGAAACTGTTGACCAAATTCAGGCAGCTATGGAAAGTGATAAAGTCAGGCTCATACCTGGGTCTTCTGACTGATTTATCCCTACATCTCTACAGCTCCTTCTCTGGGCCTCAGTTTCTCTGTAAAACTCAATGACCTCCAAGGCTCATCCTGACTCTGCCTTTTGGGTCTGCCTGATTTTCTCGTCCCTCCTGGGTATATCTGCATTAATAAAGCAAGGAAAGGAGAAGATACTACTGCTACTACGAACCTAGAGGGGGGATTCCAGGCATTGTGGGAGAGTGCAGCCTGGTTGCCAGGTGAGTCTACATGCATTAACATGGGGTTGGGGAGTCCTGCCTTGGAAGCCTTACCTTCCGTGAGTCCTTCCGAGGCATCAAAATATGATGTTTAGCCTTCACTGTCTTCTTTCGAATTAAGTGGATCCCCAGCCGCTCCTGGAGGAAGCTTTTGAGCAGTGGAGGGACCCCTGGAACCATGATCGGAAAGTAAGATTACGATTAGCTAACATTTACTAGGGCACTGAGTGTCAGGCACTGTTCAAATAACTGTACTTAATTAACTTATTTAATTCTTACACCAACCCTAGGAGGTATGTACCTATATTATTCCTGTTAGATAGGTGAGGAAACTGAGGCACAGAAAGGTTAAGGAATTTGCCCAGGGCAACAAAGACAGTGTGGAGCAAGGATCAGAACTCTGCTGGTGTCACTCCAGGACCCAGAATTCTAAAACTCCTTCAAGCTGCCTCATCTTCGACAGTGGGTTCTACGGCTAACAAAGGACCCACTGAATTCACTGTGCTCTGGGAGCTCTACACCATCTTTAACTGGGAAATGAGGTCACAATGGACCTATTCCACAAAGCAGGGTATTGCTTAAAGAGCTCACGCAGGATCTAGATAATTCTATATTCCATTCTCGGCTATGCCTCTTTCTTGCTATGTAATCTTGCGTAGATCATGAACCTCCCTGATTCTGTTTCTGCCACTGTGCACAGGGATGATAATGCCTGCCTCACAACAAAGCTGTCAGGATGAGCAGGTGCGGAGCAGATGCTCAGCAGTGTCTGCTGTTTTCTCCATCCCCCTTTGTCTACCCACCCATGATGCAGAGCAGAGCTCAGGGCTTAGCACTGATAAGGTTGAGATGAGTGTGCCCACACTGCTTCCTGGGCACTGGGTTGTGGGGAGCAGCTTTGCAGGCACCATACCTCGTGTGTGGGCCACCAGGGGGTTGTTATGAAAGACGAGCTCACAGAGAGACGGGAAGAGAGCTACCGGCAGGAGGGCGTCTTCCTTCGCAATCTGGAAGGCATGCAGGTGAGAGCATCAGATTGACACCACCTCTCACCTCTGCCCAAGTGCCTCCAGGCCCACAGTGCAGGACTGCATGCTTGCTAGGATTGGGATGGGGCTGGGGAAGTGATGCTGTTGCGGACAGGACTCATTGACAGGCAACGTCTTATCCCTGAAGTTTCACCTGCTCACACCCAGAATGCCTAGCCCTTCCTGTCTGAAATCCTACCATCACTGGTTCATGTTTCAAAGTTAAAATTTTTTCTCCCTTCTGCGCACTGGTTATGTAGCTTATACTAAGTGTTGAGGATGTTGGTGACAATAACAAAACAACAGACTACTTGTCTTGCAAGGAATCTGGAAGGTAAGCAGGAAATTGACTTTGTTTGACATGTCCCCTTCCTCAGTGCAACTTCTACACTCCCCATCAGTCTGTCAACAGTACTCCTAATGGTCTTTTTTACTGAGGCTTGTCCTGGGCACTCATCTGGGGAAGGACAGGGAACAGGAGGTCAGGGAAACCCACCCATCTAAGGGATAAGTAGACCCCATAGCAAGGGAGACCTCATGGCTATTTGGGGCCCACGGGCTGCTCCACCCAAGTCCAGCCTCTGAAGGACAAAAAATTACATAATCCTCGTTAAGCAGAATGGCTGGAACATCTGGGGACTACTTTGGGGAAGGTTTCTATTAGCAATAGAACAGTATCAGAGTCATCAGTATCACAGGGGCCAGGAGTGGGGCAGTGATCTTTCAGATGCCTGGATACACTGAAAGCTGTTGGGTCCGATTTGGGACCCATAGAAGGTGCTAAGGTCTGAGGGCTGGAAGGAGGAGGGCACTTCAGTTTTGCTTCCTCTGGGACTTCACTGGGTGGCACTACATGCCTGATAGGCTATTAACCTAGTCAATGTCTCTCATTTTTGTTCATTCAGTTAACAAATATTTACTGAATACCTACATGTAACAAGCACTGAGTTGAGACTGAGCAAAACAGATATAACCACTGACCTCACAGAGCACTGCCTAGTAGGAAACAAGCATCGAAGAAACAGTAACATAAAGAAGAGGAGATTTACAACTATGATTAGTGCCCTAAAAGAGAGGTAATGAAATACTAGGGTGATTTGACCTAGTCAGGGAGATAGGAAAAGACATTACTGAGAGATCTGAAGGATAGGTAGGAGGTAATTAGCAAATGTAGTGAAGGATGGAGTATGTGGCAGAGAAACCTCTGTATTAACCCAAACCGTTTCCTCTACTTTCTGGGCACACAGCTGGACTGTGTATCTTCTTGCCTTCCAGAAGCCAGGTGTGGTCATATACTCAGTTCTAACCAGTGCAACCTGGGTGAAAGTAACAGATGCGATTTCCAGGCATAACTCATTCAAAACCTCCTGCATGATCTTCTACATCTCTCACCATCTACCCCCTGCTCAACTACCTATCCACCAGATGCATAGGATCCAATAAACTACTCTTAAGGCCCTATGAGATGACAAAGCCATAGCCAGAAGGATCCTGGGTCTCTGACTGATCATATGGAAGGCCACCAGCCAACCAGAAACACCCACATAGGATTTTGTAAAAGCAAAAAATAAATTTTTATTGTGTTAAGTCATTGAGATTTTTAAGTTTGCTGCAGCAGTTAGTGTTACTTTAGCTAACGCAGAGACGAAGTGTTCAACGAAAAGAGAACAATGTGTGAAAGGCCTAAGAGCAAGGAAAAAAGGGTGACCACTAGGTTTTGGCTTGAGTAACTGGACAGATAATGGATGTATTTCCTAATATATGGAACAATGGAAGAACATCAAATTTGAAGGGATAGATCATTGCTTTACTTTACATATGCGTACTTTGGAGGTACCTTTGAGACCTCCAAGTAGAGATTCAAGTAGACAGTGTATATACTCGTCTGCAGTTCAGAGGAGTGGTCCATATTAGAGTTACAAATTTGTGAATCTCTCTTCATGGGCCAATGGATATGTGAAGCCATCCCTATGGAGAGAGTACAGAGTGAGAGGAGAAAAAGAAACTAGGTGTGGGCCTTGAAGGACTTTAACCTTTGATCACCTAGAGACTGGCAAACCTTTTTTGTCAAGGGCCAGATAACAAATGTTTTAGGCTTTGTAGGCCATACAGTCTCTGCTGTTGCCACCCAACTTTGTCATAGCACAAAAGCAACAAAGACTATTCATAAACAAATAAATATGGTGGCTCCTTTACAACAAACTTTTACTTACGGACTCTGAAATTTCAATTTTAATGTGTTATTCTTCTTTCTATTTTCCCCCAACCATTTAAAAATGTGAGAATCACTCTAAGCTTGAAGGCTGTACAAAATCCTGGGTCAGAAGATACAGCCCATGGGCCAAATCTAGGCCCCCTCTGTTTAATAAAGTTTCATTAGAGCACTGTCATGCCTATTCATTTATGTATTGCCTTTTGTGCTACAAGGGCAGAGTTGTGTCATTGTGAAAGTGTTATATTTACTATCTGGCCCTTTGAAGAAAAAGTTTGCTGAATTCTGATCTAGCCTCTAGAAAAGGAGAGATGGGGGTGAACCTACAAAGAAGCCTAATATGCATTGATAAATAACTAGTTAATGGTATTTAAAGAGGGTTCAGAGTCTCTCATAGGCAAATCAGGTAGTCAAGGAGCAGTCACAACAGAATGAGGGATGGAAAATTTAATTTTTTCAGGATGAAAAACTCCACACATACAAATCAGATGGCTAAAAAGTTGAAGAAAGTTGCCATCAAAACTGGTAGAAAGTTGAAAGATGCCTAGAGCATGTGTATCATATTTCCTGTGAAAATTTAGTCCCAGCTGAAAGATATAGGCTTAGGATTCTGACTGACATAGCAAGCATAATTTGGGTATCAGGCTAGCTTGTTCCCTTTAAGGTGAGTTCAGTGCCCCTGTAAATAAATTCAGGTACCAATGACAGCTTGAAATTTCTGCCCAATTTCACTGGGTCAAGTGGAAAATAACAGTCTGTCAAATTTATGAACTAACTAAATATTTGTAAAGGTTGAGTGGAAATGATTACTCTTGACACAAAAATTATTAGATTTCTGAGTGAATATTCTAGAGATATAAGTTCTGTTTGGAGGAAGAGTTAGTTTTATAATTTGCAATTTTAATATATTGCATGCTAATTTCAATTTCAACACAGGTAGCTCTGAGTATTCCTTGACATGATCAAAACATCATTCACTCATCTAACGAACTTATTGAGCACCTATCACGTATCAGGTGGTATTCTAGATGATAGAGTTGTAAGTAAAACACAGTCTTAGCTCTCAAAAAAAAATCTATATTTTGGCAGAAGATGACTAATAGTAGACAAAAAGATATATGTTAGGTGGTAACTGTCATAAAGAAAAATGTTATTTAACATCTCAAGTGAGAATGCAGAAAAATGGAAAGAAGGCTGCTCCCCTTTCAATAAGGAAAAGCTGAGTAACGTACATCCTAACTTTTCTTCAGTCCAACAGAGAGCTATGGTCTCAGGGCAATCAAGTGGCCTGAAATCTAAGATTAGATCGCCACCCTGAAAGAGAGATGAAACAAAGACAGTGGCTCACCTATGGCAGAATGTGGAAGGAAGAGATGGCAAGTGCCACAAGCATTTAAGAAGAAATCAGCTAAAATTTTTAATAAATTGCTAAAGGCCCAGTGTGGGCTAGAGTAGTGGTCTCCAACCTTTTGGGCACCAGGGACTGGTGCTCCTATGAGACTCTAATGCCTGATGATCTGAAGTGGAGCTGAGGCGGTGATGCTAGTGCTGGCGAGTGGCTGCAAATACAATGAAGCTTCACTGGCTCTCACTTGCCTGCCGCTCACCTCCTGCTGTGTGGTCCTGTTACTAACAGACCATGGACCAGTACTGGTCCATGGCCCCGGGGCTTGGGGATCCCTATACTCTTAACTCACTAGAGTGAGAGTATAAAACTCCTGAGAGCTGCAGACACAAGGGGAATTCACACTTACTTGTGTGTGAAAGACTGGACATAGGGAGGGAAACCTGAGAAAGCCTTCCTCCAGGTATAGGCCTGACAGAGAGAAGGTGCCACTGCAGAAAAGGTAAGAATTCTTGCCAATCATTCTCTCTAGTGAACAACAAGCTTAAGTTGCTGAGGAAGATGAGCCAACCCTGTTGGGCCTAGGGCCTGGCATTCGGAGAGATGAGAGGGACAGGGAGGGAAAAAATTAAAACCTGCTACTCCTGGGGTAGGGGCAGGAAACCACCTGGGCCCTACTATGTTAGAGGTCTTCTACTGTTCAGAGAGGGGTAGGATCACTGAGAAAGGCCCATTCTTGAGACACAGGAACCCAAGGCCTACTTAAGACTGGGGTTGGACCCCTGCCACCAGACTAGGCAGCACTAAGCAATAAGCAAAAACCATCTACTGCTGGGGAAGAAGCAAGAATGTGGAGATAAAATCCCCTCAGGTGTAGGAACCCAGGGAAGGTTGCAAGCTGAAGATTGAGCAGGAACACTGAGAAAAATGCTCTGGCACCCCAGCAAGAACCAACTATATGCTGTTTCAGAGAGATGTACTTTAAATATAAACCTATAAATAGGTTGAAATTAAAAGAACAGAAAGAGATATACCATGCCAATAGTAAGGGGATTATGTTGTGTATCTATATAAAATCAGACAAAATAGACAAGGAGTATTAGAGGCAAAGAATGATAGTCATAATAATAAAAAAAATCAACACATCGGGTAGATATAAAAATTCTAAATGTATGTGTACCTGATAGTAGGACTTCAAAATACATGCAGCAAAAACTGACAAAAGTAAAGGAAGAAAAAAACAAATCCACAATCATGACTGGAGATTTTAACACACAGCTTTCAATAACTGATAGAACAAACAGACAAAAAATAGTACCAAAAAGATTTGAGTGACACTACCAATCACACCTTAACTTAATTGATATTTTAGAACATTACCCCCCAAAATTGCAGAATACAAATTTTTTCCTAAATGCACATGGAATGTTCATAAAGATAGAATATAGAGTGAACCAAAACCAAGTTTAAACAGATTTCAGAAGGACGAAATCCCACAGATTATGTTATCTAATCACAAAGGAATGAAATTAGAAATCAACAATATAAGACATTTAAAGAGCCTTATATATATGGAAATTAACTCACTTTTAAATGACCCATGGGTCAAAAAAGAAATCACAACAAAAATTTAAAATATTTTAATTGAATGAAAATAAAAACACAAATCACAATTTGTAGGACACAGCTGAAACACTGCTCAGAAAGAAATTTAGTTTTATATGCTTATGTTAAAAAGAAAAAAGGTCTAAATCAATATCTAAAATTAAACTACTTGGGAAATGAAAAAAAAAGAGGCATAAATTAAACTCATTGTGAGTAGAAGGACACAAAGTTTTGAGCAGAAATCAAAGAAACAGAAAAAAGACAAATAACAGAGAAATTCAGCAAAACCAGCAGCTAGTTTAATAATAAAAATTCAACGAAAGGGATAACTTCTAACTACTTTGGATCAATAAAGTAAAAGACACAAATTACCAATTTCAAGAATGAAAGACAGATCCATCATACATCTATAGTCTATTGACTTTCTACAATGGTGAGAAGACCATTCAATGGGGGAAAGAATAGTCTTTTCAATAAATGGTGTTGAGAAAACTGGAGATCCAGATACAAAAGAATGAAGTTGAACCCCTATTTCACACCATATATAAAGATTAACTCAAAATGGACCAAAGACTTAAATGTCAGAGCTAAAATTATAAAACTCTTAGAAGAAACACTTGGGGGAGTTTAGCGGTACTAACTGCTTGCCTCAGAAGGAATGTAAACAGAGTAACTTAAAAGCTGCCAGCATTTCAGACTTGGGTAGGGCTCAGTTAGTGGGATTTACAGAAGTTAACCCATTAATATTGGAAAAATATTAACGTAAAACATAGTAAAAAATAAAAAAAAAAATATGTTAAGTCTGTCTCATGGGCTTTACATCTGCTGTTCCCTTAGGCTAGAACATTTTTCACTTCATTCTACCCTTAGTCTTCACCTCACTTAACTCACTCATCAGATCTCAGCTTAAATACCACTTTCTTGAGAACCCTCCCTGATCTCAAATATTAGATTAGACACGGCCTCCAATCAGATACTTCATAGCACTACGAATTTCTTCCAAACACTAAATATGCTTATATTGTGATTATTTGTTGGTATCAGTCTTCTCCTAGAGGTGACAAGCCCCATAAGGGTAGAGGCCCAATCTTTCTTTTCAGGGCTGTATACCCAGTGCCTAGCACAGAGCCTGGCACATGGTAAGTGCTAAATAAATATCAGTGACGGAATGGATAGACTCCTGCCTTTGCTGATACTCCCTCCACTTCCACCGTCCTGATAATTCCTGAGCCCCCATACCTGTAATGCCAGGAATTGGAGGGCTGGCCTTTAGGCTAGAGCAGCTGGAATCCCACCCTCCCATCTGTGCCCCTGAGGAGGTAGGTAGAAAAGCAGAGTCACCTTGTTGTAGGCCAGGCTAAGGTACCTCAGCTCTGGGAAGGGTGGGGCCAGTGTCTGGTTCCTGGCCTTCAGTGACTTCACAGGAAGAATCTCGAATGTGGGAGGAAGTGCACATACCTTGGTTGTCTTAGAAGGAAAAAAAAGGTCAAAGCTAAAGATCCTTGATGAGAAAAAAGCTGAATGCTGCCAAAGGCCAACAGACCTGTCCTATGGCATGTGGTGGAAAGAATGACCATTGTAAGAGAGTTCTGGCTCCAAGTTTTCTGAGGTCACATTGTGAGCTAATTCTCTGGCACCCAAAGTTCCAGTTTCAAGTTCTCTGAGGCCAAAGAATAGTACAGCCCTCACCTCCCACCTCTGACTTACAGCAACTTATCCTAAACTGGATCCCCACTTCTACACAGTTGGACTAAAATTTCTCCAGAGGGCAAAGAGATCGGTGCTTGCATCATTAAGGGGCCTTTTCAAAGTGGAAAGATGGACAGCAGGAGTGATCTGAGCCTTGAACACCTGGTCTGATGGGCTATCTCATGTCATACAGCGGAAGCCCTTCATTTCATGAGGAAACAACAGCTAAGGCCTGAATGACTTCAGGCAGGCCTGAATGTGTCGCAGGGCATCTGGGTCACTTACAGGCTTAATGGCCTCTCAGCACAACCCAACTTGTCCCAGGGGTCAACATGTTTGATCAAGCAAAAAATGTAAATTTCTGGATTAATCATGCCTAACTCAATTCACTAACTGATTCCTTGAGTTAGATGGAACCAAAGAAAATTACAAGGTAGGTGACAGGCTACTGTCCCAAGCTCCATTAACTGACTTATGTATAGTTGTACTTCTTATTGTAAATGAATAAATCAAAATTTCATTAGTTCATCAATCTTTGAGAGTTTGGGTAGTGAGTATCTACCTTGAGAGAAAAAGCAGTTTTCTGGGTTGACAAAAATAAAATGACTAAACCAGTGACACTGAGGATTAGATCCTGGATAGTGGTGCATTTGGCAAGGATCACTCGCTTTTGGAGGGCTCTCATTACAAGTTCATGGAATTCATCCTAGTGGCCGTCTCACTTCAGTGCCAGCTTCATCACTTGAGGCAACTACCTCAACCTATTGAGTCACATCTGAGCACAGTGAAAGCCAGCCTGCAGGCTGTGTGAGGGCAGGGACCTGTCTGTCTAGTCTACCACTGCATCTCCACAGGCCAGCACAGCACCTGGCATGTGGTAGGTATTTGGTAAATACTATTCAATGAATGGGCTTCTGCAGTGTGAGATTCTCTCTCTCTCTCTCTCTCTCTCTCTCTCTCTCTCTCTCTCTCTCTCTCTCTCTCTCTCTCTCCATGGCTCCATTAGCTTATTTTTGTTTATTAAAATTAATGTTCTAACTCAAGGACACAAATATAAAACAGGCAGTTCCTACCTCTGAGGTTGAAAATCCAGGGTAAGATGAGAATACAACTTCTGAAACAAAAAGCAAACAGGATAAAGGTTAGTGAGAACACAGATTGACTCTCCTGCCCCCATGCAGAGAGGCCAGGGTCTGGTTCTGCCACCCACTGTGTACAGCAGGGTGTGTCCCAGAGAGGGTCCTCACTAGTCCTCAGCTGCAATGTTATCTGGGAAGAGGAGCTGGCTATGACATCTGTCCTTTGCACTTAGAATAACATCCAAACTCCTTGGCCAGGCCTCTGAGGTCATGCCTGTCCTGGCCTACTTTTCCAATCTTATCTCACACTCCCCTTCACCCCTCGCTCATTGTATTTCATCCACACAAAATCAAAACCACATTTTGATTTTGCAACATGCAAGTTCTTTTCTAGCCTCAGACATACTAGGCAGTTAGTACTGATCAGAAGGCAAACCAGCTGTCTTAACAGTGAGAAATGTATATAAAAGGTATTCTGTTGGAAGGTTTGAAAATAATATTTGTTATATCAGTTGAAATAGAATGTGTTAAGATAGTGAATTCAGGAGAAAGACTAAGCATAACCAGCAGCACAGTAGTAAGCAAGAGGCTACAGAGTGATTTCTTTCTTGGGACCATCAGAATGAGATGAGCCAATAAATAGCTGAGTTCAATCTAATAAAGCATCTGCTGGCACTAGATCCTGTGCAGGCACCACTCACCTTTGCTCTGGCTAATGAGACCCCTCCACATGCTAATAATATTATTGTGCTGAGAAAGGTTATGGGAAAATGCAGTAAACAATAACATGGGTGGAATACCACATGGCATCAATAACTTCTCCTGTGACAAGGGGCTGGAAAGGTTTGTGCAAGGAACAAAGTAGGAGTTAGCATGAGGATAGGCCATGGTTGCAAGTGCAGGCACTGAGGAGTAAGCCTCTGGGGAGACAGAGAGCCCGAGCCCCCACATTTAGAAAGATGAGCTGCAGCACAGCATACTCTGCCTGAAACCATGTGCTATCCTTTCCCCACAATCTCAGGAAGCAGCCCCAGAAATCAGAACCTGCAATGTAAGGTTCTTATTGGGGATTGTTCAACAAAAAAGGTGGACAATTAAGAATCTCCAAATATCTGAATAAATTTAACACTATGAACAAAGTCATGAAATATGACAAACAGAAGAATTAGCATCTGAAAAAAACCATGACAGAGTTAACAAAAAGAATACAAAATTTTAAATAGAATAATTAGTATCCTAAGAGGAATTCAAGGGGCTATTTCATTCCTAAAACAAAAGCAGGTTATAGTGGAAGAGAAGCTATTAACAATTTTGTGAATTTAAAATATCATAATCAAATAAATGAATAAATGTGCTAAATGAAGAGCTAATTCATAAAATGAAAGACAAAGTTGAAAGACTGTCTCAGAATGCAATGCAAAAAGGCAAAGGAATATAAAGTATAACAGAAAAGAGGAATAGAAGGTAGATCCAGAGCTTTCAGCATCTGATAGAATTTCAGATGGAGGCGACAAAGAAAATGGAAAGGGGAAAATGAAGAAAATATCTTCAAGATGAAAAAAATCACACATCTTCAATCAGAAGAATACTTAAAGTACCTAATAGGATAAGCAAAAAGAGTTGCATGTGTAAATGCATTTCAGTGAAATTTCAAAAGGATGAAAGGGATATCTTAAGAGAGTCAAGAGAACAAAAATAAGTTTTCTACAAAGAGATGAGAATCAGATTGGCATCAGACTACTCACTGGCAACAATGGATCTAGAGGGCAATGGAGAAATTTGGCAAAGCATGAAGAAAAATGATTTTAAAGATAGAATTTTCTAGTCAAACTATCATTCAAGTATGATAACAAAATACAGGTGATTTTGGATATTTCAGAAAGTCTACTACATATAAACTCTCTTTGAAAGATTCATTCAAATGGCAAAATGAAAAGCAACACAAAATAGGAAACTATCTTCCTGACTGTGAGAAAGGGAGGTACTTCTTAAATAAGAGCCAAAAGGCATAAACCATAAGGTAAAATTCGATAGACTGGTTTTTATGGGCTTAATTGTGTCCTCTGCACCAAATTCATATGTTGAAGCTCTAACCCCCAGGACCTCAGAATATAACTATATTTGAGACAGAGCTTTTAAAGATGTAATTAAGGTTAGATGAGGTAACCAAGATAGGCCCCAATCCAGTATGAATAGTCTTCCTATAAAAAAAGGAATTAGGTCACAGAAAACACAGAGGGACAACCATGTAAGGCCATAGGAGGAAGGTGACCATCTATAAGCCAAGGAGAGAGGCCTCAGAGAAACCAAACCTGCCGACACCTTGATCTTGGACTTCTAACCTTCAGAACTCTGAGAAAATAAATTTCTGTTCTTTAAGCCACAATTCATTTTGTTCAAGGATCAACTATGCATGAATTTCAAATCAGGCAAAATTCATCTACTGTGATAGTCATCACAATGATGGTTATTCTTAGAGGAGGTTCTAGCTGGGAGGGTACTACACAGGATGCTGGAAATGTTCTATCTTGGTGGTTAAAAAGTGGATATATATATAAAAGTTCAAGCTCTACACCACATTTCTATATTTTACTCTCTGTAAATTATTTCTCAATTTAAAATAAATGCTTAAAAAAAACAGTGTGGTATTGGCATAGTAATAGATAACCAAATCAGTGGAGCAGAATATATAATCCAGAAATATACTCATGTATTAAAGGGATTTTGGTTTAGGATAAAGGTGATGTTTCTTTCCTTTTATGCCTCTGAATGTTGCCATCTGGCTGTGATTCTTGGCACTTTGGTGGCTATCTTGAGACCTCACTGGGAATCAGTCTACAAGAACAGACAAGTGGGCCAAGGATGGCAGAAAAGAGGATGGGAAGAACCTGAGTCCCTTGCGAACATCAATGTACCCCAGAATTAACCATCTCTGGAAAAGAAAGCCTTATCTCTGAGTTTATTACTTGAGATTTTTAAAAATCAACTTTTAATTGGATTTTAGAAGCACCTTCAAAGAACCAGTAAGGAAACCACTGAAATAATTCATGTGAGACTTCTACCTTCCCAGGCCCACCAGCTTAAGTGCAGCAGCTAAACAGATTTTCAGAATAAACTCTCAGAAATTTACTCCTACTGTGGGGCTAGAGTCTCTGGAACAAGGGTCATCACTCACCTGTCCGGTCAACATCCTTTTTCATGGGCAGTATGGTATAATCTGGTTGCTCATTTGAGTTTTCAAACATCCATGACTTGGGCTGCAGCATGGATTGGGACCCTTTGTGAGGACTCTCCCTGCCTCCAACCCAATCCCCGGACCCGTCTCTGAGCTGAACCTGCTGCAGGTATGGGATCCGGAAAATCCTGTTTTGGTCCAGGCTTAACTTCTTCAGTCTTCAGTTAAGGAAAGTAAATACAGAATGACAGCAATAATTATACTTCAGAGACATTTACCAAGCAACTTTAGGGAAGGAACATGGAATCAGTCCTAGACACTTACTCCTCTTGTGTGACCTTAAGCCAGTGACTTATTCTCTCTGGGCTTCAACATCCCCATCTCTAAATTGGGACTCATATGTATTAACTTTTCAAGGTTCTTGTGAAGATTAAATGAGACAATGTAAATGGCCTGGTAGCTAATTACAGAGTAAATTTTCCAGGGAATCTAAATCTTAACCATTTAAGTGCCAGCATAATCATTATGTCAACCAAATAGCAGTTAAACTTATCTTTCTGGTTCCTTTTTTTCCTGTCTCCTCCCCCAAGGTCAGGATCCTGTCTCCTCCTACCCTTCTTTCTCTTTGCTGCTTCTAATCCAGTCACATAATCAGAAATGTTCTTATTGATGCCCCACTTTTATGGTTGAGCAAAAGCTCAAGAGGGGAGAAATGACTTATCCAAAGCCACACAGCAGAGAAAAGTGGTAAAGCTGGAATTTAAACCCAGGCCTTTTGGCTTTCAGAGAAGCACTCAAGGTGTGAACAAGGCTGGGGGTTACAGAGGGCCCTGCAGAGAGAGGCTTGTGACTTTACCTCCTAAGCCCAGCCAGGCTGGCAAAGCAATTGGGGTTGGAAAGTTTGTTGTCATCCAGCATCAGTGTCTCCAGTGCTGGGAACCTCAGGATGTACCTCTTGCTTGTCAACGATGTTGCAGATGCCTCCCTGTGAGTACAAAGATAATATGCAAGGGCAGGGGCTAAGCTCCACCATTCCCAGGAAGAAATGGAGAATAAGGAACCAATCAAGAAGTCTAACTAGCTTCGGAGCTTCCCTAGTGTCCAAAAGAAGTTCTTGTAAATAGGGACCAGAAGGGGTCCCTGAATGACCCCTTCCCCAACCACACTCATACATGCAGTCTTCTGTGTGGAGAAAGGTTATACACATTCACTGATGGGCTCAGTGAGATTTGGCTGGGGCAGGATGGCGTGGGCATTAGCAGTGCTCATGGAAAACTACGCTGTGAATGAGGCATGACTGAGTCGGGGGGGAAGCATTCTGTAGGAATAATACTGTACATTTTTGAGTCACAGCAGACAGTGGGTGTGCTGTATCATCCCAGAGATTGGTAACCATAGGAACACCAGGAGACAATGCCCTTGGCATGGACCACAGCTTTGCCACTGAGTGGAGGAAGAAAGGTTGGCTGCAGTGAGGCTCTCCTCTGAAGTGACTTCATAAAATGCATACATCAGTAAAGAATTGAGAAGTCTCTTTTTAAACTCAAACTCTGAGGATTCCCAGAAACACCCGAGAGTAGGATTTAACAGGCTGAGGTCCTGGGTACACAGGTAGGGCAGGAAGTAGTGGCATTTTAGGTACCTCCATTAATGTGACCTCATTTTTGCCCCTAAGTAGATGAGGCCTAGGTAATTCTTTTTAAGTACACAAAGATAAATAAACTATGTTTTCATTCCTCCTTCCAATTCCATCCTCTCCATACCTTCAAATAAACACACACATAAATATCCAGTCACAAATACATCTAGATACTTATTAACTACAAACAAAAGGAAGGGAAAGAAACATTTCTTTATAGCTTACCAAATTACTGGCATTGTGTTATGTGTTTTGTATATGTCACCTCAGAACAGCATTGAGGACAGGTGTTATCTCCTTTTCAGATGAGGAAACTCAAACTCAGAGTGACTTGCCTGAAGTCTCATAGCTAGACAGCCGTTGTGCTCAAACTTGACTCAAAATCCCAAGCCCTTTTCTGCAGCTCCCAACTCTCACATCACATCTTCAAGGCCCATGTGTATTGAAGGGTAGGGTAAAGAGATGGAAGAGTAACTGTAACCTGGGCCAGAGAGAGCTTGATGAAGATAGGCAGTGAGTTCAAAAGTCAAAAAGGATGTAACAGTACATCTAAAGTCAGGAATATTTGAAAGGTGAATTTAGACAGGGCATATAGTCATTCATTCATCCAATCATACTTACGAATTTAATAGCTAGGTACTGGGAATACAAAGAGAAAAAACTCACCCCTCCCCACAAGGTGCTTACAAGTCTTGTGGAGGAGATGGACACACTGCACATAGTGGGACAAATGCTTTAACAGAGGCAGATGCAAAGCTTGGTGGGAGTCACACACTCTGGTAGGGAAGACCCAGGGAAGGCAAAGTTTAAGCTAAACCATGAAGAATGGAGAGGGAATTTATTGTGCTCTTAAGCACAGTGAGAGAAGGAAAGGAACAAGGAGAACAATTGTCTCATTGTAGCTGAAGCTGTGCTATATTTAGAAGCTCTGGGCAATCATGTTTCCCATCATGGGGCCCAGTGAGACACGGGCAGCTTACCTGTAAAGAAAAATGAGGCAAGTCACAGAGAGGATTGGATGTGAAAGCTGAGAGCCAGAACTTCCGGGCTCTTCCATAATGCTCAGGACCTACATTCAGTATATCCCTAAGGCATGGCTATGAGATTCCTTAATATTCTTCTAGTAAATGATCTCCTTTTCTGTTACTCTAATACTGATGAACTTCTGTAATTATAACCATGGCAGTTCTGACTAAAAAAGGCAAAGGTCAGATATGGTTTCAGAAAGAGCCCTCTCAGTGTGTGGGAGGGAACAGGCCTGATGTCCAAAGGCTAGAGACACTCAACAGAGAAAGAAAGATGTCTTTGTTCATGGTATTTCAAAGTCACAGATGACTCCCCATCCAAAAAGGACTAACTTTCATACACTGAATTTTTAATTTCTACCTGAGAGCAATTACAGGAGGGCGCACAGCAGCTATGTTGATTTATAATTAATTGGCCAATCTTTATTCCAGTGAAATACGAAAACAGCTAAGAAATAAGCCTTCAAAAAAATTCCTCCTATACTGGTCTGACCTGTCTCTTGTGACAAGTTCCAGTGCTTTGCCTTTTAAAAGTTTCATCCTAATTATAACATAGAAAAGTTTCATTTCGTCTCTAGAACAAAAATCTTAAAATAGGGGGCAGTCAATAGGTGAGCAGAAGGACAAGATGTGAGGTATAAGAAGAAAGCCTCAGGCTCTCCTACTGAGCCTTTCCTGTGACAATTTTAAGAGAAAAGCTCTTTGAAGTGGCGGGAGTCTGTTACTAGTAGAGAGGCTGAAGTTTCTAGCTATTCAGTGTTGCTATTTTTTTTATACCTTCTCTTGGCAAAAGGAATTAATACCATTTAAAATCCGACCAATTTATCTTGATTTTTTTTTTTTTTTTTTTAGAAACTAAGAGTATGACCCCATGGTTGTATTCAAAAATGGGAAATCCATGTGTCATATTAAAAGAAGCATGGGAATGGGATCAGGAGCTCTGGGCTCTGGTTTTGGGACTGCTGTTGCTTTGCTGCTGTGTCAGTTCTAGCTGGTGTTGAGTGTCTCTGGGCTCGGTCAACAGGCCCAGGAACTATACATAGCTCCTCTACCTATATGATGAAAGAGAATTTATTTTACTTTACATTGTAAGACTTTGGCTAAAAATATCGCTCAACAGACTGAACCAGGGGCTGCAGCAAACAAGATGAAATTTAGTAAGCTCTAGTGTCCATGCAAATGTCAGATCAGCCTCTGTGTTAAAACAGAAAACCCACCATGCCAGTCATAGGATGAAGGAGACATGGATTGACAGATTACTTGCATTAAAAAGGGTTTAGGATGTGGCTGCTAAAAAGCTAGTGCTCTTTTAGGTGGTTTCAGGAACACAGTGATTAGAAAAAAAAGGAGGTAACAATCTCCCTCTGCTCAGTGCTGGTCAAGCCTGAGAAAGCTGACTTGGTTGGTCCAAGTGGAAAAGGAATAGGCCTAATGGAGGAGCTAAAGTATCAGCTGTCAATCAAAACAAGTGAGAGAGCAGACTAAAGATGGAGTAGGTCAAATATGATTCCCCTCACTCACCCAGACAGAATAGTGTGATCTATCCAAAAATGGAGATGTAAATAGTTCAGAACAGATGAGGTATATTGTGAAATGGGAAAAGGTCAAGAGAAAGGAGGACGAATAAGCAGGCAGAGTCAGGTCATAAAAAGGCTTGTGATTACTGTTAATGGAGTTTATCTTTAGAACACTGGAGAGTTGCTGAAGGACTCTAGGCAAGGTGGTGGTAGAATCAGATGTGCATTTTAGAAACATCACTCTGATGGTAAGGAGGAAAGCATTAGAGGTTAAGAAACTGGAGACCAAACAGGTGGATAACAGATAAAGGCAATTCTGAGAAAAATTCAGGAAGTACAATTCACAGTATCTGGTGATTCAATGGACACGTAGGGTGGGGAGGGAAGAATTCAGGTTGAGGCCCAGGTTTCTAGCCTGGACAACTGCACAGTGGATGGAGAGCAGTGACCACCACTGGGGCCAGGGACATAGGAGGAGGAGATTTTGGCATGGGCATGTGAGTGATAAGTTGGTATAAGCAGGATAAATGGGCTTATAGCTCAGAAGATAAAATTAAAGTAGAGAGGTGACTAAGACTTGGGAAGGGATGAGGCCACTTAGAGGAATATAAAGATTAAGAAAAACAGTGGGTTGAGAGGACAACGGGGGACCGCCAACATTTAAGAGGCTGGCAGAAGAAGAAGGATCCATATTGAGTGTATACAGATAAGTGGGAAGAAAATGACAATAATATTAGTCTGGAGCCTCACAGCTTTCAAAGCACAATTATTTCAACTGATATACTGATATAAGTAGGAGTACATTTATTTTCCCCATCTTATATGTAAGAAAATAGAAGGATAGAGTAGTGGAGGCTTGCTTTACTTTATGCAATAAGACTTTCCACTGAAAACAACTAGAATAATGAAAAAATATAAAATAAAAATGTCTATCATTTAAAAACATTTAGGAGATGAGAAGAGAGTAAGGAAGTAGTATGCCAATATCTAAAAATCCAGAGACAGAAACTAAGCACAAGAAGCCGTTTCTGCCACAAGGACATTTGCTGATCTGGTTGAAAGAGAAGGAGGGGCATGTAATTGGAGACCCCTTTCCTGAATCTGGGATCCTAAATAGATACACTCCCCGGAGAGAGTGAACCAGAATGACACCCATTCTCCTTATCCCACAGCCCCGTGAAGAGTGCTGCAGACTGAACAAAGAAGGGGAGTGGGGAGGGCAGACTGGTCTTCTCACAAAACTGTAGTATAAATTTGTATCATCAGAGTGATTCAGAAAATATCCAGCTAGTTTAGTTTAGTTTAAAATGGTTCCATAATGAGTACCCCAGGCACCTGGCCAAAATAAATGGAAAGGTTTATGGTATTGCAGACTAAATATTGTGGGCCAACTCTCCCTTGAGTATAAATTAGAAAATCCAGACAAAATACATATATCAAAAATAATCTCTGAGGCATCTGGGAACTAACCAGCTGTGAAAATTTGGGGGTGGGAGGCTGAGATTTGGAAAAAGAAATGCAATATTTGGGGCCACTTTTTCCCTAGGGCTGTGTGCTGACTCTAGAAGAAGCAGAGAAAGCCTCATAACCAAAACAAAGGGTCTAGGAATTAATGAACAAAAGGAGAGAAGCTCCTCTTACGATTACACCTAACAATCTACTTGCAGCATTTTTGCTTCTCATTCCTGCAACTTTGAGCTCTCCTGAGTTAGAGGTCTTCATTTCCTAAGAAGCAATTCTTTTACAGGGGATAGAAGAATAGTTTCACTTAACTGGAAGTTGAGTTTGCTACTGGCCAATTGGGTTCCTCATCCCAATAGGCAGGAAAAAAGGGGTATAGTATATTGGCTAGATGATCGATACTGATTATCAAAAATAGATATGACCAATCGCAGGCAGGGAATGTGACTAGCCAGGAACCTGTGTCTCTCCTAAAAGCACAGAAGAATGTGGGACACCCACCTGAGGCTTCCCCATCCTTCAGGGCCTTGCTTTCACAGGTGCCTTTTCTGGGAGCTTCAGTAGGTGGCATTCTCCCTGCTTTGAGCACTCACAACCTGTTTTTACAGAACTTCTGAGCTGCTTTGGACTATTTCCTTGGATACTTGTATCCAGACAAAGGTTCACAAAGGAACTCATGAGATTGACTCTGGGATGTAGAACTTACTGCTCTGCAACAGCCAAATTTGGTGGCAGGGAGGTGAGCCCATTGCCTGTGAGGAGCAGGACTCGGAGGTGTGGCAGAATCCCCAGATCATGGATGGCCTCCCCAGTCAGGCGGTTGAAAGAAAGGTCGAGAAACTACGGTGTGGAGATAAAAGGTGGGGGAATAGAATTACTGTGTGTAGCAATGATGCTCATGCATGAGGTAGGAGCTAGCTACTGTTTTTTAAAACTTCTGGTGGGGGGCGGCGGGAGAGCATCACACAGAAGCTAAAACCCTACTGACTCTCTGGATTAACATTTAAACTCTATTAGGGTCAGTTCCCATTCTACTTGCCAGCCTTACCTCCCACAGCAAACCGTTGTTTATCTTTGGGTGCTGGCCATGATGACTCCACCCTTTCCTGGCCTTGCCCCACTTAGAGATCTTTGCTTGAGCTTTTCACTCAACCAGGAATGACCTTTCTCCATGTATCTTGATCTAAGCCCCAAAAGACCAGCTCAAAATCTGCTTCCTTATAAAACTTATCCTAACTCTGCAGCCAGATGGAATCTCTTCCTCCTCTGACTTTGAGTGCTTTATCTAGACTGTTATGGGGATCCTTCTCATAGTTAGTTGGACAGGTATCTGTAATAGCCAAATACATGTCTGAGGAATAGGAATATTGGTAGATGGATGTGCCTCACAGAGTCTCTTTCCCTCCTTCCATCCTTCCTTCCTCCCTCCACTGGCCCCGCTCCCCATTGGCAATAGCAGGTTAAGTGAGGACTGTGTGAGAAACAGCTAACCACTGATGTTTGCAGATTAAATAATTTAAGTTAACAAGTCTCTGGGATCAACCCCAAGGTTCATGACATGCAGACATTCTGCTGAGGTTTGAATCAAAAACACTGCCACTATGAGGCCAACGTGTGGGGGAGAGTCCATTATTTGGTAAGTACGTGCCTGGCAGATGCCCAGCTGCACACCTTGCTCCAGCTCTCTTGTTCTCTATTTTCCAAGTACTCAGATTCTCAGGTAGATACAAAAGCTCTGTTTCTTTTTGAAACGTAGTACTAAAGTTTTCATGGAAGTTGAAGAGGTGAATAACTTGAGGTATGAGAACATGCATAGAAAATCCATGACTATGGGAAATTTAATTTAGGAGAAAGCCAAGATTGCAAACAGATTTTTCTGTATTTTCTAACCTGCGGTTTGGAGAACAGCTGTGGGTGCTGCAGAACTCACAAGAGGCCTGTTTTATTTCACACTCACCTCTGGGCCTATGGACTTGGTCTATAGCCTGCCTCATCCAAGCCTGCTGGAACCAATCTGGCTCACTTAGACCAGGATGAGTCTCTGAAATCAGTCCACAATACTGCTAGTTCAGCTGGTCCAATCTGTTGTGCCCAACACTTAGCCTGCATCGCTCCCAAACCCCAACTGGATCCAGATCTCCCCTCAAACTCTTCCTTCCTATTATACTCTGTTTAAACTCACTTTTCTGTACAGACTTCTTTGGCATTTGTTTTCCAGGACCACAAACAACAGCCATAGGTATAATATATTCTCATCTATTTGCAGCTGACACCACCACCACCACCAACTCCACCACCCAGAGGACTGCCCTGAAGCAACAGTCTAGCTGTATAGGCCCAGACAACCCCTTCCCAACAGTTATGAGCAGCAGAGAGAGACTGCGACATCTATTCCTTCCAAAGAAACAGGTGGGCACCAAAAACTCCCTACCTCCAACTTACTTCCAAGAACTTAAAGTCTCCATATTCCACGTAGACTGTTTTGATGCCATTAAATGCGAGCTCCAGTTCCTTTAAGGCTGGAAACGTATGAAATGCCTCTGTAGGGGGAGGAGAAAGAGAGAATCTGCAGCTTGTGAAAGACTTGAGAAAAATATTAAGTGGTCATTTAATGGGTTCCCAATGGGTTAGGCCAGGCTTTGTCTGTGTAAGGTGTTTTACATACACAGCTTCTAAATTTCCAACAACCCTGAAAAATAGGGATTACTACTTCCATTCTGGTGCTGAGAAATCTGAGATTCAGCTAGGCTAAGTGATTTGCTAGAAATGGAATTGCTTGTAAGTGGAAGGGCCAAATGTTGAACCTAAGTCTAATACCAAAGCCTATCTAAAAATTTATAATAAAGTATAATAATACAATAAAAACAATAACTTTTGATTATAAAAGTGAAACATGCCCCCAAAAGTTTTTTAAAAACCACAAAAATAATAGTTCTCTGTGATCTCAAGACCCAAGATAACTATGGCAGTTTTCAAATATATACTCCAGACTTTTTCTCATGCATATACGAAAATATACATGCTTTTTACAAAAATCTAATCATACCATCCACATTATACTGTGCCTTGCCTTTTTTCAGTAATGGTATTACTTAAAGATTGTTCTATGTCAAACACATAGATCTGCATAGTGTCTGAACTATGTTCTATAAATACATACTCTGGTTTATTGAACCATTCCCTTATCGATAGCTTTTAGGCTCTCTGGATAAAGGTAAAAACACTTTTCCCCTTCCACATGAGAACTGGACTTTGGGTTAACTTTCTAGCCCTGTTCCCTTGGTAATCTGGAACAAATAGTATAGTAACTATGTTACCAAGCAATATTGCTGTGGTAAAAATAACCTCAGATTAGTAAACCACATCTGGACTAGAAGAAACTATAACTGAACAACAGACATCTGAAGGAGGCACCATAACTTTGGGCTTCCCTGTGTGTGGTGACTCTTATAATTGGACGTGTCCTTTGTAAGAACTCTAGGAGCTATGTCTATGGAGTGTTATAATGGCTATTTGCTCCTGTGGGGAATGAAGTTTCTAAGCCACAGTGTTTCCTATGTCCACCCAATGAGAATCTCGTTGTTTGGACCTGAGCTGGGAGCCACAGAGAATGGCTCATGGATGGCTGCATGGACTGCTACACAAAATGCTATGAGGACTTCACTAAAGATAAACTGCTGATGCTGTGTGGCTGGCATTCTGTGTGCAATTGCTTGGAGCCTTCTAAGCGAACCTAGTGTCAAGTGTAGCCTGTGGAGATCTTGTTAGTCAAAATGTTCAGTAGAGCCTAATAAAAAGACTGCTTGGTAGATATTTCAGGATGTTTCCAGTGAACATCCTTGTACAAGTGTGTTTCTGTACAATAAATTCCTGGAAGTGGACTAACTAGATTAGAGGCAATGACTATTTTAAAAGACACTGTCAAATTGCCTTCTGAAGGTGTTGTTTTAATTTATTACATTTCCGTCAGTTGAATATGAGAGTAGCCATTTTCCTACCAATACCAACTGTCATCAGTCCTCATTTGGGCCAATATTTGATAGGCAGAAAATACTATATTAATGTTGTTTTAATTATTAGTGAGGTTGAGCATCTTTTCAAATGCCTGCTGGACTTTGTATTTCAAGCCCATGTTCCTGACAGACTACACTGTTTACTCAAGGGCAGGGACTTTCTCCCATGCTTCTTAAATAAAAACCCTCAAACTTAATGCATTCAAACTAAACTCATCATATTTCTCCCCAAACCTGCCTCTCTTCTCAGAGGATCTCCTTGGTGGTTCCTCCCTTTCTCTACATGCCCACTAAATAAGTCCTGTTATGTCTACCTCCTCCTGAATTTCTCCTATTCCCCCCTTCACTCCTACTGCCATAATCCTGATTCAGGCCTCATTTTCCCTCCCCTGGAAAAACAAAACCATCTCCCAGATTTCCTGGTCTTCATCTTCTTTTTTCTCTTATAATCTACCCTCTTCAGAGCCAACACTGTCCCCTGTATTTAAAAGCTTTCCAAGTATCTCTTTGCCTGCAGAATTAAGTCACAGTCACTCAGGGCCCTTGATAACTAGTCCCTGCCAAACTTTCTAGTCTCCATTCCCTACTACCTGCATTCCTTGCAAGCATACAAAGCTTCTTCAGTGATCCTGATCTGGCACTGCTGTTCTACATCTGCTCTGTCAACCTGAAATGCCTCCTTTCCTTCTAATTCCTAAGTCGCTCTTATTCATTTTTTAGGTCTCAGCTTAGGTGCTCCTCTTCTCAGAAGTTTCTCCTGACTCTTTGGCCCAAGTTGATGTTCCACTTATACGCTTGCATAGCATTTTCTGGTTTCCTCAATCATCGCACTTAAAGTATTCTGCTATAATTGTGTCAGAGCCATCTCTCCCACCAAACTATGACTCACCAGAACAGGAGGAACTAGATGCATTCATTTCTAAAAGCCAAGCATTCACATGGTCCTGACACCCAGCAGGGGTCGCTGTAGATTTGCTAAATAAACAAGAAGGCTTCATGCTCCAAAAGGAACTCTTAACAGGCTTAAAAACATCTTTATATATACTTATCTCATCTGAGCCTACCAGGCATCCTGTCTTGGGAAGGAATAAAGGATGGGAATTATCTCCATTTACAGACAGAGTAGCAGCAGCTCACAGAGAAGTGTTCTAAATAGGTGATGCCCACCCTGGGCTGGAATCCAGGTCTGTGTGTTCTCTAGCACCTAGTTTATTGCACTCCAACAAAGAGATATTGGCCAGTCACGGACGGACTGACAGGCAAGTTCTAACATGAGTGACTGGCTATGCCACTCAAGAGGCAGAAGATGGTTTCCAGGAAGAAAATACTCACTCACCTAGAGGGAGCAGGTTTTCTGAGGCATTGATGTAAATCACGGAATGAAAATGCTTGAAGTCCTTTTCCTTAGCCTGTGGGAAGGCATTTCAAAAGAATGTTCAGAAAAGTATAGTGAATGATACTCTGAAGACTCGTGTAATCACCATCCAGGTTTAAAAAGTCTGAGTGTTTTGCTGTCTTTGCTTCAAATTTCTTTAAAAAATAAAATATTTCAGAGTTAACTGCCCCCATATCCCTCTCCAATCACATTCTTCTCCCTCTCTCCCATAGGTAAGAGCTATCCTAAATTGGTGATTATCATTCCTATAACTATTTTATATTTGTATTTTATATATATATATCCATAAACCATATATAGTATTTACATATTTTAAAAATTTACATTAAATGCAATCATATTGTAGGTATTATTCTGCAACGCCTTTCTCACTTAACAGTGTTTTTGAGATTTACTTGTGTTGATATGCATTGTTCCTTTGAGATTTAATTATGTTGACATTTGTAGCTCTAGTTCATTCATTTTCATTGTTGTGTAGTACTATATAAACAATCTCTCTTCATATGCCACGGAAGGCCTACAAACCAAAAATATATGCCATAATATCCTATACATACAATTTGGTTAATGATGGACAACAAATTTGGCTCCAAGTTACCTGTTAGCCAATGCAACGAAAGAAACATGACTCATCACATGAGTCACAGTGTCTGTAAGTTAAGAACAAACCTGCATGTTGGGAGAATCACTACCACTCATGGCACTAAACTGGATGGGAATTTCTTCTGTAGGCTCTTTTGGTGGGACTCTGTCACACAATGAATCAAAATTTTATGCCAAATTCAAACCCATTTCCATAAAGCTATTTCCTTTAATTCATCTCACATGGAACAATGGATATACCAAACTTAGAGGAAAGATTGTGTTTAAATGCTGTTTCCACCCAAGTGTGACCCTCCCCTTCTCTTGTGACCAGATTCCCATTCCCCAGGGACTCTAGAAGTCCAATGGACAAACAGCCAAGAGCCACCTCAGATCTGGCTCCCCCTAATCACATCTCTGCTGGTTGGCCTTACCTTGGACAACTTCAGCCCACTCACATTAATGTTGCACAGGTCTGATGGCTTCCTCACGTGGTGGTGCTTCAGCTGGAATACAGCACAGAGTGTCAGCTCTCAAGCAGTTTATATAATTGGCAAAGACAATGAACGACTCCCTATTGAGGAAGGTGGCCTGTTTGCTATAGTGGAAAGAGCATGGCATTGGAGTTGTATAGAACAGAGCTGCCACCTCAGCTCTTCCACCTCTCAGTTTCCCATCTGTAAGAAGGGTTAAGTCACACCGACTTTATGGGATGTAGGACTCCTATGTTTCTTCTGTCTTTTCTGGGCCCTACTTCCCTTTACTGGCACTTAAAATGTCTGTATTTCTGGTGCTTTACCAATCCCATACATTTGTCATAATTTGTTCATTTGTTCATTCATTTATTCATTCATTCATTCCTCTACTTATTCATTCACCAAATATTTACTAAGCACTACTTTGGGCCATGTATCATGCTAAGTGAATCAACTCTGTTCTACTCCTAACTAAGCCCTTTCACATTAGTATGATTATCTTCCTTCTTAAATGAGAAAAACAAGATTAAGAGAGATAAAGTGCCTTGCCTAGGTCCTACAGCTAGTGACAGACCTATGATTTGAACCCAAATCTGTAATCACTAAACTTTGTGATTTCTTTTTTTTCATTTTTTTTTTACAATGAGGACATTGGTTAACAAAATCCAGTAAGTTTCAGGTGTACGGCATATGTATATAATTGTGTGTTTACCACCCATAGATATCTTTCTGACACCAAATATTTGACCCTTTTATCCCATCTACCTCCCTCCTCCCCCTTCTTCCCTTCACCTTTGGTAACTACTAGTCTACTGTCCATGTCCATGAGTCTCTGTTTGTTTGTTCTGTTAGTTTGTTGTTTTTAGGTTTATATCCCCCACATAAGTGATATCATGTGGTTTTCAACTTTTTCTGTCTGGCTTACTTCACTTAGCATGATTATCCCAAGGTCATCCATGTTGTCGCAAATGACAGTATTTCATCTCTTCTTATGGCTAAGTAATATTCCATTGTATATATGTATCACAGCTTCTTTATCCAATCATCTATTGTAGGACACTTCAGTTGCTTCCATGTCCTGGCTACCATGAACAATGCTGCTATGAATATCAGTGTGCAAAATCTATGTTTTTTTCTTTGACTACCATATGTTGCCTTCATAAGTAAAGTTTGGAAGAAAAACTCAGCTTTGGAACTTACATTTCTGTTTAACCAAGCCTCATTATTTTTTTTCTGTTAATCATTTATGGTGTCTATTATGTTTAAACATGGAACTAAGCATTGGGAAAATAATGGAGAAAAAGCAGAAATATTCCATGCCTTCATAGAACTTACAATTGCATGGAAGCCAAGTAGCAAGCAAGTACTTATAAATATTTTAAAGGAAATTCAAGATGCTAAGGAAGACAATAACAGGTGGTACTAATCTCAGTCTGGAAGTGAGAAAATATTTATCTGAAGAAGTAATATTTTAGCTGAGACCTAAGAGCTAAGTAGGAGTTGGTCCCGTGAAAGTGGGTGGCAGGGGTTGTGAAAGCTATCAAGGCAGAAAAAAAGCAAGGTGCTTGAGAGGATGAAAACAAAATAAAGCTAGGAAGGCAGTCATTAGATCATTTGGGCCCATGCTAGCACTGTAAAGGAATATGGATGTCATCCTACAGTCAATGGAAAGTTGTCAGTGTTATTTTTGGCTGAGGGCTGGTAGCAATTTTATAAAAATTGCCATGTCTGATACACAAAGAAAGAATGAAAAGGCAGGCATAAAAGGGGAGAGACCAAAATGCCAGGCATTGTTAATTACCTTCCCTAGAGGTGCTTCTTTACTTCTTCCCTGTTAAAGAACCCCAATGTTATTCACATTTCTCTGAGTGGCTATGTCCTTAAGTCCCGGCTACAAGTGACAACTCTTGACTTGTCTAATCTAATCATGGAGGTCACACTCACCTTGAAATGGTTGTTGGGGCACGTGATCTAAGTCTAGCCAATGACACACTTGCTGCTGGAGGTGAAAGGCCAGTTCTGGGAAGGTTTTTTTACTTTTAAACATAGACATAAGACAGGGACAATCATTTTTCTACCTTTGGATGTTATCCTTTATATGTGATGACCAGAGCTGCTACAGCTATTTTGGAATCATGAAGGCAATAAGCCCAAGAGGATAAGTTAACATACTGAGGTTATAAGAGCAAGAGGAACCTGGGCCTTGGAAAAAGTCACTAAAACAGTAAATTAACCTTCTGTGAAATAACAATGCCTCTAGCTTCTTTTTATGTAAAATAAAAGCACCCTAGTTGGTTCAAACTAGTTAGAAAGGTACTGAATTAGTTCAAATAAAGGTGATGGTAACTCAAATTAGGACAGTGGCAGTATAGATGAGGAAAAGAACACAGATTTGACAACTATTTAATAAAAGTGCAGGGCTTGCTAATGGTGGGGGTGGGAGCAGTAAGGGAGAGGCAAATGTCAAGGATAACCCCAGGTGACTGGGTAGATAATAGTGCCATGATAGAGACAGTATAGTAAATACTAGAAAAGAGTTACTTGGGACTTGGAGTAAGGGGTTTGGTGCAGTAGGTCAATATGAGTGAGGTACCAGTGAAATATTCAAGTGGAACTATCTAACAGGTGGGTAGGTATCCCATTACTCTGAAAAACATCCTTGTTGCTTCTGCTATCCAAAGTGGCACCATGAATAACAAGCCATCTCAATATGGGAATGTAAATGTTGCTGGAAACAAAGGGGAAAAACACAATGGGAAGTGTTTTTGCCCTTCATCCATGCTGTTGTTTCAGTTCTCCTCACTTGTAGTGAGAAGTGAACATAATCATGAAAGAAATTCCAAAGGACTCTGCAAAAAACTTACACCTCACCACTTGAGGTGAGATGCAACTAGCTGCCTCCTCAAAGCTTTCTTTCAACATCTAATCTGTGCAGAAATCCATCTCCTGAAAACCATAAGTGAGCCTGGGAACAAAGTAGGCTCTCAGAGGGTTCTTCATAGGGAGCTGTGAGAACTGGACTGCACATTAATATTGACTTACAAAATGTGTCTTTCTTTGCAAAGCCACTGAGGCAGGTATTATTACACAGAGCAGCTGTGAAATTTCCTGGCTGGTCTCCAACGCAGCCACACCAGTCCTCTTCAGAAAGCCTGCCCCAGGCACTGGGTAATATTCAGTCAGCTCTTCTGGCCTTCAGCCAGAACTACACCCAAAAGACAAAGGTTGTGGAACACGGGATCCCCCTAAGACCCCTTTCTCCTGGAGAAATCTTCCCAGAGTAGAGCAGGAATCTCTACACCCTACTAGGTGCTAGAATGGGATTTTCAATTTACTATTACCCCTGATTTACTCCTTTGCCTCTCTAACTCAATTAAAAATTTTTACCTGATACAATGTAAAAACACAGGCTTTGGAGTCAGTAGACCAGAATTCTAATCCTGAGTAGTTCTAATCCTGAGTAGAGCAGAGTTCTAATTACTAGCCATGGGACCTTGGCCACAGCAAATTATCCCTCAGGGCCTCAGTTTTCCCATCTGTGCAATGGCAACATAATAGGGATGATGACAGCTATCTAACAATGCGGATGTAAAGAAAGCTTTACATGTAAAGAAAGCTTTGGGTCCCTTCATCATGCTAGCTGCACTCCATTTTCCAAGAGCACTCAAATAGTTTCAGGTGGGTTGAGGGTAGTTGTACCAGAGTGGAGTAGCTGGGACAGCCATCAGCTGATGCTGCCAGCCATTCCAGTATGCATTTACTCTTACCAGAAAAGCCCGGTCCAGTACGTATCCAGGAATGTCCACTTGGTTTTCCCATCGAGACCTTTTCTTCCCTCTGACCTCAAAAGAAATCTTCTTTTGGCTTTCCTGACCTTCAGTAGGTACCTCAACCACACCCTTGGGCTTCTTCTTGAGGTTACCTTTCCGAGTCACTAACCAGTGTCCTCGGCCTGTTGAGAAGATCAGAGCTGTGAGGAGCAAATGCCTTCAAAGCCACAACTAGAGGACTCACAGAATATTTATCTATAATACTAAAACCAAAAAATAGCTCCTCATTACCTAATATGCTCCAGATACTGTGCTGCTGCAATGAGGGTGGGGAGGGACAAGGTGTCTACATACTTGTCTCAATTAATTGGTCCCCAAACCCAGTGAAGACATACTACTGCCCTCATTTCACAGATGAAAAGGCTAAGACTCATAGAATGATTTGCCTAATTCCTTCCTCCATATTTTGCCTCTAAACTCTAATTGTTCTGTGATCTTGACACTTTTGTTCTTCAAGACCCTAGATCAAGTATTTCCTGTTCTGCAAAGCCTATATGGACTCCCCTCAGCAGAGCCGATCATTCTTTCCTGTGTCATCTCTTGGGTAAAGTTCAGTGTATAACGTCAGCTCAAAGAACACTATCTTCCTAGACCTCACCCAGGATCTTATCATTACAGGGTAAAGATTGTATCAAGAGCTCAGTATGAGAAAATGACAAGGCAGTTGTCACTTAAAAAAACAACAACAACAACCAATAATACAGGTTTACTGTAGAAAGAACTAGAAAATGTATCTAAGCAAAGAAAAACATGAGGTTTACTGGTAAACTCACCTAACAAAAATCATGACAACATTCTAGAATCTGTTCTTTCCAAAAACAGTTTTTTACTACAAGGCATTCATTTCAATCTGTAATTATTTTACTTGTTCACTTAATTATTGTATTTCTTGCCCTCTAGAGAAGAGCTCCACAGAGCACATACTTTGTCTGGTTCATTCATGTAAGTATCCCAAGGCCTGCACAGAGCTTACCACATTAAGTATTGCTGAATGAATGTGTGAATTAATCCTGAGCCACAGTCCCCGCCCACAATCATCCATTTAGATTTTTTCCTGAGCATCTACTTTGTGCCGGGAGCTGGGGCTATGGAGATAAATAGGATGGAAGCCCTGACTTAAAGAAAGTCAATAATACAACGGAAGCTGTGGAAGCCCAGAGAGGGGAGCTACCAGCTTAGGGCATGAGCTAGATCTAATAAGTTGAAAGCTGACTAGGTGGAGATGGAAAAACTAGGGAGCTGTGGCAGACAGAACAGCATAGAGCTGTGGAAACCAGCTTGGTGCCTCTGACCACTGGCTCCCTGCCCTCGCAGCCTACTATCCCTGCCTAAGGTGTTTTCCCTCACCTGACCACTGCTGCCAATCCTGTCTCTTGGATACAGCTCCTGCCCTATGTCTAAGTGAGTTAGTCCCATTCCCATTCAGGGCCTGATAGTCCAGGCACTCCATTTCCTAAGTCTACACCCATGTGGGGCATGGTTCTTTGCCCTGTCTCAACAGCCCTGACTCCTGGAGATTCCCATCTTTAGTTGGTGCCAAAACCCCAACACAGCCAGGAAGGAAGGTCCAGAGTGCATCAGATGTACTTGAGGGAAGAAGCTGGGAGGCCAGAAGAGTCAGATCAGAAAAGGTCTTGAGGATCAGAATAAAAAGTCTGGGTTTAATGGGGCAGGCTTTTCATAGGGAGAGTATTCATGGGAAGGGTTTTTCTACCCTCATAATTTTTCATTTAAAGATAATTTTAGACTTCCATAAAAGTTATAAAAATAGCACAGAATTCATCCAGTACAGCTTTCATCCAGTTTCCCTAAGATGTTAACATCTTATATAATCATAATACAATGAATGAAACCAAGAAATTAACACTGGTGTATTAGTAACTGATCTACAACCCTTCTTTGAATTTTACCAGTTTTCTCACTAATATCCTCTTTCTGTTCCAAGGCCCAATCTAGCAACTCATATTTCATTTAGTTGTCATGTCTCCTTAGTCTCCCCCAATCTGTGACAGTGCTTCACTCTTTTTTCTTCTGTGATCTTGACACTTTTGAAGAGTACCAGTCAATTATTTTGTAAAATGTCCCTCAATTTAAATTTGCGTGATGCTTTCCCATAATTAGATTAAGGCTTTGAAATTTGGTGAAACTAACACTGAAGTGATGCTGTGCCATTGTCAGCACATCAGAAGGCACATGATGTTATGTCTTATTACTGGTGATGTTAATTTTGATCACTCAGGTAAGGTGGTGTTGGCCTCATTTCTCTACTCAGAAGTTACTATTTTTCCCTTTGTCATTAGTAAATATACTTTGAGACTTCTCAAATACCCTGTTTTTTATTATACTTGGATTCTAGCATCTAATTCTAACATCTGTGATGGTTAATTTTATGTGTTGACTTGGCTCAGCCATGGTAAGTAGTATGGTAAGTGAATGTAAATCTAGGTATTGCTGTGAAAACATTTTGCAGATATGGCTAACATTGACAATCAGTTGACTTTGAATAAAGGAGACCATTCTCAATAATGTACATGGGTTTCACCCAATCAGCTGAAAGACCTTAAAAGCAAAAACTGAGTTTTCCCAGAGGAAAAAGAATTTTGCCTTAAGATTGCAGCATCAGCTCTTCACCAAGTTTTCAGACCCTACCCTACAGATTACAGACTTGCCAGTCCCCATAATTTTATAAGTCAATTCCTTGAAATATGTTATATATGTATATGTATATGTACATTTCTATATCTACACATATACATGTATGTATATGGAAACAGAACTAGTAAGAGATATATATATATATCTCCATCCTATTGGTTTTATTTCTCTAGAAAACCCTGATATAGCATCTAAAGACATTTCTTGCCTGTAAAAATTATTATTGTGATGTTTTAATAGTGATTTTCTATTTTCTTCATTCCTTCTACATTTATTGACTGGAATTCTACCATAAGAAAGAGCTATTCCTTTTCCTCCACTGATTGATGTATATAAATATTTATTTATATTATTATGGGCTAATGGATATTTATTTTACGGTTCACAACCCAATTCTACCTTTACTTTGTTATTCAAATTGTCCCAGTTTTAGCCACTGGGAGCTCCTTCGGGCTGGCACTTACATCTTTGCGACATGCCCCCATCTTTTTTCTGAGCACTTCTTTACTTTCTGGTACCGCATGATGCTTCAGGCTCAATTTATACTTTTCTTGTCCCAGCCTTGGAAGCAAGTTTTCCTCTGAGGAACCCTGACCTCTTTTATCGGAGAACAGAATTTAGACACCCAGATTCCTAGGTGCCTGTATACTCTTCATGACTGAGGTATCATTGTTCTCAGTGGACTAGGAAATATACATATACAAACACACATAGCACATGGCTATATTTCTTTATCTGTCCCTCTGTGTGTGTGTGTGAGGGGGTATGGATGTGAAATCATGAGTTCATACTGAGAGCTCCATAGGAGGGTTTTAAACATGTAGGTGGCCATATGAAAAATGAAATCACTTTAGAGAAGTGGGGATGACAGATTGGAGAAGATTCTTCCAATATGCCATAAACAGAATGACCAGCAAATCACTTCATCTAGAGTAAATGAGAGGTACTTCTCCCTTGCTCTATCTTTTCAAAGCAACGAATCTAATCCAGTAAACCCATACTTCTTTGGTAGTATTACATCTGTAGGGCTCTGCTCAATATATGAGGAGTCCCTGCCCCAGGTGAGTTTTTAACTAGATAAATGTTTGAAAAACTACTTAGTAAAATCAAGTTTAAGCCAATTTTATTTAGGAGCTTGGCAGAATATAATTAATCATCAAATAAGAAACACAGAGAAGACAGTTCACAAGAGGGGATGGGCACTGAGGCTAGAGTAGCTAGATATGTGGAAGAAGTGGGAGGAGACCTGGGCTTTGTGGGATAGGAAGAGTCTGGATAACTGGAATGAGGACTAGAAACTGGGCAAATAAGAGCAACATGAAATGAGAGTACTATGGAATAGGGCATAAATAAAGGAATGGGGTTATACAAAAGATAAGAGGAAGTTAGACTCTGGAAGTAGAATAGCAGCTACAAGAGCCAGCAATGAGAAGTCACTGAACAGAAGGGAACACAATGGTTAGATGTATGTTTTAGAAGGCTCCCTAAGGCTGCTGGAGGAAGACAGACTGGAAAGGATGGAATAGGGTAGGGCAGGGAACAGCAGTCAAGGGCCTGGAGAAAGAGAAATAGATGTGAGACATTCTAAAGCAGGAGTTGGGGTAAGGCAAAGGTACCAATTTGAAAAGTCACCTGACCTTGCTCTGGCATCCGAAGCAGATTTTTGGCTGGAAAGCAGTTGTTCAGGTAAGGCTTCCCATCATCCAGCTTGTAGATTCCTGAGGAGGCCATTTCCCTGAGAGCCAAGCAAGGAAAATGAGGAAGTATAAGAGTGAGAAGGTGCAGTATTGCTTTGTCATTCTGATGTGGCTTGAGAGGCCCCCCAGGACCATCACACAATACATACACCAAATCTCTGAGACCCTAGAGGCCCACTGCCTTGCCTTATAAATGAGCTTGTCCTTTAAATGAAGAGGGGGACAAGGCCCTGGGTTTTTTTGTCCAAATCAATCCTAATCCAGTGAAACTTTAGCAAGAGTATCACCTTTAGGCTCAGGCAGAACTGGTTTGTACTGGCTCTGTCTTTCCTTGCTTTATGAGTGGTAAAGTTACTCTACCCCTCTGAGCCTCAGTTTCCTCTCCTGTAAAATGGGGGTAATAACACTTATCTTAATAGACAGATGAGAGGATCAAGTCAGAAAGGTAGTACCTGGTACATATTAAGGGCTTACTAGAAATGTTTTCTGTTTTAACAGAATTCAGAGAAGAGGGAGCTCACATTTTTGGCAAGATGACAAGCAAATAATGAGATTTTACTTGGATAAATAGATTTGAAGGATGAATTGAATTTGCTGATAAAAGGATAAGCATTCTAAACAGGCCACAGGACTGAGGGCATGGTGGCAGGCATGTCTGGCACAGTAAAAAAAGAACTGGACCCAGATGTGTGTTTGGGAGTCTTGGACAATAAGGCTGGACAGGAAGGATAGTACCAGGCTAGGAGCTCAGGTTTTACCTTGTAAGTTACCGAGAGCCATGGTTGATATCTGAGTTGGGGAGAGCCAGCTGTGCTTTTAAAAGAGAGGTCTGATAAAAATAATGCTAAGCGAAATGGGATTTCATTAACTGGTTACCGAGTCATTACAATTCCAGCTCAGAAATACTGTTCCAATGCACTTTTCTCTGTCTCTCACTGCTTTTATTAAATTTTTTATCCTTCCCCACCTAGAATACTGTAAATCTTTTGACTGGATTCCCACTGAGTATGAAGGCTAAATGCTTGAGCCTGAAGGCCCCTGGAGTCCTATGTTCTAACTTTGCAACTCCAGTCAGCCCTAGCCGTCAGGCTCAATCATTTTTCTATTCCCAAACATATAATTGACATTCAGTCTTGCCTGCCTTTGTTCTTGGTGTTCCTTTCACCCAAAATAGCCTTTTCCATCTTGTTCATCTGGTTGATTTCATCCTTTAAGATTTAGCTTAAATGCCACTTCCTTTGTGAATAAATCTCTAATAAAATATCTAAATTTCTTAACCCTTGAGCTATTAAGAGATTTGAGATTTTTCTTTCAAGGGATCCAGCCACTCCCAAATTTCTTTGGGACAGCTACAGACAGCATGGAGTAGCAGTTGGGAACTGCTTGGGAACCTATAAGGTTCTGGCCAGTGGAAGGGAGGCCATGGAAAAAAAGACTGGGGACAAATTCAGTAAAAGGAAGGAACAGTATAGGGAGTTGGGATAAGGTGTCCTAAGAAAATGTTTCCTGGAAGTGAAAATTGTGAAAAGTGGTGCAGTAGGATGGGCAAAACTTCTGGTGACAGGAGGCTTAAATTTGAGTCTAGTTTATGCCATTAAGCTGAGTGACCTTGAACAAATCAGTTTATTTCTTTGTACTTCAGATTTCTCCTAAGATAAAAACCCGTGCCTTGGAGAATTGTTGTAAGAATTAAGTGAGATAATAAAAAGACAAAAAAGTTTCTTTATAGACCCAGTCCAGTTGCCACCCCTTCCACAAAGCCCTCACAGGATCTTCCAGTGGGAAGTAATTGCTGCTGTGGCTAAACTCTAGAGTATTTCTTCTGTATCTTTTTCATGGTCGAGTCCTTCTACATCATAAGATCATTAACAACTGTAAAGGGGCTCCTTCAATAGTGTATGATTCTAGAACCTCTGATTCTAGAAACATGTCCAATTCACCGTCTTTCTTCCATCTTTGAAATGCTCATAGGAAACATGCAACAAACGTGTGTGAGCCAAATGAAGGATATGATGGTATTCCCAGGGCCCAAGGGTTTTTATACATATTTCTGGGCTCCCTAATTTAACTCTAAGCATCTATGATGCTGTTCATCTTTTTATTCCCAGGATCTACCCAGCACTTGGCGCATAACAGATTCCATAATTGTCTGAAATAAAAGAGTAATACTTATATCTCCTTTGGTTCTACGCAGGGTATTATGAATTTCATAATATCATAATGATCACCCTGAAAAGGGTTGGAGGTCCCTCTTATGTGTCTCTATGACAACCCACACTTCTTCTAGTATAGTACTTATCGCTTTATTATAATTGTTTGCTCCCCTTACCAACTTCCTACCTGCTATGAGGCCTATGGTAACTTATTCACCTATGTAATCCCAGAGCCTAGCATAGAGCCTAGAACTCACTAAAAATGTGTTGGTAAGATGAATGACAAGACTGATGGATGGGGAAAGATCAACTGTCATTAAATCAATCCATCTTTTAGGAAAACTCTCTTGTGACCAACCACACCTAACTGCCAGATAGGTGAATGAATGAATGAATGAGTAAATAGATGGCTGGGAAATGTTAGAGATGATCACTGTTGGAGACAGCTTAAGTAACTTACAAAATATAAAGACCTTGCTTCTGGAATGCACAGTACTTACTTCATCTTTAATCTTGGGAAAAGTCCTTTGACTTGCTTTTTTTTTTGTTTCTTCATCTGCTTCTTCACCTGCAAAATACATATCATACTCCTTCTTAGCCTGCCATTCAGAGCTCTCAACCTTTCTCATTAATTATATACTACTGTGACCCATCTGCTCCAAAATGTCACATCTAGGGTCTCGAAAAATACCACACGGCTCAAGAGCCCAGAAATAAATTGGTATAGATGTAAAGACAGAGACAGAGACAAGCGAACAAACAAAACGAAAACAAAAACAAACTCATTGAAACAGAGGAAACGGACAGGTGCCAGAGGGGAGGAGGATGAGGAGGTGGGTGAAAAAGGAGAGTATAGTCGACAATAGTGTGGTAAGTTTACAACGTGACAGATGATAGTGTGATCACACTGTAAAGTATATAAATATTGAATCACTTTATTATACACCTGAAACTAGTATAATATTGTATACCAGTTACACTTACATAAATAAAAATAAAATAAAATGAAATAAAATCAATGCACAGAGGATCCTGCCCGGCAGACAGGAGGCACTTCGTGAATGAATTCTCTGTAACAGGAAACCACTACTAACGGTTAAGATGACAGTCACCAGCGACTGACCGTAGGTGCTGTGAGAGGGACAGAGATGGATGGAGAGCGAGCTCCGGCCACCCCTTTGGAAGCTACAGCGGAGGCGGCGGAGACTCTAACCCCTCACGCAAACGCAGTTTCCAGCCCCACCTGCCTCCGGCGTCGTTTCCGCCTCCGGGGTGCCCGCAGGGGCAACGTCCCAGGCAAGCGGGATGCGCGCCTGCGAGCCTCCCGGGGGGGATCCTGGAGCCGCTCCACGGTGGCGCTCGCCACTACCTTCTCCACCCCTTAGTAACCGCGACGCGGCCGCTCGCCGTGCAGGCGGCAACCGGCGGCCGGAGCCTCTAACTCCTACAAGTCCCGGCAAGCCCCGCGGCCACCTCCGCGGGCAGCTTCGCTTCAGCCAGGCGCGAACTACGAATCCCGATTGACTCCGCGCGGCGCGTCACGCATCAGCTTCAGCCAATCGGCTTCAGACGAGTAAGGAGGCGCAGATGCGGACAAGATGGCGGCGGCGGCCCAGGGCGGGAGAGGTGGTGGCGGAGGCGGTGGTGGGGCTGGCGGTGGCTCCAGCTGCGGGACGGGCAGTGGCCGCAGCGGCTTGTTGGACAAGGTGAGGGGCCGGTCCTTGGGGACAGTCGAGGCCTGGAGAGCCCGGCAGGTGCGAACACCTTCTCATCCCCGCCCCCCTTTTCTGTGTGGCTTCTCGGGGGCAGTCCTGGTCTGGCCCACCATGGGAACTTTACGGGCACTTGTGGTCCGCTCTCCGCACACCTCAAACCCAGGTCCTGCCCTCGTTAGTTCCTTTTTGGAAGTGTACCTGTCCTTTCGTGCTGCTCACCACAGCTTCTTGAGATAACTTGATGATGCCTACATTTCCACGCGGCTGTCGCTTTTCCTTGGTGCTGGGGGCGCCTGTTGATGGGGCCCATGTCACCAGCGGGGAAAACGAGCCCGAGGGAATGAAAGCAGCTACTCAAGTCCACCGCTCCTACTTCCCACCACGACCACTTCCCTGCGGGTCGGTACAGAGTCCACACTGCTCCTTGGCCTTTTGCTTACGGAGGTTTCTAGGCGTTTTATCACCGTACCCGAACACTGAACTCAAGTTTGAGTATTGACTTCTCGTACTGGGCCGACAGAAAGGCTTTAAGATTTATCTTTTTTTTTTTCTTCTTCCCTCTCCACTGTCCCCTTCCCTCATTTTCCCTCTCTGCCTCCAAGTGCAATCATGAGCTTGCTCTTATGCTTGCTTCTTACCCCTCTGCCCATCTCTCTCTCTTCCCCTCCCTCCCTCCCTCCCTCTCTCTCCCTCTCTCTCCCTCCCCCCAACCCCCTTAAACTGCGGTCCTAGCTACAAGGGCTTAGAGAAAAAATGGAAAACTCTGCTCTTTGGTTGGCTCCTCTTGTCCAATGCATAGCAGCATCTTGGAAGAAACCATTGCATGGAGCTCTGGGTCCTAGTACTGGTTCTGCCTCTACTTAGCAATATGACCTTGAAATGTTCTCCCTGTTTCCTCATCTCTGAAATGAGGTATTTAGTCTTAATGTACTCTAAGGTCCCTTCCAGTTCTCACATTGTAGGGCCCTGGGCTAGTTTGATGAGAAATATTAAACATGGGGGTCTTGAATTTAGTAAATAGGATTTTTTATTTTATTTGAAAACAGCTTGCAGACTTCCCTGTGCCTAGCACATGGTAGGTGCTTAAAAATGAATACATGATCATATGGAGAATTTCAGATCCAGATCTTCTCTATTTGGGTGTCATTGGTTTTGAGTTACATGGTTCTCACATTCTTAATCCCTTTTAAGAGACAGGAACATTTTCTAGGGGTTGGGATGGTAAATGTAAGAGTATTGGGAATTGATGGTCATTTTCAAACACAAATCCTGTCTTCTTGCTGGGTGAGTCCCTTATAGCCTTGACTGCTTTTGCTTTTTCCCTATTTGGATCATCAGCAAACATTAAGTGTCATACTGCTAAGGTAGTTATTACTGAAAACTAGATGGCATCATTGTGTTATTGAAAAAACCTGGATTTGGAGATCATAGGATTTGGGTTTTGACATAACTGCTACCTTCAAGCTGTATGAAGACTTAATTAACCTCACTATGCTTCCCTTCATCTGAAAAGTTATACAGTTTTTGGAAGAATCAAATGAGATGGTATACTTGAATGATCTCTAACATACAGTGTTAAATACAAATGTGTGGTGACCGAGAAATCAAGAATCCTGCTGTCAGAAGGTACTCAGCATTGCAGAGTATAGGGCATGGGGTACCCAAAATATTAAACATACAAGTATTTGGTGTGTTTGTATACTTTTTACAGAAGTGTAAATGAGAGAGAAAATGATCCCTGAGATCTACTTGATAAGGGGTTGGGGACCCTAGGGGATGACCTTATGTCTGAGAGTGGAGCCGGAACCTTTTAGGGGAGAGAGAGAGAGAAAGTATACACCAGTTAACAATGTTCTTGAGCTGAGGTACACAGAAGGTGCCTGATGTTTCTCAGGTAGTAAATTGATTGGCTGGTTCTCTAAGAGATCTGCAATGTTAAAATTGAGGAGGACATGAATTTCTTGAAGTAGTATTAGGAAACTCTTGAAAGTTCTTGAAACTTAAATGCCTTAAAAATATTCAGATAGTTTGGAGAGGTGGAAATTAAAAGCCTTCTAATAAGTCCTTATACCATACAAATGTATAGGTTTTAATATAAAGACAAGTTTGAGTTCTGTTGCAGGATGTTGAAAGCTACATGGCGTTGGATAAGTTACTGGATATTACTGAACTTAAATTTCTTATGTAAACAATGTTGAAGCCCATATATACGTATTACAGGTTTGTAAATATTAAATCATATAATATTGGTAAATGTTCTTTGTGAAGGGCAATAAAAATGAAATGACAAGGTGATAGAACTCCCAACTGGAATAGCAGAAATAGATATAAAAAGCTTCACAAAGGAGCACTTGGCAGAATTAACCAAAAAGTGAGGTAGAAAATTAGTCAAGAGCTGGTAGGTATTTCTTCCTCAAAAACTTCATTTCTGCCTTACATTGAGTTGTTCTCCTTCTGAGTTCTTTAGCATTTATGGCACATGATATTAAGCTGTCACTTAATGTGACATACTGTCTTGTATTGTTATACCAATTTGTATTTGTCCAGTTTCCCATGAGAGATTCTTAATGTTCTCTAGAGTAATTAACAATAAGTATTTGCAGTATTGAATTTAACAGAGAAAAAACTCCAGACCTGCCACCTCCAACTTCAGAAACAGCTTTAGAGGATAGTGCCTCTACTAGTACTGTGGAAGAAAATATGTGTGTGTGGGGGTGTTATTTTCAGTGGAGCAGATTCGGAACGAATAGAGCTTTTGCTCTGTGGGAAGAGGCTGTTACCATACAATCTCTTTAACTTGATTTGCTTTGATTTTGTAGAGGGTTTTTAATTTTATTTCCTACAGCTGTGGTTTCACTTGCCATAAATAAATGGAGATGCTAATATGCTTATGGTTTTCCCTAAGCAGATGTGAATTTTTGCTCCTGTGAAACTGACTTTAAGAACAAAGCAATTCTAGTTTCCTGATCTTAAAAATGGATATGTAAATGTAATCTTCCACTCTTCATCACAAAATAACTTAGACCATTGTAGTAAGTTATTTTGCCCAAAGCATTTTGCTCTACATAGCAGGCTATAAAGAAAAATTACTTTCTTAATTTGTTTTGGCTATTAAATTTATATATGATATTAAACCATGCTTTACAGAAACTATACCCAGATTGTTTTAACCTTGTACCTGGATCTCTGTCTCCTGGTTGAATTTGTTGGCAGTTAAAATTGTTTGGGCTATGAAAATGTGGTATTAAACCATGCTTTCTAGAAGCTATATTCAGACCCTTTTAACCACATAGCTGGATTCCTGTCTCCTGGCCAGACTGTCAGCTTTTATAACTTAATAGCTAAGAACTCAGGCTTTGGAGCCAGGTCATCTGTTCTGCTTTGAATCCTGTCTCTGCCACTTACCAGGTGTATGTTCTTGGGCAAGTTAATAAATCTCTTTGTATCTCAGTTTCCTCATCTATAAAGTGGGGATAATAATAGTATTTGTCCTAATAGGTGGTGCCTGGCACATAGTAAGTACTCAACAAAATGCGTATAGCTGTAGCTATCTAGCTGGTTATTCTGGGCTTCAGCTTCCTTAGATAAATGTTTCATCAGACTGTATACATCAGACTCCATTGGGATTCTAGTTAAAAATACAGATTTCTAGACCTAATCCTGAACCCGAGTCAGATTCTCTGGAGGCGAGGCCTGGACATCTGCATATTTTCACACATAGCTGTTCATTTCCTCTACAGTTTAACAGCTACTTCCAGTTGAGGACTAGATGACTTTTTAAATCTCTTCTAGTTCTGACATTTTAAGGATTTTGTTTGTTTTCTTTTAAACTATTCTGCTTTGTAAATAGTGGTTTCTCTAAAATGTATATAATGAGACCTTGAAGCTCTTCTTGTAGATATGGACACAGTTGGAGAGGGGAAAATGAAGCAACTTGCCCAAGACCACACAGTGAGTTAGTAACAATTCTAGAAGCTGGCTTCCCCAGTTTTTAATCCAGTTCTCTTATGTTATTTAGTACATTGCCTGTCATTCTGGAGTTAATGTAATAGTGAAAAGAACATCTGTTTTGAGAGTGGAAGAGTTAGTCTTAAGCCTTGGCTTTGTCACCCACCAACCATGTGTCCATAGAAGGTCACGTATCCTCCTTTACTCTCAGTGATGGTATCTTAGCTTGCCTGACTTCTGAATGGTATGCCTGTGGTTTTATGGTATGAGGAGGTGTGAGGGAGAGGGGGAATCCAAGGTGCTAAATTGTCTTCTGTGGGCATTATATCATTTTGAACTTGTGCCAATAATGTGTGAATCACTTGCCTTAAACCAGGGAAATTGAAGTAGAGTTTGTCCAAAGTCATATAACTCATTGGCGACATAACTTGATTTTTAATTCAAAATGTTCTTTCCAATAGTTAGTTAACGCATGCTGGTAAAACATAAAAGTTGTTAGCTGACATGTATTAAAGGAGACTGTCCTCATTTTGTTACTGTCTGAAAGTCCATGGATATATATTTTCTGAGTTTTCTGGTCACAGAATGGAAAAGATGACCAAATGGAGTTCTTTTCTATACTCACATTTGGGCAGAACAGGGATGGGATATGTACGTTCACACTCTAGTCTCTGTAGCCCATGTAACTGTTCTGGTTTTGGACTTGTAGATTTTGACTCTTCACCATGGAGACTGGCAACATCTTATGAGTACTATCTGATTCTATGACCCTGTCTCATTCACGTTCATTTTTATTTTGTCTTTTAGTTTTTCAACATCAGAAGATAAATATTACTGATACTTAAGGATGCTCTTAAGGAAAATAGTTCATTTTCCTTTTAGTAAGATGCTGTGTCTCTTGATGCACAACTTTTTGTTTTACAGTGGAAGATTGATGATAAGCCTGTAAAAATTGACAAATGGGATGGATCAGCTGTGAAAAATTCTTTGGATGATTCTGCCAAAAAGGTACTTTCTTGAGGTGGGGGTCTGTTATCCTGTGTACAACTGACAGCCCATATGCAGGATCATTTTCTTCTGTGATTTGGAATGACCCTAGCTTTATGTGTTAGGAATTAAGCCAGAAAGCAGTTTCTAACATTCTTACAGTGTGTATAGGGGAGCATGTGTTAAAATATAAATATTAGCTACCTCAAACTCCTCAAATTCTTTTAACGTTTGAATTCCAAAAAGCTGGTTATCTGTTGTTTTTGAGGTTTAATTAGCCTGGAATCAAGAAAGCTGAGAGTATATAAGATATTTATCCATAATTGGTCATCTCTTCATGTAAAAGAAGAAAAGGACATTTTAACTTCATCCTTAGGAAAAGTTGAGGATTAAAATTAAATGTATGAGGAGTTGATGAACTTTTTCTCTGGAATCCATTGTAAACAATTTGAGTCTTTCATTTTTTTTTTTTTTTTTGCTTGGAGTGGCAAAACACTACTTGGTAATTTATATGATTCTTAATATAACTTTTATCATGGAAATTAAGAATAAAAGCAGATTTTAGGTAGGAATCATTCCTCTTAGCTTGATTTCTTCTTCTCACTAGGTACTTCTGGAAAAATACAAGTACGTGGAGAATTTTGGTCTAATTGACGGTCGCCTCACCATCTGTACTATCTCCTGTTTCTTTGCCATTGTGGCTTTGATTTGGGATTATATGCACCCCTTTCCAGAGTCCAAGCCTGTTTTGGCTTTGTGCGTCATATCATATCCTTTATTTATGCTCAGGTTTGTTTTCTAGTGACTGTTTTCAAACTTCTACTGATATTCCTCTCTGCTCCCTACAAAAAACAAACTTTGACCTTGGAGCTTACTGATGTTAGAATTTAACATTATCAACTGGGGGTATCTGTAAATTTATGTAGTAATTTATCTTTGATATTTTAGATTTAATATAGTTATTTGATCTTTAATTTTATTTAGTTTTTATAGAGATTATTATAATACAGGTTGTGAGTACCTGGTAGTAAAACACAGTAATAGTGACAACCAGCTCTTATTTCTAGTCCAGAGCTTCTTTCATTAGACCAGATTGTTTCAAGTCACTCTCTAGAATATTAGGAAAGGATCAGTTTTTGGAAGTTCAGATCTGTGTTAGGTTTCCTTGAAGCTGAGGGGCTGAACTAGGATTTACTGAGCATGAAGTGTAGGTGTGGCTTGTGTAACAGTGGAAATAAGAACCCATTCTGGAGCTAGAGAACCTGGGTTTGAAATCAAACTGTTTTGTGATCTTGTGCTAATAAGAACTTTTTTGAGACTGAATGCTGCTCGTTTATAAACATTGGCAATACACACTCATAATTATCATAAAGATTAAATGAGATACTCTGTAATGTGTTTGGTATGTAATCAGCTCTAAAAAGTTTTCTTTATGATAAATGTAAAATCATGTTTGTTACCTACCCAGTTTGAGTATTTCTCAAAAAGCCTAAAAGATAGGATTTTGATTATAGCATTACTATTATTCAAAAGTAATACATGTTCATAATAACAGTTTTCTTGTAGTTTCCACTCCTACCATCCCCCACTCCAAGTCAATCTGTATATAATATTTTTCTTTTTAACAAATACGTTGGGTGTCTTTTCATATTAGTATATACAGGTCTATCTCATTCTTAATAGCCACATCATATTATTGAGGGTTGTACTATGTGCTATTACTGTAGTAGTTCTTTAAAACAAATCATTTTGGTAGGCAGTTTACGTTTCTTAATATTGTCACTACCTGAGATATTCTAAAAAATCCACTTTGGAGATTTTTCTTCAAAGGCAGTTAGCAAGCCATTTAATAAAGCTGGTCCTGATCAAAAATGATATTACCCAAATTGATCTCAAATCATAGTCTCCACGCTTGGCATCTATAAGTCATCCCAGTATGAATTTTTTTCACTATAAGGCAGTTCAAAAGAATATGCCATAGGTTCTAGAGACAGTTTCCAAAGGAGTTCTAAAGAAGTTTGAAGACAGCAACATCATTACAAAATATAGTCTCCCAAGAGAACTGCCTTGATGGAATTTCATTTGTTTGATCATATTTGTTTTAAACAAAAGATTTTGCCATTTTTATAATCATGTCAGTTTATGTATAATATTAATGACTATTATGTCTTCTGTGTGCTAGACACTTTAAATATATATACATATATAAATATACATATACATAAATAACATTTCAGGTCAATTCTATAAAGTCAGTATTATCCCCATTTTAGAGATGACTGTTAGCCTTGGGGAAGGAAGTAATTTATCAAGGTTACATTGGTTAAAAGCCAGACTTCAAATCTAGGACTCCTCACTCCAAAGTCCATACACTTTGCACTATATTTTCCTGCCTCTCACTTTCATAAAATTTAAATTATACAATATACACAAAGCTCTATGGTAGTTTCTAACACATAGTAAGTTCTCAAATATGGTAGTTAATACTGTCAAAAACAATATAATAAGCCTATATGTATATAGGGAGTAATTGTTCAATAGCTCAATTTTCAGTGTTTGTGCAGCAAAGCAAACTCTTCTTTAGAAATTTTTGTAGTCCTTGCTTGTCATTTGTGTTATTTCTCTTTTTTGTGTATGTTTGTGTGCTTTCTCCTTAACTTTATTTGAACTTATTTTGTGATGATGGGAATCCTGACCATTTATACCTCATATAAGGAGAAGAGCATCTTTCTTGTGGCCCACAGGAAAGATCCTACAGGGATGGATCCTGATGATATTTGGCAACTGTCCTCTAGTCTCAAAAGGTATGACTACCCTCACATATTCTAAAATCTTGGTGTTGGATTTTCCCTGGGTGTTGAGACTTCAACAATAGACTATTGTGTACCTGCTCTGTGCAGATCATAGTGCTAGTCATGTAAAGTGAAGAAAGGGGTATGAATATTCCAGAAAGTTTTTCCCAGCATTGGAGTTCTGAGATTGCATTATCACAGATGTGCTCGGGATGAACTCTGAGAGAAAGTACTTGGGCAGAAGAATGAAGAGTGATTTTCTTTTTCCTTGAGTGGCTGATTAACTGAGTCAGTGCAGAACTATAAAGGGCAAAGGTGTGAAGTTAGTTATCTTTGAAGGAACCCTATTAACATCTGTTTCTTCTCTGATGTCAGGAATATCTGAAGCAATTTCTCAGGTAACTCAGAGAAGCACAGTTTAATCTGTTTCTGACCATCAGTTGTTATATTTTTGTACAGCTGACACCTGAGGTCTTTCTGCATATCTGGAACAGGGTTCAAATTCCAGCTCATCTCTTTCCAGCTGTGTAACTTTTGTTAGACCATGTAAACTGTTTGAGCTTTAGCAGGGTCAGAAATGACTTGTAGAGTTTTTGGGAAAGTGAGATACTAGTTACAATAATAGATTTCTTTTGTGTATACAGTGGGTATTGTGCCCAAGTGCATTATCTGACAATGAACCTTAGAATAACTTATTTTATAAATAGGAACACAATCCCATTGGTTCTTCCAGGGTTATACAGCTCCAGACTGAATTCTAGCAGGTATTCTAGCCCACTCCTGAGCCTAGGATTCATGCTCTTAGTCACAGTCCTGAAAACACATGGTACAGTTCCTATCATATAGTGGGCTTTTATATTATAAATACCATTATTCATATATGTGAAGGTAAGTATAGCATCAACACCAAAAAGCCTCTCATTACCAGCTTGTGGAGATGGCTGTCAGGAGGAGCAGACCTTCATTCTGATGTTACGGCCAAGTTCTTACCTTGTTCTGGCAGGGCTCCTAGTTGCCCTTTTGGGTCATCTAAATCTACCTGCTGTATTAGGCCACTGAAGCAGAGTTGCAAAATTCTAGATGCTTACAACATTTTGATTTCATTAATTTTATTCTGTCATGTGGTTTTTAAACAGCTTTATTGAAATATAATTCACATACTATATAGTTTATAGTTTACCCATTTAAAGTATACTTTTCAGTGGTTTCTAGTGTATTTACAGATATTTGCAACCTTCACCACAGTCAGCTTTAGAACATTTTCATCACCTCAGAAAGCAAGCCTGTACCCTTTAGCTATCATCTCCCTATCCTCCATTCCCCACAACCATAAGTAACCACTAATCTACTTTCTGTCTCTGTAGATTTCCCTGTTCTGGATATTTCATGTGAATCATATAATATGTGATCTTTGTGACAGGGTTCTTTCACTTAGCATGTTTTCCAGGTTATCCATGGTATAGCATGTATCAATATTTCATTCCTTTTTGTACTGAATAATGTTCCATTGCATGTATATATCACATTTTGCTTATTCATTTATTAGTTTATGGACATTTGAGTTGTTCCCTCCTTTTGGCTATTATGAATAATGCTGCTATAAACATTTGTGTACAGGTTTTTGTGTGGACATATGTTTTCATTTCTCAGGTAATGTATGAAGGAGAGGAAACGCCGGGTCATATAGTAGCTCTTTTTAAATCGCTTGATGAACTGCCAGACTATTTTCCAAAATAGCTGCACCATTTTACAATCCCACTAGCAGTGTATGAGTGTCTGATTTTTCCATATTCCCTGATGATTTTTACCGACTGCCATAGTGTTGATGCCTGTGGAGAGGAAACATGCCACCTTCTATTCTTTCTGATTGCAATTAAATACAGACCCAATTCTCTTTCCTTGAATTCTCTTTAACGTAGGTATTTTCAGAAGTCTTGGTGCTTCATTATCCAAGTCGATTATGATTCCATTACTCTGGCCTTTCAGTTTTACTTCTCTTTTCTGATTCTCTGGTTTTCTACCATCTCTTAAACACTATGTCCCTGGATATACCCTAGACCTTGCTATTACTGATAACTAAGTACCTTCAGTAGTTTCAGTTTTACGTATTCTACTCTTTGACCATTGCTTCCTATTTTTTCTAGTTTACCTCTTACTTCTCTTGTCCTAACAATTCTTCAGTCCCCTTGGCATCTGTAGTCAATTGAGCCTCCCACCTTTTCACTATCCTACCCTTCACTTCCTCCTTACCTAACTTAGGTTACATGGCATTTCTGTAGTCCAGGTACTCTCAGTGTTCTAGAGAATCTTCCATCTCTTCTATCCTCAAACCTCTTCCCCTCCTCCCCCAACTTTACTCTGCTTCTTTTATAGGTGAGAAGACAGAAGCAGTCAGAACTCTTGCATTATTACCTCTGTAGAGTGCTCATCGTATTCTGCCTTTTTTCTAAGTTCCTTTTGAAAGCCTCCTCTCCATTTGTCCACTAGATTCTTATTTCCTCTTATTTACTTGATGTTTCCACTTCTGCTGGACTGTCCTTTCTGGCATACAAACATGCTATAATTTCTCCCATCCAACTAGAAAAAAATTGTTTTCTTTCCCCATATTCTTCTCACATGATCTTCTCATTTCTCTGCTCCCTTTTTCTTCTCCCATGATCTCTTACATCTATTCACTTCTCCTCATTGTGCTTAACCTATCAGCAGCATTTGACATGGTGAATCACTCTATCATTGTTACACTTTTCTTTTTGTAAACTAGGCTTCTAGGATGCCATAATCTTATTTCTAGTTTTCTTCTTACCTTAATGTCTGTTCCGTAGTCTCCTTTGTGATCCTTCATTATCCCCTTTCTCTGAATTTGATATGCCACTTGTGCTTGTTCCTAGCACCTCTTCTTTATATTCACTTACTAGGTGTAATCTTATCTAGACCTCAAGACTTTAAATACCATCTCTATGATGAAGATTTCTAAGTCTGTATTTTCATCCTAGACCTCTACTCAACTCCAGATATATCCCACCTTGCTGGCATTGGATCCTAATGAGCATCTCAAAATTAATACATCCAGAACCTAACTCTGCTATCCCTCATTTAAACCCGCTTCCCACCCAGTTTTCCCCATCTCAATAAATGCCAACTCCTTCTAATTACTTTAGTCAGAACTCTATAATTATTTTGACACCTTTCTCTCGGTCCTTTCAGCAGTCTGTCAGCAAATCTGTCAACTCTACCTTCTAAGTATATTCAGTTTGACCACTTACCATCTCCACTGCTACTCTCATTTCACAATTAGGTTACTATAATAATGTCCTAATAGACACCTGCCCCTGCACTCTCTGCCCATAGTCTATTCTCAGTACAGCAGGCAGAGTGATTCTTTTAAAACATAAGGGCAAATCAACCCAATCTTCTGTTAAAACCCTCAGAGAAAAAAACTGAAATCTTAAGCATAGCTTAGAAATCCATATTTATCCTCTCCACCCCACACACATATGCAGACATACCCTCCATCGCCTATGGCTCTTAGCTTCTTCCACTCCATTTGTTATCATTGGCATTTTCTTGTTCTTCACAATTCCAGGCATGTTCTTGCCTTAGGACCTTTGCATTTTCTGTTTCATCTGCCTAGAATATTCTTTTTCCAAATAGCTTGTTCTCTCATCTTCTTTGGGGCTCAAACATCAGCTTAGTGAAGGCTTTTCTGCCTACCATATTTAAAAGAAACATTGTATTTTTTATTTTATTTTTGGTTTCCTTACACAAGAAGTCCCAAAAGGCAGATATTTGTCTTTTGTGTTCACTGTTGTATATCCTTAGCATCTAAAACTGCCTGACATGCATAATTGTGGTTGAATAAAATATTTATTGAGTTAATGAGTAATTATTTCTAAAATGCATCAGGTCACAATTATCAGATCATGTGCTGCTGTCAAAGCCGTTGGGTCCTGATGTTTAAATATTACTCTGATATCAGTTAGCAGCAGTTGAGAAGAATTTTTGAGGTGTTGAAAACAGTTAAGGACCTTCATCTTAGCTAGCCATCCAGGTTGGGAATAACCGGCTAGATGACAGTTTATTGAGCTATGATTTTTTCAGCACTTGTTAATGATAGGCACTATTTAACCATGACAGTGACCCTGAAAGGTAGATAGTAGTTTTCCTATTTTAAATATGCATGAACAGATGCAAACAATTTCTTCCTCTAAAGGTAATACCAGCCTGAAATCCACTGAATATTTCCTAATTAAATGGAGGTTGGGGGAGGAATGTCAGCATGCCAGAGAGGTTGATGTCACAAAACCTCTTGAATGGGTGGAGATAGTAAAGGCCTTCACGATACCCTAAGGTGTAGCTAAAGAAGTTCATTCAGTAAAAGACATTCCTGGCCTGGGAACAAGGTAGAACTCAGAGCTAGATTGGTTACAGGGTATAAGAACTGAGCAACCTGGAATTGGGGAACATCTGTGAAAACTAGGGTTCTTCATTTATTCATAAAACTGCCTACCAAGTGCTAGGCGAAGAATAGAAAACAAGACAAGATCCTTGCCCTCAAGCATCTGTGAGTCCAGTGAAGAATACAAATAAACATTTCAATAGGTAATTTCACTGACAGCCTCGAGCCTGTCTTTAGACCTGTCACATGATTGTCACTCATTCAACTGTTGATTGATGGTGCTGTGGAAAGCAAAAGGAGAGAGGTCTGACCCAGTTTGAGAGTGTTTGGGAAGTCTTTCCCAGAGTTTATGTCCAAATAATAGTATTAATAAATGGGAACTAGTCAGTCAAGATGGAGAAAAGTGTCTACTAGGAAGATTCTTCTAACATAACGAATGTGAAGTCCAGAGGTGAGAGAAAATGGTCAATATGGCTTTACAGTCTATGACAAGATAAAAGAGATTTACACTAATTAAATCAGGGAAGACATGGCAATACCTATGAATCAGAATTTGTATCTTGAATGTAGGAACCCCTGTTGTTTGTTTTGAAAGGAAAAATCTGTGTAGGCATCTCAGCCTTATTCTTTAAAAACACTTGGTGCTTATTGTTACTGGTTGAATCTGTTTGGTTTTTGATTTATTATCTTTGCTTAGGTTCGATGACAAATACACTCTGAAGCTGACCTTCATCAGTGGGAGAACAAAGCAGCAGCGGGAAGCTGAGTTCACCAAGTCCATTGCTAAGTTTTTTGACCACAGCGGGACACTGGTCATGGATGCATATGAGCCTGAAATATCCAGGCTTCATGACAGTCTTGCCACAGAAAGAAAAATAAAATAGCCAGTTCTAAAAGCAGCCATCTTTCTGCAGGATCATGTGGAATCACTGGGTGAGGGAGAAAGTATCAGAGAATTTAAACTGGATAAAATAAGAAATGTTAAAAATGTCCCTGTTTTGTCCTGAAATTTTAGTCCATTCTGGGTAAATAGGATTTTTTAGCTCAGATACAAGAAATTTTAGCCCTGATGTCTAGCTGTAGCCTCCTAAGTCTGCTAATTGCATTGATTTGCTTTTCTGGAAAAGCAGTTTTGCTAAAAGCTGTACAGACTTTCTCCTTCATATCTAGCAGTATTTAATGTAGTAAAGCTTTGTGCCATGCAGCATCTGAAGACTCGGTTTTTAAAATTGCTAATCTGTTTCTGACTTTATTATATTAATTTCTGTTTCAACAGCTGTTTCCCTTAATTCGGGATACAACTTCTTGTGTACAACATCTTCACACACCATTTTTTATGGGTGTGTATATATATATGGTTTGGAGAGAACTGGGGCAAAACACAGCTTTTTAATTTGTTTAAAACAGACCTGTCTGTTACATTTTGTGCTCTTAACCAATTAAAGAAGCCAACGACATTTTTAGTTTTATATTGTCTATGTTTTCACTAGTATATCCCTGTTGATTTGTTTGTGTCCTTTATGAACTGCCATTTTCTAAAATTTTTTTCAATAAAAGGAAAGATGTGAAAAAGGAGTTGTCAATGGGTAGTTTTGATGAAAGGAACAGAGCAGCAAGTGTTAATAGTCATACTCTACTATAGGTTCTTTTTATTTCTAGGCTGTTTTACTGGTCAAAGGCCCCTGAGGACCTGTAGGTGAGGAATTGCGAGCTTTCCAGTGATAATGACATTCAGTACTTTGTGTCAGTAGTGTTCCAAGTACTTTACATGTATTAACTTACTAATGTTCACAAGAATCCTAAGAAGTAGGTACTATTATTATCCTAAAAAGTAGGTACTGTAATTATCCCCATTTTATAGCTTGAGGGAACTGAGGCACAAAAATTGAATAATTTGTCACATAGCTAGTGATAGAACTCAGATTTAAACCTAGATAATCTGGTTCCAAAGGTGTGAGCAGCATCTCTTCTAGTATTTTCCCACTGTGGTCAGAGAACTGGGCATTTGCCTAGTTCCTGTGACCAGTAGGAATATTGTCCCTTTATCCTTACAAAAGTGTGATTCCAGTTCAACCTAGTACCTTTTAAAACCACATTCAGCTTTTAAAAAATCACTCATCGCATTTTCTCTTTGACTTGGGAATGTTGCCCTATCTAGCACCACATAGTGGCAGATTGTGCAATATTATTAGATGGGAGTTGAAGCCTAGAATTTTATATTCTTTATTCCTATCAATCTTGGGTAAGTCGTGTAATTCTCAGCTAGTCTTCTCACCTCCTCTTTTAGGTGATAATTCTATTCTATTAGCTATTTGAAGCTTTTGAAAATGTAATTGGATAATTGTATTTTTACAGTGAAGGAATGACTGTTAGACATGGGTCTCAAGGTGTGTGGATGTAGATAGGGAATAACCTCCACAATGACTCCTTGGAGTCTTTTCAACCAGGTGTAACTTTTTTTTTTACATACTTGTATCTTTGTGTATTCCTTTTTTTTTTTTTTTAACAAATTGAATTATGTTGAAATATGGTCTGTTGTTTATCTTAATATTTTTTAGGTACTCGTCAGTATATATAGGTCAAATTCGTTTTTAATAACTGCATAACGTTCTGTAGTAGACATGGTTTTAATTTTATTCTTTCCCTGTTAACAGATATATTTGTTGTTTGTTTCTAGCTTTTCACTATCCCAATGGAGAAGTGGAATAAAAGGGGAAAAAAGAAGGTTCTCAAGTGAGAGACAAGAGGCCTAGGTTCTTTCCAGCTTTATTCTAATTTGTAATCTTGGATAAAGCTCATTCCTCTAAATGTCTGAAACTATCAAAGAGGTTTTAGATACTGTGTTCTTGTGAGATTATGAAGGCTCTTTACCTCCAGAAATGCCTGTGTACAAAACATTCTTTGTGATTATAAAGAATATGAGTACTATAATCTTTTAAGTCTGCCCATAAAACCCACTTAGAGATTTTCTCAGTAGCATGGATTTCTTAAGGTTTTTCCTTGATGCCAGACACCAGTAGGGACAGTATCAATTTGCTGAAAAAGTGGGTTAGCAGCCCTGCGTTGCACTTGGTCATCTGCCACTACGCCACACCCCACACTTGTAGTGTTTTAGGACAGTTTCTCATCACGAACAGGCTTATGCCTCGGCATAGGTGCAGTTTGTGAGGCTGCAGTGCTTCTGCCTGGCTTTTGACATCTGTGTCGATTGAGTAGTTCCTCCAACCCATTTTGAAAGCTGCTGGGCTGCTCTTGACCCTCTTTAGTAGGTCTGCAGCACCCCTCCCATTAGGAAATCCTGACATCCATCACATTTTCTTTGTAGTTCTCAGTTCTTCACACCTACCTAGGAAGGACTTAGATCTAAAATGTGACTGCTGAGGATATTGGGGAAAGATCGCTAATGTTTTTAATTATTTGCAAATTTCAGCTGCCAATGTATTTGATATTTGGTGCTTGTATATATATTTTAGAAAACCTTTTTGCTTCAGGAACAACCTTAGGAAGTGGAAGAAAATGCAAAGTTCTTTTGAATACACACAAGTTGTATGTTTCTCTGTGTTTAAGTTCCTCATTTTAGAGCCATTTCTTTTACTAAGTCTCTTTACCTTGTCTCCACCTCTGCCTAGATAACCCTCTCCCCGCTGCAGACCTTGTCTCCCTGATGGAAATCAGCTGAGAAAATCTCTCATATCACATTAATACATATATTTTAGAATGTATCCTGTCCCCACTGATAGCCTTTTATGTTATTAAATATAATAATCCAGTTTGGAAACACATGTGCTCAGATACTCCTCTGATAACCACAATTGCCTTAAGAATAGTTGACAAGGATTCTTAACCTTTTTTTGTACCCTGGACTTTTTAAATTTTTGGTGGTGTCTGGGGCCCCCTTCTCAGAATAGCATTTTAAATACATAAATGCATTGTTGCTTGTTAATGAGGATTTGGGGAGGTGGTTGCAGGCTCTGAGTAGTGGGCAGTAGCTTCAAAGATATTCACAAGGTACCCTGGTTGTCTCCTCTGGGCAGGAGGATTCCACCAATCTGGCAGTCAGCCTTGGGACAACCCCGTTGTAACTACTGACACTAATATTTCTCCTGGGTGAGCAACAGATTGCTCCTTTGGATAGTAATTACAGAAACACCTACAAGAGCATGAAAGGAAGGAAATTTCCATCTTCTTTGGGCAGAAACCAGATGAATTGTTAGATCTTTGGCTGGTTTGCTTGGGAGAGTAGGGATTTGGATGCATGATGCTTATTAAAGAAGAATGGCAACTGTTGGGTTGTCTTACTGTCAATCCCCTCCTACAGTCTACCATGCCAACTTTAAATCTATTCAGAGACAAGAATAAAAGACTCAATTTTTTTGCAGTGAACTTTAGCTGCTGTAAGAGAACTTTGACCTTTTGGGGGGAGATTTCCCTTTGACAAAACAAACTCTTCTGGGAAACCACTGATGAGCATTGAATAATATTCAGGCTCTTACAGCCCTGGATTTGGTTTATAGTGCTATTGAAGGTGACCCACTAGAGAATAAGAAACTTGGGAGAAGCAATCTGTCATGAGCCCTGAGCATTACTGCATTTTTTTTTTTTTTTTTTTTTTATGTTTATGCAAGACCCTGACCACTTTTTCTGGGCCCTGATTTTTTTTTTTTTGGCAGCGAGCAACCCAGACTAGAGATGGTCACTCCCTAAAGAGCAGGTTTTACCTACTGTTATAAAGTGTTGAATCTCCCAAGCTCAGGGTTCTTTGCTTGTGACACCACCCACTGCATAAGTAGGCATCCTTGTAGGCCTATTCTGCATCACTTGAGGGGCATGGGAAAATGGCACAAATATGCTCAACTTTACTTCCTATACTACAAATAAAGTTCTTTGCCTCTTATCCAGGAGTCTTATGTCTTCTGCCAGTATCCATGAAAAAATAGTAGCTTAACTTGTTAAACATTTGCAAGTAGGATAAAATTCTAGTCCATAGACTACTCTGACAGTTTTGGTAAAAAGGATGGGATCTGACATGTGTGGCTTTCAAGAAGAGAAAGTACTTGGGCCAGGTGAAGGAATGTAAGAAGATAAGGGCTGATCAGCACAATGGGCTGAATTAATAGCTGTTGTCTTTGCCCTAGGCAATTCCTAGAGATGAGATATGTTATATTTTTACTGACTCTGGTTCTTGCCAATGGTCTAGACTTATGGTCTGTCTCTTGGAAAACTACCGACTGTCAAATTAAAGACACTCTTTAGGGCCACAATTAGTAATTAATTACAGCTATTAATTGAACTGTCTGGGTCACTCATTTAGATACTTAAGTGGGGACTCATTGATGAGACCAACTGAAGTCAAGCTGCAGATGGAGCCTGTACCACTGATTGCCACCATTGTTGCCTGGATCCATCATCATAGCAAATGTGGCATTAACACCCACCATCATAGCCTGGGCACAAAGTAAAACACTAATGTTTCTGATGGCAGAGGCTACTGCTGCATGTCAGAATTGTGACTCCTGTCATAGGTCCTGTGTGTCTAGCCATGAATGAGGCAACATAGCCCAGGGCATGAACTCCACCTTCTCCTGGCTGATTGGCTAATGTTCCCTCTGGAGGTTACCAGTAGTACCTCGCCACTGGTAAAATTTCTGGAGGTTACAGTGTTGGTGTTAGTCAACTCCACACTATTTTGAATCTGAAACTATTCTGTCTCATATTTTTGTTTTTCTTGACCAAATGCAGTCTGACAGTGGAGCAACTTTTACTGCAAAAGCCACTCAACAGTGGGTTGACAGCTACGGTATTTATTTGGACCTTCCACTCTTCCACAGGCATGTAGTATTGTTGAATGTTGAAACAGCCTATTAAAAAAATGTACTCAGAAGATTTCTGACTCTACCTCTTTTACCTTGTCCTAGTCAATACATCTTAGTAAGGCAGTTTGGTCACTGAATGTGGCTGTCCCTAGAAAGCAATCACTTCCTCTTGACTGCTGTGTTAGTATTCTCCAAAGAAACACTAAATATGTGTTTGTATAAAGAGATGTATAAGGAATGGGAACACATAGTTTTGGAGGCTAAGAACTCCCATGATCTGTCTGTAAGCTAGATACCCAGGAGATCCAATAGTGTAGTTCCAGTCTGAGTCTGAAGCCCTGAGAACCAAGAGAACTGACGGTGTAAGTTCCATTCCAGAAGCAGAAGACTGATGTTTTAGCTTGCAAACAGGCAGAGAGGGTGAATTCTACCTTACCCCGACTTTCTTTCTATTCCAGCCTCCAATGGTTTGGATAAGGCTCACCACCATTGCAGAGGGCAGTCTGCTTTACTAAGTTTACCAATTCAAATATTATTCTCATCCAGAAATACCCTCAGACATAGCCAGAATGATGCTTAACCGTTCTGGGGACTCCATATTGCAGCCAAGTTGGGACAAAAGTAATTATTGTTGCTTACTGAGTAATGATCAGAATAAGAGAGGTTGGAGAGTTTTCTATAGATCTATTCTGAAAATTCAGTATTCAGCCCTGACCATTGCTGGGCATGTTTGTTTTGCCCTAACAGCATCCCCAGGCCAGCCTGGTTGCTACACCCTCTAGGTGGTTCCTTAGCCAAAAGGAGGCCCTAGGTATTCACATTTAATTCTGGTTCAGCCACCTGGGTTTCCCTTGTTGGTTTGATGTGGTCCTAGATATAACATTTGGGAAAAGTTATCCTTGGAGCTGTCATCTCAGAGGAAAATGGCCTAGTACAACTCTCAAACTGTTGCAAGCTCCTTAAACTGGACTGACTGCTGGTTTTGCCATACCCCGCCAGATAACTCTAACCACTATTTGATAGCCATTTCCTTTAATCTACTAAAAAGTTTATTGCAAAATCAGCATGTTTAGCTTTTATAGCTTTCATGCAGAACATGTTACAACTTCTAGAACTTCCTCACCCCCATTCTTATAGCTATTGGTCATTCTATGGAGTGGACAAATGCCACCTGACTGGTGATGTGAATATATGGGACAGGTTGAACTAATTGCTATTAGGCAGTCTTTCCAAAAATAAGAACTGATTCCAATTATTCTAAGTGAACTAGGAACTCCAAGGCCTATCAGGTAGCCAGCCAGGAGACCACATTAGGGACACTGTCAGCCTGTATCCCCTGAATTATGTAGATCTCATTTGGGATGCCCCAACAATTGTAAACGGGGACATCATGTATGCCCTCCAGGATATTCCCGTGTGGAAGCCAGGTATAAACTTGACTTCCTCCCTGAAAACATGGTGCCTTGCACCATTGGGATGGTCTTAAACAACTTTCAGGTATTTAAGGAGGCACCAGCAGTAGATCATATCGCCATCAGATGACTGGAAATTCCTCCAAAATGAGGCTACACTTGGTTACATGGAGCTTCCTGGAAAGGTGACTGACTTATTTAGGTGCACTGCAGGAGGGTATCCCTATCTTTTTTATCTATCTATCTATCTATCTATCTATCTATCATCTATATCTAATCTACTTATCATGATGACATTGCTCAATGAAATCCAGTGTTCAGCTGTACACTTTAACAGTAAGGCACATACTTATTTATAGTGTGTTCACCTCCCATAGTTAGATTTCTTTCTGTCCCCCTTAATCCCATCTACTTTTCCCCTCCCACTAATTTCTGGATCTTGAGTGTCATCCTATTAGAAATGTTGTAATGGAATTTGTTCCTGTCTTTAGCTGAAGCCATCAGTGATACACCTTAGCTGTGGAATGCATTCAGGTGAAGTCTCAACTCACTGGCCAGTGTGATTATGGATGATAGAATTGCTCTCAGCTTTCTTATGGGCCAAGTAGAGTCTATAATTGCTAATATACCCTGATGTACCTGAATTAATGCCTCAGGCCAGGTTCAAGATCAATACAGAAATTAGAGAATGCCACTTGGCTTTCTAAGGTAGAGCTTGATGGCTGTATGGTTGTTGTTTTGTTTTTTGGTGGTTGGTTGTCTTTCTCTCTGGTTCAGTCAAGGCCCTTGGGTATGGTAGAGGTCAGTTCCACAAATTGGTCTCATCCAGTTGCTTGGAGTTCTATTAATAGTATCCTTAATTAAACGCTGTATGAGACCATTAAAATGGATTTAACCCTCTTTCTGTCAGATTAATAGAGTGGCCAATGGAGTTGCATATAAAGAAAATTCATCAGAAGCCATCGGTACAAAGTGCTGTGGAGGCTGGAAGAGAAATAACTGTTTTAGCATCAAGGCCTGGGAGGTTCTTCTGCAGAAAATGAAAATTGTTTGATCTGAGCCATGAAGCAGATCATGAGTTAGGTCAAGTAGGCCCATTTTACAGATGAGGAACTTGAGGCACAGAAATTAAATAACTTGCCAGGATAACTGAGCTCAGAAGGGGGAAGTCAGGATTAGAACCAAGATCTCTTCACCTCTAAATATAGAGATTGCTACTAAACCTCACTACCTCAGGCCCAAGATGGAGACCAATGTAGAACTGAGAGAAATTTGGCATTATCTTTAGAGATTTTTCTAAAATTGATTTAGTGATCCTCAGTGTTGCTGATTGTGAATTTGAAGTCTGGTGAAAAACCCTAGGACTTTTTATAGGCTATACTTTAAAAATGAGATATTTCAAACAATACGGTTGAAAGAATAATAAAATAACCTATGAACACACTGCCACCTTTAAACAATTACCAATACAATTGAAGTTCCTTCAGTATCCTTAATCATATCCTTTCTGCACCCTGGAAGTACCTGCTACCCTGAATTTGGTAGTTATTATTCCCATGCATTTTCTTCATACATATGTGTCCATTGACAACTTATGGTATTGTTTTACGTGTTTTAAAACTTTTTACATGGTATTCGGCTGACAGCCCCCAAACCCACCCCTAGTTTTGAGATTCACTAGGACTCACAGCTAAGATTTATTACAGCAACGTAGTAAGGACATACATCAGATCATAAGAGAAAAAGACACAGGCAGAGTATGGAGACATCCACGTATAGGCTTCCTTATGTTCTCTCCTCATGAGGGATCACACTAAGCACACGTTCTCCCAGCAATGGAAGTGCAAATGTGTGCCACGTTTCTGCCCAGGCAACTCACGGGTTTGATTGGGGGCTGGTCATATGGGCACCCTTTGCCTAGCATGTACCAACATTCCAGACTCCCAGGAAGGAAAACGAGCTTTTCTAGCTGGTTCGGCATAAGCTATATGTTTTTCCAAACAACCTGTGCACAATTTACATTTATGAATTGGAATTCTACAATAGGAAGAGCTGTTCTTTCTTCACTTATTCATTTATTCCTATAAATATGGACTTATAGGCTTTTGATAAAATGGTCTATAACCTAATGCTATTATTTTCTTAACAAAGATACACATGCACACACATATATTATAATTTTTATTTTTCAGCAGGGGTGGCCCAATACTCAGGCTCTCCTATCCTTTTTGTGCAGTCCTCTCTGAGGCCCGGAACCTTTGCTTGATGCTCAGGCTACCCAGGGAAGTTTTAGGCGGTGATACCCACCAACAGACGGGCGACCAGTGGATGGATGAGCGCGGGAGGACGTGGAAGGGTGGGAGGGCGGACCTGGGGAGCTTCGCGGCCGGTCAGCACCGTGGCAGGTCCGAGGCATGACCTGAACTTAGGCCGGGGAGGTCAAGGAGGACGGGGCAGGTCCTTCGCCCGGGCCGGGGCTGGGCGGGGACTGGCGCCGAGAGGGACGTCCGGGCTGGGCGCCAGGGGGCGGGGCCTCGCTTCCGCCGGCCCCGGGGGGCGGGGCCGGCTCCGCGCCGGAGCCAACCGCCTGCGGCCCGCGCGCGCGGCGGCCTCCGCCTTCCGGCCTCTCGGCGTCCGTCCGGCCGTTGGTCCGCTTTCCGTGTCTGGGCCGGAGCCCGCAGGCTCGCCCTCTCCCCTTCCTGCCTCGCTTCCCCAGCCTGCTCGCTCTGCGGGGCTTCGGTGCCCGAGGCCTGCCGGGGGAGGGGCTGGGAGCCGGCGCAGGTGAGCGGGGCGGGCGGCTGGGGGAGGCGGGGTCGGCGGCGCCCCTGTCTGGCGTGGCAAGTCCAGTCTTGAGGGGTGGGGGGGAGTATTGAGTTGCAGCCATCCCGGGCGGTGGGCATCTCCGACGCAGGAAGATGATGTTCTTGGCTAGTGCTGTGTTTGTCTTACTTTCACTGAAGCCAACCTTAAACCTTTGGGTTCGCGTTTTAGAGACTAGGAAAACCCTGTAACTAGAAAGGGGCGAGTGGTCTCCAGAGAGCCCTGAGCTGGATGGAACTTAGCAGACCTTGGTCTTGGTTCAGGCTTTGCTACTGACGCGGTGAGTGGCCGTATATAAGTTTTTTCCTCTCCGTGGTTCTGAGTGTCCCCACATGTACCACGAGAGCGTTTTGGACTACAGGATCTCCAGAAGTGAATAAATGAGATAGGGAGGTCTCCTCGGGTTCTCTGGTGGCTCTGCCTGCTGCACAGGATGAAACAGAGCCCCTGGAAGTACTTGTTTTTAGAGCCAGAGAAACAGATAGTACTATCCCCATTACGAGTGAAGAAACAGGCTCAGAGGTAAAGTGATTTGCTAATAAATTTAGAGCTAAGTCAGACTTCAAATTCATGCTACACTATACCCTCTCCAGTAAGGGAACCGGGAGGGCTTGATTGAAAGGAGATTGTATGGAGGGGCAAATAACAACATGAGTTCTCTGCTAACATGAACAGCTGGAAAGCAGAACTGTATCTCTGTCCCTAGCTCCCAGCATAGTTTCTGTGAAATAGTTTGGTTGTCAGTGCCAGAACCACCATCTGTGTGACCATGGTCATCAACATGATCAGCATAATCACTATAAAAACTAATAATAATGACTAATTGTTGTAGTGATAGCAAAGCCATAAGTGAAATTGTGGAGACATCAAAATTTATAATTACTTATGGTATTTTAAAGTTTATAAAGCACTTTTGAGTGGGTCTTCATATTGATCATCTTAAGTAGGTATTAGTATTCACAGTTTACAAGTAAGGAACTTGAGACCTAGAGAGATTGACTAGCACAAAGTCTAGCACAAAGTCACAATAAAGAGATAGAGTTGGGATATCAATCCTATCCCATGTGACCAGTTGTTCTCCTTTGGTACTCTCCCCATTTCCTCTCCCATTCTGTAATCATACATTGGCTGATAATAGTGTTGGTATTAACTCATAGTTAAAGTGTTAGCTTATAAGAGTTTAAAGTCTCTCTCCCAGAGGTGTAGAGAGATTTAAATGCTCTTAAGAAGGGGAATTGTAATTGTGGTTGTCCTCATCATCGTCCTTCACAGATTTCAAGAAATAAAACTGGAATATGAAGTGATTAACAGTTTAAACATTTACTGTCATATATTGAGCTCATACTATGTTATGGGCACTGTTAACAGCCAGTTAAATTTTTTAACTTAATTCTCTCTACTGAATTTTATGAGGATCCTGAAGCATAGGGAAGTTAAATAACATGCCCAAGGTCCTTTACTCCTGGCCTGGGCCAAATTCTCTGTTCTTAACCATTATACCAGTTTGGCTCAGGGACAGATCTTTACTTAAAAGAAAGCCTGATCCTCCCTGGCAGGAGAGCCTGAACTGGGCAGAGAGATGCTGTAGTATTGTGTGATGAAGACAATTCACCTGGGAGGAGTCTAGGCTTTGGGAGGCGAGCACACAATTCAGTGTAAAGATGATGTATTACAGAGTTGTACACTTGAAACTTATATTGACCAATGTCACCCCAATAAATTTAATTTAAAAAAACAGTTTACCCTTGCCTTTCTGCTGTTGAGAGCCCACAGTTGGAGTGAGGGGAGCTTTTTCTTCTAAACTCAGGAAACCATTTCCCCATACCACTCATGATAATGACCCATGGTTCTTCTCTAAGTTAGAAATAGTGACTAAATGAATCTTTCATATGAAATTGGTGAAATTTTGTCTTGAATGACTCTAGGAGGCTGTAGGCAAAAGCAGTGTAACTTTCCCCTTCAGTTCATTGCCCACAAGGCTACCTGAGAGATAGGTTTAAAATAGGTTTAAAATGCATACTTGATCATGCCATTCCTCTACCAAAAACTCTTTCCCTGTCTTTGGGAAAGAGACCTTAATAGAAATTAAAGCCTCCCAGGATCTGAGCTCTGCTGACCCTTCTCTGCTCACAGCTTTTGACTCCATGATAGCCATACTGGATTACTGAGAGTTCCCAGAAATCACTATGTTTTCTGTCACCTATAAGCTTTTGGCATTCACTGTCTCAGCCTTTCTCCTGTTCACCCTGCAGTTGGCTTACCCCATTCATTCAGTCATTCAACAAACAGTTGAGTGCCTATCAATTATCAGGCATGGTATTAAGTGTAAAATATAGCAGTGAATAAAACAGACATATCCCTGCTCTTTATGGAGTGTCTGTTCTGTAATATGTATTAAATATAATGTATAGATGATAAGTGGCATGGAGAATAGAGCAGGGAAAGGGGATAGGGAGCGCAGGGGAGTTGTCAAGGAAGGCCTTGCTAATTGGATGATGTTTGAGCAGAGGTGAAGGAGATGAGGTCTGGTATCTGAAAGAAGAATGTTACAGGCACAGTTATAATATGAAAGAAGAGCTCACTTGGCTCAGTTATTACCCCTCGAAAAATTCTTTGCTGCCTTGATGTGGATAGCTGCCCTTTCCTGTTTTTCTATATGCTCTTGTGTTTACCTATAAAATAGCATTTATTTGTTATACGATGTTGTATTGTTCGTGTGTATCTCTTAATTGGGTGTGGGTTTCTTGAGAGCAGAGACCTCTAATTCCTGTCTCCTCGGCATCTACCTTATGGAGTTAGGTACCCAGAAATGTTGATTAAAAAATGAGTATGGCCTTATGGGCCTCATTCTTACAACTTGATAATTTTACACATGAAATGTAGGATAGGGTTTGGATGACAGGTAGTGAGAAGGAAAAAAAAAATATTTGTAAGCCTGGTTCTGTCTGTCTAGCTTGATCCCCTTTTTGGGCCTCTGAGAAATGGAACACCTGATTTTCTTTGAGAAATGTACCTAGAGACTTCCATTTTCAGTCTTATGGCAGGCTATTTAACCTGTAAAATGGTGGATAAAATCTAACAAAGTCTTTTATAACTAAATTTGCAAGAAAGTAAAAGAAATCCCCAAGACCTAAAAACAAGAAGTAAACTGAGAAACTAGTGTAGTTAGCCCCTGAATCTGACTTCAGCTACTCTGATGTTTGCTGGTCTTATCTCGAAGCTTGGGTTTTAATAGATAGACCTGCTATTACAGTGAATGAAACTACAGGCCTGCATGGGTTAGATTCTTTTTGGAACTGAGATTCCTGCATGAAGCTATGTCTCTTGAAAATCTACATCCTCTGATGGGGTGGACTAGGGAAAAATATCTTATGAGTAGCGCAGAGATGACAAAGAAGATTGCCGTTTATTCTAGGTTCTAGTAGAGGGAAAATGTTCCTCAAGAGAATTCTTAACCATAGTCATTCCACCATATGGATTTGGATTTATATTTATATGACCCAAATGGTTTAAAAACTCCAAGCCAAGAAATTGACATTAGAAGCTTGGTAGTACCCCTGGATTCTTGGCAGAAGCATATGCAAAATATCTAGAGAGACGTATTTGAACAAAGGCTGCGTAGGATTCCCACAGAGTCTGGAGGATAGTTTCGTCAAATGAGAATGCATATTGTTTGCTTTGTACTGTTGAGGCCATGATGTTACTTTTGTGTATGTATGTATGTATGTATGTATGTATGTATGTATGTATGTGTGTGTGTGTGTGTATATATATTTGAATATATTTCTGCCTCCTGGTGATCTCCAGAAACGGAATAATAGAGCAGAACTTGTATACAAGCCAGCATTTGGGTATGGACACACATTTAGCTGCCTCCTGTCTTTGCAGAAGTCATGGAAGAAGTGACATCGGGCTCCTTCAACTGCCCTCTTTTCCAGCAGGAAGACAAGAGAGGGATCACCTACCGGATCCCAGCCCTGCTCTACGTGCCTACCACCCACACCCTCCTGGCCTTTGCAGAGAAGCGCTCCACGTGCAGGGATGAGGATGCTCTCCACTTGGTTCTGAGACGAGGGTTGAGGACTGGGCACTTGGTACAGGTGACTCTTAGTCCTAGATCTAGACCTTGGCCTCGATTTCTTTCTACATTTGCTCAGAGCACTCAGAGTCTGTGCCTTTTCCCATCAGTGCAAGCAAAGCCCTGTGTGGGAGCTGAGAAGTAAAAAAAAAATGAAAACAATGGCTCTCACTTACTGAGTACCACACATCTGCCAGGGTCTCGTTGACCCTCACAGCTGCTCTGTGACATATGAACTGTTGTCGGTCACATTTTACAGATGAGGAAACAGGCTTAGAAGAGCTATCCACTTGCTCAAGGTCACACAGCCATAATAAAGCAGTTAAATCAGGCTTCAAACTTGGTCTGATTGCAGAAGCCTCTGTGGTTCATGTGGTATGAGTTTCAATCACATTCTCTTTACCAGGGAAGTAAGCCTTGTTAGTCCAGGGTTGCTGATGCAGGATCCTGGTGTTTCAAGAGTAGCTAGCTTGTTCAGGACCACAACTAGCAGATGGTGGGTTAGGGGTGTAGGATGACAATAATCATTCTACTCCTCTTCCTAACTCGTTCTTTTTTGTGAGATACATAGTATCCTCATCTTACAGGAGGAAATGGGCTGAGAATGGAGTGATTTGCCTTGGGCATACACCTAATAAATGGCAGAACTAGAGTTGGAGCCCTTCCCTTGTGCCTAAGTAGCAAATTTTTACTGCATTTTTAGTAGTTAAAATAGTTGCTGCCCTTGGGCCTGTGAGCTACCAGCGTTGTTGCAGATGTTTTTTTTTTTTTTTTCTCTCAAAAAAATTTTAATGGCTACCAATATAGAAATATTAAAATTCTGTCCACATAGGGGGAGACTGCATTGGAATAACACTGGGGAAAGATGGAGCACAAATTACTGCAGACTTGATTTCTCCTCTTCCCAGAGTTGTTACTTTGTCTGAGTTGTCAGTTTGCTATAGTCCATTCTCTTAAGCATACATGAAACTAAAAAGCCACCTTCTAGAGATGGTGCTGTAAAAGTTAGACTTGGCAATGCTTGAAGCATAGTAAGCACTCAATTGTAGTAACTGCTAATATTTTAAATGATATTTATAAATATCAAGGCAAAAAAGTGCTTCTCAAGGTTATGCTTGATGTTTCTGATGGGCTTAATTTGGAAAACTACAAGGTACTGGCAACAATTATGACCTGATAACATTGAAAAAAATATTAGTTTCAGGTACGTAGTACAATGGTTATACATGTATATAATTTATGAAGCGATCTTCTTGATTACGCTAGCACCCACCTGTCTCTACAAATAGCTTTTACAGTAATATTGACTGTATTCCCTGCACTGTACTCTATATCCCCATGACTATTTTATATCTACTAATTTGTACTTCTTTATCTCTTCACCTTTTTCATTCAGTCCCCCAGTCTCCCTCCCTTCTGGTAGTCACCAGACTGTTCTCTGTATTTGTGAGTCTATTTTCATTTAGTTTGTTCCTTTTGTTCCTTAAATTCTACATATCAGTGAAATCATACAGATCTCACTTTTCTTATCCTTGCTTTCCTTTATCTCCCAGAACTGGCTGAAGTAAGGATCAAATGAGACAGTGGATTTGAGAGTCTTTTGTAAATAAAGATATATATATCTTTATAACAGGTACTGTAATTTCGCTAACCTACCCTGCTTTTCTACCATAGAAATCTCACCATCAAAACTTCATGACTATAGGGATGCCTTGTTTTGCTGTTACAGTGCAACCCATGTCTTTGAAGGTGGGTCTTGCAGCCACTATCTTTACTTTTGATGACTTGCTCATATTTCCCTGTGGGGAAGTTTTTTATTTTAGGGAATTTCCAGTCCCTGCTCTTTCTCTTGTCATGAGTCTTCTCATGGTTTCCCAGGACCAAACCTCTGCTTGTATCACTAATCTGCAAAGAGCCATCCAGCCCAGCTTGGAGCACATCTTGGATTTCTTTTATTTCTTACAGGACAGGTGTTGCCTGTGGTCATGTTACCCTGCTTTCTGTCACAGACAGGCTGTTAAGCACTTTTTTTTTGTCAGACCATACCTGTTATATAACTTTACTACCCAGTAGTCACGTACATTCATGTGTGTCCCCTTAAAGTCAGTTTCTCTTCTCTTTATTCTATTTACTTTTATTCTCTGATTTACTTAATTGTAGAATCTCGAAGATAGAAGAATCAGTAGCAGACTGTCTTCTTTCCCAGTATAGAAATCTGTATTCCATTGGTAGCTGCTAATAGCTTAGTGGTTAAGAGCATGGTTTTGGAGTCAGGCAAGACCTACCATTTATTGGCTGTGTGACCTGGGATACTTGACTCTTCTCTGTTTCATCACCTGCAAAATGTCATTAATAGCAATTATATGGTAGGAATTCAACATTAGTCATTTTCTATAAAGGGTCTGCTTACACAAATCCTCAAATAAGGAACTTAATCCTCTGACATCTGTTAACTTTTTGTGGGAATGAGATGATCTATACTCCTATACTTACCCATTGGTTTTGTTCTGCCTTCTGGGGCAGTCAATCTATACATAGTAAAATCCCTTCTATGGAGACTGCTCTTTGATACACCTGAAGGTGGAATCCATGCTCTCTGAATCTTCTATTTTTGAGGCTCAACAACTTTAGTTCTTTTAGTGGCTTCTTAGGTCACAATCTTATTTGGTTTCTGGGCCCTTGGAAACTGTGATTACTGTCCTTGGGATGTAGTCTGGAACGTCAGTGTCTTTTTTCAAAGAATGGTATTCAGAATTGAACTGCGGACCCCAGGAATAGAGCCACCCCAGCAATGAGGTGGCCCTTCCATCTTGTATGCTTTTCATGCAGCCTAAAGCAAAGTAGCCTTTACTTTTTTGGTAGCTGCGTAACACAGTTGAGTAATATTAAGTAGATGGTCAGCTAAAACCACCAAGTCTTTTCCATTCTTTTTAAATTGTGATAAAGTACATCTAACAAAATTTTCTGTCCCAATCATTGTAAGTGTACATTGCAGTGTTGTTAATCATAGGCACATTGTTGTGCAACGAATCTTTTGAACTTTTTCATCTTGCAGGATTGCAACTTCCATGTACATTGAACAACTCATTTCCCCCTCCCTTAGCCTCTAGTAACTACTATTCTAGTTATTTCTATGAGTTTGATTACTTTTGGTACCTCATATAAATAGAATTATGCAGTATTTTTGTGATTGGCTTATTTCACTTAGTATACTGTCCTCAACGTTCATCCATATTGTTGTGAAGTGAGGCAATACAAAAGCTGATAGACTGCACAACTGAACTGCAGAGAGAAAGCAGAGCTGTGTACAGATGTAACTGTCCAAAACTCCCACAAAAAATCCACAAGTGTCACATGGCAGGTCCACTCAGTTTGGGGTGTTTTCCTTAGAAAGAGTTCAAATGCCTTTGGAAATCAGAGAAGCTATTGTGTGGGCCATGGCATTTAAGGTGTTTCTTGAAGGTGGTGAGTCGAAGGTGAGCATAATCAAAGGTGATTTTTCCTTGGATTCTCCACATCTAGAAATGAACTTTTCTTTCTCTGACATCCACAGTAGTCTCTCTTTGATGTTATCTGTCAGGCTCTGGAGTTGGTTTTGTGGATGCCTTCCATCTCTTCAAGGAAGGCCTGTCTGCCCTCTCTTGCTGGTGACCTTTTGGGCCCTGATTCCCAGAGAGATTCACACTTACTCCTGGGATTTAGCCTTTAGCGTTCCAACTTAAAGCGTGAGGGTTTACCAGAGCCTCTATTTTTGTCCTTCTAGCCCCATAAATATCAGATGAATTGTTCAGCTTCTCAGCCTTTCAGTTATCTCTCTCAGAATTAAAGAGATACTCTGAGGGGAAAAAGGACTTGAAATACCAAGCCAACCTCTCTGAATGTACTTCTCTCAGTTCTTGGCCTATGATTCTTCATTGCCTTGTTTGCTCTCTGGTGCCTTCAGACAGATGTTTTTGTTGTAATATTTTATCAATCTATTCTAGTCTCACTACAAGCATTTGTTCAGATTACCTAGTTTGCTATTATTATTGGAAGTCCCTTTCCTCCACATTTTTTATGTAAAAATTAGCATACTGTATATAATTTGTATTTTGCTTTGTTCATTCAACAATATATTATGGAGATCTTTCTATATCAATATAGAGAGGCTTTTCTTTTTCTTTTATCACCCCTTTTATTGTGTGTTCATTTAACCAGTCCCTATTATGAATATTTGGGTCATTTGCAATATTTTGCTATTTCAAGCGATGCCGCAGTGGATATTCTTACACATACTGAATTTGATGGCAGGTATATCTTAGGATAAATTCCCAGAATTAGGCATCCTGGGAAAGGATAAATGCATGTGTAATTTTTGATATGTCCTACGTAGTGTTGAACCATCTTGGATTCAGTTATGAGAGTGTCTCTTTCTTTACTTTTATTTTGGCCAACAGAGTATTATCAAAGTTTATGATGTCAGTTTCTTAGATGAAAAATATCATGTTAATTTAATTTTAATTTTCTTTTTTATATATGAGGTTGAATATATATGTAAATCTATTTTTTCCTCTTTCTGTGAGTTGTCTAATCTTGCTTTTTGCCAATTTCTATTGGGTTTCTGGAAATTTTCTTGACCAATTTCCAATATTATTTAAAAAATATATTAAGGAGATATTAGGCCTTTCTTTGTGTTATATCTGATTAGGCATTATCTCATTTTGTCCTTGCAACAACTCCTCCCTGAGCATGTTATTACATCCTCTGTTTAACTAATGAAGAAACTAAGATAAAGGAAATTATGTAACTTGCCCAGGGGCACACAATAAGTGATGAAGGCAGAGTTTACTAGTTGTCTGTCTTCAGGCTTGAGTTTTTAATGAGCTGTTACAAATACCTCCTCAGGGTAGTAGAGGAAGGAAAAAAATCTTTGTCTTAAATTTCCCTTTATTTGCCTAAAACCTTCCTGTCTGCCTTGCTTTGTCTTTCTTCCTTTCCTTTTTCCCCCTTCCATTCTCTAACCTTTCCTTTCCCTCCTTTCCCTTTCCCTCTCCTCCCCTTCTTTTTTTGGTGTCTTCCTGTCTTTTAAAATATATGTATTTAGCTCCTATTATGTGCTGTGCACTGGAGATACAAAATTAGAATAATTTGGTTTCTGTCCTCAAAAGAGTCATAGTTTAGGGAGGGAGCCAGTCACAAAAATATTATATATAGTAAGTGCTATATTATAGTAAGTGCTATAACTCTACATACAAAGAGGAAGCCACTGATTGGATGCCGTTGGTAAAAGAGGGGAGGGAGTTACATGGAAGGCTTCATAAAGGAGGTGACTTCTTAGTTGGGTTTTGGCTCATGAACTGGGCATCTAGACAAACTGAGGAAGAGTGTTTCAGATAGAGGGGACAACATCAGAATTTATTGAATACTTGGGCCATCGCAGTATTATAGATTTCAATTCCATTTCTCTTCTCTGAAAAGTAATGGTTTTAATGAGCCTCATGTCTTCTTATTAGTCTCTCATTCCTGCTCTCTCTCCCTTACTCTTGTCTAGTGGGAACCCATGAAGCCACTGATGGAAGCCATATTACCTGGCCATCGGACTATGAACCCCTGTCCTGTGTGGGAGCAGAAGAGTGGCTGTGTATACCTATTCTTCATCTGTGTGCGGGGCCATGTCACCGAGCGTCAACAGATTATGTCAGGCAGGAATGCTGCCCGCCTCTGCTTCATCTGCAGTCAGGATTCTGGCTATTCATGGAGTGATGTGCGAGACCTGACTCAGGAGGTCATTGGCCCAGAGGTGAAGCGTTGGGCCACATTTGCTGTGGGCCCAGGACATGGCATTCAGCTGCATTCGGGGAGGCTGGTCATCCCTGCATATGCCTACTATATCCCTTACTGGTTCTTTTGCTTTCAGCTACCATGTAAAGCTAGGCCTCACTCCCTAATGATCTACAGTGATGACTTAGGGGCCACATGGCACCATGGCAAGCTCATTAAGCCCATGGTGACAGTGGAGTGCGAAGTGGCAGAGGTGACCGGGAGGGCCGGCCACCCTGTGCTGTATTGCAGTGCCCGGACACCAAACAGGTGCCGGGCGGAGGCTCTCAGCACTGACCATGGTGAATGCTTTCAGAGACCAGCCTTGAGCCAACAGCTCTGTGAACCCCCACATGGCTGCCAAGGCAGCGTGGTGAGTTTCCAGCCCCTGGAGATCCCACATGGGTGCCAGGACCCTACTGGCAAAGATGCTTCTACCAGTCAGCAGAGCCCGCTGCTGGACAGCTCACTGAGGCTACAGCAGGAAACTAGAACACTGTCAGAATCATGGCTCTTGTACTCACACCCAACCAGTAAGAAAAGAAGGGTCAACCTTGGCATCTACCTCAATCAGACCCCCTTGGGAGATGCCTGCTGGTCCCACCCCTGGATCTTGCACTATGGGCCTTGTGGCTACTCTGATTTGGCTGCTCTGGAAGAGGGCTTGTTTGGGTGTTTGTTTGAGTGTGGGACCAAGCGGGAGTGTGAGCAGATTGCCTTCCGCCTATTTACAGACCAAGAGATCCTGAGCCATGTGCAAGGGGACTGCACTAGCCCCGGTGGAAACTCTCAGCCAACTCAAGACTAATTGGCTTAGGATCCAACTACCCATGGAAAGGAAATCATAGAAGGCAACCACAGCCAGGATAATGAAAGCCAGGATAACAGAGGTTACTAAAGTCTACAGAGAATCTCAAAACTTAAAGCTTAATATTCTGCTCCCTCCCTTTTTTTTTTTTATCTCTCCAGAGAGCAAAAATGAAAAATTTGCCATAGGTACTGCAGTGGATAATAGCACTGAACTGTGTGCATTGGGAAACCATGATGTGATCCTGGGCCAGTCACTGGCTTTCTTTGGGACTGTGGACATATGGCCTGAACTCTCTGGACCTCAGGTCTCCATCTGTAAAATGACAGGATTGGTTCTGTGATTTCTCTTCTTCCCATCCCAAGGAAAGGCAGAGTGTAGGCTCTATGATCAGCAAGTCCTGGATGCGTATAGGACTCTGATCTCAAAATGGAAGTCAGAGGATTCATCTTTTCAAATGACTCACTACTCATCCAAGTGTAAGGTTGTAAGCAGGTGTCATGGCACAAAGAATGATCTGGATCATTTGTTCAATTTTTAATAGCAGAAACACTGATATTGTTCTAATCATGCTCAAAGCTCTACAGGCTCTTTATCATAAAGGAATTGGGCAAAACAGTAGAACCTACCTTCGCCAGCTTTGTAGCTTTGCTCACCCTTCCCTTTCTCATCAAGAAAGCATTATTTTCTAGGGAAAAAATGAGAAGTTCAATACCAGTATTTCTTATTGTTTGTTTCTTCAGTAAAAGATGAACCTGAATTTCATTTATCAGGATGGTTTCTGATAAATGAAAATGACATGGGTTAGGACTATAAAGTATTGGACAAAACTTCCCACAGTCTCTGCCCTCAAAGAGCTCACATTTTATGAGGCTAGAAGAGGGAGAAAATGCAAGAAAATAAATGCATCTGGTGGGTAGTTGTACATATTAGGCTCTAAGTTGGTGTGAGGTCAGCTCCTGATGCCATTGTCTTAGTTGCATCTTTATTGTGCCTGGGGTCATTTGACTCAGGACTTGCATAGGCTGCTGGGTTTCCCTCAAGTTTGTTTTTCTCAGATTGTTATTCTGGCCCAGCCACTTCCTTTACTGGTGGAGAAGGTCTTCACCATTAGGAAGGTCTTTGGACCCCTAAACTTCTGAATTAGGCCTGTTTGTTTGGACCTACTGAAATGGCTATTTGTGAAGTGGGGATGGCTATTTGTCTAATAGATTTGGGGTTGAACTTTGCCAGTGCTGGATTCCTCAGATGATACCAGATTGGTTGCTCTTTAGATTGTTTCTCTTATAACTTGTATTGTGAGAGAAATTCTGTCATGAGAGATTCCCCTTTTTGTTCCTATTAGGAATATAATGCCTTAAACTGGTATTAGCTAAATATATATGGCGTTAGGTAATGACCCTGGACAGCAAGTTTTAGTGGTGGAACATAGTCCAGAAGGCTCGTAGTTGCACCAGTCAGATGAGAGAAGAGTCCAATAGGAGGAAAGTAGATTTCAACTTCACCTCCTTTAGCATATGGCTTAAGCCCATGTCTTAGACTTTTAAAAATTCCCTTAGCCCCTCATACATTTGCCAGTTATCTTCCCAGTAGTCAGCTATGATCATTCAATCATTCATGTGTACATTTATCTAAATATTTCTTGAGTGCCTATGGATAATGTAGGGTGCTTTCTGTTGCCATTCCCTGGTTGAAAATCTTTTGGGGTTCTTCATTGCCTACTAAAAGGTTTTTACATTTAACCTGGTATGTAGGACCTTCAGTTGTTACGTGAAATGATGATTACTTACTTCTACTTCTTTATATGAAGCCCATTGTCAAAGACTTCTGTCAAGTTGGCTAGTGGAGGGAGGTGTGGTTTGGGGGTAGGCAGACTTAGAGATGCAGGGAGGAACTGGGGAAGGAGAGATGATTAAATAGGTAGCCCCCTCCTGAGTAGTAGAAACTTCCTGTTCAGCAAAGTTTTCCTGAGCACCGTACTCCAAATAGGAATAGGGAAGATGGCTAAAAATCAGGGCTAAAGAATGGAGAAAATGAGAATATCAAGACTTCTTTGGGACCACCCAAGAAGGGAGTCAAATAAAGGACCAAGGTCAAATGCAGTGTGGACCACAGATGTCCGATACCAGTACTCATATGATGTCTCATCCATCTCTAAATAGCCCTTCATTTTCTCCTTCTCCTTTGCCTCATGTTTGCTTTTCCTTAGTGACTAGCTGTTTAACTCTTAATAGGTAAAGGGACTATGTGCACATTTCAGGAATAGCAGGGAAAGAGGATTTGGAGATAGCATAATCCAAAATGAGGATTGAAGGAACAGGGTAGGTGATGAGAGCTGGGCAGAAAAAGAACAGCAGATAGGAGTCCTGGCACCTTTAAGAAGAGAGAGTAGCACATGCAAGAGGCCTGGGCTAGAGAGATGGTGTAGATGGTGGTTGCTGTGAAAAAAAATGGCAATAGGCTGGAGCTGTTCCCCTGAAAGAACAAAAGAGGCCTGCATAGGGAAGCACGTTAGGCTGCAGGTACGTTCCTTCCCAGGCTTGTAACTTTAAGCTGGTCCAATTAACCATGCTTCAGGTGACAACAAAAATAGCCGTAAGCACTCCAAATCTGTTTGTGCCAATTACCCAAGAGCCTGGGGGCCCTGGGACCTATACTGTGATACTGGTGTTCTTACTGAGCCCATTTCAGTCACTCTTGGGTTGGTAGAATGGAAAAGATAGGGCAGGTGATGGCAGCTGTGAAGAAAAGAGGAAAGCAGACTGAAGGCCTGTAATCTGTAAGCATGAAGAAAGGACTGCATAGACTGTGGTCCTTGGCTCTCAGATGACCCCACTCTGTCCTTGGACCCTTAGATTGGATCTAACACAGGTGGCCCACCACTGGAAGTGCAGGAAAGCACCAGCAGGGGCCTCTTACTGCTGGCATATACCCAGCCAAGCTCCCACCTGTTGAACCTTCTGATCCTGTTCATGCTCCCTAACTCATGGTTCCTTCCTCTTAGGCTCCATATATTTACCTTAGGCCTTTGTTATTTGGCCCTTGTTATTTGGACCTTTTTTCATGGTCACCAGTCTACCCTCAGGTATCCACAGGATATGCAACTGCAGCCATTGGCAAAAGACCTAGCACCCTTCCTGTCAGATAGCCCAAGGGACACCAAAGGCCAGCCTGAGACTGCATAGCCTCCTCCCTAGAAGAGTGGGGTTCAGTACTTTACCTCAGCCAGTTTAGGCTGCTCAGTCTTCTCCAGTAGGCCATGAATTTTTCCCACTGCCTTATTCAGTAGATGTGTCATCCTTCTCTGTGCTGCCAGAATGCACAGTCTGAGCCTCCCTTTGGTCCTTACATGAACTGTCTTGTGTTGTCATCTATGTTGTGCCCTTGAGACCTCTGCTAGGCTGTGAACACCTTGAGGGCCAAGTCTGTATGACTCTTCACTGTGTCCTTTTTATATTGAATAACAATGGCTTATCTATAGATATATGATTTTTATGTCATATTTGAATTTCCTGAAGATAAGGACTCTGTCTTAGTCCTCTCTTTGTCCTCTGCATGAAGTGCAAGGCCTGGCACAGAATAGACGGCAGTAAAATTATGCTGAATTAATTCATAAAGGAGTTAAAAGACCCTTGGCCTTCAGGAGTTAATTGGAAAGGCGAGAGTGAGTTCCCCCAGCATGGAGGAGGAGTATGTTGCATCCCTCTGTGGATTCATAGTACTATAAACCTGCTGAACATTCACCCCAAATGAGTCTGCTCTGTGCTTGCTTCCGAGTCAGTCATAGTATTTCCTGGGAATGAGCTTTTTCTCTGGCTTGAGCTTGGTCACACTTGGATGTCCCAAGGATCACAGCCCAAGCCCAGAGCCAAACCTTGATTTGGGGTTCTCATTTCACTGGTTTTCCCCTTCCGTTTCTGATTTCATTTTCTATAACTGCCACTCCTCCAGGACTCGGAGGGAGATGCTGAGGCTCAGCATGCCTTGACTCTGATACCAGGTGCCAGAAATGCTCTCTGTACTGTAAAAACCACCATAACTCTTTGAAACAAGGTAGTTGAATAAAGAGTGTAATTCTGATGACTGCTGGTTTCGTTATTAAAGAAACTGTAAGATCATTATCATCCTAATATATATAGTTTGTACTCTTCAAAGAATGGATTTGATGTGCTTCCTTGCTTTTCATAAGAACTTTTACTTTCAGAAAACTTTATTAATGATAATCCTTTGCGCTTTCACACATTATTACCTGAACATAGTTATACCAATTGCAGGAAGCAGGGCAGAGATGACCATGACTGGTTTGGTTGCATATTTACATTTAGCTATTAAGTGGAGGCACCAGGCTGTACAGAATCCCCTATCTGACACCACCCCCTTGCTTGTCACTGCAGGTCATTTCTTTTTCAAAACACCTCGAGATTACTCTCAGATTGTAGCTGGACAGGCCACAGTCATTTAGTACAATGAAGTGGGGTGATAGCTTTAACTTTTTGCTTGACTTTGTTTCTTCCATTGGGATGCTTAAAGCACTACTGATTCCACCTGCTCTTTCAACATAGCTCCTCCAGTTCTGTCAGTAGTTCAGCCTGATTTCTGAAACAAATCGATTATTGAAAAGGTTTAAAGTGGGCATACCTTTGGTCATAGCACTGCGTCATATGATGAAAGAGTATGAAGTTTAGAGAACTGTTAATTTACCTCAAAATAGCTTTACAATTATACAATTTTTAAAAATCTAATGATATATTTTATTATTCTGTATTGTTCAATTGCAGAATGTCTGAAGGACCTGGGTTTGAGAGGAATACAGTACATAAACTTCAGAGCTCAATTTATTAAATTCATTCAATAAAGCATGGAAAACCTCTTGAACATTTAAATGATAAGATTTTATTAAACTGCCTTAAACATAAATACCACTTACAAATTGAGTATAGCTGATCCTTTTGAACATTTTAAATACCATAAATAATAAGATAAATCCAATTATCAGAAAACATATCCTTATACCAAAATGGAGTACAAGATAGTTGATGCCATGGATCTAACTTTGTTCCTCATTACACCTGTTGTTGGATCCTATGTTTCTTAAGCTAATTTGAATTGGATGTATATATCTTGCAACCAGAGGATTATAAATACATTTTTCACAGAAAATTTAATTGGTGCTACGATCTGTTAGTCACTACCTGGAGCAGCACTACAGACATGAGAAATTAACTTTTAATGCAGTCTACCTAAGTTTGATCAGCAGTATTATCTAAAGGGTACATTACCAGGAGAGACATTGGGATATAATAAAGGACTGGACTAGGAGGAGTCAAGAATCCAGGGTCCTTGTCCTAGATCTTGCCTCTGACGTGATGGACGACTTTTTGCCAGTCACTAGCCCTCTCTGGAGGCCCATTTATTCAGCTATAGCAGGCTTGTGATCCTTCCTCTGCCACTCAGTAGGGAATGGTGTGGATGTGATAAGCTAGTGAGTCCTCAGAAGGGTTCGGGAAACAGTGCCATGTCACAAAAATAGTGGATAAATTACCTTTCACCCATTGGTCTCCATTCTCCATCAGCATTGGCAACATTTGACAGTTGAATGCTGAGAATGAGAGTATGAATAGAGAGGAGGGGAGGAAGGCAAGGCCCACTGAGGAGGGCACTCCAAGGCTGGACAGCCTCCTTGCCTCACTTCTATCATGTCCTCAGCAATTTGGCCTTATTATCTGCCTAACCTCTGACTTTGCCCCAGACCTTTTGCAACTATACTATGAGGAATGACTCAGCCTGGGTATAGAAGAGGGAAATCTCAGCCCCAAGTTGGAAGGGAGATGGTCTGATTCATCTTCATTCTATGTACCCACCATAGAGCCAGGCATAGCACAGTATAGGAAAAAAGGATGCAAGGGAATAACATTCATAAAGTATCCATTTTGCATTTTAAGTTATATATATACATTTAATTCAACAACCCATTTTAGAGAAGTAAGTTGAGACTCAACAAGTTTACATGATATGTTCCCAATGTTACACACCTATAAGTGATGAAGTCAGATCTGATTCCAAACCTATATTTTTGTCATATGGCAACTAAGGGGCAAAACTAGGGGTGATACCTTATAGATTGATGTGAGGCATTAAGTCCTTGGAAATGGTGGGCATCCAGCAGCTGGTAAGAGGCTGGTGGTGGTGATCCCTGTAGTAATAATGTGTCTCGCAGTTGCACTGGGGTGTGGTCTCTCAAACCAAAGATATTCCCCTTCTATTTCAAAAAAGAGAAACGCAGGAGTTTTTCTTCCTTGGAAGCCCAGATCTAGCTGGAGATTACTTTCCAGTACCCCAAACTTCAGAGCATCTGCCTTCCAAGACATAGTCATCCTAAACATAGATTTTATTGCCATCAACTAGGAATAGAATCAGAAATGAGAGCATGAATTCCCTTGAGTGTAAACATAGAACTTAACAGCAGGCGAAGCTGACTTAGTGCTGAGTGAGAAGGTCAGGGGCATGCAGGCTCCAGGCGGGCCTTTGAACCACAAGTTGGAGATAGTAGTGCTGCCTCTGCCTTTTCCCATTTTCCCCACTGTGGGCCAGTCGCTGGAATTGTACCCAGTGGCCATCATTCGATGTGGAAGGTCCTCATACATTGTCTCTAATCCTCACAACTAGGCAAGTAAGACATATGTGTCCCCAACCTATAGACAAGGAAATTGGGCCTTGGAAAGGTTCAATAACTTGAGCAAATATCTTAGCTATAATTTCTTCATCTGTGAAAACTGGGGTGATAAATGCACCTCATAAGGCTGTTGACAAAGTTATATATTTGAACATAGATAATCTAAATTTTCGAACTTAGTACTAAGTTTAAGTACTATATGTCTGGCACAGAGTAGATATTTCAAAAATGGGAGCTGTCAGAATTGTTATGATTTTTCCCTGTAGTAATCATATTAGCCAATCACATATGCACAGTGTGTTAGCAGGACTTGTCAAGTTTATGCATGCATAGAATCACCTGGAGAGGTTTAAAAAAATAGGTTCCTGCCTCCCTCCCCCAAAAATCTAATTCAGTAGGTCTGGGCTGGGCCTGAGAATTTGAATTTTTAACAAGCTCGAAAGTAATGCTGATGCTACAGGTCTGTGAACTACTCTAAGTAGCATTATGTTACAGTGCTTAACTCTCCATCTATTACCTCACCTACTTCCTACTCACACTCTTGCCTATGCCATGGGGAAGGAGGAACATAGACCACTACTACTAATGTACATGTGGAACCACATTTCAGTTCCCAAACAGTTGTCTAACTTGGCTGTCTAGCCTGCCAGTCAGCTGTATCTTCCCTAGGTCAGAAGCTCAGCTTTCCCGTAGCATAGTATTACCTTGGATGCCTACTGATATTCTTGCCAAATCTTATGGAGATTAAAGGTGACAGCAGAGCTTGGACACAGACCTGGGCCTGTGGACATAGAGCATTTTTCCCTCTGTAGAGCAGGTTTGCAGGACTCCTGGGTGCAGACAAGTTCTGGTAGGCAGTGGACAAAGAGGCCTTGGGACTCAGCTCTGTGAAGAGGGGCTTTTCATATCTGAAAGGGGACAGTGAGGATCAGTACAGAGCATAAGCTAAGCCTGGACAGTTGCCAAGCTAGAGATTGCTGAACTCTATGGGTTAAACAGCCAAATGTGAGATTCAGGGGGCAAAGGCAGTGGAGCTACATGGTACTTTTCAGTCAGACAGTAATCTGCCCCCATGACTGGTCTGGATTGTCATGTTCTACCCTTAGTGGTCACACTGCATGTTGCCATAAGGCAAAGGCCCTTGTTACTGTCAGCTGATATCCCTCTCTTTAGCTTGAAATTGGATAATGGTTATAGGCCATGGAGTTTGGGTGAAGGCCAAGTCCTACAGACAGGCATAAGCTTTGAGGGGAGGGTGCCACGCCCATCTCTTCACCATATTATTTCATCTCCTAGCATACTAGGTACTCCATAATAGTTGAGTGAATTAATGGCCATTCCAGTTTCAATCACTTAGAGAAGTAGAAGTTCTCCCAAATTGGAAACTCAAAGGTGGGAACTTTCCTGACCTCACTCCTGCAGTTTGAGACTTCAGGGAATCTAAGCGGCCCAAGTTAAAGTGAACCCTGGACTCAGGGGGGTTTCATTAAGAGAAATGCAGGCTGGAGCTGAAGATCACCTTCTTTGCCATTCCAGTAATCCAGGTTCATTCCATGTTCTGGATGTTCCTCCAAAACCTTTCCTAAAGTCTGACCTGAACACTGCAGCCTGGTGGCCACCATACTGTTTGACGAGGGACTGTTGGGTGGGCACTCTGGACCTGGAGCCTTGGAGGTGGAGAGTGAGGCTCCCAAGGGCCAGTGTAGTGGTGGCAGCAGGGATCAGTGAGAGAAGACGTCAAGGGGTAGCTGAACCTTGAAGTGAGTGAGGCCAGAGTCTGGTGTGTTATCTGAGTTCCATCCCTCAAGTGGAGATTCCTCCTTGCAGGAAAGTAGCTCTCAGGAGGTAGGGTGGGGGACTTCGGTATAGGGCTCCACATTTGCTTTCCAGGTCAGTAAGTGTCCCAGTATTTCAGGAGTTGCAAATGGAGGGCACAGGCCTCATACTCAGCCCAGAGTCAGGAGATAGGGCAGATCCTCATCAGACCTCCTTGAGCCCAATGGGGCCTGACAAGGATCTGTAGCTGCAGATACACTTACACTTGCTGGGGAGCTGAGGCTGATCCCGCCAGCTAGGGACAGATAGGTTCCAGATTCAGGAACTCAGGTAGGTGATGTCTTTGTGCAGAGCTGCTGCTGTAGGTGTACCACACATAAGTGCCCAGCCAAGAAGCAACTAAGGCCCCAAATCCAGCACTTGGAGCTCCACAAGCCATGCACCTATAAGGGTGCTACTACCCAGAGGGTGCACCTTCTTCTAATTAGTACTGGGTAGACCATGGGAAAGCCTGGGCTTGGGTGTCTGAGGTAGGGCTAAGGTCTGGCTGGGGAGCCCATGCCTGGCTTCTTTGGGAGATGCTGTAGTCAAGTGCTGGCTCTCCTGCTTGCCGTGTCTGAGAGAGGTTGGCCTGAGTCTGGGATATGGATACCCTACATCTAAATACGGGTGCTCCAGACCATTTTCAAAAGAGGCCCCTGTACTTGACAATGGGACCTCTGGACTATAGGTAGAGATTAATAAAATATTTTATCTGTGATGACGGGGAAGTAAAGAGAGTAACGTTTAAATGATATTTAGGAGAATGTAATTCATCGAACAGAGCCAAATACTGGGAATCAAGAGGCAGCTTGGAGCAGAGGTAAATGTCTTAGTCCTAATTAGATGCTAGCTTCTTGTTTCTTAGCTCTCCTTCCTTTACCTTTCTCCTTCCTTCCTCCCTTTCTTCCTTAAAAATCAAACTGAACCGAACTGAACCAAACCAAACCAAACCAAACCCCAAAACCAGCTGAGTGAGACCTTGGGCAATTTATTAAACGTTTTGAGCCTGCGTTCTCTGTAAGATGGATACAATAACACAAGGATACAGAGTGTGTTCGTGTAATGCCGTGGGACAGAGACGGGGAGTTGTCCTGTTCCTTTCTGAGGAGGGGCCTGGCACCAGCAGTGGTCATGGACCCCATATGTGTTGTCAGGGCTGCCCGATCGCTCCTCACTTCTCCTCAAGGAAAGAGTGATTACCGTTTTGTATAAAAGAGGAAAGAGGAAGTAGAGGCTTAGACACTGAGCAGGTGCCTTGTCAAAGGTCACACAGCAGCTTAGTGATGAAACTGAAGCTGGAACCAGGTAGTTCAGAGACCCTGTGGGGTCAAGCATTTCACTTTTCTGAACTTCTGTACCCCCAGGAGCCGTCCAAGTGTGGGTTAAGAACAGTTGCCCACACGTAGAACGACAGTCCTAGATGGGGCCAGTGACAGGAAAACTGAGGAGCTGGCATCTCTGAGTGCCTCCCCTCCCCTCTGTCTCCTGGGCCCGATCCTGGCTCGTAGTCCTACCGAGGGCCAGGCCAGGACAGATACACCAGTGCAGTTGTTTAGTTTAATGCTCACTATGGCCCTGCAAGGCTGGCATCATTGTCCCACACTTGAGATGAGAAAAGTGGGGCTCGGAGAGTGGCCCTGGCTTGCTCAAGTTCATTTGGTTGGAGTCGGAGCTGACTCTGAGCCTGGCCGGGGCCTCCCAGGCCTACAGCTCGGTGGCACTGCCAATGCTAACCACAGGTGGCCTTCTCCCCTGACCGCCCGCTGACCGCAGATGCCCGGGACGCTTAACGGCAACGCCTGTGGTTGGCGGGAGAGCAGCAGTCTCTGCGTTTTTCAAAACTGCCCTGAGGCACCATTTATTAATTCTGTCGTCCCCAAGGGGAAACGATGCCAGACAGGGGCCATGGCTTTCCGGAAAGTTCTGTGTATGCGCCTGAGGATGCCATCAGCTCCAGTCCAGGTGCATTTTGGACCCGTGGACCCGCTGGCCACTGGTTAGGTGCGAGATCATGGGCACGACTTTTTGGCACAGTGTTCTTTCCCTCTGCTCCCTCTGTGGCCAAGGCTCTGTTCAGAGATGGGAGCTGAGTTTTTCTTTGTGAGGAACATGGGAACTGCCGTGGTCTTCTCTCATGCTGCCTGCACCCAGTGTGTTCCTCTGATTCCATGCTCCTGACATAGCTGCTGGCTGGGGCAAACCCCTTTAGTGGGAGTCCTGCCACAGGCTTGCTCTCCCAGAAACTTCATCCCAAGCTTTCTGCCTGGATACGAAGGCAAGGTTTCCTTTCTGGCAGGCATGCCCAATGTCTACGAGGGGCTCTGGAACACTCTTCACTATCATGGCAGTAATTTCTCAGCACAAACAGACAGAGCACTCCTCACAAGGTTACAGCCAACTTCTCCCCTTTTCCCACGTAAGCCCCATGTGTGTGTGTCTGTGTGTGCACGTGTGCATGCAAAAAACAGAAAATCACTTGAGCCCATACAGACAAAGGGGAATTGGGGAAAGAGCCAGCTCTGGGTCCTGGAACTGGATCAAAACATTGGGAGGGCCGCAGGCCACTTTAGTGCCTCTCCCCATCCCTTCGTCAGTGAGTCTCTGTTGCTATCTGCTCATCTCCCACTACTTAGGCTAATTCCTTCCCTCTCCTCTCTGCCTTACAATTTCTCCTTCCTCTGAGGCTCTGCTCTCCCTTTATACGTGATCTCTTCTGGCTGTAACTTAACTTCATGGTTCCTCTTGCTAGGCCACCTTGTAGCTCTCATTTCTTATTACCAGATGCCCCAACCTTCCCAATTCATATGTATGACAGAGAGTCTGACTGGCTCTGTTCATCTGTCCTGCCCAACCCTGCCAGGGATTGTAAAACCAATTACAGTCTGCAACTGACTGTGGGCGGGGGGTCACAAGGCCTTCATAGATCTGTAGGAGAAACAGGCCCTTAGACTGGCTGACATGCCTTGTACTGGATGGGGGGCATTAGGGTTGGATGAGCTCATGTACATTGATGGCACACATAGCCCCTGGCATACTGTAAATACTCAGAAAAGTTTGACTGAGGGAAACTGCAATCCTGCTCTCACACCATAGACCTTTCTCCTGGCTTCTTCTTGCCTCTACCTTTGTGAAGGCCTCCAGCCTTGGACCCCTCACCCCTGCAACTTTCTTGGCCTGTCTTTCTCTCCTAGCTAGCCTGAACTTGGGGTGAAGTGATTGGTCTATGCAGACCCTCTGTAGCACCCAGCACTCCCCACTCAGCACCCTAGGAAACTTTCTTTCATTTAAATATCTAAACCCTTTCTCTGCTCTGCCTCTCAGCAGACCTCCTGTCAAGGTCTATGTCACTGGGAAGGAAGTAGGTGATAATCGTGAGTAGCTACCATTCACTGAGCAGCTCTAAGAGCCTGGCCCTTCACAATCCCCCTCGAGATGGAACCTGTCCACATGAAAGAACCGAGGTTTGACATGGTAAAATGAGGTCAACCCAGCTCAGACTCCAAAACTTGGTGCAAGAATAAAGCTATTGGTGTGAGCTCTATCATCATCCCTCCCGAGTGGAGTTTCCATTGGCTACACCAACATTTCCCCTCTTCCCTCTAGCTTAACAAGATGAGTTGGCTAACCGCTAATTTATATTGACCGCTAACAGTGAACTTTTATCAAGCACTTAACATGTGCCAGGCACTGTTCTCAGCACTTTACATTTATCAACTCATTTGATCTTCATAATAAATCTGTGGGACATACGCTGTCGGTATCCCCATTTTAGAAATAAGGAATTGATACCTCTGCCTTAGGTTAAGTAACTTGACCAAAGTTGTGCCATCCTGATGGAGCCAGGCTTCAAAGCCAGACCATCTCACTACGGACCCCAAGTTCTTACAGTGCCATATCCATATAGAACCGTGGCCATGAAGCTGTCCCCCCTCCAGTTTAGGGCCCCATAGTCCATTTTCTTCTCACTTCCTCCAGGAATTGGTTCCATCAATCACTCTCTCCCATCTTTAAATTCTTTCTCTCAACTAGCTCCTTAACATTCAACATATTTATGACTTTTCTATCTCAAAAATGTCCTCCATCCCATGTTACTCTAGCTACTCCTCTTTGTTTCCTCACTGTCACAGCACAGCCCATCTTTCTGAGTTCCTCCACTTACTGTCCTCACTTCCTCACCCCTTCACACTGGTCTCCACTCCTCTCACTCTGTCTAAACTGCCCTTAATATATAGAGATTGTCTCCTCACTTTTCCAGAGGAAAGAAAAATATGCCCATCAACAACCAAAAAAAAATCTGTCAATCAAACCTGAAATTAGCTATGTAAATTGTAAAATATGTTACAGCTCTAGTAGTTCTGTGACAAATTTTTTATCGAGATTAAAACGCTGCAAAAACAAACACTGAGTACTTTAGCATAATCCAACTGATGACACTGGAGCCAAGTCTTCTCCATCTAGCTCAAGTTTTGCTTTTCTGCTCATGTGCATTCTAATATTATGCCCAGCCCGTGTGTCATTCAAGTGTAAAGTCAGTAGCCCAAGTGTTTTTAAAGGTAACAGACTGACACTTGCACTGTTTTATTTCACTAGGTATGCACAGTTCTTACTCTTCTTCATTCATTTACTATTCAGTCATGGTGGGTTGTGGCCTCTTTCTTGGTAACTATAATTATTAGAAAACAGCTTCAAAATAAAGTCTTTCCTTCTTGGTGATTTCTCAGTTATCATGCCTCCCTAACAATCTTTACGCATTTCTCATTCTTTCTCTCTTCCTCCTACGAGTTTCTTTTTTCTTGCCTTCACATCTCTGTCTCTCTTTCTAACACTGCTACTTTCCTCACCTGGCTCAGGATTTCTGGGAGAGATTGGATAGGAGTCACTAGTGTGCCAGGAACAAAAGACACCCCATCCCCCCTAAAGCCTAGTGCAGAGAGATAATTCGGGGTCATGGGTAGGGTATGTATAAGCCCCTCCAGCCATTTGCTTACACTGTGCCCTTGAAGACTACTTTGCCAAGATTCCCAGTGACTGCTGCATAGAGTATCCAATGCATTGCTGCTTGCTGGTCCCTAAACCCAGTTTTCAGCTTTCATGTTACTGACTACTCGGCAGCATCAGGGACTCCTTACTCCTTGACCTTCCTGAAGCAATTCCATTCCTCCTGGGCTGACATCACATTACACCACTCTGATTTCTGATCTATCCTCTTACTGCTCATCCAACCTCGATCTTCCATTCAGTGTACACACTCCCTCTAATGATGTAATCCACTAAAACGACTCTGACTACCTGTTCGTTAATGATTTCCAAATCTCTGTCTCCAGGCGAGGTCTTGGCTCTGCACCCAAATATTAAAATGCCCTCTAATTCAAGTGGCCAAGACCAAACCTATTCACTGCTCCCAAATCTGCTTCTCTTTCTATAGTCCTCCTCTCTACCCAGTCTCCTTGGCCAGAAGCTGAACAACTTCCTTGAACCCTCTCTGGCTTTTGCTCTTCACACCCAACCAGTTGCAGAAATAAGATAAATTCCATGCTTCCTTAGACTCTCTGGAGACTGCCTCCCATTCCAGTAAGACCACAGCATGAAGAGTATGGGTTATAGGGTTAGACAGATCTTGGGTTGAAATCGTGTCCTTGCCACTTATTGGCTATATGACTTTGGGCAACTCTCTTAATTTGCCCAGGGTTTAATTTCCTTATCTACAAAATGGGGATAATAACCACTTTGAAGAGTTGTTGTGAAGATTAGAAGCAATGATGTAAACACCCAGCACAGTGCCTGTCCCATAGTAACACCTAACGATAGTATTCATTATGATGATGATGATGATCATGATGATGACGACGATGACGACAACGACTTCTGGATTCACTGTTTTTGCTCTAATCCAGGAGATTATCTTCTCTTTCTTGGACCATTGCATCAGCCTCCTCACTGAGTTCCCTGCCTTTCTTTCTCTATCACTACCCCAAAATTTGCTTTTCAGGCAGTAGTTGAGATTTTTCAAAAATGTAGATCTGATGATGATACTTAACTGCCTAAAACTTTTCTCTCCCCTATTCCATCCACCCTATGCCCCAGGCATACCCGCGATTCTCTAAGTACATGGTCACTCTCTGCCTTCTACGTTTTATTCAAGCAGCTCCTTCTGCCTACACCTGGACATCTCTTTTCTCTCCCTCCCCCCACTTCTCCCCTGGCAAATCCTCACCTTTCATACCCAGTGCCAACATATGCCACCCTGCCCTCCATGGGATGTCTGCTTTCTTAGAATTGGCTGCCAGCTCCTTGAGGGCAGGGAGCAAGTAGGCTTCTACACAAGGCTTGGCTCAGAGAAGGCCTCACAGAATGTTTTCAGACACCTGCTCATGGTCACACAGTGGGTCAGTAGCAAGGCCAAAGCTCAGACCCAGGTCATTTTTCCTCCTGCTTAGGACTCTTTCCTCTACACATGTCATTTTGCCCCAGCAGAGAGCAAATGCTCAGGGGTTGTGGCTTGGAGTGAGGCATCTCTCCACATGAGGGCAGCAGACAACCTGAAGACAACATATACCCCATTTCAGTGCAGCGCCTGATAAGTGAGGGAACGATAAAATTATCCTCTACCCTCTTCCTGTATCTCCTTATCCGACATGCACTGGAGATAAAAAATGAATGACACAAAATCCAATCTTCCTTGGTGCAGAGGCTGGCACCACGCGTGCAGTGGGGGTGGACCGCTTGTCACGCAGCATATCTCATATTTATTGGCTCATAATTAAAAGCAGCCTGGAGATGTCCTGGCATTGGACCCTGGCAAGACTGATGGGGGTGCAATGACTGCTGAGGGAGGGAGTTAGGACACAGAATTCCTCATAAGACTGCAGCCGTGGAGGGGAGACCAGCTAGTTGATTGCTGCATTGGCCCCAGGGGTCTAACTTAGGCCCAAGGTCTTGCTTCTGCCACCTGCTTGTGATGACCTTGGGTTAGACCCTTCCTTCTCCAAGGCCTTAATTTCAGGCTTCTGAGTTTTATTACCAAGGTATGGAGAAGCTGTATTGGGATTTGGGCAAATCTGGGCTATTAACTTGCTGTGTGGCTTTACCTCTCTGGGCTTTGTACTTTCTACTTGTAAAGACGTGAGGATGCTTCTCTCTTCTATATAAAGACTGAGGGGGTTAGGTTGGCCTCCAAGCAGCTAGGCTGTGCATTTTAGCCATGGTGGAAAGTTCCTTTTAGGGGAATGCAAAGAAACATAAAATACTGCCAAATATTAAGAACCTGCCATTCACTCCCAGTGTCTCATGGAAACAGTTCAAATTCTCAAGCTTGGCATTTGAGGCCTGCATAGTGAAACCTGCATAATACTACTGCCATTTGTGCCACTTTGGGGAAAGTGTCTGGGGCTGGGAGTCAGACCAGTCTCACTGCTACCTTGCTGTGTGACTTTGGGCAGGTCATTGATCATCTCCAGGTCTCATCTATAAGACTTCTATGAAGCAATTAGGGTCTCTAAGCCCAGAGCCAGTTAGTGACTAAGTTCTGTCATCTCCTCCTCTAAGTGTTCCCCTAAACCACCCTTCTCCTTCCAATTATGGACATGCCTTACCTTGATACTCCCCTTTTCTTCTGGACCAGTGCAGTAGCCTCCTTGCTGGTCTCCCAGCCTCCATTCACCCCCTTTGTACTCTAGTCAAAGTGAACCTTCTAAAGCATATATCTGATCATGTCGACCTTCTCGCCTGTGCCAAACCTTCCTCAGTGACCCACTGTCCTCAGTCGAGCTCCTTAGGTTGGTATTTAAGATCCTGCATGACCTGGCCCTGTCTTCTGTCTGTACTTTTTAGGGTGGCCTCCTCGCTTCCCTCTTCCATGTCTTTGCTCAACCTGTTCTTTCTGCCCTCTCTTTAGCTTTGACACTAGGCCTGGGCTTTCCCAAAATTGGCCACTAGGAGGTCTTGGGGCCTTGAGTACAGCACTAGGTGGAGTCAGCACTGGGCCTGGGAGTTCTGGAGTTCTGAGTCCTACTGGAAGCCTGTTCTATGGAGTCCCCAGGGCCTCAGTACGAATGATGCTGCCTGTTTTGCCTCCTGCTGCTGATGACAAGAGAATGTCTGAACCATAGGGGGCCCAGAGGTGACCTCCTATAATCTCCCATTGCACAGATGGAGAAACTGAGGCCCAGAGAGGGGCAGTGCCCATACAGTGAGTCAATGCAGAGCCAGAGCTGGGGATCCTCTTGTGTTTGCTTTCTGGGGTGGGGGAACAGGGCTCAAATAGGGCTACAGAGGAGACAGAAACTCCAGGGGCTTAGGCAGGAAGAAGAATCCCAGCTTTCCAGCCTCTGTCCTCAGTGGTTGGGGTGAAAGAACTCAACAGGAGGAACTCAGGGAGGGATAGAAGCTTCTGCTGATTGGGTTCCCATTATCATTGGGGCCCCTTGTTGTTTCTGTCCCATTAGTGGCTGCAGGTCTCTGTTCATTACCTGACTGAGGCAAAAGATAGGGTAGGATTTGCCCAGTTACTCCAGAATGTATAGCCAGGCCTGAGACCAGAATCCAAAGCGCTAGGTCCCCAGCCAGGAGCCCTCTCAGTATACCACATTTTTCCTCAGGCAGACTTGAACAGAGGTTTTGCAGAGCCAGAGAGGAGCAACTGTGCTCAGTAAAAAGGGTTGGGCACAGCCTGCTCTGTAGGAGAAAGGCTATGGACAAGAGGACACTTCCTACTTCCTCCCTATATAAGAATGTACATCACATCTGGGCTGCAGCAAAGGTTGTGCACTGCACAAAGGCACCATCCAGACCACATTCCACTAAAGTCCTCCTTCTGCTTCTGCCTCTCTCTGTGTGTATGCTTAGATCTGATGACATCTGCCCTCAGTGGCACCATTTCAAATTCATTCACCAGGAAAGAAGGCTTCTTTGTGATCCATCTGCTATAAGGAGATTTGCATAAAGGTTGTGATACAGGCTGGTGGGCCTGAGCTAAGTGAAGACTATAGATTAGTAGTTTGGAGCCAGGCTAGACAATGCCCTGAGTGCCAGACCAAAGAGTTCAGACTTTATCCCACAGGAGTCGGCATGGAATAAAGGGTTTTGAATAGGGAATAGCATGGTCACACTTGTATTCTAGAATGATCACTGATATGTAGCAATGAAAGTGGACAGGAACAGGTGAATAGTTATGCGAGAAAGCAAATATTATTTTAATTATAAAATCCAAAAAAAGTTGGACTGGGGGGAGCCACAGAAGACAGGAAGGTCAGGTAGGAGGTTGTGGTCATGATGCCAGAGAAAGAAAATGACGTTAAAGGTGGGTGGAGGTCATGCGGTTGGAGAGAAGACTATGATGTGAGAGATATGACAGTGGTGTCACCCAAGGTGCATAGCAGGTGCTGGGTTGAAGGGTAAAGGATTAAGAATAGAGCTTAGGTTCAACCTGGGGGACTGAAGTGGTGGCAGGAGAGTACTAGGAAGTAGGCTTCCCTATAGGGGAGTCTCTGCCTTACCTTGAAGCCACCTCATTTATCTATTTACTTGTTTTTCCACCCACTCATTTATCCATCCATCCATCCATCCATCCATCCATCCGTCCGTCCGTCCATCCATCTGACACACACTGAGGCCTTCTTTGCCAAGCCTTCAAATGCTGGGGACTCAGAAAATGACTAGTGTGATCTCTACTCTGTGGAACCAGAGAGACAGACCTGCTCTTCCTTACTCCCTAACCCTAACGGCACCCTTTGTTGCTAGTCTCCATTTATAATGAAATTAACAGATGTGACTGCCCAGCGTTTCTTCTCAGACTTGGGGCTGGGGAGATAGTCTCCATTCTGTCTGGAGATCAGTATTAAAGTTACAAGACTTAGCCATGGACAACTTAATGATATTGTTAGGCACCTGGACCTGGTCTCAACTTCTTTCCCCAGGTATTTCAACCTCATTTCCATCATCAGTTGCAGCCACCCATTTAGAAACATGAGTTCTTCTGCTGGGTGTCAGGGATACTTGGTTTCTGTCCTTGCAGGTCACAAGCCTAGAGATGGGAAACAGGGACCCTTTGGGGAGAGAAGATGAGGCTAAATCAATGCAGTGATGGTAGGTGGTAAGGAAGGGAAGGATGCCAGAGAGATAGAATTGGTGAGAGGATATGTGGTACCCAGGATCTTGGGTGCCCAAGGAGGAGGGTGGCCAGGTGGGAGCTGAGTCTTTTCAGAGGGACCTTTAAGGGAAAGAGTTCTAATGAGGAAGGCTGGCCCCTCACAGAGGGTGGGCCAGGAGATTCTCCCCAGGCTCTGTCCTCCTTCCACGGAATCATTGTTTCAGGGCCGAAGTCACTGCTTTGGATCAAAGGCTATTTTATGCAGGCCCAATGTGATGGTCACATAAGTGGCACCATTAGGGAACTTTTCCAAGTGTGAGGTTACATTTTTCCTAGATATAATTTTATATAAGAAATATAGCCAAGATAAAACCTCGTCAGTCTAACAACTGAATCAGCCTGTTCAAGACACAAAATCAAATGTTACTTACATGGCATGTCTGTCAGTGACATCATAACCCTGTGTTCATTCTGCAAACAATGACAAAGCACTGTAGGCTCAGTGCCAGGCTCAGGGAATCCATAGTCCATGACTACATTTTTCTTTAGTTTTTATTGTTACATTTTAGCATTTCATTTTTAACTCACTTAGGATTTATTTTGGCATATGGTATAAAGTGAAGCTCTAAAATGATTTTCCCCAGAGTTGGATTGGGTTTTGTGGGCATTGCAATCTCAGTCAGAATTTTCCAGAGTGATTCTATAGGATACTGGTCCCATATGATACTCAGGAGTCAAAAAGATCTGCAGTCAAAAAATTTAAGAACTGTTGCATCCCCATAACCTTTTAGAGATTCACAAGGGACATGGACATAGTAAAGGCTCTGAAGAGTCCCACAGTAAGAAAATTTTTATGTCTTGTTTTTTAATTTTATTTGACTATAGAACCTGTTCTAAAATAATGGCTATGAATACAATGCAGAATATCTACTTTGGAGTAAAGACAATAGAAGAGTAGAACTGAGACGAGGCCTTCTCTGCCTCAGATCCATTTTCTACTCACTTGTGGACCTGGGGTCTGGCTAGGATGAGTGATATGCACATTACCAGGGCCTATAGTGCTAAGAGCTATTCCAGGAGCCACACATTGTGGATGCTCCACAGAGGACAAAGAAGCCTTTCTTACACTTGGCTATAACTTCACAGAGGAGTATTTGCTCTAGGCCATGAAGGATGAGCAGAAGTGTGTGATGGAAATAGCTCTTGTGAGGGCAGGACCTCCAGTGGTGACACCCTGCCAGGGAAGTGACACAGACCATGTCACTACAAACATGGGATTGAAAGAGCTGAATGAACAGAGGTGCCCAAATTAGATGCCTCTGGGGAAGCCAGATGAAAATACACACGCCTATCACAAAGGGCAAAGGTGAGTGTGGGCGTGCAGCCAGAACAGGTGCTGGGAAGAGTACTTAGCATTCACTTCCAAGTTGTGAGTCTGCCTTGATGAGACAGGTTCTCCTGGGGCCTCATTACGATAGGCGGCACAGACCACACATGTGATCCTCCCAAGGCCTCTTTTTCCTTGGGGTGTGTCTGCAAAGTTCCTTTCTTGTTCAGAACAGGTAACTGGGGAGTTGGAGTGGAGTGAGAGGATAATGTGGGGACCCAAATTTCCAGGGATTAATTAGGCTCCTTCAATGAGATCTGTTTCCCCTCTGGAGGCCAATTAGGGTATCTGGAAGCTTGGGTGGTGGGGAGAGGAGCAGTAGGTATGTATGTATGTGCTTGGGGCAGGACCTTCTATTCTCCTCTGGGCTGGGTCTCTCTGGGGGTACCCAGTAATTTCTGGTGCTCGAGTAACCTTACAGGAAAAGCACAAGTGCAAAGATAATCACAGATCTGTTTCATCATCTAAACCGACTTTAGTGTTACACTGTATGGAGTGCATTTTTCTCATCACAGAAATCACCCTCACCCCCACAGTATTGTCCTACACTGGGCATTCACTAGAGGCTAAGCCCTAGGCTAGACCTTTACATTCATGATACATCAGCAATGAACATGGTTCCAATTTTCCACATCCTCACCAACCCTTGTTTTCTGTTTTTTCTTTTTTGATAATAGGCATCCTAATGAGTGTGATGTGCTATTTCATTGTGGTTTTGATTTGTGTTTTCCTAATACTTAATGATACTGAGCATCATTTCATGTGCTTATTGGCCATTTGTATATCTACTTTGGAGAAATGTCTATTGAAGTCTTTTGCCAATTTTTCGATTGGGGTGTATTTTTATTGTTGTCCCTGAGTTATAGGAGTTCTTTATCTTTTGGATGTTAATCTCTTATGAGATATATGCTTTACAAATATTTTCTTTAATTCTGAAGGTTGCCTTTTTACTCCCTTGATAAGCATACTTTGATGAGAAAAGACTTTCATTTTAATGAAGCCCAATTTATTTTTTCTTTTGTTGCCTGTGCTTTCATTGTCATATCCAAAAAAATCATTGCCAAATCTAGTATCATGAAGCTTTTCCTTTATATTTTCTTCTAAGAGTTTTATACTTTTAGTTCTTATATTTAGATCTTTGGGACAGGCAATTTTTAATCTTAGTTCATTTAATTCACATCTATGGAACATCTACTAACTGATGGATCCCGAATCAGGTGCTTGAGGATACAGTAATGGACACAACTCTTTAAGTTGGGTATGTTTTAAATGAGGGATTTAAGGTTCAGAGAAATGAAGTAAACTGTTTAATTAATTAGGTTCTCTCACATAGCTGATAAGTGAGAGAACCGCTATTCCACTTTATGTCTTTTGACTCCAAATCTACTCTCCTGTGCTATGTCTATCTCCTGTTTTCCCACCTCTTATAGCTCCCAAATGTCCAGGAACCAAGACCATACTCCTCACTAAGGCACCCCAAGCTCTTGATTGGACCAGCCTTATCTTTCCTGAACCACCTCTATGTACTCCTCACTTGATCCAGGGGCCAGGTCTCAGTCCAATGCCCCATGCTCTCTGCTTCTCTCTTCTTCTTTGTTTCAAACCCCCACCCACTCAAAGGCCCAGCTTACAAACCACCTGCTCCAGGAAGACTTTTCTGAATTTTCAGCTTTATTTCTTTAAAAGCACTCCATAAACTGTAATTATCTTGTTTATTTCTGCATTTGTTGGCTGAGCTCTCACTTCAATATAGACTCCATTTTGTCCTGTTTATCTATTTCCTATGCCTCGCTATAGTTTTTTTCTTTGTAGATGTTTGTTTAATGAGTAAATATTACCATTTGATTCAAAGGAAAAGGCTGTGAAGAAAGTAGTTAATTCAAAATATCCACTAAAGCAGCCCTTTTAAGAGCATTGAGCCCTCTAGGTCTATATGCAACTTTTTAGCATCCTAGAGGGTCTAATTTAGAAGAGCCCTTAAGGACATCCTGGTCCAAGTTCCTCATATTACAGAGAGAGAAGAGATGGGTAAGAACTTGTGTGGCAGGCCCTGTGAGAGGTGCTGGATATACAAAGATGAAAAAGACCTCATGTTACTCAGCATCTAATAAAGAATACATATAAATAATAACAAGGTAGTTGTAATTTAGTGTGATAAAGGCTATGATTGCGAACCTCTTATACTAGCTAGAAACTGGTCTTTTTTTTCTAGCCTAACAACTAGAAATAAAAATTTTAATGCCTTTTACAATAGTAACACAAATGAGGTTCATACTATCAAAAATGACTATCATATTGGTTGAAAAAATTAAAAAATTTGAATGAAAGACATAAAAGAAGATTTGAACAAATAGGGAGTTATATCAAATAAATGGGAGGGGTAGCATAATGTATTCTCAAAAAAATTTTTTGCTACATTTGCTACAAAAATTTTTTGCTACATTTTTTGCTACATTTTAAATTCCAAAATTTAAATGAAAGAATAAAGACAAATAGGAAAGCGAATTAGAAAAATATATATATAAAAAGTGAGAAGAGGTTTTCTGAATCAGATAGGTAAAAAGACATACTGCAAAGCTTTAATAATAAGATAATATGTGCTGGCATAACCATAGGCAAATATATAATAGAACAAAATAGATGGCACAGAAGTAGACAAGGTGTATAGAAATTTTAAAATGATAAAGATGTCACTATAAAGCTTTTTAAATAGATTTGAGAAAAATGGCTTCCAATATGAAGAAAAATAAAACAGAAATCCTACCTTACATGTTAAACAGAGAGGAATTCTACATGAATTCAAGATATAAATGTAAAAGATAAAACTAGCAAGCTAATGAAAGAAAATGTTGGAGGAATCCCTTGTGGAGATAGTGGTAAAGAAAGGCTAAAAACTCATGTACCAAAAGGTAAAACATGTGATAGGTTTGAGTTTATCAGAGTTAAGAATTTCTGCTCAGTGAATAACAAATCACAAATTTGAAAACATATTTGCAATAGTTATTAAAATTGCCAAAGAACAAATATGGAGATCTCTTGAAAGCAATAAAATAATACAAGAAATCTAAAGAAAATGAGCAAAGGTGCTTAATAAGTAATTCACATAAGAGGAAATGCTGGCTGCTAGCAAATATTTACAGAGGTTATTCATTAATAACCAGAGATATGTAAATTAAACAGAGTGAAGTACTATTTCAGCTTGGTAAGGACGGCAAAAATTTAGAAACTTTGATAATACCAAATGTTAGTAAGGATGTGAGGAGATGGGAACTATATAGTCCATTGCTGCTAGAAGTGCTGTTTGCAGATATATTTTCGTATTTGGATGGTTGTCTCTTTACCATGATGACGGTTTCTTTTGCTGAGCAGAAGCTTTTTAGTTTGATGTAGTCTCATTCATTTATTTTTGCTTTTACTTCCCTTGCTTTTGAGGTCAAATTCATAAATTCCTATTTTAGTTCAAGTTTCTTGAGTTTCATTCCTATGTTTTCTTCTATGAATATTATTGTTTCAGGTCTTATATTCAGGTCCTTTATCCATTTTGAGTTAATTTTGGTGTGTGGTGATAGACAACAGTCTAGTTTCATTCTTTTGCAGGTGGCTTTCCAGGTTTCCCAGCCCCATTTTGAAGAGACTTTCCTTTCTCCACCGTATGTTTTTGGATTTTTTTGTCAAAAATAATTTGCCCATATAAATATGGGTTTACTTCTGAACTCTTGATTCTGTTCCACTGGTTCGTGTGTCTGTTGTGTTACCAATACCATGATTTTCTGATTGCTCTCGTTTTGTAGTATAAGTTGAAGTCAGGCAGAGTGATGCCTCCATCCTCTTTCTTTTTCCTCAGGATGGCTTTGACAATTTGGGGTCTTTTGTGCTTGCATACAAATCTGATGACTATTAGTTCTATTTCTTAAAATGTGGATGGGATTTTGATGGGGATTGCATTTAATCTGTATAATGCTTTAGGTCCTTTTTAATCATTTTTAAATGTACTATACTGTGGCGTTACATTCATTTATTCACAATTTTGTGCAACTATAACCACCGTCCATTTTCAGAACTTTTTCATCATTCTAAGCAGATATTCTGTACACATAAAACAGCAACTTTCCTCCATCCCCCTGCCAGCTCCTGGTAACCATTGTTTTACTTTCTGTCTTTGTAATTTGATTATTTCAAGTATATTATACAAGTGGAATTGTACAATATTTGTCCTTTTGTGACTGGCTTATTTCACTAAACACAGTGTCTTTGAGGTTTATCCATGTTGTAATATGTTTCAGAATTTTATTCCTTTGTAAGGCTGAATTAAATTCCATTGTATGTATATACCACATTTTGTTTATTTGTTTATCTGTTGATGGACATTGGGTTGGTTCCACCTTTTGGCTATTGTGAATAATACCTCTATAAACATAGGTGTACAAATGTCCCTCAAGATCTTGCTTTCAATTCTTTCGAATATATACCTAGAAGTGAATTGATGGATCATTTGGTAATTTTATATTTAATTTTTTGAAGAACCACCATATTGTTTTCTATAGTGCCTGTACTATAATTTCCCCCCAAGGGTTCCAATTTTTCCACATCTTCACCAATGCTTGTTATTTTCCATTTTTTGATAATAGCCATCCTAATGGGTGTGAAGTGGTATCTCATTGTGGTTTTGATTTGCCTGACAGCCAGTGATGTTGAGCATCTTTTCATGTGCTTATTTGCCATTTGTATCTCTTCTTCAGAGAAATGCCAATTCAAGTCTTTTGCCCACTTTTTGAATTGGGTTGTTTGGTTCTTTTTTTTGTTGAGTGGCAAGATTTCTTTTTATCTTCTGGATATTAATCCCTTATCAGATATATAATTTGCAAATATTTTCTTTCATTCTCTAGGCTGCCTTTTTACTTTCTAGATCGTGTCCTTTGATACACAAAGTTGAAACTATTTTTTTTTTTAATGGGGAAATACAGAGAGACTGTGCCAATTAGCAGGTAAGGCCACAGGTGAACACATTATTATTGTTGTTGTTGTTCGTTAATGTCCACTCATGAAAAGTGTTTAGGAAGAGCCACAGGAAAGAATAAGTGGGGGGTGGAAGTAGCCTGGGATTCCATATCACTATGATCTACTCTCCACATGATTAATTCATTGTTCCATCAAGAAGGGGAACTGAAGATGAAAGGATGTCATCAGTCTCATCCAGGGACACAGGATACTGAAGTTGGTACCAGAAAAGAAGTTGCACAAAACAGAACTTCAGTGGTAACACGAAGATATTTTTAGAGTTGTTAATTGGGTGATAGTAGAATAGGGAGCAAAAAAATTTCTCTCCATGTTTTTAGGTTAAATTCTAATAGCTCATTGAACTCAGAGGCAAGGCAAACTTGCTAAAGTCTCCTTTGGACCTTGAGGATTGTGGTCGTACTATGATCTAGATATCAATTTCAAGGATTGAGGAACAGAAACGCTGCAGACTGAATAAGGTTTAGATAGAAGAATGTGAGTCCCAATTCCAGTTGCCCAGGGTCAGTACACAAGGAAACTTAGAGTTTTTCTATCATTCTGCTTCAGGAAGCCCTTTCTGATGATAGCAGGATCTCCAGCACAACTGATACCTGAATCTAGGAATAGACCTTTTTTGAACTACATTAACAATTGAATCTTCATTTACATTGAATTTATACATTGGGGATATGATTAAAGTTAGTACTTTGTCAAAAACTTGAACCCTAGAAATTGGAATGGCAGTATTTGTAATAAGCCAGAGTTGAGGATATCTGTCACCTGAATTTCTTGCAAACACTTTTCACTATATGCTCTGTATGGCCCTGAGTGGACAAGCCTTACAGGTCTTCACGAGAAAAAGTAGCATAGGGGAAGGGGATAAAGAGCCTGGGCTGGCCACTAAGGACAGAAAGAAGAATTCCTAGGGCTGTATTTTGAGAACAAGTAGAGATTTTGAACACAGCATCCTCTTGATAAGAGGAAACTTCTCCACTTAGCTCCCCATTGTCATGGGTGTGACAACTGTGGTGTGGCTGAAAATTGAAAGAATTGTAAGCTTTGGTACCCACCTATGTTTGGTAATGGATGCCACCTGCCTAAGCATAAACTAGAGGAAGGGGTTGCTTTTTAATGGTACCATGAAGGCCTAGATATCAGAGGTAAATTTCTTGTGTGACTGTGTAGAAATATTGGTTGTGGCCATGAATTTTCAGGCAACAAAGATTGAAATGATATCAGTATCAGGGGGTTTCTAAGTTGCTGTTTGAGCAAAAAGGGCAAGACTGATTCACATTTATGTGTCAATAGTCCTGAGGACATTTAGAAATATTGAAAGAAGATATACAAGGGAAAAGACTGAATTTTTTGCTGGTTAAATGCTTGGGGTCTCTGAGAATAAAAATCATTTGAATTAATGGAAATGTGACCCTATCATATTCACATTCTTGTGAAATTTGGGATTCTTAGTTTAAGAATTTAATAGAAAAATCCCATCTATTTTGTCTATGAATTAAAAAAGGAAGTAATTATTTTATTACAATGGAAGAATACCTAGGATTATATTTTTAGAATTATTATTCTAACTACCTGGCTTGGCTGAATTGTCCACTTTTCTCTCTACTGTTATTGGTGTTCATGAATAGATCAAGTTACACATATAAATCAAGGTTTCTCAGCATTCTTTGGGCTCCGAGGACATGCCATTTTGATAATGGCTTCTTTGACATCCTTGTTCCTCAGGGTGTAAATGAGAGGGTTGAGAACAGGTGTGAGAATAGCATGCATCACATTGCCCATGATGTGAAAGTCCAGGGGCAGATTAGCCCTATAGGCCACATAGGCAATTGCAATGGATGAGTAGTAGGTGCCCACCACCAGCAAGTGGGAGCTGCAGGTAGAGAAGGCTTTTGAGCGTCCTTCTCTGGATCTGATGCGAAGCACCGAGGCCAGGATGTGGGCATAGGAGAGAAGCACCAGGAGAAGGGGCAGGAAGGACACCACCATGGCGATGCAGAAGCCCATGAAGGTCTGGGCTGTGGTGTCAGAGCAGGAGGCCTGGACCACAGCCAAGTGGTCACAGAAGCAGTGGTAAACCTGAGCCACAGGACCAAAAGCCATTTGGGATGTCTGCACCACTGCTGGAATGGGCAGGAGGAAGGCGATGAGCCAGGCACTGGCTGCCAGTGCAGCATTGTTCTGTGGGGTCATGTGGACAGGGTAGTGCAGTGGACGGCAGATCGCCACATAGCGGTCATAGGCCATGACCACCAGGATGAAGGCTTCCACGCAGGAGAAGCTGTGGAAGAGGTACATCTGCAGGAAACAGGCAGGGAAGCTGAAGAAGTGGTCCCCAAGTAAGAATAGGGACAACATTTTGGGGATGGTGGTTGTGGTGAAAAAGATGTCCAAGGCAGAGAGATTGATTAGGAAGAAGTACATGGGCTTGTGGAGGCTGGGCTCTGCCACCACAGCCACCAGGACCAGGGCATTACCTACCAGGATGAGTAGGTAGAGGAACAGGAAGATGAAGAAGATGGGGAGGAAGAGGGCTTTTGGCAGAGATGGGATGCCCACAAGGTAGAAGATGATTGAGGAGTCTTCTGACCCATTACAGGCTATAGTCTGCATGGTGAGTTAAGCTGGATGTTCAAGTGGTGGGTATTGAAAACATCTGGGAACATTCACATCTGGAAAACAGAATAATTAGTGATTCTGGAATGAGAATTACATAATTACCACTGTATAATTAGTGTAACCACATTTATTTAAAACTGGCAGATGACGGGCCCTGTCTTCATCCTATCCCTCTTTCCTTTTTAAATCAAGTATGGAAAAAGTTCCTATGAAATATAAAACTGCATGTTATAGGCTGGGTATGTAGTAGATAAGCTGAATAAGACAGAGAAGGTCTCCAAACTCATGTACCTGAAATTCTAGTGGTAGAGCAATACATTAAGCAATGAATCCCATAATTATTTCATTGCAATTGTATTGTGTTATGGAAGAACTTCTGCTGGTTCTGTTTTCCATGTCCCATATGATCCTTTGGGTGGTATCGGATATCTTAAACCAGGCCTCTAAACTCTTTTCTCTTCAGGCATTTGCTTTAAGTGTTTTTTTAAAGTGACATCTTTGTCACCACATGGCTGAGGAGGGCTGATTTCTCCAAGGGTTACAGTAACATGCTGTTTTTCCATCATAAATATTAACCAGGGAATGGCTCCTTTCTCTCTTGTCTGCTTGGTGTAGTGGTTCTGTTGTCTCCACCTAAGTTGAGTAGTCTGTATACTGTCTCTGGGTGTGGGGCTCTTTGTCATGTTCGAGTGAAGGAAGTGACACTGAAAATGTTTCTGGTGGGAAGTTATTCCTGATCAGAGTGTGAACTGATAATGGTCTCTCACTGCTGGGTTGCAACCGAGAATCCAAGACAGTATCTGTGTTACTACATTGAACTAACTTGCCTCTTTACTGGCTGCTGCAGCTCAGCAAGTGCTCCTGTTTAACCATTGCATGCCCACCACCAAGCAGGCTACCCTAGTTTCGGGTCAGAAGTTGTTATGTGACCTGGGGAGGCTGAGAGGCATGGTTGATAGAGAGGAACTGGAGATCTGCTTGTAGTAGCTGCTCAAAAGCCAAACAGAACGCCTCCATAGGAATCAGATGGGAGTGTTTTTAATTCACAGACCTGGGACGTTTTAGCTAACAGAAATACTGTCTTTAGCCTATGCCTGCACTTTAGAATTGTCCCTCTGACTAAGCGACCGCCCCCAGGCAAGTCCATGTCGATAATGGTATGACTGACTGCCTTATTGATCCTGATGATTCCACATGCAATGTCCCCATCATTTTACTAGTCATTCCTACTTTCTCTCTCTTCTCATAATAGCTCTTATGCATAAAACCAGCAACGTAAAAAACAAGAAAAGAATTTTTTATTTTCAAGGCCAGCCAACTTTCTTCACCCCCACCCCCAAAGGCCAGAGACAGCAGAGACTTTCTCAGGTGCCACAAGCATGGTTGTAAACACCCAAACGCAGGTTTTGGTTCCCCGGACAGGACTTTTTCTTCTATGCCATGTTTTCTGGAGGATCCAGGAGTTTAAGTTTACAGGGGAGAAAATATTCAGACCAAAGTTTTCTATTTCTCTTTCTGTTTCTTCATTGATAACAGACGAATCTATATTTCAGATTTTCATCTGAGTCATTATACGGTAAGTACTAAATTAAGAATTGATATCTGACAATGCAAATCCTTGTTTGAAATCCAGAACCTAGTAAAAGAGTAAACCTACTTTATGCCAAATTGAAGGTGTTATCCCTTAGTTAACCAAACCCCATCTAACAAGTTCAATCACCGGGTTTTTTTCTTACACACAAAGGCGTGTTAACTGCACTGCCCTGGACATCTCTGTTCAGGCAGTCATGGCTGACAGCCCTAGGTGAGGCACAGTAGGGAATTTGAAGGGCACAAATGTAGGGGGTCGAAGCCAGAGGAGTCCTAAGGGGCCATGAAGACCAGCTACTTCTCTCCTGTCTCCTCTGTCCCTCTGCTTTGCAGATGGAGGTAGAGATGCTGAGACCTGGGTGGAGAGGAGGCACATGCTTTTCACTGCCAGGTGGTGCTGGACTATCCAACAGGCAGACCAGGCATGTGGTGGGTCACCACAAGACAGGGGCATCAAAACTACTTCCTGAAACAATTTCTTCTTTGATATTTCAAAGCACCATTCTTGTTTTATTTTGAATTAAATACTATGTCTGAGTGATGCAGCCCTGTGCTTAGGGCCTAAGGGGTACTCTTTCTCAGGGCACAGAACTTGCCCCAGTAGGTTCTCCCCATCAGCAGTGTCTGTGAGCCTGTTACAGTGCTGGTGGGGACAGAGGGAAAACAAACAAATAAGCAAAAAAAGACAAAAAAAAAAAAAAAAAACCAATCACCTGAATGTCCAACCTGACATCATGTGTACTTTATGTTCATCATCTCTTCTCATCTAGCCCTGCCACAGAGTGCTTATGCCCCTTCAACAAATGAGAAACTGGAGATTAGAGAATGACAGGCTATTGTCCAAGGCTACAGCTGGTAAGGAGTGAGAGCAGAGGTTGTTCTAGAGCTAGACTGCTGTAAGGGACTGAGCCCTGCTTAGTAACCAAGAGTCCTGGCTCCTGAACCAGCTCTGCCACTTGATGTGGTGACTTTGGGTCCCTGAACCTTAATTTTTTCATTATGCAGTGAGGCGCATAGAGAAAAAGATTTATGAGGTGTTTCCAATTCAATGAGCCCTTTTTGAAGTGTCCCCTCTGTATTCAGCAGAGCGAATGCCACATGGTCCATGTCTCTAAGGGAGAGGGCAATGGCTCATCCACCTAGTGAGTACCTGCGGCCAGGCGAGTTCTTTACCTTCACTCTGTCACGTGGACCTTAGAGGTTAAGTGTGTGGAGTTGAGTGTCAGAAAGGACTGGATTGCAATCCCAGCTCCAACTGTGTGACTTTGGATAAGTCACTTCCCCTCTCTGAGCCCTTTTCCCTCATTGTGACCTCCTGGGGTTCACTCTTAGTCTTTACGGAGAGCGTGCTTGGACAAAGCTTACACGAGAGCTTGGGACACATAAGAGAGCAAAGTTTGCTGGTATTTTCAGTGGTTACCAGTGTCATCAGTCTTGCTTTCCTGTGAGAAGCTCTTGGCTGAGATTATTTGAATCTTACCTGTGAATGTACTCCCTTGCCCAGACCTACCTGGATATTTGATCCAAGGTCCCACAGCCTATGTATGCACAGCCATCATGGATCTTGGTTGCCTGCCTCTTGTGCACACCCAACCAGTCTTCCTGATCCCTGGCCCAGATTTATAGGCTTTGGCTTCCCTGCGCCTGTCTCCCTACCCATCTTTCTCTTCCTGTCTCTAGCCCTTCTCACCTGTTAAGCGTGGTCCACAATGGTGTTTCCCGTGATGTCTCTGTTTAAAACCTTGTTGAAGGATGAGTCATGGCCCATGAAATCCTTAACCCCTCCTGTAGGGAGGCCCCTTGGGGAGCTTCCCTCCAGATAGTGCTCCCATTATGCAGTACATCCACCATCTCTCAGGGATCAACTCTCTGGCATCTCCTAGAAGGTGGAAAGATGTCCCCAGGCTTTGCTGATAATGAGGAGAGCATTGTTAATAACCCTCAAAGGCTTAGCACTTTACTCCAGTGGCGTATCCTTCATTCTCACTGTAAGTCTGACTGATATCCCTGGAATGGATCATCTTGTCTACCTGACTTTTTCCACTCTTGCTGATTTTAGGGAGCTTTTTCTACCATGGACACCCTTTGTAAATAGTTACCAAATATCTTCACAGTTTGTGCCCATTCTGAGATATCTAATACCTTAACTCTTCTCTAGACTTCATCTTTAACAATCTTCTTATCTTGTTATTTCCAATTTCTTTCATATCCTAGCAAAACCATTAACCGTTGCCCATAAACCTGCATAGATCCATACCTCTGCCCATTTTACCTTCTAAATGAGGCAAGCCTACCAGGCAAAAAGCCAGAGGCACTGCCCAAGATTCTGCCCACTGACAGGATTTACTTTCTTATTGATCCTTCTGTGACCTCCTGAATGGGGCTATAATGCAGCAGCAGTCCACTTTGGGCTGGTCTCAGCATATTTTGAAGAGCTATCTATACATCAGGACTGAATTTTTTTCTTCTTGAGAAAATTGGTTATAGGAAATTCCCCATGAGGCTGTATGTTAGAGTTGATGGGAAGGTGTCAATGTATCAGGGCCGTGTGTAGTGGTAGTCTGAGCCACCTGCTCATGCAATTTACTTGTGCCTTCATGAGCTGCTCAAGTTAATATGACTTTATTACTTGCAATTGATGATAGACTCTTTCCATATATGTCCAATTTTATATTTTATTTATTCAAATTAATACCCAATACATTAGCACAGCTCAGGACACATAGGTATTAAGTGTTCCCTGGTCATTAATTCTGCACTAGGACTAGATACTATTTCTCAAAAGGAGGATAGTTATCTATAGAAAAATGTATGGGTCCACTCTGAAATCCTAGGACCTGCACTGTGATTCTGCTATTAATAGTGTATGTTACCTCAAACATTCAAAGAGGACTTTAAAGTTTCAGCTATGACAAAATGGCTCATTTGGAACTAGACATCCTGCCAAAAACAACTGTAAAACCTGGGCAATGTATGTAATACAATTGTTTGAAGGCTACAGAGAGCAACCAAAGGCAGATCTTGAAGAAGTGCAGTCCTTGAGAGAAGGAAGGCTCACGAGGTGAATTCCACAGGACCCCAGCTTTTTACCTGAGGGCACTTCTCAATTTTTCAGGACTGAAGCGCAGTTAGAAAGGAGAAGTCCTACTAGGCTGAGGAGATACACGGTTGGAATCTGGGCAAGCAAAGTAACTGGAACCTAAGGGGCAAAATTGGTACTACAGAGACAGAGCATCAAAATCTGCATATAAATTCCTTTCAAGTCCTTGACCAACTCCTAAGTTGTGCATGGATAGGGAAGAACTTAGAGAACCCAGAAGAATCTACAGCCATACCACCCTGAATATACCCAATCTCATCTGATCTTGGAAGCTAAGCAGGGTCAGGCCTGGTTAATACTTAGATGGGAGAGCCCAGAAGAGTACACTGGATGAGGTGCTACAGAGCTGCAGAAAGGTTTTAGCAACCACATGATGTTGGAGAGTCAGAGGTTGGCATTCAAGCCCTATCTAATGGATGGGCATTGGTAATCCTCCAGGACTTTAGTTGAGACCCTGGAAATGCCAGGCTCTAGGAGTAATGAATAAACTCTAAATGTAAAAGCAAAATTGGAACAGATGAGACATAAGAACCTACAACCAAACTACAACACGGATGTCCCATTGGTATTCTGCTAGAAGAGTACAACTCTTCCTAGAGGAAGATAAATCATCCACAGCTTTAAAAATTGTTCATCTTCAATGCCCAGTACCCAAACAGCATGTATGAGACAAGGTTAAAAAATTAAATAAGACAAAATGAGGAGAAAGAAAAAAAGAGTAAAAACAGAGACACAGATATCATAATTATCAGCTAGGGACCTTAAATTAATTATGATAAATATATCTCCTCTTCAAATAGAGAAAAAAATAGACAAAATGTGAGAAATGAAAAATTTAAGAGAGAATTGGAATTTATGTATAAAAAAGAATAAATTAACATTTCAAAACTGAAAAAATATAGTATGTGAACTCAAGAACTATTTGGATGAGTATAAATAAAAAAGGATGAGTGAAAGGAAGACAGATTAATAGAAAACCAAAGTGAATCACAGATGCAAAAAATAATTAGAAATAAAAGAGAGCACAAAAGATTGTGGGACCTGTTTAAAATATTTAAAATGCACGCAATTCAAGTCCCAAAAGTAGAAGGGGAAAAGAATGAAACAGAAACAATTTGCACAGAGATAATGTCTGAGAAATTTCCAAAACTGGTGAAAAATCAACCCACAGATTTAAAAAGCTCAGCAAGCCTAAGCCAAAAAACAAAAACCTACAATGGAACCACACTGAATCATACTGCTGAAAACCAAAGTTAGAGGGGAAAACTAAAAAGTAGCCAGAGAAAGTAAGATACTTTTCATTTAGTGTAGCATCAATAGGCCTGAGAACTGTCTTCTCAGTAGAAACTATGGAAGCCAACAGACTATGGGATGACATTTTAACAGTACTAAAAGGACAAATCTCCTAGCCTAGAATTTTATACTTGCCAAAATATCCTATAAAAATAGAATTCATATTAAAGTGTCTCAGCAAAGTGTGGGATGGAAAAGAACATTCTCAGCTTGATAAAGAGCATCTATGAAAGATCTACACTAACATATTTAATGGTGTGAGACTGAATGCCTTTTATGTTAAGATCAGGAAGTAGACAGCCTATCTCCTCTCACTAGTTTTATTACGTATTGTGCTTGAAGTCCTAGCCAGTCCAAAAAGGCAAGAAAAAAAATTAAAGGTATAAATATTGGAATGGAGAAATACAATTCTTTATTTATAAATGACATGATCATATATGTTGAGAATCCTAAGGATTCTAAAATAGCTACTAGAATTAGTAAGTGAGTTTAGCAAGATAATGGTATACAAAATCACTATATAAAATATCTATCTTCTGTATACAAACAGTAAACAATTAGAAATTAAAATTTAAAAAATTATTTGTAATGGCACCAAGAAACAGAACAATTGGTGATTAATTTAAAAAATATATGTATAATTAATAACATATATGTAAGACCTGTACTCAAAACTATAAAATAATGCTGACAAAATTAAAGAACTAAATAAATAAAGAAGAAGGCCATAATTATGGATTGAAAGATTCAACATTGTTTAGAGGTCAAATTTGCCCAACTGTTCAATAGAATTAATGCAATCACCATTAATAGAAGGGAGAATATTTGTAGAAATTGAGAAGCAGATTCAAAATTTATGTGGAGATGTAAAGAACCTGAAAGAGCCAAAATAATTTTGAAAAAGAAGAAAATTGAAAGGACATGTGCTTGTGATTTTAAAGATATCCATATGAAAAAAAGTGAAACTTGATCCTTAGATCTACCATATACAAAAATTAATTAAAAACATATCATAAACCTAAATGTTAAAAACTAAAACTATAAAGCATTCAGAAGAAAACATGGAAGATGAATCTTTGAATGCTCGATATAGGCAAAGATTTCTTAAACAGGATCCCCAAAGCACAAAATATAAAAGAAAAAAATAGGCTTTATCAAAATTAAAACTTCTGCTCTTCAAATTACATCATAAAGAAAATGTAAAGGAAAGGCAAAAACTGGGAGAAAATAGTGTATATATGACAAAAGACTTGTATTCAAAATAAAGAACTTCAACTCAACTCACTAATAAAAAAATAACCTATTTTTAAAAAATGGGCAAAAATTTGAACAGACACTATGAAAGCAAGATATATGAACGGCCAATGGGCATATGAAAAGATGCAAATGCAAAGAAAATTATAAGGAACTACTAAGACATACTCATTAGGATGGCTAGGATTAAAAAGACTGATAATACCAAATGATGATAAGCATTTGATGAGGAGCAACTGGAATGAGAATATATTGCTTGTGGATATATAATGCTTTGAAAGAAATTGCAGAGTAACTTTTAAAGTAAGCAGACACCATATGACCCAACAGTTCTACTATGTATTTCCTGAAAGAATTGAAAGCATATCTCTACATATATGCATAAAATTGTTCTTAAAAACTTTATTTATAATAGCCCCAAATTGGAAACAACCCAAATGCCCATCAACCAGTAAATGAATATATGTATCCATACAACAAGATACAATAAAATAATTATAGCAATAAAAAGTATGAAGTACTGATACATGAAACAACGTGAATGACTTTTAAAAACAGACTGAGCAGAATCCAGACACACACACAAAAATACATACTGTGTGATTCCACTTATGTGGAACTCTTGAAAAGATAAATTGAATCTATAGTGACAGAAATCATATGAGAAATTTTCTGGAGCCAGAGTTATGAAGGAAGATTGACTGAAAATGGCATAAGTGAAATTTTTGGGTTGATGAAGATAGTCTATTTCTTGATTATGGTATTGGTTTCATGGGTATATACATGTGTTAGAACATATCAAATTGTATGCTTACAATAGGTAGATTCTATTATTTGAATACTTTACCTCAATAAAGTTGATTTTAAAAAACTACATGTAGAGGGGAGAAAAGTTAAAAGCAAAATAAAGAAGTTAGGTGTGATTTTGGTTTGGGCTATTGAGTGACAACGAATAGAGTTAATGAAACTCTAGGGGTGGCATGCCAATAAGCTGAGAGTGTGTGGTAATGAGGTAACCTATTCGGCTATTGCCCATAGTCTTTGGGATTACATTCCTACCATGCAAAGGCAAAGTTTTGATGAACCTGGTAGTTGCTGGCTAGGAAAATTTCAAGGGAATAAAGAATGTGTTCACAGAGGTGAGAATTGATTGTTTCTTACAGAATGAAACTGAAAAGCTCCAATACCAGAATGGCCATCTGGAAGTAAATAAGAAACTATAGACCTGTCATGGAGTGATATAACAAGAGAACAGATAACCAGTTCAGAACAAGATCAAGAGCATTGTCAAACTGCAGCCTGAGTCCATTCCACAAATGCTGTGTGTTTTATGGCCTGTGATAATTTCTTATTGGCAATTTGACAATTGGAATGTGGATATCCAAGAAGAGTTAGAGGAGTTGAAAACACTTGACAACTTCAGCCTGTCTGAAACATATCCTACTCTGATCTCCCAACTCAATCTCTGGATAAATGTTTAATTTTTCTCCCTAGGAGTCCATTTCAGGTGATATGACTGTAATGAAAAAGTGAGGGGGTGACGATGTGCAAAGAAATTTCAAGGAAAAAAACGTGCCTGTTGCCCCATCCCAAAAGTTTATATTTTCTCAAGGTCTGAAATATTGACAATTAAGGAAGTGACAGTAGCCATCCAGTTGTTCCAGCACCATTTCTTAAAAAGCCATTTCTAGGAAAATGGCAGAGTAAGAGACATCCCCAGATCTCTCTCCTTGAAACAACAAAAAGATGAACATCTAAAACTCAACAAAAAATGCCCAAACTGCACACCAGCACATAAGAACTACCACAGGTCAGAACTCTGGGTATTGGGTGGTGAACTGGGAGAAACAAAGAAGCTGCTTCTCACAGCCCAGCTGAAGTTCCCTGTAGGGGGAGGGGAACGGGAGAAGGTGTGGCGAGTTTCCTGAACAGCCCTGCCTGGGAAAAACTGTAATCTCCATGCAGTCAGCAGCGGTGCCCAGTCATCAGTGCAGAAAGCAGAGAAATGGAATCAACAGAGAAGTGGGGACAGCAGAGAATCAACAGTTGATTTTTACCAGCCATGGTTGCAAAACTGAGGCTGAACTGCAGCCCTCATCCCCCAACCCAGAGGGCCCCTCACCCATTTCCTATGAGGGAACACTGTGGAGCCCCAGGGGAATCTGAGTAAACACTACCTAAACTGTTTGCTAAACTCACAGAGGGTAGTGGGCATGATTAAACATCTATAAGAAAAAAAAAAAAGGCATTATTAAGGCTTTATATAAAGCAGGAATCCAAGAGGCTTAGATGCCACCTACTGGAAGTAAAAACAAAACAAAACAAAACACCTTCTTTGCAACAGGCTAAAGAGAGATCTTTATATAATAAATCTTTCTGAAATAAAAGCAGAATGCACTTTTATTAATGTCCAGGTGGAGAAATAGTCCATTAAACACCATGCATAACCAAGGGAAAAGGCATCTCAGAAAGGAGAAAAATCTCCAGAAAACAAGCATATAGACATACACGACTTAAATGACAGAGAATTCAGGATGGTACTTCTGAAAAAACTCAGTGAGATCCAAAATGATTCATATCAACAATTCCAGGAATCGAAAAAACAATTAGATGAGCAGAATGAGTTCTTGAGCAAGAAGATTGAAACCCTCAAAAAGAACTGAGTAGAACGTTTGGAGATAAAGAACACACTACAAGAGTTAAAAAATGAAACAACAAGCTTGGGAAATAGAGTCAACCAAATGAAAGAAAGAATCAATGATATTGAAGAAAAAATCTAGAAATAAATGAGAAGGAAGAAGAAAGAACCCAAAGAAAGAAAAATAATGAAAGAGAATTACCAGAACTAGCCGATACCATCAGGAGAGGACACAAGAATAATGGACATTATTGAAGGCGAAGAAAAGGAGCAGGTACTAAAAAGCATTTTCAGATAAGTAGTTGATGAGAATTTTCCAAACTAAGCAATGAGCTGAAACTTGGAATTCAAGAAGTCAACAGAATGCCTAATTACCTCAACCCAAAAGGCTTTACCAAGACATATTATATTAAAATTATCAAAAGCAACGATAAAGACAGAATTCTCAGGGCAGCCAGGGAAAAGAAGATGGTAACCTATAAAGAAAAACCCATTAGATTATCTTCAGGCTTCTCAGCACAAACCTTACAAGTCAGAAAGGAGTGGTGGACTCAGATATTCAAACTGTTAAATGAAAAAAACTACCAGCCAAGAATAATGTATCCAGCTAAGCTCTCCTTTAGATATGAAGGAGAAATAAAGACCTTTCCAGACATACAAAAGTAGAGGGAATTCTCCACTACGAGGCCTGCATTATAGGAAATACTGAAAAAGGTCAGTTCATCTAAAACAAAACAAAACAAAAAACCATAATTAGGAGTAAGGTGGCTCACAAGCAGATAGAAGCAGAGGAGTGCAACCTTTACGAAGAACAGGACATTATAGCTTAAACAATAAGAAGAGATTTGCTATAGCAAGATAGTAATGAACGTTCAGCATACATAGGGACAAATTGAGACAACAATGACTGAAAAGGGGAGGATTCAAAGATCCAAATTCACAAAGGGGAATGAAGATAAGACACGCAAAGAAGAAAACACACAACTGTATGTGTGTGTGTATATGTGTGTGTATATATGTATATACACATACACATACACATACATATATATATATATATATATTACTATCTTTTACATATTCATAATGGTAATCACACACTGAAGATTCAGAACTGAAGTATGTAGCATAAATCAAGAAGAACCAGAGGGAAAACCCACAAAAGCCAACTAAAATAAAAAGCCATCCCTTCCCCAGTGAAGATTTTTGGTACTTTTGCTGAAAGTTGCTAAGTTTAGTGAAATAAATAGTTATATTAATATCAGAAAAGGCAGATTTCAAAACAAAGAAAATTATTTTAAATAAAGAAGAACATGAGATAATCATAAAGGGTTCAGTTATTCAAGAAGGCATAACAATTCTAAATATATCTGTTCTTACCAACAGAGCTTCTAGGTATGAGGGAAAAATGATGAAAATAATGGAGTATTGGACAAATCCACAGTTATAGTTGGAGACTTAAATATCCCCTCTCAGTAATAGAAAAGGTAGACAGGAAATCAGGACAGAATGGCTAAATAGTACTATCAACAACTAGATCAAATGACATTTATAGAACACTCCACACAACAGCAGAATACCTTAGTGTTCATGGAACATTCACCAAGATAGACCATATTCTAAGCCATTAAATAAACCTCAAAATTTTAAAAGAGTAGAACTGATAAAAAGTATATTCTCAGACTGTAATGGAATTAAATTAGAAAATAATAACAAAAGATGTTGGGAAACTCCTCCAAATATTTTGAAATTAAATATAACACTCTAAATAATTCATGGGTTAATTAGGAAGTCTCAAGGGACATTAAAAACACATTTTGAATGGAATGAAAAAGATATCAAAATTTGTAGAAAATTGTTAAAGCAAGAGCTAGAGGGAAATTTATAGAGTTAAATACTTATATTGGAAAAGGAGAAAAATTTTATATCACTGATTTAATCTTTTATATTAAGAAACTAGAAAAAGATAAAATTAAACCAAAAGTGTATAAAAGCAAGAAAATTACAAACATTAGAGCAGAAATAGATACAATTTAAAACAGAAACAACTGAGAAGAATCAATGAAACTAAATGCTAATTCTTTTAAAAATTAATAAAATTGATAAATCTATATTCAGATTAAGAAAAAAAATAGAAGAAACAAATTATCAAAATCAGGAATGAAAGAGGGGACATCACAGGCATTAAAATGATAATAAAGAATACTACAGACAGTTTCATGCCTATAAATTTTATAGTTTGGGTGAAATGGACACATTCCTTGAGAGGCACAAACTACCAGAACAAATAGATAATGTTGAAGTTTCTATATCTATTAAAGAAATTGATTTTTGTACTTTAAAATTTCCCTAAAAGAAAATTTTAGACACAGGTGGTTGTACAGGAAAATTCTACCAAATATTTAAGGAAGAAATAACACCATTCTAATGTTTTTTTTTTTAAATACATAAGAGGAGGGACACCTTCTAATCTTATTTTATAAGACTTGCCATCATTACCTTAATACAAAACCAGGCAAAGAAATTACAAGAAAGCTACTGACTTCTATCGCTCATGAACATTGATACAAAAATTCTAAGCAAAATATTCACAAATAAATCCAGAAATACTTAAAGAGAATACTGCAACACAACCAAGTGGAGTTCATCTCAAGCATACAAAATTTGTTCACTGTTCAAAAATTAACCAATTAAAAACCCATCATATTATCAGAGTAAAAGAAAAATGTACTTAAATATAAATCTAACAAAATATGTGCAATATCTGTAGGCTAAAGACTACAAAATTGATGAATAAAATCAATGAAATTTTAAATAAGTGGAGAGATATACCATGATGATGGATTAGAAGACTTTATATTGTTGTCAATTGTCCCAAACTTGATGTGTAGATTTAGTACAATCTCAATAATGACCCTAGCAAGTAGATACTAAAATTTATATTAAGAACTAGAACAGCTAAAACAATACTCAAAGACAATAACAAAGTTGGAGAATTCACACAACCCAATTTCAACGCTACCTATACAATTATAGTAATGAAGACAGTGTGGTATCAGTGAAAAGACAGATATATATGTCAATGGAACAGAACACAAAGTCCTGAAATAGAAGTAAATATAGTCAACTGATATTTGACAAAAAGTGTACAGGCAAACTAATAGATAAAGAATAGGCCCTGGAACAAATTGTGCTGGAACAACTAACTGTATGTTCATATGCAAAAAAAAAAAAAAAAAAAAAGGAATCGCAATCTAAACTGCACATGTTACTCAAAAACTAACTCAAAATTGGAACAAAGACATTGATGGCATTTCAGTGTAGTTTTAATTTTATTCTTTTTATACAGTAGACTGAACATCTTTTTGTTGTTTAAAGGTCATTGCATTTTTTTGTTATGTGTCTCTTTACACGTTTTGTCTATTTTTATATTGGAATGTTAGACTTTCCTTCTAAAAATTTAGAAATTCTTTAGATGACTTTTTGCACTTTCCCTGTGACATGAGTCTTTTATTTGTTTTTTGACTTTATAAAGAACTCTTGCCAGTTAGATTTTTTTTTTAATTTTAGAAAGGAGTTCTTGAATTACTAAATAGTGAAATTCTTATACAACTTAAAATTTTCTATGAAAGTTCATTGCACCAAGGGAAAAGCTTGGACCAAAGTGTGAGAACCATTGTTGGAACTGTCTGCTCAACTGAATGTTCTTTGCCATTCTGTATTCATTAATTTATTAATTCAAAAATATTTATTGAGTTCCTAATCTATGCTGGGCTCTGTTATTTGGTGTCCTGAGAGCATAATTAGCTGCATCTAGAGGCCGAGGGCTCTTATCTCTGATGGAGTCTTGGGACATGCAATTTTAGTAATGGCTGCTTTGACATCCTTGTTTCTCAGAGTGTAAATGAGGGGGTTGAGGATTGGTGTGAGAATAGCGTATGCCACATTGCCCATGATGTGGAAGTCAGGGGGCAGGTCAGCTCTATAGGCCACATAGGCTATGGCAATGGATGAGTAGTAGGTGCCCACCACCAGTAGGTGGGAGCTGCAGGTAGAGAAGGCTTTTGAGCGTCCTTCTTGGGATCTGATGCGAAGCACCGAGGCCAGGATGTGGGCGTAGGAGAGAAGCACCAGGAGAAGGGGCAGGAAGGACACCACCATGGCGATGCAGAAGCCCATGAGGGTCTGGGGTGCAGTATCAGAGCAGGAGGCCTGAACGAGAGCCAGATGATCACAGAAGCAGTGGTAGATTAGAGCAATGTTGTTATACGCCATCTGGGAGATTTTCACTGCTGCTGGGATGGGCAGGAGGAGGGCAGTGAGCCATGCACTGGCTGCCAGTATAGCATTGTTCTGTGGGGTCATGTGGACAGAGTAGTGCAGTGGGCAGCAGATCGCCACATAGCGGTCATAGGCCATGACCACCAGGATGAAGGCTTCTGAGCATGTGAAGCTTTGGAAGAGGTACATCTGCAATAGGCAAGCAGGGAAGCTGAGGAAGCGGTCTCCAAGAAGGAACAGAGACAGCATCTTAGGAACAGTGGTTGTGGTAAAAAGAATGTCTAGAGCAGAGAGATTGGTTAGAAAAAAGTACATGGGCTTGTGGAGGCTGGGCTCTGCCACCACAGCCACCAGGATCAGGGCATTACCCAAAATGATGAGCATATAGAAGAGGAGGAAAATCAAAAACACAGGGAGAAAGAGGGACTCTGGCAGAGAGGGGATGCCAACCAGGTAGAAGACTGGTGAGCCATCCACTGATCCATTACAGGTTGTGGCCTCCATAGTGAAACAAAGCTGGATTTCTGGGAGATAGGCAGCTGGAACATCTGGAAACCGGAATATCTGGAAACCATAGAAACAAAAAATTTTGGAATGAAATTCTATAATGTTTACAGTTCATGTAAGCACAAATATTTACAACCAACTGTGGAGGACTGATGATGAGCTGTGATATTGACTTTGATCATGTGAACCCAATATTTCAACTTTTCTTCTTTGGTCAAATATTAGTTATTCATTAACTAATAATCTACTAAGTAGAAGTCATTATGCTGTGTTCAGGTGATACAGCGATAAAATGAAGAAGGTAGGCAAAGTTTATATCTTTTTAGGGTTTGCATTTTACTGGGAAAAGTCAGATCCAAACAGTTGAATATTGAATAATGGTGAAAAATGATTTGAAAAGATTCTATTGGTTTTCACCGTAGCTGTTCTTGCTGCTCAGCAGATATTCCTAATGAACTAGTACGTAGAATTCCCTCACCCCAGCTAAGAAGATACTACAGTCATCTGGAACCCCAGAAGTCTTGTGAGCCATTGTTTCCAGGGAGGAACACAGTCTTCTTGTGACAAGTACTGATGCCAGAGAGCCTCATGGGGCAGGAGTCCAAAGACGGACCCTGACCTGGAGGTTCGGTGACCAGGTTCCTGTCTTATGTCACAAGAAGGCATTCAAGGGCACGACAAACAGAAAGCAGGAAAGCTCACATTTTATTAAAGTGCACACTTAAAAGTGTGGGCAGCTAGCTCAGAGAGAGAACCTGCCTTAAGCTGTCTGAATTATGGGCTCTTGGCGGAGGGGGTGGGGTAGGGTGGGTGGAGATGATAATGATACTATGATTTGCCAAAGCTGAACAAAGGACAAGCGGAAGACTTAGGAGACTACGGGTGGGGCGGGGGGGGGGGGCTCAAGGCTATCTATCTTGTCTTCCTGGCCTTGGCTTGTTTCTCTGGCTGGAGTCTCCTGCTTAAATCAAAACAGAGAGCAAGGGACAAGGGAGAAATTCTGGAGCTGCATCCTGGAGTGGGGTAGGGGAAACTCTCCCAGGCTAACCATCCTGACTCATAACCTAGCCCCTGCCCCCTTCCCCGAGAGATTTTTGGATGCATAATCATACGGGATGTTGAGGGACTGGAGGTCAGGCTTCTGTAGCTACTTCGGGCTGAAACAGGGCATTGTTCTTATGGAGCCTGGGACTGAAAATCTCTGCCTGATCTAGGGTATTCAGATTTCCCTCCAGGACAGTCTCCCTTGAAGGAATTGGCTTAAAACCCTGCAGTATTGTCATCTTTATGTCGAACTCTTGTAATCTGGAGGAGATAAATTTAACAAGAAGATTAAAGAGGCATGGACCAAAGATTAGAAGGAGAATTAAAGTTAGTAAAGGCCCTAAGGAAGGGAGAAACCATATGAGGGGTGGCAAGGTATATTTGAGAGCCTGCCAAATAGACACATCCAGCTGTTAGACTGTTTCCCTTTGTTATTATATTAGAAAGGTTTATAAAAGCATTGGATTCCCATTCTTCTCAGAGGAGCTGAGTATATATTAGGATTAAGAGGCTTAGGATCATATTGACAGAGTACTTGGTTATAAGCACAGTCTAGAAAGGAGAATAAGACTGACCAGAAAGCAGAAGCCAAATGTGGTAGATATTATAGAGGAGATAGGCCAGAATTCAGAGCCTGACTAAAATCTAGGGAGTTACTGAGAGGAATGTCTCGGGCACAAGTAAAAGTAGGATAAGAGCCTAAAGAAATCCAAGCAGGAGTAGAAGAAACAGAACCTCAACAGCTCTTTGGTTAGTCATTTACTTGTCCTGTAGAGGGCTCCCCTTACTTCTTCTTTTTGATTAGTAGTCTTAGGTCCTCTAGAGCAGAGGTTCCTAACCCCTAGATGCTATCCATTATCTGTGGCCTGTTAGGAACTGGGCTGCACAGCAGAAGGTGAGTGGTCAGGCAAGCGAAGCTTCCTCTGTATTTGCAGCCGCTCCCCCGTGCCAGCATCACTGCCTCAGCTCCACTTCAGATCATCAGGCATTAGGTTCTCATAGGAGCGCCAGCCCCTGGTGCCAAAAAGGTTGGGACCACTGCTCTAGAAGTTCACAGGTGTAGTCTTTTTCTTGGTGTTCCTATAAGAGCTTGAGGAGAAAGGTTTTATTCTTGATAAATGAACCCAGGACTGTATACCCTGTTGTTATTGCAGTCGGTGTGGGGAAGAGAACCTGATATAGTCTTTTCCATTTTGGTGTTAATTGGTCCCCTGGAGAGCTTCTTTAATCTCCAGGAGATGCAGTAGAGATGCTCAGAAGTATCTGGGGAAGAAAGGATCAGATTCCCATATCTCCAGAGGGCCTATTGGACTTGTCCCAGACTGATAGTATATTTTAGTTGATCCTGGACCTCTGAGTCAAAACATGTCAGAGGATAGAAAGGGCCTCCCTACAGCATTTCAAAAGACCTTAACTTTAGGTTGGGTTTAGAAGTACCTTAGGAGAGCTGTGGAGAGATGCTGGAGCCAGGTCTCAGAAGTTTCCTGGCATAATTTGGCCAGGATCTTTTATAAAGTATAGTTAATCATTTCTACCTTCCCAGAAGATTGTTGTCTCCAGGAGGCATGAAGGTGATAGTTGATGCCTAAAGCCTGAGATATCCATTAGGTGACTTTGGCTATGAAGAAAGGGCCATTATTGCTCTGAAGGCTCTGAGTCAGTCCAAATCTTGGGATAATTTCCTTAGGGAGGACCTTATACCACTTTAATAGCTCTTTCAATCTGGGCAGGGAAGGCTTCTATCTACCTGGTGAAGGTGTCAAGAAATACTAACTGGTATCAGTAAGCTTGAGAAGGAGGCGTTTGAGTAATATCTAATTGCCAATCTTCTCCTGGAAAGGTGCCTCTCCTCTGTACTGGATGTAAGAGTGGAGGGGGCTTTTTCTTTCCTCCTGCTTTGTTGACAGAGCAAATGGATGATCTGTTTCATGGTCTTACTTTGGCCCTTACCATGAAATAGTTCAGTTAATAGAAATTAGGTGGCATCACATCCTAGGTGGAGGGAATCATGGAGAGCTCTTAAAATTATCCCGGGACCCTAGTGGGAAACAAAAACTTCTAATCTTTTGTCCACCAATTTTTACTGTTTAAAGTGAAACCTTGTTCCCTTGCCTAGGAATTTTCACCAAGGGTATATCTTGGCCTATTGGGCAAGGGGAGAGCCTGTGGGATTAAGGCCATAATGGGGACACTTGAGTCAATGACCCTTTTAGCTGTTTTATCGGTGAGACAATTTCTCCTTGAGAAGTTCGTGGTATCTTTTGCTGTTCTTTGCAATAGAGTACTGCTACCTCTTGAGGAAGATTTATAGCTTCTAGCAGGCTGAGGATTTCAGGACCATACTAAATGGGGGAATTTCGTGCAGTTAAAAGTTGCTGTTCTTTCCATATAGCAGTATGGGCATGACAAGGAAAGCATAATTAGAATTGTTGTATATGTGAACTCTTAGGTCCTTACCTAACTCAAGTGCATGGGTTAGAGCTATAATTTCAACCTTCTGAGCAGAGGTGCCAGGTGGGAGTGTACTAGCTTCTATAGTCTGCTGAAGGCTGACGATAGCACATCTGGACCTTTAAATTCCTCCTTCAACATGACTGCTTTTATCATGTACTATTCCTCATTTGGGTTTTCTATGGCCTGGTCTTTTAAGTCAGGCCAACTAGAAAAATCCTGTTCAGTTGTCTCCACACAGAAATGAATAACTTCCTGGTCTATGGGATTTTCCTCTGGCATCCAAGTGGCAGAATTTAGGGACTGGCATACCTTTAAAGTAAAGTAAGGGGCACCAAGAAAGATAACCTGATATTTAGTGAATCTTCTTCCTGTCAGCCAGTGGTGTCCTTTGGCCTCAAGGATAGTTTGGACCTGATGTGGGGTCTGGACCACAAGGAGTTGCTCCAGGGTAGGCTTGGAGGCTTCTTCTGTTAGTAGGGCTGTTATCGCTACTGCTCACAGTCAGCTAGGCCATCGAAGTCCAGTTGTTTAGAAAAATAAGCTACCAGAGGATGTTTCTACTCATGTGATGGTTAGAGGTTAAGGGCCTAGCGTGATCTGTCAGGACCAAGTAAGTGTGGCTCCCCTATTGACCAAAACAATTGATCTGTTTACCTGCTACATCAAGAGTCACCCAGGGTTCTTCTGGAGTCACAAGGTGTCTTTCATGAGAAGCCATCAGGAGCCTCAGGTCCCTTCAGTCCTCCTCAGACAAGGCCATCAGGGGTCTGGGAGTTCCCCTCTCCCTTTGGAGCTGCAGACATTTCCTTTTCCAGTGGCCTGAATTTTTGCACTGACAGGGCCCAAGGGGCTCTTTTCTGGGGTGGAGGCTCTGGTTGCTCAGAGTCCTGGTGCTCTGTGGTTAAAACAAGCCCCCTTGGGGCTGCAGGGATCACCCCTTTTGAGCATTCCTTGTTTCCCACAGGGTGGCTCTGAGGTCACAAGGCAGTAGTGATGGCAATTGCCATTATTTGAGCCTGCTGTTTGGCCTGTCTGGTTTCATGCTGGGTCCTTTTACCCTCAGCCTGATCTCTATTGTTAAAGACTCCAAAAGCCGTGTCTAATAATTGAACCATTGGGGTCTGAGGGCCATACTGAAGCTTTTGGATCTTTCTCCTGAATTCAGGAGCAGACTGGCTAATAAAGTGTTGACTGAGCAGAGACTGTCCCTCAGGGGAGGAGGGATCAATATTAATAAGTCTCCAAAAGCCTCAACTAGTGAATCCTGGAAGAAGGCCAGAATTTCTCCAGTCTTGGGTCACCTCCTTGATCTTATCATAGTTGACTGGCTTGACTATAAATTTTTTTCATCCCTTCAATTAAGCGAAGTACTATGTGGTCTCTTTTTATTAAGTCTCCCTGCCTTACCTAATAATTCCAGTCAGAGTTCAACATGGGGCCATAAAAGCCCGGGCATAGGGAACCTCCATCCATTTGCTGTTTTGTCTACAAAAGGAGTCTAATTGTAAAATTGAGTCATAGTTAGGGTCCCATTTTCTGGCCAAACCTCCCGGTCCTTGAGTTTGTATTGGGGCAGGCTATATTACATAAGATCAGCTTCTTCCACTTTAAGCCACCTAGCTTAAAAGCCTTTCAATTCTTTAGAATGCAGTCAAGAGGTGAGTCTTCAGATATAGATGCAGTATTTCCCATGGTGCCTGGAATGGGAAAAGAACTAGAACTAGGAGACCAGATTTCAAGGGTCCAGGTGTCCTCTTACCACTTTCATCTAGTTGGCAAACTAGACTAGGAGGCCAAGTTAGTCAGGGCATCCACAGGAGGTAGCTTGACCAATAGTGCCCAGGTTTCCCTGAGTTGGACCACCCTGGGCGGTCCAGAAAGTGTCAAGGCCTTGAACCTCTATGGCTCCAGGTTTTCATGAAAAATGGAGTTCCAGGCAAAGGAGTCACAGTGGGACAGAGGGCGTGAGACTGAGCAAAGAGGAGGCCATCTCTCCTCTGAAGGAGTGTCTCTGATTCTGGGGTAATGGCCTGGAATAGGGACAGGACGACCAGAGTCTGGAGACTATATCAATTTCTCTGAATGCTTCCTGTAGTTGAAACAGATAAAAAAAAAAAAACGAGGCCTCATTCTTAGGGGGTAGACCTTTACTCAGGGACCTCTCTTTTTCCAATTCCATTCCCCTAGGGGCTCGAGTTACAGTGATCTGGGAGACAGAAGGAGATGGCAAATGAGGCAAAAAATAATATTATCAAAGGGAAAGACAGACTTGGAGAGGTTAAACTATGAATGGTATGGAGACCAGAGAGGCTGGCTATAGAGAAGGCAAGGCTTTTGGTGACAGACATCTGACTAAGGCAAAGGAGAACAAAAGGAGCATCAGGACCACTGAAGTGAGAGAAGACCGCACACACACACAAAATGGTCCCAAGAAGGCTCAGATAAAGGCTGAGACTAGAAAGAAGAGAGGAGAGGGAGGAAGCCATGACAAAGCATAGAAGACCAGTCTAAGAGGACCAGAAAATGACCTGCCAGGAGAGATTGTCACAGATGAAAGGGAAGGAGGTTGATGAGTGTGCTTTTACTGTGTGTCTGGGTACACGGACATTGCCTTGAGCTTGGTGGGGATGCCTAATGCCAATCTACCTTGGTCCATGATTGAGTTATCCTGCCAGGGGAGCCTTCTAGTGGCAATTGCCCTATGGCTTTTAAGTGCTCAACTCATGACTGCAGTGCAACTGGAGTCCTCCAGACATGGTCTTAGAAATAGAAGAAAGAAAAAGGCACAGTGACTCTGGTCTTAACTCACCCTAGACGGAGGCACAAAAGCGCTGAGTGATGACAGTATTGACCTCTCCTGGCTGGCTATGCACGGATGATGCTGGAGAGCTGGACAGGGCAGGAGTCCAAAGAGGGACTCTGACCTGGAGGATCGGTGACCAGGTTCCTGTCTTATGCCACAAGAAGGCATTCAAGGGCATGACAAACAGCAAGCAGAAAAGCACAAGTTTTATTAAGGGGAAAGTACACACTTAAGAGAAAAATGAGGACAGCTCAGAGAGAGCCTGCCCTGAGCTCTCTGAATTATGAGATCTTGAGGCTGGGGTATGGAGCTGAGAATGATATTATGATTAGCCAAAGCTGAAGGAAGGACAAGGGAAAAAATAAAGAGTCTTTACCGGGGAGGGGAGGGACAGCCCAAGGATATCTATCTTGTCTTCCTGGCCTTGGCTTGTTTCTCAGGGTGGAATCACATGCTTGAAATCACAACAGGGAGACGGCTGAATAAGGGACTAAGGATAAATCCCAGAGATATGTACTGGGGGGCGGGGATGAGGGGGAGGCAGGGGACGGCAGGGAGAAGGACTCTTCCAGGCTGACTACACTCACTACCTTCGTACTAAAGGCAAAAGCCATTGCCCCAGAGGTTGGTCTACCCTTGTCAAGGAAGGAGGGGTGTGTGCTTCTGTTCACAGAACCGGAGGTCTTCAACTGAGGGAGAATAATGACTCTCTAAGACGCTGGGGATGTCCTTCTGAATGAGCAGTCCAGAAGCAAGTCCACAGTCACGTTTACATCACTGCCTCTTCAGCCCTGATGATTCTAAGAGTACTCCCTCCCTAGTTTCTCCAGAAATGTCCTGTTTCTCTTTGATGAAACATTCCTCATGCCATTAAGCATAAAATTACCAAACCTGGAAATGTCCAGCCAGCCTTCTTCTTTTCTTTTTTTAGTTTTTTATGTATTTCATTTTACACCTATAGCACCTGGACTTCCTGGTGGTCTCCCATCCAAGTGCTAACCAGGCCTGACCCTGCTCAGCTTCCAAGAGCAGACAAAATTGTTCAGGGTAGTATGGCTGTAGACTCAGCCAGCCTTTTTCTTTATAGACAAAAAAGGCAAGAACTTGCCCAACGTCACAGGACCAGTTAGCCATGGAGCCTGGCTCAGAGCTCATGCCTCTGACTCTAAGAACAAGGCTCTTTATATCAGGTCCCTGGAGAATCTGCATTTTTTATATCAAGTCCCTGGAGAATCTGCATGCGTGAGATTTCACGTTGGGAGGGTTCAGTGTAAAGGGATTTTCTTTTTATTTATTTTTTTTTTGTTTACTTCTAAGCTGATATTGTCAGGAATAACCATAAATTTCAATTTGTTATTTAGTTTCTTAAGTGTGGTGGGTGGTTTGGTTCCTGTTGGAGAGTGAAGGCTGGTAAATACTTTTCTAAAAGACACAAGGAACAGACTACTTCATTGTAAATGCTTCTTTGAAATAGAGAAGAAAGTGTTCTAGAAGCCAGCCTCCATTACCCAGGTAGGAAAGCAAAACTATTGCCCTCAGCTTAAAAGAGTTAACCCTTGGCTAACTAGACCCAACCTGCCTAAGTGACTCCCAGGTTTTTCTCATACCCAAATTGATGCAAACTACATTTTTCTGTGTTTTGTTAGAGTTCAGAGAAGTCAATTTTGGATTAAATATCACTAAGTTAAGCTGAGTTAAAGTTTGAGGAACACAAATTCAGAATCATCAAGTCCAATTGTCCCCTCCTTCCTCCTTTGCTCCACTTCTATTAAACAGCGAGGAGACAGATGCTGGGTCTGAAGTCCAGATATAAAGTATCTTCTCAAGGTTAAACAGCAAGGCCATGGCAGAGGTGGGTCTTGAACCCAGTATCCTGGTTCTCTCCCAGTTCATAAGGAGTTTTCATGAGTGATGATGGCTCCTTAGCCTGACATTCAAAGCCCATTTTCTTGTGGCCTTATTTCTCTTTGGTCAAAGGGCAACTCCATGATCTTGCCTTGTTCTTCTGCCAATCTCAGCTGAAATAATTCCCTCCTCCAAGAGGCCTTTGCTGGTCTTGGATGGCCAAGGGACCAGCCCCTTTTCTGCGTTCTCCCAGTTTCTGTGGTTTCCTTTGTCATCACTATGATGACACTGAGATGTCCCTGTCTATTTATGTATCTATGGCTCCATCAGGCTGAGGGCACTCATGGCTGTCATGGGGCCTGATCATTGCTATTTAACAATGCACCCTTCTCCCCCTTCCCAGGGGCTCAGTGCTCCAATGACAGGAGCCAGAATGCAGCTTTCCCAACTGGCCTTGTTTTATTGCTGAATCATAACATTGGAAGGAAGGGATCATTGGCAATTAAATAGTTTCAGTCTAACCCCTTTCTTATACAGATGGGAGATATAAATGGAGGCTCAGAAACAGGCTGCGATTCACCCAAGGTCACATAGTAAGTGGGCCACAGAACCAGAACTTGACTGTCAGTAGGGCTGGATTATCACCTTGAGCCCTGGATAACTCAGCAATAAGTCCAGGCTGCCCCACCTACTTAGGGCCACAGGACAGACCAGTCAATTGAGGTTTATGTGCTTACCCCAAAGGCACCAAAGCCCTTTCCTTCCCTAAATGTCTGTTTTGGCCGAGCAGGCATATGCAACAAAGCATGGGCTCAGGGTGCCAGCTAGATAAGAAGAGCATTATAACATGTGTTTGAAAGAAGTTAGTATTTGATAATTTTAAAAAGCATTGATGTATTATCATAGTAAACATCAAAAATTCTCTGGACCCCTTTACATTTATTTTGTAGGTTAGATTAACTGACTTTATTTTAAATACATATTACAGAGATGTTTGCAGGAAGGTATTGTTAGGAGACAATATCCTTGGTTAGGATTCTCTACCAGCCAGTCACAGTATTGGTGAGCGACAGAGGACAGAAAAACCAATCACCTGAATGTCCAGCCTGATGCCACACTTCACGTTATCATCTCCTCTCATTATCCAACTAGCCAGGGAGTGGTTACACTCCTTCAATAAATGGAGGTCAGAGGACAACCCCTTGTTCAAGGCCACGACTGGTGAGGGGTTGTTCTGGAGTCGGCCTGCTGCAAAGGACTGAGTCATTCTTGGTAACCAATAGTCCTAGCTCTTGGACCAGTTCTGCCACTTACTTGCTATGGCTTTGGGCCGCTGAGCCCCAATTTTCTCATCTGTAAAATGAGGGCTTTGGAAGAGATGATCTCTTCCACCTCAATAAACATTTTGGGTGTCTCCTCTGTGTTCGGCCCAGTGAGAGTCTAAAGATGTATGTCTCATGGCCCAAGCAAGCCTCTTAGAAGAGAGTAAGAGCTCTCCCATTTGTCAAGCCCCTGTTGCATTCTCGAGGCCTTATATTCAGTGTGTCATTACACTTCACTACAACTCCCAAATTCATGTCACTCTCTTGTGACATTTTCACTATGCTGTTCTGTTTCCATAGAAAAGGAGCAGGGTGTATGTGAATTACAGAGTTTGGGTTCATTAACTTTGGAGTTAGGGAGACCTAGGTTTTCCTTCTGGCTCTATCACCTTTCACCTTCCCTCTCTGAACTATAATTCCCTCATTGTGACTCATAATATTGACAGAGACTTCATTAAATATTCCCATTATCTTTACTGTCATAGGACTTTCGTTCTTGTGAGAAACTCCCATAAGATCATCAGCCTTTTGCTTGTGACTGCAAATCCCTGCCCACCCTGCTAGGGTGTCTGACTCAGGGTCAGATTGGGTGTTCACACATCTAGAGTGTACTCCTGGACTCCTCAGCATGGCTTTCTACATCCCTGGTCTCCCTAAGCCTGTCTGCCCACCCCAGCCTTTGCCTTCTTTGGGGCGTTCCCTTAGCAGCCCAGCTTACCTGCCAAGTTCAATCCACCTTGGTATCTTCTGTGGAGTCAGTGCACTTGGCCTTAGGGGAAGAGCCAGGTAGGAACTGAGCCACAGCCCATTAAACCCTGGAGCCTAGGCCTGCTGGAGCCCTCGCCCTCAAGTTGGCTTCCCCATGAGACCTTACACCCACCAACTGGGAACAACTTCTTAGGGTGTAGTGGGAGATTTGGCCCTGGGCTTTGCAGATAATGAAAGCAACATCATTAACAACTCTCCCCAGTCCCAGAACTTTATCACCAATGAGGCATTTGGATTCCTGTTTTCCCATCTGGTCTCACAACAGCCAGGGGAGAGAGGCGGAGTCAGAATCGTTCCTACTATTTGACATTTTAGGAAACCAAAATTTAGAGACTGAAGTGACTTGTCCAAGGTCATGTTAGTGGCTGGTGGCAGAGCTGGGATTTGGACCCAAGGCTCCAATTTCAGTTCAGCAGTTCAGCAGTGCATTGTCTAATGGCTGAGACCTGAGTTCTTTCTAGTTTTGTCAACTTGGACAAATCCTTAAATTAAATCCTCACTGAAATTTCCTTTTCTTATCTGTAAAAACAGTATAACAACTACCTATCTCACGGGCCACTGGCAAGGGTTAGGTGCTTAGCCTAGTGTCTCTCACATATGAAATGTTCAGTAAGTGAGAGCTATTATTTTAATAAACCTAAATGGTAAAACCCTTTTGCATGTTTGGGATATGCTACTGCTGTTGTGCAGTGAGGAGCTTGCAAACATTCTGTGGAAAGAATGTGAGGTAAAGGTCTGTACCTTAAACCCAGGCAGGGCCAAAGCCCATTCACAGACCATCCCTGCCTCTCTCTGATTCTCTCCTTTGGCTCCAGAGCTCTCTATTTCTGACTTTGTCTCTCTTTCACTAATATGTATAAGATTTGAAGCAATTAAAAAAATTTTCACAAATAATAAATAGATCTTATTGTAAAATAGTTAAATTAATATAGAACTTTTTAAAGTGAAGAGTAAAAGTTTTTTCCCACCACCCCTTCCCCGTATTTCACTTCCCTCCCCAGAGGTAATCACTATTAACAATTTAGTGTGTTCCTTCCAGACCTTCTCTAAGCATGTGTGTGTGTGTGTGTGTGTGTGTGTGTTTCCTTTAACATAAATTGAATCATTTTTACTTATTGTGTCACTTACATTCTAAATTCATAAGTCTTGGAAGCTTTTCTATGTCTGATCTGCTTTATTCTTTTAATCTGATATCTGGGATTTCATAGTAAGGATATTATGTAGTTTGTCTAATAATTTCCCTGCTGATGGACATTTGAGTTGTATTAAATTATTGCTATTATGAATGATATTATAATTAACAGCTTTTTTGTCCCGTCCCACGGGACCTAGTTATTCGCGTGGCCTGAGGGGGACTTCACCTGAAAGTGAAACATGGGCGAGAGAAAGGAGTGGAGGCAAGACAGTATTCTGATCAAGCCTCAAATTTTTTATTTCAGAGCAGGTATATTTATACAGAAGAACAAAGGGAGGCAGGACTACAGGCAGGGGGGATACTAATTACAATGTCATTGGTTCCTGGTTGCTGGGGTGAGGGGGTACAAAGGTTAGAAGAAGTGAAAAGAGGAATAAGGAGGAGAGGGGCTCCTTTGGCAGGTCCACAGCCATTCAGTAGGTCCTTCCTTATCCGGCGGGTATGTTAATACATTCTGTGGTTAACTATTCCCTGGGACATTGTCTGCTTATGCATTCTTTAGATAGCATACAGGTTTGTTAACGGCCAGGTTCTATGCCGGGGGGGGCTGGGCGGTCAGGATGAGGGTCTTGGCTCCCAACACTTTTTAATATGGGTTTGGGGGCACACATGCCTAAATATTTCCCTGAGATAGATCCTTAGAAGCGGAGCTTCTGAGCCAAGCAATAAACACATTTTAAGTGGAATAGGGTGTGCATGTGCGGGGACCATCCCAGTTCAGACCTTGAGGCTTTGAGAACACTAACACAGCAATGATTGAAATGCTGCCCCTAGATCCAGGAGAAAACCATGCATGAGCAATTTATTACAGCCCACAGAAGAGACTTCTAAAATCAGTCTCTATTGACCGTAGATTTACAACTACAGGATGCAAGATGACTAGGCCATTGACAACTGAGTATAAAACTTCATGGAAACCAAAATATGGCTGCAGCCCTTCCCGATCTAATAAACTTCATGATGAAGCTAAAGATGGTTTGAGAAGTTTCTTTAGAGAGGATGCAACAGGTGGAGGAAACAGGAATGGGGGCTAGAATTCACTAAAAATGCCTTGTTTCATAATTTTGATTTAAAATTATTATAATTGTGACTTTAAAAAGTCTTGTATGAAGATCCTCATTACTATTTGCTGAAATGCTCGCTCTCTGCTTAAAGTTTCATTTAAGCTCTGTATCTTTATCACAATTTTCTAATGAAGGCTGTCATCGGCCACAAAAATGTCACTGCCTGCTCCTTTCGCTTTTTGGAGAACGATTTCCTTTCTGTCTGTTTGATGGGCCCTGTCACTCTGCCCGTTCCTGACTCCTTTTTTACCCATATGAAACCTGAAGGGAACCAAGTGTTAAAGTGTTTTGGTTTAACATTTTTTTTTATGTGAAAGTCAGTTTCTCCCAATAGGTAGCAACAGGAGACCACACCACATCTTGTCAGCACTAGAATGAAACCTCTCCTCCCTAGGGAGTAGCTCAGGGCTTCTGTTCAGTCAGTTCACATCCACTGCGTTGTTAACTCCACCAGGACTCCCGAACAAGCAGTAGCAGGTGCCACAGGTCAAAATATTTATGGGAGCCATTTTTACCTTGAATTAAATATCCTCTGTGCTCCTACCATACCCTGTGCCCCCCTCTGAAACGGCACTCAACACACTGTGCTATTTCTGCCCACGTCTGTCTCCCTCACTAGACTGTGAACAAATTGAGGGCAGCAACTGTCCCGATTTATCTCTGTGTCTCTAGCTCCTACTGCATAGTCTAGCACCTCCCAGATACTCAGTAAATGCTTCTTAAAAGAATGACCAAATGGGGAAAATTGTATTTAGCAGCTTGATACTTACTGTGAATGTGAAAACCGCCACAATCCCACTGTATGCACAGGAAGATGTGGACCAAACACTGAGAACTACTATTGTAGATTGTGCAGACAACGGACCGATGCTTTATAAGAGTTTATTATGAAATATAATATTCAAGTAGAGCAAAATGTATAAAGCCTACAGTACACAACATGGCATGTCATTCAGGGGAGAAGGAAACATTGATCACACCCCTTAAAGCCCCTCCCTGATTACAACCCTCTCCCTCTCCTATAGAATTTGACATGATTCTGGTTTTTATAGTAAATATGCCTTCTATTTTCTTCAAAGTCTATGACATCTGTATGTGTTGATAAAAATGTAAATTGGCTTTGCCTGTCTTTAAACATTATATAACTTGAATCATGCTGTATATAATCATTTAAGTCTTAGGTTTTTTGCTCAACGCGATTTGAGATTCTTTCTTGTTGTTGTCTGTGTATGTAATTCCTTCAGTTTTTATGGGCACATAGTGTTACATTTTATGAACATGTCACAAATTTGAAAAATGCTGCTATGCTAGACTGTAGAGTATGTGTATCTTCAACATAGCGATAAAGTATTTCCCAAAGTATTTATATGAGTGAACACTCCCACTGACAATGTATGGGAGTTCCTATCACACATTCTTGCCAACTCTAGTATCATCAGACTTGGACATTTTAGCCAGTCTCATTGGTTTCTAGTGGTAGCTATTTTTGTAATTTGCACTTCTAATGCTAAAGAGGTTACATACGTTTTATATATTTATTTGACTTTTGTTTATTCTCTCTTGTGAACTATTTTGCTCATTTTCGTAATGGGCTGGCTGACTTTTCTTATTGATTTGAAGTGATTCTTTGTATATTTAGCTATGAATCCTGAATCCTTTAGTTGATTATGTGCATTGCAAAACCTTCTGTTCTGTAGTTTGGCGTTTCATTTTTCTTTTTCTTTTTTTTCTTTTTTTTGTGGAAAGGGGTATTTTTCCATGAACAGAAATGCAATATTTTTAAGCAGGCAAATTTATATTTTCTTTTTCTCTAGATTTAGAGTGTTTCTAAAAAATCTTGTTTAAGAAGTATTTCCCTACTCCAAGATCAGGACTATAGTCTCCTATATAGTTTTCTAGCTATGCCTTCATATTTAGGTCTTCAGTGAGATTGATTTTTGTGTTTTCTTGAGGTTAGAGACATATGGATATCTGATAGTGCCAATACCATTTATTGTATGTCCATCTTATATACTGATCCACGGTGTCATTTTCTTTATATATTAATTGTTTGTATATTTAAGGGTCTGTTTCTGGGCTCTTTAGTCTGTTTCATTGATCTATATGTCTATTCATGTCTTAATAACGAACTTCTCTGTGTTCTCATCTTTATTACCAGTTAGTCCTATTAAAATCGAAAAATCTATTTGATATTTTTTAAAAAATACTTTTTATATTCTACCTGACATTTTAGTTAGTCTAATTGATTTCTAGTTGTATCTATTTGTTGTAATTTGTAATTCTATTACTAAAGAGGTTGAACACTGTGTCTATATTTATTAGACCTTTGTTTATTGACATTTGTATTTCTTTCCACAGAAGTGTTCATTTCATGACCCAACCTATCATTATAATGGAAATGGAAGTCCTAATGGTAAATTTTTGGCCTTGCTATGTTATTTTTTCCCTCAAAAAAACTGTAATGTCATTCTCTATTCTTAGCACACTGGTATTCTAGGAGCAGAATTAATTATATCTAAGGATCAAGGACCCCAGAATGCCCTGGGCCCTGGGGACATGACATTTTGGTCATGGCTGCTTTGACATCCTTATTCCTCAGTGTGTAGATGAGAGGGTTGAAGACAGGTGTGAGAGTGGCGATTACCACATTGCCCATGATGTGGAAGTCCAGGGGCAGGTCAGCTCTATAAGCCACATAGGCAATCACAATGGATGAGTAGTAGGTGCCCACCACCAGCAGGTGGGAGCTGCAGGTAGAGAAGGCTTTTGAGCGTCCTTCTTTGGATCTGATGCGAAGCACCGAGGCCAGGATGTGGGCATAGGAGAGAAGCACCAGGAAAAGGGGCAGGAAGGACACCACCATGGCAATGCAGAAGCCCATGAAGGTCTGGGCTGTGGTGTCAGAGCAGGAGGCCTGGACCACAGCCAAGTGGTCACAGAAGCAGTGGTAAACCTGAGCCACAGGACCAAAAGCCATTTGGGATGTCTGCACCACTGCTGGGATGGGCAGGAGGAGGGCGGTGAGCCAGGCACTGGCTGCCAGTGCAGCATTGTTCTGTGGGGTCATATGGACAGGGTAGTGCAGTGGATGGCAGATTGCCACATAGCGGTCATAGGCCATGACCACCAGGATGAAGGCTTCCAAGCAGGAGAAGCTGTGAAAGAGGTACATCTGCAGGAAGCACGCAGGAAAGCTGAGGAAGCGGTCCCCAAGTAAGAGTAGGGACAGCATCTTGGGGATGGTGGTTGTGGTGAAAAGGATGTCCAAGGCAGAGAGATTGATCAGGAAGAAGTACATGGGCTTGTGGAGGCTGGGCTCTGCCACCACAGCCACCAGGACCAGGGCATTACCTACCAGGATGAATAGGTAGAGGAACAGGAAGATGAAGAAGATGGGGAGGAAGAGAAACTCCTGTAGAGAAGGGATCCCCACCAGGTAGAAGATAGGTGGAGAGTCTTTTGATCCATTGCAGGCTGTGGCATCCATGGCGGTATAGACCTACATGCTAGGGTGATAGGCAGCCAGAGCATCTGGAGACCAGAACAACCAGGGTTCAGAGTGAGAAATCTGTAGAGTTCACTGAACAATTATTGCAATCCAAATCGTTTATGACCAAGCTTAGGGGACTGGTGATAGCATCCAATGTTGATTCTTCCGTCTTAACCCACGATTCACTCCTTCCATCTCCCATAAATTATTTAGTAAGTTTCTACAATGTACAAGGCTGTAGAGGTATATAAGACACTTAAGGCCTCTGTCTTCATAGGACTTAAATTCTAGTAATAGGATGGTATATTTCAAAGCCAATCACACAGTTAATTATTTAGTTACAACTGATAAGTGCACTGAAAGAGCCTCTGTCCATTGCTCCCACACTATCTTTTGGACATCAGATTTTAGATGAGCTCTTAGGTCCCCACGTTACCGTGTTTTCTTTCACTCTTGCTTAAAGTTCTACTAAGCGACATCACCGGGAAGGGCTGATTTCTCCAAGCATTTCTGCAATATGCTGCCTTTTCAGTCTACTCATCATTCAGGGAGTAGCTCCTCTCTCATTTTCCACATGCAGCAACTCTGCCTGCCTCTCTCTCTCTAGTGACTTCTCAGGGTGCCCTTCCACTTAGGTTTCAGTGATGCGAGGACACTGCCTTCTGTGGAACAACTCTCTTTAATTTGGAGCCTACACTGAAGGTGGATCTTCCCACCACTCGGGGCCCAACCCAGTGAGGGTCTGCTTAGTTCTTTTATGCCCACCCTGCCCTTGGCTCCTCTAATACCAACTCAGAAGCAGCTCCAAGGAGCTGTCTTGAAAGCCATTGTTGCTAGAAAGGACCCAGAGACCTGAAAGCTGTAGCTCTCCGGAGACAAAAGAACCCTATAGCAGAGGTTTTCACTAAATGTGCGAAAGCTGCTCCATGACTGCTGGACTTGAGCTGAGGCAGTACTGGCCAGTTCTCACTTCAGGATGAGCCTCTGATGATGAGCCTCATATGTACACCTGTGTTGCTGCTGTTTGAATCCCAGTGATTTCCACAAGCAGTTTTCCTTTAAACTTATTGGGACTACATCTACTTTCTTTCCTTTCTAAAACAAATGCTAAACAACAAAAAACAAACAAACAAAAAACTAACAAAAAACACCTCTCATGTTCTAGAGCAATAGAATGTCAGAACTGGAAAAATGATTTTTTTTTGTAATCTACAATTCCAACCCTATTTCTGCCACCCCTGTTCCCCACCACCTTTAATAACATTTTTTTTTTTTTGGCTTCTTCTATGATTGATTTGGATTGCGTAGCCTTGTTTCTAGATTTGGAAGTGGTGACTAACAACTACTTTTTCTAAAATGGTCACAACCATCCTGCGTGTGTGCTCCTTGAAAGAGAACCTCAGAGGTCCCCCACATGACCTGGGCAAGGGGGTGAACCCCACTGTCCCCATTTCAAACAGTTAACCCTCAGTTAATCAGAATCCCATTCTAACAAGTTCGGTCATGAGTTGTTTCTCACTTCTGAAGGGATGCAAATGATACTGCCCTGGATATTCTTTCTCTCAGAGAGGCAGTCATGGCTAATGGTCCCAGGTGAGGCAGAGTAGGGGGTCTGAGGTTCAGAAACAGAAAGGGCCAAATCCAGAGGGGTCCTAAGGGGCCATCAAGTCCAGCTGTCCCTCTCCTGCCTCCTCTGTCCCACGGCTTTGCAGAGACCTGGGTGGAGAGGTAGCACACGCTTTTCACTGCCAGAAGGTGCTAAACTATCCGACAGGCAGAACAGGCACATGCTGGGTCACCAAAAGGCAGGACATCAAAACTACCTTCTGGAACAATTTCACATTTGATATTTCAAAGTGTCACTCAACTAGATCATCATAGGAAAGAAATATCTGAATTTGGCTGGAGTTTCTTACACTCATTTTACAGGTTAGGATTCTTGTTCTACTTTAAATTATGTATGACACCTGAGTGATGCAGCCTTGTGTTTAAACCTAAAGGAGGCAATCAGGGCTCCTGACACTGGTTCTACCTCCTCACTTCCCCACATCCTTACCCCTATCTCTCCACTCTGATCCTCGCTGAGATTTGGCACTTTATCCCCAATCCACTCACCTGCTAAACTGAGTCCACTTTGATGTCTTCTTTGGTGTCCCCTTTGTATCTTCCAACCTGGCTTGGCAGGGAAGAGCCAGGCAGGTGCTGAGCTGTGGCCCATTAAACCCTCTAAGCCCTTCTTTCAGCCAGGTCTGTTGGGACCTTCTCCTTCTGTGGGGCTCCTTGGGGCACGGCACCTCCCTCCCCTGTCACCCAGGATCAAATTCTTGGCCCTTTTAGAGCATGTGTGGGGAGGGGATTTGCTTTTGGGATTTATCAATAATGAAAACAGCATTATTAACAACCCTCATGGGTTCCAGAACTTTACAACCAACAGGACAGCTTTTATTAACATTATTTCATCTGGTCCTCAGAGCAGCTAGGGGAGACTGGCAGCCCAAGAGGAGGATAGTAGTGTCTAAACAAGTGGCATAACTTACCAATGTTCACACTGATGTTTAGTATCAGAGCTACAACTCAGACACAGGCCTGTGCTCTGCAGTATTCCTTCATGATTAATGGCTTAGGGCCTAAAGTGAGAAAGTCCTGGTCTGAAAAGCAGTTCTAATATACTCTAGCTTTGTCACTGTAGTAAATTTACTTAACTTCTCTGAGTCTGAGTTTCTCCTTTTGTAAGATAGAACAATATTATCCATCTCATAGAGTTTTTGAGAGGATTTAAAGAGATAAGGGATATAAAGTGTTTGGAGTGAAACATGATTATTTGAAAATTAATCCAGGAGTTTTGTTCATATTACCTGGTAATTAAAAAAAAAAAAAAGCCAGAGAAGAATCTACCTGCATATATTCAATTTCCCAGAAGACTGTGGGTGTCCATCTTCTGCAAAAGAAGATGCAACTCTCATGGGTTCTCAGAGTTTCCAGATGCTGAACAGCTGGCTTTACCAGGAGCTACAGTCAATAGCTAGTATATAAGCTTGGACTGCTTAGTACCCGGTAGTTGGTTTATTCTGCTTATGAAGCTGCTCTCTTGCTCCCTTTCTCCCCCAAAATGGGAATCAATAAGGTCAGGGCCATTATACCTATATCTTAGGATGAACTAAGAGCAGCCAACACTCAGCTGCTACAGAGCAGGCCCGAAATTGTGTCTACTACAGTCTACCCCTAGAACCTCTCAGATTCATTCACTTATCACAAGAGGCTCACTCCATTTGGACATAGGGTTTCCAAGATTCTGATTAGTCACAATTTAGTGTGTCTGTGTGGAGGATCTCTAAAGGGTATGAGTAGTGGGATTAATTACTGCCCCTGATACAGTAGTCAGTCCCACAGTTGCAAGTGATAGTCATCATCTCTACCACTTAGTCTAGATTTTCTTCTCTTCCCTTTCACATTCAGTCACTTCAGTTTTTCTATAGGGATTCCCTTCAAGCATGACTCAGACCCTCATCCCTGCTTATTCTGGGCCCCTGGTTACAATGTCTCATTGGCTATGGTTGCTTTAATTGCCCATTTGCAGTTAAAGTCAGTGGTGGAAGAAACAGCAAATACTCTGGTGCTCGAGTGCCAATATTTCAGCCCCCTTAATGGAAGAGTAGTCTTGCTTTCTCTTGAAGATCAGGGTCAGTTACCCAGGCAAATATGTAACTCCTTTTTTTCTGCGGATCTACTTGCACAGTGGGTTTATATGATCAGGCAGCCTTTATAGCTTTAAATTTACTGAGACTTACTGAGTATCCTGTGGAATCAGGAATGCTTAATCCACAAAGGCTAAGTTATCAGGACTGAAGCACAAGTGCCCCCAAATGGGTCACCGTGGGTAATGGTGAGTGAAGCCACTGGTATTTGGCAAGAAGCATCCCTTTTTAATGAGTGATCAAGCTGAAAATGAATCTTTCCTATTGGACAGGAACATGGGCCCCATTATAATCCCCTGACTGGAGCAGTCAGTGGGGTTTTGGGTTCTTTTTGCAATCATTTTAAGCCTCCCACCCCCTTACCCTACTTCCCCAAACTATATTGCTGATAATGTGAGTATTTACTAACAAACAAGTTATAAGAACTTATAAGAAAAAATGTTGACATTGAATTAAATGCTAACTTCTTGGCTTCCACAGTCCCCTTACTTATCTCTGTCTTATCACCTTATGTTATTTCTCTGAGTCTGACTCCCCCAGTAAACCATGAATACCTTGAGGACAGCATCTCTGTCTGGTTTATTTCTGTCTCCAGCACCTAGTAAAGATTTTTATGAATGATTCAGTGATCAACTTTTATTCATCACATTGATGATTGGTAAAAATAGTGAAAATTACAATTATTTTATAACATCAGTAGGAAGGCTTCTTGATTTAGTATTTGAGGACCAGATTTTAACTCAACTGAATTAAGCCAATTTAGGCAGCTGTAATTCATTTAAAAATATTTGTTGTATTTTTTGTTGGTGCTAGGCACTGTCATTGCTGTCCAGGGAGCTAAATTTGTTGCATCTAAGGATCAAGGACCCCAGAATGCCCTGGGCCCTTGGAACATGACATTTTGGTCATGGCTGCTTTGACATCCTTATTCCTCAGTGTGTAGATGAGAGGGTTGAAGACAGGTGTGAGAATGGCAAATACCACATTGCCCATGATGTGGAAGTCCAGGGGCAGGTCAGCTCTATAAGCCACATAGGCAATCACAATGGATGAGTAGTAGGTGCCCACCACCAGCAGGTGGGAGCTGCAGGTAGAGAAGGCTTTTGAGCGTCCTTCTCTGGATCTGATGCGAAGCACCGAGGCCAGGATGTGGGCATAGGAGAGAAGCACCAGGAAAAGGGGCAGGAAGGACACCACCATGGCGATGCAGAAGCCCATGAAGGTCTGGGCTGTGGTGTCAGAGCAGGAGGCCTGGACCACAGCCAAGTGGTCACAGAAGCAGTGGTAAACCTGAGCCACAGGACCAAAAGCCATTTGGGATGTCTGCACCACTGCTGGGATGGGCAGGAGGAGGGCGGTGAGCCAGGCACTGGCTGCCAGTGCAGCATTGTTCTGTGGGGTCATGTGGACAGGGTAGTGCAGTGGACGGCAGATCGCCACATAGCGGTCATAAGCCATGACCACCAGGATGAAGGCTTCAGCACAGTTGAGGCCGTGGAAGAGGTACATCTGCAAGAAGCAGGCAGGGAAGCTGAAGAAGTGGTCCTCGATTAAGAATAGGGACAACATCTTGGGGACAGTGGTTGTAGTGGAGAGTATGTCCAGGGTTGAGAGATTGATCAGGAAGAAATACATGGGCTTATGAAGGCTGGGCTCTGCCACCACAGCCCCTAGGATCAGCACATTTCCCACCAGAATAAGCAGGTAGATTAAGAGGAAAATTAAAAAGACAAAGAGGAAGAAGGATTTGGGCAGAGAGGGGATGCCTATTAGGTAGAAGACAGGTGAGTCTTTTGATCCATTACATGTGGCTTCCATAGTGAGTCAGGCTTGGATGTTTGCAGATAGACACTGGGATCATTAGTACATATCTGGAAACCAGAACAATCAGGAGAACATTAATTAGAACATGCATCTTTTCCTTTCCAACCATGGATCTCATTCCTGACAGTCTTTCAGGTGGAATTTCATTGCACAACTAACATGTCCAGGTTGGTGAGGTGTTTAATGAGTGATAGTTGACAGAGCCGGTCCTTCTGGTGGGGAACAAAGGTAGACACAAACACCTGATGGGGCTGTCAAATACAGGAACAACACTTATAGAGAACGAAGGCCAGTATCAGCAGCTCCAGGGGCCTAGAGGTTAGGCCCACATATGGAACAGATTTCTTACAATTAGAACTATTCCAAAGACAAAGAGTGACTTGAAAAATTTTGAATTCCATATAACTAAAGGTATGCAATGCAGGAGTCTTTTTGGCTGAAATGCTACAAAGGGAGTTTAATATTTGGATAGAAGTTAGATTAAAGACATTTGAGCAACTTCCTAACCCTGGATCCATTGATTCATAAAAAAAAAAAAAAAGAAACCAGAATAGCATAAATGAACCATAATAATCAGATTGCAGGGTTTGGGGGAGGGCCGAATTTATTCTATGTGAGAGAAAAAGTTGAGAAGCATCAATTTACATTCAAAAGTCAATTAAAAAATCAAATAGCTTCTTTACTAATTCTGATAGCTCCTTTAAGCTATCTGATGTAGTTGCCTACTTTTCCTGCTACCTCTAGTGGAGGGACTCTCTGAGTATGGTAGTGTTGGTGAACCACTTACCAGATTCTGTCCACTCTCAGCACCAGAATCATGACTGCAGTCATTTGGCACAAACCCGTCCAGGCCAGATATCTCTTCCCAGCACTTCCTGAATGGAGCCCTTTTACCTGAAATCTTGCAACAGGATGACTGATTGGGAGCAACAAAGCTAAACTCAGGAGTGAAAACTTACGTCCTTTAAGATTTCCTTGACTCTACTTATGTACCTCTGAGCCCAGATAATTGTCAATGGCCTCTGATAAAGATTTCCAGCTCAGAGCTCTAAGGAACTGATGGGAACCCTTCTTCAGGGGTGGCTGCAAGAATCACTTCTGTGCAGCTCTGAATTCAATTCCCCTTCTATGGCCCACTCCATTCTCATCTCACTCCTTGTGTCTCTTGAATCAATGTTCTTTGTCTCTACATATCCGTTTGCTTGAGGATTCTCTTTCTGTAATATCATTTTGGTATTCTTGGCGGGGGGGGGGGGGGTTGCATGGTTCTTCTTCCATGGATCATTCCAGAAAGCTATCTGCCTAATCCAAAAATGGGGTAAGTTGCTGTTGGGTTCTCTGACTGTCTCAGTCTAACCTGGGTGCCCTTTTATCTGTTTTTGTATCCTATCTCTTTGTTATATTCAGTTACCCAACATCCTGATTTTTCCAGAACTGTCTGATTTTAGCACTGAAAGTCCCGTGTCCCAGGAAATCCCTCAGTTTCCAGCAAACCCAGATGTTAGTCACCCCATGAAGTTAGAGGCGTTGAATATGACTTTGGTAAAAGGAGTCACTTCCCAAAGATGGATTTCCCCATACTGAGAAGTAAACAGACTCCAGGCTACCTCCTGGGTGTTTTCCCTTCTGGCTGCTGCAGCTAACAGGTGTTACTGTTCAGACACTTCATGGCCATACCGTGGAGCCTTTCTTCCCTGGCCCCAGCTCAGAGGGCACCACAGAGAACTGAAAAGTCTCAGAACCAGTGTCAAGAGAAGACCGAGCGCTCTGTAGAGAGTAACTTTGTTCCCTGGAGGCTGATGAAGAAGGTTATGGCATAAGCACAGCTGCCCAAGAACCCCGAAGTGAGACTTTCCAGAACTGAGCTGAGGAAAGTGTTGACTAACCTTTACCTTGTCTAAGTGATCCAAGGTCAAGCTACACTGACATTCAGGTCACGACCTCTCTGCCTCCATGACCTCTAGAGCAGTTCCACTTCGTTTTTCAAAACCACCTCTAGTTTCTTCCTCTTTTAAGAAAAACCTCATGTCACCGAACATGTAAGAGTGGAAGTGGCCATGCAGATAGTCCAGGCCCTGATCATCTCTTCACTAATGAAGACTCAGGCAGGTTTTCGGGTGGGGAGCAGCCCAAGGTCAGCAGTAGGTCAGGGCCAGGGTTGATCCTGGAAACCAAGCCTACTGGCTCTGGCCTTGGACTCTTTTCACCAAACCAGGCTACCTGGAGAATTCGGAAGCTCTGGTTTCTACCCGGGGAAAAATTAGGACAAAGTTGTTTTTTTTTTTCATTCATTGTGTCTTCAGTTGATGTCAGAGACAACTATAAACTTCTGTTTTGTTCTGAGAACGTTTAGTTTCAGATGGACTGGTTACTAAATAGTGGTTCTACATGGCTAGAAAATGTTTTTTTCCAAGAAACAACTGAAGGACAAATGAAAAAAGGTCATCATGGCAGCCAGGTCACACGTCCTGAGCAGCAATGTTGTACACTCCTGGTGTCTAGTAAAACTCAGCTCCTAATAAACCCTCAACAAATATTTTTAAATAAATGAGTTAAGAAATGAAAGGGTTAACCTGAGTTAAACTGAACTTTTTTCCATATGAGCTAGTCAGTAGGGCTTTTTATTTTCTCGTAGCATCTAAATTGATACAAACTTCATTTCCCTGAACGCTGCTGCCATTCTGAGAGGCTGTTGCCCCCAGTGACTGGGCCCATGAAGCCAGTTGTGCTGGGTTGGCTGGACAATCACAGACCATCAGAGCCAGAGGGACCTTAAAGTGCAAGCAGTGTAGTCCAATCCCTATTTGCCCCCGTTTTTCATATTTAAAAAAGCTCAGAGAAGGGAGGGACTTGCTCAAGGTCACACAGGGCATTGGCTGCACAGCTGCACCAGAAGCCAGACTCCTGGCTCCTGGCTCAAGGCTCCTAAGGGTTCACCATGGGAGAGGTACTGGAGTGTCCCTTTCTGGAGCCCATTCTGGGTGCTGTCCTGTTTCTCTCACCTGCCTGGGGTTCCTTGGGGCTGGAGAATGGCGTTGTCTCCTAGCCTATAAAACTAGCATCTCAGTGGGGCCCAGCACCAGGCATCTCAGTGTTCAAGGCAGAGACTGGAGCACGGCTGTCCTGACATCCTCAGGGCTTTCCCTCTAACAATCCTGCAGAATCAGACATTTGACTGTGGAGAGCTTCTGGTCCTGCTCCCTTAGTGCTGCTGATAAGGCAGGGGAGGCACAGAGAGGGGTATGACCTGGCCAATGTCACACAGTTAGCAAATCAGCCGCAGAACCATCCAGCCTGGAATGTTATAAGTTAGGAGAAAAAAAATTTAGCCCATCTTTCTTCTCTTAGAGTCCCTCTCATTGTGGGTGAGAGCCCATAACTGCTTATCCCCCTAAACCCTGCCCTCCCAGAGCCTTGTTCTCCTTGGGCTCTGACCGGCTCTGGGTACCTCCTTTGTAGCTCTCATGCCTGAGGTGGCCCAGCTCACCTGCAACCCAGGCCACTCCAGCTGCCCCCTTCGCTCCCCAAACCAGCGCTGCCTCAATGGGTGAAACTAGATTAAGGCTGAGCCTAGTCCCATTAAACCCTCAGGACTTGCCCCTGCCTAGCCTGCTGGGTCCTGCCCCCTGAGGTCTTCTTCTACTGAGGCGCTGAGTAATGTTGTTTTTCTGAGGATTCCCAAGTGGTTGGTTAGCAGCTACCCCTGGGCTCTGCTGATGTTTGACAACAAAATTAATAGTCCTCACTGGGCATAGAACTCTGTGGTCTGTGGAGTCTTTTTCACCTATTGAGCAGCAATTGCTATTCCCATGTGCCAGATGAGGAAACCAAGTATCAGAGGTGAAAGACATTGCCCGTATCACACAGCAAGCCAAGGATGAGGCAGAATCTGAGGTCTCAGATTTGCTCTCAGCCTAGCCACAGAGCCAACCACACAAATGAGAAAAAAAAAATGTGAAAATTCTCTATGTAAATGTAAAGTGCTGTGTTATTGGCCGGGGAATGGTGCAGGTAGAGGGGTGGCCCTTTGAGTGTTTTGAAGAAGAACAAGTATGACAGAGTAAAGAGCTCTCGGTTCCCCAAATCTTGCCTCTCTTGTTCATTCTTGCTCTTTCTTAGACCTCTAAGTCTAACCTCCACCAGGGAGCCTTCTGTAACTTCTGTTTCCTCCAGCTCGCTGGGCTCTTGCTCTCCTCTGAATCAATCAGGCGTGGCTGCCTTTGCTGCCCATTTTAAAGATTAGGAGAACTGAGGAGCATCAGTCCACATTGAATGAAGCTAGCTTTGTGTTGGGTGCCTGGTCACAGTGAACTGACACAGTCTAGTGTGGGTAGCCAATGAAACAACTGACCATCAATTAAATCCAGTGTGATCTGTGCTACTATAGAGCTAAAGGGCTCAGAGCAGGCTTGCATCATGGAAGACATCTTTTGGGTGGGTCATGAATTATAAGCAGATGAGGAGAGTGCTCCAGGCCAATAAGACAGTCAGGAAGCAGTGAAAAAGCAGACTTGTGGGAGGGAGGATACAAGTGTATTTGGGATACAGCATAGAGAGAGAGACTGGGAGTCTCAAAAGATGACGATAAAGAGGTTGGCAGGGGCCAGAGTGCATGAGCAGGGTCTCAAATTCCAGACCAAAGAATAAGAACGCAGCACGAGGACATTAAAGAGCCAGGGCCAGCCTTCAGGCAGAGGACTAACAGTCAGCTGCATGTTTCGAAAAGATCGTACCCACTGCCATGTGAAAAACGGATTTAAATGGGAGAAAGACTAGAAGCAGGGAGAATAGCCAGGGAGCTGGATGACAAAGAGAAGAATAGGGAGAAGTAGCAATGATAACGATGATGATGACAGAAGCCACCACCCTTTGCCAAGCGCTTCCTTGTGGTAATGACTGTGTCTAGGTGGTCACATACTTCATTTCAGTCCATCTAAGCAGTGGTTTTTATTATCTTTTCTTTATAGAGGAGCAAGCTCAGAGAAGTTAAGGAACTAAGCCTGCTTTGACACCTCCTCTGGGCCAACAGTGAGTCACTGTTAGAATCCTATCTATCTCCAAGGCCCACACCTCTCAGCTATCAACGCTTCGAGAAATCATTAAGGCAGAATCGTCAGCATTTGATAACTGCATATGGAATACTCCAAGATGATGCTCAGCATTCTGGCCTGGGTGATAAGACAGATGGCAGTGATGACAGAGACGAAGAACATGGTAGTAGGTGGTGGGCCATGTAGATAGGAAGAAGATTTAGGAAGAAGACAAAGAGTCTGGTTTGGGGCATGTTGCATTTGAGGAGCCCATGGGACATCCAAGTCCAGCAGTATTTGTGGGTATTTGTGGGTATATGTTTAGAGCTCAGGAGAGAGAGCTGAGTGCAGACTAGGACTGGGGAAGTCTGTGTTCTGTGGAGCTGAGAGAGAATCTAATGAGAGAAGAACAGAACCTCGGAGGAAACCAGCATGAGCCTGAGGCAGGACAAGAAGGGTGTGTCAAAGACACTGAGAAAAAATGGCAGAAGAAAGGGAAGCAAAGCCAGGAGCTCCAAAGAGCATGTACGGCCGGCAGCAGTAAAAGCTACTGGTGGCACCAGAATGGTGAGAAGTGGGGAGTGTCCAAGGGGTCCAGCAAGGAGGTCACTGGTGACCTCAACATAAACAGGTCCAGTGTAACAGTGGGTGTGGAAGGTTAGGGGGCGAGTATGTGGAGAGAAAATAGATATTTTCAAGATGTTTGTGAAGAGAAGTGGGTAGCTGGAGGGCGATGAGAGTCAGGGAGGATTTTGTTGTATTTTAAAATTGGGAAGAAAAGAGAGAAAAGGAAGAAATGGGAGAGGAAGGGATGGCAACAGAGTAGAAGAGCTTCTGAGCCCAGGGGTTACGCAACTTGCGATTCAGGTGGGAGAGAAGGAGAGGGGGAGTGAGAGAGGAGGAGAGAGACAGAGAGACAGAGAGACAGAGAGAGACAGAGAGAGAAGCAAGTTTGTAGATTTAGTTACTTAGGTGCGGGGCAAGTCTCGAGAGAAGAGGGTTTTGGGAAGATGCTGGAATTGCGGGAGAATTCGTTCGCCACTGAGCGGGACTGTGCGGCGGTGTAGCAGATGTGTGCTCAGATCTTGGTGCCATGCAGAACTGGGTTCAAGCTTGGCATTTAATTCTCAAAGACTCTCTTCTGCTTCTGTAAAATGGGTTTGTTCATTAAGTCTCTCGCGAGCAAGCTCTGTGCTGGTGGGTGGGGTGCAGACTGAGGAGAGGTAAAGAACGTGAGCAGTTGTCGTCAGCACCTCTCACTGGGTTTTTCGCACAAGCCCTATTCCTCTCCCCGGGGACCTCCGGAAGGTCCATAAATTCACGGTGCAGATCTCACCTTCCTTAGGGAATGGAGAGGTCCAGAAATGTCTCCAGGAGGAGCCGTGTGTCTCAGGAACATTTTTGGGCTCAGAGCAGAAAACAGCTCAGCTCTCTGGGGTTCCCACCACAGAGGAGGTCAGCTGCCTGCCCTGGAAAGTCGTCAGTGATGCTCTGTTTCTCTCCGTCTCACCCCCACTGTCCTCACCCTCACCCTCACCCTCTCCCTCACCAGTGAGAGGCTCTGACAGACACGAGAGGATGGAAAAGGAAAAGTGCCAAGGAGGAAAGGGAAGTTGTAAATACGCCCAGGGAGAGCCTGAGCCGCCTTGCAAGGCATGAGCAGAAGGCCGTGGAGCTCTGTGGAAGAGAGTCCAGAATTAGGGTCCCCTGCGGGGGCCTCCAGTATCCTCACCACTGTCCCCATCTTCACACCACTAGGAGGCAGTGTGGCATCAGCTTGGGGGGACAAACACACGGGGTCAATCCCAGCTCCCTTACTCACTGGCTCCCCTTGAACAAGTGACTTCATTTCTGCCTCTGTCTCCCCTTTGTAAATAGCGGTGACAGAACCAGCAATATCGGCTACAGTGAAGGACTAGTGAGATACTCTAGGTGAGAGTACTTTACCAACTGTGAAATGCTGTGAAGATTTCCGCTGTTATCACCCCAATAGTCACAGAGAAGCCAACCCCTAGATGTCTTCTCTCTGAGGTTTTTCACCTTCAGAGCAACCCCACGGCTGGAGACAGAGGAGCTGGCTGATGGAAAGTTCCCTGAGGGTCTGACCAGCCTGTTCAATGCTCATTGACCAAAGCCATATAGAGAATTAGGATAAGATCCCGACCTCATCCATTTTCTTTCTGGAGGAGTCAGAACACAACTTGACGCGGGGATGGAGACTTGAAGATAGTCCTTGAAAGGTGAATGCTAATCCTGTGACAAAGAAGGAGGGGCATTAGACCAGAGGGAATTGCACATATGGCACCAAGATATGAATGTCATGATATGCTCTGGGTAGAGACCAGGGCATTGGAGGTGTTGATAAGGCAGGTTATAGGTATGTGATGAGGAGTGTCAAATGTTAGGCTAAGAAGCAAACTTTGCTCTGAAGGTCAGGGCTGAGTGGAAAAATGCTTCCAGTAGAATGTGGGTGATGGATTAGGACAGGGCAACTGGAGTCACAAAAGAGGAAGGAGACTGTGCAAGGGGAAATGAGGAGGGAGCTCTGAATTCGTGGTGGGGGAGAGATAGAGGAACGTGAAGGACCAGAGAGTTCCCGCACAAGCAGTAGAGGGGAGAGAGGGAGTCAGGGCTGGGCCTGACTCCAGTGAGACTGGGAACTTAGAGCAGGGACCTGGCAGTGGCAGATTTCCAGGTCAACGGTGAGCTCCTTGCTGAACCGGAGATACCTGAGGGAACCCCAGGAACAGGTGGCCATCTGTATGAGCTGAGCAGAATCTAGGAGTCACCACCTGGGTTTCAAGCCCTTCCTGTTGTGGGTAGAAAATCTGAAATTTGAGGAGGAAAGTGACACAACAAAGGTCACTCAGATGGTTATCCCTAGAACAGGCCTGAAACCCAGTCAAAGGTCATAGCTAGAAACTCAACTCTATGCTTAAATCCGTGGCTTAGGGATAGGTGGACCAATGACTGAGACCTTTTACTGGCCCTATGAGGCTGTTCAACACCATTGTTTAGGATGTGAATTCTGGGGCGAGGCTGTCTAGCTGAAATCTCAGTCTGCCTCTTACGAGCTGTGTGACCTTGGGCAAATCTCCTAACCTCTCTGCCTCAGCTTCCTCATCTATAAACTGGGGGTTATAATGAGTGGTTGGGAACATCAACTGGATAATACAAGTTAAGTACTTAGAACAGTGCTTGACTTATAAAGAATGTCAGTCATAATTATCATATCTATTTTAGAGTTGAGAAAACTGAGGCTTAGAAAAATGAAGCAACTGCCCAGTGCCACAGCTCATTGTTAGCTCAGCTGAGGCTTATACTGAACTGCATTGCCTTGTGGCTATTTCTGAAAGATGATTGATGTTTTTAACTCAAAAGACAGGGGTCCTCAATCTAAGGACCCATAGAAGAGCTTCTGTGGCCCTCTAGGCTTCCTGTCTGAGCCCAGCCCTGACCTTGACATCACCCTGAAGCCTGTTTGCTGGAGAGATCCACCCCTCTTCTTCCCAAAGACCAGGCCTGCTCTGTTTGGGACTCCTCAGTCCTGGTCTCTTCCCTCCCCAGGGAGATACATCTGTGTTCCACCCAGAGGACCAGAAAAAAAAAAAGGCATTCAAATCAGAACAGCATCACTTGGATGGTGAGAGAAGCTTAGATATGAGTGCCAGAAACAGTTGGAGTGAGTAAATCTAGGAAAAGCGTGTGTGGAAAAGTGTGTGTGGAGTGAAGGGAGGAGGTGTGTTTGGGGTGGAACATGAGAAGGAGAGAATCAAGCAAAATGCAAACTGACAATGCTCGGAATAGCAACGCTGATGGAAACAAATTAGTCTGTTCTAGCTCCTTCCGAGAGAGGCAAGTAGAGTGTCCTCCACTGGCCCAGATGGGAGCCCTAATGCCAGGAGAATTCTCCTGGCCAGTGCACTTCTCGCTGGAGCATCTGTGGAGGACCAGCCTGGCTGAGAAGCAGCGGCCTTTGCTTACTCTGCTTCCTGCCTTCCCCGTCTTCAGGCTCATAACTCTATCAGGAGAGGAAGTGACTCATCTTCTGAGATGAAGCATGCGGCATGCTGCTCCGGCAGCTGTCCTATACACTGATCAGTCACAGAAATGAATCCCGGGAGGTAACAGACCTTATTTTCTATAGATAACCCATGTGTGTTGATGCACTTCCCAGAATAAAATTATTGCAGTATCCGTCGATTACCTACCTACCAGGCACTGTGTTAAGCATGTCCATTTACTAGCCCCATTGTACAGAGGAGAAAATAGAAGCATAAGAATGAAGTAACACATGGGTATGGAATTTCAGTTTGGGAAGATGAAAAGGTTCTGGAGAGGATGGTGGTGATGGTTACACAACAACATGAATGTACTTAATGCCACTGAACTGTACACTTAAAATGGTTAAAATGGTCAATTTAATGTTTTGGATATTTTATGACACACATGAAAGCTACAAAGAGTTAAAAGTAACACAGCTCCCAAGTGGAGAACCCAGGAATCACAGCTGCTCAGTCCTGTCCCATAGCCTTAGTCCTTGACCACCCACAATTTCCTCTCACATGCAAGGGAAAGTACTGAACTGGCGAAAGACAGAGAGACTGAGAGGTTGGGGTACTTGACATCAAGCTGAGAAAAATGGGTTTATTTTGAGGGTGCTTGAATGATGCGGGTGGGCGGACAGGAAAGGGCTTTAAGCAGGGAGGAGGTGTATGGTCAGATTTAAGGCTTGGAAAGTTTCTTCTGGATCCCAGGAAGATTGGTCAGAGGATGAGACTGGAGGTGTGGTGGAGGCTGGAACACGGGCCAGCCAGAGCGACTGCTGTGGTGGCCTAGACCAGAGTGGTGACAGCAGAATGGGAAGAGGTGGGCCAGTTCGAGAGATTGTGAAATGGAATAGGAGAGGGAGAGGGAGAACTCCCACTGGGCTTCTTCTGGCTTGTCTATTTTAGCTTCCTCTGACAGGGGTCTTTTCACCCTCTCCTTGACCGGCATCCTGGAGGAAAAGCCTGGGCGCAGATCTCCTCTCTGGCCCTCAGGGGGCAGTGTGGCAAAGTCTTCTCGAATTTGGGGCATTTGCTTCAAAATACCTGCAGCCAGGAGCAGGTAGGTGCTTTCTCACCTGTCTCCTCTCCTAGCCTTTGTAGCATCCTCTCTCCCATGTCCTGTCACCCAGGAGCCAAATTATTAATAACCGTAATCTGTCATGTCCCACACTTGAACTTCACAAAAGCATCCATTATCTCATACTGTCGTTCCCAAAAGACAAGGACAGAGCAGAATAAGACCTTTCCCCGTATCCCCCTGCCCCACCATTTTATAATAAGGAAACTGAGGACCAGGTGGGAAATGCAAACTGATGAATGCCAGTGTGTTGGTAGCAGAGCCAGGGCTGGGGGCCAGCCAATGCCCAGTCTGGACCCTGTAAGAGGGCACAATCCTGTGGCCCTCACAAAACAACAGTTGGTAGCAATGGCCACCCATCTCCTGCTGAGCCCCAATTCTGCCCTCCTGCTCCCTCCCACCTCAGAGAGCCTTTCCCTGTGATTTGTTTCCATGGGGTTGTCAGTTAGGTTGAACTGACCTGGCATGCACCTGATTTACTTCTTCCTCATCCTCTGCTTCCAGAATTGCCAGTCATTGCCATTATCATCACCACCATATTAATAATGGCTCATGTCTGCTCAGCTCTCAAAACTCAGCAAGGACGAATTCATCCATCAGCTCATCTGAGCATTATGAAAACTCTGGGAAGGTATTTCACAGGAAAGGACACTAAGGATCAGAAAGGGCAAGTGACCAGCCTCAGTACACCCAGCTGGGCATCAGAGGAGTTTACGGTCTCCTGGGTTAGAGAAGCTGTGCACATACACACAGAGCTGAAGACAGGGTGAGATGATGGGGTTTAGTGCAGCCCCACCAGGAGGTTTCCCATCATCACAGTTTTATGAATGAGAAAACTGAGTCTCAGAGATATCCTTCCGGGTCAGGATTGAACTGTCTGATGCCCTTCTGGGTCACAGGGTTGCCACTTTCAGGGGGGAATGCAGAGCTTCCAGCATGGCATGGTGGGAGGTGGAGTTAGTTGGATCCAGGGGAAGGCTGTTGGGGCAAAAGGGCTTCCTGAGGCGGAAACTCCAGGAGGGATTTAAGGTGCAGAGAGAGCACAGCATGGGCTGTGCAGGGCTGGGTGAGCTGGAGCAGCCAATGGCTGGCTGAGCCAAGATGGATAACGCCCACCTGCCTGCCAACCTGTGTGCCTCCTCACAGGGTTGGGCGAAATGCTATGTTTTGACACAGGAGCCATGCCAACAAAGAGGGGGCAAGTCCTAAACCTTTGGCAAGATGGGGTGCGTTTCCCCATCCACCAGAGAGAAACTGAAACCTAAAGAAAGACAATGACTTCCTCGTGGTCACAACACACACAGCATAGCCTGCCAGTCGTCAGGTCTCAGTCTCCCAATCTGAAAAAGGGAAGGGTCGAATTAAAGGAGCTCCAACTTCCTTCTTGCTCTGACCTTTTGAATACCATGCATCCATCCTGCTGTCCATGGCTCAGATACCACTCTCTGCTGTATACTTGACATGTAGCCTGGGGCAAGTCACATGGCCTCTCTGAGTGTCAGAGTTTTCCTGGGTAGAATAAAAATGGCATTGCTTTCCTTGGACAAATTTAATGAATACATGGGAGTGTGTCTGCACAGCTTAGGGTCTGACCCTTGGGTAGCATCTGGGGGTGGGGGAAACTGAGGCTCTGATAGAGGCTCTCATTCATCTGCCTGGCCAAGGGCTCATTTATAGATATCTGCTCCCCGGCTACCAGGCCAGGGGGAAGTGGCAGCAAAGGTGCTGAGGTGGCATTTTGGAACCCTTTTAAGGAAGGAGCCCCTGACCACTCTTCTCCTAGCCTCATCTCCTAGGATCTTCATAGTGATCTTATAACAGTCCTAAAGATGAGCGGTTTGACCTCATGCTCTCCATTTAACAGGTAAGAAGACTGAGATCCAGAGAGGAGAAAGGACTTGCTCAAAGTCCCACAGCAAAGTAGTAACAGAGGTGGGAGACAAATTGAGATCTCATGTCTGGAGCCCAGAACTGAGAACCCAATCTCAGTTCTACAGAATAGTCTCCTATTTTGCCTGGTTAGCAAAAAGGCGTTTTCCTATGTGGGTTGACATAGGGAATGGCCTGGGTTCTAACAAACAGCCTAGGGTTTTATGAACAGCTTCAGGTTCAGCACAAGGACACAAGCTGTGGGAACATCGTGGGGCCCTGGAAGCTGCAGAGCTCTGCAAACCGTGCCAGGCTTTGCCAACAGCACGACTCAAAAAAAAAAAAAAAAATGCATCAAGTGTGCAAACTGGGGAATCCACAGATGGTGTTGAGATCTACAAATATCATCAGATGCACAGGACTCAGCAAACACTACCCGGGCAAGTGGCAAAACTGGGGTACAAACCAGACTGGTCAGACTTTAAGCCTGGGCCACCCACACTGGGACCTCACTACAGGATTATCCCCCAAGAGCCGTCCAAAGGCCTGTTAATCTAATTCCCAGAGTTTCCCAGGTATTTGACCCTTGATCCAAGTCCACAGCTAAGTTCAGGAATATTCTTGGACCAGGCTGTGTCAGACTTGGGAAGCTGAGGTGATAAATGAACACTGCTTCTGCCTGAATTTGCTGTATGTGTTCTGTGCCCAGTTGTGCCTTGACAAAATAAACTTAGCCAGGCAAGCTAGTCCCAGTATATCTCCAGAACAATCCATGTGTGGAATTTCTTCAGCTCCCAGGGCCAAGATGGGGGTCAGAACGTCTAAAAGAACCTTTCTTCTCTCGACCATGCACCTGCAATTTGGATTCTGGGAGGCTGCACCTCTGGCAGTCTCAGGGAGGACTTTGCAGTGCTGACTTCAGTCTGAAGGATTGAGAGAGATTTGAAAACCAATTTTGTTTTCTTAAGTAGGATCAGGGTCTGGTTTTCCTATCAATCCAAGCTAACTATTGACCTTTCCCAGGTCGTGCACTCATACTTTCAGTTTCTCAGACTCATTCACACAATAGGTATCTATTAGATGCTTACTATGTGTCAGGTTGGCCTTTTATTATTTCAAACACCCCTCACTTCCTACTAGCTTCCTCCTACAGCTACTAGGAGCCAAGTGGGGCTGACATATATTTCTCTATTATTGCACCTTGAAAGTTGGATGCCAAACCCATATTCCCATTTCATGTAAAGGCCTTATTCCTGGAACTGGATTAGGTTTATCTACTAACTGGGTGACCTTTGGGCAGATCTGAGACTTGAGGCCTCATCTGTAACATGAAGGAATAAATTCCTGGCCTACAGGGTCAGTAGGAGGGCCCAACAGGGTCACACATGTAAAAGTGCTGAGCAGGAATAGGCAAAACCAAATTAAATTGCTCTTGCTGCCCTGTTTTGAGCCCTACCTCTGTCACGCCCTTCTCTGAGTTCTAGGCTTTCAGGGTTGGCTTCCTTCTTCCTCACTTAACTTTCACAGCAGCCCTTCAAATGAAGAACATTGCCCCTTCTTTGTAGATGAGGGAACTTGACGCTCAGAGAGGTGTAGAGACTTGCCTAAGGTCAGGTGACCAGAGAATGACAGGGCTGAGGTGGCACCCAGGTCTGTCTGACTCCCAGGCCTCCATCCTCAGTCCTTAGTCCAGCAAACTCCGGGAATATGCTTTCTGCTCCTGACTCCCCCCTCTCCACCGAGACGGCCATAGTTTCAAGGAGCTGCTAGCATGAGTCCCTCTCAGGCGAGCTGGCCATTGTGATTTCCGTGGACAGAGTCCCGTCTTGCTCTGGATCCTTCGATTCAGCGAGGAGGTGGGGGTTCAGTGAGAGGAGATGGGAGCTTGAGGAAGACAGTGGTTTAGTGAAGAATAGTGGAGGGACAGCTCTTTTCTGTGGGGCTCATGGAGAGTAACAAAAGTTCTATGAGGGGGACAAGAGCTTGGTGGATCAGGGGGCTCAGATTGAGAATAGGAGCACAGTGAGAAGACTGGAGAATCAGGACCGAATGACCCTGGATCTTAGGGTCATTCCGTTGGGCCCCACCTCTCCACTGCTAACAAACAGAGTAAGAGAAAATTTCCAGGAGAAATGGGAAGGAACAAGCTGAGGGGAGGCGAGACAGCAGCCTCCTCCCATCAGAAGGGCTGGGACTAAACAAACCCAGCCTCCTACACAACTGGCCCAGGGCTGTCCCAGCCAGAGATCACAGGAATTCAGAAGAGAAAGAGACGACAGAAAGAGTGTGAGTTGTTGAGCCAGGTCACAGATAGAGGGTCAGGTAAGAGAGACAGAGGAACAAGTAACTAAGGGAGACTGGCACTTGGAGAGTTGGGTCAAGACAGGACTTCCCAACCCATACCTGGAAGAGGTAGCTGCTGTGCAGTGTGGCTCAAGGAGCATCTGCCCAGCGTGCCTGGAGTCTCCTCGATAGCGTATCCCTGCTGTGGCTCGAGGCTGCCGTCTCCAGGAGTCCCTGATAAGGTGCTCACTCCTCTCCTGCTAAGCTCTGGTCCTGAGATTGAAATAGGAGTTGGAACGCATTGCACCCCCGCAGTCATGGGACCCAGGATAGGTAAGTCCAGACAAAGTAAGGAAGGGGCATTGGGAAGGAGTCTGGGGGTCATGTTCTTAGTGTGGAAGGTGTAATTGTGAAGCCAAAAGGGGTGTGCCTGGGTGGAGTGGGTGACCCGTGATTCCCTACACAGAGCCAGACACATGGCCAGACCTAGTGAAAGTGTGTTGAATGAATGAGTGAATGGCAGGAGGGGCAGGAAGGGATAGTGTTTACTCAGCTGGAGGTGGAGAATCTGACCTTAGAGACACAGAGTCCAACAGGAAAATGGAAAGGCAAGCTCCTCCACCGCAGTCCTTCACTGAGCCCTGTTTCCCCTTTCTGAGTCAGCCAAAGAGAGAGACAAACACAGCAGAGAAAAACAGAAATAGAGAGAAGGATAGAGGCAGAGCAACTACAGAGATATGCAGCCGAAGTGCAGAAAGGAAGGAAGGAAGGACGCAGACAGAGGGAGAAGACGAAGATCAGCAGGTGTCTGCAGGAGTTTGCAGGAAAGGAGGCCAGCCCCGTGCAGAGGGCTGCAGAAGTGCTGGGGAGAAATTAAGAGAAGGAGGGACAATGAGAGAACCAGACAGAGACCAACGGGACACGCACAGACAGACCTGCAGATGAAAAATCAGAAAGATCAGCGCAGGAGAGAAGCAGATTCAGAGAGAGACCTGCAGAGACCCACGTGTGTTGGCCGTGGTGTGGGGAGGAGGCCAGAGAGGAAATCTCTTAAAGCCTCGAGACGCCCAGCCTGGCGCGTGGCAGAAGCTCCACGTAGAGAGGGCAGTGGTTGTGAACAGGGCGCCCAGCTGAGCATTCCTCGGGCAGGCAGAAGGAGGAGGAAAAAACAGTCTTCAAACAAGGTGGCCCTCCCGGCTGAAAAGCCCGCAGCGATCACGTCTGGCCTCCCTCCAGCGACTGTCCTCTCCTGGCTGTGTCAGCCTTGCATCCTGGCAGACAAAGGCAGACTTGCTCCCCGGAGTGGGAGTGCGTCAGTGAGGCCTTTGTGGGCTGAGCGGGCAGACGGGTTATGTTGCAGCCGTGGCCTGGGGACCATGGAATGGCAGGAAGGGTGGGGGATGGATGCTTCCTCTGGGGGTCTCGTGGGAGAGATGACAATGAAGTCAGATTTGGGTGGGTTGGTTTGGAGAGGGGCCACCGACAAACCAGCTTTCCGATCAGCCTTGCCGTACTCTGAGATGAAAGGGTTGGTGATCCCTGAGGCTTGGGAAGAAACTGAAGACTTTGGCTGGACTGCACCTGTCTCCCAGCTCTGCCCCAACCCCCATTGTTATTCTGACCCCTGTGAGCTCAGTTCTGGAATATTCTCTAGCTGATGACCCCTCCCGCAATCTACACACATAGCAAGAAGGTTGACCCCAGTGTCTGCCCACTTGGCCACTAGAAGCCACGTCTGTCCTCTCTTCCTGAGCTTCAAACCTGCGCTGTGGCCAGGCTTCCCTCAGGCTCTCTTTCTGGTCTGGGTGCACTGAGGGATGTGGGGATGCTGGTGGGGCAGGGTACAGAGCCTGGAGTCTGGGCAGAGATTTGGTCTTAGCTTCCTGGAGGGAGAGGGGCCACCTGTCCCAGCCCGTGGCAGACGCAGGAATGAGAGGAGGAGTCAGGGTCAGATCTGGCTCGCAGCCAAGCCCCACCACCAGCTCTCTACATGCCTTTAGGCCACAGGCAGAGCTTTCTTGTCTGTTGGGAAGGGGCAGGAGGAAGTGAACTCCTAAGGATAGTTCAGTTTCGTGATTCAGAGAAGCCACTGCCCACCTCTGCGCCTTTGCTCATCTTTGTTTCCACCAGAAAAGCCCCTGCCCACATCCCATGCTGGTGAAATTTGCTCTTTTTTTCTAATTCTTCTAAACACCAACTCCTCCGGGAAGCTTTTCAGACTGATTCTCCCAACTATCAGTAACTTCTCTCCCGTTTATGCTCTTTGATCCTTTCTTTGTGGTTGATCCTTCCTTGTTCCTGGTGTTGTTGTCATTGCTCCCTCCAGCTCTTCTGGGTTCAAATGTGAGCCAATCCAGGGCAGATAGGTGGGGCAAGGGAAAAAAACCTGCAGCCCCAGGTTCAAATTTCAGCTCTGCATCGTCAACTTTATTGTGACACAGTGATGTGCTCTCACTCTTTTTAATAGGCGCAGAAAAATTGCTCAGAGAAGGCAAGTGACTCACCCAAGGTCACTCAGCAAATAAGCGGTAGAGTAGGGTCGAGAACGCAGCTCTGCGCAAAGCCCTTTCCTCGGTGTGCCAATAGCCCCTGGACTTCCTCTGCCCTTCCACAGACCTTCCGCTGGCGAGCCTTCACCCGTCTTGGGCACTTCTCCACTGGCTCCAGACAAAGCAAGCTGTTCTCTGGGTGCTAGTGACTGTGGAGCAGTGGGCAGTGTATGTGTGTGGGGGTGAGGGGGCCGGTGCAGAGCACGGTTACTTTCTCCTAGGCCAGGCCTTGCCTGCTGGGCCAAATCTCAGGCAGCTCTGAACCAAATGGAAATCTTGCTTAGACCCCATAATCAGGTGCCAGGCCTCCAATGCTTTGCTTTTGTCCCTTTCTGGGACTCACTTTCTCCCCCTGTGCATTAGATAGAGGGGGTTGACCAAGGTAGTCATTTTGTCCCTTCCTATGCTGAGAAACTCAGTCTTCTGTCTCTGGAGAGAACGGTGGAGCAGCGGCCTCCCCTTCGGGGCAGGAGTCTTCCCATCAGTGTTAGAGGGGCTTGGCTATCTCCAGGGAGCCAGCCTGGGCCTCAGCCACAGTCTAAGGGTGGAGAGGAAGTAAACCTAGTCCCTGCCGCTCCTCATGGGCTGCAGCCAAGAGCCCTAAGCACTGATGCTTCAAATGGTGGAGGTCACTGCCCACCTCACCACACTGGAAACTCCCTAGAGGTGGGATCTGATTTGGTCTATTCCTGAGGCCCCAGAACCCAGCATGGGCTGGGCAGGGGCAGGTATCGGGAAGGCTCAATACTAAGCTGTTCTCATCCCTCTCAGTGCCTCCCCTTCCACTCATGGCATTCCTGCCCTCCTTCCCTCTGTTTCAAAAGCCTACTCTGAGAACTGGAGACTTGATAAGGAGTGAGGTGGGGTACGACAGGTTGGAGTAAATGTGAGCTCAGAGAGAGATGAGCTAGGACTAGTGGTTGGAGGAGGCGGCTGCTCTGGTCAATGGTGCTTATCTCTGACCCTCAGGTTCTGTGTTTTAGTTCTAAGGAAACTGGCCTGTGTTCTCTGTGCGTTCAGGGCTCACTCTCCATTCAGGCTTTGTCACGATTTTTAGGGTTATCTTGGGTCTAAATGGGTTGCCAGGGCCAGAACCTGGAAAGTCCCAGGACAGGGTGCCTGACCTGGCTTGGAAACCACCAGAAGTGCTTAGCCTCGTCCCTCGCCCTGCACAGACCTCCTTCAAGAAGCAGCAGCTGGGAGGCCTGTGACAGCTGGACCTCCAACAGACCATTCAAGGGTTCTGCTGGGAGGAATTTCCCAAGGATAACAGCCAAGCTCAAGGCTGGGAGATTCCCCTTCTTGCCTTTCTTTGACTGCTCCCTCCAGACCCCAGCCAGGCCATGGAGACCTGGAGCACTCAGGGCCCTCACACCACCTACACCCCACCCTAAGCTTCCCCTGCAACCCCTCCACCCCCAGCGTTTTTCTCCCTCCTTCAGTTTATCTCAATTCAGCAATCGTATTTTTAAGGTGGGCCAAGCCTTGAAAGGTGCGAAGCGGTTTTCTGGGAAGAAAGACACTCCAGTCTGAGTACGTGCGAATGCTGAGAGGTAGGACAAAAACAAGATGAATTTTGGGAATGGCAGGTATCTTCTGAGGCCAGAGACAAATTGGATCCCAAGGAACCTTGACCTCCTCGAGGCTGAAGCATCTGTACTTACGAGTTGCAGATTGGGGACCAGTGTTGAGGACTATAGTGGAACAGGCAGGGCATTTTCATGTGAGATGCTTCTCTCACTTCTAGTTAAGGAAACTGAGGCTTACAGAGGCCAAATAAGCTGCCCAAGGTCACGTAGCTACAATGTGGAAAAACAAAAACAGAAACACTGAATCCAAAGTTTCTGACCCAGAAGGTCAGGAGCCTGACACTATCCATCAAGACACAGTACAGGACAGCCTCTGCTCAGGTCCCTCCACTGCCCAATCAGATGAGAGGGGATATAAATAATGCAAGCAGGGGAATGACCAGCTTTGCAGCCCAGAGAGAGTTGAAGGCACTGGCCCAGAAGGGGTTTTATGGAGGGAGAGGCAGCTGGCCTGGACCACAGGAGAGAGGTGGGGGCAGGGGTGTGGGGGTGGGGACAGCAGACAGAGGGAACCCAGGGAATCTAGGAGCCAGGAAGGGCTCGAGGCCATGATAAGGCTGACCTCCTTCCACCCCAGTCCCTCCAGAGAGAGTTATGCGCCATCATTAGGAGGGGTGGATTGCCCAAAATCTGCTTCTGGGAATATTTCATTCTGCAAGCTCGGGCTGTGGGTGTGTTAGTGCTGGAGGCTGGTGGATTTTCCAAAAACATCTTGTGACACTACAACTCCCCACCCCTTGGCACCTGACATAGTTCCAGGATAGTTTCTCTTTTTGCTCTGTTCTCAGATGCGGCACATGGTGGTGGGGGGGGGAGGGCTCCTCAGGCTTGCTGAGCAAGTTTGCCCACCTGTGGCTTCTGTTACTTTCTTTCCACACAAAGTTCTGGCATGAGGCTACACCCTCTCGGCTCTCTTGGGATCCTCGCCTGGGTGCCCGTGGACAGCCCAAACTTCGCCACATCGAAGGCTGAAACCACCACACTACAATCCCTGTGGAGAGCCACGCCTCTTCCGTACCTCCAGGACTCAGCCTCTGGCACTCCTCACAGCTCCTTTTCCACCAAGCCCTGTTCATCCCACCTCTTTGCTGGGATGCATCTACTTACTCATCACTCTCCCTCCGCCACTACCTGGCCCAGTCCCATTACCACTCACTCCCTTGGACTCCACTCCTGCTTGCAGCCTGACATCTCCAGAGACCAGCTCTGTCCCCACCATGCTGACCCTGGGCAAGTCATGGCCCTCCCTGGCTCTGTTTCCTCACCCTCCAAAGTGTTAATCCCACCTGGCTTCCTGTCCAATGAGCTCCCCAGGCCCAGTGTTGCTGTGAGGTCTCAGATGGGGCCCGTAGGTATAGAGGGTCCACGAAGCAGGCATCCCAAAGAGGCTCCAACAGGGCAAAATGCCACGTGTGGACCCAGCAGCTTGGACCAGCTGAGTGTTGCCATATGGGAATGTGGGCCCAGCATTGCCAGATCTGCTAATCTTCCAAAAAAAGCAAAAATCTGGAGTGAGTTTTAAGTGGATTTACCTGATTTTTAAAATGCTTGCAACTAACTTAAAAACACTCAATAAGCCAGCATTGTGCAAGCCCTCAAAAGATGTCTAGGAGTCAGACGTGCCCCTGGCAGGACGGCTATGCACTGCACGACTCCGGCGGGAGCCATTCACCTCCTGGTGCACAGCCCTCATGCTACAGGGGCCAGGGGCTCCCAGTTGTAACCTCTGCCTTGTATCCTGTCACTGCCAGTGACTCTGATGGCCTTGGCAAAGTATGTGTGGTGGCAAGTGAGTGTGTGTGTGTGTGGGGGGGGGTTGTTCCCTTTCACAGAGAAATTATTAGGAAAAAAACTCAAAAAGCTCCTGGAATGCAGCTGGTAGGGTTGGAGTGGGGAGAGAGGAGAAGAGACAGCAGAGGGAGGCATCCAGAAGGTGGGAGTGGCCTCAGAGGTCAGGAGGAGGTGAGAGGGTAATGCTGGGGCTGCTGTCCCACAGGATGGAAAACAAGTGGTTCTGAGGCCTGGTGGCCACGCCTAGAAGTAGACTCCTTGGTGAGTTTGGGGTAAGGCTGACAGACTGGTTCTTGTGAGGCATTTTGGAGTTGAGAAAGGACATTATTCTGTGTGACCTTCACACAGGCTTGAGAGGCAAGACTGTCATCCTATTTTACGGAGGCTCTGAGAGGTCTTATTTTGGCCCCAGGCCATGTCAGGTCTAAGTGATCCTAGATCTTGCTCCCTCCACTAAGGGTGGGTCTTCTGCAGAGAAAATGTCATTGCCCTGCCTCTCCTTGATCTAAAACCTCCTCCTTCATCCTCAGGATGTGAGAGTTCTTGGCACTTCTTTGGACATCCCTTCTAAAAGTTTAACTCTGGGCCTTTGTTATGAGTCCTGAACTCCCACCATACTCAGGTCCACTGAACTGGGAGCCACATGGGCTTCTCACCACATTTCTCTTTCCAGCCTTGCCCTGACAGGGCTCTCTGAGGCCATCAGAAGGGGGTGTTGACTGATCAATGGACTGACTGACTGACTAAAGAATCAGTCACTACCTTTGACAATTCATCGTAAGGAAGCTGCCCCAGATAAATAAATGGCTATATGGGGATTACTTTTTGCATATATTCTAAGGCTATCATTGTAGCCACCATCTTGTGGTTGGTGCTGGGGACCCAGGAGTCAGAAAGATCTGGGGTCCAGCCCAGGCTTTACTTTTTACTAGACCTGGGTCTCTGGATAACTCACCTCCTCTCTCTGTGCCTCGGTTTCCTCATCTGTATTATGGAGTCACAGCCACCACCTCAAAGCGTTGCTAGGAAGATGGGTGAGTGTCCAGCCATTCCAGCACAGTGTTGCTCAACTATGAGAGCCTCTAGGACAAGCTCCTCTGCTGGGGCTACTTCCTGTGGAGGGTCAGGGAAGCCGTAGAGCTGGGCGTCCCAGCCCCACACCTTCCCAGCCCTTGAGGTTGATCTTTCTCCAGTTCTCAGGTTCTAGAAGTGACGTTGCTCCTTGTTTTCACAAAGCAAGTATGGAGGCAGGCAGGGTGTTTGTGGCAGGACAGACATCTGACATGACAGAAAGACTGGCTGCCCGACTGAGAAGAAAACAAAGTGCACTGAAAACCTGCTAGGTGCACCTTGTCTGTGCTGGCTCCCCACTCATTACTAACACAGCCTGGTCCTAAGACAAAGTCTATTGTTTACCATGATAAGGGACAACACTACTTCTCAAAGCTTTGGCGGTGTCTCCGAGTGGGAGGAAAGGCCGGTATTTGCTGAGAACTGAAAGTTTGTTTTAAGATAGTCCTTCAGCACAGGGAGGGAGGTGGGTGAGGGGAGCCTGACTAAAACTGGGTAAGAATTGTGATCCAACAGCCCAGGATTTGTGAGTGGAAACAGCAAAGAAAGGGTTTTGTGGGCAGAGATTCAAAAAATTTGAGGGTACACATTCTGTTGATGGTTTCTCTTCAAAAGTTGATGGGTCTTTCAGGAAGTTTCTGTAATAAACAGTGAAGCCATTTGCTTGGTCTGGAGGGTCTGGGGCGAGTAAAAGGAAAAATGCTAATGAAGACAGTGGAATATCAAGTTCGAGTTAACGTGAACACTTAGGTATGTTTTCAAGCTTTCAGTGTCCAAGCTGAATGTGGGGTGAAAGGGCCTGGTTCCTAGTGGACTCTGCCCACACTGGGAAGTAGGGATCATCGTTCCCGCATTGTGGATGAGAAGGCCAAGGGGCTACTGGCCTAAGGCCACACAGCAGGATTGCATGCAGCTGGGGGATTCAAACCTGGGCGGCTGCCTCCAAAGAGAGTGAGCCTACATGGAGTGAAGGGGTCCAGGTCCTCGGGTCTTGTGGTTGACTGGGGCTTGGCTGAGAGGGGGAGAGATAATCCAGAGATGGTGTTAACTTGGAGGATCCGGGTGTGCATGGAGGGAAATGGGTTCAGGTGGGCCTTGTGCTCTCGGAAGCAGTTGAATGTTATCAGGAGAAGGGAGGGCAGTGGTCCTCAGTGGGGCCTGTCATGTGCCATGCCTGGGCTAGGCACCCTAGATGCCTTATTTTGTTAAGAGAGATGCTATATCTTCACATTACAGATGAGGAAACAGGCTCAGAAAGATAAAGGGGCCTGTTCAGGCTCATAGTACAGGCCCGTTGCAGAGGGTCTGGGGACTTGGAAGCCCATCATCTGCCTGGGATTTGCTGTTGGCAACTGGGAGGTGATGGAGAAGGCAAGACCTCGAGCCTTTCCAACGAAGAGCAGGTGGGAAAGGTGGCCCTGCCTCTCAGGCTGCTCTCTGAAACCTCAGCCCTCATCACCTGGACTCAGCTGGTGTGAAGAGTGCCGACTTCTGCCCAAGCATGGGCAGGCTAGAGGCAGGCCCTCTACCTCGCAACCTTCCAAGCCTGTTTAAACTGGTAAATAAGGTCTCAGACTGACAGAGTTTCAGGGCAACTGTCTGACCAGCTGGCTGAGTAGCTGTAGGCAGGTGGCAGACAAACAGCTCAAACAGACAAGTCTCCTGAAAGACAAGCCAAACCAATGACTCGCTGGCTGAGGGACATGAGTGTGTCTGTGCAAATGACCAGCAGTGTAAACCCACTTACGGGCACACAGACCCCTTGTCTGCCGGCTCTGGGGCTGCGCGCTCCAGCTCTTGGAACTACCTGACCTATCTCCGGCTCTAAAACGTAATTGCCTACCTGGGAGAGAAAGGAGCTGGAATTTGTTTCCTGGGGCCTGGCTCCCTGCCTCATGCCTCATCCCTGGCCTAGATAAAGTTTTCTCCCACAGCTGCCCCCTCCTGTCAGGCTGGCCCCTGACAGTCTTCACAGGATGCGAAGGGCCTCAGAGACAGCACACGAGGAGGACAGGAAGCTCTGGACTCAGAACCCTCCTTCTGAGGGGTGTTCTGTGCAGTCTCAGGGTGTGGGACTATTTGCTGCCAGCCCTTCAGTGGTGACCTCAGCCCACAGAAAGGGCTCAGGGAAGACAACAATCTTCCTGACCAGCCCCATTCAGTGAACAGCTACTACCAGCACACTGACTGATGGCTACTCTCAAACTCAGAGGGGTCAGAGCCAGTGCTTCCCTCTTCGCTCAGAGACTCAGGCTGTGGACTGGGCCATGGGGAGGTAGAAGGTTCTGAACTGGTCTGCCAGCCTTCTGTTCCTCCCTCTCATCTATCCCCTGGTTTTCTGTTAGAGCTAGGGCTCCGGGTCAGTGACTTTTGCCCTCCCGGCCTCAGCTCTAGCCCCATCATCTGGCTGGCCTGGCCCCAGGGTTGGTAGGCTCTGCTACCTCTGGGGCCTGGCTAGGTTTGGTTGGGTTGAGACAAAGAAGAGAACTGTGCTTCCTCCCCTCATCAAACCTGGACAAGGAGCATCAAGTGATGTTGAAGTTAACACGTGGGCTTGAGTCCTTGCACCAATGTCAACCAGCAGAGCTAGTCATCTCTGAGCCTCGGCATCCTCAACAGAAGCATAGAGACAACGAAAGCACCAAAGGCACAGAGCTGTAGCCACCTTCATGAGCGTGTAGAGTATGTAGCAGAGCATCTGTGCTGTAACAGGTAACCAACCAGTCTTTGCTGGGTGAGTTGCTTAGAACCCCTCACCAACTCTTCTCCTTCAAAGTGACCTCTGCAGAGTACCACCTATCCTCCTTTACTAAGCCAACCCCTTATCTCCTCCCTCTCAGGTGTCACTTTTGTTTTAATAACTCCTGTTTCCTCTGAGTGCTTATGCCCCCAAAAGGGACTTCTCCCCAGCCACACACGCTTTCATTTTCTCAGTCCAACTCCCCTAGCTATTTGAACAGACATTTCTCTAATGGCCAATAAGCACATGAAAAGATGCTCAACCTCATTAGTCATTAGAGAAATGCAAATCAAAACCACATGAGATATTGCTTCATACCCATGAGGATGGCGATAATAAAAAAGACAGACAATAATAAGTATTAGCAAGAATGGAGAGAAACTGGACCCGTCATACACTGTTGGCAGGAGTATAAAGTGGTGCGACCACTTGGGACAACAGTTAGGCAGTCCCTCAAAAAGTTACACAGACTGATTGTATGATCCAGGAATTCCACTCCCAAGAGGACTAAGGACATATGTCTCTGTAAAAATGTGCACATACATGTTCAGAATACCCGAAGCAACTCAAATGTCTATCTGAATGAACAAAACGTGATAGGCACCCACACAATGGGATATTATTAAACCATCAAAAGGAATGAAGTATTGATACATGCTGTCCCATGGATGAACCTTGAAACTCTATGCTGAGTAAAAGGAACCAGTCACAAAATCCACATACCCTACGATTCCATTTATGTGAATTTATATAAAATATCCGGAACAGGCAGACCCAGGGAGCCAGAAATGGATTAGTGGTTGCCAGGAGCTGGGAGAGGGAGGAATGGGGAGTGACTGGTAATGGGTATGGGATTTCCTATTGGGCTGATAAGAACATTCTGGAATCAGACAGTGGGGATGCTGTATAACTTTTTGACCATCCCAAACCCTCCAGAATTGTGTACTTGAAAGGGGTGAACTTTATGGTATGTGAATCAAATCTCAATTTTTAAAACAGTCTTCAGGCTGCTAGTGTGAGGCCCCCAAATCCTCTGCTCGTGGCAGTTCCAAGCCTCCGCAGCCCCTCTCTGAGTCTGCCTTCTAGGTCTAGAGATAGAGAGCCTCCGGCCTCATCTCTTGTCAGAGTTCTCCTCAGGTCTGTTTTTAGGCTCTAGAAGGAGCTTATTGAATGAGAGGAAACTCCTGCCAGGTTGAGAGGAATATGAAACAATGGAAGAGGCTTCCGCGGGAAGTGGGGCCCCACGAGGAGAGGAAGGCCAAGGAGGCCCGGGCTGTCAGGAGGTACAGATGGTTTCCATCTAAGGGAAGGGGTTGAGTGTCCCAAGGCTGGACTTCCAGGAGACCCTAGGAGATGCTTCTTCAGGGGCTCAGCTTTCCCCTTGCCGCAGTGAGTGGGATACTGACATGGCTACCATGGCCGCCATGGGACAACACCCACGTGCGTAATGGGCTGACGGTCCAGGTTCTGCCTCTTGAGTCACTGACCACGTTGGGGCCTCATTTTGTTTGGTGGGAGGGGGTTCAAATGGAATGACCTATGAAGGCCCTTTCTGCACTGATCAGCGAAATGCTTTGATGTATGATTTGGGGACTAGGCTGGTTAGCTCTGTGGTTACACGTGGGGGTGCTGGTTTCTGTTCCCAGTTACCCCAGGAAAACCTTTATTCCCCGACTATAGACCAAGACTTGACTCTGCACCTGGCCCCAGACATCTGATCTTAGATTAAGCCAGACAGACCCAGACTCAGCCTCCAGGGACACTGACGTCTCACGGCTGTAACCAAGGTGGAGACTGTGTATTCCCACCAATGGGACCACTGCTCTAGGGTTGTGTGGCGGGTCAGCAGTTTCTTTCTAGAAGGAAGTGTGAAACAAGTTGTCCAGTTGGTGTTTGGCTAGTGTCAGCACGAGGAACATACATCCTCTTTTAGGAAATAACTGTCCAGTTCCCAGGGCTCAGGAAGGCTGAAGGTGGTTTGCCTTTCAGATCCTCACCAACCCCTGAAATTCCTCGGGCTACCTGGCTCAGGGCCATTCTGTGGAATTCCATCATTACTCTCCCCCCCTGGCTGTCTGTCCCACAGGGCCGATGGGTGAGGAGCCTCAGCTGTCAGACAAGGACACTAAAGCCACAATGGGCACAGAAGACACACCTGGAGGCAAAGTCATCCCAGATTCTCAGGACTTGAGGCCAAGTGTGTTCCACAGTATCAAGGTACCTCTTGGGGCCTGGCAGTGGCAGGGCCATTCAAGTCTGACAGAGGAGGCTCTGCCACTTACTGGCTGTGTGACGCCCAGCAAGTTGCGGCCTTTCTGAGCCTGTTTCCTCATCTGTAGATTGGGTAGCTGCGAGGATCAAAGGGATGATCTACAAAAGCACTTAGCTTGGTTTTGGGCACATGGAAGATGCCCAATACATAGTCTCTCCTTCCAGAGATGAAAGAGGGGCTGCTCTGTGGCAGTGGGGCCCAGTCTCCCTACCTCTCTTGACCCAGAGGGAAAGAGAAGAACTCCACTGATCCTAAACCTGTGTGCGGAGTTCTGGCTCCACCAAGGGCAGCCCTCAACATCCAAGCACCCACTGGCAACTCCAGGGTGCCAGGTCCTGTACCAAGTGCTATTTTCACATAATCTTATCGTGTTCTCACAGTAACCCTGGGGGGTAGGGATGTTGTCTTTTCTGTACACAAGAAAACTGAGACTCAGGAGAACAGAGTGAATGCTGTTATGCTCTGGCTTATAAACTATTTTTTAATCCTTTGAAACTAGTTTTTATTTTCTTAGGAATTCTGCCAGTTTTTTAGGAAGTAGGAAGGGATGTTTAGGTTGGGTTTGTATAGGACAGAGTGGGCAGCTTGGGGATTCAGTGTGTGCAGGTGGCCTTCCGGGGGAGTTCTAGGAGAGGAGGGGGTGGGAGGCATGGGTCGGAAGTGGGGGTGGATGTGGGGAAGGATCTGGGATAGCTGCCTGGAGAAAGAGGAGGGTGGTGGAACAGGGAGGAAGGTCCGGCCTCAGCCTTGGAGCTGAGGGTCAGAGGGGGCTCCCATCATTCTTAGCCCCATGAAGACCCTCGAAGTCATGTAGGTTTGAGTAGCCCTCAGGCCCTGAGTTGTACCCAGGACAGCTTTCCTAGAGTTTAGGTCTGTGTGGGAAGCTGTGGATACTCCAATAACTAACTAAGTAACTCTCTCTCTCCTTTTGTTCTCGACCCTCCTTTCTCTTTCTCTCTCCTCCCGTGTACCTGTCTCCCCTGACTCTGTTTCCCCATTTCTACTCTTTGTTCCTCTCATGGCCTCACTCTCCCTCTTTCCCTAACTCTGCCTCTCTCCCTCCTCCACTACCCCTTTGACTATTTCACCCTGTCTCCCTGTCCCTCTATCCATTGTCTTCCCTGTGGTCCCTCCCTCCGGCAGTTCTTCATCCTGTGCCACAGCCTGCTGCAGCTGGTGCAGCTCATGATCTCCGGCTACCTCAAGAGCTCCATCTCCACAGTGGAGAAGCGCTTTGGCCTCTCTAGCCAGACCTCAGGGCTGCTGGTTGCCTTCAATGAGGTACTGGCACTGGCCCAGACTCAGGGGTGGGCATTGAGGGAGAGTGGCACCCCCACTGACCCCCATCCTCCTGTCTCACCAGCCCAACAAAAGCCCTTCCCCTCCCAGTGCCTGCAGACATCATCATCACAGCTCCCTCCCCCAAACCTCCTTAGTCAGCTCGTTCTGCATTGTCTTGGCCAATAAACCAACAAGTCATGTTAGGACAAGGCCTAGCCAGGCAACCTCTCCCTCCTTGTAAAGTTACAGGATTGGTAAGCCTGCCCTTAGGGGCACTTCGATGGAGGACATAAGGGATTTTAAAGTTAGCCAGGGTCTCCATATCTATCCACTTTCTCTCTGGTTTCTTTTTCTTTCAGGCACCTGGCTATTGCCCATCCCAGGAATGAATCAGAGGAAGTCCCTTCAATAGTACTGAGAGAGGTTTAAATTAGATCAAAGGCAGAACTTTGGGACCTTGAGGTTGTAGGGGAGAGAGCGATTACACCCTCAGAGTTGCCTAGAGATCCACAGGCCAAGCTTGGAGGTGCGGACAAATTGCTTTGGGCAGATTTGTAGAGCAGAGTACAGCTGTGTGCAGCCCCTCCCCCACCACATGTTTGGAGAAGGCCGCTGCCCAGACAACACCTTATTTCTTTTTCCTCTCCAGCAGATTTTGTGAAATTCTCTTCCCCTTGGGTGATACGTCATATTCCTCTCATCCCAAGGCCTGCCTGTTACACAAAGTCCCAGTGTTCTCCAGATCCCACCTCCAGATTTCAGAGGTGGGAAGGGAGCGTCATTACCTAGCTTTGAGACCTCGGGCAAGTCACTCTGTCTCTGGGCCTCAGTGTCCCATCTATAAAATGAAGAGTGGCTGTCTTTCCCAGGGTCAGTCCTCCCACCAACCCTCTGTTGACACTGCCCCGCTCCCCCAGTAGGGAAACTGAGGACCTTGCCCACAGTCAGCAGCCAGTAAGCAGTGGAGTGGGGTGCACACCCCAGCTTCTGACGGCAGAGCCTGCTCCTTCCTTTCAAGTTCTCAAGTCTCTTCTAGCGCCCACATCCTAGGATTTTTATTCTAAGACTCAAAATTCCAAGTCACAGTCCTCTGGCTTTAGACTCCTTTTATTTGTTTCTCTCATTTATGATGTACCAGAAACTCAAAACCCCTCCCCTTGACTGTCCCCCACGTATTCTAGTGTGGGATCCAACCCATATTCTAGAATGAAATTGAATTTCTAGCCTGATCTGCTCTCATTTCTTTCCCTCAATGGGGCCCTTCCCAGGAAGACCTAGAATCTGAATTTATAAGAGGGACCCAGATGATTCTTATTCAGCCAGTTGGTCCATTATACAGACGAGAACACTGAGGTTGGTGATAGAGGCACAAATGGTGCAGGCCTCGGCCCTAGGCTCTGTTCCATTTTAATGGGTCCCTTCATCTTTTTGCAGGTAGGGAACACAGCCCTGATTGTGTTTGTGAGCTATTTCGGCAGCCGCGTACACCGCCCCCGACTGATTGGCTATGGGGCTATCCTGGTGGCCCTAGGGGCCCTGCTCATGAGTCTCCCACACTTCATCTCGGAGCCATACCGCTACGACCGCACCAGCCCCGGTAAGAGCGGGAGGTGGACGTAGGAGCAGCATTACTGGGGCCCATCCCCAGGCCTTCATTGATCAGGATGGGCCCAGCTTCCCAGGGCATCTGCTGGTCATCCCCACCCCACCCCCACTGCCTCCTCAGCCCCAGCCTGGGTGGGTTCCTTAGGTGGTCCTAGGGAGTGGGGCAGGAGGGTGAGGCTCTCTGGGGCAGTCTTAGCGAGGGCCTGCTTGTATGTCACTGCTTTTCTTGAGGTGGGGTGAATTTACAGCGCGGTCTACTTTGGGACCTGGCAGTAGTAGGTCCTCAGGGAATGTTTTGGAATAATAACAGTAACAGTAAACCACTTAACTATGCACCAGACACAGTTCTAAGCACTATGTGTATTAATGCATCCAATCCTTATAAAAAGCCAAGAAGGTAATGAAAAAAAGGATGAATGAGTGAATAAACAAATTAAAATGGAAAAGATTTTAAACAGAGATAATGTAGCCCTTTTTCAGCCTGCTTGACTGATGATACCTGTCCCTTAGAAAATGAGCCAAGCAGACTGAGCATTTGCTTCATTTCTTCCTTCCCTCATTCACCCATTTACCCATCCATCTACCACCCCTCACACATCCATTCACCCACCACTCACCACTCTTCGTGGTTACATCTCTATGAGCCGGTGTTATCATGATCCCACTTTACAAGTGAGGGAACTGAGGCTCAGAGAAGGAAGGACTTTCCTAAGGTCCATGGCTAGTGGAGCTATGGCACACACGCCCAGGTGGCCTGGACCTGGAACTTCCGCACTGAACTACTGAATTCTTGTGTGTCTGAATTCCATGTTGTTATAGAACTTCCATCCTCGGAGACTCTTTTGAGAGATGAGGAAACGAGGCCCAGAGAAGCTGAAAAGTTTCACAGCCTTCATCCCAGGCAGCCTCAGTTGAAGTTCTGGGTTTTTGACCTTGGTTCACCCAACCTTTTCTCTTGGAAAGGGATGGGCAGGCTGCAGAGAGAAGGCCACCTCTAAACCCACACTGGGGATAATAATAGCATGAGGGTCTCTTTAAGTTTGCTCACCAAATACCAGTGAACTACAGGAAACAAATGTCTGGTACTAAATTAAGAAATGCCCCTTTACTGCACTCTGCATCTGTGTCCCAAGCTGACACCGAGCCCTCCTCAGAATGGAGGCTGGGGGCACTACAGCCCTCCACAACCCAGCCCCAGTGTTCCTCCCCTGCCTTTAGCCCCAGCTCCTCACACTGTGTGTGCCAGTTGTGCTAAACCTCTCAAGCCCCTAGGTTTGCATGTACTGTGACCACTCCCTGGAACAACCCTCATCTTCTTTTTCTGGAAAATCTTGTTTGCTCTTGAATCAGTTCAAACTCAACCTCCTCTGACAGCCCCACCCTACCCAAAAGCCACCATTGCCACATTGCTATGGCATTTCTACATACTTCTGCTCAGAAAGTTGGCATAGGGCAGTTTAAGGGCATGGACTCAAAGCCAAGCTGCCTGGATTCCAGTCCTGGCTCTACCCTTGCTAGTTGCTTCCTGACCATCATTCTCCTCTGTCTGTGAAGTAAGAGTAATGAGAGCACCCATCCCCTAGGTTTGTTGTCGGGGGGGCGGGGGTCAAACGATTTAAATACAGAAACACTTAGAACACTGTTTTGCATCTGGGAAGTGCTAAGTAAAAGTGTTAGCTATTGTCATAATATTTTTTATCGTCTCTCAGTGGATACGCCACAGGATTTCGAGGCTTCCCTCTGCCTGCCCGCGACCTCGGCCCTGGCCCCAGCCCTCTCCAACAGCAGCTGCTCCAGCTACACGGAGGCCCAGCATCTGGCCTTGGTGGGGATAATGTTCACAGCACAGACTCTGCTCGGGGTGGGCGGTGTGCCCATCCAGCCCTTTGGCATCTCCTATATTGATGACTTTGCCCACGACAGCAATTCACCGCTCTACCTTGGTGAGGACTGGTCCCACCCTTCAGGCTCTGAGAAGGGAGCCCAGGTTCAGATGGGAAGATAGGAGGCCCTGAGTGAGGGGGGAGGCTGGGCATGAGTCCCTGACCTCTGTCCCAGGTGGCCAGTCCTGGAAGGTTGTCTGGGCCCAACCAAGGAAGACGGGCTGCTCTTGCCCATTGGACAGGCACCAACCTGCAAAGGGAAGCTAAGGTGACCTAACCTAGGCTTTGTGTTGCAGGGATCCTGTTTGCAGTGACAATGATGGGGCCAGGCATGGCCTATGGACTGGGTGGCATTATCTTGCGCCTTTATGTGGACATTGACCGAATGCCAGAAGGTGAGCCCCAAGAGCACACAGGTGACCCCAGGGGCACACAGACACTAGCTAACTAACTGCTGGTCTCATAGGAGACTCTGAGTCAGGGGGCCCAGGTTCAACTCCCAGCGATTCCACTGACTTTGGACATGACTCTTAACTTCTCTTGAGCCTCAGCCTTTTCATCTTTGAGATCATCTCTGTCCTGTCCACCTCCCAAAGCCACAACCAGAATCTAGTGAGATGATGGAGATAAGCTGTGAAATGCCATCTGATGAGGAGCTGTGATCCCTGCTATTATTAATGAGCCTTCACCTGTTCCATCCCTGAGTCCACCCAGGTACTTAGCTCCCAGATATGCTATTGGCAGACACAGGCACAGACCTCTTGGTTTGTATGGGGCTCCCATCTTTAGGGGGAACAAGACCCAGGAGAAACACAGAGGACAGTGCGAGAGAACTTTTGGAGCATGACTCAGTTCCCTTTGGCCTCTCTCCAAAGGGAAATTTCCTGGATGGCCCCTGAGGAGCCCTCTAGTCCTGACCATCTCAGAGTCTGGGAACCTGTGCTAAGGACACTATTTGGGGAACAGTGGTCTCTGACCCAGATAGTATCAGAGTGGCCAAGTTGTGGGATGAAAGCTTGGCAGCCAGGAGGGAGGAGTTTTGGGGGTCCTGACCCTCTGGCACCCTGCAGAAAGTGAGAGAGGATTCCTTTTAGAATAGGTCTCTATGGCATCTCAGCTACCTGCTTGTCATACCAAGTGGCTCTGATACCCTAACTATGCCTTCTGCTGCTCTGAAGTCCCATCCTTCACATGGAGATTTTCCAGAGGGCCCTGGAAGCCTCAGGTGATACATGTGTAGATTAATGGACATGCTACTTCTGCTTCTTATTCTCTGGCTTTTGCCCAAGGGTGCCTTGAGGCCAGGACAGATCTAGGAAGCTCTGAACAAGAGCGGCTAGGGCAGCCCCATCTCACCACCCTTCCTAGAAACCTGGGCCCAGGAACCAAGCGTGAGCTATGCTTGCAGCTCCTGTCCACTTGAAGGACAAATCCTGGGAGTCAGAGCTTCCTTAGGTTTCCCAGGTATACCCCAGCTCGGAGCAAGGAGGTGCGTTTCCTGGCTCTGTTGACATTATGTAAGAAGTGGCACCTCCACAGGCAGACATGACGCTCTTGTGGACCTAGTCCTTTCTCTCTGAGGGATTTCATGGGGTAGCGGATCATGTCTGCTGCAGGCACAGACTGGTGTGTGAGGAGCAGAGGAGTTGAGAAGATACATGTGTGAGCTCCCCAGCATGGCACAAGAAGTGGGGGAATATTAAGTGGAGGAGGGAATCCACTGTGTACTCTGGCGCCTGCTCAGGAGGAGTTCAGGATCAAGTTCCTGGGAACCAGTCTGACTCATGGGGCTGCTGTCCCCATGCATCTGTATTGCTGTGAAGTGTTTGTGGGTTCTGTGGTGACTGAAGGAGGAGGTACCCAAATGAGCCTTGGGGTCAAGAGGAAGATGGGGGCACTATAGCCAGCAGGTACATCTAGGATAATCTAGTCTGAATTATACCTGATGGAGGATCAAAATCACCTGTAGAACTTGTTAAAGGTGCAGACTTCTTGGTAACCTTCCTACCCTACCCTGTGTTAGTTCCACATTGGTCTTGGGTAACCGGGTATTTTTGATGAGCACCCCTGGTGATTTTAATCATCCTGCAGGTCCGAGAGCCACAAGAGTAGTATTAACCATCAATTTAATAATAATAATCGCAATAATAACAGTAAAATGAAGAAGAACAAACATCTATAGAGAACATACTATGTGCCAGTACTGGTCTAAGTGCTTTTTACATGTATTCGTTTCTATGATTCTCACAGCTCTCTGATGTAGGCACTACTTCGGTTTGCTTACAGAGGAAGAAACTGTGACACAGAGAAGTTAAGTAACTTGTCCAAAGTTATGTTAGTAATGATTTTCAGACCGAGTATCCATTTCAAAAGTTCATGACCTTGACTACTGCACACATTACCTCAGTTGCTGAAAAAGTCAAGGTGCACAAAGGGTCAGGTACTTGCCCCAAGTCGTGCAGGACGTAAACCGGCAGAACCAGAACCAGAACTCAGGTCTCCTGACTCCCTCGGAGGCCAGCCCCAGGGTGGTGGCCAAGAAGTAATGGCCCATCCTGACCCTAATGTCACCATGGTCTTCTCTTCCAGGTGGTATCAGCCTGACCTCGAAGGACCCCCGATGGGTGGGTGCCTGGTGGCTGGGCTTCCTCATCTCCGCTGGTGCCATGGCCTTGGCTGCCACCCCCTACTTCTTCTTCCCCAGGGAAATGCCCAAGGAGAAGAATGAGCTTCACTTCCGGCGAAGAGTCTTGGCAATTGTCAGCAAAGTAAGCTTTCTCCATGTCCCAACTCTAGACCAGGCTCCAGCCCCCACCCACTTGTTCTCCTTTGTAACATTAAACTTCTTCCCTCCTGGGCACTGTGCTTCATAACTTACAAAGCCATTCCTGTCAGGATCCTCTGCATCCCCCCAACAGCCCTGCACAGTATTTCCTGTCCCTCCCACAGCTGAGGAAATCAAGAGCCAGAGATGGAAATGACCAGCGCAAGACCACAAGGCAGCACTGGGATGAGAACCCAAGCTTGTCTGAGCCCATGCCCCTTGCTTTGACCACTACACTACTGCCTCTCTGCTTGTCACTTAAAAGTTTTTTGTAAATTCTGAACATGCTATAGCAATGTTGAAATCTGGGAGGAGGAGGTGGGTGTGTGGGAGGTCTAGGAAGACTTCTCTGAAGAGGAAGGTTTTGAGATGGACTTTAAAGGATGAGTGAAAGTGTTGAAAAGAGAGGGAGGAGCATTCTAGCTGTGGATTTGGCTAGAGAAATGATTCTTACCTTTTCTTGGACAGTGAGGGGACAAACGTATTAAAGGTCTCCCCTGGGCCAGGCATCAAGGTGGACACAGGAGCTCAGAACATGGTCTCTATCTTAAGACAGGCACAGCTTAGTCAGGATAAGTAACAACCGTAAGTTGTTCCAGGGGTATCTCAACTGAACCCCCCTGCTTGGCTTATGGGGCAGGTGGTTTTTCCTCAGAGAAGGACATTGAGGCCCAGCAAGTGCGAGGATACACCAAGGTCACAAGTGGTAAAGGAAGACAGGACCCTGTGGGCAGGAGAGGTGATTCCAGGCGGGGAGCCTCCACGTTTCCCAGGGACACAAAAACAGAAGGCCTCAAACTGCGTCCAAAATACAAAAGAAAATGACAAAATAGAAGTGATTTATAAATGCTCAATTATGTCACTAATGTCAGTGTCATTAATTCATACTCATTTTATTACATCCTGAAAACTTGTGCATTAGGTTTTCTCTTTTCTCTAGTATAGGAATATAAAGAAAAAGCACCTCTGCATTTCCCCTTTACTCACACACATAGCGCTTCTATGTTTACAGTTACGGGTCCCCACACTGACCAATTCTCTGTGACACCCACTGGGTGACTTATAGCTTACCTCCATTCTGACATTGTGTACATGGTGACAGTGTCAGAATCCCATGAGACTGCCCCCACTTCAGACACCAATCACAAGTAGTAGATCCCCAAGTTACCCACAACTTCTGCCCAACTTGGCTACAAAATCTAAGGTTTCCGATCTGCTCCCCTTATGGGGAAAATTCCATTATTTGCTAGAACAGAACTCAGGGAAACACGTTTGCCAGTTTATTGCATAATAAAGGGTATGATAAAGGATACAGATGAAGAACTAGATGAAGAGATACATAAGGTGAGGTCTGGGAGGCCCAGAGAGCAGGAGCTTCTGTCACTGTGGAGTTGGGGTGCATCAACCACCCAACTCCACAGTGACAGAAGCTCCTGCTCTAGCACATGGATGTGTTCACGGATGCAGAAATACTCTGAACCCCATACTATTGGGATTTTATAGAGGCTTCATCACATGGGAACGATCAATTATTAACTCCATTCCCAGCTCCTCTCCTCTCTCTGGAGAATGGGGATAGGGATGAAAATTTCAAGCTTCTAATCCTGGCTTGGTCCATCTGGTGACCAACTCTCATCTAGGAGCCCACCGAAGTCTCCTATTTAAAACAAAAGATGCTGCTATCCCTTAGAAAATTCCAAAGATCTTCGCAGCTCTGTGTCAGGAACCAGAGTCAAAGACTAAGTATTAGAACAAAAGATCCTCCTAGCATACCCATTTAGAAGTGTTTTAGGGGCTCTCTGTCAGGAACTGGGGTCAGAGACTTGTATGTATTTTCATAGGGAAATAATTGTTGAGAAATCATAATCATAAATTAGGTTAGTTGTTGCTAAGTCTAATTTCAAAGGGACAATTTATAAAAATCCTGTTGAACATTTTGCAGCAAGAATAATTCTATCTAATGTGACAGGTCAGTGCATTTGAATATATTTGCTGTAATTTATGATAGGGCCTCCTCTTAGAGCAAGAAAATTTGGGCCTACGAGGAAGGGCTGAAAATATCTCTGCCTAGAAAAGCTGGAACTTGAGCCCAAGTCTGTCAGACTACAGACCTGGCTGCTCCATGAACCTCACCACCCCACCCGACCCCCTGGTTTCTTTGGAGAACCAAAGAAAAATGATGTTGGAATAGCCATTTCTGAAAATGATGTTGGAACAGGGGAAGAGGAAAAGCCTTGCCCGCTAGTTTTAAGAGCAATGAGTGGCCCTGGAAGGAGGGTAAACAGTGGGTCCCATGGCTTTATCACAAGATACTAGATAGAGAAGGGATTACAAGGGACAGAGGAGTGTAAAGAGTGGCTGGGGGCAGGGAATCCAATGCGACAGCTATGGCACTGGTCCAGGCAGTGAGGTGGGGCATGGGGATGTGTCCAGAAGACACCCAAGAGGGGCACTGTACAGACCTGGGTGCTACTCTGCTATGGGACATCTCAGAGACAGTGAAGGGCTGGGCTGATGCTGGCTCAGAGGCAGGGGAGGCAGGCGCTGGAGGAGGACCAGTTTTAGGGGAAGAGGAAAGCGTGGAACCACAGATGGTCCTTCTTGGTTCTGCCTAGCTCAGGCCAAAATTGGAATGAGTTAGTCTTCCTAGAATTTGGGGAAGAGTTCTTAGGAATGGGGGTAATAACAGAGGAAAGGGAAAGCCTGGGTGGTTGGTTATGAGTAATCTCCAAGCTGAGTCTTAAATGTGAACAGAAAGAACAGCCACTTGGGCCATGGGGTGGACTAGGTGGAAGAAACTTGTCTCTGCTGGTCTCAGTCACACGTCAGTTGTGTGGCCTTGAGCAAGTCTTCTGTTCCATTGTGTAAAATGCTGATGTTAGGTTCCTGGAGCCTATTTTGCGTGCCTCGGATTCTGAGAATTCATGATTCCTTGAGTTGAAGCTGCTGCGATGCAGATTCGAATTTTAAGTGCTGTGTCTCTGTGATGCCTTGAAACCCTGGTTCCCCAGCTGTGAACCTGTCTGGCTGTCTGTATTCATTCTGTCAGCACAGTGGTGCTGGATAGTGGGGAGGGAAGGGGGTGAGAGGTTCTTAAAAAAGAACCGAAGGCTGAGAACACGATGATCTGCTTCCAGCAGCTCTCAGGCAATAAATATTGATGTGGGAGGAATTGTTCCCTCGCCTCCTGAGGCTGCCTTGGCAGTGTCTGCTTGCAGTTACTTGGGCTGGCCCAGCCCACTCAGGCCACTGATGGGGACGTGGATGGACCAGGAGGAAGGGTCCAATTAGGCAGAACTGGCTGCCAGGAAGTCCAGGTTCCCAGACATGGGATGTGTATCCTCTGCAGTTGGGAACAAGCAAGTGGAGACTACTTCTCAAATCCCTTCAAACATCTCCTCCCAGTCTCAAGGGTCCCCTAAATACCCTCCTAGAAGTAAATGCAGTTTCTAACGGTATCCAAGAGATGGTGATATGTAATACAAAGACTGTGTGACCCAGAGAAGGTCTTTGGCCTTAGTGTCCCTCTCTGTACAATGAGTAGATGATCGGACAAGGTTCAGTGATGTCTCCTCTAAATGGCTCCCTGTCCCTGGAGTAGTACATTAGCACATTCACAGGGGAACAGAGGGGTGCATCCCACAGCCCCTGCCCCGAGGAGCTCTCAGGTAGTAAAGGAAGGCCAGGGGCAGTCAGACAGGACATGACTGAATGACAGCTCAGTTTTCTTTCATGACCACTGCTCAGAATTCTCTGCCTAGAAGAGAGGAGAACATTACCAGTTTCCATAGAGAACACTAGGAGATGGGGGATGGGGAAGCCAGAGGATGGGGGGAGGCAGGAGCCTTGCTTTCTTGCCTTTAGCTCTGTCCATGTAGGGCTATGGGCCTTGTACACCCCTAGACACACACACACACACACACACACACCCGCACGCACGCACGCATGCACACACACAAGCACACCCATACATGCGCACATGCACACGCACACACACTTTAATCAGACAAGTCCTACTTTTATGGTTTTTTTTCAGTTGGGAAAAGGGTCCTATTGCTAAAAACCAGTCTTAAAAACATTGATCTGTTCCAGTCCCCCCATTTGACAGAGGAAGAGACCGAGGCTAAGGAAGAAAGGTTACTGGTAGCCGATCTGGCCCAGGAGGCATCAGGCAAGACTCCCCCCAGTGTCCAAGGCGGATCATCCTGCAGTGGCAGGAGGGAGGCCAGTAGTGGCAGGGGTTAGACATACGGTGTCTGCCCCATACCGGCCCGGGCATGAATCCTGGCTCTACCTCATACTAATTCTGAAATCTGTAAAATGGGTCTAGCCATAAAATCTATGTCTTGGATTTTTTGTAAGAGTGAAATGAGGCAAAGTGGTGATGTGCGTGGTTCAATGGCTGACACGGAAGCTCAATAACCAGGAACACTTGTTTTTAGCATCTTTCTCTGATCAGACCATCTCTTAAAAGAAAAAATAGCAGAAAATTTACCTTTTTTCTAATTTTCTTTATACATGCTTTTCTATATCCTACTTCCACTATAGTCTGTAAAATGTTTAAGGCAGCTTACCCCAAGCACATGCACAGCACTAGTAAAAGAGAAATAAGGCTAACATTTGTTGTGTACTCCACACCACACACTGTTCTAAGCCCTTTATGTATTATCTCATCCTTGTAACTCACCTATGAAGTAGGTTCAGTTACTACCCCTATTTTGTACCCAAGGGACTGATTTACAGAGGGACTAAAACAACCTGATCACATGGCTAGTGAATGTCAGACCTGTGCTGAACCACTCAATCAAGACCAAGCAGCAGGAAAATAGAAATAACAGCCAAAGGCATCAGAATGAGAGAGAGGGAAACATAGAAGCCTGGACCATAAAGATGAATTCATGTGATATAATTAAACCATTTATTTGCTTCTGAGCTTTCTGACAGCTAAAGCGAAAGAGAGGCATGGCAGATGGCCTGAGTCTCATTGTAAGGAAGCCAGGAGTGTGTCGCGTTACCACAGAAGTTCAGATGTCCAGGTCTGCTAGAAAACACCATCTCCCTCCTGTAAGGGATAGGAAGTTGAGTGGATAATCCCATCCCTGTGGCTGCTTTTCATGGCCACATGTGATGGATACTGAGAGCTGGCAGAGAATTCCACATACTCGCCAGGGTGAGCCCTGGCTCTATGGGGCTGGGGACATAGCCCTGAGTCAGAGCCTTCTAGTAACCCAGCTTCATCTGAAAACAGCTCATGGATTACTGGAGGCTCTGCAGATAGTGGGGCCTCCCATGCTCCGGACCACACAGTGCCGCGTGTCCTGTGTGTGGGCTTGCAGCTGTCAGCACATAGCCGCAAGAGGGGAAACTCTAACTAGCACCCTCAGCCCAGCCTGCTGACCTGGGCAAACCACAGCCAGATGGGTCTCACTCACTCTAAGACCTGCTCTGAGCAGAGGCACAGTGTTTCCTGTTTCTGGAGCCTGCTATTAGTCAGGAGTCCTCAGAACAGATCCCGGAAAGACAGAGGTGGGAACTTGCAGAGAACAAGGGACAGTCAGTGTTTCCTGTACCCACGGGATAAAGCCCAAGTTCCTTAGCCTGGCCCTCTGCACTCTCCAGCTCCTGCCCCAGAGGCTCTTGGCCATAACCAAGTTGGTTTCTCCACTACCTCCCATACACAGCATGCCCCTTCCCATCACCACGTTTTGCTGTACTGTGCCTCTGTTTGAATCATCTCACTTCCTGTCTTTACAAAGCCCAAACTGGAAGCCTTCCCTGAACCCCCAGCCCCTGAAAGTCTATCCCTCCCATTCCATCTCCAGTCTCCAAGTTCTTTTTTACAGCATGAGACAGGGGTGAGGCAGGGCTATTAGAGGACCTGATTTCAGGAGCCTGCTCTGCCAAGTATGCTCCCTGGATGCCACTTCTCCTTTTAGGACTTCAGTTTCCTCTTTTCGTGAAATAGATGTAGTAATAGCCCCTGCACCAAACTGTTTTGGGAATGAATTGACATGGCGGATGTGAAAGTGCAGTGTAGACTATACAGTGTTGTACACACAGGCGCAGGTCACATTGGGGGCTGTTTTTAGTGTTTACACAAGGACAAGGAGCCCTAGGCAAGGAACTGACAAGATTCTGTCTAAAGGCGAGCCTGCTGCTGCGGGATAAGAAAGGCAGGAAAGTTATCAGTCTATCCCAGCCTTTCCTACTTCTATTCCTGGGGCAGCACCCCACTCCTAGCATCCCTCTCCCTCAGGTACCCAGGAGTCTCCCGCCACACTTGGATGTCCCTCTCACAGCACTCTCTCATAGCTTGCCTAGGACTGAGAAAGGAGCCAGGAGATTCTCTCATTCTCTTTAGGCAGCTTGTCCAAGGAAATATTAATATAGCTACATAGGTCATTCTAAATGTTCTAGTAGCCACATTCAAAAGTAAATTAATTTTAACAATATATTTAATTATACCCTATCTAGATATATTTTAGATATAGTAAATAATATATTTAAATAAAATGCGTTATATCTAATATATCCACTATATCTAAAACATTCTCATTTTAGTAAATCAAAAATATAAAAAAAAAATTAAGTGTGGAATGTAAGAAACTGCCCAACCTGTGGAGAATTTTTATATGTTTATTTGAGCCAAAAGTAGCGATGGTTGCTGGAAAGCAAGATCTCAGATACTCTGGAGAATGACAGTTTTACAGTTTCTTTTAGGCATTTGAAAGTAAGGAGAATGTCAGGAAGATTGCATGAAGGTGAGAGAAAACAAGGGGGAGTTGGATTAGAGGATTGTTAAGATTATGTGTTCTCTTGAGGTTGGTTTTCTTCTCAGGGGTTTGAAAAAGAGGCATTTCAAAGGTGCTTTAACCTAAATGCACAGAAACGATGGACAAGGCTGGCTTAAGGCAAAGATAAACCTTATATGATAGAAGTCATAGGCCTGGGGCAGGACTGCCCACCACGACTTGCCCAGTTAGCCCTTTACGATTGGATCACCCTGTGCGGTTACTTGTCAGATTATGACACAGCCCCTTTTTAGTTCACATTAATAATGAGACATTATCCATTTTTTTCACACTAAGTCTTTGATGTGCAATGTGGATTTTATATTTACAGCAAATCCCACCTAAGACTAGCCGTATTCCAGTGCTCAGTAGCCATGTGTGGCTTGTGGCTGCTGCATCAGGCAGGACAGCTCTTACGTATAAATGAATAATAGACCCACGGTGTCTCACCCAGAGAAATAAGACGCAGATGGTGGCATTTCGGGTCCCTTAACCCTGTGCCACAAAGGTGCCTGCTAGTTTTTCAGTCCTGATCCAGGGCCTCTGACTCATAGGACTTAGTGGGTAAAGCTTGAGTATTTTATTAGACAGGCTTGAGCTTGGATCTTGGTTCTGCCACTATCTAGTTGTGTAAGATTGAGCAAGTTACCTAACCTCACAGCTTGTTTGCTTAAATGTGGAATGTTTAAGTCTCCTTTCTTTTCAGGTCCCAGTGAGGATGGAGCAGGAGCATGCATGTAGCCAGTGGCTTGGCTTATCTAGGATCACTTTCTGCGAGGGCCCCCGGTACTCAGTGTAGACCCCCTGCCTACTCTGAACCATCAGCAATCTGAGAGCTTGCTTGGAGCACAATAGTATCTCTTGTAGGTGTTTCCATTTTTCTTCCAAGAGCCTGATGTTGGCTGCGCCCACTGCCTGTTGGAGTCATCACCCTGCACTTTTTTCCCCCCATAGCCTTTATCAGATATCTGCTATTTTGCCCCAGGCCCTGTGCAAAGCTTTGAAAGAGAATAAGGTAAACATGGCCCCAGCGCTCAGAGTCCAGCAGGAGTAAATCATGAACAAGGTCTGACTGAGTTACAAGTGTGTGTGAGACAGTTCTTTATTTTCTCTGAAAATCAGCTTCTAATCTAATGCCCATCCTGCTGGATCAGACAGTAATTCAACTTCAGCCTTTCTCAGGTATCTCCCCCCAGGGATAAGCAGAGGTCCTGCGGTCCTACAGGGTGCCCAGGCACCAGGGAGGACCCACCCCCACCCAGCAGGCATCAGCATCGTCCATCCTCAACATGCTTAGAGCAGAGGAGTTTGGAGTGGCTGACAACCAGGGAGCCCAGCCTCTCTAGGTCAGTCTGCAGCCTGGCGCTCAGTGGGGAACCGCTTCCTTGAGCAATCTCAGAGGCTATATGGCTCCCTGCTGCTCGGGGAGCCCTCAGACTGCTGGGTCCCCACTGGACCCCTACCCCCCATTCTCAGAGGCCTCCCTCTCTTCTTGCACTCCTGGCAACACCCAGCATAATTTTCTCAATGGACTCAGGCTTTGGAAACAAACGCCAGGAAGGAAAATCTTGCAGCCGAGGATTGCTCTCTGCCCTGCCACAAACCTCCGCTGAAGTCAGGAAACCCAGAGCCCACTGCCTACTGAAATAAACGAAGAGAGAAAGGGAAAAGCCCAAGGGAGGGAAATACACAGGAATTAAAGTTTAATTGAATTTCCCTGCTGTGTGAGGCCAGCCAGGAGCCAGCTGGAGTGAGAGAACCAGATGAAGTAACTTAGAACAGTGGGTGGGGGTGGGCATGGAGATTTTGAAGTGTGGGAAATTCCAATATTTGCCTCCTGAGCCTTCTTTAAGGGAGGCGGGGAGGAGGGGAAATGGGAGAGGAAAAAGAAAGTGTTAGACACTGACCAGAGGGTGAGCCCTGTAGACAGGGAGGCTCCATGGGGATAGAAGAGACTGTAGACATAAGACACATCTAAACCTACAAATAATTTTTATGAGCCAACCTGATGACAATTGCCTGGAAGCAATCTCTCGAATGTTCTGAAGAATGACACTTTTGTGGTTTCTTTTATACATTTGGAATTAGTGAGGGATCATAGGGAAGACAGTCTGAGTGAGTGAAAGCAAGGTACGGGGTAGTTAACAAAGTTATATGCTCTCTGGAGGGTGGTTATACCTCTGGGAGGGGTGTCTAAAAACAAGAGGATTACTAGGGCATTTCAAAGGCGTGTTAACCTACATGCATGGACAGTGAACAGGGCTGGCTTAAGGCAAAGAAAGTATAGGCCTGAGGGGTGACTACACACCATGGCCTGTCCAGTTAGGAATTTCTAATCAGATCACCCTGTGAGGTTACTTTCCATCACTGGACTTACTGGTTTTATTACAGAACCCCTTTTTAGTTCACAGGAGGCAGAAACAGAGCTGAACTTGCCCTGCCCTGTGGCATACTGCACCCCAGACCAGGGAGAAGCCAGCTTCTGCTTGCATGCTCCTAGTTATGGGGAACTCACTTCCTCCCAGGGCAGCCTAAAGTGCTCTTTATGATGGGCTTCAGTCGTCCTCTATGGAACTTGTTGTTTCTAATTCTGGTCTTAGTCTAGATAGAAAAAAATGTAAACTCAGACCCCACTAGATAACATATTTGAATGATGCTGTGCCTGTAGCAACTTCCAAGATATAGTGTCCTCATCTAAAAAACGTGCACAGTAATAGTATCTGTGTGAAAGTATCATATTAGAGCAACGCAGGCAGAACACCCAGCACTCGGTGACCTTGGTTCCATCCTTAGGGTGAACCAGCCAAGTGAATACAGGCTCTGGAGTCAAGCTGTCTAGATTCAAATCACAGCCAGACCACTTACCAGTTGTGTGATCGAGCAAGTTATTTCATCTTTCTATGTCTCAGTTGTATGCCCTAAGAAAACAGGGATTATCACAGTCCCTACTTCAGAAGTTTGCTGTGAGATTTCAATTAGTTAATGCATTGGTAAGTCGTTAAAGCAGCTCTGACGTTGCAGTAAGTGCCTAGCAACCATCAACCATTGTTCATCATTATTTCCTTCCTCCTTCCTCCTGTGATTGTGTCCCAGAAGTCTTTTTCTCAGCATAAAAGACCTCTTCTTCAAGAGTTGCATGTAGGCCATCCTCAGGCAGGTGGAAGGACACTAGTCAGGGCAAAATTGATCATTTATTCATGAAGACATTGGTGATTTGAATGAGATGATATTTAAAGTGATGGGAATAGTGATGGCAATGGTGGTTATGGTGGTAATTTTCATGATACTGTTGGTGATAATTATCATGCCAATGATGGAGATGACAAAGTTTAGTCACTGGAATTTCATTCGTTCTTTCCAAATCACTTGTTAAGTACTTATAGGGACAAGGACAAATGGAACTCTAGTGGCCCCTGTCGCTCCTGAGGTGACAACCCCTCCTCCCTCTCCTCTCCCAGAGCTCCCTTCCCCATCACACAAGCATGTCTGAGCAGAATGTCTGGCATCCAGCTGACTGTCCTTGACTGTGTGTTTTCCCAGGATGAGGGCTCCCCCTCTGAGCAGAGCCCCAAGGAGTCCCCAGAGAAGAAGGATGGCCCAGCCCAGGTTGCACCAGACCTGACTGTGATCCAGTTCATCAAAGGTAGGTGAGCTCAGGCCAGGCTATGGGGAGGCATTTGAGATTGTACGGGATCCAGCCCCTTCCTGCCTTTCTTGATTCATCTTCCAAACCTACAGGCCCTGCATGAGCAACATACATTCCTTGTAAGTCTTTGCTCATACTATCCTCTCTGCCTGGATCATCAGTTTTTATTATTATCTATCAAAATCTTCTCTGTCTCTCTAGCTCAAATCAAGTACCTCTCCTCCCCTACCCCCGGCTAATCTGTCTCTACCTCTTCTCAGTTCTCCAAACTCTCAGGGCTTCTATATCAACTCAGATCTGTGCTACACACTTGTCCTGTCCTTCCCCCAAGCAGTGAGCACTTGAAGGCCAAGGACTGTGATGGCTCATCTATGACCCTTCTCCTCCCAACTACCACTGGGCCCACCAACAGGAGGCTCTCAGGAAACATTTATGAAATTCCCAGGCTATGGCATGGGTAGAGGGAGCTCTGGGCTGAAGTACAGAGGTTTGCTCCTCTTGGGGCCTCAGTTTCTCCATCTGTGCTGTGGGCGGTAGACTCGATGACCTAAGATTTATGTCTCTCTGATCCTGAAGCTATGTGATTAGTAACCAGGTCCATGTTGTGACCAGGCTGTCCTTTCTAAAGAATCTGATTGCATAATCATTGATCAAGTGTCTACGGTGAGCCGGGCTCTTGCAGAGCCCTGAATGGCAAGTCAGAGGCTGGATTAGAGGCCGTTTCCCACCACTGACCAGTGTACAGTTTGGTGGAAGCTACTTTCCTCCCCTAACCTGAGTTTTCTCACTTGAAAGACTAGGTACAGACCTTGCTCTGCCTCTCTCAAGGACTACTGGGAAAATGAAATGAGATGATAAATGGAAAGCCCTTGGTATATTATTAAAAAACAAAACAAACCTGTGCTTATATAAGGAACCATTATTATTTCAATTATCACTACTGTTATTATTCTGACCATGCCCCGAGACAGAAATTAAGCTGCCTGTGGTTTAAGAGGGCGATGACCCCAGGGTTTGCTTCATGCTCCCACTGAGGACTTTTGCAACAGAGAGTTAATTAGGCCCAATCTGGGGGAAGTGTTTCCTCAGACAGTATGTTAGGATACCAGTAATCTAGCCCCCAGTTCTCCAACATCCCCAGGGAAAGGGGCCTGGACTCTACGGGCCTGGGCCTAGAATCAGAGGCTTGGACTCTTTAACCTCAGGTCACCCCTAGCTGCTGGATAGCCCTGGCACACTGACTGCTCCATGGAAGAGCTTATTAATCATTGCTTTGGCTCCTACCCAGAGGGAAGCTGAAATTAAAACCTGGAGCCAGTGTCCTGGGTCAGATTGTCTCTGGTAGTTTCAACTTCTACATGAGCTTAGAGGAAACCGAGGCAGAGCTGGCCACAAATCCCGTGGCCGGTCAGCCCACCTGGCCGCTGGGCTTTTCTGTTGAGCCCCAGAAGGACTACTCTGACCCTGAGGTTTGGCTTTGACCATCTAGGACCATGAGAGAAGCAGAGGAAAGAGGCATGATAGTCCTTCAACTGGAATAGCCCTAATCTCTTGGGGGAAGACAGTCCCTGAGCCAGGAAGGCTCCTGTCTGATAGCGGAGACCTAGATCCTCATCTGGGAGAGGCCCTGGTTGAGGGAAGAGACACAGTCTGTGCTAGGGATGGGATGTTGGTCCCTGTCCAATGGAGGACACAAAGTCCCTGAATGGAGGGAGAAAATGCCTGGCCTCTGTGCTGGAGGGAACCCCTCTGTGCTGGAAGGGACCCCTGTCTGACGGGAAAGACATTATCCTTGAGTTAAAGGAGGTCCCTGTAAGTGGAAGAAATATAGCTTTAAATTGAGGGGTGACTGGCCCCATCTAAGGGAGGGTACCTGGCCTCTGAGCTGCAGCAGGCCCCTGTCTGATAAGAGACACAGTCTCTGAGTTGAGAGAGGTCCTGGTTTGTCTGATGAGGGAGACATTGTGCTAAGCAAAGGGAAGCCCCTGCCTCATGGAGAAAACATGCTTCTGAGCTAGAGATGGACCCTGGAGTTTCCCTTCAGGTATCCCTATCTAAGTGGAAGGCATAGACCTGACCTCTAGGAATTTTCTACCTGTTCTAGGGACAGGCTGCAGGTGCTTAGAGATAGAGGATGGGTACAGGTTACACTGTAGTGATTAGCACAGGAAAATGGGATGGAAACAAGTAATGGATGGAGCCCTCTGGAGTCAGGCAGCTGAGGCGTACAGGGATAGAAGGGAGAATGGCCCTTACACTAGAAGTCAGGAAACCCCCAGAACTCCTGGCCTTGCCCTGGCTTCTCCAGATGAACTTGGGTGAGTGCCTGCCCCTCCCTGGGTCTCCCCTGTACAATGAGGGCAGCTTTACTGCTTGGGTCAAGCTCAGGCCAGTCCTGACCAGAGCAGCTCATGGAGGGAGGGAGGCCAGAGCAGCTCTACCTGGGGTGAAGGCATGGTGTCACACCTCCCTGCTTCGAATCCTAGCCGAATGTACTGCGTGAGTGGCAAGGGACTAAGGACAGGAGGCAGGCCTAGGACATGAAGAAGGGGGAATTCCACAGCCCCAGCTCCCATCTACCCTGCCTGGACTGTTTGTCCTTGTTTTCTGGCTTTCAAGAAGACAGCTCCATGCCTGATCCAGGGGCTAGGGAATCACCTGGCTTGACTCTGGCCATGCTCAGAGGACAAACAGAAAACTCCCAGGACAGAGGCCCTGGTCCTGCTGCTGCAGGCACAGAAGGGACCCCTCACTCAGCCCAGAGAAGCCCATGGCCATCTCTCCTGACCTTCCCAGCCTGGAAAGTGGTTCGCTCCTCTGACACCTCTTTTTGGAAAGGCCTTTCTTCCTCTCTCTCACATACCTTATGTCTAATTTCCGTCTTACCTCTTGCAGGCAGAAACACATCTCTTCTTCTTTCGGTGTTAGTGGAAAGAGAGAGTCACACCATGTCAGAACAGAAGTGTTCTTGGCTGTCACCTTGGCTGCCCCTGCCGATGAAGGCCTTGACGCCCAGGGCTTGGAACTCGCCCAGTGTTATGTGCCCTTCAGCTCGGCAAACTTGTGATGAAGGGAAACCTGTACCAGGCTCTGGCTTAGGAGCCAGCAGGAGAGTGGGGAGGTTGTCACTTCTGTCCCTGTCCCTATGTATTTTCCCTTGCTGTGCCCCTACTAGGAATTCCCTTTCTTTCCTATTTCACCTCTCTAGATCCTTTCATTCTTCAGGTCCCACCTCTGTCCTACCTCCAGGAAGCCACCCAGCAGCCAGCCTGCCCAGGTTTCAACTTCTCTGGATATCTTAGATTCTGCCCCAATATTTTAATATCTGATCACATAAATCTGTATGTCCATTCATTCCATATATATTTACTGGGTGCTTACTATGCCCCAGGCTCTGGAGATTCAGCAATTGACACAGCCGACAAAAGTCCCTGCTTTACAGGAAGCTTACATTCTGGTGGGGTGACCAGAAAAAAAAAAAACAGCTAAATGAGTAAAATGTGTAGTATGTTAGGTAAAGTCCTACAGAGAAACATGAACGAGGAATTTAGAGAGCAAGGGAGAGGATGCTGTCCCATTTTGGGGACACGATGCTGTCCCATTTTGGGGACACAGAAGGGAAGGCAAAGGCATGGGTTGGCTTGGAAAGAGCTTAAGCAGGACGAGATGGAAAGGGCTGAGTGAAAAATAGAAGAGATGAATGAGTGGAACAGAAGAAATGAAATCCGATGGGCAGGCATGAATGAAACAATCAAATGAAACGGTACGGAATAGAACTTTATGGCATGGAATTCGGAATAGAATTGAATGGAAAGAAATACAATAGAACAGAATGCATTCTAACTCCGTGGGATGGAATAAAACAGAATTTCAACAATGAAATAGATTTAAACGGAAAGGAGTCAGATGTGATGGGGTAGAATTGAATGCAGCAGAACTAAATGCAATGACTCGGGAGAGAGAGACTGAAAAGGAATGGAATAGTTTAAATTGAACAGGGCAGGGTGGGACAGAAATGAATGGCCTGGCTGGCTGCCCATCTAACCTTCTCCCCCACTCACCCCGACAGTCTTCCCTAGGGTGCTGCTGCGGACCCTGCGTCACCCCATCTTCCTGCTGGTGGTCCTGTCCCAGGTGTGCATGTCGTCTATGGTGGCGGGCATGGCCACCTTCCTGCCCAAGTTCCTGGAGCGCCAGTTTTCCATCACAGCGTCCTATGCCAACATGCTCATCGGCTGCTTCTCCGCACCGTCGGCCATTGCAGGCATCATCCTGGGGGGTGTCCTGGTCAAGCGCCTCCACCTGGGCCCCACGCGCTGCAGCGCCCTTTGCCTGCTGGGGATGCTGTTCTGCCTGCTTCTCAGCCTTCCCCTCTTCTTCATGGGCTGCCCTACTCACCAGATTGCGGGCATTATCCACCAGCCTGGGTGAGTGTGAGAAAGCGTGTGAGCAAAGCATGGCAGAGGGTGGCCCAGACAAGGCCAGGTCAGTGGGGTACCTCAAATCTTGCCTGCCTGTAGCCCCATCTCCTCGCCTCCCTGCTGGGCTGTTGTGAGCATCGGGACTTCTTTCCCTACTGAAGGTTTCACACAGCACTAAGGGGCAGGAACTTCACTAGCAGGATGGTCAGGCCTGGGGAGCGGTGGAGGCTGAGTCAAGACAAAACCACTTGTAGCATCTCCAGTGTGGACAAGCCCTGTGTGCCAGTGGAGGTGGGGTGCATCCCAAGAGCAAGACCCAGCTCACCCCGAGGAAGGCTTTGCTCCCAGGCAGTGGAAAGACCTGCCCAGGATGCAGACCACTCTCCATCCTTAGGGGGCAAGAGTAGGAGGGGGCAAGCAGGGGCTGGTGGACCCCTACCAGGCACACAAGCAGTGGAGATTTATGCTCTGGGAAGGGCTTGCCCTGGAGACCTCAGAGATGCTTGGTTCTTAGAGTCTAAACAGAAATTCTGTTCTATGACCCTAAAATCCCAGAGTTCCTTTTTCATGTCTGTGGGGCAGCACCTGCCTCAACCACACTGCCAGGAGGAAAGCTCCTGATGTGGACCTCCCTTCCCTTTTCCACACCCTCCCCCCACACCTTTACCCCTTGGGAGCTACTTGGAGAGGATATTGTTGCCTCTTCTCCAGAATGATTTCATATTTCCTGGAAATTGCTCCAAGCTTAGGCTGGCCCAACACCCAGCTAGAATTTCCCAACCTTCTCTGTTCCCGCCTCTCCCTGGGCATCTCCTCCCTCTACCCAAGTGCCAGCTTTCTGCACCTGGGGCTCCTTCTGTGTGATATGGGTGAGGGGCAGGTTAGAAATGCTCAGCTCTGGCTTCTCTGTTCCAGGTCCCACCTCACTGACCTCTTCCCTCCCCCCTCCCCTCTTTCCTTTCCTTCTCCTTTTCCCAAACTGCAAGCCATGTCTGTTGTCCAGGGTGGGGCCTTCTGTGTGCAGAGCCCTGTTCTAGGCACCACAGGGAGGGCTTCAGCCAGAACTTCCTGAAGCCCCTGGTCTGAGGAGGGGGCCAGGACTTTGAAGTGAGTTTTAGAGTAAAAAGTGGATATGTTACCACAATTCAAACAAACAAACAAACCAGCCTATGCCACATGCCCTATTTTCTTTTCTTCTTCCTTTCACCTTGACATCTCAACTCATCTACATTCTCATCTATATTTTTGCAATTTACTCACTGAACTTCGAGTTCTATTTCATTGAAGAAGCCTTTCAGGATGAACTGAGCAAATTGAGAATTTCTCAAACTCCAGCTCAGCTAATGGTACTGATGGCTGCCAAGAACTGAGGTCTCCCATGCGCCTAACACATGCTCAGCTCTTCGTATAGTCTACCTCACTGGACCATCGCAGGATCTCTGAGATGGGTCCTGCCATTATCCCCAGTGGGATCCCTATTTCACAGATGAGGCTAGTGAGGCTCAGAGAGGTGAAGTCACATGCCCAGGGTTGTCCAGCTGGGAGTGGGCAGAGCCAGGAGCCAGAGCTCTCCTTAGAGGATCAAGAAGCTGAGGCAGAGCCGCAGCCCTCATCTACTCAGCCTTCCAGCTGCTGGCAAAGGGGCTCTGAGAAGTGCCTCCCCCTGAGCAGACGCCCCTGGTGCAGCCTCCTGATGGGCCCTCAGCTCCGATGGTGCCAGCCTATTCCCTCTCCAATGGGAGAAAGTGTGAGACACACGATGCTGCCTGACGAGAGGAAGGAGAGGGCTGTGCTGGCTGATGATCTTTCCCAGCTCAGATAGAGATCCTCACTTTAGGAAGGTTGTGGAGCTCACCTCTGCCCCACTGACCCACCTTCCCACCCCCAACTCTGGCTATAGGCTATTTCAACTCTTGCTTTACCTACCTCCCCAGCCCCATGCTAACCATCCTCCCCAAGGAACTGAGATTTCCCTCAAGGCCTGCCACTCCTCCTGCGCCTCTGCCTGTGCCCACCCGAAGCCTGCAGGACCTCCAGCTTCTGCCTCTGACCTCCTTCTCTGCAGCTGGGCCACTAGCTTCCTAACACATTTTATCCCTCCTAGCTATGAGGCCAGGTCACACTCTGAGTCCTAGGGTCCACCTCTGCCCCTCTTCCAGGGTGACCTATCCCATGGACTCAGCCTCTCTTCTGATCTCATGCCTCATCCACTCCATCTTGCCCAGCCAATTAGAATTGGGGCTCTTCTGGACTTGGGGGTGGGGAAGAGGCAGGCCCTCAGGAAGGAGACGAGTGGGACAAAAAAACGCCCTAGTTTCAGTAAATAGGGTAGTGAGAATGAGCTAGAGGTCATGAGACTACAGGGCAGGGATGGGAAGGAGGATCCCCAGCTGAGGTGACAGACACACTGAGGCCCAGAGAGAGGAAGGAATAGGTCAGAGATCTCACAGCTGGTCAGGTACCCTGAGTTCCACACACATGCTCAAATATTCCCTGAAAAGGAAGCAATCCAGTGACATCGAGAAAAAGGCACTTTTTATCTGAGACTAGATTTGGGGAGAAATTTTTTTTATGTTCCCTAAAAAAGGATCACTGAGAAATAGAGATGTTCATAGAAGCAGCTCAAAGACTCATAGGCTCCTGAAGCAGGAAGAGGTCTCAGAGGCCTCTGGTCCAGACTCTCCTCCCCACTTCTCCCATTGGGAGGCCTCTTGAAGCTTCCAGCCCCTTTCCCTGCTCTCACACTTTTATTGCAAGGAGCTCACCACCACATGTCAGGGAGCAGCCAGCAAAAAACCTGTGTGAACTGGAACTCTCTGGTCATTGCTCTCTAGGGTGGGGAGCCCGGCTGAGGGTTGAGGCGGCTTCAGCTCATGGCCTGAGGGAAGGCGCGCCAGATCAACCCTTCTGGCCTTCTTTCCTACCAGCACCCACCGTGGGCTGGAGCTCTTTCCAGGATGCATGGAGCCCTGCTCCTGCCCATCAGATGACTTTAACCCTGTCTGCGATCCCAGCACCCATGTGGAGTACCTCACACCCTGCCACGCTGGCTGCACAAACCGGGTGGTCCAGGAGGCTCTGGACAAAACCCAGGTAAGTTGGGCCTCTGGCTGTTCCCTCTGTATCTCGTGGGCTCTGCCCTTCCCTGTCTCTGTATACTTATCCCACTCTCCACCTCTGAATGTCCTCACTCTATGGGTCATCTGTCTGTCTGTCTCCCTTGGTTAGCAGATGTAGAACGTTATTCTCTCAATAAGCTCGCATTACCAGCCTGGGCCCAGCCATGTGGCAGGGCCTAGGGCACAGAGGTGAACCAGATCTGGCCCCAACTTTTCATGCAGGGGAGAGGTAAAAGGGAATAACTCAAGAATTCCAGGGGTGCTGCTAGGCAAAAGTGGTCTCCACAAATATGAGGAGGGAAAGAGAGACATCCTCCTTGAGGGGTTGGGGTTCCAGGGGCTTCACAGGACATGGCATTTGTGCTGGATCTTCAAGAGTGAGTAAGCAAACTAGGGAAGGGCTTTCCAGGCAGGAGGAACAGTATAAGCAGAGTCTGGAAACAAGCACACACACACGATGTACACACACACACACGATGTACACACACACACACACACACACACACACAAATAGTGTTCTATGAAACTTCGAAGAACTTGTTGGAGAAGAAGCATAGGGTTCATGGAAGGAAAACAAGGCCCAGACCAAGAAGGGCCTTGAATGCCGGACTACAAGTGAGGACTATTTAGAGAGCAATGGGGAGCTCTGGGTGGGTTTTAAGCAGGGGAGAAACAGGGTCAGAACTCTGTTTGACTACACTGAGGCCATGAGGCCATGGTGTGGAGGAAGGTGAGCAGAGTGTAAGCGAGTTGGTGAGGAGATTTAATCCAGGTGGCAGTGCACTGTGTCACGAGGATCCAGAGGCCAGGGACCCTGACCTCAAAGCTAGAAAGGAGGCACACAGGGCTAGGAAGTGTAACAGCAGCAGTGCATTCTGTGTAAATCTTAGAATGGCCATGAGACCAGCTGGTTCCTCCTCCCTTTTCTCCTTATTCCCTTCAGATGACAAATGGGAACAATACCAGCCCCGGGATTGTAGTAAAACATGTGTGTGGGAGGGCAGTATCAAGCTGGTTGTTATGACAATATCTTTCTCTCTCCACCGTCCCCCACCTGCCATGGTGTCCTGCTGGGCATTTGCATCTAAGCCTGCAGCTCCTGCAGGGAGAGACCTGGACCCAAGCATTGGTACAGCTGGTACAGAGTAAAGTGATGTTACTTCCGAAGCCAGCCAGGTGCTACCTGGGCTGTGTAAACTGTGTTTGGGGTAACTGCAATCCCAGCCTTTTGGGCCTCCTAGGGCTCACTGTCCTGACCTGGTTTGAGCTTTCTGAGACCATTCCAGAAGCCACCAGGCCCTGGAAGCTGGGGCAAGGTCCCCTAGGGGACAGTGAACCCCCACAGTATAGGCCCCTAAGCACAGAGGCCATGCCACCTGGTTCAAATCACTATTCTCCCTCTGACTGTTACCTTAAGCAAATTAGTTGGTCTGTACCTCAGTTTCCTGGTCTGTACAATGGAAGTAACAGTAGTATCTACTATATACCAGGCGCTGTGCTAAACGCTTTCCTCAGATGAATTCACTAAATAGTAAGTAAAGAGGCACATGATATATTCCATAAAAAGCACTTAGCACAGTGCCTGCGAAAGTGTAAGCACTCAGTAATACGCATTCTTATCTATGCCCATTAAGCAGATGGGAAATGGAGACCCAGGAAAAGGCCAGGCATTGCCCAAAGTCTTACTGCCAAAGCCGGGACGAGAACCCAGGGCTACGGCCTCCCAGTCCAGCCCCCTGTCTGGAGCATCCTCAGAGGTTGTGTTTTGGTATAGTACCTGGAGGACGGTACAGCTGAGCCCTGGTCAGCACTCAGGAACTGTCACTTTGGCCTGGAATTGTCTCTTGATGAGCCTGCCTCCTCCAGCCAACTATGAGCTCCTGGGCCAAGGGCTGATGGGTCAGTGTCAGGCACAGCTGCGCTCAGTAACCATTTACGAATGAGTGAATGACCGAAAGATGGGGAGTGGTGAGAGCTGGTGGGATCTAGGGCTCAGGAGTAGGGCTGAATCACCTCTGGATTACCAGAGGCAGTTAGAGGCTGAAGTCATTCGTAAGAACTTTCTGTCACGGAATTAGATGAATGTGAATGAAGGGCTGGAAACCCCCGCCCCCCCAAGAGAAAGGCATCTAGCTTTTGTGTCCATTCCAGACTCTCAGAAAAGAAACTGGGCAGGGCATTCCTATTCTCGTAACCTTGCCCTGGCATATTTCTCTCATTACCCGGCCCTTCATTGTATCTCCATCCTGGTGGACTGCTCGGCCTGTAGGTGAAGGTCCAAATGGTGCGTGCTCCAGAGGTCACAGAGATGTGGCAGCACAGCTTTGTCATGCATAGGAGCTCTGTGGGGGAAAAGAAAACAAAAGAACACCCACTTACCCAAGCCTGAATCTTAGGTGATCTCTCGATCTCTCTCTCTCTCTCTCTCTCTCTCTCTCTCTCTCTCTCTCTCTCTCTCTCTCTCTCTCTCTCTCGTACTCTCCCTCCCTCCCTCCCTCCCTCTCCCTTATTCCCTCTCTTTATTCCTCCCTCCCTTCTCTCTCTCCCCCTTCCCCCCCTCTTCCTCTCTCCCTCCCCTCTCTCCTTGTCCTAATTCGATTTCCTAAACATCTCTCAAATCAAAACAGTTTTCTCCATCACCCTCTTCTTGTAGTGGCAAGACCAGCTTTTGTACAGTCAGGTCTTTGTTCTCCCATGCTTAAAATCTTTCCAAGGCTCCTAGCATCCACCTCAGGGCTTACGATGTGTCTGAAGCTGCTGGGAGTGGAAGTGAGAGGCCCAGAGGGTTCTGACTGCTCTGGACCAGCCAGACCACATTGAAACCATTCCCTGCAAACCTGCTTCCCATCTGAGGCCCACGGGTCCCTGGGGCCCACTGGTCAGAAAACTAATCTTTGGGGAAGAAAAGTCTGGGATTCCTGGCTTGGCTCTGCCTGTGTCAGTGCCTGAGAGCACTCTCGTCTAGATCAGTTCTGAAAGAATCTTTGGCTAGAGGTTTTTCCAGGCCACCTAGGGGGTGAGGAATGCAGTCGCAATTAGACACACCATTGGGTAGCCTGGAGACCTTTCCTTGCAGTTTGGAAAGGGGTCAACTTTTACCCCTACTTTAGTCTTTGGAGGGGTCCCAGTTTTCTGGAAGTCTCTTCTTAGACCTTTCACCCTGGCAAGAGGGAGGGCTGGGACTCATCATCTGGCCCTGCAGCCCACCACCCCCAAACCTCAGAAAGCTATACTCCATTGCAGCAGGTTATCCAAATGCCTTGGGGCTAAAATTTGTTTTAAGACTACTCACCTCTCTGGGTTTGGCCTCACTTAGTACCAAACCTGAGTGTTTTTTTACCTTCTGCCAGGAGAGTGTGTTCAGTACTTTATCTGGCACTCTAACTTGTCATCAGCAGGAGGATTGGCAGGGCACCTGGTCCACTGTGCCTCTGGAAACAGCAGTCCAGGTTCCTTTTATGCCCGAGGCTCTTCATGGTGTTGCCCCAGCAGAGCTTTGAGTACCTCCCTTCTGCCCTCTGGGGGCATCCACTCTGCTCCAGGCAGAAGGAAAGATTTGCTGGGCTCTTTCAGTCACTGTGGTTTTACATTTGACCCTCCCTCCACTCATTCTAATTTTCCTCTTGGCAAACTCTTATTCATTCCTCAAAACCCAAATCCAGCACTCCTCTTTGGTAAAGCCTTCCTTGCCCCTTACTGAGCCAGGCCTCCCACAATAGTGTCTGCATCTCTCCTTGAGACTCCACTCTGGAGGGTCTCAGTAAAGTGGGGGTATGGGAGACCCTTAGCTGAAAAATCTGAGTTCCTTCCCCCCCAAAAACACTCTCTGTTGCTTTGATTCCTTGCACATATGGTCAGGAATTTGGAACATTCTGACATGACCAGGTGAAAGAATAGTGTGAGTGTATATGGTGCATGTGAGTGTGTGTGTGTTATGTGCACATGTGTTTATATGTGTGTGCAGTGTGTGTATGTGTGATATGACCATGTCTGTGTATATATGTGGATGTGTGCGTGGTATGTGTGTATGTGTGTGTGAGTGTGGTGGTGGGTGTGTGGGGGTGTGTGTGTGATATGTTGGGGAGTGATGCTTTCCTAGGCCCCTCTCCTTTTTCTCCTCTCCACTTCCCTCCCTCTCTACAACCTCAGCCCGGGCTCAGCCATTTGCGTGGGGACAGCCTGTATCCAAGAACCTGGCTGCTCAAGCCATCCCGACTCAGCCAAGTGGTCAGACAGAAATCCCAGCCTCGGCTGGTTTGCGTCTCCCACAAGCCTCTGAGCCTTAGGTCCTTGGCCAGCTGCTTGCCCCTGGAGGTTCCTGAAAGTTCTTCTCTCCCCACCCCGCCAGGTTTTCTACACCAACTGCAGCTGCGTGGCAGGGGGCGGCCCTGTGCAGGCGGGCTCCTGCGACTCAGCCTGCAGCCACCTGGTGCTGCCCTTCATGCTCCTGGTCTGCCTGGGTGTGGTCATGGCCTGTGTCACTCACACACCCTCCTTCATGCTCATCCTAAGGTGAAAGCAGGGGCGGGCCAGACCTGGTAGATACCAAGAGGTCCTTAACCACAGGCAGGACAAGGAATACTGAGGGAGGAGTTTGAAGAAAGAGGCCACTCAGGTGTCTTGGGCCCCACAACAGATCAACCTCCCACTGTCTTCATGCTCATGACAATCTGATGAGATGGTTTCACATCCTATAGATAAAAACAACAACAACAACAAAAACAAAAAACAAAAAAAACTGAGGCTCAGAGCAATTTAGGAGCTAACCCCAAGTCACATAGCAAGTGTTGAGTAGCAAGTGGAAGAGTACTGGTGTCCGGGCCCAGAGCCCAGGCCCCTACTTGCCCCAGACGAGGGGAGGTCACACCTAAGGCTATGTCCTGGCCTCCCAGACAGTGGGAGAAGGAAGTGGAGGAGTGTCACCTGACTCCCCACCCCTACCTTATCTGTCATGGGCTGGCCATAGGAAGTGCATCAGAAAATCAAACCCTATCAGTGTGGTCCATGATTCTGAATGTTATTTCAAGTCAACAAGCACTTACTAGGTGCTCACTGTGGCCCCAACCCACACTAAGCATTGTTTCTTAGTCCAACATTTTTCTGGCCATTGTCCTGGTGGGCATGCTAAGACTGACAAATTGTCACCTGAAGCCAAAGTCAGCATCTCCTGGGGTGGAGGCTGGAATGAGGGTACCTCTGAGAAGGATAATTCCAGTCTTTCATTATGCCGAGATTATTTATTCTCTATCTGTCTTCTAGAAAATTAGAAGGGTGATGGAGCCCCTTACAAATATCAGAAGACACATAGATCCATAAAACAGGCTGGCCACAGAGAGAAAGTAGAGAAATCAGATGCCCAAGCAGGCAGCCTGCTTAAGAGGAATTAAGGCAGGCAGTGTGCTGAACAAATTCTGATCCTTGACACTCATCAGCAGTGAAATCTTGGCCAAGCCATGGAAACTCTCCAAGCATCCATCAGTTTCCTTATCAGTAAATGAGACTAATGGTACACCTATCTCATTGGGGTGAGATACAGGTTACAGTAGAGAATGACTGAGCCCACAGCCAGCACTCCATAAATGCCAGCCACTGGTATTTCTTAGGAAAGGAGCCAGTGATTGCCAGTACATCCCAGGCTATGGCATTACAGTGGCTGGAGAAGTTAGAAGGCATGTCTGGCTGCCCGGTTCTAGGTTTTGTCAAGTGTAGGAAGAAGGGAGAATTTGATGGGGCCAGGGTGTGGGGAGAGAGGGAAGGCATCTGTGACCAGAAACACAGGGAGGTCAGCACAGGGCCTGGTGGTTAGGAGTATGCCTGGTACGTGGAGACCAGGTTCTGCAGGTTGAAGAGAAATGAAGTGTGTAGCCTGAACACCCCACCCCACTACCCAAGGACCTTCAGATGGGGGAAGGCTGGTACTGGGTGGTGGGAAAGAAGGGGATGGTGAGAACCCCTTGAGGGCTGGAACCCTCTTGATCCTCATGTCAACCATGTCCCTGCTTGCTAGGGGAGTGAAGAAAGAAGACAAGACTTTGGCTGTGGGGATCCAGTTCATGCTTCTGAGAATTTTGGGTAAAGAACCCACTGTGTGCTGGGCCTGGGGGGACACAGGGATGAATGAGACCCAGTCCCTGACCTTAGGGTTCACAGGCCCAGGGGGCAGCAGATCCAACCCAGGTAACTGGAGGTGGGTATCCAAGCAGCAAGAGAGCTCATCAGGGAGGCAGCTTCTGATGCCAGGGTCAGAGGTGGGCTTGAGGGACAAAAACTTATAGGCTGAGAGGCCCCCAGTGGCTCAGAGCCCCTGAAGGGCTTTGTACATCAAGGAGTAAGGTAAGGGGTTGGGGAGGTTCAGGAAAGTCAGGCCTGTTGTCCTCTGAGCACATCCTTCTACAGCCTGGATGCCCAGTCCTGTGATCCATGGCAGTGCCATCGACACCACCTGTGTGCACTGGGCCCAGACCTGTGGGCGTTGGGCTGTTTGCCGCTACTATGACCATGACCTGCTCCGAAACAGGTGAGACCTGGGGTGGGGCTGCCAGGGGGCTGTAGGAAGGGTGCTGGAAGTCCTCAAGGGGTCCCAGGCAGAACACCAGCGGGAAAAGAAGATCCATATACCTCCCCCTACTAGGTGACAGGTGCTATGTCCAATGCTGAGCTCACCAGTCCTGTGAGCAGATACTATCTCCCCCTTTATGGATGAGAAAGGTGAGAGTTAAAGTAAGTAGCCAAGGACACAGCAGATAACTGGCAAAGCTGGGCCTTGAACACAAACTGTCTGACCATAGTCTGTGCAAGAACTCGTGTCATCATGGCCGAGTGTAGGGAGAATCAGGGGAACATCCATTTTGTGAGAGAGATGGGCAATTGGGTTGGGGGAGGAAGAAGGCCCTAGCTAGAACACTAGAGGCCTGGGATCCAGGCCCAGCTCTGTCTCCCTCATCGTGAGACCTGCCTTTTCAGGCTCAATCTTCCCACCTGTGCAATGGGAAGCCCAAAGAAACCTGCAGGCAGAGAGGCTGCTGGCCGTGGGATGGGTGGAGGGTTAGACGGGGGACTGGCTAGCAGGGTTGGGAGCATGGAGCTGGTCACTTCCAGCTGTGAGGGGGGCATGGTTTCTGTGGGCTCAGACTGTTCAGGGACTTCCTAGGGGAGGAAAAGTCAAGGGAGAGACTTGGTGAGTTAGATAAACGGGAAGAGGGAATCTTCTTTTCCTTTTGGTGGTGGGGCAATCCAAAGTTGTGACTGTCAGGCCCATGGAGCCCCTAGGGAAACCGAGACAGAAGTAGGGCTGACCTGGGCTACAAGGCAGTCAGGGACAGAGTGAGGAGGTTGCCGGGCTTCTGCCCCCAACCCAGGGCTCCTCCTGTAGAGCTTGTCCCCCTCTTTCAGGGAAGGGCCCCCACGGGGGTCAACTTCAGGGGCTCCCTCATCTCCCCAACCAAGGCTATTGTGACTGAGTCCACTGCTCTGGGGCTAGTAGCCTCTCCTCCCCCAAGGCCTCAATGTGTCCAACTGCATGATGGGTGATAATTGCTGACCCTATTTTGCCCTACCTAGCCCAAGGATATCCAAGCCTTCAACAGGGAAGTCCTGAGATCAAATATCCCTTGCTCTTTCCCAGGTTTCTTGGCCTCCAATTCTTCTTCAAGACAGGCTCCCTGGCCTGCTTTGCCTTGGTTTTGGCTATCCTAAGGCAACAAGACAAAGAAGAGGGAACCAAGGTCACCTGCTCTGGCCTACAGCAGCAGCTGTTAGCATCGGGGCCAGAGAAGAAGCCTAAAGAATCCAGAGTGTGAGCTGTCACAGGGTCCCACCCTGGCCAAGAGTGGCAGCCGTGGCAAGTACCTCCTCTGGGCGCTTTGGTTGTCAGGAGCCCTGTTTTCTAATTCTGACTCCTCCACTAACTTGCTGTGTGACTTCAGGCAAGTTACTGACCCTCTTTGGGTCTTTGTTTGCTTACCTGAACCAAGGAGTCACTCGGGAGTTTGCTGTGTCGGCCACTTCTGAAGCGAAAGGATCTCCTCACTTTCTCCCTCAGCTGGACAGGCTGACCTAAAATGGATCTTTCCCGCAGGCCCTAGAGTAGAGGAGTGGAAATAGCAGGCCAGGCTGCACAGCTCACCGGGTCCTAGCCTTGCTCTGCAGCTCACCCGGATCACCCTTCCTGAGCGTTAGCCAACATCTGTCAGGTGGAAACTGACTTACCAGCTTTCAGGCCCCTTCCCGCTGTGACCATCTATAAGGTCTGGGTGCACTGAGGTCTTCTCTCCAGCCCTACTCAGCCTGCAGGTGGGGCCAGGACAGCCTCGGTCAAGAAGTGTCCATTTGGCGCCCCCTGGAGGCAGAGCTCTGAGCTCAGAGAGGAGACCAGCCTGGGAGGGAGGTGGCCTTACACTCAGGACGTCCAGGCCAGGGAAGGACCTTCAGGAAACCTGGTATAAGGGCCCCGGTGGATGGGGTGATTCACTCTGAGAGGCGTGATTCACTCTCTGGACTCAGGAACTCCAAGCCGTTGCCCTCAAAGAGCCACAGTCTGGGTGAGGTCTGGTCTTTCTGAGGTGCTCCAGTGGAGAGGGAGACACAGACCCCTTACTTACTTGGGCATTTTACAGCGTCAAAGACTAAACACTCCCAGCACACACTCACTGGTACCTATGCACCAAAGTTTCATAGGGCCCCCACCCAAGTCACTGTGACTTTTGTAATTAGAATCCTAATTTCAACATTTCTTTCTGGGTGTTTGAATCTGTGTCACCTAGGGCTATGTAGATAATGTCCGGTTTTGTGACCCCCAAGTTTTGGGGGTAACATCTGGTTCTCTGTGATGCCTGAGCTGGTGCAAGAACTTCCTCTGCGTACTTCCCAGGCCTGTAATGCTGACAGCAGTAATGCCCCATTCTGTGTAATGAGAGGGTCTGTGGAATGCTTGGTACCTGCTCCTCCAGAGGCAGGAGACAGAGAGCCATCAGCATTAACCTCCCAAGCCTTGTGTCCAACCCTGTGCTAGGGGTTGGGGAGAAGCCGGGGGGAGGGGGCAGTTTGCACATATGGCTGTAGCCCTCTGAGCAGCATCCAGCATCAGGCTTTGGGGCAATTTCATGTAAAAGAAGGGGGAATACAGAAATTCTAAGTCCCATTTTATTCTACTATTTGTTGATACCTTTAAATGTTTAACAAGTATCTGAGCCTATGTTTATCAATGCCAAGAATTTCAAAGTCCCCAATATGATGAAGTTGTTCATATGTATATATTCCTTCTCCTTCCCTCCTATTTGCCAGGTTTTGTAGAAATAATCTGGAGTTATAGATACAGCTTATTATTAAATTTGTTCTTGCACAGTGTCTCTCCTATTACAAAAATCTTTTCTTACAAACTACATTCAAGTTTGCAACAACAACATTATTCCCAATTACTTATATTTAAGTTTAACTGGATTCATTGCTCACCGTTTTTTCTTGTATATTACATCTTCCCCCAGCTGTGTATTCTAGTCCAGTTTTCATTTGGCTGGGCTACTTCCTCTAGTAATGGTCTCAGAAATGGAATAAGGGCACGAGACTGTTTGAGTCCTCATTTGAGTCCTCACCTGTCCAAATTGCCATTTACATTTTACCGACACAAAACAGTTTCAAGATCAAGATCTCAAGATCACACAGGAAATAAATGGGAGCTGGTTCCAGGTTTTGTGGAAACTGAAACTTATACAATAGTCATGAGGTAGGAATGTGACTGTTTATCTAGAATGAGAAAAGAAGTCATAACAACTACACCACACAATTTAGAAAAATAGCACAATGTTTTTTTTACTAACTGTTATGGACATCTCTAAAATACACTTTTCCCCCTGCCAATCAGAAGGATTTCCCACAGACTAGATTCTGGTTCTGTACATTTCAAACCTGTTTCTCTGTGTCTCCTCTATTGCCCACATTCTTCCAGGGCCAGGTGGCCTAAAACACACCATGTCATGAAATGACCTCTGGATACGACACCTTGATGCCACAGTACTGAGCGAGTTGGACAATGGTTAGGAAGATTCCTAGAAACCATTCTCTACACAGAGGCAGCTAGCACTGATTTATCTATACACAAAGGTGACTGAGAACCACAGAGATATATCCCCATGAACCTGAATTAAATTGATCCCCAACTCAACTCCCACTTAGCCAGATCCTAGAAATACCCATGGCCCCTCCAACCACCTCACACAAAGGGAAGTTGGGACACAAGGTAAGTTGGAGTGGAAAGAACTAGCAGTCTTAACTGATTGTGGATGAAGTGCTGTACCTTTGCAAATTTCCCAAGGACATGACATGAACATATTGTGGAGGCCCCTCCCTGGCCCTAGGGTGAGGCCCTGATTCTCAAGCAGCATTAGCTTCTGGCTGAACCCACATCTGGATTGAGCTAAGATTTGAAAGAGAAGATGAATTCCTTGTGCTTAAAACCTCTCATGCTGGTCAGGGCAAGGAGACTCCAGGAGTCATCACAAGAGGGACATGGGGCCAAGATCCAGGGTTGGAGTAAGTATGCCTGAAGGGTACCAAGGGACAAGGGGTCCCGGGAGTAGCCCTCTTCCCTAATAATGCCTCTGACCAACAAGGAGCCATGAGCAATTGGATCTGTGAGCTCACTTTTATCTTACTCTGTGCCTGGCAACTGGGAGAAGATATGAAGATCTTCTGGTGATAAAATCCAGCAGAGGACCAGACTGGGACCAGAATGAACATCCTGATACCTGACCTGGAGTTCCTTTGGCCAGTGTAAACCCATGCTGGGAAGTTGCTGGACAGGCAGGTGCTCCATAGGAGCTAGGAGCCAGGAGCGATGACTGGAGCACAAACAAATGAGGAGCAAGCACCCATGGCACCCTTAGCATTCTTGGGACATGTTGAATTCTTTCTCCCTAACATGCCCTTCTGTGTGATCTTCTCTACCTAGCTGGCCTTCTTCATTCCCATCCCACTACATCCTACTTCACGAAGTCTGGCCCAATCTTTCAGGCCCAGCTCAAAATCCACCACCTCCAGGGAAACAACATGGTATAGGCAAAGAAGGGTGGGTGGCAACACCTTAGGGAATCTAATAAAAGATACAGAGCCTCCCTGAAAAATGCACACAAATATATACAGAGTTGTGCATCTGATTTCAGAGGCTGGGGCCATCTGAAGCCTGGCTCTATACCTCCAGTGGAGTGAAATAAAAAGAACAGAGTTATAGAATCAGTCAGATTTGAGTTCAAATCTTGACTGTGCCACTTACTCACTCATGGTGTGACCCTGAACAAGTGATTTAACTTTTTTGCATCTCAGTTTCTTCACCTGGGAAGTGAGGGTGATCATTCCTATCTCCTGTCTCCCAAAAGTGAAGACCAAATAATGATAACATCCTTGCTCACAGGCAGTGCACCTGATGATCAGTATTTATAAGTTTCCTTCTCCTCCCCTGGTCCCTGAAAGAATTTAAGAAGTGCATAGAGCATGGGTGGTGGGGAGGGAAGGCAGAGAAGACAGAAGGAGGAGGCTCCACCGAAGGGAGACACACTCCCTTTGCCCTGCCCTGGCTACAGCTCTACTTGTCCCCTTATCTCTCTTCTACTGTCAGCCAGGGCTCAGCCATCCCAGCCTTATCTCTCCCCACAGCCAACCTGGGACAGCTTTTCTCAACCAGATTTACATTTTTATTGATTTTCTTTCTCTCTTCCAGAGCCGTCCCCTCCTTCTGTTTCCCCCTTTTGCTATAAAGTGGGCTTACCCTGGAAAACAGCAGTTCTGGGGCTAGCCAAGAAGTAGTGATTCCAGGATATAACTATTCACTGTTCCTTCATTCAACCAACTAACAAATCTTACATGGCTGCTCCAAGTATCTATGCTGATCCTGCTGGGGACACTGCCATGTGTCAAATATAGGAAACTCCCATCATAAGTAGGCAAGTTGACAAACAGCAACAAAAACATGAGTAGTCATGTAGGAGAAAAAGGGTAAGAAAAGGAAGCCACAGACTCTGCCCAGGGCCACCAGGGAAGACTTCCCAGAAGAGGTTAAATCAGACCTGGCCTTCAAAATTAGGCACGAAGTCCCCAAGTGGAGAAGATGGGAATGGGCATAGAAAACAACAGGGTGAGCAGAAAGGAAGGCACAAGAGAGCGAGGCATGTCTGAGATATGAAACAAGAGCAATGCGGCTGGGGTGTACCATGCATGCAAGGAAATCAGAAGAGAGAGGAGAGCTGAAGCTGGCGACACCAGCAGGGCCCAAGCCTTGAGTCCCAGCGGAAAGCTTTGGATGTCTTCCCGAGGGCAAGGAGGCACTCTTAAAGCATTGATTGATGGATTATCCCACTGGCTGGTTATTTTAAGCAGAGTGACATGACAAGATTTGTTTCAGAAAGGCCATTGGCTGTACCCTGGGAGCTTTGAGTGGAAAGAGAAGCTGAAGGCCAAGCACTCAGGCAGGAGACTGGAGCGCTAATCAAGAGGAGAGGTAGGAGGCTCTGAACCAGGTCAAGAGAGGCAGCTTAGAAGTGGGGACATCTAAGCTGAGTCTTGAAAGATGAGTAGGAACACACCATGTGGAGAAGTTGGGAACAGTGTCCAGGAAGAAGAAACTGCACAGATAAAGGCTCAGCATACAGAAACCTCCTGGCGGGCTTGCAAAATTTCCACTAGTTCAGGACGGCTGCAGTATGGCCTAAGAGAGAGGTCACAGTGAGGAATGAGGTTGAAGAAGTGGGTTGGGTCCCCAATTTATCTCAAGTGGGAGAGGAGAGGAAATACTGGCCGCTTGTATAGAGGTGGCTGTATGGGGCTGCAGACCATCAGAGCCTTGGGCCAGGGGTGCTCCTTACTCAAAGCCAAGCTTTCCAGGATCACAAAACTTTACATTTTACAAAGTCCCTTCATGCTTGATGCTCATGGTTTCCTAGTGAGAAATGTGGAATTGTGATTATTATCCCCATATAGTGGATAAAAAACCGAGACCGACAAAACTGAAGGAACTTGTCCAAAATCACTCTAGAGCCCAGGTATTCTCCTCTTAAAACTCCAATGCTTTTTCTAATAAATCTACTTGTCCCTGAATCGCATATACACAACAGATGTTATGGCTGATAACTAAAGTTACAAGAATGAAAAAGAAAGAGGGAGGGAGAACACATGTCAGAGGAAGAGATTACCTCCTCCTGTCCTCAACCTTCACCCTGGAGCTGGAGACATTCCAGCTGAGAAAACATTACCAGGCACCCTCTGCTTTGGAATCCAATAGACATGGGGCAAATCCCAGCTCAGCCTCCTTCCAGATGTGGGAAGTCCCAGCCTCGGTTTTCTCATCTGAAAAACATGAGTGACAAACCCCACCTTTCAGGGTTGCTGTGAGGATATAATGTCATAATGCGGCACTACAGTAGTTAACTATGGCTGAGTAACAAATTAGCAACCTGAAAAACAAATATTTATTACCTCACAGTTTCTGAGCTTCAAGAACCCAGAAGTGGATTAACTAGGAGATTCTGGCCCAGAATTTCTCAAGAGGCTGCAGTCAAGGATCAGCCCGGGTCGCAGTTATAAGGGCTCAACTGGGACAGAAGGAGGCACTTTCAATATCAGCTCTGGTTGTTGTGGGGCTTCCATTCTTTGCTGGCAATTGGTCAAAGGTTCCAGTTTCTTTCTATGTGAGCCTCTCCACAAGGCTGCTCATGACATGGTCCCTAACTTCTCCCAGAATGAATGGTCCAAGAAGGAGAATGTGTGATACCCAGATGGAAGCCACATTTGATTATAATCTAATCTTGGAAGTGATATACCATAACTTTTGCCCTATTCTATCGGTCACACAGACTAACCCTGGCAAAATGTGGGAGAACACAAAAGGGTATGGATATCAGGATGTGTGGATCATTGGGAGCCATTTAGAAGCTGGCTTCCACAAGTGCCCAGCAGAGTGCTTAGCATACAACAGGTACTTATTTGTTCGTAGCCGCTATGATTCTCCCAATGTTCACAGACTTGCTGGAAAGACAACATTCGGACATAAATAGATGACAGCTTGGGGAAGTAGACTGTGACTTGAATTGGCAATGCTGAATTACATGGTAGAAGAGAGTTTGCTGGGCAAAGGGGTGGGAATCAGGGAAGGCTCCCTGAAAGAGGTAGAAAGGAGAGGGGAGGCCCATCTAGAGAGGAGACAAGAGGGGGTGAATATGGCAGGCACTGTTGGCTGCTTTCCCGCAGCCAATACCCTCCTCCTCATTCCAGTAGCAAGGTGTCCAGCAATAGGGATGATATGAACTATCCATGGCAATGCCTTCCCCTTTGTCAGTAAGTGGTCTAAGAGTGGGCATGAGACCTCATTTTGGTCAATGAGATATAAGGGGATTGTCTGCTTAAAAGGCTCCCTTCCTGGTTAAGAGAGAGACATGAGAGGAGATCCTTTTGCTCCCACGCCTTTTCTTCCTGCTTCGGAGGACATGGTACGTGGTGCCACAAGAAACATTTTGCAACCACAAAAGGAGTCTCCCTCAAGGCTTACAATGGGAAAAGCTTGGGTCATCAGCAACATGGTTGAATCACCAGATCAACTTGGGCTCCACCTTCCTCTGGCCTCCTTGTTAAAGAAACAAAAGGTTTAAGCCACTCTAAACCAGATTTTCTCTTCCTTGAATTCTAACTGATTCAGTGAGCAAAATATTCCAGTTCCCTCTGGGAGTGTTTCCTTTTCCCGAGGAAGGTAGTAGAGTGGAAATGTGGAACAGGAAAGGGCCTTGGGCTGGGAGGCAGGAGCCCTTATTCTAACTCCAACTCTGCCTCTGAGTTTCTCTGTGATCTTGAGCAAGTCCCAGCCCCTCTGGGCTTTTTATAATCATAGCTAATATTTATTGACTGTTTTGTTGTGTGCCAAGCAGTCTTTTAAGAGCTTCCCTTGCATTATCTCATTCAATACTCATATCAACTCTGCTATGTCAATATTATTATTCTCTGTTTTATGAATAAATAGACTGAGGTCCAGAGATGTTAAATAATTTGCCAAAGGTTACACAGCAAGTTAGTGCTGTATCTCTGGATTCTAAATTACAGCTCATCTCTCCCTAATGCCCAGGCTGTTGCTCATAATGCTACACTCCTGGTGATAAAAGGAAGCCTCTGGACAACATGACCTCTAAGGGCCTTTTCAGCTCAGATATTCTTTGATTTGCTATCTCATTTCTAGCTATATTTTGAAAAAAAAAAAAACAAGCTTATCCTAGAGAAGAAAGAAATAAGGACTGTCTTTAGCCATCTGAAAGGCTGTCATATGAATGGAAGATTAGACGTACTCAGTGCAGCTTAGAAGACATGAACTGGACCAGTGTAGGGACACTACAAGGAGAATGCAGCTTATAAAAGGCAGAATTTTCCAACTGCTATTCAGCATGGGGTAGAGGTATGCACAGAGATTATGACTGCCCTGTCAAAAGTCTTATGAAAACTTATTTTGATAAACATTTGTCAGAGTAATTGTATTAAATAGGGATGGGACTGAGTGGCTTAAAATTTGTGGTAGGGATTGAATGGGATAACATGCTAGAATACTCTCAGCACCACAACTTATACAAATAGAGGAAGTGGATAAACTACTGTTTCTTTTCCCCTTGGATGCTGAGATTCTTGGATTTTAAGATTCTCTAACAGGGATTTTTGGCTCTTTGGTTCTAATGTTCTATAATTCTAATATTTCAGCACACTGTGATTGTGTCCTGCTAAAATGCTATGATTTTAATACTCTAATTTTTCATGATCATGGGGCTCTAGAAGCTGTGCAGTCTATGATTTTTATTTAATATTCTCTAGCTTTAACAATCTAAGATTCAATAAAGTATCTCTCACTAGCTCCAGAAACATGAAGGAGTTGCTCTAAATACTGTTCTGAACTGCGCGCACATAGGGCTACTCCCTCTGTCCCTTTTATCACTTCACTGCCATCCTCCCCACACCAGCCTCAGGCTCTCCATTCCAACCAACCCCCCTCCCTAATCCCTGCCCCAGCCCACTCTGCTGTCTCCAAACCCACTAAATAGGTACATTCCCTCTATCTGCTAGTGATAGTTCATTAAACAAGAGCCTTCTCTGTGCCCAGGCTTGTGCTTATAAGAAAGAGGATATAAGAGAATGAGAAGGCATGGTCATGATTCTCAGGGTGCCTAAGATCTAGGGACCCAAGTTCTTTACTTTCCTTTAAACTTGATTCAAACTCAGGGATATTTCCTTGATTGACACCCAATATCTAGCACCAATAAACTAATTACATGTGTGAAGATCTGAGCTCTTTGGTTGGTTATTGTGCACAATTTAACTTATCATTTAATTCTATCTCCCTGCTTATTTTGAGGTTTCTCCCTAAATCAAGAGCATGTCTCTTCAACCAGACTGAGAGTTTTCCAGAGTAAGAGCATGTCTTCCTCACCACACTGGAGGCTTCGTGTAAACATGAGCCATGACTCCTTTATATCACATTCGAGTTAGAATAAAACATAATGTTCCTCCACCAACTTAACAATTTCTCAAAGTCAATTTTATGTCTCTACCATTGCACTGAGGATTTTATAAAAGCAGAATCTACATCTCCTCTTAAAATGGGGAAGTTCCCAAAGCCAAAGACTGGGTTTCCATCCCCAAACTGGGGGGTTGTCTCCTTGAGAGCCAAAGATCTAGGGCTCTCTCCTCTCTTTTTATTCCTTCAATCCCAGCCCGGGACTCTGGTCAAAAGAAGGGACATTTTTTACTAAGGCAGATATGGGGGGGGGGGGACGAGTGGGAAAGAAAACATTCAGGAGGCAGAGCAAGAACTCAAGTCTCTCTTCAACATGTCCAGACCCTTTCTTGCTGCATACGGAGCCATCTCCTAAAAGCTGCCATCCTTCTGCCCGCCAGGGCCCCTCCTAGATCCTCCCAGCAATTCGGGCAGTAAGTGAAGATGTCAGCACCTTGGACAACGCCCAACCCATTACAGGACTCTGGAGCCAGCGGAAGCCAAGCTCTCCAAATCCGTTAGCCTGCGAGTGATGGATTTCCTCGTTTCTCAATTTGATTAAAGACCAGTAGATAACCAGAGCGCCTTGTTCCGTTCTCTTCTCTCTTCCTGATGAACATAATTAACTCCGTCAGGCTGGGAATACTTGCTCTTAAATACTGCCTGCCCAGCACCCACCCAAGCACAAATCAGTAAGAACTCTGAGAAGACTCACACGTTTCTTCCTGGGGAATGGGGATAGGAGAGGAAATTCTCCCCGAGGAAAATAGAGGCTGTGAATGGAATTTGAAAGGTGCTAGTTGGATAAAGAAAACCCTGAATCAAAAGTCATAAAATTTGAAGTTTAGTTCTGGCTTTGCCATTAATCTAGATACGATCTGGAGAGAGTCACATGTCCTTTATGAGTCAATTTTTCCATTTGTAAGATGAGGATGTTGAACTAGACAATCTCAAATGCTGTTTTCAGTACTAAGATTCTATGGCGGGGAGGGAAACCTTTAAAACAGAGAGGGAAGAGACTTGACCGAGGTCACGTAGCAAGCTTATGGCAAAGCTGGGTTTGAATTCAATGGCTTCTGGTTTCTAATTCAATGCTATTTCACTTGCACAGAACTTCCCCTTTCATCCATATCACAGAGTTTGTTGTCAAGTTGTGGGGCTGAAGAAGTTGAGGACAGGTGGAACTGAATTCCCTGGTGCCAATAAAAGAAAACAAAATTTAAGATATGTGGAAATGCTGATCTCTCTGCAGAAAGCAGAACAGTAGAAATAATTAAGAGTGGGGGAACAGACCACCTGATAGAGACAGAAACACAATCCCAAACTCAGAGAAGCCCAGAAAGATTTTGTGACTTGTCCAAGGTCATCCAGTAAAATCTTAAAGAGAAAGCATGAACTCTTATCCCAATCAAGGGTGCTTCTGTCGGAGAAGGGAAAATATTGATCAACGAGTGTATATTAGGTTACTAAGGTGTGCCCAGCTTTGTTCTATGCACTTTGGCAGGAATATAAAGAATGCTACAAAAATTTTGCTCTCTACATCTTTGATGTGCTGCTTCTTCTACTTGGAATTACCTCCAATGCATCTATGTATGTCCAAGTACTGCTGTTCCATTAAGGCCGAATCAAAAGTCTCCCCTGCAGGAAAGGCATCCATAACCTTATCCAAATGCTATTTCTCCCTCCTCTAAATCCCTAAAGTATTTTGTTTGTTTTCTAGTACTTAGCATCATCTGTCTTATTAGCTTCTATTCCTTCCTCAAAGAAGAGAGGACGGGGGTGGGGGGATAGGGAGAGAGAAGAATGCTTGTATTTTACTCAGCTTGTAATCACTCAGAATACTCAACATAAGATTTGAAATGTAATAGAATCTCAGTAATTATTAGATAAATGGATGAATGGATGGTTGGTGAATATAGATGTATGGGTGAATGAGAGAATAGATGAAGGGATGGATATGTGCATTGGTGAATGGGGTTATGGGTATATGGTGGGTGAATGGATGGATGGACAGGTAAGTACATAAAGATAGGTGGATAGAAAATGGATAAATGGGGGGCAGTCTATTTGACCTTTAACCTTGCAAGTACTTCCTTTTCCACTTCTAGGGATGGTGTCTGCAGGCATTCAGCACCAGCAGAGGCTGTCCTACATTATAGCCTCTACCAAAAATAGGCTGTCTCAAACCCCTGGAGATAGAATTGTTCACCTTTATACCACAAAGGTTAAGAAAGCACCAAAATCGGCATGTGGTATATGCAGGCTGACTTGAAGGAGTTTGTTTTGTGAGACCTAAAGTTCTAATGAGGTTGTCTAAGATGAAAAACATGTTAGCAGGGCCTATGGTGAATCCATGTGTGCTAAATGTGTCCATGACAAGATCAAGTTTGCTCTCCTTATTGAAGAGTGAAAAATTGTTGTGAATGTGTTGAAGGCACAAGCACAGAGTCAGAAAGCTATATTTAAAAAAATAAAGCTTTTTTGACTAATGGAAAAGAAAATGGATAGATGGGTTGGTCAACAGGTGGGTAAATAAAGAGGTGAATGAGTGCATAAATGAATTTATGGACAGCTGAAGGGTATGTCGGTAAGTAGTGGGTTTGTGAATGGATGGCTTGATATATAGTTAGTTGTGTAGGTGAATGAGTGGATGGATAATTGCCTAGTTTTATAGAAAGATAAATGTCATGGTAGCTCAAAAGAAGAATTAAAGGAAAGGAACATGTAGATATTTCTAATATTACAAAGATCACTTTCATGGAGACCTTCCATTTCTAATGTCAGGAAAATGACTATCGGGGTTAGCTGACTCTGTATCTAAGCTGAGTCAAAAATGTAGAAAAGCCCCAAAATATCTCAGGCAATTTCAGGCTGTATGTATCAATGGAAGTCTAATATCAAAATCAAAAATAGGTGATGGTCCTGCCCTGACCTGAGCTGTTCAGGCTTCCCTGGAGCCTGTGTTCTGCTCTATGCATCTGGGATGGTAACATTGATGGCTTGTCCATGTAGGAGATACAGTGAGGAGTAATCTGTGAAGTCAACAAAATAAGTGAGAAAGGTCATAATACAAAGGAAAGACTATCTTGGGGGAGTGAGTTCCCCATCTCTGGGGGTACACAAATAGGATCTTTACATCCTTTATCAGAAAAGTTGCAAAGTGGGGACATCTCTTTCCATCTCAAAATTTAATCATCTGTTTTTCTCTTCATTCCTCAAAAAATTAGGTTTAGCTGTGCCCTGTGCTCAAATCAGAATGCTGGGAATTTCTGTCCAGAACTGAGGGTTTGGGGAGGTTTGAGAGACAAATAGGATCTTAGGGGACCCTCAACTTTCTATGTAGAAGAGGCTTGAGGAATGAGGAGGAGCTGAAAATAGCCTTTTAGAGATCCAAATGACTGAGGAGGGGAGAATCAGAGCCACTCAGAGCCAATCCATGACCTAGATTCCTTGTAATTAATGAGCCTACGTCACTGATGTGTTGGCTTCTGATCAAGGCTGTCTCCCCAACCCCGCCCAGCTCTCTGGTATGAGAAGATTAAATCAATTAGGAGGAGGAGGAGATCTGGCTGGCGCTGGTTGGGAACAAGGGATAATTCACTTATATAACAGGGGATTGAGGTTTAGACTTGGCCCTTGAGTAGTGGGGGTGGATCCCAGACCCAAGGCCTTTGGGGAGAGACACCAGAACTTGGGAATGAATGCAAAAGGGGAAAGGGAGTCCAGAGGAGGGGATAGCAGAGACCCCAGACAGAGGCCCATCTTCCATCTTCCTGCTAAAAACTAACTCCCTGTTCTCTGGGATATGAGAGAACAAAATTTAAAAATTACTCTTTTTTTCCAAAATGAGGGAGTTCAACCACCAAATCATTCAACAATTAAAATCTTACATCTCCTTAGTCTGGCATTCAAGGTCCTGCAACCCCTCTAGCGACATCTCCTGCCTCCAAGGGGTCGGCATAGATAGAGAGGAAAGGTCCTAGTTTGTCCTTTGTGCCAGATCCTAAGTACTGAAGGTACAGAGAGAAACAGACCCAGTTCCTTTAGAAGTGTTACCTACTGAGGGGACACATACCCACAACACTGTGCCAAGTAGTATAACAGAGGCCTGCAGGGGCAGGGCCCATGGGGCATACAATGAAGAAGCCTCCCAGGGCCAGTTCCTGAAGGCTTCCCAGAGGAGGCACTACTTGCACTCACTGAGTCTTAAAGGAAGGATGGATTCATCGAGTTCATTGAACTGACCTGGTTGAGGGAGGGCCTTGGATGGAAAGAACAGCACGTCCCAAGGCATGGCAATGTACAAAAAAGCTTGGCATATATTTGGGGAATGAGTTGGTGTGGATGGAGCTTAGAGTACAATGTAGGAATAGGGTTATGAAGCAGGAGAGGTAGCCAGGTCCAGGTCCCACTTCTGATGGCATGCCAAGAAAGGCCTGAGGCAATGATCCCAGAGTCTTATCCATCCAAGTTTCCTGAGCAAAGACAGTGGGCCGAGCCTTACACTGGAATTGGGAGTAGGTGGGAGTAGGGGAAACAGATGAACCAGATTCTTCCCTGGCCTCCAGGAATTCTAGAAGGGCGCACAAGTATTTCCCCCTGCCAAAACTGCATAGTTCCTGCTTGGCTCTGGGTGGGATTCAGATCTGGCTGGTATCTCTGGAGTTCCACTTGTTGGCTGGGCCTGCCCACAGTCCGTTGCTTAAAGACTGAGATACCCAGGCAAACAGTCTTGCTGGTCAAAAGTGAGCTGGTCTTGGTCCTGTTCCTGCAACCTAACTGGCCTCCTGAAGACCAGTTCTGTGGCAGGTCAGATAGGCAAAGTCAGATAGGCAAGAGATAGTAATGGGCTGAGCTGGTGTTCTGAGGATAGAGGCAAGGTATGGATTGAGAAACATTTAGGAGGTATAGTGGAAGGGTCCTGGGAGACATCCAGGGTTTTTATCTTAGGTGTTGCCATCCTCTGAGAAACATGAGAGCACATAAGGCTGGGAAGGGAAGAAGATAAGTTGCAATGGTTTCAGACTGCTCAAGTCACAGGATTCATCAGATGGAGGCCCAAGGAGACAAGAATTCAAGTGAACCACACATAAACTGCCTTCAGGAAATGGGCATGTGGAAATCCCTCTATTTCCTGCTCTCTCTTCCTTCATTCTTTCCTTCAGCAGATCTGAGTACCTCCTCTCTCCAGGCAGGCTCTGGGCTGAGCAGTGAGACACAGATCTAGGGTCATCTTGTTCTTTGTTTAAAGGCCAGAATTAAGCACAACACTTCTAGTACATCGAGGACTTGTCTGCATGAAAACTTTGGCTGGAAATTGAAGTTCGTGCCTAAAATTTATTCTACTGTTGAAAAGATTTAGGAACTAACCTTTGTGGCTGTAAGCAACAGAAACTGACTCACACTAAGCAAAACAGAAAAGAAGTATCGGCAGTTCCACAGGATAGCTCTGAATTGGTAAGAAACCTGGAGAACCGAATGAGTGGGCAACTGAATTCGTAGCCAACGTGGTCCCAGTGCCTTCACTAGTATGGCCTTTGAACATCTCCACCACACTGCACACTCCCACGTGGCATGGCTACATGACACAAGCACAAATGAATTCTAACAAATCTTCCTCCTAGCAGCACTAATTGTCACATCAAAGTTCTGAGCCAGGTACAACTGGCCAAATTGCCGGGGTATAGCAATAGGAGAGAATTGGCCCTCTTTGGATTTGAAATGGATTGGGGTCCTAGTTTCCATAAGGACTCACCTAGTGGGAGATTCGCTCAAAATACAAAGTAAGAGATTAGTCTTGGGCAGCAAAACATGTGGCAAAATGTCCACTACACCTTCCCTGAAGACTCACTAAGTGCTGGGTGCATGATCAGGAGTTTTGTGTAAACAAATCTGTAGACCATCTAACTGGATAGTGAGTGATCCCATCTCATAGCTGAGGAAATTAAGGTTTTAGTAGTGATGTAACTTTTTCAAAGTAATTGATGGAGCTAGGATTTGAATACAGGTGTTTTTTGTTGTAAATACATTATGTTGTCTCCCAAAGTGTAAACTCAGAGCACTTGTACTTATAGTTAAACTTTTGCTTTTTTTTAAAGTGGGGGCACAGAAAAATGAATAAATATTCCAATGTCTTCACACAATGGTTGATGGGATAATGGGATTCTGAGCAATTTTTTCTTGCTTAATGTTTTTTGCTACTTTCCTTTATTTTTTTTTTTAAAGGGCATGCTTTACCTAAGTAATCATTAGAAAAAGTAAAGAGTTTTTAAAGATTATAGCAGTGTTAACAAAATTATGGAGAAAATATGCACAGAAAAAAGACTTGGAAGGAATTCATCAATAAAGTCTGGATGGTGGAATTATGGGTGTGTTTATTTTTCTTTTAACTTCCTATTTTTCAAATTTTCTATAGTGCACACACTGAAAACAAAAGTAAAATAAATTGCATTTTAAAACCAAGCATAGAAATGATATTAACAAAGAGATGGTACTGCCATGTCTTAGTCCTTCTAAATTCCTATAGTCATGTCCTAGAGTGGTTTGGAAAAAAGGTAGTTCTGGGTTTTCTGGGGCAGACTGGCAGTCCCTGGCAGTGTCTGCTGCCAGAGCTGGCATAGCTGGCATGGACCAGAGTCACCAGTTATCTCAGACTGAACATTTTGAGCCCGGGTGGGAACACCCGGTATGTCCACCTCTTGTAACAATGTATATGTTACCAGGTCCTGCTACACTGTGAGGATTCTCTCTGGAAATTGCAATCCAGCTCTCTGCTGATTTTTTTCTCTTATTTCTCAGGCTTTGAGTTTACCTTTCCCTTTGTGAACAGAGCAGGGCTGCTCAGTCATGTAAGTTTAGGCCCGTCTGAGATGCCTTCTGCATCTCTTTGTCTAAGTTGCGAGCCTCCAGCCCTCTTGCCTCCCTGCACTTCCTGTTGGCATTGGCCAAGAGCCGTGGGTAAACAGAGGATAGAGATTTGGTCCTGTCCTGGCCCGTCTGGTGGGGGAGCCAGTACTCAACCTCAGGAAGACTCCAGACTATTCCCTGCCTCAGGAATGTTCCAGTCAGATGGAAGAGGCAGTCCCTGTTTTACAGCAGCTCCCAGTGTGATGAGGAGAAAAATGGGGAGAGAGTGGAGGCTGATGCTTATAAGAAGGAACGAGTCCCGCGACTCCTAAACCTTCTGCCCCAGGACTCCCACATCTCCCCATCCCATCCTCCAGGTTGGACAGTCACTGTTGTGAACCCCCCTGGTCTCCAGGGTCCTCAGTTCCCTCCTTCCCCTACTTCCCCAAGCACAGGAAGGTTTCTTGTGCCCTGTTCATCTTCAAGTAAGTCACCCCCACACACATTCACACATCTGTGCACTCGCCCAAACTGCTCCTCAGTGTCTTCCTGGGAAAAGTGAGGGAATAATCTTGAAGGCCTTCCAATCCAGTGGGGACATTCTGTGTCTCTTTAGCCTCTTCCCAGCTCCTCCCCTTTCCTCCTCCTTCCCAGCATCTTCACCGATCTACTCCCTCTTCTCCTTCCAGGTACACCTCTTCTTGCCAAGCCCTCAGAATCTCCAGGCAGAGGTCCACTTTGGCTCCTGCAGTGGCTAAGCTGCTGCAGTAAGGGATGCAGTGGGGTAGAATAGAGGTGGCTGGGGAGGGAGGAGGGCCCAGGCCAAGGCCGAGGTCGAGGAGGCTGGGCAACCAGCCCTAATAGCCCAGGCCAAAGCTACCTCAGCTGCTTCTGCTAACCTCTAGCAAGGCATCTACACTTAGGTGGCAGCTCCAGAGCTGAGAGGCTCGTGGGGGCAGGGTGAGTCTCCTGAGGTCAACACAGTCTCCAGAAACCTCTCCAGAAGCCACAGAGAGTCCAAGCCCAAACCCTGGAGTTAGAGATAAGAGGAAATGGCACTTCTTTCTCCCTAGGAGAGGTGACTCAGGTCCTGGAGAGCTAGTATCCAGGGCTGAGAGGGTCCCCAGAGAATACTTGCTGGATATAGGAATCTCTTCTACTCCCCACAGGCTATAGAGTCCTTGCCCATATGCCTTCCAGGGCAGGAAGCTCATTCCCTTCTATGGGAGCCCACTCCATTGAGAGTTGGTTCATTCCTCAATTATCAAATTGCTACCAATATCTCCTCTGTGCCAAGACCTGTGCTGGGCTCTGGGGCAGTGCAGAGATGCGTGTGGTCCCTGCCCTTAAAGGGGCTCCCCACCTAAGGGGAGAGGCAGGTACTGTTCACACACTACAATAGGGAAGCTGTGGAAGCCAAGAAGTGACCCTGAGCCAGCCCTGGGATGGGGCTTGGGAGTGGGGTGGTGAGAAACTTCGTCCCACAGCAGACAATGGACCATGGGGGCCCTGAATAAGTAGGCAGTTTCAATTATTACCTAAATGCTGACAAATTCCAGCTTTGCATCTCCAGTCCTGACACAGCTCTTGAACTCCATGCTCAAATATCCAATTGCCCCTTCAACATCCCCACTTGGCTATATTGGCATCTCTAATTCATCAAGACCAAGGCCAAGTTCATCCTCTCTGCCCACCGTACACTTGGTCTTTCTACTCGCAGTGAATGGTCTCATTATCCATTAGCTACACACCCTGGAGCCATCCTTCCTCCTTGCCCTATATCCAGCCTGTCACCGAGCCCCGAATGACAAACCCATCACTTCTCTCCATTGCCACACCACCACCCAGCCCAAACGCAACCAACTTCCACCTGTAGTCTTTCAAGTGTCTCATTTGCCTTCTTACAGTCAGCCCCCTACAATCATGTAGTGATGGTGATCTTTCCAAAACGCGAATAAAATTGTCACCTCTCTGCTTAAAAGCCTTCAGTGGCTTCTCCTTGCCTTTGGAATAAAGGTTGAAATCTTGAACAAGAACTGCAAGGCCCAGCATAGCCTGCCCTTTGCAGACCTTGCCAATTGTATCTTGGCAGTACCCTTCTTCCATCTTTTGACCTCTCGTCTCCAGCCCACCTGGCTTTGGCCCCCACCTCGGAGACCTTTGTACATGTTAATCACTGTCTCTCCTATAGGAATAAGGACTTGGCCTCCCCTCCTTTCCTCTTCCAAATGACTCCCTGGGCATCTGTTCTTTGCATGTTCACTGACTCCAAACACCAGTCTCTGGCCCTTTTCACTTGAAGGAACAGCTGTGGGACACAGCAGGCAGTTACAAAGTAACCGGTATGCTCAGAGCCTGTGGTTCCAGAACCTCCCAGCATTCCAAGAGGCATGTCCCTGATTCCAGCTCCTAAATGCCTTCCAGAACTCCTACTCCCACCTTGCTCTCTTCTTCCATTACTGGGCTGGGGGTTGAGAATGGCCAGTTGGCAAACCTCCTATCCCCTCAGCCTAGACTCATCTGGGGCCTATAGTGGCGCCCAGAGATGAGGGCAGAAATGAAGTACTCAGGCTGGTGCACTCCACCTGGACCCTCGACCCATGTGTTCCCAGGGCTCCCACAGCTAGCCATCCTCAGGCCTCAGACCAGGAATTGCGTCCTCTGTGCAGTTTGCTAGGAGTCCCAGTTTTCCCTGGGCTCCCATGGCACTCAGTATGTCCAGCACTGTCAAATTTGCCTATTGTGTCAGTTTCTCTCCTAAGACCAGATCTTGGCTTGCTCAAGGGCTATGTGTTTTCATCTCTGCACCCCAAGTCTGGGGTCAAGGGTGGTTCTGAAGGAGAGGCTTAGTAAAACCTTGGTGTTAGAATTCAGAACTAACATCACATAAATATGTGTTTTTGTTTTATTTTTTTTACATAAACTACCATTCAGCTCTGTCTTCTTCCTTCTGAACTTTTTGTGAGAAGGTAGATCTAGGAGCCTAACCACTTCAGTTTTTATCTCAGCTTCACCCCTTACCAGCTGTGACCTTGAGCAAATGCTTAGCTTCTCGGCGTCTGTTTCTTCCGCTATAAAATGAGAACATCCTTCTCTGAGGGTTCTCATAATTAAATGAACTATCATGTGCAAAGTATATGACATATGGATCCTGGTAACCACTACATTTTCTTCCTTTTCATGGTTACCAATTCCTTCCCCTCTCCCTTACTCCAATCTTTGAGCCCTAATAAGGACTTTGACCTCCATGAACTTGAACTTATGGTTGTCACTTATGGATCAAGTCAATTCAGATCATTTTGAAACCCAGTCTTGCCATCTGACAGTCACTCTCCTGCCCACAGATTTTGATACACATGCTTTATTTGGCCTCATCCAAGTCCTTCAAAAATACATCAGGCCAAGCAAGTCAGTGCAGAAGACTAAGCCCCAAGCAGCGCTCTAGTCTCCCTTCCAGGCTGCCATTGATCGATCCACTTATTGATTCTCCTCCACTGGCTGTCCAGGCAGCCACGGACTCCCCCAGAGTATTGCTATTTGATCCCCCACCCCCATCTCATCTTAAAAATACTTTGGGAGATGTTCTAAATGCCTTCTCGAAGTCAAGATTCGCAGGACACTGATATACTCCCTATCTATCTGTTCTCCCAAAGGCACAATCAGGGAGGGCTGGCCTGATTTCCTTAAGGAAACCCATGCTAGATCCTGATGACCACTACATTTTTCTTTCTTTTCATTTTTAATGACAGAAATCAATTTTTTCCTGCTGTTTTTTTTGCTGTTAAATCAGGAGACAATTTTCAGTCCTCAGTGAAAGGTCTCACTTAGAAATGATCAGATTAACCTAGGCTACTAGCCTCAACAGTTGGTTGTTGGTCAAAAATCGTTCAAAACAATTAAATGAGAACCTCTCTCTACCACAAGAAATTTACTTTCTGAATGAAGGAAGGTTTTCTATAGGAAGAATAAATTTTTGTCCTGCTCTTTTGACTCCTTATAAATGTGGAACAGTGAAATTCAAGTAATTGCTGTCTTCTTGTAATCTTGAGTCAAACATTCACTTGTTAAAAATATAACAATATTGTGTCTTAATAAAAGCTTAGCTGTATATTTTAAGACCAAAAATATAAGCTTGGCCAACTATGATTTTCAGTTTTGTAAGATTACTGAGAACACAAAAAGCTAGTACAAGAGGGAACATAATGAAATCCAGCAGGAATAATTTGTAATTAGAAAACACCACACAATTCTTCAGCCAGGGATAATGGTGATCCATCTTAAAAACACATGTGTCCCATGCTGGGCACTGATGAGCCTAATCAGACACACTCCACTGACATTTTTCACAATATCGAAGGGCCCCTAATTGCTAGTGGGTGCAGAAAGGCAAGCTTCTTGCTACTCCTCTCAGGAGATCATGATGATTAAGAGCAGGCCTGGAGCCAAACAGCCAGGGGTGGTATCCCAGCCATCCTCCTATTCACTCTGTGACCTTAGGCAAGTTACTTACCCCCTCTGCACCTCAGTTTCCTCATCTTTAAAATCAGGAATGAGTATCACTACCTTTCAGGGTGGAGGTTATGAAGACTGAACCAGCTGCCATGGGAAGTCTGCCTGACCCAAAATGTTTCTCTCCTACTGCCTGGTTGCTACGGGTGTAAAATGGGCAGGACCAAAGAAGGGTCCCCTTCCCCCTCCCAATCCTTCTGCCTTTGTTGGGGAGATACTTGACCCCTGCCAGAAGATCCAGGCTGTATGGAGGGGCACTGCGGCCACAGTGGCCCTTCCCCAAGGTCTGGGTGTCCTCTCCTCCTCAATGTCCCCAACCCCACACTGGACGATGCCTGGCCCTGGCCCAGCTGGCCTGCTGGTGATCTGCCCAGGCTAAGCAGGGGTGGCTCAGCTCCAGGAAGGGCTAAAGGTTCTTCATTTTGTTTTCTCTACAGCTTAACCATCTGGGGTGGGTGGAGGGGTAGGAGGAGTGGCAAAAGGGGAGAAGAAATACACTGTTCCCATACTCCTTCTTCTCTTGCCTACCCCATGGCCAAGCATAGGTTGTGTTCATTCCAGATTGTCCTCAGCCCCAGAAAAGATCCCCCCAGCGGACCCTTACATGTCGTCTTAGGGGATGGGGGCAATCTGCTTCTCTGTCTCTATAGCACACCCACTATTCTTCCACCTGCCCCTCTTTTTATGTCCTTCATTGGCTCAGTAAGTCCTGCCTGTTGAGTTCAACAGCTCTTCCCAGCCCTTGCCACGTGCCCAGGCTGAGCACAAGGAACAAGGAGATGATGCAGGCAGGGGCTCTGCCCTCCAAGCACTCATTTTATAACGACATAGCACAAGCTGCAGAGCACATGGCCTGAACTGGACTCTCCATCGGCCACTTTTAAGCTGTGTGACCTTGGGTCGACTACTTAACTTGAGTGTCCACTTCTTTATTTAAAAATGGGGGCCAAAGCACCTCCATTTCAGAGAATTAAATACAATCATATGTGTAAAGTTCACAACTCAGGGCACTGCATACAGAAGATACTCAGTCAAGTCTGCCTGCCCTCTCTCCTTGCTCCCTCCTTTCTCTTTCCTTTCCCAATAGCCAGCTCTCTCTTCTAGAGGAGAGGATCATGACAGAGTCTATGGGTAGATGTAGAGCCCTCCCCCAGTCTGTGGAGGGGAATGAGCCAGAGTCAGATGGGCCTGTGTGGGGCCAATCTCTGTGCTGAGTGGTGTGGGGGTGCAGATGAGCCATGGCTCTGCCTGCCAGGTGCTTCCCTTCAGAAGCAGACTCAGTCCTCTGACCTCCTTTTCTCTCTCCCAGTGGCTAATTAGGGCTGATTGTGGGCTCCTTTTTAGCCTTTCCTTTTCTGAACTTCCAACTGGCTTCTCTTTTTCTTCCCTAAGGCAGGGCTACAGATACACTGGCAGGGCCAAACTAAAGGCCCACCTCAGCCAGGCCCAGCACAAAGGAAGCGCTGAGAGCTGTTTACCCTGAGTGTGCCATGGGGGCTGCTGAGGCACAGAGTTTGGGATGGCCCCAATGGGAAACTGCCTCTTGACTGCTCAGGCTGCTGTATGTATGTCCTAGGGTTCCCATCCTAAGTCCAGGAATATGTGGTGCAGCCAATAATCAAAGTCCTGGTCAGCCTTCAGGCTCTTCCTGCCTATCCAAAACTTCCAGAGAGTATTGAGCTCAGAGATCCCCAGGGATCTCACACCCTTACCCCACCTGAGGGTGAATACTTTCTCTACCATTTTGAAACACAGTTGAGGAAATCTAGGGATCTAGAACCTGACCCACTGGAAACCAACACTACATCATCCCAGTAAATGGCCAACATGAGACTGAAAAGGAAGAGAGGCTCTGGGGTGGCAAAAAACCTCCAGTTCTTGAGGCCCAGGCTGGGGGCAATAGATGGTCTGTCTGCAAAGAGTGGGGCTCTGGGGTGCTCCTTCATGAACTGGGAGCTCTAGCACTCTAGTGGTAGGAAGTGAGTCAGCCATAAGTCCCGGGGCCAGGGATTAGCAGCAGTGGGGGCTGAGACAGAAAGTGGGACCCAAATATCTTCAATCTCTAAGAAAGGACACAAACCATAGTGAAATAGAGCTGCTCCAGCTGGGCAGAGAAGATGAAGGGAACAGTGGCTGGAGCAAAGTAGGATTGCCACTTACAAAGAAGCACAGATCAATAGAAAGAGTAAGCAGGTCAGCATGATGTCATATAGGAATTCTGAGCAGAAGCAGAAAAGGAGACAAGGGGGTAGGGGCAGAGGAGTCATCAGGAAGTCTTCCTGGAAAAGGAGCATCACTATGGAAGTCAAGAAATCTGGGGTCAAAGATTCAGAAGGTGGCATCCTGGGTGCCAGGGCCTGTGCTGGAGTTACCTGTGTATTCTAGATGGATGCTGGGGGTATGATGCTGGAACTACTCAGGCCAAGGTGTCCTCCATGCTTCAGCTCCAGCAGGCAGGAGGCTGCCACATGTTCTCATCACTCCTTCTCACCTGGAGCCAGAGCCTGCTGGCTCCTCTGATAATGGTTTCCAGGTGTGTCCTCGGGCCCCTGGGGGAGACATCCTGAAGGACGTACTTCCTTCTACCCAAGTCCCATCCCTCTGATCACCTTCAGCTGCAGAATCTGAGCTGTCCTGGAACAGGCCATGGCGACTCGTGCAGTATCATTCCAGGTGGAAGAGGTATCAAAAGTCAGACTGCCTGCTTCTCTGATTGACTACTGAGCAATGAGTCCCCTCATCAACATCATTTCTGGCTCTTCAGTACCTTCGGTGTGTGGGATGCAGGGGTAGCATGAAAGTTGTCCTATGGAGTAAGATGGCTGGTAGCCTGCATTTTTTTGGGGGAAAGGGTTTGGCCTAGTGTCTCCTTGTGAAACTGAGTGTTTCTGTGGCTGTGGGTCTCCATGACTGTGAGCCTGTTTCTTTCTGTGTATCTGTAACTCTTTATATGTGTGTCTTTGCAACCATTTGTCTATTTCTAAGGCTATGTGTCCATGTGCTTCTCTGTGTATTTCACAGCAAAGTTTCCTTGACCATAACAACAAATTCCATCAGTGTTTATTGTCTAATAAAAGAAAGTCCAATATTGCCTTCCTGCTTTACCTCCCTAAGGCCCTAACTTTCCATTCCATAGTTATTTCCAGCCTAAATGGGGAGAATCTGATTTATGCTCTGCAGGGGTGACTTGGACTCAAGAAGATGAGAGGCTTGAGGCTGATGAACTGCAAAGCAGCAGGGGTGCCAGAAATCACTTCTTTGTGGCTTGTAGCAGCCCCCAAGCTCCCACATACCTTGTATTCACTGCAGTGGCCCCTCTTTTGCTATGCTATTCTCCTGGTCCAGGCTGATGCTTGAGTGAGTGAGTCTGTGCTCTTGGACTAGAACTTACATTGACCACCAGTTTTATTATCACTATCTACACCACTCTTTCCTTCATCATCATCACCACCACCACCATCATTTCCATTTCTGTCACCATCAACACCACACTAGTATATCACAGTGACTGTCACTAACAACACCACTGTTCCATTAGTAATGTTAAGGATTTTCAGTTACTTTTCAATAGTCATTTCCCCTTCTTCCTCAGTAATAAGTACCACAACTTTTTGCTGGCACACTGCTTCCCAGTTAAGAGTATATTTCCCAGGCCTTTTGAATCTAGTTAGATGTAGCCACATAAGTGAAAGTATTGAATGAAATCATGGAAAGTGCCCATAAAGGCAAATGGTACCCTTATTTGTCCTTTTTCTCCATCTGCTACCTGATGTGATGGCTCGTGCTCCAGCACCCATTTTGTACCACAGGAGTTAGGACTACATACTAGAAAAGGCAGACTGGGAAGATAGTGGGAGTGTTGCTTTCTCATGACTGTGGAGAAACCACCGAGACTCTATAGACTGCTACATCTGGACTTTTCTATGAGAAAAAAATGAACTTCTATTTCTACATAATTTAAGAGATTGTTGTTTGGGGCATTCTGATGCATATGGCTGAACCTTAACTTGATTAGTATAACATCACCACATATCAGTTTGCTTTTAAGTAGTCCAGGCCAGTGATTTCTAATGAGAAATGGCAGGGGATGGGCAATTGGAAGAGAGAGTGGGAGAGCAAGGGAGATTGAATTCTAGATGATTGAATGATTCCATGATTCCTACCCTTGGGAAGTAGCCATTCTGAGGCAGACCGTGGCCAGGAGGATAAAGACATTCAGCACCACGGACAGATCACAGGACACAGTAGTGAGGGGACAAGGCGGGAAAAAGTGAGAAGAGCCTCGTGGCGGTGGTGGTTTTCCTCAAGATGTGCCCATTAACCCCAACTCTGTGTCAGGCATTGTGCCAGCAACTGGGATAAATACCAAGACAAATTTCTACCAAGTCCTCATTTAGCTCTCAAGACCAGAGGAAGCAGATCAACATGGGAAAGCTTTCTAAAGCAGAAGGGATTGAGAAGCCGCTGAGGGGTGGAACAAGAAGACTGTGGGGACAGAATGAACAGAATACTGAACAATAAGAGGCCTGTGAATAGGTGGAGGGCTCCAGGCTGGAAGAAGGTGAGGGGGTCAATTGGTCTATGAACTAATAGACCAATAGCACTAGGTGGGAGTTAAAGAAGTTCATGTAACCCTTCTATTCTTCAGATACTGAATCAAATATTCCAGTTTCATGCCCCAGGCATCTATGATACTGTGATTGTAGGGTATATGGAATCTGTGACTACGATTCTATAATTCTAAGGCGCTGAATCAGTGATCTACTGCTATATAAGCCCACCCTCCAGAACTTAATGATTTAAAATCACAACCATTTTATTTGTTCACAATTACGAGTCAGCAATTTGGGCTTGTGTCAGCTGGGTAGTTCTCCTGGTCTTATCCGGGGTCACTTGGGCAGCTGGAATTAGCTGGAAGATCATGTGGGGAGCTGGTTGGTCTAGAGGGTTCGGCTGGGATGGCTCATTTCTCTTTTCTTCTAAGAGGTCTGCTTGGGTTTCTACATATGGAGCTCTCAGGAGAGCAAGAGGAAGAGAGCCCTAATGCACAAGGAGTTTTTAATTCTCTCTCTGCATCACATTTGCTGATGTCTCAATAGCCAAAGGAATTCACAGGGCCAAACCTAAGTCAGTGTGGAAAGAAAGGGACAGCATAAAAGTATGGGTACAGACAGGCATGATTCACTGGGGAACATTCATTTAACAACCTACAGAGGCTCTAAGTGTTTCATTCACCACCATTTATATTACCAGCACCATGAGCGTCTTATGTTCTGATTCAAACAGACGATGGTTCTATGGCTCTCTGAGTCTGTGGTTCTTAGAATTCAATGCTTTGATTTAAAGATTCTATAATTCTAGAAGTAGAAGGCTTGGTACAGCCCAAGAGGATCATGAGGACCTAAGAGGATGCAAAGAAAGTCAAGCAAACTAAGATCACTTCCAGATCTAAGCACGAACCTACCTGCCTCTCCCGTTCCCACCCTTTGCCCCCACTTCTTGCCTGGAGTAGAACAGTGGCATGAGCACTAAGCTGGGAATCAGAAAAGGTATATCATTAATGTGGGTGATCCCAAGCATAGCCCTTTAATCTCCCAGTATTGTCATATAGCCAACAGAGATATCAATCCCTGTCTTCTGAATGACACAGAACAGTGGTGAAGCTGGGAGAACTGGGCCCACTAACTTCCATTATTAGGAACCTAAACCCTGACACACCATAGGAAGAGGGTTTTGCTTCCAACTATTCAAACTGCATCTACAGCGGCTGAGACCCTGAGTTTTAAGAAAACTAAGATTTAAATAGGCTATTGCCCTTGGTCTGTCCTGACCTCTACTTGAGAAAGAAAGGAAGGAGGGGAGGAAAGAGGAGGGCAAGAAAGAAGAGGAAAAGAATCCAGCTCTGCTCCTTCCTCTTTCTCCTATCTACTCTTGCTCCTGACTCAACTGAGTTTACACTGGAATCCTGGGGCCAGATCCTGCCTGGCCTTGAGCCTCAATCTGCTCTGCCCTTTAGCTTCCCCAAGAACAGGACCGTGGAGACAAAAAGTAGCTCTATGAGAGAAGACTTAGAATAAGAAAGCGAATCATGAAATTTTACAGCTAGAGGAACCAGTAGCAACCCACCAGCTGAACCACCATGAAGCACAAGTGAGGAAATAGAAGCCCAGAAAGGGACAGGGACTTGCTCACAGTCACACAGCCAGCCAGCAGTAGACAAAAAAAAAAAAAAAAAAAAAAAAAAAGCCAGATGGGGGGCACTCCCTTTTCTAAAAATCTCAGCTTCCAATTTCAAACCAAGGATAAGAAACCCAGCCTAGGGCACCACTTAGAAACTGTAAAGCACTTTATAAATGTAAAGAATCAGGTTTCCCCCCATGGTCTGAGAGTCTGAGCATGGTGATAAGAGTGGGTTGGGGGGGGGCTACTTATGACTTTCAGAGGACTCAACTAGTTCATTTACTCTAGCTTTTCCCCAGAGGCCTAGGCCACAGAGTGGAAGAGCAAGGTATTAAATATCAGAGAGTTATTTAAAAGCCAGTTGTCCATCCCTCAGGAATAGAGTGTGGCCTCTGCTGACTCAGTGGAGAAAATGAATCTTGGGCCTATGGATTTTCCTGTGCCAATTGGAGGTGAGTGGAGGGGTAGCGAGAAATGGGAATGGCAAAGTTTGCAGTGGAGTTTTCCCTTCCCACCAGTGCAGAAGCTACACAAGAGGAGAACCTGGGGCCTTTCCCACTACCTAATGACTGAGCTCCATCATGTCAGCCCTGAACAGCTCCTCCTCCACTGCCTCAGAGAAAGGGGGAGCAGATGGAAAGGGAGGCCACCACGATAAAGGGATTTTGGATCACTGGCTGCTACATCAGACTTAGGAGAAACCCCAAACCATCCTACCACCACTTACTTTCTAGTTGGGATGGTGCCAAGTTCAAGGTTACACATTGAGAAGGCAGGGCCACCAACCTGGACAAATCACAGTATTACCTTCCCCTCCATGATCCCCATCCCTAAAAGACCAAGGGGCACAGGACTAAAAAGCCTTCCAAAAACATCTTGTCTTTATATGTACCTTCTTTGCAGACAGGGAAACCGATCTGAAAAGACAGACTTGCCCAAGGACTTTAATAACACACCCCTCTGGCAGACAAAATGGAGCTGGAGGTGGATGATGGAGGGGCTACCTACTGTGTGACCTGAGGAAAGTCACCAAACCTCTCCAGGTTCCCTACTAAGGCTCAATGGAGCTTACAAAGGGCAAGACCTTTGTGGGGGAGAGAAAGCCCAGTGGAGGAACTGAGCAGAGGAGAAGACAGTGCCTTGGAAGGCTGAGAGGGACTCTCAGGCCCAGTGGGATAATAAATTCAAGAATTAGGGTCCAGAGTGGCTGACATGGGGGATTTTTAACCCAAAACAGGGGAAATAACTGCTTGGGAGGCTAGGGGTGACTCACCTGCTGAATCCTAAGGAAACCCTGAGGACATTAGCTCTATGCCCACAAACTCCTTTGAGATCTGACCCAGTCACAGTGAGAAAGCCTAGGATGGGGAGGGCTGTGGCAAAGGAGAGGAGCAAGAAACCTGAGCTCCTTTCAGGCTCGGGTCCAGTCAGCTGTGCAACCTTGGGGAAAAGCACTTAACCTTTCTGGGCGGCTGTCTCCTGGTGTATAGTGTAAATGGGGGATCCTCACCTAGCCTGCCTCAAAGCATTGGGGGGATTGAGCCAGAGACTGTTAAATCATTATTTCATTCAATAAATGTTCCCTGGTGCCATCTTCATGCTGAGTTCTGAGCTGTGTATTGACAACACAGGAAATCAGTCCTGAGCCCTCGGTGCTGACAGTCAGGGGACTCAGGGGAGCTCTAGCTCTCTGATCAGTAAGTGAAATTCAAAGGAGAGAGAAGGAAACTATGAGGCTTCCTGGAGGTGGCAGAACTCAAGCTGAGCCCTGTGGGGCAGCGGGCAGGACTGGAGAAATAGAGTCAAGGAACGAAAGTACTCCAGGTGGGACAAGAAATCTGAGTGAAGATACTTCCACTGGATGCCTCAAAGGATAAACACACAACCTCAGATGCAATTGGACATATGTTTATTTAATAGCTACTATATGCTGAACATTGACAGCCCTAAAATAGAAGGGGCTGGTCCTCCAGAGTACAGAGATTCCGCCAGGCTCAAAGACTTGGCTCCAGGGGAACTTGGACAGAAAAGGGGATACCTGCACAAAGAGAGGAGGGTGGTAAGAAGGCCAGGTAGATGCATATAGAGAGACAGCAAGTGTCAATTCACTCCTTTTGACTTGTGAAGAGAGGAAGATAGAACAGGGCAAAATGACATGGGAGATAATTAGTCCCAGAAATGGGCAATGCCTCCTCCAGAGTCACATGGCCACATGGCAGGATAGGTGCTAAGGTCCTCAGACCCTAGGTGATATGGCTTTTCTTGGTTTGAAGCACTTTCCACTCACTTTATCTCAATAGCTTTGAGAGGACTAGGAAAGATAGGAATTCAGAAGCCCACATACTTTCCAGAAGTAGAAGCTGACAGCCCACAGGTGGTGAAAGTTCCAAGGTCACACCAGACTCACCCTAGCATCTAATTTTGTCCTAACATCCTGGGGTCAGGATGAGATTTCTCTGTGGCACCTGACCCTCTCAGATGCAGCCACTACCTTGGAAAAGAACCTTGGGAACATGTTTCCAGCAAAGCCCTGCCAACCACCGGCTTTGTAGCAAGTGCCTGGCCCTCTGGGCTCAGTTTCCCCACTATAAAACATGATCATTTCCTTATGCTCAGGCATCTAATGGTTTTAGATTCCCTTTAGGTCTTCTTTCTGCAATTAAGGTGTCTAGCACCCCCCAATCAAGGCTGCCTACTGCCCTGCATGCCTTTCCCAAGGGGCCATCAGCCAACCACAAACCAGTCACCATGGCCTTGGCAGTTGGATTGTGAGTCCTCAGAGGCTGGAGGCAAAAGGGGCTCTATGCAGTGGGACAGGAAAGCAGACACCTTTCATTTCCTTCATTCATCCACCATTCATTTATTCATCTACAAAGATTTACTGTACTGTGTTGTGCTAGTCCCTGTACCAGAAACATGATAGTGAAGAAGAGTGCCTCCCTCTGGGAAAGATGTCAGAGCTAGGGCTTGGAGCTAATGTGAGTCAGAGCTGGGGGTAGTACAAGAGCTGAGGACCCAGCTGTAATGGTATCTATCTGAGCACTTGTGCCCATATATGAAAAAACACCACAGCTTGTTACCTGCACAAGAGCATAGTGCAGGGCAGGAGTGGACTCAGAATGTGTTTGCCAATTTCTGGATACACATGCTGCATGCATAGGTCTATGAGCTTGTCCCTCTGAGAATGCACCCAGGAACCTGCATGAGCCCAGAAATATGAAAGTTCAAGTATGAATGTGCTTATGAATCCATGGACACATACAAAGATGCATTCAAATCTTATGTTCATAGATGCACATGTATGAATGAACCTGCATGTACTTGCATGAGGCACATATGAGCCTGCCTGGAACTCTGCACATACTTGTGCAAGCCTTACTATTCATTTACACGTACACCCAAATAGGCAAGAGTCTGTACTCACTTGTAGACAACCTCACACATACATCTGTTCAGACATGTCCAGTCATGAGCAACTTATTGTTCTCATACGCCAATACCTGGGAGTGATGATGGGGATAGGGGAGAAAGAGGGGAGGGGAGGGCCAGGCTCCCTCCCACCCCTAGGATCAACAGCCCTGATACTTAACATTGGTCTTTGCCCAAGACTAAGCCACGGCAGGGTCTACCTCTTCTCCTTAAGTGGTATTGATCTATTGGTCGATCTGTTAAATATAACCTTAGGGAAGGAGTCAAATCAACAACTGTCATTAATTCAGGAGAAAGAGACTGACTGATTCTTAGGTCGGGGGAGTCTCTATCCCAGCCAGCTCTGCTGATACCAGAATGGCCTACTGGATCAAGTGTCAGCCTAAATAATTCATGCCAAGGCCTGGAGTGCTCCCTTCTCAGGAGCCCATCTCTTTAAATCAGGTCTGGAGCTTCCCAGTTCTGCCAAAAAAATAAAAAAATCCAAAACAAAACAAACCTATAAACAACTCACTCAGCCCTGGCCCTCTCTGGGACCCCCTCCCCCATGCTGCAAAACCCGCTTCTGTTCTTCCAACCACTGGAGCCCCAAATCCTTCCCCCAATTCACCATTTACAGGTGGGGTACCTTGGAGGGGAGGAGGGGAAGTTTATGGTGTCCAACCCCATTGGCCTAAGACTCAGTAGGACAGTCTAGACGGGTGCCTGGGCGTTGGGGCAGGGAGGGGATAGCAAAGAGCTGAATCACCACACCCCCCGGTCTGACAGCCTGGGAGAGAGCTTGGGGGAGGAGTCCAGGCTGATGGAAGAAAGTGAAATAACTCCAGGCAAAGCAATCAGTGAGTTGTGGGGGGAAGAGGGGAGCGAAGGGAAAGGAGGAGGGGGCGCTGCTGACTTCCGGGGTGGGGTTGGGATGGGGTCGAGAAAACGCTGGTCCTCCGGGACTTGCGATGGTAGTACCCTAGCCAGGCCTCATGTCACCGGGGTCGCAGCTCGGGGGCCGAGGCTGGGGATTTTCCAGTCTCTCCCAGAGCACAGCCAGAGGTCTCCTCGATCACAGAGATTAGGAAGAGACTGAAAAACGAGTAACTTTCTCAACCCACCCCTCATCCCGCCTGCGCTTGTGGAGGGAACAGGGAAGTCCTCCCCGCAAATTCTCGCTCCGTGGGGCTGACCCACCTGCCGGCTCTGCTTTCCCCGGTCCCGCCCCTCCCCGAGAGAGAGAGAGAGAGAGAGAGAGAGAGAGAGAGAGAGAGAGAGAGAGAGAGAGAGAAGGAACCACCTTAAACCTTAAACATGGGAGGTGGGGAAGGCGAGGGGGCAGCCATTCAGGACCTCGGGGAGCCAAACTTCTCGGCAGCCCCGGAGCCAGAGAGTGGGTAAGCGAAGCTGAGAGCCCAGATCAGATTCTCGGGAGCCTCCCACCCCGCCTCTGGGCGAGGAGGGCTCAGAGACTCAGTTGGGGGCGGAGGAGGAGGACGAGGAGGAGGAGGAGGAGGCGGCGAGGAGGGGGAGGCAAACCCTGCCCACTCGGCTGCGAGCCCGGGACGGCCGCGCGAGTCGGAGGCCAGTGCGCAGGGCGACGAGGGCGCCGGGGCGGGGGGCTCCGCTGCCCGCCTGCCCCGTTTCCCGTGAAGCCTCCACGGACATTAGAGCGCGCAGACGGACCGACCGCGACTGCCAGCCTCTCGGGGGTCCAGGACCGGCCCTGCCCTCCCGCCTCCCTCCCCGCCCCCTCCCCCCGGGGCAGGCGCTCCGAACTCACCGGCGAGCGCGGCCGCGCGGGCGCTGGATGCGGGGGCGGCCGCGATGGCCCCGCGCGCGGGACCGCGGGGGCGCGGGCGGCCGCTGCTCCTGGGGCTGCTGCTCGCGGCGGCGGTGCTGAGCCGGCCGGCCGCCGCCTGTCCCTTCCAGTGCTACTGCTTCGGCGGCCCGCAGCTGCTGCTGCGCTGCGCGCCGGGCGCCGAGCTCCGGCAGCCGCCGCGGGACGTGCCGCCGGACGCGCGCAACCTCACCATCGTGGGCGCCAACCTGACGGTGCTGCGCGCGGCCGCCTTCGCGGGCGGCGCGGCCGCGGGGCCGGGGGGCGTGCGCCTGCCGCTCCTGAGCGCGCTGCGCCTCACGCACAACAACATCGAGGTGGTGGAGGACGGCGCCTTCGACGGGCTGCCCAGCCTGGCGGCGCTCGACCTGAGCCACAACCCGCTGCGCGCGCTGGGCGGCGGCGCCTTCCGCGGGCTGCGCGCGCTGCGCTCGCTGCAGCTCAACCACGCGCTGGCGCGCGCCGGCCCCGCGCTGCTGGCCGCGCTGGACGCCGCGCTCGAGCCCCTGGACGAGCTGCGCCGCCTGGGCCTGGCGGGCAACGCGCTGAGCCGCCTGCCGCCGGCCGCGCTGCGCCGGCCGCGCCTGGAGCAGCTGGACGCGCGCCTCAACGCGCTGGCCGGCCTGGGCCCCGACGAGCTGCGCGCGCTCGGCCGCGCCGGCCGCCCGGCCGCGCCGCGCCTGCTGCTGGCCGACAACCCGCTGCGCTGCGGCTGCGCCGCGCTCCCCCTGCTGGCCTGGCTGCGCAACGCCACGGAGCGCGTGCCCGACGCGCGGCGCCTGCGCTGCGCCGCCCCGCGCGCCCTGCGCGACCGCGCGCTCCTGGACCTGGACGAGGCGCGGCTGCGCTGCGCCGACCGCGACGCCGACGGGCGCGGGGACGCCGCGGGCCGGGCCGCCGGCCCCGAGCTCGAAGCCTCCTACGTCTTCTTCGGGCTGGTGCTGGCGCTCATCGGCCTCATCTTCCTCATGGTGCTCTACCTGAACCGCCGCGGCATCCAGCGCTGGATGCGCAACCTGCGCGAGGCGTGCCGCGACCAGATGGAGGGCTACCACTACCGCTACGAGCAGGACGCCGACCCGCGCCGCGCGCCCGCCGCGCCCGCGCCCGCCGCGCCCGCCGGCTCCCGCGCCGCGTCCCCCGGCTCCGCGCTCTGAGCCGCGCTCGTCGCGCCTGAGCGTGCCCCGCCGGCGTTCGGCCTTCCCGAGGGCCGCCTGGCCCGGAGCCGTGGACCTGAGCGAGACACCTGCAAGCTGGGGCCCTTTCGAGACCTGCCCCCGGTCGGCCCGGGACCTCTGGATTATGGCGTCGCCACCCGCACGCCCTCCCTTCTCAGCCGCTGAAAGCCCTCGCTGTCAGCCCCTTCTGGTCCCAGAAACCCTACCCACGCATCCCTCTGGAACCACCAAGAGGCCCCTCCCCCTGTCAAGGCTCGCCCGGAGACCCCGTCCTACAATCCGAAAGCCTTGCGACCGCCTCCACCACAGCCTGTGCTTTGAGCCCTGACTTCCCAGAGGGGAACATCACCCTAGACTTCGTGGACCCCCATTTTCCAGCTTGGAGCTCTCAACTCCCTTCCTAGGACTTGGGCCCTCGTATCCCATTCTGGTCTCAGAAGCAGAGCTCTACCACGAGGTTTCTGTGAACTTTGATTCTTTTTTCTCGTCCCAGAGCTCTGAGCCCTCCATCCTGCATAGAAGGGGGGAGGCTCTGAGGGTTGGAAACCCTCCCCCAATCTGAGGATGTATTTATTTCATACCACCCCCTACGCCAGCTCTGGCTCAGGCCCCTCCCTTTCTTGACGAAGGCTTAAGGCTCAGCTTCATGGGTTTCTCCCACCCCAGGGACAGGCACACCCCATTATAGCCTTAGTGCAGAGCCAATCCTCAGCCTTTCCCACTGGGACCCTGATCCCAATCTCAAACTCTCAGCTCTTTACCCCGGTCTGAGTTTCATTCCCCTGCCCAAGTGTTAAGCTCTTGACTCCCCCTACACCCATAACTTGCACTCACTACCCACATCTTCAACTCGCTGGGTCAGAGTCCAGCGAGGAATTCATCCCTGGGATGTGCCCACCCCTTTTAATTCTTAGGATGAGCTCTCCAGCCCTGCAAGACAGGTGCAGGTGCCACACATCCGCAACCATACTGGCAGGTTCCCATGGGGAAGGGAGAGTCCTGGGGGTGTGAAATCAGACCTCAGAACCAGGGTCACCTGTCCATCATGGCCCCAAAGAGGGATAAGGCTGGGGACTCAGGCATGGGAGCTGCTTCCCACCTGCTTTTTCCCACCCATATGACTTTCTCCCCTAAGGATTCCTTGCTGCCTGCGCCCCGCCCCCATATGCCTTCTGGAAGAGGAGGGGGCATCTAGCCTCCTGTCTCAGGCACAGGCCCTCCTATTCAGGATCAGCCTCAGCTCCTTGCCTTCTGCATGATCCCAAAGCACAATTGGTGAGTGGGGAGGGGGCTGCCTCTCCCTGACTCCCACCCCCTTGGTCAGGCAGAATGGCTGGCCTGTGCTGCCTCTGCGCACAGGAAGTTACCCTCCTTCAACATACTGGCTTGAGGCCTGCCTTCCTACCCCTACCCAAGACATCTGGAAAGTCCCTTGGGCAGTTTTCTATAAAGTCTACAATAATCTCCAATACTCTACTCTTCTTGTAAGTGGTACCATGTCATTTCTGCTGACTTTGGGGCATTGAGGATGGGTGGTGGTGGAAGGGAACACTTTGGAGGGCATTTTGGACTGCCCTGTGTGAGGCAGTGACTCTTGATGTCTTCTCCCAGACTGTGGGAAAAGAAATGGGCTTTGACTGCAAGTAGTAAGATTGCAGCTAGACACATAGACATTGGGATGGCATTGCTCTCCAAACCAGTCTGCTTTTTATCCTCTGAGATAAGGTTATCTACAGCCAGGGTGAGACCTTCCACTTCTTTGTCATCCTCTTACCCTTCCATTCCTCCTTGTGGTGGTGAGGATGGGGTTGTGGGGGAGATGCAGTTGGATTGACAACTGCTAGCAATCAGACGAGGCTGCCAGGGAGGAAATCCAGCCACAGAAAATTGAGGCAGTTAATTCAGACAGGAAAGAGAAGGGATCATTATGTGCTGCTTTGGCATCATCCCCACTGATGACTTACCTGATATTCCCTTGTCATTTCTTACCCCATGCTCTCCTGGCCAGAGGAGTAAGAACTGCCTCTTTGGTATATGAGAGGCTGAGAAGAGAAGCAGCCTAGAGGTAAGGGTGTGGATAAAATGTCCACTTGAGATATGTGCAGCAAGGATGCAGGTGGGCTTGGGCCAGTAGGGCCAGGGTAAGAGGCTTATCTCCTGCCTTAAGGTTCCCGTGCTGGGTTATTTTGTATTCAAGTTCTCAGAGCTCTAGGTCACATGGCAGAAGTCCAGATTTCTGGTACTTTAGAATCTTAGTACCACATAACCCTAGAACTTGTGCTTCCTAAACACTGAAAAGTACCTCAGATGTAATATGAGAACCATGTCCTAAGCCACCTCAACAAGGAGCACCCTCACTTGATGAGGTGTTCATTCCTTCCCCTCCTGGGAGCATCCCTTTCAGAGCCAGAGGGATATGCCTGGGACTGCTTGACAGTCCCAGCTTTCCCTTGGGGCCGAGTGTACCCAGGAACAGCTCTTTATAGAATTGGAGACTGGAGACAGCGTGTGAGTCCTCCCAGCAAATTCTCTACCCCTTCTAATTATTCCTCAGGAGAAGGGCTAAAATTCTCTTGAAGCATTCTCTTGAAGGTCAATGACCTTCAAAGGGTGCTCTGCCAATCTTCCAAGACAGAATAGTGATAGCATCTCTAACAGAGCACTGTCCCTAACAGGTCAGCTCCCCAGTTCCAAAGACATGCCCTCAGATAATGTAGCCAAAGACTGCAATCAAGCTGAAGACTATAATAAAGCTAAAGTCCTAGCAAATAAAACATGCTATTAGCTGTGGGTTCAATGTCAACAGAAATCTTTGGGGGTTTTATATGAGAGCTGCTACTAAGCTAAGTGTCAAATCAATAGCTGTCAAAAATCATCTACTTGAACGCCTAATGTATGCCAGTTGACATTTAACTTTAGTGCCCATTAAATATTATCTCTGGGTTGCCAGCCTTCTTGCAGCCTATCAGTGGCCTTTGGCCTTATGGGACTATCTAAAGGTCCCCAGGGCCACCAGTCTTGCCTCCTCTGCAAATCCAGCCATTCTTTCAGCCTTTACTGAATGTAACTTTTCCAGGCCCAGAGAAACTAATGCCTCAGAGAAGGAGTCACATTTAACCAAAGTCAAGAGAAAAGAAGTCCCAAAAAACTGAAAACTCAGAGTAAGGACCCCTGATACAACCTAAGGAGACTTCTTAGAGGAGGTCACATTTGGATGGGGTTTTGAAGGATTAATAGGAGTTTGCAGAACAGAGAAAGAAGTATCAGCTTGTGCAAAGGCCTGGAGGTAGGAAGAGAATTGGAGAAGACCATTCATGACTGGAGGTAGGTAGGAGGATGTATGTGGGTAAGAAGGTCTGTATTCCTTACATTCTCCACTGGGAAGCACTAGTGGGACCTCAGCCCTAGAAGAAGACATCAGGGAAGTGGAGCTATGAGATATGTGGGGCAGGAGAGCTACATGGTGCTTCTTATTTCTTCCTTTTTCCCATCCTCCTTGTGCCAGGCCTCATGCTGAGCACTGGAGACATAGAGAGGAATCAACTAAGCCATGGCCACGGGAGGCCAGATGTGCAGGATGGTAAGGGAAGGGGTCACTGGAGGAACCCAGAAGAGACTTTGCAGGAAAAAATGACATGGAGGGGACTGACTGGCCCTCCCCTGAGACCCTGATGCCACCCACCCACTCCAGATTTTCTCTCAGCAGTGCCAAGGCCCTACTGAATGTCTAGCCTACCCCTCTAATCATATGCTGTGAATGCTGCTGGCAGTCTGAGGTGGGCAGGGGACAGCAGGAGCCAAGTGCCAGGGGGAAAAAAACCATCCAGGATGTCCCTTTAGAGAGCAGGAGAGGGAGTGTGTGACTGTCAGAAATGTGATAGACATGAAACCAGCTATGCACTTTGAAAAAGATGTCAGACTTCCCAGGGTTCTGTGCCCCTGTAAAACCTGTGAAATTTCCTCTCAAAAACAAAGGGAAGCCATGATCATTATCTCCTTGAGAAGTTTGTCTCCTCTGACCCCTTTCCTTCCCATTCCCTTCAGGTCATGGGTACAAAAGGCCCAGCTAGAATCAGAGAATGAAGTTGTAGTCCGAGCTCAGCATGACTTACCATATCGTTTGATCCTCAGTCAGAAATACCAGTTGAAACCCTACTGTGTGCTGGGTGCTGGGGATTCAGCAGTGAACACAGCAGAGTCAACACCTGCCCTAGTCTGACACTGAGCTTAGACACCCTTGTCTTCTCCACATCCCTACTGTCCAGTCTGGGACTTGACTTATGACCTCCAGAGGCACTGCCTGCTCTCACTGAAGTCCATCTCCTTCTTCAGTAAGTCTCTGCCTGGCAAACTCATGACCCTAATTTATGTGCATGGCCTTTCCCAGACTGGGAGAAGTGACCAGGGCAGTTAATATTCCTGGGATAATGCACTTTGCTGCCTTCAGAGTCCCTTCCTCCAACCCTCTCCCTCACCACCTCCACCCTCCTCTCTCAGTGCTGCCTCAGAGCTGTTTACCCTGGCTGGCCAGTCCCATTCGGAACATCTCAACTAACACTTCATTGTACGGGTGGGAAAACCGAGGCCCAGAGAGTACAGGAGTCCTCCAGGTCACACAGGGTGTCTGAGCCAGAGCCCAGGATGCTTTGAGGGCTATCCCTGCACTGATCTGACTTCCTACATCCTCACTCTGTGTCTCCACTCCTGTGGTCATTGTCTCCTGCAGCCAGGCCAAGCCTGTGGCAGCCTGGAGATGGAAAAAGAATGAGAACAAGGAACGGGTGGGGAGGACTCTTCAGCCTCTATTAGCAACTTCCAGCAGGTCTCAGAAAACTGCTCCAGCCTCCTGCAGGCAGAAAGCCTGCTGGGGGATCCTTTTCGATGGAAGGATCAACTCTACCCCTTCCTGAGAAGAGAAAGAGCTTTGTTCTGAACCCCCAAACTCTGAAATTTGGGGCATGAAACTCATTCTTCCTGAGCCTCTCCTCTGCACTGAGCACCAGCTGAGGTGGACCAGTTCCTGCTCCTGTCCTCAGTATAGAAGGGCCACTATGAAAGTGGAACACGGGGAAACCACCCAAACTAGGACGCTTTGGGGAGTGAAAGAGACCACTATTAATAATTACATGGGAACAAGAATGAGCCTTGGACTCCAGTGACTTTTGACAAAACCTGGAGGGGAAAGAAAAAGTGCTAGACTGCTAGACTAGCTAGTCTGCCAGCAATATATAACTAATACACTCCTTATACTTGACCCTGTCCTCCAGCCACACAAAACTACTCAAATTTTCTAACTGAGCCCAAATATTCCTATACCTTTGCTTTCACAGTACTCTCTGCCAAGGATGCCTTCCCCACACCAAGAATCCCCTCTGCTTTCCTGACCTCACTCTCTTCCTCCTATCACTGTACCCCTGGACATTTATTTGTACTGCTTGGTTTTCTTGCCCATTGTCAGCACTAGACCAGGAGCTCCCCCTTGGGGCCCAGTTCCCTTTTGGGTCCTCAGATCTGTTGCACAGAGATTTGGGAGCACTGCCTCTACTCCACATGCAGGGCTCATGCCCTCCCTCTGCTGCATATCAGATGCCCACGCCCTTCGACTCTCACTTCATTGAACTGAGGTTGCAGTTACATACGATGCCTGCATGGCCAGCTCCTTGTTGCTGTTCAATCAAGTGAGAAAACCGAAAGAAAATGCTGCTTTAGAATGTGTAATAATGCACACATAATTTAGCCTTTGCTTCTTGACTTTGACTTTTTAATACAATTATAGCTTTCTGGCCCTCCGTTTGGAATATTCGTCCAGCATCCTATCTGAGCAACATGCGCTCCTGGCTCAGCCTTGGTTCCTTGCCCCCAGGGAACTGCAGCGACTTCTGTTGGCCGAGCTGTGTCAAAAAGGAACCAATTTTAATTTTTCATACATTCGCCATCTGCTGGTAAAAGATGGAAAAGTTCCTTCTTTCATTTAATCACAATCCATTTGACAAGTATTTTATTAAGTGCCCACTGTGTGCTAAGCCCTGGGTACAAGCTGAGGATACCGTATTGAAGGAAAATGACAAGGCATATGCCTTTATGAAATAATAATAGTAACAACAAACACTTCTATTTGCTTACTATGTGCCAGGGATTGTTCTAGGCACTTAAGACATGTTAACTCATTTTAGCCTGATGATAAGTCTATGAAGTAGATGTTATCATTATTATATTATATTATATTATTATTATATTACATAATGTTTTATAAGGTACACAAATATGAATGATTTGTCCAGGTCATTCCACTAATAAGGGGCCAAGTTAAGCTTAGAACCTAGAGCCGTGTGCTTAAGACTATAAACAAATAAGTAAACAAGCAAGATACTTCTTAGGAGAGAAATAAGCAGAATGATATAAGAGCAATGGGGAAGGCTATCCTTTGAATCGGGTCATCAGGCAGACCCCCATTGAGAAGGTAGCTTACTCTGAAGAATGGGAATGCAGCAAATGCAGTTTCTTCTTTAAGATATCTGATGGGAGGCTAGTTCTGGCCACTCTACCCCTAAATACCTCACTAATTGGTCCTTTTTCTGCTTCTCCACCTGGTTCCAGCCTCTACATCTCTCAACTGGATCCCTGCCCCAGTTTCCTCTCTGGTCCCCTGCCTCCAGCCTCCCCCTCTGGTCCATCCTCCACAATGCAGCTAGAGTGATCCTAAAAATGCATGAGTTCCATCACTCTCACTGCCCTGTTTAAAACCTGCCTCACTATCTTCACAGTACAAACCAAGTTCTTTGGTCTGATTATCTGTAACCTCCCTCCCATCTCCTTCCAGCTCTTCTGGTTCCCTTTATGGTAGCCACACTGAAGTCCTTACAATTCCCTGAAGGTCCCAGGTTGTCTTGACCCCTTAGGCTTCCCATATGACATCCGTTTGACCTGGTGTGTCCTCTCCTCACCTACGTACCTCATTCTCATTCTTCAAAACTCAGTTGAAACAATTTCTCCTCCAGGAAGCCTGCCTTCTTCCCCATCTCACTCACCCCAGCTGAATGTGATAACCCCTCCCTGATGCTCCCATGGCATGCATGAGTACACTCGGCCCCCATCTCCAGTATTCCTCAACAGCAACTCAGAACCTTTGTTGTCATGCCTTATCCTCTTGAATCTGTGAGCGCCTTGAAGGAAGGGATTATCTTATTTATCTTCAGGACCCAGCATAAGTTCCAGTAAATGGTATATGCCCAGTAAGTATTGATTGCAGCTTGTAAGCTATAAATTGTTTAGTTTCTTTTTTGGCCCATCTTTTTTGCGTTCTTATTGATACATATTTGCATAGAATACACTCTTTTTGGCATACAGTTGATTTGGACAATCAAGATATGGAACAGTTCCATTACCTGTCCAAATCCCTCCTGCTGCCCCTTTGTAACCAACTTCCCTCAACCCCAGCCACTGGCAACTAGTGGTCTGTTTTCTGTTCCCATAGTTTTGCATTTCCAAGAATGTCATATAAATAGAATCATACATATTTGTCCTTTAAAGTCAGGCTTCTCTCACCAAGCATAATGCATTTGAGATTCATCCATGTTGTTTTGTTGTAGATATTGCTATTTTGTTCATCTTTATTGCTGAGTAGTATTCAACTGTGTTGCTGTACAATACTTTATCCATTCACACCAGCTGAAGAACATTTGGGTGACTTTTAGTTTTTGACAATTATAAATACAACCATTATTAACATTCAGGTACAGGTTTTTGTATGAATGCAACTTTTCATTTCTTTTGAGAGTAGAACTGCCAAGCCTTATAGTATGTTTAAATTTGTAAGAAACTGCCAAACTGTTTTCCTAGTGTCTGTACCACAGCACAGGGAATATAGTCAATAATATTGTAATAATTATGTATAGTGTCAGTTGGGTACTAGACTTGTCAGGGTGATCACCTAATAAGTTGTATAAATGTCTAATCACAATGTTGTACATTGAAACTAATATAATATTGTAGGTCAACTGTGATTGATCAGCATGAGAGTTTTGACCTGCTTCATTTCCAACCTGGTCCAGTTCACCCCTCCTTAGGCAACATGGTAGTCCCCCGCTTCTGGGAGGTCACCATATTGGTGTTGAACTTAGTGCGGACACTCGATTGGCATAGCGCACTACAGCCCAGAATTTCTGGGCTCAAGCAATCCTCCTGCCTCAGCCTCCTAAGTAGCTGGCAGTACAGGCGCATGCCACTGTGCCTGGTGATCAACTGTAACTGAAAAATAAATTTTTCTGTGTCATTTTGCATTTCTACCAGCAGTGTATGAGTTCCTACACATCCTCACCAGCACTATTTATGTAAGAGACAATTGGAATGCCTTTGCACCTTTTTGGAAAACCAATTGACAGTATATGTGCAAGTCTATTTCTGGTTTCTGGATTTGTCCCACTTATGTAGGTATCTATTCTTTCACCACTACCACACTCTCTTGATTACTATAGTTTCATAATCTTGAGATCAGGTAGTGGAGAACTCTAATTTTGTACCTTTTAAAAATTGCTTAAATTACTCTAGTTCCTTTATCTTTTCATATAAATTTTAGAATCAGCGTATCTACCTATGAAAAACATCCTGCAGAAAACTTGATTTGGATTTCATTGAATCTCTAGTCAGTTCAGAGAGGATTGGTATATTAACAATATTGAAGCTTCTAATCCACAAACATAGTACATGTCTCAGTTTGTTTAGGTTCTCTTTGATTTCTTTCATCAACATTTTGTACTTTAGAGATGGGCACAGAGATTAGGAACATATTTTGTAGATTTTGTTATATTTATACATAAATAGTTTTAGTTTTGTGCTATTTTAGATAGTATTATCTTTTTTGGCATTTTTTTAAAATTTCAATTTCTAGTTGTTTGATGTTACTATAGAGAAGTACAATTGATTTTTGTGTATTGATCATGTATCTTGCAATTTATGTAAACTCACTTATTACTTTTTGTAGATTTCTTGGAATTTTCTACATAAATAATCATGTTGTCTGTGATTAGAGACCATTTTATTTCTTCCCTTATAATTCGTAGGTCTTTTATATCTTCTTCTTGCCCTACTTCACTAGCTAGGACCTCCCTAGCACTAAGGAAGTCTTAAATGAGAGAGAATAATCATCCTTGCCTTGGAGGAAAAATGTTCAGTCTTTCACCATTAAGTATGGTTTTAACTGTGGATGTTTTATAGATGCCCATTGTAATATTAAGCAAGTTTAGTGCTTTTTCCTTTACAAATGGATATTTAATTTTGTCAAATGCCATTTCTTCATCTATTGAAATAATTTAGCTGCATCGTTTTCATTTAATTCACAGTATTTTATAATTTTTCTTGTGATTTTCTCTTGATGCATTTAGAAATGTGTTGCTTAATTTCCCAGTATATGTGAATTTTCCAGATACCTTCCTGTTGTTTCTAGTTTAAGTCTGTTATTGTCAGAAAATATATTTCTTGGTGAATATTCCATGTGCACTTGAAAAGAATGCATATCTTATTGTTTTGAGGTGAAATGTTCTATTAATGTCAACTCAGCAAAGTTAATTGATAGCGTCCTTCAGGTCTTCTACATCCTTACTCATTTTCTGTCTTCTGGCTCTGGAAATGTTGTGGGTTTGTATATTTCTCCTTTCAGTTCTATTAAGTTTTGCTTCAAATATTTGAAAACATCATTACTAGATACATATACATTTAGACTTGTTATATTTCCTTGGTATGTTGACATTTATTTTTTATATTATGTCTCTCTTTATTTCCCTACCTAGTCTGATATTAATATAACCACTGCAGCTTTCTTTTTATGATTATCTTCATAGCTATCCATTTGTTTAACTTTTATTTTACTTTTTAACTTATCTTTGTCTTTATATTTAAAGAGGGTTTCTTGTAGACAGCATATATTTGGATCTTGTATTTTTAAATTTAATCTGACAAGCTCTATCATTTAATTGTTATGTAAAGACCATTTACATTTAAATAGTTATTGATATCATTGGATTTAGGTCTATCACTTTTATTTTTTGTATGTCCCCTCTGTTTTTATTCTTTGGTTCCAACTTTACTGCCTTCTAGACTATGTCAGTATTTTTAGTATGGTATTATAATTTATCTATATTTTTGGCTTCTCTAGGAATCACAATATATATACATAACCTTTCACAGTATACTTAGGATTAATATTGTATCACTTCAAGTATAATACAAAATCCTTAGAAAGAAATAAATCTTATTACCTTCCCCCACTAACCTTACATTATAGTTGTCATGTTTCATTTATATACATTGATAACCCTACAGAAAATTTATAATTTTTTCTTTCAACAATGATACATATTTTAAAGAACTTATGAGGACTAAAGTAGCCTTTTATATTTACCCAAATAATTACCATTTGTTTTCCTCTTAATTTCTAAAGATATGGGTTTATCTCTGGAATCATTTCCTTTCAACTTAAAGAATTTTTTTTTAGCATTTTTCTAGAGCAGATCTGCTGGTGACAAATTCTCTTAGTTTTCCTTCATTTAAGAATCTCTTTATTTTACATCATTCCTGAAGGATATTTTCACTAGATACAAAATTCTAAATTGACAATTCTTTTCTTTTAGCACTTTAAAGATGTTCCACTCTCTCCTGGCCTCCACATTTTCTGTTGAGAAAGCTGCATCAAATCATCATTCTTTGTAGAAAAAAAACATATAATAATGTGTCATTTTCTCTAGCTGCTTTCAAGATTTTAAAATTTATCTTTGGTTTTCAGTAATTTGGTTATCTGTGTCTCTAGTTTTCTTTGAGTTTAACCTATTTGGAATTTGCTTAGCTTCTTGAATTTGTAAATTTATGCCATTCATGCAAATATATTTTTCTGCAACATTATCTCTCCTCTCCTCTGGGAATCCAATAACTTGAATCTTAGACCCTATATTATTTCATAGTTCCCTGAATCTCTTAATTATTTTCAATCTTTTCTCCTGTTTTTCGGATAGAATAATTTTTACTGATTTATCTTCAAGTTCATTGACTCTTTCCTCTGTCTCCTCCATTCAGCTATTGAGCCTATCCAGTGAATTTTTTATTTGATTTTTTTCAGTCTTAAAAATTTCATTTGGCTAATCTTCTAGTTTCCTTATCTCTGTTGAGAACTATCTTTCTATAAATTTCAAGTTATAACAGCTACTTCAAACTCTTTTCTAATAATTACAAAATCTAGTAATTCATCTTAGAGTTGGCATATGTTGATTGTGTTTTCCCTTGAGAATTGGTCATATTTTTCTGGTTCTTCAAATGACAAGTAATTTCATATTGTGTTCTAGACATTATAAATGTTATATTATGTAGACTCAGTCCTTTCATAACCCTTTATAGAATGTTGATTTTGTTGTTGTTCAAGAGGCAATCAACTAATTTAGGTTCAGACCCAAAGTTGTGTCTCACCTTCTGTTGTTGGTGGTTTTAATCTCAGCACAAATCCATAAAAAAGAAAAGAAAGGGAAATTTACCCCATGTAGATTACTTCTCCCAATTTTGACTTCTGCACTGCCTGCTTTTGTTTAATTTTCAGAGTCACTAGGTAGTTGTGTTTGGGATGTAATCCAGTAAGAGAGATAAGCTATAATGGACTTATTCTGTCTTGAACAGAATTTGAAACAACTATCCAGTTTATCTTGGTTTACTGGCGTTTTTTTAAAAGCTATCGAAACGAAGTCTCAAACTACCATGAAGACAGTGAAAACAGGAGAAAAACTCAATGCTAAGGCAATAACAAATACTTCAGCCATGCTGAGAGTCCTGGTTAGATGTCAGAGCAATCCTTCTAAATTGTGGTATCTAGGACAATGTGATTATTTCTATTTTTTTTTTTTTTTTGGATGAGAAGATTAAGGAAGAGCTGGTGGTTTGCCTCTTCGGTATCTGATCTAATCCCCTGACTTCCTGTTCTGTACTGCAGGACATCAACCATTGCAAACTACATTTCCCATGATTCTGCCAATCGGAGGCACAGGCATGCAACTGGAGGGCAGGAGAAACCAGAGTATTTCTCCCATTCTGCTTTGTGCAGCATCCCAGCAATAGCTGTGTTTCTTCTGTGGTCTAAGTTCCTCAGATACCCTCTCTCTCTCTCATCATCCCTGCTGGACTGCCCTGGTTCCTCAGCTCCATTCCATACCACCACCTCCTCTCCCTGTCCTTTCACCCTACAGGTAGTCATGGTTTCCTGTTGTACCTGTTCTCTGGGTTGCTTTACATCCCATTTGCCTTTTCAACTCTTGCAACAACTTTATAAGCAGTTACTTCAGTGGAATTCCTGCTCCTGAAATACTGGCATAGGCTCAGTTCATTTGGACTCAGCCTGATACAGTCTATGAGAACAGAACGAAAACTCTAACTCAAGTCTCCTGATTCACATGTCAGTATTTTCCCACTGCTCTTCTGTGGCTGAAAGGGAGCACCAAGGAAACAGACCACCTTTTGGCCAACCAGAAGGGCAATGCTTTGATCTAGGTTGTATATTATTTTACAAGAATGTAAAAAAAATTATTTTTTATATATATAATCAGTTTTCTAAAAAAGTCATCGTATATTCATCAGCATCTTCCTTTTGTGTTTATATAGTACATTAGAAGTTAGAACTCTGAATATCCCTCACCTATATCCTCACTCCTCCCATGTGTTCTTTTGGAACAGGCAGAGGGTAAGTCATGGAAAACTGAAGCAATTTCAGAAATATCTAGCAGAGGAGCAGATGAAAACCAAACAAAAACTGGGGCTGGAACTGGGGCTGGAACCTGGGCTGGAACTGGGGCCGGGCTCCAGCTGAAATGGTCATGCCAAAGAGAAGATGGAATTCAGTGGTGTCAAAGAGTGATCAGAGTTTTGGCAACTTTCCCAAGGCCATAAGGCTGGGAAGCGGCGAGGGAGGGGTAAGGAGAAATCCTTCTTGGTAGTCTCCAAAAGTAGGTGGGAGAACTTGGTTGAAGTTGGGATCACAGATGAGGGAAGAAAGAATCTGACTCAGCCATGGGCCCTCTCCACTCATCCAGGGTGTGAGGGACAGCATTTTCGAGTCTGTGTTCTGCCAGGAGCTTATGAGACAAAAATAAAAGCACAGCCAGCATCTGTCACAAAAGACCTTAATGGTCTTCTATTTATGATTCTTTTATTCATTTGTCTTGTTAGAATTGAATAAACTGCAATAACTTATCTGACATAATAAGGAATGCCACAGGTACAACAAATAAATCTGGGAGGTGGCCCCAAAATAAGGTAGCACAAAATAATCACTTACCAAAAGGGCCACAGACTTAGAGACCTGTCCCAGCCACCTGTCACTCCCTGCTCCCAGTACCCGTACACAGTCACTGTGCCAGGCTGAGCACTGGCTCCCATTGAGTAGAAAGAGGAACCCCACCCACCACAATGTCTGTGCCTGGACCTTAGCCGAGGTGTCCCAGTAAGATGTCGCATCCTGTACTTGTTCCCCTGAGTGCTCTGCTGATCTGCAGTGCAGGCCATGACTGTGTGCCAAGTTTGTGAGGCTCCCACCTCTCATATGATACCATCCCTCTTACCCAGCCCACCTATGACCCTTGTAGTAATCCCTGTGAGGTGGACAGAGCCTGGCACTAGCCCCCACATGGAAGCCTGAGGTCAGTGGGTTCCCAAGGGCACACTCAGACTGAATGTAGAACACCAGTTGGCACACTTTCTCCCATTCCGAGCGGCTTGCTGTGCCCTAAGCTTACATTTTCCCCTAGAATACCCTGCATAGGAGTGGACAGGCAAGATTTTGAGCCAAGGGCTGGTCCAGGTCTTGCCCAGGTGCCTACCCCTTAGTCAGCCCTGGTGAGGGACCTGGGGACAGAGGCAGCCTGGCAGAGAGAATTTGGGAGACTGCAGGTGGGGAACCAGCCCCTCTTCAGTTACCTCCCTGTGGCTCACACACTGTGGTTGTCCACAAATGTGGGAGTGAAATCTTATTAGAATTTCTGGAGGGAAACTTGCTGCCTAAAAGGTTTCTGGACATTTGTCATAAAGTCCTTTCTCAGCATTTCTTTTACGAAACCCAGACTTCCATCTATCTGGCTGTATACAGAGGAACCTGACATGAGTTTCTCCTTCTCCCATCACACTGCTGTCATCCCATGGACTTGGGCCAGGAGAGTTGGATATCATACTGGGGTGCAGACACTAGTCCTGGGGTAAGGGTTGGACCTGTTTCCTTGTTCCACAGTTCCCCACACTGTGGGCCAATATCAGGGTCAAGATCCATCTTCATGGAGCACCAGGCCCCTGCCCAAATGAAACCTAGGCTAGAGCTTCAGATGGGAGGCTAAAAAGTCATTGTCTGTGTGTGGGTGTGGGTATGTGTGAATAAGCAAATGCTGGGGCCAGAGTTTGTGACCTAAGTATCTTGGTACTGAAATGCTAGAGCCATTCCAACATGAAAAGCAAGAATATAGCCGTGCTTGCTGGTTTAAGATCAAATCTCAGAATGGTGATTTGAAGAATTCTTTCTTCGAAAGAAAGTTTGAAGGTAAAACCTCAAAAGGCAAGACAGAAAAAAAGCAGAGTTGTTCTGTTAAAAGTGGGAATGGGTGAGGGCTAGAGACCTAGCCTGTGCCTCCACTCCTCTCTTCCCACTTTACAGCCCCTGACAAAGCTCTGTGGAACACCAGCGGTTCCACAGCACCTGGTTTGAAAACCACTGTGTTAGAGTGTCTACAGATCATGGGTCCTAGGGACCTGTGCTTTGATTTCTGTTTTAGGGTGAAGAGTTGGGATAGAGTGAGGGTGAAGGAGGATACTCCCCTTTCAACAGGCCTCTCTTTGAAGCTACTGTGCAGCATCCCTGCTGGGAGTATTAGAGGTGGTGATCCTGCCCCAACAGGTAGGCCATTTCAGTCCTGGAGGGAGGGCAAAATGATGGAGCTGCCTGGGCCAAGAAAGCAAAACACCAGGCCCAATGCAAGCTTACACATGAGGGTGAGGAGAGTGTTTTGGTCCTTGTTGACTTTAAAAAGTGTCAGAACAGGTATAGGCCTATGTCCATGAGACCCTATAAGAGTTCAAGATTGGGGCCTTATGCCTTCCTCCAGGAGGGGTGGAGAATGTCCAGTGCCCAGTTGCTGGAAGGAGAGAAGCTGCCTTAGTGAGTTGCTGAAACCACTGAGAGATGAGTCAGCGGGGGCTCAACTCACAACATAAGAGGCCTGGATTTTCCCTGAGCCCGAATTCCTCCCAAGTGTCATCAAGAAGCATTGGCAACTCTGGTTTACACTAGAGGGAGCCTTGTGCTTTGAAGGGAAGGGGCAGGCAATTTCTATTCCACCTCACCCTTGTGGTTCTTTGATGGAGTAGTGATTCCCTAACCTGGACCTGAGCCAAGGCTTCCTGGCATCTGTACAGGCTGAGAGATGGGTAATGTGGGTGACACTGAGCCTGGGAAGGTCCAAGATGGCCTCTGTCCCAATCAATGACAATATCTATATTTTGTTTCTCTGTCTTTGTTGCTGGAACCACTATCCATGGGCATGGCATTCTTGAATAGTGTCTCGATTTCCCTCTCAGCTGGGTCACCAAAGCCAAACTAGATGCATCTCATTCTGGTTGATACCCATCTAAGAGAGAAGTGGGCAAGAGATGAAGATTGGTGGGAGGAGGGCTCAGCCTGCAGCAAACTCCTATGTAACCTTGTGCCACTCCCCCAAGGTGGTAGGGCCAGGGCCATGCAGCCATTTGCAATTTACAGGGCTGACTTTCATCTCGATGGCTTTCATCCATCTGGACCTCACAATTCCTTGAGTTATGTGGGGGAAGAGATTACTGTCCCATTTCTCTAGTCAGAGAAACAGGGCCCAAGAGGTTGAGTGACATGCACAAGACTACTTAGCTGGTTGGTGACAGCCAGGACTGAGAAGCATTATGGACTTCCAGGGCAGTGTACTTTCCACTGCACCATGTGGGAACCAGCTTGTCAGTAACTTCTCCAGCTGAATCAACACCCCAGGTGAGCCCGCTCTCACCTGTCTGGGCTCTGGGACTGAGGAAGCTTGTGAAGTCCTGCCAAATAACCCAATCCTTAATTTCTCATAGTTGGCCTTCTGCCTGGGGATTTTCACTCAAGACCATGCTCTTCCTTCCTGCCTAGACTTCTACCTACATGCCACCCCCATGGCCCACTGGAAAGTCCCTGACACTGTGGGCTGGTGCCTGGGGCCCAGTGGGGCTCCCTAACCCCCAGTTTCACTCCAAAGGCTCACATGACTCCAAATGGAGAGGGGCCCTGCAGAAAAGGATTCAGTCATGTTGGGGGAATACAGGGGAGTGGGATCTGGAGCCAGCCAGAAACTTGGAAAGATGATCTGGGCCTTTCTCTTGGAAAGAGGCCAGAGAAAACGCTCTAGGCCTGAGTGGCCTCTGGGCTGCAGCTCTTGGCTGTCCAGGAAGGCGCCTGACCCAGGGGCAAGTGGAGTTAAACTCCAGGCTGTGCGCCATTCACAAAGCTGCACATGTGAATATGGGCTAAGTCCACCTGGAAATGGCACTGTTTCTAATTCACATCAAGGCACTGTATGGACTAGCAGGAGCCATGGAGCCCTGAATGCAATGGCCCCTTGTTCCTCCTTTCATGACTTTCCTCAGACCATGAACTTCCTGAGGACAGGGGCTAGGACTGACCCATCTCTTTGTCTCCCGTGCTTGGCACTGAGCAGAGAAGTTATCAGCCAAGGATGGTTAAGCCAAATTCAAATGAACTTGTCCACTGCCCTTCTGTAGTCCTGTGTCCAAAGAGTAAAGGGTTAGACACAGCTATAATGCTTTCTACAGCTGGAGGAATTTCAGGTAAACACTGGAATATACCCAAAGGGTGAGAGAGATGTCAAGGGAAGAAGGCTCATGAAACCAGCCTGACAAGTCTTGTGTGCACAAGTTAAGGATGGCGAGGGGCAGGGGGTTGTAAGGGAGAAATTATCTCAAATTCTAAAGGATCTTGTACCAGCCACAATGTTTCCAGTGGAAGATATTGGAGACCATATGCTTATCATGCATTGTTCTAGCATTTCATCAACTCTAGAGCTTCCCAATGAGGTGCAAAGTGCCCAGCAAGCTCTGGTAGGGGCTGGATGCCCAAGGCACCTGCAGCTAGGATCCCAGTACTGGCCAGGGGAGTGAGACTGTCCCGAGCTGACTTGGTCCCGACCTAGGGTAAGGGTCCTAGGATTGAGTCTTTATGATTTTCAGAAGGGAAAGGCTAAGGTGCAGTGCCAAGCATGGGAAATAGTTGTCCAGTCCACCCCAGGAGGGGCTGGACTGAAAAGGGTTGAGATTCGACTTGTATCATAAAATGTGTTGTCTCCCTTTTCAGACAAATATGGGATAGAGATAGAAGGGAGCAGGAATTAAGAGATCCCCTTGCCCCATAAATCAATATACTTGCTTTGGTATAAGGTAAACTTCAGGAGTCTGCATCCACTGGGGGCTGAGAGCAATTGGAAGTACTGTCACAAGCCCCTCCTCCCCCCACCCATGCCTCAACTATACAAGCTCTGTCTTTTTGTAATACTTGGGCCCTGGGGCTGAGCAGCCCATACTAGCTATGGCCACATCTTGACATCAGGCAACCCTCCCAGGCCTGGGGTTGGGGATAGGAGCTCTCCACGGCCCTGCCACCTCTAGGTCCAATGAACCCTCATTGGAGGCAGATAGAACAGTCAGTGGCTCTGGCTTCACCCACCAGACCCAAAGCTTTAATGTTACAAATTCTTAGGGGCCAGAGCTGGGGGGCCCTTTGTGATCATCCGGTCAAATCCCTTGGTTTTCTAGGTGAAGAACTGGGACCCAGAGAAGAAAAGAACTTGCCCAAAGCCACACAGTAAGAGAGCATCAAAGGCCATACGAGAATGGATACCTCTGAACACTTTTTTACTTCATCAGCTGCCTGCCCTGTTGCTCTGCAAACACCCCAGTTCCCAATCACACTAACCACTAGCCAATGGGTTATGGGTTCCCATGACACTGGGAACTACTTGGGGTGGGGGCGTCATTAACTCCCCAAGTAAAAAAGGGATTTTGCTGCTCAGCAGCCCCCTTTCCTTTAGGTGAAGGCATCCGATGTACCTGCCACCTTCTGGGGAAGGAACTGCCTTCGACCGAGTGCCTCACCAACTCTCTCCCAGCCTGCAGGGCCGGCCTAGTCCAGCCCTGGAGAACCAAAAGGGGAGGCAGGAGGACACAGGTGGCCCCAGCTCCCTCTGGACCTCCAGCCTTATTTCCCATAAGGGATCACAGATTGCTCTTTAGTCCACAAAGGAAGAGAATAGGGCTGGTTCTCACCTTCCCGCCCTGCCCCCATCTCTCCGAGCCACCTTTCAGGAAACCTCTGGAGCTTTGGCTCACTCTTCTGAAGACCCCTCCCTTCTCGTCTCTGTGCATATTTACAGACAGAACACATGCGTAAGATACAATGTAGCTAGGAGATTACATCTGACAGTACTGAAATAGACTGGAGCTAGTTCGCAAGGTTTGCCTTAGATTAGACTAGGGAACTGCTGGTAAGAAAGTCAGTCCAGTTACCTTTCTCCACTCCCATAATCTACACCAATGTCACTGTTAAACACAAGGGTGGGGATGGGTGGAAGGGGAGAGGTGTTTGGTGGGTCAGAACTACAAAAGGCATTGAGAATCTATTCATAGTCTGCCTTCCCAGCCAGAAGAGGGTGGCCTTCAGCGTGGTCATCATTGAGCTGCCAGACTGCATTAACCACCTAGGACTGTGGACATCCCTCACTTGTCTTGAGCCCTCATTCCCATCCCTCCAAGCCCTTGTGCCCCATCCTCCCCTCTCTGCTCCCCATCCCAAGTCAAATTCCAAGGCCAGAGCCACGGTGGCCTTTCTGGGGGTCAGCAGGAAAAGAGGGAGGATGGAGAGGTGACTGCAGTGAGAGGGGTGAAGGTGGTGCATGTGGCCCCTGTTGGCATGGTGATGTGGGGGCCATTCCGAGGCCAGAGGTTCACCACCATGACCAGGAAGACCACTGGGCCCCCCTGATAGAAACTGGAAGAACAAAGGGGAGGGGGCACCAGAATAGGAAGAAGACGAATAAGCAACCTAGTGCAGGAAAGTGGACCTGGAGCTGCCCAGGGGAAGGGCCGGCCCCAGTCTATCTGTCGTTGAGCTGTGGAGAGCCGGTACCATCTTCCTCCTCTTCCTTGTCATCCTTCATGCCTTTCAGTCTCTGACGGGCAAAGTCCTCAAACACAATGTCATCATCACTGGTGGGAAAGAAGGAAAATGGAGCGTGTTTGCAGGGCAGGAAGAGTAGGCTTATCCAGAGGGGTCAGAGGGCTGGCCCAGCTGGATGGGACTCAGGCTGGCCTCCAGGGCTGATCTTGGGTAGAAAGGCCTGCCAGGCTGGCACGTCTAGATATCCACCAGTCACAGTGGACTGTTCACAACTGGCCTCTGGCCAGTTGTGGAAATAACAGAAAGAGGCATGAGTTTGCCTTTCATGCCTAAGGGCTGGAAGGTAACCCAGTTCTTGAAGAGTTGGGGTAGTGGGGGGCAGGGTGGCTGGGCTAGAGCCAGAGGAACTTATTCTCACTGTGAGAGGCCAGGCCACCAGTAGTTTCATAACATACCCTGAATCCTTCAAGAACAGGCCCAAGAAACCCCACCCACTGACCCAAAAAACTACCCCAGGAAGCATGTTTGTGCACGGGAAGGAATGGGCTTGCCTTACTGGAAGAGAAAACTGTGAAAGTCCTTTCTCCAGGGAAGTATCAGCTCACGTTCTACCCTGAGGGATCTTGGACAGAAAGAGGTGGGGGGGGGCGGTGGCAAATCTAAATAGGGAGCCAGAGGAAGGGTTGGTGGAGAAAGGAGTGCCTGAGTGGGGTTTCAGGATTTGGAACTACTTCCAAGAGAGTGAGTTCCTTTCTACCATGAAACATGTTGGCTTAGTCCCACCCGAGTCCCCTGTTCCCCAGAATTCAGCCAGCTGCATAGGGTGTCCTCATGGGGTGACTTGAGACCCCACATCCCATATATCTCCCAGGGGACAAGGGAAGGGTGGATTTGGAGCTGGAGTAAGAAAGCTGCTTGGCCCTGGAGGTGGTTCGTGATGTCGGCCCAGGTCCTGCCCCTCGGGCCACTTTCCAGTGATGCGATGGCCTTTGACTGCAGGGAAATCCGCATTGGTCCTCAGGAGTCAGAAGCAGTAAGATCCCCAGAACCTTCCCTCCCCACAGCCAGATTCCACTGGTTGGCTGCGTGCGAGGCAGAAGAGCCCCAGCCCAGGGCCACGAACCAGCCCTGCGTGAGCTGAGCAGGCGCTGTGGATGGACGAACAGACTGACTGACGGCCGTGCAAGGACGAGGGAGGAAGACAGACCCCACCAAGGCAGGAGGAAGTGGAACAGGCACGGAGGGTCCTTCAAGTCACATGCAGGCAAGCGGGTTGCTGAAGAGGCAGGCAGAGGCGGCTCTCAGCAGACTGGGTTAGACCAACTACTCCTCAGGGGTTAGTAGCACATATGCATGACCCCATCACCCCGCACACTGCCCGAGGCCCGCCCCCCGGACATCGCAGGCAGGGTTCCACTTACTTGGTGTCGAGTTCTATGAGATTGGTATCTACTGGTGCTTCGTTCTCTAGAACTAAACACAGGGTGGGCAGGTGCCCATGGGTTAGTAGTGAGTGGGTATGAGGGTACAGGTCCCTGCCCTGAACAACCAGGCTAAGATAGGGAGGGCAAAGGAAAAATGGAGTGGGGAAGGGAGGCTGGTCTGGTCTCAGAAACACCCCAAACCATCTTAAAGGCAGAGAGGATGGCCCAGGGAGGGCCCCCAGAGGCCCACTGCCTCCCCAAGAAAACAGAAAATCCTCTGGGCCCTGCTCCTTTTGGCATGTCTTCAATATGACTTAGGATTCATTTCTTATACGTATGACTTTCACTGGCTCTAAAACAACCATTCCCCCCCACCCCACTCCCCCACCCCGTTTTCCCATCTCTGAACTTGGGGTATTTTTATAATCAATGGCATTGCATAGTTTAATTGTGGGAACATATTTCTTTGTGGTCATACTATAATATCTCTTTCAACTGAAACAGTCTCAGACTTAATGAAGTATGGGGGTGGTGTGTCCAGAGGCCATTTATCCTCATAGCCTCTTCCCCTACACTTGGATGCAAGACACGGGTTCCAAGCATGGCCAGTAGGCACCCCACCCTCTACTTCCAGCTTCTCCCCTCACCCCCATGGAGCAGAGCCAACCCTCTCTGTCTCCTGGGGAGTCAGATGAAAATAGGCGTGTGGACCTCACAAAAGATCCTGGGAAGCTGGGGAAGACGGGTGACCCTGGGCTGAGGGCTGACCTAGAGGGAGGTGGGGTGACGGGGAAACATGGCAGCTGATGGAGAAGGGGGTCAGCTATCTGGAAATGCCCCACCCTAGTGACCCAAAGTTCCTGCTTACCTTCCCGATGTGGGGGTTCTTCTTTGGGCTTGGGGTGCATTAGGGTGAAGGGCAGTTCCACGGCCACGTCACTGAAACAAAGACCCAGACCCAGTGAGCCTTGAGCCCAGTCTCAAGCTGTGAGACTTAATGCCCTGTCAGTTTGAGGGCTGGGGAGGCTTTTATGGTCAGAGGAGGTAGCTCTGGGCTGAGAGGTAGGAAATCTGGCCTCAGGCGCAGTTCTGCCATTCTCTGAGCCTCAGTCTCTCTAGGAGTTGAACTAGGGAGACCTATTCTTCCGGCTCCAAGATGAAGTGGAAACCCTCCCTTTCCTGAGAAGGATACCTGGAGGATTCCCACAAGCTGGGAGGAGGCATAGGGGTGGGAAAAGAATGCCAAGGACACTGCGTACACACACGGGCACTGGTGGCTCAAGTTGGATGGGACCTATGCTTCAGGGCTGCCTACACTGTGCATAGAGGCTTGAAGCTGTGTGGGGGTTAAGGGAGGGGGCTGTAGAGAAGAACAGGGAGGTACTGCCACCAGCCAGTGCACCTGACACAGCCTCCTCTCCCCTGGGTTCTAACAGAGTAAGAGCAGACACTTACATGGTGTTGACTCTGTGCCAAGGACTATTCTAGAGTAATTCTAATCTCCATAACCATTCTATTATTATACCCAAGGTACAGATTGGGAAACAGACAAGTGGAGAAAAAAATTTTGCCAAAGACCACACAGCTCTTAATGGGAAGTGACAGACAGGATTCATGCCCTTAACCAGTAAAAGTGTTAAAAGCTCAGAATTGAGAAAGTGAGTCTTGCTCACTTTTTGCTCTCCACTCTTACAAATGCAGACCTGAAAGCTCCTCCTTTTACCTTGGGATGGTGTCACCCTAGGTTGCTCTGCCAACTATGAGTGCCACCAGGCACGTCCTCATGTTACTGACCTTGCTGCCCAGGGCCCAGCTGGGAGGGTAGAAGGAACAGGGGAACAGGGCGGGCAGGGGCATAAGCTATGCAACCGGAAAGGTCTGTTCTGCAAGCCCCATCACTCACTGGGGCACTTTACATGTTCAAGCCTCATTGAGCTCATCGGAAAATGGGATAACAATGCCTACCTTCTGGAACCACTAGAACTTCCAGGTGATGGTGTAGGTAAAAGGCTTGGTTAAACTGTGAAGTGTGCGCCTACCAAAATCATTATTTTCCCTCAGTAGGAACATGGGTGTTTCATAAGGCAGTCAAAACAATGTGGCTGCTTCTCCTTCTTCTTTTTTATTTATTTTTATTTTTATTTATTTATTTATTTGCATTCAAAGGGGATTGCTTTTTAGGTTCACTTGGAAGAGTAAGCTCTCAGAATGAAGGCTGGTAGAAGACTGAGTTTGCAACCTTCGCTAAAGCCATACAGGATATGGAAGAATCTGGACCTTAACCTTCCACCAGGCCATGAGTAATCAAGGGCAGGGGGTGTAACTGACTCCTTTTTGGGACCTCAGCATGTAGCATAAAGCTGGATACAGTCTGGGTTCAGGAAATCTTTACTGAATTAAATTGAACTGAACTGAATTGAATTAATTTCACCTTGCCAAAGGGACTAAGATTTCTTGAGATGATATGCCATCTTGTGATGGGAGGAGGCAAAACCATTGCATTTAGGGAACATTCATTTTTAGAACGTACTTGGATCCAGCTGACAACATAGGAATCGTGTCTACAAAAGCAGATCTCCACAGGACCTCTCCGTAGCAACACTCAGCCAGCAGTTAACTCTCATTAGTGCAGAAGTTTGAAAGCCATGAAGCCTGCATTTCTCCAAAACATTCTGTAATTCAGACTGATTGGGAACCACTCCCCAGGTCATTGGAGCCAGCTTTGCTGCCTGCTAAGGTCCTTGTCACTTGAGTGGAATGCAAGGGCAGGATGAGGTTTTTAAAGGAGAAACTGTGTATCCCTGATGCCTTCTAGTCCCACCTCAATCGTGATCCTGGCAATTGAAAGTGACTGCTAAGATTCTTTCCAACCCAGTGCCCTGCAGATCTGGAAGTTGTATCAATCGGGTCGAAGGGAGAAACTTTACCTGGATGCAAGATCTCCCAACAGGCTGGGTGGGTCAGAGGAGGCGGGAGAAGTGGTCAGAAGAGAGTTCAGAAAGGAAGAAAACAGAAAGCATGTTCATTCACCACCTCTGCTGCCTGTTGGGATAGAAAAGACCCTGGGACACCCACCCACCCACCCTTTGTACAGCTGTAACTGCTCATTCAGGGACACATTAGCCCTCCCCGGGGATCTGAGATCCACGCCTGGCTCAGCCATACCCACTGCAAGGCCTCGCTGAGCCCCAGGATCCTCATCTGCAGAGGAGACATAAAACTAACCCTGTGCTGCCTGCCCTGGGGAGACCCAACTAATGACAGAAGGAAGCAATTTAGGATTCACCGAGGAGTTAAGGAAGTAGCCTGAGACAGACTGTGGGTCCTACAAGAATCATAGGACACTAGACTTGGGATGTCCTATAGTATGTGATCAGTATTATATGCTGCCACCTGCATGAGGTATTATTCTTATAATAAAGAAGACTCGATGTCTAATGTTTTTAGCTTTACAATCTTTTTGTAGAAATTTATGAATTAGGAAAAAAAGACCTGTGATGAATTAGAATTTGTAATTCCAGGTTTATAACAACATGTAGGCCCAATATATGCAGGGAAATAGTTCTTTGTGAGCCTCCCTCCACCAGACTATGCTCCATTGCCGTGACCTCAGTACCCAACCCGTAACTGAGATTAGGGGAGATTGCAGGAAAAGTTTGGGAAACTTTTAGGGCCTCTGTTTTCTCATCTGTAGAATGGGAGAGTCGGAACATCTCCAATCCAACTATGGGATTCTCACTCAGCCCCTTTAGCCATTTCCCTAGCAGATCAGCATGAGCATAAGTGGGGGTTGCTGCTGTACCCCAAGTTGTGATGAGAGGCACAAAACCCTCTGGAGACCCCACAGCTTAGACTCTGAGGAAGTCTCCCCACCCATGTTCCCAGAGTGAAGATAGGGAAGAGAAGGGAGAGGCGGATGGAGAGATGAGATGGGCAAGGGAGGGGCTGAAGGCCTCTGAAACTGGATAGGGGAAGGGCACAGATGAGGAGAAAGAAGCAGGAGGGAAGAAGAGCAGGAACAGGTAGTCCTCAAGCTTGGTTCACCCTCAAGGTGGATGCAGCTAAAGATCCAGCAAATAGAAGCGGGCAGCGGGCCATGGGTGGTCAGGGGCAACCCCTCAGCACTTAGGGGCTGGGCTGGAGCACTCACCCACCCCGCGATACCACCAGCTTCACTTTCACTTTGTAGGAAACAATGATGCCCAGGATCTCTCTGTTGGCTCCTTCCCTCAACCTGTAAGGCGACACAGGGGAGCCGGTTCACGGGAGCTCACTGGGTGGGTGAGACATGGCTGGGGTGGGGTGCTGTGAGAGGGCAGGGGCCATCCATCCCTCTCCTGGGCTGTTCAGCCATGAGTAAGCAGAGAGCAGTGTGTAGGAAAGGTAAGTTCTACACTGGGGAGCGGGAGCTCTGAGCCCTGGGTTTCATACCAGGCCGAGCAGCCCTGGGCAGCCCCATTCTCCCCTGGGCCTGAGTCCCCATGGTGCTGAGAGGGGCAGCAGGCTCCTCCTACTCTCCAATGAATGGACTCTGCTTCTCTCATTGCTCAGCAACCCATGAGGCACAAAGAGCCAGACAGGGATTTGGGGAGTCAGTGGCAGGGGAGGGGCCAGAGTATCAGTGAAGACCCTGCCAGTCTTCAACCAGGTCTTGGAGACAGGTAGGATTTGAGCCAGGGTGGAAGGACTGGGCACACGCTTGGAGGTGAGAGGCCAGCAAGGGCAGGGGGTGGTGAACACTGTTAGGGCTGGAGCACAGGGTGCATGTTCAAAGTCCTGAGCAGGGGTGCTGCAGAGGCAGGCCTGAGCCCCACCAAAGGGCCAGATCCCAATGGGTAGGGCAAGACAGTTCCCCACACTCCCAGGCCTTTTCAGAAAGTCAATGATGACCATGGAGAAGGAAGGACCGTGTGTCTCTGGGATCCCCGGGGTGCCTTTGAGGTGCACTCCCACATCTGACAGCAGAGCCCAGCACTGACTAAGGGAGCTGGGTCTAGGGGTCCATATTGTTCTCTAGGTCACTCCTGGATAGCGGTGCGAATAAAGGTAAATTTCCTGGCAGTTCAAGCTCCTGAAGATGGGCCCTGGACAACACCTGTGCATAGGGTAAACCAAGCCTTGTGCTGGCACTAGTGGGACCAAGGTGGGTGTGGATCCACTGGGGGCCAGGTGAGCATCCAAGAGCCTGGGACCAGGGAGGGCAGGTCCTCACAGGGTGCTGGAAGCCAAATTCGTGTCTTCATGCTTGAGCTTCCCATCCAGGGCGAGGCCCCGCTTCTCTCGATTGTTGGCCAGGAAGGGAGTCAATGTATAGACCTTGCAGAACGTTGAGCTGGGTGCCACTGTGTCACTGGGAGGAAGGGAGGCAGGTGTGAATGTGTCCTTGCCTGCACCCAGAGCCAACCCCGGCCCAGCCAGAACATCTCAAAGACCACATAGTAACATTTAAAAATGTTTTTAAGTTGCAAAAATACTGCTGCTATTACATGTAAATGGACACACTTACAGAAAAATTAAATGAAATGCAACTGCCCCAAAAAAGTGTTTGCAGGGCCAGGAGCATCTACTTCCTATAGGTGAGAAAACATGTTTCACTTGAGATCTCTCCTCTTGCCTTAGCTGCCAACAGGTTTGGGACAAAGTTCCATGCTCAATCATAGTAACTCTCCTCAAACCCAGATTTTTTAAAGAAAATCATTGTCTACCTTCCCACCCAACCCCTTTTACCTAACGATTATTCCTTTATCAGACAAGAAAAGCTGTGTACCTAGTGCTTTATTCTTTTTGCCTTGGCTGCTAGGAAGCTCAGAGCCAAGTATCTCCCTTTAATCTAGGTTTCTGATGCGGTGTAATCATGACCCCAGTACTCTTGGATTCATTAGCTCTTATTTTGTCATTCTAATTTTAATGTTTTTTTTTTTTTCCCTTGACTGTAGCATGCCTTGTCTTGCAGCTAAATCAAGTGGATGTTTTCTGAAAGACTGTTCAGGATTATCTACTGAAAAGTGGCAAGGAAGTCTGAGGCCCACCCCCGCCAGATGAAGAAGAGCCATCTGGGCCTGCAACTGGACCTGGGTTCTCTTTTCTTCACTCAATCCCACACGCCCAAGGCTGGGCTTGTGCTCACTTACTCAGCCTCTTCCATGGCCACAGGGCACTTGTACTGGGCTGTGTTGAAAAGGCAGATGTCCGCATACTGGCGCACTGGGGAGGAAGTGGGAAACAAGGTGGTGTGATCCACGGGTGCAGCTCCCAGGCACTATTGGCTCTCCTGAGTTGGGAAAGTTCAGTCCCAGGCAACAGCCAGAGTCCACTGGGTGCTTCTGCAGGAGACCACCCCCATCTTCCACTTAAAGAGCAGCCCAAACACACTTCCGTAACCAAAAACCTTTCCCTCAAGGACAGCTTTGCCCAGAATCCAGGCAACCTCAGAGGAGGTGGCTTCAACAGTAACTCATTACCTGGCCAGTAAGCAGCCTGTGTTACCAGCCGCAAAAGCCTTGCCCTTTGGTTTAGAGCAGGCCCTGGGCTTCTCTGCAGGCCAGTAGTTTATTTACAAGGCTGTTAACAAGGAGAGAGCCTTCAGCTACTCCCTACTCTTGGGAGGATTCCTTCTTGCCCACCCCCAGGTGTGGCCTCTGCCCAGGTACCTGAGATCTTGATCTTCTTCACTGTCTTGTTGGTGTTGTTGGTGACATGAACATTGACGCTGATGGGTTCTCCGTGGTAATAGATCTGGGAAGCGTTAAGAAGGGAGAAGGGTTGGATGGAAGGATACTAAAGCTCTAGAGAGGAGGCAAGAGAAGAGGCCTTACATGTGTCTCGTGGGATTCCCCAGACCTTGGCCACTCTGACACTGGCCCCAAGATCACCAGCCACTTCCCACTGATGCTAAGCCACCAGGTATGTTAGACTTCAGTGCCTCTGGGGGACCTTGAAAGATAATTGAATTAGAAGGTGATATTCCTGGGCTCTAGTCCTGGCATGGTCACCGGATATAGTGATAATAAGAATAATAACAATGATAGTGAGGATGAGAGTGCTGTGGCCTTGGACAGGTTCCTTAAGCCTCAGTTTTCCCCTCTGTACATAGGGAAGTTGAATTAAGTGACACATCAAGTCCTTGCCAGCTGTGGCTGCCTGGAGTTTTAGATACAGGAGGGTCTAGAAGAAGCAGGAGAAAGGAGGGAAAGGGCTGGCTGTCTCACTGAGGGAACCAGCTCTGAATCTTCACTGAAGGGCTGCATCTTGCCCCAAGCTCTTGCCTTCAACTGTCTCCTGAGAGGAAGAACAAGTGTCCACAGCTCAGGAGGGAAGATGGCGAGAATTCAGGACCCTCTAGGAGCCATACTGACTTCTGAAGTCAGTCTCTTCCTTTGGGCTCATGTCTGCCTCTGCTATGCCTTCAGGTCTCAAGAGTCTTCCCTGAATCCCCCAAGAGAAGCCTCGGGTCTCTTGAGCTCTGTCGTCCTAGGGCTGGGGGCAGAAACTCCTACCCAAGAAATCCTGAGGCCGTGAGAGAGCTGGGATCTGAGGTCCCTGCACAGGTTGAGCAGCCCCCACACCACCCCCACCAAGTGTGAGCCTCTTACCTCCTTATCCAGGGAGGCCTCTAGATGCAAAGGCTTGTCCGACATGAGGAACTGCCTGGTGGTCTCAGCTGTGGGCTGGGGGCCAGGCCTCTCTGGGGCATACTGAACCTTCCTGATAACCAGGCGCACAGAATTCCTAATGGAGATGGGCAGAGGGAAAGATGACTACAGTCACCTGCCTCCATCCCCTTTCCTTGCAATCCTCACACCCCTCCCCTGCGCAAGGGACTGCCATGGCTCCCCATAGCCTTAGAATCTAGTGCAAATTGCAGAGGTTGGCATAGGGGCCTTGCCTCCAATTGGCCCAACTCTATCTTCTCCCGTTCTGTCCCCAGCTACCCCCATTCCTCACTATCATCCTTGATGGTCTACCTAGTCCTATCTCTGAGGCTTCATTTGCATTGGGCCCCCTTCCTGTAATACCCTCTTCCTACTGCTTCTGTCCTCATTTGCTTCCTTCTTCAAGGCCCAGCTAAATGCCTCCTCTTCCAGGAACCCTTCCTGGATCTGGCCACTTGGATCCTCTCCTGGTGTGAACTCCCACAGCATCAGAGCTGAACCACTCCATGGCAGAACTTCATGTGGGGTCTGTGTCTTGGTGGCCAGCAGGATGGTAAGGACTAAGTCTTTATTTCCTGCATCTCTCATGTCACCTAACATTGTAAGCTCCTTGAGGACAGAAATTTTTGTCTAAATTGTTCACTACTGTATTCCCAGCACCTGTGACAGTGCCTGCCACCTAACAAATGCTTGCTAAATATCTATTAAATAAAAATATGCAGAGGGGACAAGGGCCCCGTGAAGAAATGGGGAATCAGAGAGGTGACAGGTTCAGTGAAGGGGCATGGATTTGGTCAGGGGGATGAAGGCCAATGAAGAGGATAAAGACTCAGCTAGAGAATGGAAACCCAGAGATGAGATGAGGCTTAATGAAGGTGACGGGGGTGGTCAGGGAGGAAACAAGGACACAAGGATTGTGAGATGGGGACCCAGTGAGGCAGTCTCTCTGGCAGGCTGGGTGTGCTGGCATCCTCGTCACTTAGATGAATCGCCTTCACTCCCTGGAGCCAGACAGCCAGGGTTAAAGGCCTAGCTCCCCCACCCCGTGTCTCAGTTCCTCATCTGTAAAACGATAACAGTGGCAGGACCAACCTCTTAGGGTAGTTATGGGGATTAAATTAGCTCACACATGTCCGTCACTTTGCATAGTGTCCAGCACTGACAGTGTACTCGATAAATAATAGTTGCTAGATCATTATTAGTAGAGATTCTGGTGTGGACTTAGAATATCCCATTGGTGGAGAGGTGAAGGTGGTGGCTCTCAGTGTTGCTCCTCTCCCTTGATCTGATCAGGCTCCACCCCCACAACCCTCTCCTTCCTCCTGCTCTTGGGCTTTAAGAAGAAAAAGGGGACAGAGAAGCAAGGGTAAAGGGTCCAATCTCCCCTCACACAGGCTGGAGACCGAGCTGCCTGAAGTGCGTGCTGTAGCCACCAGGTGGCAAACTCAGCCCACTTCCTAAGAAGTAGCAGTGCCCTCAGCCAGCCTCTCGTAGGACGGTCCCAGGCACGTGCGTTTGAGTTAGACTCTGAGGCAAGCATGAGAGTGGGGCAGAGTACCTCAGCCCAGGAGTCGGGGCCAGTCGTTTCTGGCTTCCTGCGTGGGCTCTCTGTCTGCCCAGGGCTGTGCCTCTCTAGGAGACCACTTCCCCTCACTCTCTCCTGGGTGGGCTCACTTTCTCTACTTCCCTCCCTTGCTTAGAAGTCTCCATTAATCCCCATCTCCCCATTCCCCACCACCTGCTGCCGATGGCCTCCCAGGAGGAGAACTGGGAAATGGGAGTCCAGGATGGCCTGGAAAGAATTTGGTCACTGTTAAAGACAATCTGAATTTCTGGGGTTTCCCCAAACAAAGCAAAAAGACATGTAGTCTGGAGGGGACAAAACCAGAGGCAGGGAGATGCAGGAAGAAGGCACAGTGGTGTAAAGGAAAAAACGCTGAGACCTGAGCCAGGGCAATTGAGCCACCTCCCCCAGGAAGCCCTCTGTGACCTGCCAGCCTTCCAGAGTGCCCTTTTCAGAGCTCTCAAGGCTGGAATGTGGGCCTCCCCCCTGGAACACTTCCAGGTTTGTTATTTATCTCTTCTTCTGACTCTGCCTGGCCTGTCTCCCTTCCTCTGTCAGCAGGCAGCCCACACCCAGGCCGGAAGCTGCACCCTTCTCACCGCTTGTGGATCTTCTCCTCCAGGTTCTCCGCACAGAAGGCTTTGACTTCATAGTCCACACCACAGGCCTGTGGGGAAGGGGTCACCGACCACAGGGCCTTGGAGTGGGCAGGATCCCAAGACCATGGTCAGCCACTCTCTCATTTTGCAAATGAGGATGCTGGAGGGAACCCCAACCGCCCCCTGCCTGACAGCCTCTCAGTCTGACTCAGGAGCCCCGTGCTAGGCCTCAGGGTTGTGCTGCCTCCCTCTACAGCTGCCTCTCCCATCTGACAGCCCCACAGAGTTGCTCCCCACCTCCCCCAACATGGGCCATCCAAAACCACCCTAACTGGGCTCCACTCTCCAGACTCTTGCTTCATCTGGGTGGCCGTCCTCACCAAGGCAGCTGCCAAGACAGCAACAGATGACTCGGCAGCCCCGTTTGGGAGGATCTCTCGGGTGCATACCCTGAATGGGTGCGATGCTTCAGCATCTCACTCCACCCTCCCCACCAAAGAAGGAGGCACATCCTATGATCTCCATTTTACAAATAAGAAAACTGGGGCTCAAAGATTTGAGGCCTATGATGCTGGTGGTGTCACCTCTCTCTGAGTCTCAGTTTCCCCACCTGTGAGATAATTGCATTTCCACAAAAAGTGTGAGGCTAGATGGTAGTCCAGAGAACATTTGGGTCATGTTGCCGCCAACACCAAGGTCAGCAAGAGTGACTCGGGAGAGCCTGGCACCTTAACACATAACTGATGTGGGGTGAGGATGACACCATATCTGCTGCCTGTCTGAGAAGGGACTGCTTATCTTAGGTGGGATTGGACTGGCCTAGACACAAGGAGGCTTCTACAGGGAGGGTTCCATCATCTCCTACAGACAAAGCCAGGGACCTGGGGAAACAAGTGTCCTGTATGAGACGTTCCCTTTGGAGTGACCCACCTTCCCTGTGTCTTCAGGCCCCGGCTGTAACGTCACAGAGCATGGAAGGTTTGGAGGGATCTGGTAAGAGGACAGACAGAATGATCCTCCTGTCACATTCGCCACAGACTTCCCCTTATGTCCCACCCCCACCATCCCCACATTCATCAGACCAGGGGCCCCTAAGGACAGGCACATCTCTTCCATCAGACTGAGGGCTCCCGAGGACAGACTATGTCTCTCCCATCAGACCATGCCAAAGCCATGCCCCCACAGGCCCCTTTACTAAAGCCAAGGACTTCAATATTTTACTAAAGGGTTTATCCTAACTCACTCCTCACAAAACAACAGTTGAAAAAGACCTTTCCATGATGTCTACTGTTGTGGGTGGAATAATGCTCTCCCACGCAAAGATGTTCATAACCTAATCCCCAAAACCTGTGACTATGCTACCTTACAGGCCAAAGGGACTTTGCAGGTGCGATTAGAAACTTTACAGTTGTGATGAGATTATCCTGGATGATTCCAGAAGGGCCAGATATAATCACAAGGGTCCTTAACAGTGAAAGCAAAAAGCAGAGGAGTCAGCGCCAGAGTGATGGGATATGAGAAAGGTTCACAGGCCATTGCTGACTTTGAGGTGTAGGCTGCAAGTCAAGGAATGTGAGTTGTCTCTAGGAGCTGAAAAAGGCAAGGACACAGATTTTCCCCTAGACTCATCAGAAAGAATGCAGCCCTGCTGGCACCCTGGTTTTAGCCCGTTGAGTCCCGTTTTTTACTTCTGAACTCCAGAACTGTGGGGTAATCAATTTGTGTTTTAATTGGAGGGTTTAATTGCCACTATAGGAAACCTGTATACCCACGATGGAGAGGATGATCCGTACCCTCTCACCTTCTCTAACCCTCCTTGTGGGCAAGGGGCTTTCACTGACTCAGAGACTGAGAAACAGGACATTTTAAAACCCAGAATCTTGGAATCTACAAATGGGAAGGTGGCAGAGCAGAGAAATCTACTCGCCACCCCTCGTTTGTAAGCTGGGCTGAAGCCAGACAAGTGGACAGCCAGTCTGAGGGAGGAGAAAGCCCCAGAGCGACCCAGGAACAGGAAAGGGCTCCTTCTTTCTCTGCAGACCCCTGGATCCCCCTTTCTCCGAACCAAGGACCTGGACTCAGGAGGGTGTGAAGAGTGGCTCAGAGCAAAGGGTGACATCCCTGGCAGAAGCCAGAGAAGAGACACTTACCAGGCAGCATTAAGTGACAATGTCCCGGGTCTCAACGTACATTGGGAAACTGGGTGACGTTTAGCTGCTGCCCCAGCTGCCCCTATGTGCCCGCCCAGAGGGCTTCCTATAGGTGGTGCTTCTGGAATGGGGCCCCAGGGGCCAGTAGTCCCTGACCTCAAAGGTGAAAGGGTAGGCGTGCTCGCCCAGCTTCTTGATGAGGCGTTCCTGCAGCCGTGTCAGGGGCTTCTTGTCCTCAGGGGCCGGTGGAAAGGACTGCACGTTGGCCACAAACAGGTCCTTGCGAAAGGTCAGGCCCAGGACATCCAGGTCTTCCCGACCATAGCGGAAGGCGCAGGTCAGTGTCACATAGACTGTGGAAGCAGTGGGCACTGAGGAAGGGCCTGGGAGGGCAGCAAACAAGCCCCCCAGCTTTAGCCCTGAGTTCCCGTGGGGAGGGCTGCACTGCCCTTCGGACAGAGATATTAGGTACCTGGAAGAGCCACCCACAGCCTGGCCCCTAGGAGGAGGTGGGGCTGACTGCTGGATCATTTCTGTCTTCCACCCTATACTTCAACTCACAAGATGTGAGAAGGAGACAGGGTTGGTGGGAGCTGGAGTAGGGTGGCAGGACTGGGGGAGTGGGCCTGGAGAAGAAGCATGGTTAGAGAGAGCAGAGGGAAGGGAAACAAGTGCTGGACAATGTCTGGAAGGCACGAGGCCTTGTCCTAGCCCAACCCCTGCCTCCTGTCTTCCTGCTGATCTTGGACAATCCCTTCACCTCCCAGCAATCAATTTCCTCTTCTGTAAAATGAGACTCTCACTTCTGCCTTGAGATTGTCATGAGATATTGATGTGAAAGTGCTCAGGGCATTGAAATGGTTCTCCCAAGTGGTCATGGGCAAGAAGGCCAGGGCACTAGGTCCGATGTGTAATTGGGGTAATGGGGTTAAAACCGGTGGAGATGGGCAGGGAGAGGCAATAAGATTGGCAGCTGTCCTGCCTGGGAGTCAGGGAGGTCCTAGGCTGGAGGCTGGAAGGTGAAAAGGAGGCCCCTGGACAGGTTGGGGGTGGAGGCCTTACCTCTCCTCTCCTTGAGATACTCAGGATCCACCAGAACCACACCATCTGGAGGAAGGGCAAAGAGCTGAGCAGATGTTCCTAATCTGACCTGTCAAACTCCTAAGCCCCAAGCACCAAGCCAAACCCAAACCCAACCCCAACCCAAACCCAACCATCTGTTTGTCGAAAAGCACCAGGAGAGAAATGGTGAGGCTACCACAGAACAGATGGCACCACCATGCCCCACCCCCCAGCTCCAGGCTGGCCTTACAGACCCAGCTGGTGACTTTGGGCAAGTTACTTAACTTCTCTGTTCCTTCATCTGTTAATAAGAATAATAATACGGGTCCAAACCCCTATTATCAGGTATACTTTGGAATTTAAAAGTTTTGAATTATAGAAAGGCTATGTAGTACCTCTTCCATATATTCTATATCACACTGTGCAGGGTCTGGGCAGCACCCCGTGATCAAACCCAGTGATATCTCTACTGGGAAATGTGAATATTTTCACTAAGAGGCTAAACAATGCATAAATAGCCTATTATCCATTCAGGTCAGGTTTGCTACTAAATAAATCCTGTGTTAAACTTATGAACAATTTTACGCTTTCAGAGCCTTTTGGATTTGAAATTTGCATGTCGGAGGTTGTGAGCCTGTAGTAACTAAACTACCTCATAAGGCTCCTGTGAGGACTGAACAAGTTAATATGTATAAAGTGTTAGGTAGTGCCTAACACATGTGACACCACAGAGAATACCCCAAGGCTTGGCCTTGGGAGTAGAGTCCAACCAAACACAAAGGAAATTTTCTCTGCCTAGAATCCAGGAGGCCAGAAATACTGGCTTAGAGTCACCCCCTTGCCTGACATCCCCAGTCATCTCTGGCCAAACTCAACCCACCCATATGCATTGAACAGCAAAATTCTCTCTCTGCCCACACCCAAACACTCCTCGCCCCATACTGTTCTCCACAGCTGACCTCTCAGGGAATCTCAGAGACCACGTCCGGAAGTGAGTCCCCCAAGGGTTCTCGGTCCTATCCCAAAGCTTGGCATGTCCAAGGGACAGCTAGTTAGGGGAGTGTCCATCCATCTCCAAAGCTGCCAGGCATCTTCCCTCTTTTTACTGTGGTGTTCCCTCTGTGACTGGGCACCAGGGGCTCAGTGGAAAATTAGTGCAGAGGGCATCCCAATGAGGGCTCTCCCCCAACCAGCAGTGTCAGGGAAGGCTTCCTGGGGGAGGAAGGCTGGAAATCAGGCCTTAAAGGGCAAGTAAGAGTTGTCAATTGGATGACAAAGGGGCAGCTGGAAGAGCATAGCTTTGAGGCTTGGGAGGGCAGATCATGGAGGCTGGTGGAGGAAGAAAGGCCAGGCCTTACTTTAAATGTCAGTGAGGTCAGGGGACTTGGACTTGTCCCTGAGCTTGAAGTGGAACCATGGGGATAGTTAAACATTGGGAAGACATAATTAGCTCAATGTTAGGATGGAAAATATATTTCTCACTGTGGGTCATTCAATCAACTCTAGGCAAGGCCCCAGAGCACTCTAGGTCCTCAGAGCCCAGCACAGGGCCTGGCACGAAGTAGGTGCTCTGTGAACCCATGCTGAACAGCTCCTGGGGTGAATCTGGTTCCTCCCGTTCCTGCCTTTCCCGCAGCCTCTGTACCACCCTGCTGCTGTCCTTAATAGGTCAAGGTTGGAAACTGCACGTTCAAGGGGCCTGGCCTGCCCCACTTCCCCTGTCCTTTCCTCCCTGGCTTCTGTAAACTCACCCACAGGGTCCACGAGGTCGATGTGGTCCACAAAGTCTCGCTTTCCCAGATAGACTGTGAGCTGGGAGGAAAGGCACAGGGGCGTTAGCAGCTGTGGGCCCAGAGAACACACCCCTAAAAAGCGTCTGGTCCCTGACCTGGAGAAAACCTTGGAAGCTGCCTCTGAAACCCCTAGACACATCCCTAACCCTCATCGAAATCCTACCTGGTCTTGGACCCAAGCCCCAGCCCTAATACTAGAAATGACAAACCCTTGAACCATTTCGAAAGCACCTGTGAAGAAGCTGCTATTGTTATCATTTGACAGATGAGGATGGAGGCCTGGAGTTATCTTCGTTCCAAGCACCACTAAGGGTGGAGCAGCAACAGTGGCAAAGAAGTCTGTTGAATGGGAGTGCTGGGCACACCTCAAGAGGACAGGGAAACAGAGGGCAGGGACAGAGGTGTGGTACCCTGGACCCTGAGTTCTGTGAAGTCTTGCAGAAATCCAGTCATGAGGGCCAGTTTTCTGAGCCGTGAGAAATCCAGAGCTAGTGCCTGACGTGGTAGCCAGCCTTCGGGAAAGACCCTGAGCTAGAATCCAGAGGGTCATCCTAGACACTTTCTGCTCCTCCACAATCCTCCTAAATCCCAAGGAGTCTCACTCCATCATGGTTCTCAGTCCATCCCATCCTCTCAGTCCCCACAGCCACTCTTGCTTGAATTGTACACCAGCCCCTTCATGGTCTGCTGCCTGCAGCCTCACGCTCCCTCTTAGCCAGCCTGGCCATCCTAAAATGTAAATCCAACGATGCTATTCCCATTTGAAAACCCTTTAATGGTTCCTCAATGCCCAGAGGTACGATGACAAATGGGTTTCATTCTAAATGCCAGCTCTGATCGATTGGTCCAAGCTGCCTGGAGCCCTGAGCTGAGAAGGAATCTAGGATGGAATCATGGCTCAGCAGGAAAGGTGATTGGTAATATCTGCTGTGGGAGCACACAAGGTGCCATTTGCCAGCCCAGGCCAGTAGCCCAAGCTCCTAAACCTGCCACAGGACTCCCTAGGACCCAGCCTGCAGCCTCCCTGCCTCAGGCCCCGCTCCCTCAGCCTCCCTGTTGGCACTCAGACGAAACTGCCATGACCCCCTACCCACTCCTTAGGATTTAAGTGCTTGCCCAGAATGCCCCTTTCACCCTGCCTTGCCTGAAAACATGTGCCTCCTCGGAGCAGCTGCCCATGACCACCAGGCTGTGTCTTGCAGGCCCTGGGCAGCCCTTTATCTCGCCCCTGCCACTTTACATTGGAATGATCGGTTTCTTTTTTTCTTCTTCTTCTTTTTTTTTTTTCATGTGGTGAACACACTTATTTAATATGGGGGTTAGGGTACTTCTGCCTCTGAGAAATGATCAGGTGCTATGTCTGCCTGCCCCTATCTGGTTGTGCGTGGCACAGGCTGTGCCTTACTTATCTGAGTACACCCTACCCCAATCCCCACTCGACCTCTGGGACCTGGGACCTGACATGAATAATGTTGGTAATATCTATTTGCTGAACTGAGAGGAAAGCAGGAGGGAGCCTGGGGCCTGTGGAAAGAGAGGAAGCCGGACAGGCCCTGGGAGCAATCCCTGATGACTAGATGAAGCCAGAGTTCGGCAAAGAGGCTCCGGGGCCTCTCACACCAGGGCAAGCAGTGCCCCTGAGGCCCGTGGCACTGATCTAATTGCTGCACTCACACTGAAACCTCTCTGTGATAGGCTGCATTCCTTCAACTGAGCAAAGGCTCCTAAAGTCCAAGGGAGCTGTACCACGCCCTGTCCCCTAGGACAAAAACCCTCCTGAGAGGACCCCATCCTCTGTGGTCAGGGCTTCCTAAGGAACTCGGAAGGAGGTGTGCAGAGTCCTGCATGGTCAGTAGATATGCTCAAGAGAGAACAAGAGTCTGGGGTCAGGGAGGAGCCAGGGCACAGCTATTGTACACTCACCTTCCCATTCGGGCTTGCCTTCTTGAACACCCTGCAAAAAGAAAGAAAAAGAAGGTTGGGATTAGCATATCCCCCCTGAGGAAGGCTCCTGCAGGCCATTCCTCAGCAGAACTGGGGACAAGGGGCCTGGGGCAATTTTCAGGCACTGCCCAAGCTTTCAGAGCTGGAACAGTGCCTGGCATAATAAGATCCCACCAATTCCATCACTACCCCCTCCCAAGCCACCATTATTGCTGTTACAGCTCTCCAGGGCTCCAGCCATGGCCGCCTTAGTCTATTCTTCAGCTAGCAGGTGGGGATAATCTTTCAAGATGTAAGTCATGCCACTCACTTGCTCAAAGAACAAGCCTTGCCTGTGTGACTGCTCTGCTTTCTTGACTGCTTGGCATCACCTCCCTTTTTTCTCCCTCACTTCTCCAGCCACAGAGCCTCCTTGCTGTTCCTCTAACATGCCACGGTGATTCTTGCCTAAGGGCCTTTGCTCTAGCAGTCCTCTCTCTGGGGACACCTCCCCCACATTGATCAGCTTACCCAGCCTTACATGATGGGGCTTCACCCCGTGACCAGCTAGCACTCCCATTCCTACTCTCACACTGCTTTTCCTTTTTCCATAGCACTTGCCACTTTCTAACCTGCTACATAATTGCTGATTACATTTATGCTTGTCCACTCTGCTAACATGTCAGCTCCATGAGGGCTGGCATCTTTGTCTCTCCTGACCACTGATGTATCCCCCAAATGCCTAGGAGGGTGCACTCAGTAGGTATTCAATAAATATGTTAATGAATGACAGGTAGCAAGCACTCAGTAAATATTAGTTGAGTGGGTGAATGAATGAATTAGTGAAGAAATCAACTGAGAAACTGAGGCCTAGGAAAGGAGGGGGTTGCCTGTGGCTACACACCAGAGCACTGGATGCAGAATCAGGCAGAGGCATGATCCCCAACTCCCATCAAGTGCTCACGCTTCCGGAACACACTGCGATCTCCAGCAGCTCCCTCTGCCCTCTCTCTTCAGCTGGGTCTGGGAGCCTGAAACCCCACCATTGAGCCTCAGAAATGCTCAGAGTAATTTGAGAGGGAGAGAAGGAGAGTGAAAGAGACAGAGACCCAGGGGATGAGGGAAGGTGTTAGAGGAGGGAGGGAAAGGAAGAAAAATACAGGAGAGCGACATAGCCCAGAAGGAGATGAAAAAACAAATAAACAGAATCAAAGCGAAGGAGAGAGAAACAGTCACAAGCAGACAGAGATGGAGAAGACACAGAGTGAGCAGTGGAACAGGCCAGTGTGTTGCCAAGGGGAATCATACAGCCCAAATCTTTCCCCAGGGGCAGGAGGTCCATCAGGCACCCAGGGCAAGGCAGGGTGAGGCCCATAGTTTTACAGCAGCAGTGGCTCCCCCAAGCAGGGGAGTGGGAGTTGGCCATCCCCCACATATACCCTTACAAGAGGCCACAGATGGGTCTGAGCTTGTCTCGCAGGGAAGGGCCTGGCACATCCCTCCCCCATCTCCCCTAGGAGTTCTGAGCTTTTCTCCTCCTCATTAATATTTATCAGTGTTTGGAGTGTGAAGATGCCATAGTCAGCTGGGGTGTAATAATTGCTAAAGTGAGAAAAAAAATATAGATCACATGGTTTAAACCAGCAGCTCCCAAGTTGGGCTTGACCTGCAGAGAAGATCAGAGATCCCTAAGAGGGAAAAGGGGCATCCTGGTCACAAGAGGGGCTGGGAGGCAGGCTGGGAAGGGTATTAATCAAGAAGGGAGAAAGGGAGGAAGAAAGGGAAGGGAAGCAAGAAGGACTAGCATTTGTTGAGTGCCTAATTAATTATTTCTCCTAACAGCACTATAAAATGGGCATTATAACCCCATTTTATATATAATGAACTAGTGGTTCAGAAAGATGTAGTAATTTGCCCAGCAACACACAATAAGCAAGGGACTAAGTCAGGATTCAGACCCAGCCAAACTGCCTGTCTGCTTCCAGAGTCTGGGTACTCTATATCCAACTAACCCTGCTGCTTTCCTAAAGCAGGTGTTTTTATCAACATCAGAAACAGAAAAGAAGAAAAATGAGGGCAGGGGTGGGGAGGGGAAGAGGAAGAAATGAAAGAGCCATTCATTAAGGGATAAGAAGGGGAGTGAGGATGACTAGAGGCAGGAAGCATGACCAGTGGTGGGGAATGTCCTGTCAGCTAACTCAGTCTTCCCCAAGGGGGGGACCACCTCCTCAGGAAGCCAGGATACTAATGGTTTCCTCAACAACAAAAGCAGCTGCCAACGACCTGAGAGCATGTTAAGCCTTAGTCCTGTCTCTAAGTATCTTTCCCACAATACTGCTGATCCTTCAACAATCCCATTTCAGAGATGAGAAAATTGAGGCTCAAACTATGGCTGCCTGTCTCTACTCCATCCTTTCCACCCTGTCCCACAGCCAAGCCCTCTTTGAAGCAACTCCACCAGCTTCCTGACCCCAGTGCTGTCAGAAAAAAGGCCCCTATGGGGGTGCTTACAGGTCACCAGGACCCCTACATGTGCAGCACCACACAGATGGCTTCTGTCTGTCCACGCTGAAGAGCGCACAAACACGCGAGACTGTGGTCAAAGCCAAACTTGCAGGTTGTGGGATGGCTAGGTCTGGTTTGCACCTGAGTCCCACCTATGCCCCACAAGCCTGATTCTCAGAGTCAAAGCTGGGTCTCATAAGAGAAATACCAGTGATGTTCTAGCTGATTAAGGCTCACTAGCGACAAGGAACAGAAACCCACCAAGGGTAGCTCAAGAAAAGGAGGAGGGGGTATGATAAGGAGACAAAAATCTCACGGGAAGAATACGCAGGCAGGATGCACTGGGGTTGGAGCCAGAAACGGGGAAGCCATCAGCCTCTCAGACGGTTGCTCTCTCTCTCCACCTCTCCCTCTGAGGCTGCATGTTCTCCCAGCTGCAATGCTCTCTATGCGGCTGCTCCATTGTCTCTTGTGGACCAACTCTGCCTGCTTAGTAAGGGCTTTTCTGCTCCTCCATCATTTTGGCTTGCATCTGACTCTCACTCTGACCCTCTTTCTACTCTGCCTCTTGCTGAGCTTCCCACTGTTAACTGCTGAATGGCCCAATTCCAAATTCCCAGGAGAGGAATGTCACTGGCCAGCTTCGATCAGGTGTTCCCACGCCCGAGCCAATCGGTTCTGCCTAGGGGGTGTCATGTGGTCCATGAGGAATGGGCAGAAGGCAATCTATAGAACAGTGGTTTTCAAACTAGTGGTCACAGCCCATTAGCCGATAATGAAATCAACTTAAAGAACTGCCTCCAGCACTTTGTTGTTGTTTTAATGGAATAGAATAGAAGATGTAAGCATGAGGTACCGGTAGCAAGGGTATAATAGATACTACTACATTTATCAACCCTCCATTCCCCTCTAAGGCTGGGCAAATTTCTTCAGTCCTATGAAGTTAGGCACGTCCATGTGGCTCTGGCCGATGAAATATGAGCAGAAGTGCCACGTGTCATTTCTAGGCAGAGCATTTAAGAGCTAGTCCATGATTCCACATGCCCTTTGTATTAGTTTTCCATGGAGCCTATAACAAATGGCCACAAACTTAATGGTTTAAAACAACATAAACTTATCTTATAGTTCTGTAGTTCAGAAGTTTGAAATGTACCTCACTTGGTTAAACTCAAGATGTTGGCAGGCTACGTTCCTCTCCAAAGGCTCTAGGAGCAAATCTGTTTCCTCACCCTTTCAACCTTCTAGAGGCCACCCACATTCCTTGTCTCATGGCCTCTTTCTCCATCTTCAAAGCCCACAACAGCAAGTTGGATTCTGATCACATCACATCACTCCAAACTATTCTGCCTCCCTCTTCTAATTGTAAAGACCCTTATGAATACATTTGGCCCCTTATTTTAAGATTAATTGATTAGCAACCTCAATTCCTTCTGCAACTGTCATTCCCCTTTGAACTGTAATATGATCTATTCAAAGGTTCTAAGGATTAGGATGTAGATATCTTTGAGGGGCCATTCTTCTGCCTACCACACTCTCACTCCTCTGCCACTGAAACCAGCAGTGATCTGATTGGGGCAGCCTCGAGCAACCTAGATTCCAGGACACTCCTGCTACATGATAGATGAGTAGCATGAAAGAGAAAGAAAGAAGGCTCTTGCACCACTGAGATATAAGGTTGTTTGTTACTGCAGCAAACCAGCTTCTCCTGGCTGATACAAAAGGCATTATTCAGTGAAACTTTCCACTTTAGGCGAACTGAGTTACATTAATTTTGTGTTGCAAAGTTTTAAAAATCCACTGTTCTAGAGAAACATGCCTAAAAAAGCATGTTCTATCAGTGTCTGCAGCCTGTTGTAGCCTATTTCCTGATTCCATCCCATCAAGGTGATGCTGCCAGGTGGGCTGGCAGATCAGCTCTCAATTAATCAGAATGTTGACTTCTCTAGTGAGCTCCATTCCCCACCTGTAGCATGGGGTACTTGTCAATCAACTTTGATACTAATAGTCGACTGTTCCTTTGTGAGCCACCAGTCCTCCCAGTGTCTGTTATTTTGTGCCTGTAGGAAGAGGCCTGCACCACAAGGAACACAGAACAAAGTATAGTTCATGATAGATTACCCAAAAACCAACAATCTTGTGTGGTAGAGCCAAACAATGGAATATTACATAGCAATAAAATTATGATTGCATCTTTCATAACACAGGGAAATGCCTATGGAAGCAGAATAAATCAAGATTCAAAACAATATATTTGGCATGAGATCAATTTATACTCAATAAACATCAAAAGAAAAAATGATAAGACTTAATGTTGTTAAGATGGCAATGCTCCTAAACTTGATCTACAGAGGTAACATAATCCCTACCAAAATCCCAGCTGGCTTTTTTCTACGGGAATCGACAGGCTGATCCTAAAATTCACATGGAAATACAAAGGACCCAGAATGGCCAAAACAATCTTGAAAAAAAGTAGAAAAAGTTGAAGGACTCATATTCCTGAATTCACAACTTAATACAAAGATATAGTAATCAAGGCTGTGTGATACTGGCATAAAGATAAACAGACAGATCAATGGAGAGAATTGAGAGTCCAGAAATAAATCTGTGTATGTGGTCAATTGATTTTTGACAAGGGAGCCAAGACAAGTCAATGGGAAAAAACAAGGACAACAGTCTTTTCAAACAAGACAAGTCAATAGGGGAAAAAAAACAGTCTTTTCAACAAATGATGCTGGGACAATTAGATATTCACAGGCAAAAGAATGAAGTTTGACCCCACCTCACATCATACACAAAAATAAACTCGAAATGGATCAAAGACCTAACTGTAAAAGCTATAATTATAAAACTCTTAAAAGAAAAAAGAAAACACAACCTTGGATCAGGCAATGGTTTCTTAGATGTGACACAAAAAGCATGGCAACTAAAAAAATTTTTTTAAAAAAAGATAAAACTGACTTCGTCAAAATTAAAAACTTTTGAGCCCCAAAGATTACTTTCAAGGAAGTGAAAAGATGACTCACACAATAGAGAAAATGTTTTCAAATCATGTATCTGATAAGATCTAGTACCTGGGATATATAAAGACCCTATTACTATTCAAATAACCCTATAATCAAAAAAGGACAAAAACAAGTGTTGTCAAGGATGTGGAGAAACTGGAACCCTCATACACACTGGTGGGGATGTAAAGTGATGAAGTCACTTTGGAAAATAGTTTGGTAGTTCCTCTAAAAGTTAAACATTGTTTTAGCATATGACCCAGAAATTCCATTCCTAGGTTTATAACCCAAGAGAACTAAAAAAAGATGTCTGCGCAAAACTGTATACATAAATGTTCATAGCAGGATTATTCATAATAGTCATTAAGGGAAAAAAAAAAACAACCAAAATGTCCATCGATTGATGAATGCATTTTTTAAAAATGTGGTATATACATACAATGAAATAGTATTCCACCACAAAAAGAGATAAAGTACTTATTCATGCTACACCATGGATGAACCTCAAAAACATTATGTTAAGTAAAAGAAGCCAGACACAAAAGACCACATATTGTTTGATTCCATTTATATGAAATGTCCAGAATAGGCAAGTACATAGAGACAGAAAGTAGATTAGTGGTTGCCAGGGTTTGTAGAAGGGGAAAATGAAAAGAGATTGCTAATGGGCAGGAGTTTCTGTTTGGGGTGACAAAAATGTTCTGGAATTAAATAGTGGTGATGGTTAGACAACTTTGTGAATATACTTAAAACCACTAAATTTTACCCTAAAACTATGAATATCATGATATGTAAGTTATATTTCAATTAAAAAATAAAACTAAAAACAAACCCCAAAAAATGAATGAAAGGAAAAGAAATGTGCCTAAATATTAACAGGAGTTGAAAGAGACTCCCTCTATGCACCTACTTACTTCTTTATATCTGTTATTTTTCCATTCTGTACAATAGGCATAAATTACAAAGATGCCAGGGCTTCCCTAACAAGATATCACTTATAAGAAGTCTTGGTGAAAGGAGAGTCTGCAAAAAATACTGTACGTGAAGTAGAGAAATATAGATCCTAGACTCTGAATCCTTTGATGTTAGAGCCTCTGGTTGTATAATTTTACAGGCCGGAGTCCACATCTCTGTAATGCCTCAAATTCCTCCCTAGGCCTGCTGGGTCAGCTATTAGAACTCCCATGCTGTCTTCTGCTCAGCTATCTCACTCTCTAGGAAGCTTTCCTGATATCCTCCAAGTCCGGGTTAGATGCCCCGCAACTCCCACACCTGGTGTGTCCCCATTCACAGCATTTCCCATACTTTATAATGGTCTGTTTACTCATCCTCTACTTCATTTATACAACTTCAATGCGAGTAGAGATCTTATTTGTGTTATTGACATTAGATCCCTGGGGCATAGCATGGTGCCTGGGGCACAGTAGGTGTTCAATAAATAAATAGTCTGAATGTTGTTAAAGGAATGCTCTAAGAGAATTAGGAGTGAGGATGAATGAAGTTTAAATGATGGTGACGGTGAGTGGATCCAGAGATCTCTTCTGCCTATACTTCTCTTCGGCTGTCAGGCTCAATGGGTATTTGGCTTAGAAAATGCTTCATGGGGCAGGGTTCCAGCCACATCAGGTGGAGTCAGAAAAACAACTGATATACCCAAACAGGCCTCTGCTCAACGTTAGACCCAATAGCTCTCTCTCATTTATTATTCACTTACCCACATTTACATAGCCCCTACCACTGCCAGGCTCCGGGGGCACTAAGATGAATAATTCCTGGTCCCTGCTGACAAAAGACCATGGTATAACCAAGTCAGAACTCCACCAAGCATGACGTCCTGCATGCATTAAGTTCTTCCTAGGACCAAGGTGCTGTGCTAAGCACTTCACACAGGTTAAGATATTATTTATTCCATCTAAATATTCCCATTTTTTTCAGAGAAGAAACCTAAGACTCGGTGATTCTAAATAACTTATCCAAAGTCATAAAGCAGTATCAGAAAACTCATACAGGACAGCAACCCCATGAATAGGACCACCTAGGGGAAATCATTTAGACAAAATACGTCTTACTCAACACCAGAAAAATCATCGTGGGGAGACTATCCATAAATGAAGATTCACTATCAGTGACTTGAGGGAATTCCTCTGTGAGCATCAGAAAATTTCATGTTGGGGAAAAATATTACAAATACAGTGACTGTGGAAGAGTTTCAAATATTATTCGGTCTTCAGTCAACATCAGAAAGTTCATCCAGGAGGGAAACCAGGTGCCAGTTCCTGCTCTAAGTATGTCACAAATATTAACTCATTTGTTCCTCCAACAACCTTGTAAGGAAGTACTACTATCATCCCCATTTCACAGATGAGGACACTTAAGCAAAGAGAGTCTCTAAGTCATTTGCCCAAGGTCACACAGCTAGTGAGGGGCAGAGCTAAATAGTAGAGCCCAGGCAATCTGGCTCCAGAGACTGCACTTGCAGCCACTCACAATTCTACCTTGTAGGTGGGATTGTGTGGTTCTGCCTGGGAAGTCAAGAAAGGCTTCGAGGGGGAGAGAACAAAGAGAAAGATCCTGAAAAACACTCAGAGGTAAAAAGATGACAGCATTGCAGGCAGAAGCCTAAAGAAAGCTGTTGAGCCCACTGGGTGCTTGGTGTGGCTAAAATGTGTCCTGAGTGCCTGGGAGGAGCACCAAGGAGGAGGATGGGCCAGAGAAGAGTCCACTCACTGCCCAGATAATCATGAAGCACCACCATGGACCAGGCCTGGGATAGGTGTGAAGGGTCTTAAACACTAAGTTAAGGAACTTGGACCATATGAAGGCAATGGGAGTGTTGGGTATTTAGGGGAAGGAAGAATGATTGGGGAAGCAAGGACTGTATTTTCGACACAGAGATGCCCCAAGACCCCGTCACTTTCCCCCATCCCTTTCCCTGATAGTAATGCAAGGGGGCATTCACTCTCAGGTATAGCGCCCTACATTCTGACCCACTTTTCTGGGTGTGAGAACAGCCATCAGGGAGCAGGGAGGTGTGAGGAGCAGGTGGCTGTGGCAGCAAAAAGGTTTCTAGGGCCCTTATCACACTCTCCCTGGTAGCGGAGTTATTTGTGTACAGGCTTGTCTGCTCTGCCAGAATTGAACAGCCCTCCCTGTGTCAGAACACTGCCTGTTTGTTTACCCACCATTAGTGCAACTGCTTCTCAGGACAGCCTGGGACGGGGAAGGAAGGAAGAAGACAGGAAATGTCACCCCCATTTCACAGATTTGTGGAGCTTGAGGGATCACAGTGTGGCCTGCTTCATTTCCCAAATAAAGTGAATCCCAAGGGAGCGAAGAGTCTTGAGCCGGGGCCTGGAAATTCAGGCTCAGAGACGTGCTGGTGTGCACAGAGCGACAGACAAGGAGGAGAGCCCCAGGCTTCTGGTGCTCCTGTTGCATCCTGGTTCAAAATCCCGCATGGCTCCCTTGGACCTCTGCAGGCTCTTAGGACACAGGGTGGTGTTTGGCAGATCTGAGTGGCATGGGATGGTGGATGGGAGGCCTGAACATCCCAGCCTCTGGACTTCGCGCAGGCTTCGAGGCAGACAGCAATTCCTTTAGCCTCCTGTCTCATTCAGGGGTTCACTTTGTGGCCATGATTTTGTATCTGTGGAGCTTGTCAGGGGATGAAGAGCAAGGAAGGAGGGGAGCAAGTAGGTAGCTATGATAAAGGGAGAATTTCTTAAAGGAACATGGGCCATTTTCTGTTAATACAAGAAAGTGGAAATCTGAAAGCCAAAGGTTAATAAAAATTGGACCAAGTGAGCTGGTAGCTGGATCCCAAAGAGCCCACATTGAGCACCTGAATGCTCTCCAGCCTTCTCTAGAGAAGGCAGGAAGGGAAGGCTGCTGGCAGAAGAAACAGCACAAATGCCGAAGCAAGCAGACATCACCTGAGCCCTGTGTGACCCCAAGTGAGTTTAGCATCCTTTCTGAGTCATACTTTCCCTCGTCTGGAAAATAGGGGTGACATCTACCTCATAGGCTGAAGGTCTATATAAAGACTTGGTACCTAGTGGGGAATTGATAAAGGTACTATAATTATTACTGTTATCATCATCACTTCCCTGGCCAACACTCTGCCCTCCCCTCCAGTGCCCAGGGGAGAGTTCTTACCCTTGAGGAGGTAGTTATGTTGCTCCTACTAGAGACAGGGAAGTTTTGTAAGTTGTCTGTTTCCCTCCTAGTCTCAGAGGGAAAAAAAAAACAGTTTAGGGCTAAAATAAACTCCAATTTAGTCCCTCACATTCCAGAAATCTCTAGGGACAAGCCCTGTTATTCCCTCTTTCGTACTAGCCTTCCATCAGTTCTCACAGCTGCAACCCCTTCCATCCTTCCTTCTCAATGTCACCTCTTCTAAGAAGCCTTCCCTGCCTGCTTTATTTTAAAATGCCCTGACTCCTTGCCCTGACTCCTCCCAAGGAGGTAGGTGGAGGGGGGCTTCTCATTTCTCCTCCCTCCCTCCATCCTTCCCTTCTTCCTCTTTCCATCCATCTTTCCTACCACCCTCTTTTTTTTCTTCCTTTTATTTTTCCAAACTCTGGCCCTGGCACTGTTCTTACCTGCAGGAAACACAGCCCCTGTGCCCTGTTCCCAGGGCACTTATGCTCTGGAGCAGGGAGACAGATGTTGCACAAATAAAAAAACCCTCCCTCAAAAGCACAGCAAGAGGGTAGAATGAGATGGTGATGTGCCCAGCTCAGCTATAGGCCCACAAGAGCCACCTAACACAGGTGTACCTCTCTCCTCCTTCCCTCCATCCTGCCCCAAGTGCCCTCATCATCCACATGGGGCTTGCCCATCACCATTCTTGAGTAGATCACCTTGAAACTAAAATCCTGACAAACTCCAGAGAGCAGGAACCTCTTCCTTCAGTCATTCACTTCCCTGGGTACATAACTGGTGCTTAAAAAATATTTTGAATGAATGAATAAATGAGAGCCAAACTCTGAGCTCGAAATTGGAGAGAAATAGGACCTGGGCCAAGCAGCGAATCAGAGACGGGTGGCATGGCCACCTGGATGAGACACAATGGGGCATGTGCAGCCTCAGCAGGAGCCCATTAGATACAGATAGGGTAGCCGCAGGCTACCTACCCTATCACAGGGCAATCTGTGATTTTCCCAGCAGGAAGAGTTTATTCAAAGTTTTATTGGTTTGTTTGACAGTTTGAACATATAAACTTTTAGGAATATATAATAACATATTAAAATGAAATATTAGATTCAGAAGCATGACTTTACTCCCAGTTCACATTTCATAAAATGTCAGAACAGATCAGCAAGGCCGGGCATCTCCGACTTTCAACTGATCAACTACTGTGGGGGTCGGTCAGGAGTGATCAGGGGCTCTGCAAGGAACTAACTGAAAGCTACGTCCTAAGGTGACAGCTCTTTCTTGAGAAAGAATTTTTGGGGTGGGGGAAATCCATGCCTTATATTTAGTCAGATATGGTGCCCTAGATGTGCTCATACAGGCTCAAAAGAGCCAATGGTCACATTCTTAGGAATTTTGCAAGCTAGCTGTCAAACACAGCCCTCACCAGTGGCTTTATACGGGGGGTGAATTTGCCACCCAGAGGACATTTTGCAGTACATGGAAACATTTTGTGTTGTCACAACTTTTTGTGGGGGGTGGGGAGGCTACTGGGATCTAGTAGATAGAGGCCAGAGTTGCTGCCCACACAATGCATGGGGTCAACCCCATCCTCACCCCCAACAAAGAATCCTCAGTCCAAATGTTAGCAGTGCTGATGGTGAGAAATCCTGATAGAAACTTATAATTAAAAACCAAGGGAATACATACTCAAAACTTATCACTTACTTTTATAAATTTTTCAGTTATGCTCTTGAGGTTATCTATGTCTACTAATCTGTAAGTGAGAATGCTAGATGATGGCGTCCTACTGTGTACTTTTTCCCAACTCCATGTTCAATGACATCACATTAGTAGGGTGAAATCTGTGGTGGGAGAATTCGTACCACAGAAATAGGCAAATACCACAATCTGAGTCCCCTTTTTTTCTGGACAGCCAATTGTCCCCAGTGCACCAGTGGGTGTAACTCTAAGTAGAGAAGAGAAATTCACAGGCCTGGTGGATGCTTCTAAGTTACAGCCCAGGAAGACAGCTCAGCACCAGCATGCTGTATGCATTGCAGAACAAGGATCTGATACATGGCCACATGCATAAACTCTACATACTTTATACACACACACACACCATGCACACCAAACCCACCCCACCCCTACACCCATAGACACATAAACCCCACACACACCCACAGCACCACACGCACATACTACACCTCTCATACATACCACACCCTACACACATGCCTAAAGACACCATGACCACATATATACAACACATTACATACCACACACACACCACACCACACCACACCATAAACACACGGTACACACTTGCCATACATCTACACCTCACACATACCATAACTCACACATGTGTACCACGCACACTTATACATACCACACACACAGAGACACCACACACACACAAATATTATGCACACCCTACTACACACCTGCATCACACTCCCCACACACATCTCGCACACAACCTCACACACCTATACCATGTACCACATAAATACATCTGCTCTCCAACAGATGACTAACTCAGGTAATGAGAAAATAAAAGAAAAACAGTTTGGCTGACCACATTCTTGGATGTTTGAGCACCTTCACCTTTACTACTTCCTCATCTGTGGCCCACCTTTCCCCATGCACCCCCACACCCAGACTACTGTGGTGAAGGTCTGGACACCCCCCTGGGAGCACCGCCCAGTGACCCCATCTCAGAGCTCAGTTCCCTTGGCTACAGGGTCCCTAGCCGAGTGGTCACCCACCCTGCTCTGTGCCCGGCTCTCTATTGGCTCTGGAGCTGAGCCTGACGAGCTGTGGTCCTCAGAGCCTGGCCTCCACCCCTTCCCAGAGCCCATGACAAGCAGTTGGCTGGGTGACTCCACCCACTCAGCCACTTCAGCTGCCACCAGGCGCTGGTAAGTCCACACCTCCAACTCCAACCAGACCTTCTCCGACCCCACACCCACCAGCCTTAGGACATCTCTACTCAGATGTCCCCCGACTTCTCAGACAAGTCCCAAACAGACTTCCTGTCTGCCTACAACTGTCCCTCACCTCAGGTCAGCACCCTGGAAGTGCTCCAGGCACCTCTCGACTACGTAAGCCCTATAAAGAGAAAAGAAAAACATACTTCCTCATGAGGCAGATAGAAAGTCTTACCCCATTTTACAGATGACAACCCTGAGTCTCTGTGAAATTAAGGGGCCAGCCCAGCAGCAGCAGCAGCCAAGGCAGAGGATTGCGGTGTGGACAGAGGCCCTGGGAGACCCAGAACAGGGGTCTGCAGGCGGCAGCTGCCTGGGCCAGGCAGGCCCGGCAGAATCTGCTCTCTCTGGCCCTAAGTGAGGGCATTAGTTACAAAGAAAAGGAAAAGGCGTTCCTGATATGCGTCCTGTTTCCTCTCCTCCTCTGGGCTTCTCAGGCCTTGGAGGGCGGATGTCTCTGGGCTGGCAGCGCTTGGCCTGCACAGGCTGGCTGAGGGTGACGGTCTCCGGGGTCCGTTCCTCCCCAGCAGTCTGGCCTCACGGAGACAAGGGCTCCCAGGAGTCAGCCGGGGGCAGCCAGTGGATTTTCATCACAGCCAGGTGCCTCCTTGTCCCTCTGACTCTCCTGTAAAGGCACCTCCATGGGGAAGCCTTCCATGTCACCCTTACTTGCTATGGGGACCCCTTTACCGTCCCCTTTATTCCCTTCCTTCCTGTACCACAGCAGCCAAGCCCATCATTTTGCCTAGCTCTCTATGGCTACTGCCTATAGACTTGGGCTCCCCATGAATCCGGTGGGGAGGACAGAGGCAGGAAGGAGGTAGGCAAAGACAGAGACCATCAAATGAGGCTCCCTGAGTGAGAGTTGACAAGAGGGGCCTCCCCACTGAATAGAGGGAAGAACTCAGATCCTCTCTATCGATTAGGATTTCTCTGAGGAAAGTGGCCATGACTCCTCCATCAGATAGAAGGCTTTTCTGCAGGACAAAGGTCATTCCTTCTTCCTCAGATAAGGAGCTGTAGGAGGACAAGAGGGCTATGTCCCCTTCACCAGATAGGAGTCCTAGAGAACAGGAGCCATGTTTCCCCACCAGACAGAAGTCTCTCTCCTGGAGGATAAGGCCATAGCTTCTTATCAGACTTGGAGCTCCCAGAGGGAATAATCCCCATCTGCTGCCCCCACAACAGATCCCAGAACAGACCTGTGCTTGGTCTAAGGCACAGAGAAGGGCTTCCCCCTGGAGCAGAATCGGGGTGAGTCTTGCCCACATCACATCCTCCCTTGCACAGGGCCCTATGCCGACTTCTCGTTCATGCCCTCAACTCACCTCAAGCTTCCTCACCATCCTGAAGACAGCCATGTGTCTGGGCAAAGACCAGTGGCTATCTGTCCTGGCCAAGCCATCAACTTCTCTAGAGAGAGTGAAGTGAGCAACTGGGACATCCCTGACAAGAGAATTCCCAGGACAGGCCATGCACCCAGCTTTGGTCTGGATGTGCCTAGATATATGTGCTGAATGGGTCTCTGCTCCTGGCTCTGCCACTAACTAGGCAAACCTCTTCCCCTGTGGCCAACAGTCACTCTCCTCCCCAATCTCCCAACTCTGTTAGCACTCACCACTGGTTAAAGTGGCAGGAGGCATTGGGAAGAGGGACAGCAGGGCCGTTCCCAGGTCCTATCTTGAGGACATCACTGGCCTTCCCCAGGGGGCCATCCTTGAGCCTGGCCTAAGCTGCCTGCACAATCGTCTTTCCTACACGTGCCAGCTCCGGCGAGCTGCTATTAGTTAGCATCGATCCACAAAGCGCTTTGCCTGCACATTTTATGAGCTCGGCCTCACCCAGGACCCAGGCGGGTGGGAGCAAGAGGTGGAAATGAGCAAGCCCAGGACACTGGGCAGAGCGAGGGAGCAGCTGAGCCCCAAGACCAAGGCCCAGACAAGCCCAGGGCCTGCACTCAGTACATGTTAGCCAGATGTGCGTTTTCTGAAAAGCAACCCCACTGGACTTGGTAACTCAATCTGGGTTTATTTTCTTATCAAGAAATAATAATAATAATGATTTACCTGATGTTTATTAAGTGTTTAATACAAGCTAGGCACTATTCTAAACACTATATTAACTCATTTAACCTTTACAAAAACCCTATACTCTCATTATCCCTACTTGACATATGAGGAGACTTAGACACAGAGATGTTAAGTAACTTGCCCAAAGTCACAGAGCAGAAAATAAGAAATATGCCATCTGATTGGTAAATTAAGAAGTAAAAACATAACAATGCTTCTGAATTTTAAAAGAATTAGATACTATTGAAAGATACAATTTATCCTAAGTGTGTGCCAAACCAAATGTATTCATTATTATACATATTGTGGTACAGTTTAGGATGTAAGAGGTTCTATATGAGAGTAGTAAAACATGTGCTTATTGGTCATCTCAAAATCATAGTCATCCTTCTTTTGAAACTTTTAACAGTAGTTTTATTAAAATTTAGGAAAAAACTATAACAATTAAGATTTATCATGTATTAGCCATGGGCGAGGCACTTTATATGTTTATCATATTTAATCTGGAGGACAACTTAAGGGGGGAAAAGGCATTATTCCCTCGAGGCAGGCTTTACTGTGCCTCCAGAATGAGGGTGCCTTTCTCATACACCTCCTTGGTGGGTGTGCCACCTCCCTCCCACCCTAGAATGGGAGCTGTTCCAGGCCAGAAACTTGCTTGGCACAGAGAAGTTGCATCACAAAGGAGTTAAGAGATTGAGGTTGGGCAGGCCTATCACTTCATCAGCATGGATTTCAGCTGTCTGGAGTGTTAAACGAGGCCCTGGCACACAGTTAGAGCTCTGTAAGCTGTGGAAATACTAACCACAACCACCACCACAATAAACAGACTGGCTGGTTGGCCTTGGACAGGCCCTTGCCCACCTTGGGCTTAGCTGGCTCACTGGCCCTCAGTGGGGGTCACATCACCTCACAGGGGCCTGGACAGCGGAGAGGGGATAATGGGTATGAGGAGTTCCTGGGAGGCCGGAGTGCTGGGCAGAGACATAGGCCTGTTATTAGGACAAGGATGAATTATCGAGCATTTTTAAGAAATGCATTTCCATTACTTCCAAGAACACACAGGTCTGCAGATGAAGTGGTACAGTGAAGCCAGCCAAGAGCAGCTGTCTGTGAGGCAGCGAGCAGGGAGGAGCGTTCTGGGGCACCTCCGAACCTCTTCCCAAACCACACCCTGGGGCTTGGTAACAAACACCCCCACCTCACCCCAAACTCTCCATGTGTCCCTCAAACCAATGCGCTTTCTTTTTCCTGGGGCATAGTGAAAAACCTGCCAGGAGAATAGTGCTGGCCCCTTTCTTAGCCACCAACCTGTCTGGAGTGACAACTTTGGAACCACCTCCACATGTCCCAACCTAGATGCTCACTTTTCTCTGAGCCCAAGGACATGAAACAAATGGTGATGGACATGAAGAAGAGCAATTGGGAACAGGGTCTGAATCGCTACCCTGTCACTTAATGGTTCCTCACTTCACCTGTCCTTACCTGGATAATGTGATAACATGAGCTACCTCCAGGGTATTGAAGGGAATGAGTAAGCTGATGTCTGCATATGGCACTTAGTCCACGTTTGATATAGAAATGGATTAGTGCACCTGGAAGTGCCAGGGTAAACAAAGCTATCCAGCGCCTGCCTTCATGTGGCTTAAAGTCTAGTGGGGAGAAAGACGTAAGTAATCACACAGCCATACATAGTGGGGGTGGAGGAACCTTTGACTACCATGCTTCATCTCCCATCATTTTTTTGGCACTCTCCGTGTATCTAGTGGACCATACACAGGCACTGAGACATGGCCCCTGGGGGACACTTAAAGTGTGGTGGATGAGCTTATAAAACATGTCCCTTAAGGTCCGGACACTCCCTCCCTTAACACTCTCCTACTCCCTTGGCTCAGGTTTCACCCTCATCAAGAAACTTTATGACCAACATAGCCCCCTTGGTGTCCTGATTATCAGCAGGAGGTCCTGGGCAGCGGGCATGAACATTCCCATCACAGAAAGAGAAAGGCCTTGTACCTAGATGCTTTGAGCTGGGACTCCTGTGAGTCAGTCATGGGGGCCTGCTCAGTTCTAAGGGTTAGACTGCCACGTGGGGACTTTGCTCAAACCAGACCTAAGAGGCCAGCTCCTTCGCCATCCTGCCTCTGTCTGTCACGACTATAGAGACCTTGAGAAACAGAGGGGTTTATGGTGAATGCATGGCCCACATATGATGGGGGTGACAGATGCACAGCTCAAACCAACAACTATTCTGCAAAAGGTACCACAAGATGGGGTTATAAAAAAGGTGACAGTAACTCCTGGGGGGAGCTTCGTTTCTTTATACATAGACTGGGGCGACTGAGGAAGTTATAGAGAACAGAGAACAGCTCAGCTAGAACTTAAAGGATTAAGAGTTTGTCAAAGTATGAAAGAGAGAACATTAAAGTTACATACATATGCATGGAATTATGCATCCTTATATATCAGAGTGTACATTGCAAAGCACTATCTCATTTGATTCTCTCAAATCCCATGTTACCTTCCTCCTCCCCCATCACACACACACATGCAGGTAAGAAAAGTGAGGTGCAGAAAAGCAGATGATGAGCTCAAGGGCAAATTGTGAGCAGAGTGAAGGGGTAGGGATAGACGTTGGCTGAGATGGCCCTCTTCTCATGAAGGATGGTGGTTATTTTCATCAGGCAGCAATCCCCTTCTGGCCTCTGCTGGTCTGTGGCACCCTCCTCGCATCCCCAACATACAGACATACTACTTCAGGCCCCAGAGCCTCTCAGAAGGGGTTCTGGCAGAGGACAGAGCAGTATGGCCAGGGCTAGGCCCAGGAGGCAGAGAAAGAGCCAAGCATTCTCTAAGGTCCAGCTTGAAGGCCCTGCCCCACCCTCTCCCGCTAATCCTGAGTACTGATAACCTCAACCTCTCCCAGTATAAATCTCTTCTGGCCTCTCCTTGCTCCTTGTCCCTTCTCTCACAGCTGCCAGACTCTCCCTCTCCTCCTTCCACCCCTCGCCCTCCCCAGGGATCAGTGAGCTCACAGCCTTTCCCATCAGCCAGCCATCCCTGGGAATGATGGGAAATGCTTGTCAGGCCAGGAACTGACAGGAGGCCTGAACTAGCATGGGAGGAGGAGAGGGAGGCTTTTTGAGGGCAGCTGGGGGCTTCCTGGGAGCAGGGCTCAATTCTGCTGCTTCCTAGGAATCCCAAACTGGTCCAAGGGCACGGTTGGCCTGTCCATACTGCACACTCTAAATAAGGTGGGATCCCACTGGAGCTGTATGGGGACTTGTTTTATGGATGAGAAGACAGGTCCAGAGAAAGGAGGGAAAGAAAGTGTACTGAAAAACCGACTGCCATGTCCCAGGCACTGTTGGAACCTTTCACATTTCGTGTCTCATTTAATCCTCACAACTGCCCTGCAAGGTATGTATGATAGGTTGAAAAATGACCCCCCGAGATGCTACGTCTTAATCCTGGGACTTTGAATGTTAACCCTACCTAATAACAAGGATTTTGCAGATGTGATATAGTTAAGGATCTGGAAATGGAGAAATTACTCTGCATTATCTGGGTGGGCCTAGTGTGATCACAAGGGTCCTTATAAGAGTGAGGCAGGAGGGTCAGAAAGAGAAAAGGTAATGTGACAATAACAGAAGTATTGTGAGACTGGAAGATGCTACAATGCTGCTTTAAGATGGAGGATGGGGCCAGGAGCCAAGGAGCGCAGACAGCTTCCAGGAGCTACAACAGGCAAAGGAATGATACTCTCCTAGAGACTCTGGAGGGAAAAACAGCCCTGCTGACCCACTTCAGGACTTCTGATATCTAGAACTGAAAAGACTAAATTTGTGTTATTTTAGGCCACTAAATTTGTGGTAACTTTTTACAGGAACAGTTGGAGACTAATACAGTAGGTAGTCCCAATCTCATTTCGCAGATAAGGAAACTAAGTCTCAGGAATGACAGATGACTTCCTCAGGTCCTGCACACTCCCCTCCACAGCACACTGGTTTGCTGGGTATTGCTATGGGCTCTTCAGGCTGGAGCCCCTTGGCCAGCGCTTCAGGGTCGTCAGGAGAGTCTGAGGAGGAGGCAGGGGTTTGCTGCTGCAGGGCCAAGGTTGAGGACAGGGAAGGGATCTGGGGAAAGTAAAGCTCTGCCTCCAAGGGGTTGTATAATTATTGGGCCAGTAACTGAGTCCTGCCCTGCCCCAAACTGTGAAGCAGGGAGGCCTGTGACACAGAAGAAGGGCTTTAGCTATACAGCGGGGCTGGGTGGGCCTGAGTATTGGCAGGATTAACCGGGATTAGATGAAATCTCCCCATGATCTTTCTTTGATCCTCATATAATCCTTGGGAGAAAGGCTCTTAACCTCCTTCCCTCATTACGGGTGATGAAAACGGAAGTCCCAGGGTTAGTGACTGGTCCAAGTTCTCACAGCTAGTTAGAAGACAAATCTGGATATTGCTAATAACTGACTTAATGAAAAGCATCCCAACCATGACTAATAGCTATTGAATGCTACTTGCCTGATACTGTGTTAACTCAGGCTGGCACTTTCTCAGTCATTCCAGAAGCAAGCCTGATCAATCTGTCTTCTGTCTAAAGTCCCTTAACTGCTCCTCACAAACTCTTTGCAGTCTGGCCTTTCCCTCCATTCCAACCTCTCCTCCCATGCTCCCCTGCCTCCACCGCCCCACCCCCCTCCAGACACACTGCCCTTGGGCAGTTCCCCAGAGCCACTAAACTCTTTCTAACTTTGGAATCTCCCACAGGACTCAAGCCCCACCAACCTGGGTCCACACACAGTTGTGGTAAAGAAACCACATGTTTTGGCCACTCCTGCTCCTCATGTGTAAGGGAGAGGGAGCAGGGCCTGGGATCAGCCACAGATGGCAGGAGGCCTGGGAGGCTGGAGCCGAGAGGGCCTGAGTAAGCAGGTCATTTCTACGCAGTAAAGGCAACAGCAGTCTGGATGTGGGACCGAATGAGTATTGTCACAAGCTGGGAAGGCAAGCCCTCCCAGAAACGCGGACCCCAGGACACCAGAAATGGAGGTAGGGGGGCTCGAAGAATATCAGATCCCACCCCTCAGGGCACATATGGCAACTTAGAGGCCAAGAGAAGTGAAGAACTTGACTCCATCCCACAGTGTATCACTATGTGAGTCTGTTCAGGGTAGTGGCTAAGGCTTTGGGGTCACCAGCTGAGTGACCTTAGGCAAGGAGCAAATCACTGATTTACCTCTAAAATGAGAATAATAATAGTGCCTCTCCTGATGAATGCATGAGAAGAATCCATGCAGTAAAAAGTCTATGATAAATTAAAGCTGCTTTCACCATTGAGAGAGCTGGGCCTGGACTCATTACCCCAGATGGGGGAGCTCACCCCTCTCTGTGCTATAGCCAGTGGGTTTAATTTAACCCCCAGGTTAGACCCAGAGGGAGAAATGGGTATTTAGCTGTCTCCAAAGCCACTGCTTCTGGACTCCCAAAGCTGATTAGTCCTTCATCTTGCCTGATCATCTCTAGAAAAGAGATTATCAAGTCTCATTTTCCTTACAGTTAAAGAAAGAACTCCCTCACCCGCCCCCACCCCGACTCCTCCAAAGGAGCAAGCCTGGGCTAGAGGGGATCGTCATCCAAACCTGAACTCCCCACCTCCACATGAATGGAGAGAAAGAGAACCGAGCACTTCCTGAAGGGGGGGGGCAAGGCTTCGGTGCAAAATTTCACTTCAACCTCAACCACAGCCCACTGAGAGAGGGTTATGAGGCCCATTTTGCTGAAGAGGAAGCTGAGGTTCCTGAGCATTAATAACTTGGCTGCCTGCGGCACCAGCTGGCAAAACCACACTCCTGCACCGCTCCAGGAAGCATCTGGGAAACGGCCCGTTCCTATTCTAAAGCACAGTGGTCTAGAGCAGCGGCCCCCAACCGTTTTAGCACCGGGGACTGGTGCTCCTATGAGAATCTAATACCTGGTGATCTGAGGAGGAGCTGAGGCGGTGATGCTAGTGCTGGGGAGCGGCTGCAAATACAGAAGAAGCTTCGCTTGCTTGCCCTGCTGCTCACCCTTACTGTATGGCCTGGTTCCTAAGAAGCCACAGACTGGTACCTATCCACGGCCCAGAGATTGAGGACCACTGGTCTAGGGCCTTTCTGAAGGGAAAGAACCCAGAGGCCTCAAGGCTGCATTCTAACTCGCCTTCAGCCCCTGTGGCCCATCTCTTCCCTCCAGGCCTTATCATCACACCTCAGCCTCCCCCCAGAGATCTGTCATTAAAAACTAGGAAAATAACACATTAGAATGCCATTGCCTCCATCTGCACAATGCTGTCTGCCCCAACGCCTAGGTCACAACCACTTCATCTCACTTTTTCTCAGATTTTTACTTATTGGGCACTTCCTCGGAAAGCCTAATGACCCCCATTTAGGTCAGATACCCCATTAGGCACTCTCGGAGCACTCCTCACAGTGCGCATCTCTGGCAGGCTGACTCCCTGCTCCAGAACACAAGCCCCCTAAGACAAGCACAGTGTCTGGTTGCTGCTGTCTTGCCCTCAGAGGTGTGCCCAGCACTGGCACATGGCCTCAGGAAGCCACTCTCTACTGGGCTGAGCACTGTGCCAACTGCTAAACCGAGGCATTACATTTAATCCTCACAATTACTCCAGGAGGTGGGGACTATCATCCAGGGGACAGATGAAGATAGTAAGACTCAGAGAGAGAAAGTCACTTTCCCAAGGATACCCAGCTGACCTAGAACACGGCTGGGACCAGGACCCAGGACCAGCCACATGATTCATGGGCCCAGTGCAAAATGATAATGCAGGGCCCCTTGTTTATATTTCAAGATAGAGACGGAAGAGCGTTTAACTATTTGTAAAGCCTTTCTGAGCTCAGGGCCCTGTGTGACTGCAGAGATTGCAGCCCACGTAGCGGACCCTTGTGTTCGGACTCCAGGCCCAGAACCGGGCTCCTCCCACTGAAGTGCCCTTGGGCATCTGTCTGTAAGGCAGTGGATCTCACAGTTGAGCACCCGTCAGAATCACCCAAGAGGCTTATTAAGACCCAGGCTTCCAGGGCCCACCCCCAGAGTTCTCATTCAGTAGGTTTGAGGTGGGCCTGGAATTTGCAATTCTAACTGTCACATTTCTAAAGGTGATGCTGATGCAGAGGACCTAAGACACAGAGACCCACTACCCTGAGAAATGTATATTTAACAGGGGCATTCCCAATCCAGGCCTTTGTGGAAGGAGGGATTTAGGGATGGACTATCAGGGCTAAAGATGTCCACAGTTCTTAAATAATACTCAGTCCAAAAGCCCAACCCTGCTAAGAAGGAGAGCAGTGTGGGAGAGGAAGGGGAGAAAGGAGGAAGGAAAAGGGAAAACTTTACACAAGTTACCTTGTTTAATTTCTGTAACAACCTTGAGAGGTGTCTTCTATTATCTTTATTGAGGAGGAAACCATAGTATAAAGAATTTAATAATCCGCTCAGGGTCACAGTCAGGAAATTATGGAGACCACAGTTGAACCTGGTTCTATTTTACCTGTTGTCATGAAGCCTGCTTCAGCCAGCTGGCCCTGACAGATTTTAATCCCACAACCTGCTCGGCCCAGGGGCACAGAGCCAGTAACCTCGGGATGCATTTACACAGTCCCAAGCCCTGGCAAGCCCCCGGGGCCCCGCTCTTCCACTGCCTGCCTAGCCTCCAAACCCAGGCCAACAGCACAAAGACATGGGAAACAGTTGAAGGGGCTAATTGCTGGCATCATTCCAGAAGGCCAGAGTACCCACTCCCAAATCAGAGGTTCTTTCCACATCCAGGTCCTTCTCTCCGGCCTCCCCACTAGCCACTTCCCAAACATACCCTAAACATCATCTGTTTCAGAGTTTGCACAGGCCGCTCCTTCTTTCTGGAATGCCCTTCCAACCCTGCCTATCTGTCCAACTCTTACCCACCCTACAGAAACCCAGGTCAGCTGTATCTGCTCTGGGAAATGCTCCCTCGACACTCTGTCCTTCCTCAAGGCTCCATCATGCCACTTTCTGCTTCCCTGGATGCTCCTCCAACCATTCATTTTACAAATATTTATTGGGCATGTGCCCTGCTCTAGGCTCAGTACAAGGTATTGAGGATACAAAGCCCAAATTGAACTCCGTCAGGCCAGGGCATGGGTCTGCTTCACCTTGTGAACCTCTGCCAGGAGGAGCAGACAGAGAGGGGGCCAGTGAAGGTCCCCAGGGGGTGATGGGACCTCATCTGGGGATTTGAAAAGGTGGAGGTGGGTAATACATATTCTACATTTTAAGCCACTGCCGAGTTGTGGGGAGCAGCTCCCCAATGCTCCCATACCAGAAGTAAAAATCCTTGGCAAAGCAGAACAAAACTACTACCAAATGAACACAAGGTCTGCTATGTGCCTCTGTACCAAGGGGCTGTGTTGGCTGTGGGCTGCCCCAGGAAACCGAAGCCCAGAGGGGGAAAGGGATAAGCCAAAGACCAATGCAGAGTAGGAGGCGGCCCTGGAGTGGCCCTGCAGCCTCTTCTCCCAGGAGATGTGGGTTTTCAATGGTGGAGGAAGGAGGCAGCAATGTGGCCCCATCCTGAGGGACATGCCCTGCAGACCCCTCCTCTGGGGCAGAAGGTATTATGGGCACACTCTGGAAAGCCATGGCCCACAGAAGTCCCACGTGGGAGACGATGACTGGTGTCTGCCCAAGGAGGGGAGAGGCTGGAGTGGAGCCAGGCTGGCAGAGGAAACATCTTGAGAGGGAAGCAGGAGGAAGGGAGGAGGAATGAGAAAGGAAGAAAGAGGCAGACACACAAACACCTCCGCCTAGTCTTTCCAACCAAAACAGAATCCCCAGGAAACTGAACCTGTGAGGAAGAAGCCAGAGATAGAAGCTGAGGCCTCACAGGGGCAGGTGGCTGGGAAGGTGCTAGGGGCTAGAGACTCTGGAAGCTTTAGTGGCTGGGTCACCCTGCCAGCGTGGGTGGGGAGGTCCCATCAGCCACCAGGGCCCCCTCAGCTTTATACCCAAGGGGCCAAGGCTCAGGAGAAAGGAAATGTGGGCTCCACCTGGTCACTCCTACTGCTCCTTCAAGACTCACTCGGGTGTCAACTCTTCCCAAAACCCACAGACCTGACCTCTGGGTGGCTGGGCACCAGTACAGGGAATTAGCACAAACTCAGAAAATATTGTGAAGCAAAACTCATCTGATGGCAGAGTTTAGGCCTAGCCCTTGGAAAGCCCACACTCCAGTGGGAACCCCATGGAATTCGAAGAAAGGAGTGTGGGCACTGAAGCTGCTCTGAGCTCCCAGACAACCAGGGGCTGGCAGCCACTTCAGGCCAGTCCACAAAGCCACAAAGAGGCCTTTTCTCTGATAAGACATACTTCTGGAATAAGGAGTCAGGAGGAGCTGAGGGACTGAGGAAGAGGGAGTCATCATCTGTCCCCCGTTCCCACTACTCTCTCTCTCTCTCTGTCCTGGGAGCTGGGGTTCTGATGCTAGCTCCGGGACTTGGACAAACCCCTTGACTTCTGCGGGTCTCTCCATTCCCTCACCTGTACAGTGGGGCTCTCCTGTCTCCATTCCCCTCAGGGTAGGCAGAAGGTGAAGAATAGACCTCCAAGCCTTAAGAACTGAGGCCTCTGGTATGACTTCGGCACATGGGAGAGAGTCCCACCCACCCCACCCCATCCCTGGCTGGCACCCCCTTTCCTTAGACCTTCATATGGTACAGCCAGCCTGAGAGATGGGCTGTGTTGAGGAGAATAGGCAGCCAGGCTTGGCATCAAAGAAGGAGAGTGGCCCCAAAGCAAATCCACTTCCTGTCCAGGAGACTTTTCTTTCCTCCTTCACTCCCTCCTTACTCATATGTCCTCACCACCACTTGAGAGGCTTTATTGTGATGATTTATGTCTAGGCTTTCCCTCACAATCCTCATCTGACTGGCTCTAAGCTGCTGGAATTTAAGGCTCCTTCTTTAATTAAACTTTTTATCATAGTGAACCAGTCTGCCTTGGTTGAAACCTCCACTTGCTAAAGGCCATCAGTCCAGTGACTCCTCCCGCTCAGCCTGTTTCCACCTCTGTGAAAAAGGGCAAACAATAAGCCTACCCTAAAGGGCTGTTCTGAGGATTAAATAAACATAGTGCCTGGCACCTAGTAATACATATTAGTCTATTATTATGAATAATATTCAACATATATGTTGAATACCTACTATGAGTCAGACATCATTGGCCACCAGGGACATATGGTGTCTAAGGCAGATTTGTGCAATGGAACCTGTCTATATGAAGTTTCCTTTCTGTATAGGAAGACAGTAGGGCCCTGGACTGTACAACTGCAGGGGGTGCCATGGCACAGATCACAATGCCAACAGCATCCCCTGCACATGTGCAACACAACAGCCCTGCAAGACAGACATCAAACAAATAAACAGCATGCGGTGACTCTTTTGATTAATGATGTCAAGTGCAATGCTCCAAGTCGCCAGGATGGGTGACCTGCCCAGCTTGAAAAGTTGAGAAGGCTTCCTCAAGAAGTAGTATCTGAACTAGGAGCTAAAGAAGCAGCAGTAATCATTTTGGAAGGGGCAAGGAGTTTGCATTGAAGCAAAACAAAACAAAACAAAACAAACTCCTGCAGATTGAAGGCTCTGGGGAAAGAAGCCAGACTCACTGAAGGCACCTCATGAGGAAGATCGATAGGCTAGGCCAGCAGTGGCTGGGCAGCAGGGCCTGGTCACCAACTAGCCTCGGTAAGGGGTTGGGAATTTACTGTCACTGTGATAAGACATTGGTGGGGTTTCAGCAGGAAAGGTACATGATGTAGTTACCCTTTAATATGCTCACTTTGGCTGCTGGGTAGAGAATGGAAGGGCCGAGAAGAAAGAGTGGACACAGGGAGACCAGTGAAGGAGCAGGATCAATAACAAGATTACTCTAGGTTCAAATCCCCTAACTGCCATTTATTGACTGGAATAAAGATCACAACAGCATCAGTATCCTTGGGTTGATAGACAGATTAAATGAACAACTTCATGAATATAAAGAACTTGGAATAATACCTGCCCCAGGAGAGGGCTGTGTGTTTAACTGATATCATTCATCCAGGTGAGAAATGAAGGTGGCCCAGATCAGAGAGGCAGCAATGAGAGAGAGACAGGCCTGGCCAGATTCCAGGGACAGTATCACCAGCCACTTTGCAAACACCCAGCTGCTCCAGCCCCGTAGCCAGCTCCAAGCACATAAGAGACCCTGAGCTAGAACTGCCCAGCTGAGCACTTTCCACATTCCTGACCCACAGAAACTGGGAGGTAAGAAGATGAATATTGTTATTTTAAGCTACTAAATTATTGAGTGATTGGTTATGTAGCAAAAAGATAAATGGAACCTGGAGGGAACCTCCTCTCCCTACCATCCCCAGGTAAGAAGCTCACCTTAGGAGTAAGCAAAGTGTGCAGGGGTGACGAAGGAAGGAGGCAGCCAAACCTGGGACTTCTGCAACTTCCACAATTCTGCCCTCAGGAAGTGACTGGATAGCTTCAAAGTAAATCACTTCCGCATTATTTACAAGAGTAAAAAAAGGGGAAATAATGTAAATGCCAAATAAGGGGATGGTTCAATAAACATGCACATCCACATAAGGAACTTTTTGTGTGGTTAACAAATACAGAAATTAGGATAAGTTAATGGCATGGGAAATGCAGAAGGAAAAAAGGCAGTCATCCAAATGTCACATCAGGGTAAGCCCAACTGTGCATGTGCGGAGGTGCTGACCACACCGAAAGGGAGGCAGAGGCCGGGACCTTGAAGGCTGGAGCCCAGGTAGGACCCCCTGAACTCCATCCCAAACCCTACCTTGGCTAGCCAGCTCTAAACACCGTCCATGCTTTCTCCCACTTTCTTATAATCTTTCTTACATTCCCTCATAATCTCAAATGTATAAAAGAAATTGCACATGGCTATTCTCTGAAACATTTATCTCAGTCTGTTGAGAGGCTGCTTCCAGGTGTATCTGCAGTCTAACTCAAATACATTTTTATAAAAATTCTAAAAGAAAAGTCTGTCCGCTTTTTATAAATCAAATCTCAGCAGCTGTGACACCTCAGGCCCTACTCAGTTCCAAAGGCTAGTGAACTATGCAGCCCAGAGGTCTGGAGGCTGGAAAACACTGAGAAGAACCCTGGAACACAGCCAGTCTGATCACTCTGGTATCAGGTAGGGAAACTAAAGCCCAGAGACTTGCTAAGCTCCCCGCAAACCCAAGGCAGCAGCCTTCAAAACCCAGGACATTTTCAAATGCCATGAAGGAGGGCTGCCTGGTTCTGGGGAGACAGTGCCTGCTCAGGTAGCTCTGGAGAAGCAGGAGATGATGAACACAACAGCTGAAGCTGCAGGCGCAGCAAAGGGAAGAGGATGCTGTGGGTGTGACTCCAGCATCTGGATGTGAGGGAGCTCCTGAGAGCAGGCCCTGAGTCATGCTCACAGCTGCGTCCACAGAATGCAAGCCAGGGCCAGGTTCACTGGGGGTGTTCAGTAAATGAACAAATAAACAACAATATGAATGAGTGAGAGTAACAGTAGCTAATGCTTATTCAGTACTTTGTGTCAAGCACTAATCTAAGCACTTTACAGATGTTAACTCGTTTAATGCTCAGGAAACTTCCAGGTTTCCATAATAAAAGATTAAGATTCCCATAATAAAAACTGTATTATTCCTATTTATAGTTGGGGAAACTGAAACAAAGAGGGATTAAAGAAACTGTCCAAGGCCACACAGCTTTGAACCCTGGCAGTCTTGCTGAACCCTTAGTCTTAACCAGTCTGCCAAACTGCCACCCACTTGGCTTCTTTACCCTGTCACAGCTGCTCACTCCTGCACCACCCTTTTCCAAGTAGCCTTACCCCAGCACCTGTGCTTTACCCTCGGTATCCTTTCCTAAAAGATGTCACCTTTTTATTAGCAATTTAAAAAAATTTATTGGGGGGGGTGAAATTCACAAGACATAAAAAGTACCATTTTCAAGTGGATAATCAGTGGCATTTAGTACATTCACAGTGTTGTGTAAAACCACCACCAGCTCCAAAACATTTCCATCACTCCACAGCAAAATCCTTCACCCATGAGCCGTTTCTTCTCCCCACCCCTCCCTTCGCCCAGCCCCTGGCAACCACCAATGTCAGCTTTCTATGTCTAAAGACTCTATTCTAGACATTTCATCTAAGTGGAATCATATAATATGTGCCCTTTGCGTATAGCTTTTTTATGTAGCACAATGTTATCAAGGTTCATCTGTGCTGTAGCGTGAATCAGTACTTCATTCCCTTGGATGACTGAATACTATTTTATGGTATATGGATAGACCATGATTTGTTTATCCAGTCATCCACTGATGGACATTTGGGCTGTTTCCCCTTTTTAGCAATAGCGACTAGTCACTGCTGCCTTTTGATCCACAACATGACTTCATGAGTGAGGGCTGTTGTTCTGTCTCATTCCCCAAAAAGTTGACATTAAGATTCATTTGTGGCAGAGATGGTGACTTGGACTGAAGTCCCCTACCTCCCAGACTAGAGTGTCTTTCCCTATGTTCTCATCTTCCAGCAGCCACTCACTCATCCCCCAAGTCACACCTTTCCTGGGCATCAGTTACCACATGCCAGGCTCTGGGCCAAGTGCTGGCAACACAGAATAGATGGCTCAGGCTAAGCCCCAGTTTCCGCTATAGCCTGAAGCCACAGATATAGGCTTCTGCCCAGCACAGGGGTTCCAGGATCCAGACACATCATGTTCAAAATGAGTACAGAGGCAGGAGTGCCCTGCATCTTTTCCTCCCTGGGTCTCAGCTTTGCTCCCTGCAAAGATGGAAGATGGAGGCTCCAGAGATCTGCACTGCAAGACTATCCAGTGGAGAGGAATTGCTAGACTGGAAGAGCTTTCAGGAAACAGAAAACTTAAAACCCTGGAGAGGGAGGGTGTGTGGGACCAGGACAGCCAGTGAGGGCCTCCTTTGCTAATCAGTCATTTTGCCTCCTAGACATGAATGCACTAGAAAAAGCCCTTTGCTAATTGTCTTCACTATTCCTTCCTGCTGTGTAACCTGGAGTCAAACCTTCCCTGAACCTTCTCTGCTCAAAGGCAGGGGCTCAAGGATCAAGAATTCCAGACTCTGGGTTTGGAGAAGTGGGTCGGCCTTAGAAGGCCCTTCCTGTTGAAGACTACACCCATTCAAGTATAAGATGGTGTGGCTATGACCACTAGAGATCCATAGAAGCCACCCCCTTCCTGGCCCTCCAAGAAACCACCTTCTGCCACACATTAGCCTGTTAATGGGACCATCTGAGGGAGTAACTGACATTCAGTATGGGCACAAACAGTATCAGCCCTCCTCAGATCCCCTTCACACATAACAGGGGCCCAACAAATACATGATGGATTGATGGATGAATGAATGAATGGATGGATGGATGGATGATCAATCCTTTGATAATTTCCCAAATTCTACCCTTTCTTCTCTAGTCTATTTTCTACACAGCTACCACGTGAACCTTCACATCCTGTCTGCCTGGCAATTAGTTTGCCGTGGGCAAACTAATTAGTTAGCTGAGCCTTGATTTCCTCATGGGCAAACAGGGACTCTACTTATGGGGTAATTAGGAAGATTTTAAGAGAAAGCACATACCAGCACCTCAAGGGCTAAGGAGGAAAGCACATACCAGCACCTCAAGGACTAAGCTATTGAAGGAAAATGTTTCTCTTTGCCTCCCCACCTCACGCCACCCCTCCCAGCCCTAATCCTCCAATCTCTCTCTGTTCCAAAGACTGGAGGGAAGAGCCTCATCCCTGGGCTGGCCCCTGGCTGGATGTAACTGTTTACGCCAAGCCCAGCCTCCCAGGGACAAGTTATTTTCTCTGCTAGTAATTAATTGCAGGAGGTCGGCTGGGTAATAAACTCTGCCGGGAAACATAAACAGTTTGCACAGAGCTCCAAATCCATTGTGAGGCCAGCAGAGAGGGTCTGAGGAATGGAATGTTCTTCCCAGCCTCCTCCCAGCCAGAGGTGGTGAGGACATTGAAGGGCAGAAGTGGAAGGACCCTTCGAGAGCATTTGAAGAATAGCAGCTGACATGATCTGGGTGCTTACTTTGTTCCAGGCACAGCTGAGCACTTATCTGGGACCACTTTCCCACCCTTTTAAAGAAGAAGAAACTGAAGCTAAAAGAGGCAAGATGACTTGCCCCAACTAGAAAGTGGCTGGGCTGGAAGGGATACCTAGCCTGAATTCAGAGAAGGGAAAGAAAAAGACAGCCATTCATTCAACAAAAATGCACATGTGCCCTCTGTGCCAGGCACTGGGACTTGGGGACATAGCTCCGGCAGCCCTTGCATTCCAGTGGGGAGAAGCAGATTTTAAATGCTGACCAAATAATGATTTGATTACAGGGATGCTAAGAAGAAAGGAAACAGAATCGCTTGTACAGAGAATGTCACTGCAAGTTACAAGTGGCCATTGGAGCTCTGAAGGGCAGAGACCACACACCAGGCCTCAGCAGGAGCACACAGTAGGTGCACAGTAAGTGAGTTTCTAGCTAAAAGTCAGCGCTCTTTTCTTTCGGTCAATGCAGCTTCTCGCCAACTAATTCAAGATGTCTCAAAGGTACTGTGCCAGGGCTGGGGGTATAATGATGGGAGACTAAAACATAACCCCTGCCCCCAGGGAGCCTACAGTCCAACTGGGTGCTTGCACAAATGAGTAAAGGGGTAGAGTGCAAGACAGGTTGATGAGGGTTATCGGACAGGAGAAAGGGACAATCAACATTTATTCAGCACCTACTTGTGCCAGGCTCTGTACTAAGCCCTATGTTATCTCATTTAAGTCTTACCACAGCCCTGGAGTGTGTGTGTGGGGGGGATATTATCACCCCCATTTTAAAGATGAGTAAACTGAGATTCAGAAAGACTGTATAACTGTCTCAAGGTCATAAACATCAGAAGCAATGAGAGTGGGATTTGAAACCTGGCCTGACACCAAAGCCCATGTTCTTTCCTCATAGCCGGCACCCCAGTCTCCTCCCTCCCCACCCTGAAGGGGACACTTAAGTGGCAAGGGCCCGGAGGCAACCCTTCCCTGACTCTGCAAGGAGAAAGCAGCGCCTCCTGCTGGCCTGGCTTCCTTTCTGCGCAGGGAGGGTCAGCTCTGCCTTCCTGGGAACTTTTCTCAGGCACAAAACTGTTGGGGCTCCTCACCCACCTCCTCACCGCCACCCGGGAGCAGGAAAGTCAGTCCAGAATTGCACCCTGCCCCGCCCCCCACAAGAAGGTCACTCCTCTTAGCCCATCTGAGTACCACCACTGCAACCCAGCAGCCTGACTCCCCAGCAGCCAGCATCGGGCACAGCACAGCACTGGCGAATTTGAAAGACAGCAGAACCGGCTCCATCCCAGTGGAAGGGTGGGCTCTCCTGAGCCACCTCCATCCAGCTTCCACGAATACTTACTGAGTTCCCACAACAAGCCTGGTGCTGCACCAGGCAGTTTTATCTGTGGCACATTATCTAACCCTTCCTACAGCCTCTTCAGGTAGGTACTATGTCCACTTTGCAGTTGAGTGAGACTGAGGGAGAAGCCTTTCCAGTCTCTTACTTATACAGTAGGCAGGAGCTGCAGGCGTAGCCTGGCCCGGAACTGACTCCCAAGATGCCTTTAAAGTCCTGCCTCAGCAGGGAGGGCTCTAACTGATGATCAGGTCCACATGGTGGGATGAGACCTCTCTGAGGACATGCAGCAATGAGGCACCAACATCTTGGCACAAGGGACCACCCAGCCAGACTGGGGGCAGATCTAAGCTTGAATGGACCTAAAGCTCATGTAGTTTGAAAGCCATCTTTAAAAAAAAATAGTAAAAAAAATCTTCCTTTTTGCACATTTCATAAAACCTCCAAGCACACAGACACATGGCTAGGGCTTGGAAAGGGCCCTGGAGGGTGAAGGGCCTGAAGCTGCAGCTGGATCAGCCTCATGGTGAATCCGCCTCTGGGTTGGAAGAAGGGCCCAGAGGCGGTCTGGGTACAACCCGCCTTCAGAAAGGCCCTGCCTCCAGCCCAACAGACAAATGAGGCTCCTCCGGAGGACACTCCTTCTTCTTGTCACGCATCCTGCTGCTACCAAACTCTCCCTGCAGTTGGTCCAAGTCTGACCGTTTTTCTCTCTCTTACCATGGTCTCAGAAGAAGCAGACCCACCTGAATGCAGGGCCTGCCCGCAAGGTATGTGTGCACATGCAGACAGCACCACTGGATTTCTTTGTGATCCTGGAGCACAGAGTCAGCCCCCACCTGTACCTGGAACCCTGAGTAAGCAGGAGTAGCTCTATTGAGAACGCCATTCTCAAATGTTTGAATAGTATGACACGGTTTACCAGTGTTCCCACATCTCACATCCTATTTGGCCCATGTAACAGCACTGGGAGGTATTCAGAGCAAGTTTTATTGTCCCCATTTACAGAAGGGGGTAACGAATGACACTTGTTGTATACCTACTATGTACTAGACATGCCACAGTGCCTTCCATAAGGGACATCTTATAGACATGCTAGTAGGAAAGGCTGTATCCCCATGGAACATGTGGAGAAACTGGGGCCTCATTCTATCTCTGGGCCTGGACCAGAGGTTAGGGTTGCAGCCCTGCTGTTGCACCTCCCAGGCTCAGCCTCTACCCAATTTCATCTCGGTCTGGAGTGAACAGCTCAGAAGGGACTGGCAGACACTCCACAACACAGTGGGTCAGGGAGCAAGAGGCTTCCAGCTTCTGAGGCACAGGAGCGGCTGGGGGGCTCAGTATAGGCCTTTCCAGAAAAAGTGGAAATCAATGATTGCTTTCTCTCTGGATGTGCCAGAGGAAGAAGGCATGGGCCTTGGAAGCCTGAAACCTGCTTGAAGCAATAGCCTTAGAGACTCAGGGTCTTGTGTCTCCCCATAACCTGTGAAGCAGCAGAAAGCTCCATTCCTGCCTTCTACCTGCTAGGCCTTCCAGACCCTTAGCAAGGCCTCTCCTCTCACCCACAAGCCAGCTGCCTAGCACTTCCTCTTGCTCGTCCAAGTCCCATCTCTGTCCTTCCCTCATGATTCATTCTCTCGTGCATCTGCTCCATAAAGCTTTATGAAGAATGTAACATAGACTGACCAATTGTCTCCACTTGCCCAGGACTGAGGAGTTTCTCAAGATGTAGGACTAAACAGACCCAGAACTGCGATGCTTGACCACCCTAATGTACCGTGTGTCTGGCCCTGCACTGAGGACACACTGGACGTGGTCACTGCCCTCAGCAAGCTTCCAGTCTGAGAGTAGGTATCACTTGATGAGGAACCACTGTCAAAGGCACCTGCTTAGCACCTCATTGACAACTGCAACCTTATAACAAAGGTATTATCTCCTCTGTGATATACATGAGAAAACTAAGGCTCAGAAAAGTGACATAATGGGTCCAGAGTCAGAGCTGTAAGTGACATGCCAAGAGTTGAACTCAGACCCAGTGAGACAGATAAAGGAAAGAGCAGGTAAGAAAACAGAAAAAATATAAATACATGTTTTATTTAATCAATTTTGTAGCCCCAATAGCCAGCATATCCTAGAGGTTCAGAAAATGATTGTGGAAGGAAGAAAGGAAGGGAGAAAGGGAGAGAGAGGGAGGGAGGCAGGGAGGGAGGGAGTAGATGCCTTATTTAATCATCTCCAGGCTGGAAAATCCCAACCCCCGATTCAAAATATATACATTTCCCTTTTCACAGTCAGTTTCAGCTGTTTTCTTTCAGCACCAGGGTCAGGAAGGAAGTGAGAAGAGGGAAAGAGTGCTTCTCCTTTGGGTCAGCAGCTCGGGGCTCACTTCCTCCAGGGAATCTTCCCTGACTCATTCCCCTACCCAATCCTGTTCCTTGTTTGAGGCCTCTATCAGGAGTCCAAGAGGTACCAGACACATGTCTGTCCTCTAGCACAGAAAACTGACATGTTTTAGGAAAACTGACATGTCAACAGCCAGCTACAATATAACATGCCATCATGGAAGTCTGCAAGGCACTAAAGGGTCATGGAGGAGGGCATTGACTGACTGACTGGGCAGGGAGCATGGAGTCAAGAGAAGGCATCATGCCCAAACATGCAGCAGGTGCCCAGTGCAACATGTTCAATTGGACTGCACTGAGGTAAGGTTCAAGCTTAAAGTATAAGGGAGATTTTACTAGTCAGAGGCTGGCTTGAATAAAGGCCCAGAGGTGTGGAAAGTACAAAGACTGGAGAAACATCGAAAATAGTCAGCGGAGCTAGACTGTTGGCTGTGTGGTGGGGAGAGTCGGGAAAGGAACATGAGTAGGAAGTTTTGCACAAACTATGAAGGGACTCCAGTGCCACCTGAAGAATGGGAACTGTCCTATGGGAAATAGGGAACAACTGATCAGTTTTTAAGACAGGGAAGGGCAGGGTTAGATGTAAATTTTAGAACAAGAGGGGGTGTTAGAGGGTTTAGACTGAGCTGAGGGACAACAGAAGACTACTGCAATAGTCCAGGCCAGAAGTGGGCTTTAGATGAGCTGGTGGCAGTGGAATGGGGTGAATAAAATCACTTGGGTGATGGGGAAGTGTATCCATCACCATCAGGTTGGGTACCCCAGGGGTTAGGGTTAGGATTTCTCTTTTCCATGGAGCTCCATGCATACACACCCCGATTCCTCCAGCTCTACACTCAGATGAAAGTTGAGGCTAGGGGGAGTTAGGTCAGTCTGTGGACTGGGTCAGGGTTCAGTCTAGGACTCTGTCATGGTTCTCTGAATGTTCCCACTAAAAAAATTTTATACTTTTATTCTTTTCTTTTGCAAAGTTGACTCTACAAAATGGTGAACATTAGAAATGGCTAATTGTTTCAAGTATGCATACTGAGCCGCTGCTGATGAATTCAGCACTTAAATAATGCAAGAAATGAATATTTGCATATTAACCAGTCAGTTATGCCCTGTGATCATCTTTGTCATTTTTAGGATTAAAAAAAAAAAAATCCATTACAAAGAAAAAGTCCTCCTTACTGAGTTTAAAAATGCCTCCAGGTTTCTTCCACTGCCCTGGGGCTATAAGGACCCATAATAAAGTCAACCTGCTACTGTGCTGGGTGTTTTCATTAGCACAGATGCAGCAAAGAAAGCATAAAAACTTTATGCCCAGAGGCTGAAAAACTTACCACAGACACAAAGCTACTGACAGAGGGGTGGTGAGAACTCCAGGCCCCTGCCTCTCTTCACCACACCCCAGGCCCTCAGAGCTACAGCAGTAGCACAAGCACCCCCAACCCACAGCCCCAAACCCTAGAGCTGTTTCTCATAAGACAGTTTTCCAACTATTTCATGTCCATTGCTCATCTGGAAATAGTCATCAGACCTCTGCACTATCTCTTTGCAGAAGGGAAGGCTTTGCCCCTCCCTGCCCTCTGCCAGAAGCGGCCTGGGCAGACCCTGGTTTCTAATGGTGAGTTTGCTGAGCTTAGAGTCTCCTCGTATACCTGCCCCAGTTCCTCTGTCCAGGCCCAAACACTCACTGGATGCTACGTGGCAGAACTTTCACTTTCACCCTAGATTTTGTGTCCTCAAGCAGTCTGCAGTCCCTGCACACCCCTTACTGACAGCAGATGAAGTGAGTGTCTGACACTGTGCCTGGCACATAGTAGGTTCTTATGCATCTGATAAAGGAAGTCAGTCATGGCTGAAAACATCTGTCACAAATACCACCAAAACAAGCATCCCCTGTGGCTCACCTCAAATTCATCTCCAAAGCCGGCTCTTCTGAGGAGCTGCCTCTGACACCTACCCACTGGGCTTGCTCTGCTTGAGTATAAACCGATCCCCATTACCTCCCTTTTTACGTGTTGCAACGATACAGTTCCTTTCCCCCAGAAGACATGAGCAGTACCAAAGCCAAGACTTGTCTGTTTCTTCTTCATACCTCAGATGCCTGGCCCAGGGCCTACGATATGACAGAGAATCACAGAAGTAGCTGTTCACAGCCACCAACTTGGGAGGGCAAGGGTGGTCAGATAGGAAGGGTATAGGCCAACCCTGGAAACGCCTCGCCCAGAGGCCCCAGAAGTGGTGGTATTCCTCATTCTGATGTTCCCTGCCACCCCAGAACCCAGGAGGTCTGGGCCCCACCCTATAAGAAAGAGCATGGTCTTAGGTAGCAGACAGGAGCAGAGCTGCTTCTTAAATCATCCTCCCACTAGGAGAGAGACATGTCACTAGGGTGGGCCAGGCAGCTTCAGGGACCTGCCTTGGGTGGTCCCCAGCAAGTGCTTGAGAAATGTTTGTGAAACTGAATGGAACAAACTGAAAAATGCTGGTTATTTGTTCCTCTGGCAGAGAAGCCAGCTCCCCTCTGAGGGCCCTTTGCAAGCAAATTATCTCAGGACATGGCCTGTTTCCTCTAATGAGGTTTCTCCCCCTTTGCAGCTCTGCTCCTACGAGTATGAAAAGGGGGGCAGTGTGCAGAGCCAACCCCAGTGGCCTGCACTAAGGTAGCACACACAGCTCTCCTCCCCAAATGGTATGGCTAGCACCTACCACCACCCCAGGCAGGGGCATGGGCACAGAGACCTCTTGGGTCCAGGAATTCTGTGTAAAGCAGCACCTCCTCCTAGGCCCCTCTGGGGAGGAATGGAAGAAGGAAGCAGGGAGTCATACTGAGTTATGTAACCAGCTTCCTCAGAGTCAGAGGCCCTGGCATGTCACAGCCCAGCGCTTTGGGGAGAGGCTGGGGGAGGGGAGGCGGCTTTCTTTCCTACTTTTGCTGCCTCTCCTCCAGATCTTGGCAAACCTCTGCGTCAGGCTCTGCTTTCCAAGCACCCCAGCTCCAAGGAGGTACCTCCCGCTAGGGGCTGGGAACCAGGAAAGGCTGTTGTTGTCTGAGTGTGTGAAACAGTGGCCTGCTGGCTTCCCTGGCAGAAAACCAGGCTCTAGGCTCCTCACTGGCAACTGGGAGCAGGGGCTAAGGGAGAGAGGCCTCTGGCCCTCCACACTGCCCACCCATTCTCCTGGCCTTCCTGCCCCCCATGTCCTCCCCACTTCCTACTAGAAAATCCACCATGGGTGAGGGGCCAAAAGGGAGGGGTCCCCGGCTGCCCCAGCACCACATGGTTCCACCCCTGCTCAGCTCTGGGCAATCTCACTTCCCTTTCCTGCTATCATATGAGTGTCTCCTCTGGCCCAAAGCAGGACCCCACCCAGCTGTGTGCACAGTCCAGGAAAGGCCAGGAGGGAGGGGATGCGGAAGAGAGGGGGCAGAGACAGAAAAGCTGAGATCCACTCCCGGTCTTCAATAAAAACAATGACTTTTTATCAAGTCCTTAGCCTCTCTGCCCCCAGCCAACACAAGCATTGGGGAATAATATTACACCTATTTCACGAATATGAAAACTGATGCCCAGAGACTTTGAGACCTTAGCCCAGAGTTCATGGAGACAGTGAGTAGTAATATTGCTGGACAGTAAAGTCGAGTCTGTCCAACTCAAACCCATACTCCAAACCTCGTGGCTCCACTTTCAGGGAGCCCCATCCTCACACACCTGGGGGTGCTACTTGGGAAATTCTTAGACTGATGGAAAAGACACTGTGCAGCCTTAAATGTTCACTCACTAAGGACATCAGCTTGCTAGGAAAGTCATGAGGACAGGGCAGGGATAGGGCACGACAGAGGCTGAGGGCTGGCCTGCTGCCACCACAGTCTTCTTCCCTTCTGATGAACCTACAGCAACTCAGTCTATGGCTGGATCAGACCCGTACACAGTCTGCCCCTTCCAGAGGACAGGGCTGCTCGAGGCCAAGCTACACCACCACCTGCTGTTGATGCCTTCTCCCCTTCTAGGTCTAGAACGGAGAAGGAAAGGTCCTAGAGACTTCCTGGGCCAACGCCTCCCCTGCTTCCTGCTTGACACATGTAGAAACTGAGGCCCAAAGAAGAAAAGCAGCTTTTCCATGGTATCATGGGGACAGTAAGAAGTGAGGTCCTGTCTCTCAGGCCAGAGCCCCTGCCCCTGAGTCATGTCACTTGGGTGCTGTCCGCATATAGCACCTTCTCTCATCTGTCTGTCTCTCTTCCTGCTCCCCTACCTGCTGTCCCCACTTCCTGCTTCCTTTTTCCAGCTCTGCTCAGCAGGCCCAGTGTCTGAATTCCCCCTGCACAGCATCATTCTCCTCATGTCTCTTCTGAGCCTTGCCATTCCCACCCCTTTTCTCTCCACTTCTCGGGGCAAGGAGCAATTCTTGGGTGGTTTAATTAGCTGATTATGACCTCAGCCTGCTGGATGCAGTGCCCAGAACTCTGTCCTCAATAATTAGGTGGGTTATGAGTACTTGCCCAGAGGAAGTCGATGCCAATTTCTGTGTTCTCCAGCTGCATAAAGAGCTCCTTGATCACCAGTGGGTCTCAGAAGCCATGGTCACCTCCTCAGGCCAGGTCAAACCACACTGGCTATACTGAAGACAGATCCAGATGTCCATCCTAAAAGGGGACTCCCTACCCTCCTGTGCCACTGCCTAGGCTCAGCAATGCCTGAAGATGGGGATGATGAATTTAGCCCACCCTCTGGGGATCAGGAAAGGATGGCTCCACGGCTGGGGCATGTATTTAGGAAGTCAGATTAGGACAAGCAGAGAGAAGAGAGGATGGCACTCTAGATGCAGGTAGCAGCAGGAGCAAAAGCACGGAGGCTGGAATGATCCACCAATACCCTTCCCAGGTACGTCTGGCTGTCAGAAAACACATTCTCCTGGCAAGGTAAAGCCAGTCATCCAGCGACTTTGGTCACAAAGAATGATCTAATGCTTGTGGCTCTGGGCCACCTGTAGATATTTCAAAATCAACAATGATGTCCCATTGTCCTCACCAACCATATTGCTTACCCCAAGTGAAACACGTACGTTCAGCCTCCTTCGCTAAACAAATATTTACAGAGCTCAGTGCCAGGCCAGATCTGCACAGGTGCTAGGTACGACAGACCAAGGCCAGGTACCCTTGGCCTCACAGAGAGGACGTCACAAGTGTGCAAATAACCAGGACCCATGCAGAGAGAGGGAGAGAGAGAGAGAATGGCACAAAAGGTCACAAGGCATTCTGAGATCAGTGATCCAGTCCTTAAAGGACAGGGAAGGTATTGTGTAGAGTCAGGCCACCACCCCTGTACTGAGGGCCAAAGATAAAACAGTCTTGTGCTGAGTCCTTTGCGGCCTCAAAAGTGAATCAACCAGGGTCCCTACTTGGGGGAGCTCACAGCCTGGCGAGAGAGGCAGACCCAGCAAGAGGCCATTCTATGAGTTAACCTCACCTAACACTGCCCTTGTGCCAGACTGTCTCTAAGTTTTACCTATTTTAAATCACTTAACCCTTCAGACAACCTACCAAGGAGGCACTTATTACTATCCTATTTTATAAATGAGAAAGCTGTAGCAGAAAACGGGTTAAATAATGGGGACGAGTCACTCAGCTGGTAAGTGGCAGAGCTGGCATTTGAAACCAGGAAATCTGGTTCTTGTTAGAGCCTACCCAGTATGCTAATCAGCCTGTAATCTACGCTAATCAGATCACAGAGGGGCTGTGGACATCCAGGGGAGGGGAGTCCATGAGGAGGGAGCAGCCTGAGCAGAGAGAACAAAACCTTCAAGGACCTGCCAATTACGGCAGGTGCTTTGAGAGGTGGAAGGCTGCTGAGGTGAGGACCTGTGGAAGAGAGCCCAACTCATACCACCCAGGCCCTGCTTTCCCTGGTCTGTAGTAGAGGCCTAAGCTGCCATTCCCCCACTCTAGTCCTCTAAAGAAAGGTCACCCCAAAACATGCTAGAACACAGAAAAGGGGTGACAAGCCAGAATGGCCTCACACATGCTGGCTGATTTGACTCCTACAGGAACATCAAGACCCAGAGAAGGTAATGTCGTGCCCAAAGTCACACAGCAATGAGTAAGCATTAGAGCATACCTCTGAGACGCACCTGAGATGATGCATCCCAGCTGTCCACTCCCCACCCTCTCCCCTGGTCTTTTGCCAACACCCATGCCCATTGATTGCATAGGCTGGGAGAAGGGAATAGAGCAGCAGAAGGAAACAGCATGCAGCTTCTCTCTCTCTGAGTGTACCCAGAGGCTCAGGGCCTGTACGTGAGGGACCTCCCGCCTCATCTGGGCCCATACTTATTCAGTTTTAGGGCCTCTGGGTGCATCCATAGAGAGAAGTTGCACCCTGCACGACCAACGAACAGCTCAGACCTTGAGTGAGGAGCCCATCTCCTGTTGGCCTGATGTCAACCACAGCACCCCACTTTGATCTAGGCTCTTTAGCCCAACAGACAGATCTCTCTTTAGGTAGAGCAAGCCCCAAAGGACCAGCCATGGTCTCAGCCAGGCCCAGCCCAGCCCAGCCCTAGGTAGAGAGAAGAGCTGCTCAATTGCTGTGGTGACTTCAGTCACACAGAACTCCAGGGACCTATCTGGCCCAGTCTCTGGGCCCTGATCTCCCAAGGGCCTCATCTGGCACCAGGTCTCCTGGGAAGGAACAAGCAGTTCCTCTAAAGTGGGACTAAAGATGGGTCAGTCCCAGGAAGGAGGAGGCATGTCTCCAGAGAGATGACCCTGCCAGGACGCCTTGGGGGATGAGGGAGGGTATTGAGACAACAGTGTCCTTTGTTTCCCTCTTGAAAGCAGCCACCCTGTCCTGCCCCAACTCCTCACCCCCTACTAGGATACAATCCATCACTGGGGCAGGACCTCTCCTGCACACAGGAGGGAGGGTGTCCAGGAACCTGTTTTCATCCCAGGGATGTGCTGGAGACATGCCCCACACTCAGGAGACCCCAGTCGGATGTAGGAGACGTGGCTCCCTCCAGCGGAAGTCTGTCCGATGGGGAAGAAGCAGGCTCTATCACCAAAACTCCATTCTGGTAGAGGTAGTACATTCCCTTCCTCAGAACTTCCAAGTATAATGGAGAAGACCCCTCAGTACCCAGGCTAATGTTGGAAGCAATGGCTTCCATCCTTAGGATTCCCCAATGAGAAAGACCTAATGTCAGCACTTAGGGAGCTCCTAAGCTGAAAGCAGAGGCAAGAAGGGAGAAAAGAGATCAGTACCATCAGCAAATCCCTGCCAGACATCTCCTATGGACTCAGAGATGAGTAATGGACCAACAAACAGGAAACAGAAATAGCCCCAAACAACAAGGAGCTCACCAGCTGGGGAACAAAGATACCTGAGTGTGAATAAATGAATAAGAAAGTACCCTGAAATGCACCTTCCCCAGCATCCACGGCCCTCTCTCCAGGGCTGCCACTTCCCTCAGCAGCCTCATTCCTCACACTTATGCATCCCCACCCACTATCTGTACCTTAACATAGGCTCTTCCTTCGGTCTAAACCATCTAAGCTTTCCACATGCCCCAGGACCCTACTCAGGGGGCACCTCCTCCAGGAAGCCTTCTCCACAACCCCAGCCTGAGGCAGATGCCTTTGCTTTTAGGAGCCAGCACAGACATGCCTCCCCTGTGACCAGCTCGTACTCCCATGATGTCCCTCACAGCCATCAGCTTAGCCTCACATCCCCGGGTTCCCACACCCAGAGCTCCTACTTCCCCCAGCCCATGGCCTCACATCCTTCCTCCAAGAGGCTCACCCCAGCTCCAGACTCTGAGAATAGCAGAGTCTTCTCCCTCTCTTCCACCCCTGGACCTGGCCTTGTCCTCTCCATCAAAATCTCCTCACCAAGTCATAAGCCACATCTACTGACTAAATCTCAGGGTTCTTTCCCCAGGGCATCCTCTGTTGGATCTTCTCTGCATCTTTGACTCCCAGGACACAGCCTCCTCCGTGTCCTCACTCCATTCTCTACCCTCAGCCATCAGTGCTCTCCAAAGCCCCAGCTGTCCCTAACCATCCTCTCTTCATAGGCCATACCATCTCCCTGTACCATGTCATCCACAGTCCCCACACCAACTACCATTTCTAAACCAAAGACTTTCAAATCCCCATCTCCCACCTCCAACCCTCCTCTGACCCATCTATGCAGAAGTCTCCCTATATTCTCCTAAACTTCTAGTGTGGCTCCCTGCCAAGCTACTCCCCGCTGCATGCCTCATTAGGTCGTCAGCATGGTCACTCTGGCAGCAGTGGAGGATGGCCTGGTGGAGGCCAGGAAGCCATTCAGGGCATGCTGACCCTCAAGCCTGTTGTTTTTCCATTGTCACAGCCCTGAGGTATGGCCTGCCCATGACTCAGGACACCTGAACCCATGCTTTAACCTCTGGCAAGGAGGCCCAAGCTTGGAAGGAAGAGAGCCACGGAGAAGTCTGAAGCCCAGAGGCCAGCCTAGAATTGGGGATCAGAGATGGTGGATCAGGCTGAACACTTCTGTTCCCAGCAGCCCCACCAGTGACCCTGGCCAAAGCCACAGGACTTCTCCATGTTCTAGCCAAGATGGGTCACACAGAGCTTAACCACCAAGACAGACAATAGCCAAGGTTCACCGAAAGCTGGTGATTATGTGTCCTCATCACACCCACCCTCTTCCCCTGCCATAAAAGAAGAATTCATAAACATCCGTAGGAAAAGAAAGTCTGTCCCACCCCATTGCCTCTCAGGAAGTCCCTACTGTTATCTAACTGATCCTCCATGTTGCCAAGTTAAGTAAGAATAGCAAGAACAAGATGGGAGGATGGGGCCACCAGAGAGGTGGGGGAGGCCAACTGTGAGCCAGACAAGCCCCCTCCCTCTGCGTGAGAGCATGGAGCAGCAGAGGAGCTTTGTGGGCAGACAGGCCTGGGTTCAGAAGCTCATAGACTGAATGTCAGTGGACAAATTACTGCATCTTTCCTTGTCTGTTTCCTCATCTGTGAAATGGGAACAACAGTCCCTACGTCAATAGGATCATCGAGAGATCCAAAGGAGAGCATGCATGTGATGCCAGACACATATCAGACATCCAATTGGTCAGGCTAATTGGCTATCTACCTCCTTACTCATGTTTCTCAGTTCCATCCTCTCCACAGCCTTCAATCCGAGTTCGCCTTCTCTAGGCTCCTCCTCAGGCTCCTCACTGGTCTCCCTGTTTCTAAGCCTGCTCTTCCCGTTCACTCTCCTTGACATTGCCAAAGGCCGCCTCTGAAATGCAGATCTGCTTCCATCCCTCTCTTTCCCACTAGCCTCTCTGAATCACCATGGACTTTGGGAGAACTGCCTTTCTCCTTAGCTTGACATTCCAGCCTGTTGATGACTGGCCTGTGTTTACTTCTTAAAGTTCAACCAACATCCCCAGCCCAGCCTGCAAGCTGCACATGCTGCTTCATGCCTCCAAGCCTTCACACATTCTGCACCCTTGGCCAGGAATGACGTCCCCAATCCCTCCCCCTTGGCCTCTCCATCCTTCCAGATGAAGCTCAGTAGTTCCAAAGCTTCCTAGGAAAGCTTCCCTCACTGTATTCCAACCTCCATCCCCCCCACACACACACAAACAGAAACTGGGTTGGGGACTCCTTCTTAGCCTCCCAAAGTACACATCACCCTGCATTATAATCACCTGCTCTGCTTAAAATCCTTTGGGGACAGAATGGAGTCACTGATCTTAAACCAGCCCCTGCCACTCAGTCAACTTTAGTTGAATGGATGTGCAATTGCTCTCAGGGTTCTTCGTAAAAGCAGTCAGCATACTATCTGCCCTGTAATGAGTCCTATCCAGGTATTTATCTCATCCCCTTTTTCCCCCTTGACCCTGGAAGTTCCTAGAAGGCAATGACAGTTTCTGACTAATTCCCATTGCAACTTTCATATGGCAGGGTGCAAATCCAGGTGCAGAGATGGATACGATGATTACTGATCCTTAGAGTATTGGGTATTTGTTGTTTCCTCGTCTAAGTCCAAGATAAATCAGAGTCCCATGGCTTATGGAACAAGGCAAGGTGCAGCCCATTATCGATTTTGCCTTTCTCTTAGAAATTACTCAGGAAACCTGTCTGGAAGGGAGACAGAGGCCTCCTGGGGCTATAGGAAAGACTGATAGGGGAGCAGGGCTACTGTTGGGTGGAGTATAGCCAGGTATAGGCTGCAGGCTTAAGGCAGCACCTCTTGCCCTGCCCAGTGAATTCAGTAAACACAGGAGAGCCCTGAAAAATTTAAGTGTTAATATTTTCAATTTACAGATGGGAAAACTAAGGTCCAGAAAGGTGAAGACAATTGCCCAAGGTCCCCAAGTTTCCCCAGTGAGTTAGAGGCAGAACGGTACGTGGAGGGGGTCATGGAAAAGGTTCCAAAGATAGGGTCTCCAATAGGTGCCTGGCTGCTCATGGTATTCCCATCCTGCTGACAACCCATGGCAACAGGGGACCAATGGCATTCCTCCCCAAGTCACAGAGAGGCAAGCCAAGGCCCAAGAGGGGATGAGTCACCCTGATGGCGAAGCAGCACAGGAGGAATGAAGGACAGGAGCAAGGGCTCCTGACTCCCCACAGGGAGACAAGTCCAACCTCAATAGCCAGGGAGATCTTGGCTATGTGTGACATGAATATGGTGGAGAAGAGAGTCACATAACCTCCTGCTAAGGACAGAAACCTGCTCACAGTGCTGGCCGGCAGGCTGCAATAGAGACTAGCCATTCGGTACATACAGATGCCTCATGATCTTCTAGAGCATCCCCACCAGCCTGGGCCTCCACACAGAGCAGGGCAGCCCACCCTGGCCTCAAACCTAGGGTCCACAAGGGCATGGCAGTGCGCAAGGGCAAGTCACAGAGAAAAGGGCGGAATGGGCTCCAGCCTCAGCCCTGACTCTGATCCCTCCTGACCTTAAGCAAGTCAGGTAACCTCTCTGAGTTCTGGTTCCTCTTCCAGGAAGAGGAAAATTAATCTTGAAGAGCTGAACAGCTGGGAAGTAGTTTCTAAATCTTAGGAGCACAAGTTACCTCTGAGCCTCAATTTCTTCTTCCAGAAAATGGGAATAATCTCTGGAGGACCTTTCTTATGCTGTTGAGAGTGTCAAATGGCAGTGGGTGTGAAATTGCTTTGTCAGTGGTCTCGAAACATGACAACCACTGGGGCTGTTTCTCCCTAGTCTGTTAGCTTCCTCAATGTACATCTTTAACCCCCACACAATGTTTAGTACACAGTAGGCACTCAATAAATAATTATTGGAAGCAGTGAGTAACAGAGGATAGAAATGTGGAGTGAGGGAAGAGAGAAGGGAGGAGAGGAGCACAAAGATAGGAGAGAGGAAAGAAAGAAAAATGCTAACGAGGGGGTTGCAGAAGGTGTAAGAGGAAGAGATAAGGGAGAAGCTTCTATCAAAACTTAAGGAAGTGGGTAAACTGAAGGGGCAGATCTAGAGTGACAAAGCTGAGCACCTAACCAGGGCTGTCCCCAGGGTCCTCCCTTCCCTAGCTACAGTCCCCTCCCCCCTTTTGTCCCAGTTTCTCATTTTAGAGGCATAGTGTCTTCCTTTCTGAGTCAGGGCAGGTTCCTAAGAAGACAGGAGCCCCTCTCACCACCCCCAGCTCAAAATAGATCCTGGCCTAGGGAGGTCAAGGGGAATGGAAATACAATGGGTGGGATGCAGTTTTCCCAGGCTCCAGGAGGGCTCCCACCCTGTGTGGTATGTGTGTTTCCATTTCTGGAGTGTGTCAGCAGCCCCAGGGTCTCTTAGGTTGTGACAATGTGGTACCAGTTTGTGTGGGCATTAGTTAGATTCATGTCTGTGGGGGTCATCGTTGATGTGATCTTGCAAACAATGTGTTAGTGAGATATGTGCCAGCACATGTGTTCATGGTCAGTAAGTGTGACAACGTGTGTGCGCCAGTAACTGTCACAGCGAGTGAAAGTGACAGTGCGTGTGTATCACTATAGACGAACATGTGTGTGCCAGCACGAAGGTGTGTTAGAGTTGGTGTGTGCTGGAGAGTGACCAGCGCATGCCCACACGACTGTCAGCAAGAATGTGGTGAAAAGTGTACACCAGTGAGCGAGCGTCCCTGCGTGTGATGGGTGCGTGGCAATGAATGTCAGTGTGCTGCCAGCAGGAGCATGCCCATGGACGAGTGCGCCCGTGTGTCCACATGAGTGCGTGTGCCATTGTGGGGCCGCCTGCCCCCCCCCCGTGCATCTCTGCGTCTGCTGGCCCGTGCTGGGGTCAGCGAGTGGACGGACGTGTGTGAGTGTGCAGCGGCGCCCAGGAGCCAGGAGCCGGATGGGACAGCGGTGCCCCGCCCGCGGCTCTATCGGAGCCCGCACGGGAGACCCCCGCCGCCGAGGGGAGGGAGCTGGGCGCCGCCGAGCCCGGCGTGGGGCGACCGCGAACGCAGAGCCGGGACGCGGACTGGAGCCCCCGCCCGCGCCCGCGCCCGCCGGGCCGCCGCCCGCACTCACCGCGTCCCTTTGTCGCCCATGGTCCGAGGCGGCCGCAGGGCGGTCCGCGGCGTCAGCGCCCAGGCTGGAAAATCCCGGCCGGCGGGAGGGGCGCGCGCCCGCCCGCCGCCTCCGGCTGCCCGCTCCGCCCCCGCCGCGGTCCCGCCCGCCGCGCGGAGCCCAGGCCGCGGCCAGGGGCGTGGGGCCGTGCGGGGCCGCGCGCGCGCGTGTGCGCGCGTGTGTGTGTGTGCGCGTGTGCGCGTGAGTGTGTGTGCGTGTGTGTGTGCGTGTGTGTGTGCGCGCCGCTCGCCCAGCGAGCCGCCGGAGCAGGGCGGCCAGGCGCGGCGGGGCTCGCGGGGTATTTGGGGTTCGCACGGGCGCGTGTCCGGCCGCGCGGATGTCTGTGCGCGTGCGTGTGTGTCCGTCGGTGTGCGGTGTAGGCGAGGGCGCGCGCCGGGCCGGGTACCCGTGCGACAGGGTGCGGGCGCGGGGCGCTTCGGGCTGCGTCGTTGCGGATGAAGCCGAGTGCGCGTTCGGGTGCAGCGACGCGAGGGCCAGGCGCGCTCCCCCGCGCACGCCGGGGCGGCCTCCGTGTGCACGCGAAGGGGAAAGCCGAGGTGCTGCCCACCCCAAGGCCGAGCTCTTTCAGGCGCCTCTGCTGGGGTAGGCGGGCGGTTCCGTGGGCGACTTTGGGTTCCTGTCAAAGCCTCCGCCCTCTGCTGCACCCTCTCCCCACCCCAGCTCTCTGCTCTTCTGTAGAGATGACACCCAACAACCCAACGGGGACAGGAAGCAGGGTTGGCCCGGGGGGGTGGGGTGGAGGGCAGAAGATAGTGTCAACGCTGAGGAACCGAGAAGGAAGTGTGGGCGACTGGAGGGAAGAAGAAGCAGTGTGAAGAGAAGATAAGGAAGGGGGCATAGAGCCGGCCTGCTGGCTTGCTGCTCTGGGAGGCTGGCCTGGTGGGGTAGCATGATGGAAATCACTCTAGCCCAGCTCCACTGCCTGCTGGAGGTGACCCCTGACACCAGCCTTCTGGGAACCCATCTCCAAACATGTAAAATGGGGGACTAATTCCAGCTTGCAGAATTGGTCAAAGGTATTTGCTGGTTTCCCCTGAGTGCCTGACACGCAGTAGGTTCCCAGTAGATGTTAGCCCATCTTCCTGCAGGCCTCTTGGTGTCCTGTGAAATCCTGGCTGAGACCTTGCTTTGTCTGAAGTCCCTTCTTGTTTTGCAGGTAGTGGGAGAGTGTAAGGTCTCTCACTCCTGTGAGAAGAAAAGAAATGATCACTTGCTCAGCTGTGATTGTGGGTCTGTAAACGTCTGTAATTACACTCAGAAACAGTTACCTATGCTGGTTATATATAGTCAGGTAAGGATACCCCAGTAGATTCACTATAAGTATGTTCAGATAGGCAGGTGGTTCTGGGGACAGAGGGTACTAATAGGCAGGCAGGGTGCTCCATTGTCTGGGCAGTGTTAGGAGAGTGTGAATTAAAGCCCCAAACTCTCCTCCTGGACTTGATGTCTGGGCTTCATCCTAGTCACACAGGTGAAGGAGAGGTAGCTAGCTGCCTGCTATTTTCGCTAAGGTCAAGGATCTTGAGAGGAGTACGCCATAGGCCTGTGTGATGACAGGAGGTTCACTATGTGCGCCTGAGAGGACCCACCAGGATAGAGAGGCCAACTCCTGCCACTCTCTACATCAGTTTTCCCACCTCAAAAATGGGTTCACCCAAACCACATGATCTCCAGTGATTCTTCCCATGATGATGCCCAAAGCATTATTTGACTCAATATAAAACATAATGTTGTAAATTACTTTAAAACAAAAAGCCTGGGAAGATGCATCGGATGGTTTCAAGTAACTCCTACCTGCACACAGATCTTCCTATCCCAGTTTGAAAAGTACAGCTCTAAATGGATTTGTTGGGACACTGAATGGATTCGTTGCCTGTGGAGTCAACTTGAAGTATTCCAGGTACATCCCCACTAGCCTATAAACTTTGTAGGAGTGTATGTTGTGGCTGGCACTACCTGGTGCTTACAATTCTATGAGATAAATGCTCTTTTTCCTTTTTTATAAATGAGCAAACTGACACTTGGAGATGTTAAGTAGTTTGCCCAAATCCATAGCTTTCTCTGGACCTTGGCCTCTGACCTCCCTCTTTGGGCCCTCCCCAAAGGGAGGCTAATATGCAGTAGAGTCAGAACATGGCCCTTGATTTACTCTTTATTCAATAGCTTTGTCGAATGCATTGTGTATGGTTCTAGGAACTTATATACAGTGAGGGATCTAGGGTGGGAAAAGAAGAATAAAGGGAGTATTTTTGCTTTACTTGTCAGACTCTTCAGACAATGTTGTTACATATTCCTAGTATAATTAAAAGTAATAGAAATATAGTAATTGAAGAGACCTCTATAAATATAAACAGTCTAATTTCAGGCAATAATAAGTGTTATGAAGAAAATAGAACAGTGATGAAACAAAGCATGATGGGGTAAGTGTACTTAGAAAGAGGCTCTTCAAGGAGATGATCTCTGGGCTAAGACCTGCATGCAGTTAAGGAGCCAGCATTGTGCGGTGTATGGGGAGAGCCAGGGGAAGAGCTGCCCAGGCAGAGCGCAAAAGCAGCAAGTACAGAAGCTGGGCCTTTCTTAAGCCTAGGAAAAAATATAAGGTGCCTGGGTTTGGGTGAACAGGGAAGGAGTGGGGCAAACCACAAAGGGTTTGTGGTCGGGACTGAAGAGTTTGGGGAGACAGTGGGGTCTTAGGAGATGAGTAACAGTACCTGTTTTACATTTTCAAAGGCCATTCTGGATACTGGAAGGAGATGTCTGGGAGTCAGACAAGAGCAAAGCAAGACATTCTATTATTGCAGCAGGCAAGAGAGAGCAGATGATAGTTTGGACTAACATGGTGGCAGCAGAAATAAAGAAAAGTAAAGGGGTTCATATATATTTGGGGATAGAGCCAACAGCACCTGCTGAGGAACTGACTGTGGACAGTGGAGGATCCAGCTTACTCTGAGGTCTGTTTGTTCTACCCTCCATGCAAGCCACCTCCCCATGCATCTTTCTAAAGCAATGAGGGTTGAGTGAAATGGAGGCTCCTTTTTTCCTGTGTCAACCTCATTTGTAATATAGCCTCCACCTGACCAGAATTTTTTCTATAAGTCCAATAGATTCTACTGCAGAAGCTGATAGATGGTCATTTCCAACTATGCCCCAACTGAGGCCAGTCACATGCCTGAAATTTTACCACTCAGAATAATTTCTTACCAAAAGATAGGTAATAGATAGAGATAAAGGAAGTATTATTCCTGCTTTATAAGTAAGAAAACGGGAAAGTGCCTAAGCCAAGGACATAGCAAATAAAAAATAGAGCTGTAGCTCAAACTGAAAGCCTTTGCTTAGCTGGTCAGGTAGGTGAATGTCAGATTGAAGTATAGGCAGGTGGATAAGTGGGTGGATGAGTTTTCCACATTTAACAAAGGATGTGAGGCTGACTGATGCATGCCTTGGAGACATTAAAGGTTAATAAACTAAGGAGCTTCCCCAGCTCTGCCCCAACAAGAAATCTGGATGTCATACTTGACTTCTTTGTTGTTCCCCTCAATCCCATCCATCCAGTCTGTGACATCTACCTCCCAAGTATCTCGCTATGAGGCTGGAGAGGTAGGCAGAAACCAGACTATTCTGGGCCTATAGGGTCATGTTAAGGAATTTGGTCTTTATCCAAAGATGAATGAAGAAGCTTTGGAAGATTTTAAACAGAGCAGAGACATGCTCACACATGCATTTTGAGAAGATGGCTCTGGCTCTGGCTATTGTGTGAAGAATGGATTGGACATGAGCCAGAGGGGATGCAGAGGGGGAGACCAATTAGGAGGCAGTGTCGGCATTTTAGGAGAGGGAAGATAACTGCATTCAGAGAGAGGATATTCAACAGCTGCAAAGCCAGGGAGGAAGGAAAGGGCAAGACAGTTTGGAGTATTTCAGATGAATCTGTGGCCAGAGCACAGAAGGGGAGAGGAGGGACTAGAAAGAAGGATGGGCCTGTATCTTGAGGAAGCGGGCTTCCAGACGGGTCAGCTCCCAATATGGCAGGGGCTGTTTTAGGTTCGTCTAACAAGATTTCTCCATGATGAGATTACTGTTATTTAACTATCGCAAGGTGGACAATTCAAGGTTCTCATTTATAATCAATAAAAAGTTCTGGCTGACTTAAACATATAAAGAAAATATTGGCAGGATATTCAGGTAGCTGCTATGCTGAATAAAGAACACCACAACTCATACCCCACTATTGCCAGCACTAAACTTAGCCCCAGAAACTAGAAATGGCCACCGCCACCTCTCACCGGAAAGGATTCTTTACTTCACCTACATCTTTGAGTCTTATAAGTCCCCCATGCAGGATGGACCTCGAGATAATCACACTAAGCTAAATAAGCCAAACAGAAAAAGTTGAAAATCATAACGATATCATTGATATATAGGATATAAAACCTAAAATAATAAATGAACAAGACAAACAACCAGAGACTCAGAGACATGGACAATAAACTAGTGTTTACCAGTGGGTAAGGGGTAGGGGAGGAGGGGAGAGGTAGACAGGGTAAAGGGAGTCAAATATAGTGGGGTAGGGGGAGGGTGAAATGGGTAAAGGGATCAAATATATGGTAGCTGAAGGAAACTGTACTTGGGGTGGTAATCACACAATAGAATATATAGATGTCAAATTATAATGTACACCTGAAAATTATATAATTGTATTAACCAATGTTACCCCAAAAAACTTAATAAAAAAAATAAGTTCCCCATGCATCAGACTGGCTGAGCCTAGTCATGTGCCCTTGCCTTAGGTCATGTGACTCTGCCCTTACTGCAAGGACACAGTCTCTGAATTGTTGATATTTGTGATTTCCATATAGGACCTGGGCTTTAACTTACTCCAAGAATTATAGGGCAGAGAATTCCCCAAACATAAGAAGAGAGTTTAGAGGCTGAGTAGCCAAAAAATACAAATATCCCTTTACTGTGAAATGTAGCCAAATGTAGCTACAGTAACGGCTCAGAGGCAGGACATAACAGGAAAGGACAGATATCCTTGTTAACAGAGAGGCCTTTGCCAGGTTGTCTTACTATTGTTAGTTTTCTTTAAAAAAGGGAGAAATGTTTCTGATTCCAGTAATGGTGAAGTATCTTGTATCAGAACAACCCATCTACGGCTACCTATATAAACTTTGGACAAAATAAAAAAAAAAGGATTTGAAAACAGTAGGAAATGGATAAATAAACTGGGGTACATCCAGACAATGGAATATTATTCAGTGCAAAAAACAAATGAGGTATCGAGTCATAAAAAGACTCGGAAGAAACTTGAATGCTAACTACTGAGTGAAAGAAGCCAACTCTAACTGCATGACATTCTGGAAAAGGCAAAACTATGGAGACAGTGAAAAGATCAGTGGTTGCCAGGCATTGAGAGGGAAGGAAGGGATGAATAGATGATCACAAATGAGTTTTAGGGAAGTGAAAATACTCTGTATGATGCTATATTGATGCATACATTTCATTATAAGTTCATCCAAACCCATAGAATGTGCTACATGAGAGTGAACCTGAATGTAATCTATGGACTCTGGGTGATTATGATGTGTCAATGTATGTTCATCACTTGTCACAAATGTGCCCCTGTGATGGAGGATGTTGATGGTGAGGGAAGCTGTAGATAGACAGGGTGCACATGGGGAATCTCTGTACCTTTCTCAATGCTTTTCCCTTAAAATCAGGAATAAGGCAAGGATCTCAATTCTCATGACTTCTATTTTACTTGATACAGAGATCCTAGTTACTGCCATAACGAATGATCGTAATGCAATGTGACTTATTACATAGTAGGTGCTCAATAAACATTTAATACATGTATTTTAAGGAATGGGTTGGATATAACAATCTGGTTTCTTCCCGAGGTCAAATGGTATGCCCACAGCCATCCAATTTTAGAGGCAAAGAAACCACCCTTCTTTAATGTACCCCACTCCACCTCTCCTAGTTCTCTTCCTTAGAGTCCTCTTTGCCCTTCACCTTAGCCATCCAGAAATCACCGGCACCAGCTCCCTGATCTGCACCTCACCTACCCTACAACTGCAAATGCGCCCAAAATTCAGAAAGCAGATCGTATTGTGGACTCTAGAGGTGACTCTCACCCGCCTTGGGTTCTTTGACTTCCTCCAGCATAACAAAGACCAAGGAGAAGGGAGAGGCGAGGCCAGCACTATCTCCTTGGAAAGGATGACCAAGTGCCTATGTTTGCCTGAGACAGAGAGGTTTCCTAAGATGAAAGACTTTCAGTTTTAAAACTGGGACACTGGTGGGCAAACAGGGAGGGCTGGTCAGGAATCCTTCCCCAACCTCCTTCATCCTGAAAAAGAAAGTGCACGTGGACTACACACCTTTCTCATGGTGGGAAGTGCCAGCTCTAAGGAAGCAGTCTTTTGTGTTTAAATGTCAAGAGCAAAGATAGCTACATAGGCTCTGCTCAAAACAGGATCTGAAGCTCAGCCAGTTCTAGGTAGATTGTTGGATGAATGAACATGCTGAAAGAGCAGGGGAAAGTGGCCCTGCCACTGGGAACCCCCAACCCCACCCACAGTGGGATGTTTTCTGCAGCCATGACCATGTGTACACTGCACCTCATCTAGTCTTGTCATTTTTCCCTTCCCACCCTGCACATCTGTCAAGCACCAGAATGTTTTGCATTCAACATTTACATACACTGAAATTATTTTTATAAAATATTTTTATCAAAGTAATGCATGTTAGTTTTTTAAATGCATCTAAGCATTTTTTTAGAATGTTACTAGGGAAGAATTCACTTTTGTTCCATCCTATTTCACCATACCCTAGGGCCCCTCTCTAAAGGAAACATATAATCTTTTCTGCTTTGAGATATGATGGCTTTCACCACAAATCTGATCAATATGCACATACCTCCATTTCTTGATTAATTGAATAAATATTTACTGACTCCGCTCATGAAAAACATGAAGAAATCCTCTCACTTACACTATTGCTCATCTTCTAATTCCTTCTACCTTGTGTTTGTTATAGTGTTAGTTTATTTTCCTAGTGATTACATCTTTAAGCTCAATAACTGTTTAAAACCTTTATTTCCTGCTTTAGCTATTTCATGCTTTCTACTATGTAAAATGAAAGAGCACCTGTACTCTGTTTTACCTATCCTCCACCCCAACCTTCCGACTCTGACAGTTATATTATTACTTTTACATTACCAAGAATTACCATACTTACATATCTTCTGTAACTATAATTAAGTCTTTCATGCTTTTACCAGAGTAACTCTGATCATTTAAATTCAATAAACGGCATCTACAACATTATGATTAGAAGTAAATTCTAATTTGAGATTATATCAGGCCCATAAAACAAGAGAGGGCTGCAAATAAAAAGGATCGATTGGAAAGCACAAAAAATGGTCTGGGAAATAAAAAATATAATTGCCAAAATAAAAATATATAATTTGACAATCTAGACACTAGTGCCAGAAAGTAAGGAAGTGCTTAAATAAATCAGGATGGGGTGTGTCAAAGGGACACAGAAGCCAACCTGAAAGAGCTCTCATAGTCTTAGCTAGGACAATTGGAGCAACAAAATAAATAGTGTAGTTTGAGGATAAGCCAAAGTCTAAAATAAATACACATGAGTCCAGGCCAATCTAAATAAATGATTGAATAAATAAATACATGGGGAGAAGGGACAAATCTTCCCTACAGCAGAATTTCAAATAACATATGTAGCTACTCTCTTCTCCAGATGGAGCTTAATTGGCTCTTCTGCCATGAATGTGTGCTAGATTTCGTGACTTGCTTCCAAAAAATAGAGTGTGGAAAGGGAAAAAATAGTAACTTTACAGTGAACAAATCTGACAAACTGCTTTAATCAAGTGATCAAGGTTATGGTCATGAGCTGATGTCATGTGATGAGAGGGTCACTTCACCATTGTGGTATTCTCCCCCCATGATGTTTAATCATGAGAACAAGTCCAGATTGGGAGATGTTCTCCAAAATACTTGACTAGTACTCAAAACTGTCAAAGTGATTTACAAAAAAAAAAAAAAGACACAGAAACAAGGAAGGACTGAGAAACCGTCACATTGTAGACTTAGGAGGTACGATGACTAAATACATGGACTGGATCCTGGAACAGAAAAAGGATGTTAGGGGGGAAACTGTTGAAATTTGAATAAAATCTGGAGTTTCGGTAATAATAACATATGAATGTTCATTTCGTATACTGTGGTTATGTAAGATGCTAACAGAGGAAACTGGGTGAAGGGTATATGAAAACCCTCTCTATTGTCATTGCAATGTCTCTACAAATCTAAAATTATTCTAAAATAAAAAATATGCTTAAAAATGTCTAGAAGCAAAAGTCATAGAATTCTCGAAGAATATAAAGAGAAAAATAATTTTTTTAATGAGGGGGAAAAGTTGAGTCATAAAAAATCAACTCAAGAGCCTGACATCTGTGTAATGAAAATTCCAGAGAGAAAAAAGAAAAGAGGCAAGAAAATAATCAGAGAAATAATACACAATGTCCGCAAAATGCTGAGGAGAAATGTTTTCGGATCAGCTAAACTGAAAGACAACTGTAGGGGAAAATGAGACTTATGAGAAGGAATAAAGTTTATCTCCCATGAGCTCTGGCTGAAAAAAATTAATTGAGCTTGTGCTCCAGGAAAACAAAAAAGGAAGATATAATATATAGTTCTTTGATTCTCAAAGTATATTTCCAAGAGCAGAATCTCTCAGGCCCCAACCCTGACCTACTGATTCAGAAACTCTGTGGGTGGGGCCCAGCGATCTGTGTTTCAACAAGTTTGAGAAGCACTGGAGTCTTGGATGGTAATCTAAGATTGCCTTCACCAGCCTGGCACACTTATCGCCCAGCTACTGTGAATGGCTGCACATAATGCCCCCTGTCTCAAGGGAGACAAACTCTGGAATCTCTGTGGGACCAGCTGAAGAATATTTCCTTGCTTGGCTTTCTTGCCCTGCTCTATCCTGGCGACAGTGATTAACTGAGAGAATGGTCTCAATTTCACCAGAATCCTTGCCTCAAGCTCTGCTTCTAGGGAGCCTGACCTAAGACACATAATAGCCACGAAACAGTAGGACTAACCCAGATACTCATTGACAAGAACTGTCAGGGCGATCATTGTTTGCCTGGAAGTATTTACTTTAAATTAGAACAGGAAAACAAAAGGCTCTGAAAATAGTGTCTTAAAAATATCTTCAGGAATAAAGTGAATTCCAGTCAATAGATAATACAATTAAGAAACTAGAAGCTCTTAGTCATATGGTGAAAAAAAAAAAAAGATAAAAAAATACCTGCCTGCATGAATGGAAACAGTACCAAGAAACTCCAGGAAAAAAAAAAAAACTATACTGGAAAATTGTGATTGAACTATGAAGCAAATAAAAATATGGCATGATTTAAAGCAATTGGTGATATGTAAGGAAAGAGAAGTATTTGATTTTAGCATTGGAAATATTCCATTGTTTGGCCTCATTTGATTTAACTTTTATTACGGAAAAATTCATTCACATGCAGAGGTAGAAAAAATAGCAATCACTCAGGTTCAATGGTTATCAAGTTCTCAATCTCAAATATCCAGTCAGTTTTTGTGTTTCCCTAAATGTCTCATTTTTCCCCTTTTTAACAGTTGGTTTGTTTGAGTCAGAATCCAGCCAAGGTCTATAGGTTGCATGTAGCTGATGTCTCCTAAATCTCTCCTAGGCTACAGAGGAACACTCCACTTTAGACAACGCCTGTTCAGGGACTTGAAATGACATTTCCTTTTCTGCTGATCCAGTCACCATCTCAGATCTTCTGGGGTTGTTTTGTTCCTACTTCAAGGCCAAACCCTTTGTCTTAATCACTAACATCTCCTGAAATAACCACTGGGTAGCCTTCAAGTTCAGGCTGCTTCAAGCTCTCTCAAATCTTCAGTTTCTTTGGACTCAAAAGAACCTCCAGTTTCTTTTGATCTTAAAGGATTTTGCCTTGGTGTCCAGTCTGTATAGAAATTTGAGATTTACCATTCCTGTGTAAACACTGAAGCAGGTGTCCAATGTCTAAAAATCTTGTGGAGTTTTCTGTTTACCAAAGTTTAGTGAGAGCGCCCCTGGTTACTCATGTTATGGATACTTAAGTGCCAGTTTGGGATTAAAGGGATCCAAACAATGCTCTAATTTACATCTGGACTTCTCAGAAAATCCAGAAAGTTTAGGTTAAGAATCAAAACATGTTTGGAGCTATAGTTAGTTGCAAAAGACCCTCAGGGATAATCTGCAGCCACGGTCCCAGGTTTTGTTATAAAGAGCTCATTTGACCAAGAAGACGAAGGATGTGGCCTGGCCTGGGGCACAGCGACTGCCATCATGGAATCTTCTGCCCAACCCTGGATCATAGTTCTGGACTTTACACTTTCCCTCCTCTTTATTGGGGTAGCTGGTTATAGGAGGGGCAGGAAAGACAGGTGGTGCTAGAACACAAGAGAAAAGGAGGTTTGATCTTAGCTGACCAGAACCTGACAGCTACCAAGTGGTCAGGCCAGGGTTTGAACCCAGGTCAGTCTGGCTCCATATTTTACCCCATTCTCCTTCCTCCTCACTCCCAAGGAACCTGGAAGTCAATAGGAAAAGTCCTAATGTAACCCAGTTGTTCCCCAAGGGGCCCAAAGGGAACACCTGGAATCAGAATAGCCAAGTTTCCTACAGTTAAACAGTTGACTCAGACAAATATCAATAGACACTCCCAGAAACATGAAACCAAAGGTCAACCAACCAACTAACAAAAGCCGTCCTTTTGACAGGTGAGGGAAAATCAGAGAATTATTCAAGTCAGCCTCTTCACTGTTGCTGCCCTAGAGTCCGGAGGACTCAAACGGAAAGCGGATCATTTTTGTGGGGGCGGGGCGGGTGGATACTGAGTCCCTGGCCTCAAGGAAACGTCCTGGGTGCTCTCTCCCTGTGAGTGAGGGACCTCTGAAGCAGGGACGATTTTAATCACGTTCTCATCATCTATTCTCATTGCCAGAACAGGGCCAGGCACAAAACAAACCCTCACTCCATGAATGAATTTCATTTTTGAAAATTAGCCCAGTCTTTCCACCACCTGATCATTCTTCAAGCATTTAGTGATTTTGTAAATGTTTAAAAAACAAGAATCTGTAGTCAGGGAAGGGAACTAAGAGGTAAAATAAGGTCTGCTGCCTAGTAGACATATTTTTTTAAATGTCTTTCTGGGTAAAGTAAGGGAAGCAAAGGAAGAGAACAAGCAGCCTTAGAACAGCACCCCGATATCGGCTGAGGGAAAAGGTTTCGATTTCTGGAGGGAGAGTGGGGCCAGCAGGGACTATGTGAGGTGTTCAAGGGTTTCTAAGGATACATGGCCCTGAGGTCAAGAAGGAAGCAGACTGGAATAGTCTTCAGGAACATATCTCCAGGCTTCCAGGAATGAGTTATTTGTTCAATGTTTTATTTATTGAGCACGTATAAAGTGCTGAGTTTTGTTTGAAACACTTGGGATATGGCAATGAATAAAATTTTAAAGATTCCTGCCCTTCTTAGAGCTTATATTCTAGTCAGGAGAACAGGAAAAAAAATTAATAAGTCAAATAAAATTATAAATGCATTTACCCCTTGATACAGCAATGCCATTTCTGGGCTTCTGGGACTTTAGGGTAGAGCTTCAACTGCACAGTAAAATGATGTAGGCACAAGGTTGTTGATTGCAGTACTATCTGGAATAGCAAAAGACTGGGCACAGCTTTGAATCTTGAACCACGTGAACACAGTATCCACTCAGATCAAACCAAGAAATTCTTAAATTTAATATAGGTTTCATGAAACAGTGATAAATGTGCTATGGAGAAAAATACAGGAGGAAGCTAGGTAATGCTATTTCACATTGATTATTAAGGAATGCATAATGGAGAAGATAACATGTGAGTAAGAGCCTGAAGGAGATGAGAATGTACTGGGGATGTGTTCAATTGGAGGAAGAGCAGGTGCAAAGGCCCTGAGGTAGGAGCCCTCTGACGTGTCCAAGGACCAGCACAGGGACTAGCTGGATTGTAGCAAAGTAAGCGAGAGGCAGAGGGTGTTCCTGCGTTGCCACCCTAGACACTCTGAGTCTGAGGGGCTGCAGCTACGGTGGCTCATGGCCTTGGGAGGCTCCCTTCTTATGCTGGCCTCCTCAGTTCATTTAAACATTTCGCCGAATGATACCTGGTTCTCCTCTAGATCTTCTCTGCCTGTGAATATTTATCCTAAAGTGTGAAGCCCAGAACTACTATGCCGACCAGTGTCCTCCGTTGCCATCCCCAGCTAGCCTGCCTCTCAGGCTCCCTCCTGGAACTCTTTGCCACTGGCTTCCTAATGCCAATCCCTCTGACCACTTGTAAGTCTCCGTCACGGACCCTGAGCACCAAGCTCCCAGTCTCTGTCCTCACCCTCTTCTCTCTCTTACCACTTCTTATCTCCCCTTCCCGAGGGCTTCTGCCCACATTTCTCTCCCAAACCCAGGCACACAGATCTTTTTCCTCTTGGACATCTGTCCTGGATGTCTCAGGCACCTTGGACTCCACATATGTTTAGAGCTGGACTCAGCACCCACTGGATCACCTCTCTGCTCTCCAGACCTTGCGGTCTGGTCCTTGGGTTGCCCTCTGCTGGCTGGCTCTGATGCACCCTGCCTGCACCTTCCGTACCGGTCCAGCTGAGCAGAGACCTGTTCAGCTTATGACGGATGCCTTCCCAGCATCTAGCACAACTTCTGGCATACAGTGAGTGCTCAATAAACTTTACCAAATGACTGAGTAGTCTCACCCACTGCCTCCAGCTTCTGAGTCTGCTCCCCTCTCCCAGGCACGGTGGGCCCACCCCCCAGGGCCCTCACCTTCCCAAACCCTGAGTGTAGGAGGCCCCATGAGCCTCTCCTCAAAGCTCTCCCAGACACCAAGGTGTGCTTCTTGGGGCGATTTGGACCCCAGGAGGCTGCTGGCCTTTTATACCTGCCCACTAGAGGGGGGGCTCGGCGTTGTTCTTTGGGTTTCAGTGACTTCTGCCTTTGGAAGACAGAGTGTGAATAAGTCACGGAAACCCTTGGGGTAGCAATTTGAGTTGGAGGAGGAGGGGGAAGCAGAACTGGAATTGAAGGGCCCAACCAGCCAGGCACCCAAGGGAGCTCACTAATGGCTCCACCCAGCACAGCATTCTGCTGTTTGTTCTCTATGATGAGACTGTAAGCCCCACAGAGCAAGCAAGGATCTTTCTATCTTCTCCTTTATGTCTGGCACCCTGTGGCAGAGGCTGTCAAAGGAGGGCAACCCCACCACCACCACTCCTAGGTTTTTCCAAATAAGATCTAGGTCACTCAGTTTGATTTGAGTAAATTTTCAGTATAAGTAAGTCCTCCAGCCAGCATCTTCTTTGAGTCACATTTATACTAAAAAAGTTATTTGGTATTTATCTGAAATCCAAATTCAAATTTAAACTGGGTGTCCTCTATTTTTATTAGTTAAATCTAGCAACCCTACCTCCAGGTGACTTTTGGCAATGTTTGGAGACATTTCTGGTTGTCGTAGTTGGGGAAGGGGTGTTGCTACCAGCAGTTAGTGGGTAGAGGTGTCGGGGATGCTGCTAAATATCCTGCAGTGCACAGGACAGCTCCTCGTAACCAATTGTTATCCAGACCAAAATGTCAAGAGTGCCGAGGTTGAGAAACTCTCCCAATGGGTACCTAGACCACACAGAACTCTCTGTCCCACCTCCACCTCTTATCCCCTGCCCACCTGCCTTCCTTCCCTCAGGCCATTGAGAAAGATCTTGGACCTGTCACAGATGTTAGCCAAGGCAAGTGATGAAGTTAACAAGGAAAACAGAATACAAAATTGTGTACCTTCTCAACACTGCACAGGGGTGAACTACGCACTAAAAACAATGGAGGAAACACGACTAAAATGTCAAGGTGGTTACCTCAGGCAATTGAAATGTTTTTCCTCTGATTTTCTTTCTTTTCCCGCACATCTCCTGAGAACCTTGTTTGTGAAATATTTTGAATTTTTTAATTTTAATTATGTAAGTATTGCATGAGTGCATTCTCCTTGTATTAAAAAAAAAAAAAAATCAGAAACAGTACAGCAAGTCCAGTCTCCTTTGACCAGCACCTCCCATCTGGTCCCAGGCCCCTGCAGAGGTACCTGCTGCTGCAGAGCTTACGTCCAGCTATGGCAGGTCATGGTTCTACCTTTGGCTTTGAACTGACACTGGAAAAATGGAATTGTGTGGTCAGTAGGACAAGTACATTTTACTAGATATGACAAAGTTGTTTGAAAGGTGTGACAGGACCAGCGTGAACCAACATTTGACAGCAGACATGAAAATGCCGGCCAATCTGACAGGTGAAAAGTATAATCTCGTTGTTTTAATTTGTCTTTTATTATGACTGAGATTTTTTCCCAGCTTCGTTAATGAGATATAATTGAAGTATGACGTTATGCAAGTTTAAGGTATTCAGTGTGATGACTTGGTATATGTTTATTTGCTAAATGATGACCACAAAAAGATTAGTTAACACATTACCACCTCACATAGCTACCTTTGTGTGTGTGTGTGTGGTGAGAACGCACACCCCTCCGCTACAACACCTGGTCTTCCGAGGTGGTCTCCCATCCAAGTACTAACCAGGCCCAACCCTGCTAAGCTTCTGAGATCAGACGGGATCGGGCGAGTTCAAGGTGGCATGGCTGTAGACTTGGCGAGAACTCTTAAGATCTGCTCTCTTGCAACTTGCAAGTATACAAGACAGTATTGTTAACTATAGTCACTATATTGTATATTAGATTCCCCAGGACTTATTCATCTAATTACTGGAAGTTTGCATCCTTTGACCTTCACCCGCTTCTGCCACCCTTCAGCCTCTCTGGAAACCACCGATCTACTTTCTGTTTCTAACAGGTTAGCTTTTTAAATTATTTTATTTATTTTTTTATTTTTTAGATTTCACATATATGTAAGATCACACAGTATTATTAGTCTTTCCCTGTCCGACTTATTTCACTTAGCATGACACCCTTGAAGTTCATCCATGCTGTTGCAAATGGCAGAACTTTCTTCTTTCTTATGACTAATAATATTTTATTGTATATATTTACCTCATTTTCTTTATCCATTCATACATTGATGGACACTTAAGTTGCTTCCCTATCTCATGTATCATTCATAATGCTACAATAAACATGGGGTTACAGATAATCTCTTTGAGATCATCTTTTCATTTCCTTCAGGTATATACCCAGAAGTGGGATTGCTGGATCATATAGTAGTTCTATTTTTTATTTTTTAGGGAACATCCATACTGTTCTCCATAGTAGCTGTACCAATTTACATTCCCACCAACAGTTCACAATGGTTCCCTTTCTCCATACCTTCACCAACACTTGTTATATCTTGTCTTTTTTATAATAGCTATGAGGTGATATCTCACTGTGGGTATTTCTTTTTTTTTTTACATCTACAGTACCTGGTCTTCCTAGGTGGTCTCTGCATCAAAGTCTAACCAGGCCTGACCATGCTTACTTAGCTTCCAAGATAAGATGGGATCGGGTGTGTTTAGGGTGGCATGGCCATAGACTCATTGTGTTTTGATTTACATTTTCCTGATGTTTAGTGATGTTGAGCATCTTTTCATATATCTGTTGGCTATCTATATGTCATCTTTGGGAAAATGTTACTACTGAGATTGAATATCTTCAGGTGTTCATTTTTTAAATTAATTAAAAATTTAATCAATGTACATGCACATCATACAACATTTATAAATGGTAGTCAGTGAGAAATCAGCCTTATTTCCATGTCTGGAGTCCAGCTTGGCAGCCCCTACACAGAGACAACGTCCGAAAGCAGTTTCTAGCATTTCTTTCCAGAGATACTCAGTGCGCGATAGGTACTCATATATATTGCCTTTCTCTTTAGTTTTTCCACAAATTGTAACATTTTCCACACTGTTCTACGCTGCTTTTTTTTTTTTAATCTGAAAAGTGGTTCATCCCACTGTACATAGAGCCATGTCATTACTGATTTCATAGCATCCCAATCTGATGGGTACATTGCAATTTTTTAAAACAATTTTCTAGTGTTGGACATTTTGGTGCCTTTCAATTTTTTGCTACGATGAATATCTTGTGATCTTGTGCATGTATAATTATTCACATATGGGAATACATTTGTAGGTAATTCCCAAGAAGTGAAATTTCTGGGTCAAAGGGCAAATATATGTAAAGCATTTTAGATTGTAGCCAAATTGCCTTCTCTATCAATTTACTGATTATGTCATTTCATTATTGTAAAGAAAGTATCTAATTGTTTAATCCAAAGAAAAATATAGCAGTCATTGTCTTTGATGATAACAAACCACAACTTATGAAACATCTACTATGTGTCAGAAACTTTACACATATTGCCAAGAGCACTCATGACACCTATGAGGTACGTGAATCAAGTCTTTTGTTTAAGGCACCATGAAGTAGGCGACAGAGCCAGGAATCAAACCTTGGCCTGTCAGCCTCCCTGTCTTGGTTCTGGGCCTTGTCACCAGCCAGGAGGCTGACACCCTACTGTGAGGAACTAGATTCCAGCATAACTCAGGGAGATGTCACGTGACATGTGTCAGGAGGCCTGGACCAAGTGCCTGGGAACACAGGCCTGGGAGTACATGATGGAGTGGGGTGGGCTGGAGTGGCTGAAAGGGCTTTACAGAGGTAAGAGCTTTTGAGGTGAAGTCTAAGGATTGAAGGAATAGATTTCATACTTAGACTCAGGAGCCAGATTGTCTGGATTTGAATCTTACTTCTGCCACTTTCTAGCTGTATGACCTGTTTCCTCATCTATAGAATATAGAATCTAATTTATAAAGTAGTTGTGGAAATTAAATGTGTTAAACTATGTTTAAAAAGAAAAAAACACCTGACACTTTATAAGTATTCAACAAGCATTAGCCATTTATTAGCAAATAACTAAATTGTTTTCAAAGGTATTTTAACCGATAATATTTTTCTGTATGTTGTTTAAAAACCTTAGTTGGCAGACTGGTAATGACGGGATTCATTGTTTGGTCAAAGGTGACAGGAGGCAACGTCATAACAGACTGATTCAGGCACCACAAAGTTTTGATCAGAGCAATGCCAGGCCCAGTACAGTGGCTGGCAGTAGTTTATACATTTTGCCAAATAATAATTGTTTAAAAGTGTTAAAACGCAGTTATGCAAATGTTGATTTTTAAGAGTTAACATTTATTTAGCTTTTACTATATGCCAAGTGCAACTTCAAGTATCCCGTCTAATCCTCACAACAAGCCTATTGGGTAACTGCTATTATCATCCCCATTTTACAAATGAGGAAACTGAGACAGCAAGAGACTTTTAAGCTAGGGGAGACCACCACCTGCTCTCACCTCTCTGCACATCTGCCTTTCTCAGTGGGAAACTGGATCTAGAATCAAGTTATTTCTGTCATCTTCCCAATCATTGCACTCTTTTGAACTGAGGCAATCTAAACCAGCAAACCTCCTCAAACCTGAACAACTCTGGTCTCAGACCACAGGGGACAGGAGGAGCCGTGAAAGTTTCCTAATCTGGGAATTTTAGAAAGCATTTTAGAAAACAGCTCTGGTGTAGCAGAGAGGGGCCTGAGAGATGAGAGAGAGAGCAGCGCCCTGGCAGAAATATTTGCAGGTGTTTGGTGGCTGTTGGTCAAGGCTATAGGTAGGGCCAGGAGAAGTCCTTGGCCTGACCTTCTTGCTCCCCATAGGATACTGGAATCCTCCTAAGGCCCTTGTCCTGCAGGAAGTATTTACTTGCTGGAGGTTAAATGTTTATAGTCCCAAGTGGCTATTGAACCCTTGAAATGTGGCTAGTTCAAATTGAGAAGTGCTGTAAATAGAAAATACATAACTGATTTCAGACTTAATGCCAAAGAAAAGTAAGATAGCTCAATAATTTTTCTATAAATTACATGTTTAAAATGATATTTTGGATCTATGGGTGAGTAAAAATATTAAAATTAAATTTTTTCCTTTTATAAAATACTACTGGAAAAGTTGAAATTATGTCTATATTTCTATTGGACAGAGTTAGTCTGGGCACCTGCCTCCCTTCCCCTGTATGAGAAGCTGCGGGCTCTGTGGTGAGGGCTGGGCAGTCAGATGTGTTCTCTGCCAGGCTTTTGAGAAGTTCAGTGACAACCCACGGAGGCTGTTTCTAGGGAGGAGTCCGGGTCCGCTGTGCTCTGCCGCCTTCTAGCGGCTCCCCTTCCACACTGTCCAGTTCTGCGACATTCCATCTTCGTGATGGGACTGGACTGAACTTGGTATCTTGAAACACATTTGGTGCCCGACTTACCTACTGTCCTGTTTTGTTTTTAGTTGATTCAAAGTCGCTTTACAGAAATAGTTTTAAAAAATGGCCTGGTGCCTAGTTACTATCTTCTCAGCAAGTCTCAATACAATTAAGAGACAGACGTCATCTTCTCTTCAACTGTGGCTTCTTGTTGGCAGAAAATTATCAATAACGTCTGGAAAACGGTATTGCCTAACCCTTTAAATTCCTGGATGTTAAGTAATTTTATTTAGGAGACTAGATTTTTGGCCTTAAAAGACAGTTTCTTTTTGTTGGTAAAATGAGTTAGCAGTATGGTAAATAGTTTAGATTGCATCATGAAGAATATGGGGCAATAATGCATATAAAGTACTCAGCACAGTTCCTAGTACTTGGTAAGCTCTTGATATATGTAGTGATTAGTATGTGAAATTACTTAATGTTTACATAAGTAGCGACCTTTTAAGAGTGTTAGGGCTAGAAGCACTTGTGCTCCTGTACGCTAACACCCTGGTTCAGAACTTTCCTGATGAGCAAACAAAGAGCAATGGAAAGAAACTAAATTTCAATGGGTCATTGAGCTGGGAAAACACCCAGATGGTTTGGGATCTTTCTGGACAATCACCCAGCTAGACCAGACCCAAGTTAATTCAGCCAACCAGGGCAAGGAGTGTGAACAGGGCAGAGGTCACAGATCTGCTCCACGAGGACTCCGCATTTACCCAGGTGCATGAAGACATTCCCAGGCCTGTGTGGAGTGGAAATGTAAGTTCAAAGAGAAAATGGAACAATGTAAAATGTGCAACTGTTCAAGAAAAATTTGTTTGTGTATTTTTTAAGTGGATAATTGTGGGTATCAAATCACTGTGGCATTTATAACCTTATGGAGACATTTGAAAGAGTGACTAACTGCTTCATTTTAAAGTGTTGACTTTATGATGATGCTGGAAATTACAGTCTTTGCAAGTTCATTTAAACATGGTGAAAGTTCTACATATGTTAAAGTTCTACATAATTTAGACTATACAAAGGGAAACCGCAGCCTTCATATTCTTATAAGGTAGAATGGGAGCACAAAATTTTGAAGATCAGGCCCTAGGCTATATACCCAGGAGTGGAATTTCTGGGGCTTGGGGTGCAAAATCAACATTCCTGTGCAATTTACGTTCCCCCCAGCAGTGGAGGCAGGTGAGTTCCATTGCTCGGATTCCTCCCCAGTGCTGGAGAACTGTGTCGAAGTCTGTCCATTTTCAAAGCAGAGATGTCCATTGTTTCTCTGCAGAAGCACAAGGCTAACAGAATTTTCGTGGAGCCAGAACCCCAGGCCTTCTGAGCCTGTGGAATCAGGGTATGGAGAACTAGATTAGATGGTTCTAATGGCTTCTCTCTACAAAAGCCCCAAACAGTCATCTCTAAGAAAAAGCCTGCTTTGTTCAGAGCCAGCCCCATGGTACCCCAGGCCTGGCTCCTGTCCTTGAGCAACACTGGCTACGTACCAGCCCTTGGCTCTTACCTTTCCCCCTTTGTCTCCAAGCGTACCAGCCTCCTGTTCACATGCCTTGCTCTGGGCAGGAAGCTGGGCAGTTGGTAGCACTGACTTGTTACCATCTTGTTCCTGTCCTCTGGTCACTTCAGTGGAGTCACAGTGAATTCAGTCCCTTATGTGTGGGTTTCACTGGAAGCCAGCCTCCTGCCTTTTGTTTCTGTGGAGCAGTTCCACCTCCCCAGCTATATCTGTTCCATATTCTCAGCCTCTGAAATGAGTCACCAAAGATGCCCGCTTGGTTAGTGGACTAGTTGAAGGGGTAAGGAGTGCGGGCTGGGCAGAGCAGCACTCCCACCTTTTCTTGGGAATGAGGGTGACCAAGGCGCTCTAGTTGCCAGTTGTTGCTGCCAGAGAGTGAAGTATGCAGTGATTTGGGAGAGCCAATTTATGAAAAGTGGAATTTCCGCATTCTAAAATTAAACTGCACAAACTTACTGCTGGGTACAGCCACTGTGTTCCCTGACACTCCGCTGGTGTTTCTTACCTGCCCCTCCCCACCACACTGCTCTCCCCAGCCTAGTGCTCACTGGTTTTTGGCAGGGTCTTGTTACAGTTGTCCTTGGGCCCCACCTCTTCAGGCCAGACCTTGATCCCACACCCCTGGAGGAAGCCTGATGGTTTGGGACCTCTATGGTCTTTTTTTTCCTTTGGTGGCATATTTCTGCTTCAGCAATCTGATCTCTGGCCCAATTATTCTCACATCTTTCCTCTACGGAAGTTTCTCTGTACATTATAGTAGTAGAGCCCTGTTGCTTATAGTCAAATTGTGCCCGATGTGTGTTCTGCAAAGAGCAGAGGGAGAGCCCATGTGTTGGTTTTGGGTAGTACTTGGTGAGGTGACTCACCCTAACCAAAAACACTGAAGATTACCGTAAACCTAAATGCCAAGTTGTTTATTTGCACTAAAAGCAATGATAATCTGTCCCATTTTACGAACACTTTTCCATGTGTTATGCTGAGTGCTTTAAAGATACTATCTAATTCAATCATAGAAATCCTATGGAGTTGTTAATGTAAGAAATGTCCAAACCTGTAGAGAATTTTTATGAGTTTATTTGAGCCTGAAATGACAATTGCCAGGAAGCAAGATCTAAAATGCTCTGGAGAATAACAGTTTGCAGTCTTTTTTATGCTTCTGGAATGAGGGAGGGAATTTAAGGAAGATTATATGAAGGTGGGAGAAAACAAAGTGGGGTTAGGATTACAGGAAAAGTAACAAAATCAAGTACTCTCTTGAAGGAGGTTACATTATCAAGAGGTATTACTTCTGACATTTCAAAGGTGTGTTAACTTTGCTGCACAAGAGCAATGGACAGGGCTGGCTTAAAATCTTTCACTAAAGGAGTTACAGGCCTGGGGTGTGACTGTCCACCATGATCTGCCCAGTTAGGAATTTATGATTGATCACAGCACCCCTTTTTCATCCATGTTAATGACAATTTCTCCACTTCTCAGATGAAGAATCTGAGCTCATAAAGGTTAAGTGACTTGCCTGAGATCACAAAGCTTGTAAGTGGGATATGAGACACATTGAGCTGGCTCCATATTTTCCCACTGTCCCACCTACGACCAAGCTGTCCACGGTCTTGGTATCCGCCTGCTGTGGCACCAGCATCCTTCATGGCACCCATGCATTGTGGTGACCCCATATGTGTGACATTGCAGGTGCACGTGTTCTTCACAGTGCATCTCACTTCCTAAGAAGGAATCTGGAAGCATGTACTCCAAAATATTTACATGGCTTAACAAGAATACTGTTGTTCTTACTTGCTTCTTTATCCTTTTCAACATTTTTATTAATGTAAACTATTAATGTAGTTTATTTTTTGAATTGGAAGAGAAAACTATCTTTATAATCAGGGAGGAGGGTCCTTCTTTTGCTCCTAAAGGGTTCAGCCCATTTATTCTCCCTGATATGTCAGCTGGTCTGGCAAACACCTGAGTGTCTTGTAAGCCTCAGCTCAAGAATTGGAGCTCTGTGACTTCTTTCCCAGCACCTTGCCCTCCTCAGTGCTCTATTGTCCCTGTCCTGACAAGGTACTTATCACACTTACTTATCTGTGTCCCAATCCCTCACCCCCAGCTATGAGCTCCTGAGGTCAGGAGCTGAATCAAATTCATCAGTGTCCCCTAGACATAGCATAGGCAGTGGATCCAAGCAATAAAATGAATGCCAGTTGAGCACTTACTATGTTCTAGATACTTTGCCATGTGCTAAGTACCCTGCCTGTATTAATTCATTTAATCTCGGTCATCCCATGGGGTGGGTTTATTATTATTTTCAGCCCTTTTTACATGAGAAAACTTATGCAAAGATAACCAAGGTCACATAGTTAGCAAACAACCAGACCAGGGATGTGGACTCAGGCTGTCTGTATCAACTTTGTGACTCTATACATTATGCTACCCTGAAAAGATTCTTTGAAAAGTTTTGCTGAGTGAAAAAAAACCTGGAGTTTCACCAAAGCATCATTCAGTCTGAAAGACATTTTGTCTGACCCCAAATGCAGGGATTTAAATCCAAACCCAGCTGTTGTGTGGATCCAGTGGCCACACAGGCAGTTTGTTTAGAAAAATATAAACAAGGTTAAATGGTTGCTCTCACTGAGTTTACCTCTACTTGTCCACTGGACCACTTGGGCCTCAGTTTATAGAGGAGAAAGGGTGTATGTGGAAGATGGGGCTGTGATGCTCTCACTTTCCTGTCTTCAAGGCTCTAGGAACAATCCTGAATTCTACAGGATAAGCCTCCTTCACCCATGGAGAGCTGATCTGGGCCAGGGTTGGGTCCCAGGAACTCAAGTGAACAAGAAACTTAGCTGAGTTTCCAGGGGCCTCAGGCAAACAGGGAGCAAGATTGGTAATACTCCTTGTTACTTTCTTTTGTTACTTTCTTTTGTTCAATAAGCCTGTAAACAGTGACCAAGTGTCCTCTCTCTGCCAATCACTGTGCCAAATCTCATGGAAATAAAGAAAAATAAAACACCATTGATTTCTGTGGTCGAAAGATTACAGTAGCATTGCCCAACAGAAATATAAGCCACATATGTAATTCTAAATTTTCTGGTACCCACATGAAAAAAAAAGCAAAATAAAACAAATGAACTTAATAGCCTATTTTATTTAACTCAGTACTTCTCAAATGTTATCAGTTTGTTGATGCTTTAACATGTAATCAATATAAAAATTATTGATATATATACATTTTTTTAATACTTTGAAATCTGGATTGTATTTTATACATAGAGCTGCTTTCTACTCAGGCCAGCCACATTTCAAGTACTGAGCGGCCCAATGAGGCCGGTAGCTACTGTATCAGACAGTAGAGATTTATAGTCTGAATAAGGGAATAAACTTTTTCTTACCTTGAGCTTTCAGAAGAAAGGATTATGGACTTTGGTGTTGGAGGCTGGGCCATTCGCACTGTTTCACAAGTAGCCATATGATCAGAAATCCATATATGTATGTTTTCCTTTTTTATTCATTTTCAATTTCATAAGTAATACATGAATATGTTTTTATTATAAGAAAAGTGAGCAATAAAATAAATTGCCTCTTAACTTCTGCAAGTACTGCTCCATTCCCAGTAGTAAGCTTAGCTATCTATTAGTTGGGTATAGATTCTTCAATGCATTTGCATGCATGTGTATTTTATTTTATTTTACATCAGTACTATACAGTTCATATTGTTCTACAACTTGTTTTTTTCATGCAACAATATTTCTTGGTATTCTTTTCATGTGTAAACATACAGCCACCTTATTCTTTTCAATCACTACACAATATTCCATAAAAGTTTCCCCACTGAAAGGCCTTAGGGCTGTTCTTATTTTGTCACTATTACTAATAGAGTTATAACGAGCATTCTTGCATCTACCTTCATGTGTATTTGTGTAGATGTTTTTCTGGAGTAGATAAAAAGGAATGTATTTGCCAAGCCAGAGGGAACCTAGATCTTAAATTATGGTGAGTACCATCAAGCTGCCCTCCAAAAAGAAGCCCATTTCACACCCCACCTGCAGTATGAGGATGCTTGTCTTCTCACACCCTTTCATACATTGAATCTTATTTTTTATTTTGAGTAAGGGTATATGAAATGTGAGTCTCTAAGCAATGACACAAAAACAGTAAAAAAAATTATTTTTTAAAATTTGTTTACAGCTAGAAGCAACCAGTATGGTTACAACCTTGGAAGAAGTGATATATTTAACATGAAGAGTGGTGAAAGAAAGAGTTAATAAAGAAGAATATCACAGGAAAGGGAAGGCATACTTGATGGAACAAGATCTCAAAAGAACAAAATTAAACTTGAACTAGAATACACAGGGGAGGCTGACCTTGTTCAAAAAGAGGGTCTCTTTCCTGAGCAGAGAGGAAAGAAGGGAATAATGGCCAAGGGCACATACCATTATACTCATATATGAGAGGCAGTTCTTGCCTATACAATTTATTTGGAGGGGCAATAGGTTAGGAGGCAAGTTGACTGCTGATAATGAGAAGAGGATTCTGATTTGACAAAGATTATAATAGGCACCGTGGGAGAATGAGGGGGCATAGATGAATAAAGAAATATTTTGGCCCCAGCATGCAAGGCTGGATGCTCTTCCACAGTACTCACATCCCAAGTGAGGGCATAGTAAAGTCAGGTAGGCAGATTAATCCAGGTCGAGATTTTAGCAGCCTAGCACCACTGAATTAAAGGTTGTAAAGCTGGCTGAAGAGTATAGTAAAGAGTAGAGGAAGATTACACATGAAGAAAAAACCGGTCCCTGGGTTCCTCATCTCAGTGAGGGTTGTTGCTAAGCATCTAACACTGGAGTTAGAAAGTGGGGTGCCATTCTCAACTCCTCCCTTCAACCTCAATCCATCGTCAAGATACATCAGATCCATAGACTGTACCTTTGGTTCATCCATTTCTTTTCATCTTCCCTGGTCCCGCTGCTCAGCTGGGCCCCAGACTCTGTTAATTCCATGATTATAGGACAGATCTTTGTTTTAGGGCTGGGGAAAGCTCAAATGGCTTCTAGGACCAGACAAGAAATGAATGAAAATGCCAGGGACTGTGACACATGACAAAACCTTTTACAATCTAACAGAGAAGGAAAGCATAGTCATGAGAAAACATGGGCCTGGTATTTTGCTAGATCTTTCTATATATATATTTTTAAAAAAACCTAAAATAACTTTATAGAGAAATCTCCTGATTTTGAAATGCAGGCAAACTATCCAAACTTAAAATAAAACGGTTGAAGTGTTTAAGGGTGAAGTGTACTGATGTCTGCAGCTTACTTCGAAATGAGTCAAAAGATGCATTCGTAGGTAGAGGGATGGATAGATATATGATAAGGCAAATAAAGCAAAAATATTCATTGCAGCCCTTAAGTGATGCATATATGCGTGGGCACTACACAGTCTCTTCAACTTTTCTGTACGTTTGAAAATGTTTAAAAAACGTTTATGATAAAATGTGGGGGGAAATATTTTTAACTGAAAAAGAATTGTGAGCCCATATGCTACTACTTTGTTACTTCTATTACAAGTTGCAACGGACTTCAATAAAGTGAGTTAGGGGGTCAACGAGTTAATAATATAAAAGACACAGATCATGCCCTAACATGCTTAATAAATATTGGATATTATCACTTGGAAAGGAAGGCAGTGAAAACAGATTGGAAGAGCTGGGTGCCTAAAACACTGAGGACTTTCCGTCAATTTTCATTACTGTATAAAGTGTAGGGTTCCATGGGTGATAAATTCCGTTGCTCTACGAGTTCATACTTGCAATTTTCATCTCCGAGCCTCATGCTGTTAACTTTTAAATTACAGTCATGAGAACTGTAATTTAACTGAAGGTCCGCTGCAACTCCGAAATTCTGATTGATCTGCTGCTGTCGTTCTGCTTATAGGTGCCTGCATTACTCTTCCCTTTCCCCGGCCGCCTTCCGAAAGTAAAAACTACATTTCCCATGAGGACCCACAGGGGTCGCCGTCGCGATTTTTTGTCGTCATTCCGCGCCCTTTATACCCACTTCCGCCCACGAGCCACTTCCTTTCCTTTCAGCGGCGCGCGGCGGCAAGATGGCGGTGCAAATTTCCAAGAAGAGGAAGGTGAGCCCTCGGGACCCGAGTCCGGGGGATTGTAGCGCCGCGCGCGTCAGGGGCTTCTTGAGGCCCCGTTGCGAGACCCGCGGCTCCGTGCCCTGCCCCAGGAAGTGGCTTTGGGCTGCGAGGCGTTCCCGCGGGCCGCGGATGGCGGTGGATGGAGTGTGGGGCCCGAGCCGGCCGAGCACAGTGTGGCGGGGGAAGGGTGAGACGATTTCTGTCGGTGCCGGGCGGAAAGCGGAGGTTAAGCGCCGAGTAAATCGCCTTCCCCGGATAAGGCGCTTGTGAGCACTTCTTGGTCAGCAAATATTCAGTTAATAAACGTGTGGTATTTCGAGGGCATGGCTTTGGGAAGAGGAGGCAGCGGTGTGTTCTTGTCTTCGCGCCGCTCGTGTCCGGGCGCAGGCTTCTGGCTGCAGAGACCTTAACTGGAAGGGCCGCTGATAAGTTCTTGCTCCATCTAGGGCCCAAGGCAAAGCCGTGGGCTGAAGGAGGCAGAGGACCTGGGAAGAACGCATCCTCGAGTTGAACTTCTCGCCTTCCCACAAGAGAGACGCCTAAAGTCCCCCCTCAGCTTTAGAAATAATCAGCCATTTTTGTATACACACATCCGTGGTAAAATTAGATTCACACGCTTCCGTCAGCTAGGACTTGCCAGCTCTGTAAGGCAGGTACATCAAGTAAGGCAAGATCAGCACACCCGGGATTCTTCTAACGGTCAAAGTTGTGTCTGCAATGAAAGCGTGGCGTGGCATCCCTGCTGTGCTGAACTTTAACAGGTTTCCATTTAACGCGTGTGCATAAGGACAGCCTTAACCCTTCAGTGACGAGAAGATGACGAGTCTGACTGGAAGTGTTACCTTTATCCAGGTGTCCCTGCACTGTGTTGCGTTCTGTGACACAGTTTTAAGGACCCTGGCTTAAAGTGACTTCCGACAGATGACCTAGAGGCATTTGTCTGAGAAGGGTTGTTACAGTCCTCTTGAAATAAGGGTAATACGATGATGGGCATTTACTGGAGGTGTCAAATTTGGATGAGGGTTGCGCGTTGGCTGAAGACAAAATGTGAGTCTACCCACATCCTTATTTGAATTTTACGTTTTGGTTAGTTTGTTGCTGATGGCATCTTCAAAGCTGAACTGAACGAGTTTCTCACCCGGGAGCTGGCCGAAGATGGCTACTCTGGAGTTGAGGTCCGAGTTACACCAACCAGGACAGAAATCATTATCTTGGCAACCAGGTAAAAACTCGTTTTCCTAGCAGTCACCAATAATTGTTACATGTTCTAAAATCCTTCATTCTCCAAACTCAAGGGGACAACCAATGAAATGAATTTGGACTTAGGGAATGAATTATTATTTTAATTTTTAAATAACTGTAGTACTTGTCATCTAAACTTTGTACTTGCTCGTGTCATATGGACTAGGTTTTACTATGTGAGTGCTGTGAATTGTCACTTATTTTCCCCAGGACACAGAATGTTCTTGGTGAGAAGGGCCGGAGGATCCGAGAATTGACTGCTGTGGTTCAGAAGAGGTTTGGCTTCCCTGAGGGCAGTGTAGAGGTGAGTGATTTTGGGTTATGCCAGAGATTACTGTAAACCTAAAACTGGCTCTTTAGGGCGGTACTCCTAAAAACCCTTATCACACTGAAGACTTTATTTATTCATGGTCAGTAAATATTGCTCTTTCTGGTGGTTAAGGGATTTTACATTTGTCTTGGGTATGGTAAAGATAAATATGTTGGATTGGCTGCCCCATTAGTCTCCTTGGTGTGGCTATAGGAAGAGCTGGGGGTTGGAGGGCATTGAGGAATGACTAAGCCCATGTCACTGAGTGTGCTGTGTGTGAGTAGAAGCACTTTAGTACTTAGGGATACTACAGTGATTGATATACAAACGATATACCTGCATGGTGAATATGCTGAATTTTAATAGAAAACAATGGAGAAGGTAACGTTAAAAAGATATACCTTGCTTCTTTCTTAAAGCTTTATGCTGAAAAGGTAGCCACAAGAGGTCTGTGTGCCATTGCCCAGGCAGAGTCTCTGCGTTACAAACTCCTAGGAGGCCTTGCTGTGCGGAGGTGAGTGTACCTTTTTTTGTGGATCAGAATATTGTGTGAAATGAATGAACTCTGCATCGCAGGCTCTGCTAGTCTTTCGGGGTTTTAACAATAAGATTACCAGTTCATGTCCTCACTGAACTGGCAGTCTAGCAAGGAAGACTGGTAAAGAAGCAAGTTTTTAAAAAGAGTGATTGCTGTTATGATGGAGAACTGTTCAAAATGCTTTGAGATTAAAAAATAAAGTTCCAGGGAGGGGACATTAGGATTGACTTCCATCATGTGTTATCTTTTCTGGGGACTACAAGGAGGTGAGACAGTCTAAATGGTAGAGAACTCAAAATCTAGTCACTTTATAAGCTGCATTTGGATAGTAATGTTCAGAGGCATGGACTATAAAGGACATGAGGTAGTTAGATTGACCCTGAAGCTGCGGCTACAGATAATATTTTAGTAGGCATTTGTGCAGTTTGATTACGAAGTGATTGGAATGCCTTACTTGAGTGTTTAGAATTGAGTCAGTACTTAATGTCATAAGATCCCTGCGAGGTTTTTCAGCAGAGGAGGGACATGAGAACTGCTGTAGGCAGGTACAATGGATAGGAAAGGCTATAGGCAAGAACACATAGAAGACTGCCTCCCTGGTTTGAATGCCAGTTTCACCACTTAGTAAAGTGACTCTCAAAAGTTTGGTCCCTGGGCCGTCATCTGAGGACCAGTTATAAAAATTTTAGTCTGTACCCTGGACCCATTGAGTTAGAAAGTGAGGGTGTAGCCTAGCTAGTCTGTCTTAACAAGCCCTTTGCACACACTGGAAAATTTGACTTGGAAGTTCTGAGACTCCAACTTAATTGAACTTCTGACCCTTACATATCCTATCTCTAAGGATCTTTATTCCACCCCTTTTTTGTGATGATTACTTGAGATAATGTGAAAGGGCATGGGGCATAGTGGTAGATCCTATTCCTTTCCTGTTGAAAGTAGCAGGTATAAACTAATGAATGAGGTGTACGTGATATTTTAAGGCTTACTGTCAATTTTATAGACCTTGAAGTGTTTTTCCCAGCATGTTAATATTAATAATTACCTAAATCAGTAGTTAGGGTTCTTAATGAACATGAATTCTGGAGATTGAGGAATATTTTAGTAAATCATGAAAGGGGTTGCTCAGTAACTGCGGTACTTCTGGGTTCTTTCTGATTGCTTGCCTGATTCTGAAATCCTGAGTTGGCAGAGATGGACTAGACTGGAAAGGCTTGCTCCAGTACTATGGAGGGTGATAATCAGCTGGCAAATCAGCATGATAATTATGGCTTTAAGAGTATGGATCTCAATTTTGGTTGTACATTAGAATCGCCTGGAGAGTATTTTTTAAATACCTGTGCCTGCGCTGTGCCATGCCTATCTTCCCAAATTGTCAGTTGGCCTGGCATAGGCCTTAGGCTCCAGGGGTGGGAATGGGGGTTGTTTTGTTTTTTTGTTTTAATCTTGAGGTAATTCTAATGTGCAGCTATTGGAAAACATTTGGTTAGAAGAAATTAGCCTAAGATTAGGTTTTATGGAAGTGGAAGAAAATTTTTCTTTTAGACCAGGCTCTGGTCAGATTTATTCTTTGTAAAAGGAACATTGAAAACTGTGTAGTCTTTTTATTTATTTTAACGGGGGTGGGGTTGGGTGATTCTGTCTTTGATGTTAAGTGGATATATGTCTCTTACTCTCCCAAAGGGCCTGCTATGGTGTACTGCGGTTCATCATGGAGAGTGGGGCCAAGGGCTGCGAGGTCGTGGTATCTGGGAAACTCCGAGGACAGAGAGCTAAATCCATGAAGTTTGTCGATGGTCTGATGATCCACAGTGGGGACCCTGTTAACTACTACGTTGACACTGCCGTACGCCATGTGCTGCTCAGGCAGGGTGAGCAGCCAGGGTTTGGGCAAAGGGCCTTCGTGGATAGGTGTGGTTTTCCATACATGCTTCAGTGTTTGGGGAATTCATTTTGGGAGTAGCAGAGCATGTTTGTACTCCTTTGATGTATTGATTAGCTGCACTAAAATGTAAGAAGTAAAATTGTTGAGATACCAGTCATATCCAGGCATTGGATTGTCCTTGTCTCAGCTACCTGTGTACCCTTCAGTGATGACACGATGACGAGTCAGAAAGGTCATATCTTGCTCTTGGTCCTTGTAGGTGCAACGTTCTGTGGCACTACATGGGTTCCTTTTGCAAAAGTGTCCTGTTCATTGATTGATTAGAGGCATTTGTCTGAGAAGGGACCAGAACCAGGGGTGCTAAAGTAACTTAATGTCTTCTTCCTCTACCCTGTTCTATTGTGTAGGGGGGTGGCTGGTGAAACCACAGCTGGGCCCTAACCATGATCTTATCCTATAGGTGTGCTGGGCATCAAAGTGAAGATCATGCTTCCTTGGGACCCAAGTGGTAAGATTGGCCCTAAGAAGCCCCTGCCTGACCATGTGAGCATTGTGGAACCCAAAGATGAGATACTGCCCACCACTCCCATCTCAGAACAGAAGGGTGGGAAGCCAGAGCCGCCTGCCATGCCCCAGCCAGTACCCACAGCATAACAGGTATGTCTGTAGCAACTTTTTGAGCAGAATAGGACCCTTTTCCTTTGTCTCTCTGTCATAAGCGCTTGGTGAACAATAATTGGATTTACATGGGAGAATGCAGGTTGGAGCCAAACGGTCCTTTGAACCCAGGCCGTTAGGGGTGTTTGAAATGAGAATTTTCCTTATTGTCCTCCCTTATTTGTGCAAATATTTCAAGGCACTCTTGCTAGTAATTATCCTTAAGCAACACCCTTGAAGCAGAACACCTTTTATGTTTTTCTAAATGTTCTTTGTGTGCTTACTACATGCAAACTATAAGTGGGAGTGTATATCCATTTAGTAAATGAAAGAGCCCCATAGTGAGATGAAGTTTCTTTTCTTACTGTTGTGCTTTATTTGGTTTTAGGGTCTCCTTGGCAGCTGGATCTGGAGTCTGGATGTTGCTCTATAAAGACCTTTAAATAAAATCCTTTTAAAAGATGCATGGCCTGATTAGACTGTACATCCAGTATTCAGACTGAGGGTCATGTCGTCCCATCGGAACCTTACTTGATTTGAGGGTTGCCTGGCTCACAGTGTTCTGTTTCCCTGAAATCCTCTTGGTCTCAACTGCACTTATGAGGCAATGTCAGAACAGGCAGACCAAGCAGAGCTAACCAGAGAGAGACTCTGTTGTGGGTAAATGGTGATAGTGAGGGCTGATTAACTCATCTGTAGTTCAGGATTATAGGTTTAGAAGAGGGATATTTATATTTGTAAGACGATTTTCTGGATGCATAAGGGAATCTACATTGCAGATAGAAAATAAATACACTGTTCATTATATTTTGGGCTGTACTATGCTCTGGGTGTTGTGCTTCACATACTTTTTTGTTTAATCAACATCTCTAAAGTGTAAAGGGAATTTGCCTCTGAGGAGCATGAAGCACAGAAGAAAACATTTAAGTTGACTGCCATTTTATCTGTCTTATTTTGAAGTGTTTTCTACTGATGTCTATTTACAAAGTAGTTGGGTGTTCTTGGTATACTCAGGTGAAACTAGTGAGGGACAGATTGGCATGATAGTTCTACAAGACTGATAACTAGATTCATTTATGGCTGAGGGGGTCTTCCTAGTGACAGCTTTCACGGGCCTGGAAGGCCAACTTGGGTAGCCATATCATTCTGGTGATGAAGCCTGGCTACAAAATACCCTGGCTTCACAAGACTGCCTAGTGGGTGCTCTGATTATTTGGTTGTCTTCTTGACTAGACTGTGAGCCACACATGGACAGGGTTTAATATATGAGAGAATTATGTTGGGAGTGCACTGATATGTTATCTCTGTGTCCCCTTCCCCCACTTTTAAAAAAGCCTTGATGTTTATATTGACTTTGTGTAGCTAACATCTTTGTCCGTATTGATGGAATTGAGACCACATCTCAGTAGAGGTACTCCACTTTATAAGGCTTTATTTATCCCTTGTGGGTTGACATTTTGTAGTTTACTGGAAATGTGTTTGAACTGAACTAAGTTACTTTATTCCTGTATTTCTGGACTTGCGTAGTTTGGTTGTGAAGGTATTCTTTTTAGTGAAACTAGTTCAGCTAATTTGAGCATCCAGAGGGCAGGGTGCTAGCAACAGGTTAAGACAGTCCTGGTCCTCTAGGATCTTAGCATTTAGTACTGGCACAGCCAGTCACAGGTCTTCATATATTAGGTGATCTTTTAAATTCCTAACTTTCCTAATGAGTTTTCTGCAAAGCTCAGTCCACTAAAATTGAAAGTTAGTCTGTGGTGTTCAGTAGTGCTGTTAACCTCCCACAGGTGGTACTGTAACAAAAAAAAAATGTGCACCAAAGTAGCATCTTGGGAAGAGAATAAATTTATTGAAATAGAGATGCTCCTTGACTTAAAATGGGGTTATGTCCAGATATCCTCATCATAAGTTAAAAATATTGTAAATCAAAATGTATTTAATGCACCTAACCAACTAAATATTATAGCCTAGCCTACCTTATAATGTGCTCAGGACACTTACGTTAACCTACAGTTCTTCAGTTATCTTGAGTTTCATCTCACCAGAAGAAGGAAACACAGATTGGCATTTTGTAGACATGATGGGATGTGAAACAAAACGTCCAAAAAACACAGGATGCTATAGAGTATTGATTGTTTATTCTCATGGTTGTGTGGCTGACTGGCAGCTGCAGCTCGCCATCACTGCCCAGTATCACGAGAGTATCCTACTGCATGTTGCTAGCCTTGGAAAGATCAAAATTCAAAATTTGAAGTACAGTTTCTACTGAATGGGTATTGCTTTTGCACCATCATTAAGTTGAAAAATAAGCTGAACAATTGTAAGTTGGGGACTGTTAACACGCATGCAGAAGAGTATGCAAATTAGTGTACAGCTTGAAATACCCTTGTATTTATGTTGCTTAGAAAAAGGCTTTAAGATGAAGCCATTACATAAAAGGGAGAGATTTTTAAGACTATTCCAGGAAACTACACAAAATAAATGTAGAGGTTAGGTGAGCACCACAGCCCATCAAAAGGTGCAAGCTACCCAGAGGTATCACCAGCATCCCTCAGTTTTCCCAGTGAATAATTTTTCAACTGTCCTTTTGTCTGCATCACTTTAAAGTTAAGGTTCCAGGTATGAGTATCTCACTGGCCAAGTCTAGTATCTGACCCAGCTGCCTAAAGAGAGAAATAGCTGGCCCCTTTGGCTTTCACAGTGGAGGCAAGGTCCAGATTTACACATTGCTCCTCTCAATGGGCCAGGTGTTGATGCTGGGCAGCCAAAATTTGTGAAACAGCCCTTAGGACTCACTGGTAGAAATAATATGGAAGCAGGTACTGACACCTTTCATGGATTTGCCAAAAAGTTAACTGCCAGTCTATGAAGAATTAGGTTCTGGTCATTAAGATATGTGGCAGCTGGTGACGGAGCCTCAAACAAATTGGGAGCTGATCCATCAGGCAAGGAAAGAACACCTGCTGAAGGCTGAGAACTTGGGAATAGGCCCAGAGGGCAAGCAAGAATTGGAGACAGACATCACTGGAGAACCAGGAAAAGAACACAGGAATGAGAGGGAGGGAGGGGAATCAGAGGAAAATGGTTCAAGGGTTTTTTGGAGGTCGGGCTTCTGCCTCCAGAATCTTGTCTTGCAAATAACTTGCAAAGGCTGCTAGAGCTCACAGCAGAGTGATAGTCTGTGTATCCTGACCCCGTCCCCTAGCTGTGATTTCACATTCCCAAGGGCAGGTCTAAGAAACCAGCCACAGACCCCCAGCTCACCACCTCGTCAGCCAGCCTTCCCCACTTTAGCTGGAAAGTTAGGCAAAGGTTATGAGGCTGATAGCCAGGATTGGGGTGGGGTGGAGGATGCCTTTCTCTGCAGAGAATATTACAAAGGGGACTAAAGTTGGGAATCTGGGCTTTGCAATCAGAAACCTAGGATCAAATTCTGGCACCAGTACAGATTCACTGAGAGGCTGACTTTGCTAATCCTTAGTTGTCTCACAGGGCTGCTGTGGGAATTGAAAGATATCTAAATGCCAATACATGTGTCTTCTTTAGTATTTATCATCTAATATCTCTGGAGACAGAACAGTTCAAAGTCCAGGCCTTCAAGTCAGACTCGATTCAAAACAATGTCTAATTTAGCAGTATGAGCACGGGCACTTCAGTTATATCTCTGCCTTAATTTGCGCACCTACATGTAGAGTTCTTAGCACAATTCCTGACTCATAGCAAGTGCTCAGTAAATGCTAGTTAATTAAGGATATTCTCTTGAAAATCATTAAAGCTAACATGGTAATAGATTCTCTCAGTCCTAACTATAAAGAGACCTGACCACAGGGACAGGGACTGGTTTCTGCTTCTATTGTGAAGTGGACATAGCTGAACAGGTATCCTCATTTTACAGGTGGTGAACTTGGCATTTTACTGTTCCATGTACCATCCAGTGATTGTTTCGGAGCTCTAATGTTGCTGTGTATAATGTTGCTGTTGTATGTCAGAGCCTGCCAATGTCAGAACAGGAAAACATTTAAGTATTCTTCAGAGTCAACATTTTCAACCTCAAAGATTGTTTTTCTTGCTGTTCCACAGGGACATTAGATTTTTATGTTACTAAATTTTTTAAACCTTTTCTTTATTTGTTATTCAGACTTACTTCATAGTTTGATAAACAGAATGACCATGGTGCGAAGATAATTGTTATGTTCCCTGAGCTTGTGAGCATCACATATAATCTTTCCAACATCTCTGTAATGGGCAGATTGCATTACTAACCTCATTTTACAGCAATTTTAATTAACTCAATGCGTCTTAGGGGAATGTGTGATTTCTCTTAGGCTTTGAAAATATTTAGAGTATCTCAGGATTCTCACTTCTGATTTGAGAACAAGTAACATGAGATCCTAAGTTGGGAACACCTTATCTGATCCCATTCACAAATAAAATGGAGCTCAGTAGCTCTTAAATTCAGATGAAACCACAGTGCCTCTGCTGTTCAGTCCTGTATTCTACCAGCTCAGCCACCCAGATGCAGTCTGAGCAAGGAGGACTGTGATGGGTTCATTCTGCCCTCACTGGTGGGCCATCAGCTACCTCCATAACAGTCTGCACTAGGCAGCCATCTGTCTGGTGAGCCAGAGGAACTAGATCCTTTGAATCTTCTATATTGCCTAGAGAGAAGGTAGGGCTTTCCTGGCTTTTAAGAATATTTTTGCTTTTTTGGAGGGGAAGGGAGAGCACAGACAGTAATAGGGCCACTTGAGGGAAGGGGGGGACTAAAGGAGACGGATCTTTTGATCACTGGTTTTACCCTCAGTAAACCAAGAAAAAGAGTCATTACCATTTACTCCTGCATTTTACAAATAATTTACAGAAGGATAATGAAAAAACATAAATTTTAACTATTAGCACAACTCAGAACATACTAAAAACCATTGAAATAACTTCAAATTGGTGACTTGTGGTATGAGAATTATCTGATCATACATATATGAAATGTGGGTATGCATGCATATATATGAGTTAAAACAAACAATTTCAAATTTTCCTGGTTGTGAAGTATATATACCCAAAATGAGCAACTTTCTTTGAATGCAATGCAGTGCTATGTGTAAAGCTGGAACTTAGTCATGTTAACTACTGATTCCAGATTTCAAATACATCTCTCATAGGCTCAAGCTTATCATTGCTTCTGGGGGTTTTCTTGTTTAGTTTTGTACTTCCATTGTCAACATGAAATATTTTTGATGGCTCATAATTTTGTGAAAGGACAGCCATTTTTTTTGCTCCATAATTTTAAAACATTTTCATTTTTTATAAGAATAATCAAACGAATGAATTAAAAATTTGTACATAACTGTCTGAAGTATGTCTTCACTTATAAAGTGCAATAAACTATCAAGTAAATTTGGGGGCATAAGCATCATAGAAGTTGAAAAAACATTGTCACACCACCTTTTAGCAAAGCAGGATGGTCCAGGTTTTTGTCATAAAAATCCTTCCTGTTGAATGCCTTAATGACTTAAAATACCATATTTTCTTTCAGTTTTTAAAAATATTCATACACTAATTTGTAAGTTTGAGAAAATTTATCCAGGAAGGATTCTCCTTATGTGACCAATTTCCTCATTCTTAGAGACTAGAGAACTGCTATGGTACCTCTGCATTCATTTTCTAATTAGTGTAATAAGTGTGAAATGTCCTTTGTCAATTTTCTTGTCATTATGGGTGAAAAGTGAAAAATACTGAACTTTTAACACGTTTCTAGACTTATACCTTCTTGAAAGAATACTTTGAGCAATACAGTATAGAAACAAGGATGATGTAATAGTGATGTTTGTTTCATTGCATCTATCTGTAGGCAGTACCATCCTCCCATTTTTCATTCTCCCATTGTCTTGTTTGGCATCATTGGGAATAATTGAATAATAACTTATTTTTAGGATGATGCAATAGCAAAGTTTTTCAAGATACAGGAAAAATAAATTCATCAAGATCTCATAATGTATTTTAGATTTGTAAAAGAATCCAATGAAGATTTATTAAAGAATCCAAAAATGGTGATTGCAAGATAGAATGAGTTTTACTCTATTTTTAAGTAAGTAGTTGTATGGAATGCTAAGCTCAGTGGATGTAGGGTGGATCCACCCACCACATAGAAACACCTACCAAAGCTTTCTTGTTTGGACCCAGACTGTAATTTGGGGGTCTTGTAGCTGGATCCCCTAAGGAGAAATTTTCAAGCAGCAAAAAAGCATGTCAATTTTGAACACTCATTTGTAACTGGAAATGGAAAACAAACTGTCAGACCAGACTTCCGTCCAGCCTACCTTCATTTCAGTCCTTCCACATTGCTACTCTGGGTTTGGACTGTGCTGGAAAGAAAACTATATCATACAGGCAGCAGTTCAATGAATTTGTAAATACCGTACCTACCAAAGGATTTAATAAAAAATTAAGGTAACCTTGGGAAATTCTAAAACAGTCACTTTTCACTTCTGTGATGTAGATGGTCAGGAGAAATTAAGGCCACTGTGGAAGTCACATACCAGATACACAGATGGCATTGTGTGTTTTAGACTTCGTTGATGTTGAAAGGAATGGAAAAAGCCGAAACTGAACTTTATTAAACAACTAGGATATGAGAAAATCAAGGATTCCCTGTACTAATAGTTGCTAACAAGACCTGAGGAACTCATTGAGAAATTGTTAGCAGTGAGTGAACTGAGCTCATCAATTCCCTGGCATTTGCGGCCCACCTGTGCAATCATAGGAGATGGACTAAAGGAAAGACTTGAGAAACATCATATAATTAAAAGAAAAATTGCAGCAACAGAAAAAAGATGAATGGTGGTGATACCTTTCTCATATCTGTGTAGAGCAGTTTTTCTCTGGTCTGATTTTGCCTGCCCGCCCTCTCAAATGCTGTTAAAGCTTTGTTTTTGTTGAACAGATGCCCAACTCTTTTGCCTTGTAGAAGATGAATAAATGCAGTGCTTCTTAAAAAGGTCTCCCTAACCCACAGATCTTTTGGTACTACCATTTTGGGAAGTCAAGCAAGGTTAGTAAATTGACCAGGAAACAGTTGTGGGAAGTTGACTTGAAGTGAATGAAAACTTTGAAGAATGTCCAAATAAATTTTCTCATTCCTTGGAAGCCCACTAAGAAAGAATAAGCCATAAAATATTAACCTCACAAATAATTACAACTGCCCAAAAAAGAAACTGAAAGACTAAATTTGGCTCCAGTGGCTTCTGATGGTAGGTACATCAAGAGTCAAGTCTTTGTTCTGGCAAAACTGCATGGCTGAGGAGCCATGCTCAGGATTTACATTCTGGATTTGTGTTGGGGAGGCAGTAGACTAGGAGCCAGGGGGACCTTCCACATATAGATTATGTAAAGCAAGAGACCAATATACTGGGTCTAAACAATAGTCCTAGGAAATTAGAACATACAGGGTGTCACCTTTTGCTTGTGTTCCTGTGAGCTTCACTCACCAGGGACATGAACCATGTCTCCCCTCATCCAAGGAGGACCCTAAAGGTAGCAACAATATTCTATCAGGCTGGGATTTCCCATGGTGAAAATGATGTATCCTTTTTAACTACAACTGTGCTTCACTCAGCACCCATTTTCTGATTCACTCTCTCAGGTTAGCAGAGCCTGGGTGGGGCTGCAGGAGGGAAGGAGCAGGCTTTGCAGAGAGCTGAGCCCAGGTTGGGATCCTGGCTCTGCCACCACTCACCAGCTAAGTGACGTTAGTAAGCAAGTCACTTCACAACTCAGTCTGTTTCCTCATTTGTGAAAGAGGGAGGTGGGCATTAGTACCAGCTCAGGTAGTCTAGAAAACCAGGGAACTTAGATTTAATGTATTCAGTGGGAGGCTTGATTTTGGGCACTGGGGGACACAGATGAAGTTGACACCTATCCTGCCTCAAAGAGCAAATGGGTGTGCTGGGAGACTGGAGACAAAGACCTGACCATATGTCATATGATAGAAGAGAGGCAGATAAGGAAGGGCTGCAGGGAAAGAGTGGTAAAGTTGGCATGGAAGGTATTGGGTCTGCCCAGACAGCAGGACAGGACATCAGCATTTGCATGAAAGAGCACTAGGGGCATGAACAGTCTGTTTGGCACACAGATAGATACTGCCCATCCCTGGTGAGGTGCCCATGAGCTTGTCCTAGATTTATCTATAGCTTCTACTCTGGGCTTCTGCTGGGTTAGGCAAGTAATAAAGCACCACTTTTGATTTGTGGTGGGTGTTACCATGGGGTGGGGGCAGGCAGATTCTGAGGGGCTGGGCTTCCACTGCATTCCCCTCTTCCCTCTGCCATTATCAGCTGTGTCCAGATGGTCACAGGCTCCTTAATCTGGGATAATCAGAGAGTAGGAGCTCAGCTGGGACCTGGGCCTTTGTGCTGGGTGGGCTATGAAGGGTCAACCCCAGCTGGAAAGATCTCACAGAACAGCCCTGGGGCTTTAGAAGATGGGAGGGGTGTGGGGCTGGCTCTGTGCTTGGGGGAGTTGCAAGGAGCAGATGATAGCTCTACAAAAGGCAATCTAAGTGCAAATGAGAGGCCCCAGATGGAGTCTGTCCAGCTCCTCCATTGAGTCCAGGCCTTAAAAATACAGGCACAGAACCTGAACTGCTGGGCTTCCACATCACAGAATCTGTTTATGGCATCTTTTGTTCCCTTTCCTCTCCTCTGAGCTCACTCCTCCCTATCTGGCAGTTTTATGTTGCTATCCCTATAGTGACAGGCCCGCCAAGGTGATGAAAATGGCATCAGGGACTTGTGCCCTCTGTTGACGTTGGGGGTCTCACAAGTCCAGATGCAGAGCCTGGCTGGCTATGACTCTGGTGCCTACCACCCTGCTGTAAGCCTCGGACCCCAAGGCTATTCAGGTTCTGTTTTATTTTAGCTTCTTTCCTGAGTGGCCTTGACCTTGGCTTCTAGCAGTGAGCCTGGATTAGAATCTTGTTTTTTAAAGGACTTTATCCCACAGAACCTGAACCCCTGAGCTCAAACTTGTGCTTCCCTCTTGGTTTTGCAGTTCTGTTGTTTCTGGTTTTTCGTCATGTTTGCTTACCGATGAGCCTATTCCTCTGTCTTTTCAGTTGTCTGGCTTTGAATTTTGTCTGTCATTGCTTAGGTGTTTGAATTGGAGTGGGGTGGTTTAGAAAGAGAGCACTGTCGACCACGAGTGCCTCATTGAACCTGAGGATTCATTAAATTTTAAGAATCAAAGACTTTGCCACTGACTAAGTATGTGGCCTTAGGTGATTCTCCTTACATTTCCAAAGCAAAGCCTTTTCTGTAAAATACAGATACTAATAATTTTCTGGCTAAAAGTGTTGATAATCTCAAAGTGAGGATAGTGATAACCTCTGGGAGGAGTGTGGGAAGGGCATAGGTTTGAGAATAGACACTGGAGCTTAAAAAAACATTTGTAATGTTCTATTTCTTAAGCTATGTGGTAAGAACACATTTTATTATTTTTGAGCTGTACAAAAAAAGATATATTCTTTTAGGCATGGAATAGTTCATAATTTAAAAAAATGTCCACACTTCTATTATGAAAATAAATGAGGTAATAATGTATGAAGGTGCTTTACAGAGTCAAAGCAGGGAGTTGATACTTCTCCAGGAAAAGCAGGCTTGAACTGGAACACAGACTGAACCTTTGAATGAGGTTTTATTTCTACAAAAAAGGGGGTGGGCAACAAGGGGCTGTTTCCATGGAGGTGCCATGAGAGAAGCAGACTCGTGAGGCTGAGTTCTCCCTCTTCTCTCTGCCTCCCAACTCAGGCTATGCAAGTCTGAGTCACCTGCACAGGCTCTGGACAATGGTGACGCAACCATGGGAGCTGGTGTAGCGCTGCAGGGACGGCTGGGCCTCCACCTGCCCACTGCTGGGGTCAAAGGTGAAGACCTTATTGGTGCTTTCCCCGTGATCATCCCGCCCACCAAGGATGTGGACCTTCCCGTCACACACAGTCACGCCACAGCTCTCCTGGATGGACAAACAGAAACACAATCAGCTATGGGTTCCAGCCTGGGGCTCCCTTTATCCCTGGCTGGCCAGGCCAGACAACAAAACCTTGACCCACAGAATATGAGCATGTAATCTGGATGGTAGAGAGACAAGAAATTGGATAGAAGGCAGAAAGCTCTGGGTTGACCCTTACTAAATGAATAGCCTGGGACAAGTCACTTAACCTCTTGGGGCTTTGGTTTCTTTAAAAGTGAGAAGAATGATAGTACCTTGATCATAAGGTTTGCTTAACAGTTAATGGGGTTAAGCATGTAAAGCATTTAGCATAGTGCCTGGAATACAGTACACACTTCAGTAACAACAATAATAATTACCATGACCACCATCTTAGGATCTGAGAAGCCAGAAATCTCAGGCTCTTAGAATCACTGAAGGTCAGAAGTGGTAGGGACCACCAGTGTAACCACACCCCTATATAGTTTCTCCAGAGTTTCAGGAGAGGTGACAGAAGGTGGGGGAGGCAAGGCATACAGAGGCCAGAGCATCCAAGGCCTGGGCCTCTGATGTCACTGGGGCAGGGCAATTTAGCAAGTTCCTTCTCCATGACCCAAAAACTCCCACAAAGGCTACCAGCTGGTGGCCTTCAAAATAGGAGAAAGTGCAGGGTCATTTAGAATCCCCCCCCCATGCCATCCAAGGCTATAGCACTTGGGACTGGGGGTCCACGCTCTGCCTTTACATGATGTAACTGGTGGCCTTGGACTGGGGCCTCAGTCTCTCCAAGGCTAGAATCATCTGCGAAATGCAGGGCTCATTATCATTATAAGGATGAAGCTAGAGAACTATGTAAAACTGCCTAGCATGGGGACAGACATGTGACTCACTACCTCTAAGATCCAGATCCTTAGAAGTAAGTCTTCCCTCTCTTCAATGGAAGCAGTACCAGGGTCATGCCCAAGGGTCTCCACTTACCACAGGGCTGGGGAGGACAGCTGCCTCCCTCCAAACGTCTGTTCCAGGGTTGTAGGTGAAGATTTTGCTCATGAGGCCCCCTACTACATAGATGGTGTCCTCAAGGGAGACGGCCTCGAGACATCGCTGTGAGAAGGGCGCTGGTGACCGCAGGCTCCACCGGTCCTCCTTGGGGTCAAAGCACTGTACCTGAGGGGCAGGAGGATCATTAGTAGTGGAGCCCTACCCCAGAACCACCCTGTTGCCTATGCACTCCCTCTTCTCTCTGTCAGGGGAACTCATCCAACACAACATGTGCCTCTGTCCCACAGACCTGAGCTAGCATCTGGGAGGGTAGAGGAAACCCACTGTCCCTACCCTCAAGTATGCTCAGTCTAGTTCCACCTTCTGTCCCCTACCCCTGGATTCCCTGTGTTGAAAGCTTCCTTATTTATCAAGGTCCAAGGAGAGGCTTCCATCCTGGGAGATGGAGGTGCCATCTGCATTAGTGCTACAGAGGGTCATCAGATCAGGTCCCCATGGAGATATGTTCCTGGCTGCATACATCACTCTTCAGTCATCCCTCTTCCCTCTTCCTGGTGCTCTGAGGTCATGACAAGATTCCAGCTGAGGTGTCTTGCAGCTCACATTCCTACAGCTGTCCACAGGCCTCCCTGTCCCATAGGTGTTTAAGATGCCTTTTACAATTCCTGAGGGTTAGGGTTAGGGTCATACCTGTTCTTGCCTGCTCACCTTTACTCAGTTTTTATTGTTTCTTTGGAGACCTCCCCCCACCCCCCACTTAAAGGGCCTATAACAAACAGTGCTGCATGAAAGGGTACTAAATGGGGCAGTTCTCCAGCCACGGCCATGAAGGTGTGCAGGGGGAATGAAGTCAGGGGATAAGGAGGGGCAAGTGATCTTAGTTTGGAAACATGCAAAGAGGCTATCAGGGGTGGGAGAGAGCTGTTACGATGATGATTAATTTTTATTCACAAAAAGCATAAATGCCCAACAACAGAAAATTAAGTTAGTAGACTACAGTTCATCTACTCAGTGGCATATTACAGACACTGAAATGATGGCTGTGAAGAACTGCTAAGTATGTGTAAAGTGTTTCTATTTAAAGAAGAATAAAAAGCAGAATGCAAAATTTTACTAACAACACAAAAGTAAAACAAAAGTGAGTTAATTCAGAGGAAGGCTGGAGGCAATGCACCAAAAATTAACAGTAGTTATCCTGAGGTAGGGGGGATTATGGGTGATTGTTATTGTTTCTCTGTTTTCTAAATTTTCTTTGTGTATTATTATTATTATTTTAATTATTATGATTTATGTCTACAGCACCTGGTCTTCCTAGGTGGTCTCCCATCCAAGTACTAACCAGGCTGAACCCTGCTTATTCCAAGATCAGACATCGGGCTTGTTCAGGGTGGCATGGCCATAGACCATGGACTGTGGCTCCACTGGGGTGTGAACCCAGGACCTTCTGCATGTAAAGCAGACGTGCTAACCACTACACTATGGAACCATATCCGTGTATTGTTTTTTTGAATGGCAGAGAAACATTTTAATCCCACTGTTGTCCTTACTTAATTTTTAATCTGTAGAACCAAGCCAAACATCTGGGCTCAGCTGCGCTGCTGACTCACTGTGTGACCTTGGGGTCATCTCTGAACTCACTTTCTTGCTTCAAACATGAGGCCTACTCCTCAGGATCATTGATGGGATTAAGTTAGAAAATGGACTAGGACAGGAATGCACCTGCTCAAGGCCTGAACACAGCAGGCCCCTAATACCCTCTCCATGCCCACCTTGTCTGTGCTGATGCCGGCCTGTCCAGCACCCCCGATCACATAGAGCTTGCCGGCGCAGGATGCCACTGCAGCAGAGCTCACAGCCTCCAGGAGGGACACTGCAGGCACCCAGGTGTTGGAGAAAGGGTCGTAGCGCTCCACACTGCACAGGCGCCGCAGGCCATCGAAACCGCCCACGGCGAAAAGCTACAGGTGAAGACAGGGCCAGCCTAGAGTCAGGGCCAGCTGCATCTTGGCCCCAATGCCAAGATGGAAGCTATTCCACTCCAGTATGAGGGCCAGACCCACCCATAGAGAATCCCAGCACTACCACTACCCAGTTACTGACCTCCCTTAGCAGATTTCTTCTCATTACCAGGAGATAAGATGGGTCTTTAGGACAGGTACTGAATGCTGAGGTGATCTATAAAATACTTGGCCCCAAGCTGAGGCTTAATAATAGCTAGTAATTAAGGGTTTGCTACCTTACCTAAATGATTCTAAGAAGCACTTTTATTTGCATTTCTGATTTGAGGATGTAGCTTACAAAGATAATTGGCAGTTCTGTAGGGTTTTTTGGTCTTAAGTGGCAGAGTCAAGATTCAAACCTAGGCTCTTTGGCCCCAGAGCCTACACGTTTGACCACTAGGTGGTACTATTACAGTAATTAGCTATTAGCATTATTATGTGATCTTAGGCAAGTCCTTTCCTTTTTGAGGCCTCAGATCCCTTCTTACAAAAAGAGGGTCTTAGAGGGCCTTTCATAAAGATATCCATAGATCTATACCTCGGGTATCAGCTGCTGCATATCCCTACCTGTCCCTGCACGACAGCCATCTTGTGCCTCCACCTGCCCTTGTGCAATGAGGCCACCTTGATCCAGGTGTGTAGATGGGAGCTAAACATCCACACATCACGGCTGTTGATGTGGCCTCCTGGGGAGAGAGAAACAGCTGTGGCCCATAGATCCAAAGGAAGGGTTAAGAGTAGACAGCAGGAAGGACATCCTCTGGGCTTAAGTGAGACTTCAGGCCTTTGACCCAGACATTGTGCTTTGAACAAGTGCTGGGAATGTCTGAGTTAGGACAACAGGCAGGAACTCATGAGGGGAGAAGCCTGAGAGACTCAGGGAGAAGGAATTAATCTTTACTGGGTGCCCTGTGCCAATCTCTGTGCTCAGGGAGGCAAAGAAGGGGGCACTTTAGAATTCTGCTGAAGGTAAGAATGCAAAGGGTGCCCAAGACAAGCGTTAGGAAGACACGGGGACAGAGAAAGCAGAGCCAACTGCACTAGGATAGGGAGGAGTAGAGGGTGACACGATAATCATGTCTCACTTCTGCCTTCACATTTATGACTCCACGTCTATTCTCTTCCCTCTGTGAGGTGTTGGGATTAGTGTATCAAGTTCACAGATAGGGTACTCAGATGAGGCTTAAAACACCAGGAAGGACCTGTTGAACATCACATGCCTTCACTGCCAGAGCGCTGACCAGTACCCGAGCTTCCAGCTCTCAAGCCCAACATTGGTGCTGGTGAAGGATACAGCACACCGCATGGATCAGGCACTGGGGATGCTGACTGTGGGGTGCCCCCTCATCTGGCTGCCCCGGGGTTCCTCACTAGGTACTGACATCTCAGGAGTAGTCTCCCCAGGGGCAATCTTGACTGTATCCCTTAGTCTGAGTCACATCTATTTTGCAGTCCTTGCTTCTGTATTCTCAGTGGCACCCAGCAGAGGCCCCATATGTTGCTCAAAGGCCATCAGTGGCCTTGGATAAGCTGGTCAGTGATAAAGTGTAGCCTGGATGGTCTCTGAGGTTTTCCTGGCTCATTCTGCTCACCCTTCCCAGGCAGCCATAGCTCCCTACAACACCAAGTGCAGTCTACCTAGGCCTGAAGTCGAATCCTCTCTGATCTGACTCCAGACTCCTTTTCCTGCCTCATCTACAGTGGCTTCCCCTTCTTTCCCAGACACACTCAATCTGCATTTTAGAAACCTTAATATCCTGAGTTCCTTTCCACACTTCCTGCCTTTGTCTGTGTTGTTCCCTCCGAGTTGGGCCAGATTCCCTGAGTGGGATTCCCCATCAAATTCTGCCTGGTGGTAAAGTGAAGTCTGTGTTCCCCTCTCTAGGGCATTCCAGTGAAGCAGGAACTGTGTTTTATTCTGAGTTTCTAGGAGCTGAATCTCGGGCGGGCACGGTCTGTTGGTATCAAAAAGATCTGTGTTCTTCCTAGCTTTGCCAATTTTGAAACAGTAGGGAAATTCTTAACCTCTCTTTACCAGATAAAGCGGGAGTCACACCAGTGACTGGTTCAGCAAGACTTCTTACTGTTTCAGCCAATAACTGTAGGGTTATCAGGAAAAATGCTGCCCTATCTCCCAGTTGGAGGGAAAAGCAAAGGGGCGGTTCAAGGGAGGTGATGAGCCAGTCCCGTGGGGCTTCTACTTCAGCCCTGCCCTCACCCGAGACGTAGATGTCATTGCGGAGAGCACAGGTGGCAAACTCTGAGCGCCTGTAGCCAGGCAGGCTGGGTAGCGGGGTCCAGCGCCGGCTTTCCGGGTGGTAGGCATCTGTGAAGGGCAGCTTCAGGAGCCCCTTGCGGTCACAACCACCAATGACAACAATCACTTCAGCAAGATCCATGAATCTGGCGTGGGGATAAGCCCAATATCTGTTGACCCATATTCAAGTTTCGCTCCTTTCTCACCCTCTCACAGCCCACACTGTACCATCCTACTACCCTTCCATGCCCTTTCGACCCCCTTCTAACCCACGTGTTGGACACTGTCACCCTCAACCTTCCCTCTGGGTATTGATGGGACAAGGGTCACTAATCCTTACCTCCATTCTACTGACCTCTTAGTTACAGAAATAATCTTTACATAGGCCCTTAACCTTACTTAAAAAACCACCTGGTTTAATCTTCATACCATTTCTCTTGGGCAGGGATTATTACTTCTTTTACAGAGGAAGAAACTGAGGCTCAGACTTTGGCTTATCCAAAGTCATGCAAGCAAGTGAAATAGCTGGAATTCAAGTTCAAATTTGTCTGATGCTAACCCATTCTCTTCATGGTTTTGCGACCTAATTCTGCTGCCTCCCTCCTCCTATAACCAGCTCCTAAACCCATACCCTAATCCCTAATCCCATCGAACCAGGCTATGCACCGTTCCTGCCAAGCATGCTCTCCTCCCAGTGAGCTTCTGACCCCACCAGAATTTCCAAACCCTTTAGTTTTAGAAAATCATTGGTTTCCTACTTAATTCCTGTAACAAACATTGAGCATCTTCTTTGTACCAGACCCTGTGCTTAGTGTTGGAGACAGAGTGGTAAGACAGAGGAGTCCGTGTCTTCTATCTCTGGGAGGGTGACAGACCATCTTGGACTAGTCCACGCACAGGCTCCCAGTGTGGTATCCCAGGCTATTCATATGCCTCACTAACTTGAGCTCCTGGAACGCATAGGTGTTTGGGTGTTTCCAAATCACGCTTGAGTGCTAGCCACCCAGCACAAGACCTGCACAGGGAGCACTCGGAATTGCGAGTGGACAGGCAAGAGAAAGGCCGTGCACAGGGGAGGAGATCCCTGCACCTCCCTTACTGTCCTGCTCGTCACCTCTCCGAGGACAGACTGCCCAGCACTCCCCAAAACGGCCTGGATTCAGCAAACAGGGCAGTCCACAGTGAGCCAGCGCTCCTGACATGTGTGTTGAATGAATGGCTCTCATTCGAGAGGCGTGACGGAGGAATGGCACCGAAGGACAGCGGAGGGACGCGCGAGCGGTCAGAGAGGGCAGGGAGGAAGGAAGGGCGGGGGCGAGTGCGGGGGCGGGAGGCGGGGGCGGGGCGCATGTGGGGGCGGGGGCGGGCGACGCGTGCGGGAACGGGAGGCGCGTGCGGGGGCAGGGAGCGCGGGCAGGGGCGGGAGGCGCGTGCGGGACGGGTGCTGGGCGCGTGCGGGGGCGGGAGGCGGGGGCGCGTGCGGGAGGCGCGTGCGTGCGGGCGGGGCGGGGCGGTACCTCCGCGGCCGGGCCCGCAGCGCGCCGCCGGCCTCGCGGCCCAGGATGAAGCAGGCGCGGGCCTCCAGCAGCAGCGGCCGGCACTCGCCGCAGGCGCGCAGCAGCTCGTCGGCCTCCACCTTCTGCAGGAAGTAGTCGGGCGCCAGCAGGGGCAGGCGCACGTGCTCCAGCAGGCGCCGCAGCTGCCCGCGCCGCGCCGGCGCGTCGTGGCGCACCCAGCGCATGGCCGCCTCGAACACGGGCTCCTCGCGCGCGACGCGCAGCGCCGGGTCGGCCAGCAGCGCCGCCACCGCGTCGGGCGGCAGCTCCAGGAAGGCGGCGTGGCGCGCCGCCTCGTCCGCGCCGTCCAGCGCCGCCGCCAGCGCCGCGGCCGCCGGCCGGGGGAGGGGGTGCCGCTCCGCCGGCGGCGGGTAAGGGCCGCGGGCCCCCGAGCGCGGCGCCGCCTCGCTGCTCCCCTCCTGCCTCCTGCCGGGAGGGAAGGCGCACGGCGTGGGGAAGTCCTGGCCGCGCCGCCCCGAGGCGGGAGGCCCGGCATCCCAGGCCGCCCGGACGCGTGAGCGCTGGGCTTTCACCGGCCCCCCTCCCCGGAGTCCCCTTGGCTGCGGGGATCTGGCCCCCGCCCAACTGGGACGAGAGGCGAGGGCCGGCCCCGCTGCAGCGCCTCCGCGCTCACCCGCCCGGCCCTGCTGCCCTTCCTGGCCTGCAGGCTTGTGAAGCTGGTTCCAGTTAGTATCAGCAGGAGCCGGATGGCACGCTCGCCCCCGGGTACTTTGAGGGGATTCTAACAGAGATGACGTGCAGGAGCATAAACAGTGTCTAGGGAACCCCACGAGGGACAGAGACGTGCCACGTGGCTACCAGCTCCAGGGAGCCTTTGCCTCTTCAGGGCCTTCAAGGCTGGGAAGCTTCTGGAACCTACACAAAGTTATCTCCTGGTAGGAGCTGTAGCTTTTGGTCAAGGGGTTGAGGCTACCCCAGAGAGAGAGAGAGAGAGAGAGAGAGAGAGGGAGAGGGAGAGGGAGAGGGGGGGAGGAAGGGAGGGAGGGAGGGAGAGAGAGAGAGAGAGAGAGAGAGTGTGTGTGTGTGTGTGTGTGTGTGTGTGTGTGTGTGTGTCTCTACCTCCTCCTCACCCTGTTCTGTCTCCTGCTGATCTGTAGGTGCTCTCAATTGACCTTTTGTTCCGTTTAATACCCACCCCTCCCCAAACAGCACAGGCACTCAGTACCTGTTCAAGGTCCAGTGAATGTGTTAAACAAGCATGTATTGTGCCAGGCAGTGAGCAAGGGAGGTAGGTATTCCTGGTCCCTCTCCTCAGGGAGCTCACAGCTCGGTGGGGATCCCATGGGAAGCACAGAGTATTAAGGGAGCTCTTAGAAGGGCCACTAAACCCCAGTGGTGGGGAGCCAGGCAAGGCATCCTTGAGGAGGGAACCTTCTGACTGAGAATAGGTAGAATTAGCCAGGGGACAGGAAGGGAATGGGGGGAAGAAGTCTCCAGCTGAGAGAACAGTCTGCAAAGACTCAGGGGGAAGGAGGGCATGAGGTTAGAGCCCAGGCTGACAGGCAAACTGGCCCTCTGTTCTCAGGGAAGCACAGTGGGGAAGTAGAAAGAGCCCAGCCCTAAAGACTGATCAGGGTTCTAATCCTGCCTCTAACATTGACTCTCTAAGTGACATATGCAAATCACTCCCCTTCAGTTTCATCATCCGAAATGGGAATGCCTACCCCACAGAGCTGGGATTTTGTGACCCTTCAATGGAATGTGAAAAGTGCTAGGGGCAAAGTTACCAATGCAGCAAATGGTCCTTACATTGTTTTTTACTCAGGAGGAAAGGAGCACACCTCATTGTGGTTTTTTTTTTTTTTTTTTGTAAATAATTTCATTTGATCCTCAGGGCCCTGAAAACTTTCTTTGGAGCCCCGTATTTTAAGTTTGTCTGAGGAAACAAGTACACAGAGGGAACCTGCCCTTCAGAGGTTGCAGTGAAAATCAAAGGAGGGGTGTTGGTGAAAGCATTCTATAAACTGAAGGGCTGTATGGTGCTGGTCATGATTTGGCCATTGTGAACATACAGCATTGGCTCGCACACCTCCAGGGACATGGAGCTTACTCCTTTATGTGGTTACTTTACAGGAGTGCAGCTCTGGCCTCTGTCCCCTGCCTGTCCCTCCATTCTGCTGATCCCAGCTGCTCTGCCTCCTCTAAGACCGTTATGCCCTGGAAGTCAGATCTTGCTCAGTATCAGCCTGGCTTTTTACTACTCATGCTGGGGTCATCCTGGGTAGTGGGTCTTCCCCCCATCCAAAAAAAAAAAAATCATAGGAAATGAGCTTCTGGGGGTCAGGTTCCCGAGAAGTTAACAACTTTGCCTAAGTAGAGGGTCTGGGCGCTGCACCTGCCTTCTGACTCTGCGTGCTTAGCTGCACAGCCACATTGCTAGAGTGGGGGCATGTCCCAAGGAGCAGCCCAGGACCAGAGGAGGGTGGTAAGAGAGGTCATCAGAGCATGCCACCCCACTCTATTCTCCCTAGACTGAGAAAGCAGCAGCACTTTAAACTGAAATCCAAGAAGGTAGGTCTCATCAGCATAAGGAAGGACTCCTCCCTGCAGAGATGTCTCATGGCAGAAGGTACTGTCTGAGAGAGCAAGGGTGTCACCTGGGAAGTGCACCAGTACTTTTTCATTCATTCTGTGCTGCTTGTCTACTGCTCTGGGCACTGTGGATACATGGGGACATCAGACCCTACTTCTGTCTTGGAGATTCTCAGTCTGGAGGCTAGAGGATGCTCAGCTGGAGGATGGAAGGTAGGAATTTCAGGCAGAGCATAATCCGGCATAATCCCACCCCAGCTAAGAGTCTTGACACCTCAAATCATAGATCCTGATGCAGACTGAGGGACCCAGTCCCTAAAAGTTGACGTGCCACCCTGTCTCTTCATACTCACACCCACTCACACAGACATGCTCAGATTTATAGACACAACAAAACTGGGGCAGCCCTGTGTCCTAAGCCCTACCCCAGATGTAGCTGGCACTTACCTGGCCACACCCTCTCGCAGGTGTCCTGCAGCTACTGCTCTTACATGGACCACTCCTGTACTTCCTGCACCCGTGGCAGCCTGGGCTCCAATGTCCTTACTGTTCTGCCTGGACTGCTGCTCAGGCTCAGCTGCTGCAGGAGGACAAAGGGGCTGGACGCCAGAAGGAAGGGGAAAGGAGGGGGGAGGGAAGGAGGGGACACTGGGCTTTTGTTCAGCTTTTAGACCAGCCCTGGGAGGGAGGGAAAGAGGGCGGAGGCAGGAGTAAGCATTGGATTGACTGAATGCAACTCTGGGATCCATGTGCCTGGAATGGGGTGACCTGGCAGTGGCTGTGCCCCTGAATGATGTGCAGGTGTGAGGGGGTGTGTGTGGCGGGGAGCGCCTGCCCTGGGGAGATAGTGTGTAAACCGGTTGGTTGTGAGCATGCGTGTTCCAGGGTCCCTGTGTAAGAGTGTGGAAGTGTTTGGGACTCGGCAGCTGTGTAGTATTGGGGTGGGTGTGTGATTGTGCAGCTGAAGGTGTAACTAAGCATAGGATTGCATGGCTTTGAAGTCTAGGTTTTCCTCCTGTGGCATATCTGTTCCTGCTAATAGCAGACATGCCATTGTGGGACCATGCATCTGGCTATATGCCTTGTGTGTCCCTCTCTTTTTGTCTCTATGTGATTGTTCATTTCTTTGTGACAGGCGTCTGTGACTGTGGACAATGTGGTGTATGTGGACAGCATGTGGTCCTCTGTCTGTGGTATGGTCTAAGTTGAGGTGGTTTTCACTCAACAATGTACCTGCCTTTGAGGAGGCACAATGGGATTGGCATGGTGGTCCTGAGCAGGCCTGGTTGGGGTGGGGAGAATGAGGCAGCTCTGGGCTGACTTGTGGCCAGAAGGAAGCGATTCCATAAACTGGTGCTGGATCTTTGCTGCCTCCACAAAGGGCCTCAGGGCCTGGTGTTCGTGGTGTTGTTGAAGGGATTTGGCTTCATCGACAGAGGACAGCAGTATGTGAGGAGATTGCCTTTGACGAGAGCCCACATGGGCCTGGGGCACCCATGGCTTGTTCCTGGCACTGTCTTGAAATACTCCTCAGCCCTAGCCAAATCACTGCCTCACCTTGGCCCTGGCCTTTTATCTTGGTAGGAAAGATAATCGAGATTCCTGCTCTTCATTACCATGTGTCATGAGCAGTCACTGAGGCCAGGGCACTGCAGGAACCTACCCCAGCCAGCCTCGGGCAGGCCATCTGTGGAAGAAGCTGTGATGGGAGGGGTCACTGTGACAGGGGCCAAGTGTGTCCTGAGGCCTGGTGGAGAGCCTGTTGTATGGACTCTGCTCCAAGGAATGGTGTATACCCCTTCCGCCTAAAAAAAGGATGGCATGTGTTGTTGTTTGTTAAAGGATGTGAGCAATTTGGGCACTTTTTTTAAACCATTCATTTATTCACCCCTCGCCATTTGCAACTGTCAGCTTGTTTTGTATATCTGTGGGTCTGTTTCTGTTTTATTATTTTGGGGTTTTTTGGATTTCATGTCTAAGGGGAATCATATGGTAATTGTCTTTGACTTATTTCACTTAATGCCTTCTAAGTCCATCTGAGTTGTCACAAATGGCAAATTTCATTCTTTTGTATGGCTGAATAATAGTCCATTGGATATGTGTATCACATCTTTATGCATTTATCTGTCAGTGGACACTTAGGTTGTTTCCATATCTGTTAATGCTGCAGTGAACGTAGGGCTGCACATATCTTTTCAAATTAGTGTTTTTGTTTTCTTCAGAGAAATACCTGGAAATGGAATTGCTGGATCATATGGCAACTCTATTTCTAATTTTTTGAAGAATCTCCATGCTGTTTTCCATAGCAGCTACACTAATTTACAAACGTACCAACAGCGCACGAGGATTCCCTTTTCTCTGCATTCTCGTCAACACTTGTTTGTTGATTTATTGATGACAGGCATTCTGACAAGTGCGAGGTGGTATCTCATTGTGGTTTTAATTTGCATTTCTCTGATAATTAGATGTTGAGCGTCCTTTCAAATGCCTGTTGGCCATCTATATGTCCTCTTTGGAGAAACATCACTTCAGGTCCTCTGTCCTTTTTTTAATTGGATTTTTTTTTTTTGGTGTCATATGAGTTTCTTATATTAATCCCTTATTGAATGTATCATTTCGGAAGATCTCCCATTCAGAAGGTTTCTGTTGTTTTTTGGATAGTTTTCTTCACCGCAGAAACTTTAGTTTGATGTAGTTCTATTTGTTTGTTTTTACTTTTGTTTCCTTTGTCTGAGGAGATATAGTAGAAAAAAATATTACTAAGAGCAGTGTCAGAGAGTTTACCACATATTTTTTTCTAGGAGGTTTGTGGTTTTGGGTCTTACATTTGAGTCTCCAATCCATTTTGAGTTAATTTTTGTATATGGTATAGAAAGTGGTCCAGTTTCATTTTTTTTTTTTTTTTTGCGTATACCTGTCCAGTGTTCCCAACGCTATTTGTTGAACACACTGTCTTTACCCATTGTATATTCTTGCCTCATTGTCATAGATTGACCATATAGATATGGGTTTATTTCTGGGCTCACTATTCCATTCCATTGATCTGTTGTTTGTTTTTATGCTAGTACCATGCTATTTTGATTATTATAGCTTTGTAGTATAGTCTGATATCAATTTGCATGATACCTCCAACTTTGTTCTTCTCAAGATTTCTTTGGCTATTTGGGGTTCTCTGTGGTTCCATATAAATTTTAGAACTATGTGTTGTAGTTCTGTGTACAATTTCAGTCTTTTTAAATTTATTGAGACTTGTTTTGTGGCTTAATAAGTGGTCTGTCCTGGAAAATATTTTGTGTGCACTTGAAAAGAATGTACATTTTTGCTGCTTTGGAATGAAATGTTCAAAAAATATCAGTTAAGTCCACCTGACTTAATGTGTCATTTAAGGCCACTGTTTCCTTATGATTTCACTTGTAAGTGTCTTTCGATTTGAAGTCTCTTGTAAGCAACATACAGGTGAGTCATATTTTGTAATCCATTCAGCCACCCTATGTCTTTTTATTGGAGCACTTAATCCATTTACATCTAAAGTAATTATTGACGTGTATGTACTTATTGCCATTTTGTTTATTGTTTTTGGTTGTTTTTATAGTTCTCGGTTCCTTTTCTTTTAATTTCTTCCCTTGTGGTTTCCTGTTTTTCTTTAGTATTTTCTTTGGGTTCCTTTCTCTTGTTTTTTGTATATCTTTTGTAGGTTTTTGGTTTGTAACCACTATAAGGTTTATGTATATCATCCTATATAGCAGTCTATTTTAAGCTGATAGACATTTTAGTTAAAATATATTCTTTAAGGACTGCATTTTCACTCCCTCCTCCATGATTTATGTTTTCGATGTTGTTTTAGATATTTTTGTGTTGTGTATCTCCTACTTACTGTAGTTTGAGTTGAGTTTGATACTTTTTTCTTCTGACCTTTGAAGTAGCTTTTTAAATGTATGATTTGCTATATTTATTAAGTATGTGGCTTTACCTGTGAGATTTTCCTCTTCAAATTTTCTTATTTCTGATTATGGCTTTCCCTTTTCAGTTTAAAGACCTTTTAATGTTTTTTATAAAACTGGTTTAATGGTGATAAACTCCTTTAGTTTTTGCTTGTCCAGGAAACTCTTATTTATCCTTAAATTCTGAATGATAACTATGCTAGATCAATTATTCTCGGTGGTAGTTTCCTTTCTTTCAGTACTTTACAGATGTCCTGTCACACCTTTTTGGTATGTAAAGTTGCTGCTGAGAAATCAGCTGATAGATAGCTTTGTGGCATTTCCTTTGTATGTAACTCATTGTTTTTTTCTTGATTCCTTCAAGATTGTCTCTTTTTTCCTTTAATTACAATGTATCTTATTGTGGGTCTCTTTGGTTTCATCTTGTTTTGAATTTTCTGTGCTTCCTGGATGTTTGTTTCCTTTTCCAGATTAGGAACGTTTTCAGCCATTCTTTCTTTAAATAAAGTTCCTGTTCCTTTCTCTCTTCTTTGGGATCCCTATAGTGTGAATGTTTGAGCACTTAATGTTATCCCAGAGGTCCCTTAAACTATACCTCATTTCTAAAATTTTTTCTTTTTGCTCTTCTGATTGGTTGATTTCCGCTAGTCTGTCTTCTGGGTTGCTGATCTCTTTTATATTAGCTAGTCTGCTGTCGATTCCTTCTATATGCTTCTCACTCTGGTACTGTATCATTTTTCTCTGATTGGTTCTCTGTTCTACTTTCTAATTCTTTGTTGAAGTTCCCTGTAAGCTCCTCTATTCCACTCACAAGTTTGGTGAGCGTCCTTATGACTGTTGCTTTGAATTTTTTATCAGGTAAGTTATTTATCTCCATTTTCTTAGAGGTTCCTCCCCCCCACCCAGGGATTTTTCTTGTTCCTTTGTTCACTAGAGACTCTATCTTTTCATTTTATTTGACTTTTATGTTTGTTTATATGAATTTGACAAAATCGGTCTCTCTCCTAGTCTCAAAAAAGTGGCCTTATGTAGAAGAGGCCTCTGTTTAGGTTGTGTGTGCCAGTGGTTTTGGCAGGCTGGTAGGAGCTAAGTGGATGCCTAAAGCATCTGGGGTGCTGGCCTTCCAAGCTGAAGTGGCTCCAGGTGGGGAGGCCATGTGCGTGTAGTAATGCCCTGCTAATTGTGTTTGCTCCCTTTGTTCTGGGCCGAAATAGGCTTGGGCAATGTGTCTCGGAATGCATAGCACCAACCTTGTAGGTAGGTCAGAGCACCTGGTTAGAGCCCCTGCCCACCCTGTGGAGCTGGAGGGGACATAAACAATGATGTTCATCTGCCCCTCCAACCCTGGAGTCCCAGGAAAGCTCCTGTGGCTCCCCTGTCTTATCTATATAGCTTCTCTCTTGTACAAAAAGTGGTCCTGTGTAGAAGCGAACTCTGTGTAGGCTTTATGTGCCCTGTAGTTTTGGCAAGCTGATGGCAGCCAAGCAGGTGCTTATGGCACCTGGGTCACTGGCCTTCCAGGCTGAGTGGCCTCCTGCCAGGCAGGGAGGCCAGGTATGTGTGGTGTTGCCCTGTTGTTCCTAGTTGCTTCCTTCATTGGAGGACAAAGGCTGTAGGCAATGTAGCTGGGGTGATCTTGCAGGTAGGCCAAAGCGCCCAAATAGAGCTCCACCCACCCTATCGAAGTAGAGTGGGACTTAAACAACAATAGTCATAGATTCCTCTGGCTGGGAGTTTCCATAGCTCCCAGAGGGCTCTCACAGCTTCCTAGCCTTTTCTATTGTCTCTTACTCTTTTGTTGTTCACTCAGTCCTCAATTGTCTCATAGGAGTAATTGCTTTTTGTATGTGCGTATATTTGATTTTTCTCATTGTAAGAGGTGAGTTCCGCATTCTCCTACACTGCCACCATCTCTAGATTTGAGCACCTTTATATCTATATGTGGGAAGAAGGGGCTGAAAAGTTCCTGGAGGGCCCCAGAAGAAGTGGAAGGTGAGCTCAGACTGGAGAAGGCCTCAGCTGCTGAGGTCCAAGGGAGGAAGGGGAATGGGTCTATAGGGGATGGAGGGGTTTGACTTGTTTCCCTGTGAATGGGGCAGTCAGGCTGTCCTTGCAGATAAGGGGAGGACATCAAGAAGGTGGGATTCTCAGTTACACCTTAGGTCAAGGGATAGGAGTCGGGTTGACCACACACTGTGGGCTCAGCTGAGGGTGGAGACAGGCTTGGTTGTCTGCCCAGTCCTCCCTCCACTGTTTGGGGTGGGGAAAGCAGCTGGACTGCCTCTGCATTGGGGAGTGGGGGGGTTACGGTGTGGGACTTTGGCTCTTCCACTCAGAATTCCCAGCCCCTTCTACTCCTTCCTGAAGACTCCAGATGTCTCAAGTTACCCAAGTCTGGCCAGGAGCCTGGGACATCCTGGCCAAGGGTAATGACTGGACAGGGAGGGGTTGGCATGATAGATCAGATCCACTTTTCTGGTGGGCCTGCCAGAGGCTGGAGAGGAGTTGGGGCATTCTGGGTAGGGCAGTGTACCCCACCCAACCCCTGATCCAGCCATTCCAGTTTTCATTTATACTCCTTTGTGCCCAGGTAGAAGCGGGAGCTGACCTCTGCCCTAGGAAGGGAAGCACTTGGCAGATGCTCAGTAGGGGGAAAGGAGGGGTGAATCCTTCACAGTTCCTGAGGGGCAGTCCTATAGGATAATGTGGGGGGTCACGTCTGGGTTCCAACATTTGGGAGGGGTTTCTCTTCCTTTCTTTCAGGAAGGTGCCAGAATCACTCAGACCCCAAGAATTCTATCCAGAAAAGCCCTGTTGGGAGAAGAGACACATACATCCCTTGGCTCCCAGGAAGCACTGCATTTATTTAATGCAGGATGGTACCAGGGTTCAGCTTCCCACCTTCCCCTTTAGGACACACCCAAGACCACAGAGACTCTCAGGATGAAGATGGGAGTTACAGACTTGCCCTACTCTGCCACTGACCTTCACAGAATGCAGAGCTCCAAGGACTGAGGGGCAGGAAAGGACATCTGTGGTCTCAGGCTGTATTTGGGCCTTCAGCTAGGAGGCACCCCACTGTACCAGGAACAGTGTGGGCCCTCTTCAGTCAGGTCCAAAACCTTGCAAAGTCCAAGCCAAACCTCTGCCATGGGGGAAAGGCATCTCCTGGCTGAGGGCCTATCCCTCCACAAGCCAGGAACCTCAGAAAGCCTCCATATGGCTGTGAAGGGACCTCCTGGTCCCATTGCCCACCCTTACATTCAGGTCCAGGAGCCTTCCCCATCTGCTGTGCCATTCCCAGCTGGTAACAGAAGGCTGTGCACACTCTAGGGCCAGAGCCTGGGTGAGATTCTGGCTCTGCCTGTACTGAACTGTGTGACCTTGGATGGTCAATTTACCTCTCAAGACTGTCTCCCCCAGCCAAATACAGGGATACTGGTACCCAACCCCAGGAGTGTTAAGAAACCCCTAGAGCCTTGGTAATGTGGTAGAGGGACTCATCTACCCTGCCACTCTCCTCATTTCTGAAAATGGCCCCTCCTCAAATAATGGGGGCAAGACTGAATCCCGAACGCAGCAAACTCTGTTCCCACCCTCCCACTGCCAGTTAAGAGATGACATATGTCAAGATGGCAGCTTTAATCACCTTGGCCAAGGGCCCTCAGACTCCCTCTACTGCAGGCCTCCTGGGCCGCACAGCAACCCTTGACAATGCCCAAAGCACTTTTCTCAGGTGGCCCCTGCCCTGTGGCCGACTTGGGAAATGAGGTCATGTCCGATTGTGGATCTCCAGGGCTTCCAGGCCGCTCTGCCCTGGAGGACACTTGGGCATGGGACTGAGCCCTGAGCCTGCTCTTCTGGTCATCTCCAGCTGCTCCTAGAGGACATGGGTCAGGCCCTTTCCTGGGGCAGGACCAGTAGAGTGGGAGGCTTGTCATGAGGGGTATCCACCACTGTAGCACGCTTTCCTCCTGAGCTGAACCTTCTTGTGCTTTGAGACTGACATGAAGAGTAGAGCTGCTGGGGCAGGGGCCAAGCCCAGGCCCTTGAGGGAGGAGAAACTCAGAGAAGTCAGCTGCCTCACAGCACAGATAGGACACTGGTCACATGTGGGCACTGACATCCTCCATTGCCACAGGAGGCATGGCATGGCCCAGTGACCCATCAAAGCTTCTAGGTCGGGATAGAAGGGAGGGCCTCTGGGGAGGACTAAGCCCACCATTTCCCAGGAGAAGGTGCCCCAGGCCTGCAGGGGCATCTAAGAAGTTGGAGTCCTGGCCCTGCTGGGCCTCAGGGAAGAGTGGTGCCCCCTCCAAGAGAGGCCATGGCAGACAGGGGCTGGAACCAAGAAGGAGGCCATGGAGCCAGCTCCTAGAGGACTCCGAGTCCAGCACACTTCTGCCAGCCCTCCTGGGTTCCCCGGTCTCCATGTTAGATATAGCCTGGGAAGACAGGTCTTCAGTTAACGGCCACTCCGGTCTGTAATGGTCTTGGCACGGCTGCCAATCCCTCGGGGGTCTACAGAGCTGGTGGCGCTGTTGGCGTACATATCATAACTGTTGTCTGAACAAACAGAGAGCTCATCGGAGACCTCCATGCCATCGCTGATCTCTGTTGGGTGAGAGGGAGGGAGAATGTGAGTGGGGACAGGTGATGAGGATGGCTGGCAGATGCTGTGGGAAGGGTATCCTGCCACAACTCCTGGTTAAGCGATTAGAAGCTGATGAAACCACTGTACTCTGGTTTGGTATTGAGCTTGGTATTCAAGGCCCTTGGTGTCTACTCCACCTTAGAACTCTACCTTCTAGCCACAGAAAACCATCTTCATCCTCCTGAGCTTGGCATCCATGTGTTTTCTTTCCTTAGGGCACATACTGGTCCTTCTTCTGGGAATGACTTCCCCATCAACACCTTTTCTTAAAATCTGGCTTAATTCCTCTCATTTCTGTCATTGCAGCCTCCCCTGATTCCCCTAGGCTGGAATGGGGCCTCCTCATAGCCCCCAAACCCTGCTTCCCCTGGTCCCATCACATCCTATACTGTCACTGTGGCTGGCCCCCATCAGCTGGTATAGTTTGAGGATAGGGGTGAGGTCTGGGCTTCTGTGTCCCCAGGGCCTGGCACAGCACTGGACATAGAGTTGAAGCTCAGGAAAGGACTGCTGAGTAGAGCTGAGCCCATCCTGAGAGGACTCAGGGTGCTTTGATAGGTTGAGGGTCACTGAGAGGACTTCTCAACCTGGAGTGGGCAGGGGGTGAGGACTGTGATTGACTCCTTGGAGCCTGCACTCAGAAGATGCTCAGTGAATGGCCTTTAGCACCATAGGAGAGTTGGGGGGTCTGGATGGGCAAACCTGCCAAGCCTAGGAGAGGGTGAGCCTCCAGCTTTCCATTCATTTTGCTGGCCCCTTCTGACTTCTCTGAGCCAAACATTGTACAGGGGTTTGGGAATCCTTTGGACTGGTCCTTCCTTCCAGGAGCTCCCCAGGGTGGCCAGAGGTCTGTGGGACACCAGGGAGCTCAGGGCCTGTCCAATGGCTGCATACCTGAGAAGATGAGTTTCTCCTTCATGATGCTGACATCCCGACTGGTCCGGCGTACTGCTGCGCTCAGCATGATTTGCTCGGGGTTGTAGCTTCGTATGCCACCCAAGCGCCACCTGCAGAGATGGTCCCATGGACATCAGGTCCTTCCCTGGAGCAGGGATCCTGCCCACTTCCATAGCCTCTCTGGATTTGGCCTGAGAGACCGGCAAGACTCTTGTTTGACTATATAGATGGGAGAACTGAGACCTGGGGATAGGTGAAGCTAGGGCTTGAATCAGAGTTTCCTGCCTTCCTCTTACCTCCAGAACCTGAGGTCAGCTCCACTTGCTCAAGAAGATGTTTTGGGTTTGGTTGGTTGTCTCAAATGCCCTCAGTTATGCACCTGGCTCTTTGCATGGAATGAGTTTGGGGTGGGGGAGGACTCAGCAGGCATGACTCTGATGACCTGCCCTGTGGTACACACCAATCTTGGAGAATTACAACTGCTGTCTCCATGACCAGGCTGAGTGAAGCCAGAGGGAAACCCCATAGAGAAATTGAAGGAAGAGAGCAGGAAGGTGAGGGGAGATGGTAGGCGTCTTTGCTCGGAACTGGTCATAGACTCAGGGCCAAGGGCATTAGAGTGACTTGCGGTTGGATATGCTGTAACTGTTCCAGCAACCCTGGAAGAGTAGGGTATATATTCCTTAATGGGGAGGGGAAAGTGGGAGCATTAATCCCTCTGACGATGGTCAAGGCAGGGGCAAAGCCAGGGTGTGGGGGTGTAAAATCAATCAAGTGGGCTGAGAAGTGGGGCTGCCCAGGGCATGCAGGAGCCAGGCAGAACTGGGCACTTTTTCCTGTTGTAGTTTCTCAGAACTAGCCCCAAATCCCTGGCTTCTGAATTTAAGACTTTTCTTGCAACTTGGACAGAAGGACTCACTGCACCACCACCCCGACTCCCACCAAGAGAAGCAAGGGTCAGCTTGGAAACAAGGGCCCTACTCCCCAGGGCACTGAGCCCTGCTGGGGTGGATGGAGGGAGTCCAGACTCCGTGAGAAATCAGTTGTTTCCAGATGGGGTCAGTGCATCAGAAATGGACAGACGGACAGGCAGGTGGGTGGAAGAACAGAGCAGACATAACGGGAAAGCAGGAAGCAGAGGGCAAGGCAGCCTGCGCTCTGGCTAGACCAGTGCCCTACACATCCTTGAGGGCTGTGATTAGGTCTCCTCTTTATCACTGTGTCCCTGACACCAACCTCAAGGCCTGCTGTGTCAGGGGTGGGGGCCCTAAGTACTTGTTCAGTGAATGAATGGAAGCATGGGGCCTAAGGGTCCCCTTCTCCATCAGGCCTCTCTTGACATCCCTACTCCCCTGCTGCTCCGCCCCAGCTGGAAGACAATGATACTGTCCTGACTGTATATTTAGTGGGCCCAGCATGTTTGTCCAAGAACCTGGGCCATCAAGGGCCAGCCTGCATAGTACACCGGGGCTCTGTGTGTGAAGGCCTGAGGGCCTTGCTGCAGGCCCAGCACAGCACCAGCCAGCACACGTGGATGTCTGCCGACTAAGAATGGGGGAAATATTGGGTAAATGCCCCTTCACTGGGCTCAGTTCCATGGCCAAGGAGCACAGAGTTTCTCCTACTAGCCTCCCCAGTGAAGCCTCCTGACCCAGGAGGGCCCAAGGCACTTGACCAAGGGGATCTCTAAGACCTAGGTCTCGTCTTGGAAATTAACGTTGACCCTGGGAGGAAAGTGTCAGGCCAGGGTCTTTGCAGCCAGGCACATCTAGGATAGGAAGCTCAACCACTCTGAGGCCTTCCCCTGGGGAAAGTGAGGGAGGTCGTGTGTATGGGGAGAGTCAGAGACAAAGTGAAAAAGAGTTGAGATACAGAGGAAGATAGAGCTATAAGAGAGGCAAACTCAGAGAAGGGGAAGGTGACAGATGGGAAAGGAGAGACAGAACTTAGTAGGGCATGTGCTGGGCAGTACTGAAGGCCCTGCAAGTGACAGACTTGGGGACAGGGTGCCCAGGCAGAACCCCTCCCCAGAGAAAGATGCTTTGGTAACTGAGAGGCCAGGTCAGCAACCTGCAAGGAAACACTGGTTCCCCATTTGCAGAAATAGCAGGAAGAACAGAAGCAGAGGGGCACACATGGCAGGATGGGAAGAGAAGGGAGGATGGCAGGCGAGGGGAGGAGACTTCAGGCGAGCGAGGAATCTGGGAGGGTGATGCTGAGGGAGCCTGACCCAGGCACAGGGCTTGGTGCAGGTTTTCAGAGGAACTGGAAAAAGGGGTGGCGAGGAGGAGGAAGAAAGAGGAACAGTAGGAGGAAGACCACACCAGAATTACCTGATCAAGTGATAGCTGTGAGATGCCAGAGTGCAGCAGAGAGGGGGAGGTTGGGGAGAGAGAGGAGGGACATGCGCCGGGTCAGAGCAGTATGGGACAGAGAAAGAACATCAGTCAAGAATAAAACCCCTTCCCGTTGGCCTATGGCTGGGTTGGGATCCCAGCCTGGCCCTGAACCATCCCCTGGGCCACCCCCACCTCCTCACTGCAACCACCAACCCAACTGTTGTCCTGAGGGGTAGGGAGGTCTCCAGTAGGGCACTACCCAGTGCTGGTGGGAACCCATGGCCTTGGGTAACAGTTGAGGAGACAAGCCGGAGAGGAGCTGAAACTCGCCAGAGTCCACAAAGCAAATCACGGCAGATGTCTCTGGGCTCCAGCTGGGTGCTCATTCCAGAAGCCATCCAGCTTTGGCTGAGGGGGATGGGATGGGGACCTCCTCCTCCCCTGCACAGGCCATATGGTCAGGCCTCCTGGCTCAGGAGGAGGGTCACCTGGCTAGGGCGGGGCCTGTCTTGGGGCAGGGAAGGTTGTGGAATGTGGTGAGAGCCTACTCACTTCTGGAGCACGAAGATGCCGGTGATGAGGATGAAGGAGATCAGGTCGGCGGTGACCCATATGAGACAGTACTCATCCGGGGGCTGTGGAGAGATGGCCCAAGGCCAGCCTCCAGTCATGGCCGGTCCACACCAGGCTCCAGACTCAGGGTCGATGGTCACCACTGGGGAGGGGCAGGGAAGGACCTGGAGGAGTGGCACTGTAGGACTGGTGTGTGTGTGTGTGTGTGTGTGTGTGTGTGTGTGTGTGTGTGTGTGTGTGTGTGTGTGTGTGTGTGTGTGTGTGTGTGTGTACAGTGTAAGAGAGATGTGTGCAGTGTCTAGGGTAGAGGTGGTTTGTGTTAAGGCTGGAGGGTTTGCATGCTTAAGGGGGCTCAAAGCAAGAGGTGAGTAATGAAAGACGCGTGTGAAGGTGCAGCATGGAGTGCAGCTATGTGGCATCCATGTGGGTGTAAGTGTACAATGTCGCTGTAGAGTTGAGGCCTCCCCTTCAGGGACAGTGGAGAGGGCAGGAGGGCAAACCTCTTGGACCTGAGGTAAACTGTGGAGGAGGGGTGGGGAGGGGGACCCTTCTTGCTATTGGTCAATTCCTCTTGTTCCCCAGAATTTGAGGGGAATGCATTATTATGGCCGCCACGGTGTTATTTCATTGAGTGTTATTTCATCTGAGCTGAGCTTTTGGAAGTTTTAAGGAACAATGGGCAGGTGGATGGACTTAACCGTCAGAACCTAAATCTGATTCATCGACCTTGGCACCATCTCAGCGGTAATGAGACCGTCCATCTGCCTCGCACCTCCTCACATTGCTGGCAGTGGAAGCACAGGAGGGAGATCAAGGGCTCCCCAAGCCCCCCAGTGGCAGGGCTTAGACTGAAATTTAGGCCTGTCTGCAGGTGCTCAGTCATCCAATTGAAAACTGGTTTGACTTGCTAAACCTCTGAGCAGATTTTAATGTTCCCTATTCTTATCCTGTTACCCTGGTCTTCTAAAGCCTTCCTTTCGTCTAAAACAAAATATAATAAACAACACCAAACCCCAAACCCCCGTCGTTGTTGACTAGTTCTCTAGGGGCATTAGTGATGTTTTCTCCCTGTGGGGCGGGCCTGGGTTCTCCCACCTCCCAGCACCTTAGCGCAGATCCAGATGCCTCATGCCTCAAGCCTGTACCCCCATGCACTCCCCCCACCCTGAGACCTCACCAGAGAGCCCCAGGTGTGGAGCCTGCCCTGTCGGGGGTGCCACAGGCAGCTCTCTGCTCCTCCAACTCACCATGATCCAGAGAGGGGAAGGCACCTGGGACAGGGTGTGGGCATTGTCAGAGGTGACAGACGGGACCCCCGCACACCACAGCAGGGAGAAGAGCCATGGTGCATTGACCGTGTAGAGGTTCACACTCAGGTTCCAGGATGCGTAGTCCCTGTGTGGCAGGGGACACAGGCTGGTTGGCCCACAGATCTGGGCCTCCAGGTCCAGTGTGGGAAGCCTATAATGTCCCCTTTACAGCCTAATGCCACCCTCACAACTGTCCACCAAGGAAAGACTCTACTCCCAGAGGCCCAAGCTCAGGGACAACCCAGGTCTGTCTAATGCTCTCTACCTCTCTTCTTTGAACCAGAAGCCCCTATGCTTCTAGCCCTCTGTCCAGTGTGTGGGCGTGTGTGTGTGCATGTGTGTGTGTGTGTGGTGACAGGAATGGAGGAACTCGGTCCTGCCCTTTTCTGGATAAGCCAGGGTAGGTCGGGCGGGCACCTGAGCTCCTGGCGGGACACCTGAGTGTAGCGCAGGTTCAGCCGCTGGATGTGGCCTCTCCGCAGGCTTGTGGCTGCCTCCTTGGAGCCTGATGTCTGCTGGAAGCCAGGGGCCACCTTCCGCACAAAGGGCCTCTGCCTGTTAGGGAGCCACATGACCTGCAGGCAGAGGGGGCAGCCTCAGATTTCTCATCTGTAAATGCGGTTAAAATGTCTACCCTCCTAGGGCACCTGAAAAGGTTAAAAGAGATGGGACCTGGCACACGGTGAAAGCTTACATGTAAGCATCACCATCAGGGGAAGACGTGATCCCAGGGGAAGACTGAATTGCTTTAGCAACAGCCCACGGAGCTTCCCTTCTGGATCCTTCTCGCAAGACTGATAACCCAAATGTCAATTCCGCACATCTAGTGTGCATCACAACTTGCTGTGGGACTCCTTTTATCTCCAAACATCATACAACAAGGACATGGGCAATGCTTCACGTAAGTAACAGTGTCTGGGAGAACATGGGCCTGTTCCTACCCTTTGTACATTTTAAAGGACTTTCTTGTTCCCCTCTTGACCCCAGGATGATCCTGTCAGTGAAAAGAGGGGCATGCTACCTTCATTTTACAAATGTGTCAGCTGAGGTCTGGAGAGGGGACACGGTGACTTTATTCTGGAGTCTTGCTCCTGCCAGGCCTGGGTCCAGGGGGAGGAGGGGCTGGGCAGGGCTCACCTGGTGCTCGGGGAAGCCTGAGCGCAGCAAAGCCTCCAGTGTGACGTTGAGGAAGCTGCCACGGTAGGGGTGCTCCCGTGGAGGGTCACGCAGGTTGAGCAGCAGTGTGGCATTGCCCTTGGCCAACTCTAGGAGCTCCGCTAGGCTGCAGATGGACTGGTTCTGGACCTCCCTGTGGTCGGAGGGTGACAGGGAGCTGGCTGTCCAGAAGGGGTCCGTCTGGCAGAGACAAGGACACATACATGGCTGCCTCACCAGCCCCCTGAAGGCTGCGCCTTCCTGGCTACTGAGCAGGAGACCTCTGAGCTGCCAGTATCTACTGGTGCGTGCGTGCGTGTCAGGCGGATTGATAGCTGTGGGCCTGTGGGGACGCTGGTAGAGCCCAACCCTAACCTCCTTACCCGCACCCTCCTTACCAAAAGAATGATTTACTTGGAACGTCTCCCAGCCCCCGGCATGATTCCCCTTTAGTAGCATTTCTAACCAGAGCACCAGCCTCCATTTGGAGATTTACAGAGTTGCCAATTCCAACTGTTAACTGTTGTCACCAGAAACTTTGAGGGGAGACAGAACCAGCACAGGTGATGACAACCCTGACACTAGGACTGCAGCGGCAGGATCCCCAGGAGGCCACTCATCAGCCTGGCTGTGAGGGTCTTGGGGAGGAGGGGACACAGAGCTTGTGGCTGCCCCAGCCCTCTCACTCCACGGGCTTCCTGCCTGTGCTTTCCGTGCCTACGATGGGGACAGGAGCAGCCAGACCTTCAGGAACCACTGGCCGGCGTTGAGCCTCTGCAGGACAGTCCAGTTGAGCATGGAGGCGGGCCTGCGGGCGAGCTCCGGGAACTCCTCCTCCACGTTGGTGGTGCGCCGCAGGGTGGCATCGTGCATGAGGAAGGGCACGCCGTCCAGGCTGCGGGAGGGTGGGGCCGCTGAGTCCCTGCCCACCCAGGGCTGTCCCCGGCCCCCCGTTCCCCACCTACTTACACCAACCCACGGCTGACCCAGGCAGCCTTCGCCCCTCGGGACCTCAAGATCTCTGCGCTAGGAGGGCCGTGGGCTGGTGGGTGACTCCCCAGGCACTCTGTGGAGGTCAGGGGGCGCTGGGGTCTTCAAGGGAGGGAGGGCTGGGACTGCTAGCAACCTCGGAAGGTAGGTGCTGCCTCATTTAATAAAGGGGAAAATGAAGCTGGGGAGAGGAAAGTACCTAGCTCAAGGTCCGTAAGGTCCGTAAATAGGTGGTGGAACCCGACTTAGAACCCATCCCATGGAATGCCATAATGAGCAAGGTCCACATGCAGGCCCCTTCGACAAGTTTGACCCCACCACCGTCTATCTCCCCCACTCCAGCTGCCAACAGCCTATGTGTTGTGAAACAGTAAAAGGGACTTGTGTCCCCTGCCTCAAGGCATTTTGCCAACAAGAAAGCTTTAATAGATACAGAAGTCTATGAGATAGAATACCTAAATACATAGTTTTAAGAAGGCAGTGTGGTGCCATTGTTCGGTGCACAAACTCTACGACTGTCCATGGCAGCCCCGCCCCCCTCCCCCGCTCAGAGATAATCTGTTATGAGACTGGTGTGGCTCTTCCTGCCCTTTCTCCTGGTATACACACGTATCTACACGTAGGAAACGTATACGTCATTTTAATGTGGTCTTTTAAAACATGAGTGACATAACAGTGACCGTACTGCTTTGCAGTGTCCTTATTTCATTTATGAGAGTTTGAGCTCCATCTTTCTGAGCCACCTAGATCTAGTCTTTTCTTCAAGTGGATCCATGGCAGCACTCCAGGTCCCAATGCCCCATCCCTGCTTGAACCAAGAGCAGCTGTTCTTTTCTCTATTTTATATCCTGGAGTTTGACACAAGATTTGTTTTCATGAACCAGGTGCCTGCCTTGCACTGGATAATCCAAGCCTCTGCCCTTCCATCTCCGAGGCTCTAGGTTTCTCTAGAAGAAACCAGATGTGGATACAGTGAGGTGATGCCATCCTCCCAACCCCAACACCTACCTGATGGTGACATCAGCTTGTAACCCGTACAGCTTCTTCTCTAGGGCCTTCCGGAAGGACATCAGTGTGTGCTCTGGCGCCAGCTGGGGGAAGAATGGTGTGGTGAGGGGAGAGCTGAGATCTAGCTGATGGACACCTCCCCAGCCAATGGAAAATCTTCCATCTTGGGCCTGGTCCTAATTCCACCTCCTCCAAGCAGTAGACATGTGACCTGGGCACTCACGCAGCCTCTCTGAAGATCCGTTTCCCCATGTTAAACCATGCCTGTCTCACAGCTTTTTTGCAGGGAGGCAGGGGTGGTTAGTGTTCAAAGATATAAATGCAGGGTGGAAGGACTTTTTTATAGTCCTCTGCCTTGTGGCAGTCTTGGGCTGGGACTAAGTGCTGTTTTCCCCTTATTATACCCTGAGTCCAGGTGGAGATTGTGGCAGGGAGAGGAGAGGGTAGACAGGATGGCAGTTTCAAAGGGGTGACCAGTTTTCTCATCTACACAGATATAGCAAGACCATTTCTGAGACCATTACATGGATTAAAAGCCCCTAGCATGTTGCCTGATATAAATAAGTGCTTAATAAATGACAACTGCTAACCCTAAAGCGTCAGAAGATCCTGGTTCTAGCCCTGACTCTGCCATTAACCAACTTTGTGACCTTGGGTGCATCTCTTTCTCCTATGGACCTCAGTTTCTCCCATTTTCCCCTTGGGAGTCTAGAGTCACTGTTCACTGAGTGTCCTTCCAGTTGAGAGAGTTGCAGATTTAGGTCTCCCTAGTTCTGTCTGGTCTGAGGACCGTGTTGTGCCCTTTGCTGCCACTGGGGATCAGCACCATACCAAAGATTGGGCTAGGAGATGGAGGGAGGAAGGACTCTTGACAGCGAGGGATGGGGTGGAAAGGGTCCCCATAGCTGATCTTCCTCTGGCCATGCTGTTCCCCAACATGCAACACACTCCCCTCCCCTGAGAGGCAGCCTGGCATGTCTGGGGCTTTGGAGCTGACAAGGAGCAATTCTGTTTCCCAGTCACCTTTAGGAATGTCAGTTCCTTTAGCTATAAAATGGGTCAATGTTATCAAACTCATAGGTGAGATCACAGAGGTCAGCAGTTTCCATAACACGGTTTCCTTTCTTCCCCTCTTCCTGGTGCAGAGCAGCCGTGGGGAGCATGCTGTCTCCCAGGCAAGGGGCCAGTGTGAGGCCCTGTCCAGAGGTGGAGTGGGTCAAAGAGGCACCTCGAGAGAGGCGTGGACTCAGTGGGGTTCCTACCCACCTAGTCTGTAAATGTCCTGGGGCTAGCCCTCCCACAAGTGACCATTCAGGAGGTAACATTGTACTCTCCTGCCTTGGCTGGGGCTGCAGAAGGTAGACTGGGTAGACAAAAAGAGTTTCGGAGGGGCAAACTCTCTTTCTAGAGGTTTTTTTTTCCATTCGGGTATCCCTGGGTTAGGTGTAGCCACCTAGAGAAAGCCATGGAAATTTGGCCTTCCTTGGCCAGCCTTAGGGTAGGACTCTAGAAGGGTCCCAAGAAGCACACAGGATTCTAGGGTGACTTCTTAATCCCCGTCTGAGGGCTCCTACTGACTCAGGCCTAAGCCCATGCGTGGTTCTGCTGTCAGGAGTATGTATGTGTGTGTAGAAGGTTGTCACAAACTCAGGTGGGCAGGCCACTGTGGTTAAAAGTCCAAGCTTTGGAGTTAGTCCAACCAAATGTTAAAGTATGAGTGCACACACACAGACCGCGATGTATCCAAGGGCACATGGACACCCATCTCCGAGATAGGGATGTGCACTTGGGCTTACCACACACACAGATGTGTGGCCCAAGTGAGAACCTCCCACAGGAGGGCAGGGTGTTCACAGGTATGGACACACATGCATGTGCAGTCTCAGTAACACATGGAGGAGTTGTGCCAGGTTCCTTTGCCAGCTCTCAAGAAACACCACAAGAACACAATCAGCTAGATGCACAATGTGTGAAATTCTATAGCACAAATGACTGTTTCTTCAGCAAATAAACTACAAATGGAAAAAAGGGGAAGGGGGTTGTCACAGTCTAAGAGATACTTAGAAGACACGTTAACCATGCACACTGTGTGGACTCTGGATCCTAATTTTTAACAACTCAACTGTAAAAAGATACTTTTGAGATGAAAGTGGGAAAGTGAACATGGATTCAGTATTAGATAATATTAAGGAATTATTATCAATTTGGTTGGGTGTAATAAAAGCATTGTGTTTGTGGTTATGTTTTAAGAAAAAGGCCTTACGTGTCAGAGAAACATCCTGTAGTATGTATGGGGAAAGTGCCTGATGTCTGAGATTCACTTTAAAAAATTACAGCGGAAAAAAAGAAACAAGACTGGCAAAGCACTGGTCGATGTTTAAGGTGGTATTGGATTCATTATGCTATACTTCATTATATTACTCTTTCTGTTTCTGTGATTGTTAGAAGTTTTTCTGTCAAAAAAGCAATCTATACTGGGCCACCTCACTCCTTCCCCTTACCCCCTCCTCCTCTGCCTTAGTACAGCCTCCTGTTCCCTGGCCTCCAGAGCAGGTGGGGGTGTATCTGACTCATGGAGAGAAGAGGAGCGGTACCCTCAGGCCTTGCTGCTTGGGAAGAAGGCTGTGCTTCTAATTATTCTCATATAGACAGGAGTGTGAGGCTCAGATGGGACAAGTGATCCTCTGAGATGCATATGGCAACATATGGCAAAGCTGGACCCCTCACCCAGATCCCTCCAATCCCAAAGCCATGGCCTTTCCAGCTGGTTTCCTCCAGGAGGTGCTGGGACTGGCATGCAATGTGGTCAGTGTGGTTGGAAGGCACCAGCATCCAGCTTGGGGACACAGGTCTCTGAGTCTTTGAGGCATAATAATACCCACCACACGCAATGGGGAAGGACCTTAAGATGATCTGCAGCCCTGGCAAATTCAGCACCTCTTCTGAAAGGTTACTTCGTGAAGCCACCTTGACTACTCTAAAGTTCTGTGCCGCCTGGGAACTCCCTCCCAGTCACTGTGACTGAAAAATCCCTTACAAGGCCCAAAGCGCCCCCTGGAGATGGAGAGTGGTACTGCCTCGTGAGAACCAAGGTTCAAGGTGAGGAAACTCCGGGCCAGAGAAGGGGGAGAGACTGACTGTCCAAGGTAACAAGAAGGCCTCTCAGGCTCATGGCTGGGCACTTCACACATGCCAAGTCCTGCTTCACAGGGCCTTCCGGCTCAGGCACTCTCATCAGCCCATGGTACAAGATGAGGAAGCTGGCACAGAGAAGATGGAACTGGTCCACGCTCCCGCAGCTGTCAAGGGACTGAGGAAGCCTGGCTCTGGAGTGTGCCCTCTCAGGGGAAGGTCTACTGCGGGGTCACAGGGCATCAGTGGAGGAGCAGGTCACTGACTTTGACTTCTTCCTCTCTCCATTTCAACTGAGTTCAACTGCCCTCCCTTCAGCAGGGGGCTCTGAGCTGCACTCCATCCCTTTCCTGACCCCACAGCCTGGCGGGTTCTCCTGCTGCCTGGTCACAGCCCGCAGGTCCTGCTTCCACCCTACACCCAGCAGCTTCCTCTTTCGTGGGCCTTCCTAACACACATGCTGGCAGTGTCTGGCTCTGGCCTAAAACCCTCCTGTGTCTTTTCAGGACCTTCTTGATAAAGGTTACATCATTTTATTAGCAAGACGCCTTCAGGTCTCTTCAGGATCTGCTCCCATCTAAGCCATCCAGGCTTTTCATCAATTCATCCCACATACCCCCCGAAAAGACTAAAAATTGCTTATTATATTACATGTATTCATTTCCCTACAAGGTCCTCCCTATAAGGAGATAGGTCTTTGCTGATCTCCCCCTAGAATGTCCTCTCTGTCCCCACCCCATTCTCTTCCCCTTCACCCCACCCATCTGTTAGGGCCCCTAGGTGGCACTTACCATGGGGGCCCCGCGGTGGCCAATGAGGGAGGGCTTGGGGCCCAGGTCCTTTTTCTCCATGAGGCAGGGAGAGGAGATGGTAAGAGGGGCCAGGTAGAGGGCAAACACCACGGCAAAAAAGGTGCAGAGGATGACCACCTGGGAGGCTGTAGACACAGGCCTTGAGCACTGCCTGGTGAGCATTCGGCTCCCACCAGGCCCAAACATGAACCCTCGGTAGCTTGTGGGGGGACCCCTCTTCCCTCCACTGTCAGGATGCAGATGCTCTGAGGGGACCCTGCACCAGAGGCAGCCCCATTCTTGCTGGAAAGATGACCCTGAACTCTGACTCACACACGACCACAGACAGAGATGCAGAAGAGGAAACAAGCAAGGCTGAATGAGGCTGCAGCCCTCTATGGAACCCGCTGAATAGAACCTCCCACCCTGAGAGTGAGGGCCCCACCTCATCCCCAGGCCACCCAGGTAATGTCTAGGTGAGGGCAGGACAAGCTGGCCTGGCACTGGGAGGGTTTATGATGGGGGGGCAGGTCCTGCCCAGTCGTACTTACAGGACCGCTCTGTGCGGGCGAACTGTCCTGCCACGATCCAGGAGAGCACAGTGATGGCGGCCAGGGCCCCCATGTGCAGGAACGGCGCTGTGCCCTTGTGTGTGGGAAGGGGCAAGAGGGACCATTGACTCCCAGCCATGCCAGACCCTCTTGGTCACCAACATCCTGATGGCCCATTTCTGTCCATGGGGCAGGCAAACTCTGTCTTGGAGGAAACTGGCAGTCTAGGGACTCTGGGCTGTAGCGCCTTCCCTGCCTGACTTGCTATGTGGCCTGGATACTTCCGTGCCCCCCTCTGGGCCAGGGTCTGAAGAAATGGAAGGGATGAAAAGACGCTGTCTTGTTCTGAGGTTTGGGGGAAGCAGGACCCCCTCCCTGACTCACCTGCAGGGAGATCAGCAGCACCTCCCACTCGTCCTCCCACAGTTGGGCCACGGCTGACATGGCCACCACCGTGGATGCCAGGATGACCACCAGCCCTATCTGGAAGGAGAAAAGCCAAACAGGGTGTCAGAGCAGGTTTAGCTAGACAGCCTGAGGGTCCCCAGTGTGTCTGAGAGAGGGAGAGACTGACAGGAAGAAATGGAGGGTGCAAGAGAGGCTGACAAAGCAGGGAAGCGGGAAGCAGGAAAGAGACAGGCATGGACGGAAAGAAGTTGAAGACAGCCAGACAGATGACCATGCGAGACAGAGGAAGGAAGAGGTATGTAGACCCAGTGAAGGACCAAGGACAGCAAGAAAAATAGAAGGGAGGATGGAGAGAAAGCAACGTGAAAGGAAGCTGGGGTAAGGTGGAGGTATAACCCAGGGCTTGGCCCCACTGAGGGTGTGACAAGGAAAGACACCCAGCAAATGGGGAGGCGGGCATGTGAGCCTCTCCTGGGCCCAGCAGGTCACATCCAAGGCTTCACCCTGCCCTGCCAAACCTAGTCCTACCAAGCAACCTTTGGAGTCAAGGGTGACTTGTCTAGACCGCAGGGGCTGGAAGCTGAGGAGCCAGGTCCAAGGCTGAGTAGCCAGGTCCCCTGCAGGAGCACAATACCCAGCGCAGCATTACACCCAGCCAGCCAGGCTCGCAGTGGCCCTTCAGGCTAAAACAAGCCAAGGTAAGGGAGGGGTCTCCCCCATCTGTCCCATTGCCAAGTCTTGCCCTCAGCCCCAGCCTCCGAGCTTCCGGCTTCAGTTGTGCTGTGGGGGCTGCCCCATCCTCTTGGGGAAACAAGCACAGCTCTGATGGAAGACTAGATGGAACCTTCACAGGACAGATTATTTGGAGACAGACAGGATCTGTCAACACAAGGTGCTCCCCCAAAGTAAGTGAAGCCTGGTTTCTGGCTACTCAGCCCCAGCACTCCACCTTGAGCCCTGGTTCTCTCTCTGCCCACTTTCCCCAGAGTGCCAGGCCCCCCTAATACCCAGGTCACATCTCTGCCCCAGCCCCTACCCCTCTCTGCATAGTGGGCCAGCCAAGGCTGCCACACCCCACCCCAAATGACTTCCTATGGGCTGCCTCAAGCTGTTCTATCTGCCAGTGGGGCGTTTGTCCCTCTTCCTCTTCTTGCAGTGCCTTTCTTAGCCTTCTCTCCATAGCATTCTGAGAACCCTCCAATAACCAAACAAGCTCTAAATGAGTTTCTAGATGATGAGGGCAGAGACAAGGGCCTATTTATCTTGGTTCCCTGCCAGGCAGAGAAGATTCATTCTTGCCTGGGATGAAGTTTTCCTTTGTGGAATCATTGTGGCAGCCCATCAACCAGGAAACAAATGTTTCAATAAGAAACAGTAATAAGGTTGAGATGGGTAAGAGGCCTTTACGGACTGTGATATGCTGGCCTGTGGGACACAGGAAGGAGAGAAATGTAGGTCCTCAGAGGGTCTGCATGTGCTTGGGACTGTGGAAGGCACTTGCTGTTTTCTTCATGTTTATTCTCCTAATATCCCAGGTGAGGTATTATCACCTTCATTTTACACGGAGGGAAACGGGGCTCAGAGAGAACAAGGGTTTGCTTGGTCATGTAGCTTTAAGGAGGCAGATCTGGACCCAAACCTCCATTCTGCCTGTCTTGGAGGTCATGCTCTTTCTAGGGATGTCATACTGAAGTGGTGGGAGGGCTAACAGGCTCCTAAACCACCCTGAAAATTCCTTCAATGTGCAGGCTCCCTGCCTCCTGCCGCCCCCACCAGGCAAGCCCTGGACATAGCAAGCATCTCCAAAGGGTCGTTTTTGAGAGCATCTTATTGCAATATTTAATTGCTAGTGGAAATACTTGTAATAAAACTAATTCTCCATAAACCTAATGCAATTAATTTTTAATTATGCATTTTACAGTTGTTGTAGTGGCATCATTATGCTCAGCAACATTGCTATAAGGTTCAGTGTCTATGGGATCCCCCACCTCACATGTCCTTAAGCCACAATAACAGCAGCTGAATCCAAAAAATGTGACCACTGTTCCTCAAATCTGACTAGAAATGACAAACCCCAACCAGAAGGTCCAGAGGCAGTCCACTGTCCTCTGAGAAAGTGGTCTTTGGTTTTCTAGACTGTGGTTTGTGATGACAGTGGGAGGGATAGGGACACAGGAGGTATATCTGTTTGTTCAGTAAGTCTTGGAGGACCTTGCTAGGACCCGAGAGGAGATGGAACCCAGCCTTGCAGAAGTGCCACAGGTTAGCTTCTTGGGGTGACTGGAATCTGAATTCTGTAGCCCAAATGGCAAATGATTGTCTAGGGTTTAGGGCCACACTTGAATCATATCTGTCAGTCGCATCCCAGCTCTGTTGCTTAACAGACGTTAACCTTTGAAAGCATGTTTCCTGAGATGGGAAATGGGGAGAATGAGTGCCTACCTGAGCAGGGATTTGGGAAAATAAATGAGAAAATGCAAATGAAGTGCTCAGCATGGTGGTTGGCACCAAAATAGTAAATGCTTGCTAAATGTTAGTGTTATAATTCTTAAAAGTGGGCAGAAAATCAGATGAACAGGATTATTATAAAGAGTAAATGAAATACCATGTGAAAGTGCCTGATACATAGAGTCAGTGCCCAATAGGACCTGAGTTCATGCTCATGATGGCCATGGCTGTTAGAATAAGCGCAGTGCCTGACACACCCTGGCTACTTCTGTCCTCTAGCGCTCCCCTACTCAGGACTTGGGGGAACCAGAGACTCTCAAAATAAAGATCTTGATTAAAACATAAGATAAAACTGTAGCATTTAAAGCAGTATGATACTGGCAAAAGACCAGAGAGATAAATGAAAGTAAATAAAAAGCTCAGAAATGGATCTAAATACATTAAAAAATTTAGTGTATGATAAAAGTGGCATCTCAAATTAGAGTGCATTACTCAATAGAGAGAGTTGGGAACAGTGGGAAGTCATCGAAGAAGAACAATGTAAGATCACATTATACCCCAAAATAACTTCCAAAAAGATAAAAAATTTAAATGTCAAAAATGTTGAAACATATAATCACCAAATGACACCATAGAGCAGTTTTTTATAATCCTGGAATGGGGAAAACATTCTTGATGCAAAACCCAGGAGCCATAAAAAGAAATGACAGGTCCACATTCTTAAGAATAAAAAAATTCCTAAGCAAAAACACAACAAGCAAAGTCAAAAGATGAGTGACAGTCTACAACCAGGCCACCTTGAACATGCCCGATCTCGTATGATCTCAGAAGCTAAGCAGGGTAGGGCCTGGTGAGGACTTTGACGGGAGACCACCTAGGAACACCAAGTGCAGTGTGTGTTAAAAAAAACAACAACAGATGAGTGACAAACTAGAATTATTTATAGTTCATCAGCCAAAGGGCTAATTTTCCAAAACTGGAGAGAGCTCCTGCAAATTAATAAGCAAAAAGCAAATCCTGTAACAAAAAGGGCAAAAGAAATGAAGACATAATTTATAGGAACAAAATGCATATGACTCAAGTATGTGAAAGATGCTGAATATAACTCATCGTCATGGAAATGCAAATCAAAACTACACGGAGGTGCCATTTTCACTCATCGATTGGCACAGGTCAAGAAATCGGAACAGTTTATGGGCAAGGATGACTTTGTAAGCATAATCACAGATTGCCGAGGGAGCATGAACTGGTGTCACTTGGCAAGGAGGCCATTTGGCAAGAACTATCACAGTTAAAAAAGTGCACACTCTTTACCCAGAATTCCCCACCCAGGTCGCTGCCACATTGTCCTGGCACCGAAGTGAAACCATCTGGGATGTCATCAGGCCCATCAACACGGGGCTGACCCAGGGATTAGATCAGGGGACTGTGGCAGGCGCTGGACACTGACAGGAAGCTCTCAATGTGCTGAGGGGAAGGCACTCCAAGAGCTTTGTTAAGGCGTAGAAATGGAGGGTACAGTAGGCTTGTGTTTAAAGAAAAAGGAAAAAGGAAATGTATATGTACATTTGTATGTACTTAAAATATCTCTGGAAAGGTAGTAGGGAGGTTTAGATTGTATACTTTTTGTATCTTTAAAATATTGAACCTTGTCTATGTGTCAGATGGTCAAAAGTTGGTTTAAATTTTTTAAAGGGTAAGGATTACTTAGACTCTTCAAATCAAATGATAGAATCTTGGAAACAATAGTAGATTGTCCAGTCCCTACCTGAGTACTCTGACCCCAAGGAGCTCCCTCCCTCTTAGGGCAGCGGGTCTAGCTATGTGTCAGCTCTGCCTGGAAGGACCTTTCTCGTGCTGATATCTCATGGGAGGGGGCATAGGGGAGAGCAAGGCAGGGCTGGCACCCAGAGCTGGCATAGGCGCAGATAAAAGGTTCTGCCCCCCACATCCCCTCACCCTCCGCCACTCCCCCCAGCCAGGGGAAGGCTCCCTGCAGTTCTCTGCCCCTTTGGTTGGCTTAGTGCCTCCGGAGGCCTCTACACCAGGATTAGGCAGATGTCACCTGGCCTGCTGAGAACCCAGCATGACCCAGAGGAGGTGACCACAGTGTGCACCAGCCCCACCTGGGGTGGTGAAGTTCTTTCAAGTGTCAGCTTTGCAGCTGGGAGAAGAAAGTGCTCAGAGGAGATCTCTGGACAGAGTGACACGCAGAAGGAAGGTGGGACACCTGGGCTGTGGGCTGCTCTTCATCCCTCCAAAACTGGGTCTGACTCCCCAGCTCCTGATCTCAAAGGCCCCCCTGGATGCCCACAGGCACCTCCCACTCCACACAGCCCAACTCGAGCTCACTGTGTCTTTCTTTTGGTTTATGCTCCATGTCCCACTTCTAGCTGGATGTCAGCCCCTCCCCTCAGAGTCCTCTAGATCCATCTCATGGGCTCATGGTTTTTTCTGGACATTTCTGCCCCTTCTTAAATGGCATGCCCACTCTGCGCCAAGCCCTGGAAAAGAAGAGATGGCCCAGCCCTCCCTCCAAGACCTAAGTGCTCCTGGGAGGGAAAAGCTCTCTCTTGGTCAGCTCTGTTCACCCTGCACAGAGCTGGGGCCTCAAGAAGAGCAGGAGTCAGGCACATACATTCGGTACCAATAAATAGCGAGAGGGCTGAGGCTTGGAATGTACGAAGCCTCCCTGCTTTGGGCCCAGCCCTAAGTGGGGCACTGAGAACGATTCTGGCCTGCACGGAGCTTCCAGACTGGGGAGGGTTGAAGTCAGGAGCTAGATGGAAACAGACAACACAAATGACTGGGACTGTGGGAGGGGAGCCTGCAGGAGCTGGGGGAGTCCAAGCAGCCTGTGCAGGTGGGAGAGAACTAAGGAGGGATCCAAAACCGAGAGAAAGGGAAGCAAGAGAGAATAGGTAAAATAGAGAAGAGGCAGACATGCTAACACGCCCTGAGAAGTCTCATGTGGCAGAAGCTGGGGGTGACAGCACCATGATAGCAGTTGGGAGACATTAACATGGGCCTAGACACGCAAGATCTGAGTGCTGGGTGGGGGAGTTTGGATCATTTTGGGAGCAATGGGAGTGGTGGAAAGAGCTTTAAGCTGGGGATCACATCACTGGGTCAGAGTTTTAGAATGCGCTCACTGAAGAATGAAGCGAGGGTGAGACCAGAGGCAGAGCCCCAACAGAGGGCTGGAGCTGTGCCCCACGCGGATTAATTGCCAGGTTACAGGGTTAGGATCCTGGATCTCCTACTTATTAAGTGAGAGATCTTGGGCAAATTACTTAACCTCTTCATATTTCAGTTTTCCCAAGTGCAAAATGGGATAACAGTGTCTACATCATAGGGCTGCTGTGAGGGTTGAATGAGTTAATGCAGGCCGGGCTGTGAGGACACTACACGGGCGCAGAGTGAGCGCTCAGTGTTAGCTACCAGAACAATCACAATCATGATCCAGAGGGATGATGTGTCTAGGCTCTTCCTCTGCTACTGTGGCCTCCAGCCTCCTCTCCCCTCTCTCAACCCTCATGGAGGCAGCCCTTACCTTGTGCAGCCAGTGCAGGTTCATCTGCTGCCCCACGGCAATGTGACATAGTGCCAGGACCTGAAGAGGGGGCAACAGTCAGGCACCATGTATGACTCAAAGGTTTCCGCCACTTCCCTAGACACCTTTCTCCCCATTGCTGTCTGGACCTGGCTCAGGGCAGTCAGCAAACCCTCTCAGTAGGTGGTGGGAAGGCCCAGTTCTGCCCAAGCCTGGCCTCCTCCGAGATTATTCCATGCCTCTAAGCTCTTCCCCCTCTGGGATATCTCCCTAAAGAAGTCACTGGGCCCTGCTGCACTTGAAATGCCCAATTAATGTTTTGGGAGTTCCAGGACCCAGGATACTAAAGCAGATTTGAGCCTGGAGCCTAAGGAGCCCCTAGTCCAGTATGGGGATTGACTTGAATCTGAGAGGTTAAAGTTCTGGGGGCAGGAACCAAAGAAAAAGTTCCTAAAAGATGAAGTCTCCTGTGGGTCCTAATAGTGGGATGGCTGTAACTGGGTCAGGGGAAAACAGTCCTGGGGCAAAAGCAAGGTGAACTCCCACCTCAAAGGAACCAAGCCCCAGAGGTGCAGCAGCATAAGAGGCTCAGGGAAAAGGCAGCTTCCCTGTTTAGACCAGGGCAGACTCCTCCATCAGCCCGCACAGGCCAAGTCTCCCTTCCCCCGAGAGCAGGGCCGCCTGCCCTGAGACAGCCCCCACGTACCAGGAGGCCTGCGATGTAAGTGAAGGCAGCGGCCGTGGTCACGAGGATGGGCACAAACCAGTCACTCCAGTAGCCCATTCGGTTGTAGAGGTACCTGCAGGAGAAGAGGCCAGGGTGAGACCTCCACCAGAAACAGAACATCCCCTTGGGCCAGCCTGGCTCAGGGCCCAGGCTCTGCTTGCTCTGTAGTAATGTCATTGTGCTCCTGCTCATTAGGCCTTTAGAAGGCTCATGGTGGGCACCTGGGCATGAGAAGAGCACAAAGAATGCAACAATTTCCTATAATTCTACTGTTCAGAAGTAACACAGGCTGACTTTTCTTCCACTGGGTTTCACCTCTATGCTTATATATTCGTGTGAACAGCAGAGGTGAGACCTGCTGCATACAGCATAGTGGTCAGAGTTTAGGCCTTGGAGGGAGGTGCACGCAGATTCACATCCCCACTCTGCCTCTTACTGGTGTGTAGGGGAGACCTGTGGAGGCGACAGGCTTCGCTGATTCTAAGATGCCATCCATCAATGACATCTCAGTTTCAATGTTGAAATGTGAAAATGAAAATAAAGGGTTTTAGAACTGATAAAATACCCTTCATAGGGTTTCCTGAGGAAGGGGGCAGGGCACATGGTAAGTAACCAATTCTCTTTTTATTTTCATACAAGCATTTACTGATGTTGATAAAAAATCCTAACAAAATGTGATTTTTCAACAGCCATATGGTCCTCTGGATTTGTGTACCATATGTAGCCAATCTCCTACTAATGGCTGTTAATTATTTCCAATTTTTCACTATTATAAATTAACATACAAAAAAGAAAATTTTGCACATGTTTTTATGTATTAGTAATTATTTCCTCAGGATAGACTCCTACAAATATGGGTCAAAGGGAATGAAATTTTTAAGACTCCTGATAGATATTGCTTGGTTGCTCTTCAGAAAGGTCGAAACACTCACATCCTCCCTGTACAACTGGGGAAACTAAGGCTCAGAGAAGGTAGCAACTTGCTCAGGGTCATTAGAATATCTGAGCTGGTGCCAGATAGTTTCAGGCCTGCTGCCATCTTGAGTCTTGGCACGAGGCTGGGAGGAGATACCAGCAGGACACTGTGGAGCCTGTGCCTTCTCCTGTGCCCTTCGCTGGCCCTCACCCTCAGTGTCCAGAGGAAAATCTGCTGCCTGGAAGATCACTTTCTGTTCTATTCTTACTGTTTAGTTGGAGAAACTGAAGCCCAGTGAGGGTGGGACCTGCTCTTGATAACAACTCCTGAAAGGTGTCCCGACTCACTTTTGGCAGGGGGCCCTGTACAGCGACAGCCCAGATAGCCCCTGCCTGGCTCTCATAGTCCTGCCTTGTCCACCTGGGTCACTTGCATCTTCTCACTGTGTGAACCATCCCCAGGGACTCGAGAGCATGAAGCCTGGGCCAGCCTCTCCCAAATCCCAGCACCGACTGTAAGAAACCACAGTAACAGGCTGAGGAAGCTGTAGGTGTTCAGCCATCCCTAAGGTCCCAGGCAGGCCTTCCCTCTGCACTCTTCCCGACAGAGCAGGTACCCATCCTCTGAGCCGCCTGGGAACAGGGAGCTCACTCTCTGCGAAGAGTGGGCTGGCTCCATGGATAGCATGATGCAGTCATGATACAGTCAGCCCTGACCTAGAACTGTTTGACTTTAGAAAGGCCCCTTAATCTCTCCGAGCCCCTGTCTCCTCACGCTGTCCTCAATATGTCTTTTTGGCACTAACTGGTGGTACAGCCACATGTGAGTCCTGGTCCTCTCAGAACCTTAGATTCCCCATCTGTACATGAGGGGATAGACCCAATGATCTCCCAAGCAGCAGACCTCCTGTTCTGGCAGAACTGTCTGAGGTCCATAGTCGAGAACCAGCAAGGCATGTTCCTATATACCCACAACAGTGTCTGTGCTGTGGATACCTGCAAGGATGAATAATTGATTTATGGTATTTAATAAAGGCCAGAGGATACCTCTGGGACTCTGCTGGGGCTCAGGCTCATCTTGGCAGGCTGCAGTGGGACAGACATATGTCCTTTAATGTGCTCATTAATAACAGAGGCACAGCCTAGGGCCATGCTGAGGGGAGTGGATGGCCAACTCATGAGCAGAATCTTAGGATCATCACAGAACCCTGGAACCATGGCCCATCAGAACCTCGGAGTCCTAGAAGTCCCCAGGTCTAACATCATGGCTGCCTTCCAGCTAGAGATCAGCCTCCCAGGAAGCAGCCCTGAGGTTTGGGTAGAGTTCTGAAACCTCTCAAGTCTATCATCTCATTTCGTCCTCAGAAAAAGACTTGATGAGGTTGGAGTTATGCCATTTTACAAAAAAGGACTCTGAGGCTCAGAGAGGACCAGGGACTTGCTCAGAGTCATACTGAGCTGAACTTCTGACCAAGAGGAAGACACAGCACCGAATGGGGGAGTAAGGAGATCTGGCTTCCAATCCCCAACTCTGACCCCGACTGGTTGTGTGACCTTGGGCCTTAGTTTCTACACTTGTCTATGGAGGCGTTCCCATTAGAAGCCAGGGTCCTTCCCCTCCTCCTGTGGCTTTCCACTGCTTGACAAAGGCAGGCGGTGGGGGTAGGGATGGGATAGAAACAGGTGCCCTCCTGGACGCAGGTACTGTGCCCATACAGGCCTGCCCTTGGGTCTGGGGCTGGTGTTCACCCAGAGCCTGAGTTGTCCCAGAACCACAGCAGCTGTCAGCTCTGTCCAAGGCACTGGTCAGGCCTGGGGCTACCTTCTCTGCCAAGGCCTTGGTCTCTCTGGGCCTTGGAGTTCTGTCTCAGCCTTCCATTCTGATTTTACAAGATAGCAGCCCCAGGAAGGAGTGAGTTCCCTGCTCTTCCTAGCTGGTCTCAGCTCCTGCTTGTTCTTTCCAGAGGACCCTGCCCTCAAGGCCACAGAGAGCAGGTAGCAGAGCTCTGAGGGCCAGCTCGAGAGACTCAAACCAAAGCCCCCATGTCCTGTTGCTGGATCCCAGGACCCAGGGCCCGGGACCCAGGGCCCATCCCCATGCTGAGCCCTCACTTACTCACCAGTTGAATTCGTCATAGTCATTGTGGACATCCCACCAGAAGTAGAGCCAGGTGAGTGTGAGGCCGAAGGTGATGGTGAGGAGCAGGAACCAGAGGCGTTCCCACTGGAAGAGCAGAGCAGGAAAGGGGTCAAGTGAGGTCGGGGGTTGGCCCCCGAGGCTGCTTCCCACTGAATGTGCCCCCTTCCGCCCCTTTGTAGCCAGGGATTATGGCTGTCTTCTTGTAGGGACCTGAGGCTCAGAGAGGGGAAGTGACCTGTCCGATATCTCAGAGCCTGAAGTCATAAAATGGTGGGGAGCTAGGAGCAGGGTCAGGGATCCACCTGACCCCAGGGGCTGGGCCCTTTTTTGCTGCAGCCTGAGGTGTTTCCAGTGTGCGTCAGTCTCCCCATTCTGGTGATGGCTCCAAGAGCAAAGGCCAAATCTGCCTTGAGTCTCCCCACTGGCATGGTGATCTGTAGTCTGGGAGGTCACATCCCTCAACTCCTTCTCTCCTCACACAGGCCTACAAAGCAGGTACTGTTCTTCCCTACCCTTGTCCAGTGCTACTGATAAAAACAAACAAACAAACAACCCCCCAAAAATGGAAGCCCAGAGAGGTAAAGCAACTTGCCCAAGTCACATAGCAAGTTAGCAGAGGATTGAAGAGCCCCCACCCCTACCCCCCAGATTTGAAGAAAGACACTGGCCTCTCAAGGCTGGGCCAGCCCACCCCTACCGGGGGCAGGGTGAGGGGCTTCTGACCCTCTACCGCTGCTTCCTGAGGGGCCGGCACAGAGGTCTGCAGGCGCTTCCTCTGGGCCCTCGGCTTTATCCTTGCTTTCATCCGTCCCCTTATCTCAGAAACACAACAAGCTTGGACATCCTGCTCTCTGGGAAGACTGCTGAGATCATCAGAACAAACCAACAGTCCTTGAGGGAAGTCGGTGCACAAGCGCCCTGCTAAAGGGGCCGGAGGGCTTGGAGCGGCCAGGCACCTCTCATGTGGGCACGGCCCAGGAAGCCCCTTGCCAGGCTCCCTGTAGCTACCTCCACCCTCATAGGAGAGCCAGCCCTGAGCTACAGTTCTAACCCCAATCTACCCTCGTGATGGCTTCTCACTGCTTACCCAAGCAGGGGTCCCCTCTGGGGGTGCCCCACCCACCTCTCCAGCTTTATATCCCTTACTAGTTGCCTCATTCTGGAAGAGCCACTGCCCCTGGGTTTTGTCAGCTAACATTCCCATTCACTTTTTAAGTCAGCACAAATGTCGCCTCCTCTGTGAAGCCTATCTGGACTATGCTCCTGCCACCCATGCTCTCTCCTCAGTGCTCACACAGCATCAGTGTCCCTGTCTCTAAAGTCACGCTCTGTACACAGTGTGTACCATGTGGCTCATGTGACTGCGTCTCCCGGATGATGACCCTGTATCTCCTTGGGTTCTGCAAGGACAGGGACTGAGCCTGGCACCACCCCCTTAGTTTTTATGGCTGTAAGAAGAGGAGGGAGAATTCGCTCACTGCCCGGGACACCTCCACCCTATACCGCCAAGACACACCACACTGGGGTGGTCGTGCTGGTGCCTGGAGCCAGACTCCCATCACACCACTTGGTAGCTATATTGCCCTGTGCAGCACAAGCTAACGTTAACCTCTCTGTGCCTCAGTTTCCCCTCTTTGAAATGAGGGCAATAAGAGTACTGATCCATGTGCTGATGTGAGAATTAGATGAAGTAGTACAGGTCAAGTGCAGAGAACCAGGCCAGGCAGTCAGCATTCTATCAACGCAGCTGTAAGTATGTCCTGCCTCTCCCCGGCATGCGGGGAAGGCCTGCAAACTCTGGTGGATCGTGACTATACACGCTGAGCACTGCTTTGAACCTAGCCCTGGGAAGGACGGCTCGAGCTTGGGTGTAATTAAAGCAGCCTCCTCCACTCACCGTTCCGTGAGGAACCAGGCTGCCTTGCTTAGCCCCACTTTGTACAAAAACAGAGATGTGAAGGTGACGACACTCTAAAACCGTGTTTCCATCACGTGGAAGGGATGGCTTCTCAGAGAGCAGGCCACTGGCGTCTGCCCCACCCAGACCCAGAATGGCATGAGCCCCAGCTCTAGGCCCAGCAAGACCCAGCCTTGCTCAGGAATGGAGAAACTCTGGCTAGGAGCAGGGCAAGCCATTCTGGAGCAATGGAACCCTGGCAGCTACCAGCCAGAAAATGGCTCATACCGTCTTCAGATACAGAGAAGGCTGCAGTTCCGTCCTGCTTCCTGCAGCTAGGCCACGGGACTCTGGCTCCGGAGGGGCTGGCCCACACTGCCATGTCTAGCCAGCACCCCCACCCTGGCTGGTCTAGCATCCCCCCACCCAGGTCTAGTCCTTTTAAGAGTCCCTCTTGCTGCCTCCAATTCTTTTTTGCTCACAAATAAAAATTCCTTTGCCACATTTCCTGCAGAGCGCAGCTGATGGGTCCCAGGCCAGCCTAAACAGCTGGGTCTCACAAGCCTGAGCAACCTCTGGTCACATCATGCACTAGCTTGAGAGCTGCACTAGCCCGAGTCCCTCAGCCCAGGCCAAGCTCTGTGTCCCCAGCCCCCACCTTTGCCCCACACATGCAATTACATGCCATGCACGAAATCACCCAAACAGGCTCTTTCAAGCCCTGTGCCTTCGCATGAGCCATACCCTCCCATCTAGAAAGCAACCTGGCCCTTGGACAAACCTTCCTTCTCCCTGAGGGCTTCCCTATCTCTGTGGGGAGACTCCCATCTCCTCAGAACTCCCATTGCCCATGTCTGTTAGGACACACCCCCAAAGTTCTGTAACTGTCTCTATGTGCGGTCTCCCTGCTACAGATCTTCAAATACAGTACAGCCTTGAAGATCTGGGTGGTCTCCATGTTCCCGGGATAGGGTGGGAACTTGGGAAAGACTTTATAATGAGACAGTAGGTGAAGAAACACCCTTCCTACTGCCCCTGAATGAGTATGTCCACCAAGGAGAGATTTCACTAGAGGCTTACCACCCCACTCCCATAGAGTCTTCTGTGGACACTGAGCTGGCAGGGGTAAGTGGCCATCTGTCCAGAGATTGCTCTACCTCAGCAGGCATACGGCAGCTGAACCTCTGGCCAGTAGACAAAGTTCTGAGGGGGCCCAGGTGACGGGGGAGCCTTGGCCTATGACGGGTCCTATCCCAGGCAAGCAGCTTGAAGGTTGATAGGTAGCTTGGCCAGGGGGCTGGCTGCAGGGATGGGGGACAGTGCCACAGGAGTTGGGAGATGTCCTGTGGCGAGGTGTGATGTAGGACCAGGTACAATGCTGATACATGGCCAGGAAGACTGTGAGGGTCGGGAGGGCCCATGGCAGACAGGGGTCTTGTACACTAGGGACCACTGTTTTCACTTGCCTAGATGCTGAGAGTAGGGCAGGGAGGACAGGGCAAGAATGAGTGGCCACCCTGCCCTGCCCCTGGGAAGCATCTAGATTAGAACTGACAGGTGGGTGAGGCACCCAGGGCATGACATGAATGGGGGCAGGGCCTAAGCTACAAGGAACTAGAGACCCCATTATCAGAACGGAACACAAGCTGGGGTCTGTGGTCACCTAGAGATGACAGTCCTGGGAGCTGGAAGCCAGAGGCTCCACGACCACAGGGAACCTGTAGATGGAATTGAAGCGGTCACGACATAGTGGGGAAGGAGACGGCAGGTCACTAAGAACAATCAGAGGAAAAAACTGAATGGCAGGGGGGAGGGGAAGGCAGGGAACTGTCGAGAGGAAGTGGCCTAGAGAGCAGCTCCACTCACAAAGAGGCTCCAAATGGCACTGATGGTCCTTGTCAGGGAATTACAGAAGAGCGGCCTGGGCCTGCTCCACCATTAACCAGCCAGCCTGGCCCTGTTCCCAGGACATGTGGGCTCAGGAGTCAGGAGAGAGATGGTGGGCCCACTGGTCCCCTGTCACCCCTCAAAGTCTACACAATGCCTGGGGGTATCTGTTTATGGGTATTTTTCCCCATCTAAGAGCAAATGAAAACACCAAGCCTCATGGAAGGGCCACCATGCACAGTTGAGCAAGTTATGGAGCCAAAGGACAAAAAGTACCATTCACTTTGTGGTTACCATCAGTGTGCCTATCTGTCACGACAATTTTTCAACAGATGCTGAGTCAAGAGTTCTGGGGGAGGGGTGCCTTTTGCTAATTTGCACAAAGGCTCAGGATGTGTGAGTGGAGGTGACTCAGAGGTGGAGCGATGTACCCAGAGTCACCACGTCAAGGAGGAGGGGAGGGCAGACTGAACCCAGATGTCCTGATAGAAGGCAATCCCCCACAAGCCCCTCATGAGCCAGCCCTGCCCATATCTCTCCAAAACCTATCCTCGCCCTCTGGGACCAGCATGGCCACCCCCTGTGCAGCTCGGCTTCCAGGGTTCTTCTTTCTCTCCAGGGTCCATGCCCAGGCCAAGCCCCTTTCTCTTTTGAGAAACTTTCCCATCACTCCAGGCCCTGAAGACCTCCCTTCCCTGACCACTTCCGCACAGACTGTCGTTACCCACTAATTTGACCCTCGCCCTCATTCTGAACTGTGGAGGTGGAAAATGCCCAAACTTGAGAGACAGACAGACCTGGCTCTGCCATTTGGGCAAGCTATTCAGTACCTCTGAGCACCTCTATAGGTGAGTTTTCTTACCTGTAAAATGGAAATAAAAACCCCTATCTCAAAGGGGTGGTGTTACATGAGGTGACATAAAGTCAGGTGGCACACAGGAGGAACATGATCAGGAACAGTTCACTGGGCTGTGGATTCCTTCAGGGCACAAGGTGGTGCTCAGATATGGTATGAGGAACAGAAGGTGTGGATGTGACTGTCATACATGGAAGCTTCAAGGCCACCAGTGGACAAGGCCAACATCCAATCGCAGACTCAACCTCAGGCCGAGCCTGGGGGCCTCAGGGAACAAAAGGAAGCAGTGTCTGGGACTCCCCAGCCTCCTTCAGAGCCTTGTCGCTACCTAGGAACAGGACAAAGGTGGGCAGTTCTGAGCTGATGGGTGCAGCAGGCACAGAGAGGATGCCGAGGGCAGCTGGGAAAGTGGTGGGCCCTGGCTGTGGATGGGGCAGAATGCTCCATAACTGCTCCCAGGGGTGGCTGTGACAGAATCTCAGAGGCCCCAGCCCCAGAGGCTGTGGGCGTTCAGCTCCACACCCCTGCCTCATCTCCTATTCTTGCTCCCATGCTCCAGGAAGATGAGACCCTCAATCCTGTGCTGAGTAACATGTTCCACTTTTCCCGAGGCTGCTGCTGCTCCTCCCTGTCTCACGCTGATTGTCACGTCTTCTCCTCACCCTTCTTCCTCTCTCTCCTGCCCACTCCAGAGCCTTCTGCATTCAGAAAGAAATGTGCGTGTGGTAAGAGGTTATTAGCAGCTGGGGCTCACACAGCCGCTCAGCACGGCTGTAGCCACAAACCCGGGACCCACACAGGAAGTGCTGGCACAGGCCCTGCTGCTGCCTTTGCTGCTCCAGACCTCGGCTCCAAGCCAGGATGCACAGAGACACCCCCTGGGTCCCCAAACAGAAGCTGGAGCCTGAACTCTGCGTGTCAGGACAGCACCTGAGCCGGAGCCAACCTTCCTGGCCTTGACACCATCACAGACTTCAGATTCACAGAGTCGCAGAGCTGAAGCTGTCTTGTTAGACTCCTGTGCCCTGCCTGTGACCTCCAGGCAGAGACCGCCTCGGCAGCTTCTAGGACAGGAGTCTACCCTGCTCTGCTCCTGCAGCCCCAGGGATGGGCACTCTCCTCCTGGATGCTACCTGGTCCTCCTCTGGACTGAAACGTCTTCCTTCTAAGACAGCAGCCAGATAGAGGCAGGCTGCATTTGGGAGTCCACAAAACTGGGTTGACCACCTACTAAATGTGTGGCCTTGGAGAAAATATTTATTTATCTTCTCCGAGAGCCAGCTTCCAGTTCTATAAAATGGGACATCAGTGCTGGAGTGCTGCACAGACCTGTAGGACCTGAAAAGTGTCTGGTGACTGGACGGCAATATGAGTTATTACCCTTCCCTCTGTCCCTCCCTGAGGAAATCTGAAATCTGCCTCCTTGAATGCCACCCTGCAGCTGGTTCCCTGATACCACACAGAACATGTCCCACAAAAGGGAAAGAAATATTGGGGTCAAATGACCAAGATGTGAGGGAATATAATCAAGAGCTGGCCCTTCTACCCACTAGCTGAGCTGCATGGCTGTGGGCCAACTGATCAGGACCTCAGGCCTCAGCTTCCTCTGTTCACGGGGATGACATCACCTCTACCTCACGGGAGGCCTGCCAGGCCCGAATAAGATTACAGATGTAAGCTGTAAGTCACCAAATCCATGGTCGGTCCTGTAATTATCATTTCGCGTCTGACAGACCTTTAATTATGTGAAGGCAGTGATCAAGTCTTCCCCCACACCCCAGTCTACACCAAATTCTTCCGGCTGCTGAGGAGAGCCAGTAGGTCATCTGCCTTCATTCAGCCCAGGCTCGGGGGTGCCATGGTCAGTAGATGCAGAGGTCAGATCTGGCTCTCCGGGCAGCAGTCTTAGGAGCCAGTGTGGATGGAGGAAGAAGACCCTGGCATGGCAGCTGCCCTACCTTGCCTCACAGCTCCCCATCGCTGGCTATGGGGGATAGAGCTCTATGTGGGCTCTTCATAGAGCTGGGGGGTACTCCTAAGAACCCTCTACTTGCCCATATCACCTCATTCTCTTCGTGCTCTACAAAGTAGGAGGGAAAGTCAGAGGAAACCAGGTCTCAGAGAGGGGAAGTGACTTGCCCAAGATCACAACAGGCAAACATAATGGTAGGGCCAGAATTCACACCTAGGTCTGGGTGCCTCTAGTCTCTGACTGTCCCAAAGTGACCAGAAGCAGGCCATGTAATTATCTTTGCCTGCTTGAGGAACAAGGCTCAGGAGGCAGATCCTTGCCCAAGGTCATGCTACAAACCACAGGCAGTGCCAGGGAGGGATCCCTAGAACTTCAGACTTAGAAAAAATTTCAGAGATCATCTTGCCTTATCCTCTAAAGGCCCAGTTCAAAAAAGAGAGAAACCAGGACCAAAGAAGTTGAATGGCCTGGAATGGCCTAGAAGCATGGACACAGGACTTGTACATGATAAATTGGTACAGAAATGACAGAGAATCCAACAGATGGTGATGGGACAGCTAGACACCTATTTGGTAAAAAATACAATCACACCTCGATCTCACACCCCATACCAAACTAAATTCCAGTGTTTCCCCTCCTTGTCTTGACACTACTCTCTACACATTTGTGCTGACCCTGGGATATAAATCAGGCCCAGACTCCACTCCGCACAGATGACTGACCAGCCAATGTGCAACTCAATTCCTAGGAATGAGCAGGGCAAATGGGGAAAGCATGGGCTGCTTAGGAGCACAGTGCCAGTTATGGGAAGAGTGAAGGTCTGGAGGGCTTCCAGGAAGAGGAGACACCTGCAGCAAAGCTGGAAGAAATGGGCCTGATGGGATGATAAGGTCAGGCAGAGGGAGAGAGTGGAAAGTGCAAAAGTGCAGAGCCAGGCAGGCTTTGTTTGGGGGAACTGGCTTCTTATGGGCTTATAAAAGCTTTCTCTGTATAAGAGTATTAATTTCCGCATATGTTGTATATTTTTTATTGTATCATTTGACTTTAGTTTTTGTTTATCATGCTTTTTGTATAAACATTTAAATTTTTATGCAGTCAAATCTCTTTTCCTTTATAGGTTTTGCCGTTGGTATCTATCATGTTTACGGGAGGTGGCCCGAGATTGTATATCTAACTCATATTTTATACTCATAATTCTCAGCTTCATCGTTTACTTTTAAATCTGTAACCCACCCATTTATATCCATCCATCTATAGCTTCAAATGGATGTCTACATGTATGGAGAGAGGTTTGAAAGACTTATTGCTAGAGCATTAAGATTAGGATTTCTTTTATTTTACATCTTTCCATGTTGTTTGAAAGTTCTCAACAAATGTGTGCTTCTTAAATAGGAAAAAACTTTAAAAATAGAACAAAACACATTTTAATCCATCTGGGATTTACTTAGGTTTGAGGTAAGAGGCAGGAATCTAATTTTACTTTTGCCAAATGGATCCTTTGGCTGTCCCTATACCATTTGTGAGATTTGCAGTAACTCCCACGTTCGTTTAGCACACAGCACATCCTCAGAGTGTGTGGACTGTTTCTAGGTTGTCTAGTCTGCCACGAAGCAGCCCTCTCCCTCTGTGCTGGCTCTGCCTGGCACAGCTCCTTCCACATGGCTGAGCTGTGGTCTCTGAGCCAGCCCTGTGGTAGTGGCTCCGCTTTGAGGTCAGAGTCCAGCTGTACCCTCAGCACCGCATGGTCCTGCAGAGACTGGAAAGATAGATTGAAAGGTGCCTTTCCACCCAGTCTGCTCACCTGCAGACCAGATCTTAGGCACCCAGTTACTACAATAACCAGCCTGCTTCACCCTCACTAAGTTCCAAATGTGTATATGGGCGGAGAGGCGGCTGGGGATGGGGGTACTGATGCCCAGAAAAGCCTAGGAAATGTCAGCTGGGAAGGGTGTGGGGAGCTCCTGGAAGGGAGAGATGGGCAGGCCCTGGCAGGATTACTTTGGGCCTGACACAGGAGATTTGGGGGAGGGGTGGTGTGGGGAGGTTTGAGATGTATGACAGCATTAGGGCTAAGCAGGCAAAGGGATTAGAATACCCACCCCCAGCCAGCTCCTGACAGCCTAAGAGGATGGATTTATTTTTCTGGGCTCCAGAGAGCAGGGCAATTAGGCCTCTGTCTGCCCTTCTTCTGCTGGGGGGCACTCAGAGCCGCTCATTAGGCAGGAGAATGGAACCAGGCCCAGCTTGGAGCGCCCCATCTCTCCCACCCATCCTGTGGGTTGCACTGACCCATGGGGAGATCTGAGCAGAAAAGCTGGGGGCCCTTAGGAGAGATTATCCCAGAGCTCCTCAGAGGACACTGCCAAGGCCACAGGGTGGTGGGTAGTTGCACCCCCTGCAGATCCCCCATCATCATCCTGCCCCATCCACACTCCCTACACAGCCACTCGAGGTGGTCACGAGTGTCATGAACACAGAGACTTAGCCACTTCCGCTGGAACATGCACGGCCATGGCAGAAACCCTCAGCAATAGTAAGAGAGAAGCTAGGTGGGATGTGGGGGTTCCTGAAAGCCAGAAATGGCATGGCTTTATTGCAGAGATAAATCGTCAGCTCCCTGCGCTGCAACAAACCAGGGCTCTGCCAGCCTCTCTTCCCTCTCATGGATGCAATAATATCATCTCTCATTTCCTTATCCTCTTAGCAACTCTGTAACATTTAAAGGATAAAATGGGGTCTTATCTTCCCATTTTCAGAGAACATCTCTCTGACCTGCTGGGTCCATTTTCTCCAGATCACCAGAGAAGGGAACAGCCATCCCTTTCCAGTTTGTAGAGAGAACCGTTTTCCCCCAAGGTTGGAGCAATGGTTTCTTTGGTACAGGCACGTTGGTATCCCTTATCTAATTGGGCCCTTGGGGCATGGGTTTGTACCTCCAGCTTTTTTTTTTTTTTTTTTTTTAATTTATGCTTACAGCACCTGGTCGTCCTAGGTGGTCTCCTATCCAAGTTAACCAGGCCCGACCCTGCTTAGCTTCTGAAATCAGACATCAGGCTCGTTCAGGGTGGCATGGCTGTAGACCATGGACTGTGGCTCCACTGGGGCACAAACCCAGCACCTTCTGAGTGTAAAGCAGACGTGCTAACTGCTATACTATAGAACCACGTCTTGCACCTCCATCTAACCTACAAGCAAGCTGAGGCCCAGAGAGGGTCTGGCCTTGCTTAAGGTCACACACTAAGTCACTGGAAGAGGCAAGGTAGAGCTCAGACTGCAGCTTCCTTGGCCAGGAATGGGTAAGTGCTTCTGGCTGACTCCAGGTGCACTCTGGAGCACATCCCAAAGGCTGCTTCATCCAGGGAGCCCACCTTGATTCCTGAGAGATCCTCTCTTTCCTGTTTCACATCCCTGTCATAGGCCCACATGGTATTGGTAGAACAGGGAGAAGGGGAGCCAGCTGGGAATCCTCCTGCCCACTGACAGAGCCTAACCCCCGCTGCAAGGGTAGCCCAGGAGGTCCTGCGGCTGAGTCAGCACCCTTCCCTGCCAGCCACAGCCCGGACCAGGGGACTGCAGAATGTACCCGCACTTTCCGAACCACCTAATACCTGAGGCCTCACTGCGGTCCTGCCTCCCCACACGTCTTCAGTACAATGACAGGCACATCCCTAACTAACTTCCTCACTTGCTCTTCAGCTCTCCCCTCAGTCATCCCTCCAGTCCTTGCCTGAGCCCCTCCTGTAAGCCTGGCCGTGGACTTAAAACAGAGTCTAGCGGGAGACACAGAAAGTCACAATCCACACGGGCAGCCTAGGCCCAAGGTGCTGTGGGAGCCCAGGGAGGGGGGAAAGAAGCGAAGGAGGCCGACTTTTTTTGTTTGATGTGGGGGATCTTCTTAGAGGAACAGACGTTTGCAATGAGCCCTGAGAGGCAGAAATAAGACAGGAAGGGAATTTCAGGCAGAGGGGTTGGCCTGACAGAGTGCTGTGAACAGGTGAGGTGATCCTGTAGTGACTTCAGTGGCATGTGTGGAGGGGCACAGAGGAGGATTGCTGATGGATTTCCCTACAGCAGGTGTCTTCCTGCTCCCATCACAGGAAGCAGGCAGTTGGGGCGGGGAGATTTATTTTGTCTGTGTCCCACCCACATCCACTGCACTATTCCTGGACTCTGCTGAGACTACTCGGCTCGTCTCACTCACCCCTGGGCATAGTATGCTTGCCAGCTCCAGGAATGGCCTCCTCCAGCCCAGCTGGAGATCACAAGATGATGGGAGGCATCATCAGAACCTCTCAAGTCTCTCTTCCACAGCCATTCTGTTGATCGAACCTTCTAGCTGTCTGTAGAACCCCTCCCTTTGCTACCTCTCTGCACCTCCTTTCCCCTCCTGAGGCCCCAGCCTTTCTCACTAGTTCCCTGCCCTCCCCACCTCCACCAAAGCATGCATTCTCTATGATTTGACCAGAGTGGTCCTTGTCCAGCCCAAGTCTGACTGGGCTCCCACTGGCCAGGATGGAGTGCAGGCTCCCCATAGAGCTCCAGACAACATCCTCCCTCCTCACACCAAAGCCACATTGGGGCCAAACTTTTTTCAGTTCCCAAACACAAAACACTCTGAACATGCAGCGCCCGCCACCCTCCCCCCCGCCCCAGCCCCCACCTGGAACACTTCCCTACTCTGTCTGGCGTGACAAGACTAACTCTCCTGCAGACACCAGCTCAGGCAAGCTTTCCTGCCTGGGGTTTCCTGGCCTTGGAAGTGATCACCTGGGTGGTCTGGGTGTGTTGCTTCTTGTCTGCTCCCACACCCACCTGGGAGCCCTTGTCAAGGGAGGGGGACCAGGGCTGATAAACCTGTGACCCCGGGGCCCAGAGCAGATATCATGATAGGTTTGTTGATTGAATACGTAACCAGCGCATTTCAGACAAGAGGGATGTGGAACAGAAGAGCGGGCACTGGACTGGGGGCACAAGGAAGGGCAAAGCAGGCTTACACAAATCACTTCCTCTTCCTAAAGCCCCATCTGTAAGAGGGAGGGCATCAAACACACTCAAAGCAGCATTCAAAGAGCAAACCTACTATAAAGTGCAAACGAATTGGCTGTCACCTTCGGTGTCTCAGGCTGGAAAGTTCCCCCAGGTATCTGACCAATATCCCTCTCTTGCTACAGAGAAGCTGGTGTTGACACCGTGATGCCTCCCACAGATGTACAGTCTTCAGGGGGTCCTGTGGGGACGGCCTGAGAACTGTCTTCTGTCTTACCAAGTCCTTAATTGGCAGTGTTAGAGTAATGAGTCACAGACAACACCAATTAATTATCCCCAGTTATAAAAAGCTTTGCTTCCTCTTCTGAGAGGTCGAGTGAGCCGGCCTCCTGCTGTCAGGCTCCTGTACTCCCAGTACTGGGGACAGGAGACTAGGTCATATCACCTCTTTATCCCTTGGTTTCCTGTTTCCTTATTTGTCAAGTGTGTGTCCAGGGGGAGGGAGCAACTGAGCAAAGGCTCAGAGGAGCAGGAAGGAAGGAGGCCAGCTTGGACAGTGAGGAGGGGGCTCCCTCTCAAACCCTCCGCCCGTCTCTACCCTCCCCAGGATCCACTCCAGTCCTGCAGGGCCAGATGCGGCCAGGGAAACGCAGACGGTCCCTCCTGCGGCGTTCAGGCAACTCCCTATCTTCTCCCAAGCTCCTGGTCCAGTGCTCTTTCTCCTCCATCAGGCAACTTCCCAAGTCCTCCCTCCCACCCCTCCTTCACCCTACATGCTCTCATGTAAAAACACTCAGACTCAAAACACACATGTCCTCCTCCAGAGCCTCCGTCTCCTGATGTCTTGCTGCAAATCTATCATGGAGTCCAGGTGTAACACTAAACCTGATTTCTCCATCCATATAGGGGGCACAACAACTAAACATGGCCCACAGGGGTGTTACAACAGTTAACAGGGCAATGCATGTAAGCCATATGCTCCCTGCATACAGTAGGTACTCAATAAATGTTAACGATTATCCTTATTTTCACACTTCCTTTCCCAGTCTGCGGATGAGAGTAAAATGCTTCTGTGACACACCATGGGTCTGTCACCCCAATTAACAGGTAACTGAATGCCAGGCTTCTCAGAGTTGGGAGATGCTGGGGGGACTTCCCCAAGAGGACCTGAAGTGAGGCAGTACCCGGGTGGGGGTGGCAGGGCAAGGGGTTCCCAAAAGAGGAGGCGAAGGTGGGATGAGGAAAGCCACAGGCCCAGAATTAGACCTTATTCCCTTTCTGGGGCCTCTCCTCCACCCCAGGCCCTAACAGCGCTCCGTTCACTACCCAACCTGTGCTCCCAGAGCTCACTCTGGGGCCTCAGCAACATTTACGGAGCACTTCCTCTGTACCAGCCCTGACTCTGAGACACCAGATGGCTGTTTCCTTCACTGTGTCAGGCCACAGAGCCCAGCCCCACACCCTGGTCCTCACGCAGCTGTCTCTGGAGGGACTGGGAATAGAAAAGAAGAGAGGAGAGAGAGAGAAAGGGAGAGCAGGCTGAGGCTGGAGCCCAGGAAGTGGGAGGGGAAACGGGAGCAGAGGGAGAGACGGGAAAGGGGGAGAATGCTCATCCTCAGCATAAAAGAAGCTGGGAGCCTGGGGTCACCTGAGGTGAGCTCCACTCCTTCTGCAGGAGCCCTGCCACCCAGAGCTGGCGCAAAACCCTCCCCCCTCTCCCAGACAAGATGGCTTGTGGCCTCCTGAGGCCCTTCTTGCTTTTGCCTCATACCTGGCACCCCAGACCTCGGCATTTGCAGAGCCTGTACCACTCGGGCTCCCAGTGAGCTCAACGCCCTATCACTTCCTCTACCCTTGGCCCTCTCTGCTGGCCACAGCCAAGACTCATCACTTCTTGACTCCACAGCTTATGACTGGCTGGCCCCAGGCCCAACAAGGGGTGTGACAAGTCCTGGGAGATACACCTTCATCCAGGGTCTACTCCAACAGCCAAGGGCTTTCTGCTTAGGAGCTCAGCCATCTTTCTCCTCCCTTCCTGAGCCTCAGCTGTCTTCCTACATCGTGGGGCCGGATCCAAGCTCTTCCTGTCACTGCCTGCATGGCCTTGGCCTAGTCCCTGATGTCTCCAGCTTCTGTTTCCCCACATGAAATGGTGGCCATGACACCTAGCTCACGAATTGTTGGGAGAAACACGAATGGCTGCGTGTCACTGCTCAGCACTGTGCCCGGCGCAAGACACATGGGGTGCGGGCTGGCTGCTGGCCTCATGACTTTCCCAACCCAGAGAGGCCCTGGCTGCCTGCCCCAAGTCTCTGAGGAAAGTGGAGCTGGGAGCAAAGCAGAGTGGCCAAGGAATTCTAAAGTCTTAACCCGGGCCCTCTTCCATATCAGAGATGGCGAGGCCAAGGGCTGGGAGTCAGGAATGACTGGTCTTAAGACTGGTCACAACTAGCACTGTGCCAGTCACTTCATGTTGTTGTTAGAAGCCATCTGCCCAGCAGCTACCTGAGAGGTGTGTCTGCCATTTCATAGGCAAGAAAGCTCAAAGACCAGTAGGTACTGTGGGCATAAAAAGGGCTCTGTAATAAACCTGACCAAAAGTAACCTCCCAGAGTGACCTGATCATAACTTCCTAACTTGGCAGGTCAAGGTGGTAGTCATGCCCCAGGTCTATAACGTCTTTAATAAAAGGTTCATCTTCGCCTTACGCCAGCCCTATCCATTGTTTTTTGTGCATCTAGGTAAACACCCCTTTGAAATGCCTCTTTTTCAGACCCCTGGGAAGATAACCACCCTTAAGAGAGAACGGAGTCTTGTTAACTCTCCTGTAATACAATCCCTGCCTTGCTTTCTCCTACCTTCATGTAATCTTCTCTCTTTAATTCCAAATGCATAAAAGAAGCTGCAAAACTGTGATTCTCCAGAGCACTTGAGATATTGCTTCCCAGCACTATCATTAGTTTGGCTCAGATAAACTCATAAAAATTCTCTACAGGTGTAGACGTTTCTTATATTGACAGTACAAGTAGAAGCAGCACAGTTTGAACTGGAGGTCTGCCTAACTCCCGATCTCACAGCCTGCCTCACTGTCGGGGAGACCCGACGTCCATGTAAGACGGAAAGGCTGTCTAGGCAGGGCCTGGGGTGGGGCCCGGGGCTGCTGTCCCAGCAGTGCAGGGACCTGCTCTGTGCTCTGGGCAGGCCCCTTCCTCTCCCTTGCCTCAGTGTGGCACATTGCTTTCTCTGTGCTGGGAGTGGGGACATAGAAGTGAATCTGGCCAGATGCCCACCAGGTGGTACTAGCTTTTCACCATTTGGGGGTCAGGAACCCAGGCTCCTGACTTAGTCCAGCACTCTGTCCCTCACCATCACAGGCAGAGAAGGAGGGCAGGCAGGGGGCAAGCTTCCCCAACATTCCCATCCAGATAGCCCCGTGATACTGCCCTCTGACCTTAGCTGACACCCCACCCTGTCACGGCTGCCTGTTTTGGGGCTGGCTGAATTTGGAGGCTGGCTTCTTTGTTCAGACAAGGAGGGGAAAGGAAAGTTGTTTTTCAGGCAGCAAAGCTTTTAGATAAATACAATTTATCTCTTTCTTCATTCCTTCTTAAAGGAATTGAGTTCCTTCAAAGAAGAAACTAGATTTACCAGCTGATAGTGCCCCAGGGATGAAGTGCAGCTCAGTGTCTGGCCTGGGGAGCTGAACACTGAAGAAGGCTTTCTTTATCCGGCTGAGCACCTGCTGCCAGCTCTGGCAGGCCTGTGGCTCAGGTGACTGGGCCCTGGTGCCAGGCCACGGTCATCCCAGCTCCCAGGCTCCTTGCTGGCCTGGCCTACCTCCTTACCCTCCCCTCTAGCTGCCCCCACCTGCCTGCCTGTCCATCAGCTTTGCCAGCAAGCTGAGAACTTTTGGTCACCTTGGGTTGACCCCTTCTTCTTGGAATGTCCCTCCTAAAGCACCCCTCCCTGCCCAGAGCTCAGGAGCAGCCCAGCCCCCATGCTATCAAAGGAGAGTTAACACCGGGCCATGGCAGGGTGACCATGCCTACCTAGTCAGGCAGATTCAAGAATTGCCATAGGCCCTTTTTATAGAGGGAGAACTAACACCCAGAAAAAGCAGTGACCTTTCAGAGCCACATAGCAGAGTAACAGAGCTGATATCCCTCTCCCCAAACTCTGGGGATCCCTAGGTCCTTCTGACCCCGTCCCCGCATGGCTCACCGGTGTGGTGTCATCATGAGAGCGCTGGTAGCGTTTCCAGCGGCAGCCGTAGATGCCCGTGAGGCAGGAGAGGCACAACTGGGGCTCATAGTACTGCAGGGGCTGGTGTCTCACCATGCTCGTGCCCGAGGCCCTGGTGCCCAGCCCTCAGGAGCCCATGGAGGCCCCAGGCTGGTCCTGCGGGAGGAAGCACAGGTCTGTGAGGCAGTGGAAGGGTGGGGAGTCAGACCCAGACACAGCATAAGTCAGTGGGGCCTAGGTCAGGGTGGACCAGCTTCTGCACAAAGTTCTGCAGTGGGTCCCAGTCCCACTTGGAGTCAGAGGCCTACCCTTGCAGGTCTCCCAGAACAGTCCCCTGCCACCCATCCTTGATCAAATCCACACACACCCCACTCCAGCCACACTTGCCCAGCATACTGCTCCTGCTTCCTCTGCCCTGCCTGGAGTGCTCTTCTCTGAGAACCCCGTGTGGTCTCCTTCTCTCAAATGTCCTTGTCTCAATCAGACTTTCCTAGGTCACCTTCTGTAAAACTAACTCCTTCCCATACTTTCTCAGCCATTCTCAGAATTTTTTCTCAATTATGTTCTCAAATGTAATTTACTTATTTTGTTACTTGTCTGCCTATAAGTTTCATAAAGGCAAAGATTTTGCCTTTTATTATCTGTCATATCCCCAACATGACTATAACAGTGCCTTACACACATAGTTTCCAAATAAATATTTTATAATAAATTATCACAAGGCTCATAAAGCTGACATGTATTGAGCACTTAAAAATACTCCAGGTACTATGTAAACACCTTATATTCATTGTTCCATCTTCCTGTCGCAATCACCAGAAGTGGCAGGTACTATGTTTTAAACCCATTTGATAATTGATCAAACTGAGGTTCAGAGAGAGAAAGGGCAGTGCCTGGCCTGCTGTCACTGTTGGATACAGTGACTGTTGGATACAGTCAACCTGAGAACCTGTTCTGGGCTCCAAAGTGTTCATTCCTTCAGGATCAGGGAGACCCAGACTAGGGGGGCCCGTGGGAGATTGGTGGAACAATGACAGAGATTTGCGGATTGAGTTGCTGCCACCAGGAACAACTGCCCTTGCCCTGCTTGGTGCCCTGGAGGTACCTGTTAGGGCTCAGCTTCTTGGGGCCAGCATTGGCCAAGTGTGGTCAGGTGGCATTGGCTTGGGCACCTACCTCACACACCCTGATGTCAAGCATCATCTGACCCGTAACACCACCGTTATCATTGTCCATTTTAATAACAGGAGTTATTAAATGAGGAGCCTGGGACTCAGAGTAGCAAAATGATTTGCCCAAGAAGTCAGGACTTGACTCCTCATCTGTGGGACTTCAGAAACTTGAAGCTATTTATTTTGAACCAGACCCTGTCCTAGGCTTTGGAGACATTGTGAATAGGACAGACATAGTGACCCACAACGACCCCCTTAGGGCCTTCACAGCACTAGTGAGGAGCACGACCAGGCCTTTACTATGCACCACGCACCGTTCCAAGTGCTGTCCATGTATTAACTCTCACAGCAACCTATGGGGTAAGTATTATCTTTTTTTTTTTTTAATTGAGATATAATTCACACTGCATAAAATTCACCCTTTTAAAGTATATACTTAAGTACCTAGCATATTCGATTTTTAGGATAGTCACAAAGTTGTGTAACCATCACCTCTATCTAATTCCAAAGCATTTTCACCATCCTAACAATAGCAGTTACTCCCCATTCACCCATTCCCCCTACCCCCCGCCCTGACAACCACTCATCTACTTTCTGTCTCTTTGGATGTACTTACTCTGGACATTTCATATAAATGGAATCATATAATACATGGCCTTTTGCAACTGGCTTCTTTCACTTAATATATTTTCAAGGTTCATCCATGTTGTAGCCTGAATCAGTACTGCTTTCTCTTTTAGGGCTGAATAATATTCAATTATATGGATATACCATTTGTCCATTCATCAGTTGATGGATGGACATTTGCATTGTTATCATTTTTAGGGTGTTACAAATAACACTGTGTGAACAAGTTTTTGTTGTGAATGTGTGTTTTCATTTCTTTTGGGTTCATGCTTTGGGATGGAATTTCTGGGTCTCATAGTAGCCCTGTTTAATCTCCTGAAGAACTTCCAAAAGCCATTTTTCAAAGTGGCTGCACCATTTTACAGTCCCAAACTATTATCATTATCATCCCTATTTTACAGATGAGACATCAGAAGCACAGAAAGGTTGAGCCATTTGCTGTAGGTCACATAGCAGAGCCAGGAGGTCTGACTCCAGGGGCCTTGCTGTAACCCAGCAGTTGGCAAAATGTTGACTCATGGGCCGTATCTGGCCAGCCATCTATTTCCATATAGCCCACAAGCTAAGAGTGGTTTTTACATTTCTAAATGATTGAAGGAAAAAATCAAAACACGAACACATATGTGACACATAAAAATTATATGAGAGTAAAACTTCAGTGTGACCACGAAGTAGTTTCATTGGATGCAGCCAGGCTCATTTGTCTGTGTATTGTCTATGGTTGCTTTAACGCTAAGTGCAGAGTGGAGTAGTTACAGCAGAGCTCTCATAGCCCACAAAACCTAAAATACTTACTGCCTGGACCTTTTACTGCAGGGATTCCGAAACCTTGGGCCACAGACCAGTACTGGTCCCTGGCCTGTTAGGAAATGGGCTGCACAGCAGGAGGTGAGCGGCAGGTGAGTGAGTGAAGCTTCATCTGTATTTGCAGCCGCTCCCCAGCATTAGCATTGCCACCTCAGCTCCATCTCAGATCATCAGGTATTAGATTCTCATAGGAGCACTGGTCCCTGGTGCCAAAAAGGTCAGGGACCGCTCGCTGCCTTACAGAGAGAATTTGCTGACCCCTGAAACTACTAGGCTATCATGGCTCGCAAGTGCAACATATAGTGGAGAGAGTAAAGGGAGACTGTGAACACTTAACCCGGGGCAGGCAGAGTCAGGGCATGCTTCCTGGAGGCAGCGCTGAAGGTAAGCTCTAAAATGCCTTTATCCAAATGCCCAGGGGCCATGCCATAGGGGTCCACCCACAACTTCCACCTCTAGGCCTCATTCACAGCTTCTACCTACCTATCCCCCTCCCGCAAATGCTAACCTCAACACAGGGATCACAGCCTCTGGTTTGAGGGGAAAGGCGTATTGGCAGCTTGCTGGAAATACTGACTGACCCAGAGCCTCCTAATTGCTGGAAATTGTCTGGTACAGCCTCTGTGCCCATGGTTCCAGGGGAGCCATGTGGAATATAATGCATCTGCTGGGCATTCTCTGAGCCAAGCCGAACCCAGGCCTTGGGGCACAGTAAGGGATGAGGATGCTGCGGCAGCTGGTTTAGCTCCTACGGGGTTAGGAAGGCCTCGGGAGCAGGCTTACTCAGCTGTTAGCTTTACTCAGCCAGATTGCACCCTGTGCACCCCTAGATTAGGACCTCTTCTGCCAGGTCGAACACCACCTCTGCCCCTTCCTCCCCAGGCAGGGAAGAGGTAGCTGATATGTAGAAAGAGGCCTGGATTCATCCCACATCAGCCACTGACTTGCCCTGTGGCTGGGACCTCTCAGCATTTCCCTGGGCCTTGTTTTTGAATCTGTGATATGAGGTAACAGCTCTTGTTTTGCCTTGACTTTTATAGGAGGCTAGATGAATGGGGGCGAGGGGTACCAGGAAGGCACATGGCTGCAATGAATGAGGTACAGCAGGTGGGTATTCTGCCAGCAGGAGTCCACGCCCAGGTTCCCCTGCCTTTACATTCCTTTCCCAGGACCCTCAACCCTGGGACTGGTTCCCACATGTCCTCTGCCCTTCATCACTCCTCGCCCCACAAATGACCATTACAGCCCACACAGGAATGGAAATTCCATTTCAAACCTGGAAAAGAGGGAAGTAGAACCGCCTGTACCAGGCCTCAGCCCAAGACTCAGCTGACTGTGGCCCTTGGACTGCCTCTCCCCAAAGGAATTTTCACACTATGTCTAACTTCAGGGGCATCTCTTTCCCTTTCAAGTTCTCCTGGGCCATCCCACGGCTTTAGCTACCAGGTACAGCCAAGGCCACCCAATCTCTGCCTCTCAATTGAGATAGCAGGCTCCTGGCTGCCTCTGGGGGGTGTCACCCAGGCCCTACAGACCTAGTACAGCCACACCAACCTCCTCACCACCCCCAACCTGCCTCTAATATCCCTCATAGCCCTTTTCTCACCATTCCCTTGGCCACTGCCAGGTTAGGGGGTGGAGGGCCCACCAATCCATGCTCTCACTTGTAGCCAGACCAAGCTTTATAACAGGTCCATGACCAGGATCTCACCCCTCCAGAACTTGTCCCTTGACACCTTCCGACCCTTCGAATCTCAGCTCAGATGTTACCTCCTTCAGGGAGCCTCCCCAGAGCCCCAAGTTTAGTGAAAGTTCTCCCTGGCCTCCCATAGCCCTGAGTGACCCTGATTCTTCCTGGGAATCCTGTGAGTGCTGTGGACACGTCTGCCTCCCCCATGGGATGGCCTGAGTTATTCCTATTTCTCTGCTGGTCAGCACAGGGAAGCAAGAGGAGGAGGCACTGGGGCTTCCTAAACTACACATCCAAGGAGACCTGGAAGTTCTGCTAACAGAGACGTGTTGCTCAGAACCTGGGGATTCGGACAAGCTCTCAGGGACCAGACTCTCCCACCTCCCCCCTGCCCTTCCTGCCAGGGCAATGGCATGATTTAGGATTGACTTCTCCAAGCCACCTCCCAAGGCTGATACCAGGCAAGTTCCCAAGAAATCTCCTGTCTGGAGCCCCTGCTGGCTCTGGAACAAGAATAAGCCAGTGAGTCTGATGTTCGAGGGATCCCCTCAGCCCAAAGTCCTGTTTTCTTTCTGAGTTCCTGGTCCCTGCCCTGAACTTCCACAGCCTCCTGTTTACACAGCGAAGGAGTCACAGCCTGAGAAGCAGTGAGTGTCTGCTACTGAGCCTCTCCCACCCTGACATCCTGGGGAGGCACCCGACACACTTCCTTGCTCCTCTCTTCCATGACCACCAGGCTGCCAGGTCCAGGCCCTCACAGCCCCCAGATCCCGCTGCTTCTGGCCTAAGCACACCCTCTTTTCTGAGAGTGGAAAGACCATCAGGCCAGGTATCACTTCCTGGGTTCCAGCCTGGTCTACAGACTTGCTGTGTGACCTCAGACTGGTCATTAGGTCTTCTCTGAATCTTACTTTACCCATTTGAGAAATAGGAACTAGATGGAGTAACACATAAAAGGACCCAAGGCTGTAACAAAAAAGAATAAAACACTGATCCATGCTACAATATGAATGACCCTTGAAAACATCACGCTAAGTGAAAGAAATCAGTCACAGAAGGTAGCATAGGGTTTTGTCGAGCCCATGCTGAGCACTGTACCCGTGTCATAGCCTAATGACAACCTTCCAAGTAGAGCATGACAGTCTTCTGTTATAGATTAGAAACATGGGCCCCAGGAGAACAGACGAACAAACTGTGGCCATCCAGAAAATGGAATATTATTTGATGATAAAAAGAAATGCATTACCAAACCACAAAAAGACATAAAAGGCCCTTAAAAGCATATTGCTAAGTGATAGAAGGCAATTGGAAAAGGCTACATAAGGTATGATTCAACTCCATAACACTCTGGAAAAGGCAAAACCATGGAAGCAGTAAAAAGACTGGTGGTTGCCAGCGGTCGGAGGATTTTTATGGCAGTGAAACTCTTCTACATGATACTGTGATGATGGACCACATGTTGTTCCACATTTGTCAAACCCCATATAATACATACCTCAAAGAATGAACCCTAATGTAAACTGCGGACTTCAGTTAATAATATTGTATCAGCGTGGGCCCATAGGTGTAACAAACACGCCACCCTAATGTAAGATGCTAATAACAGGGGGAACCGTGGGGAGGGAGAGCGTGTAGAAACTCTGTACTTCTTTTAAATTTAGAAAAATATTAATATGCAGAATAAAAACAACAGCATATTAATGAATACATAATGATTATAGATAGATGGAAAAGAAAGCTATTAACTATGCTTTCCTTCAGTTATAAAGAAGAAAGCAAATTATCAAAATTAGCTAAGCTTAATTTTGCTACCTTGGTCACGTCTTACTATCATTGCTTGGTTGGGGAGCTGAACTCAGATCTTTTAATATTTTATTTTATTATTAATTTCAAGCATAGAGTACATTGGTTAGACATTTATATAGTTTATGAAATGATCCTTGATTACTCCTTATCCTCTCTGGCTCTACACACAGCCATACATTACTGCTGACTGCATTTCCCATGCTGTGCTCCCCATCCCCGTGACCATCCATCATCTACTAACTTGTCTTTCTTTAACCCTTCATCCCTTTCTCCCAGCCCCCAACCTTCCTCACCTCTAGCCATCACCAGATTGTTCTCTATATTTGTGAGGAACTCTGCACTTTCTGATCAATTTTTCTACAAACCTAAAACTATTCTTTAAAGAAATAAAATCTATTAATGAAATGCATATGCATTTAATTTAGATTATATCGATCAACAGATAAGCAGATCCAAGACATTACATGATTCTTCCAAGGCCAAACAGCTAATAGGAACAGAAGGAGGATTTGAACCCAGAGTGGCCAAGCCTACAGCCCAGTCTTTCCACGGCACCAGCCCCAGAGGGAGAGTCTGCCCATGTTTCTGCAGCCTTCCATGTCTATGTCAGCCATAGCATCTGTGTCTCTATAAATTGCACCTTGAAGGGCCAAACTCAATATTTTGGTTGGTACCAGGGCAGCAAGGGCATGGACTGGGGCCAAGAACCCTGCAGGGGTGGAAAGGGAACCCCCCTGCCACAACAGACACAGGGTTGAGGTTGATGGAGACCTGACCTTCTCTAGAGGTCTGCCAGGGCCCCAAGGAAGGAGGTAGGACACCCACATGCAAGAGAGGCCACTCCCCTTCTCCTTGGCTATGACTGACCTCCCTGGGACCTCAACCCCAGTCCAGGCCTGGGGCTGATGAGCTAAGGCTGAGCTCAGCTACCAAGAGGCTAGGTGACCTCCATAAGTCTCTGGCTTCAGCCTTCCCGTCTGTATCATGGGAGGGTCTGTTCAGCACCGGATGATCTCCAAGGGCCCTTCTGGCACTCAGGTTCTAAAACACTTTAACCACCTGCTCTCTCCTCATGCCCAAGATAAAAGCTGAGATAGGCTGGCACAGGAAGGAGGGAAGGACAATCCTACAGTTCTTGCCTGGTCTGAGGGGGAGCATCTTCTGCGTTTCCAGGACTAATGCCTGGGAGCCTAAGCCTGTTACATATGGGAGCAATTGAAATGAGGATGAAAGCTGAAGGCCTAAAACATGTTTGGAGGCCTGGTCATCCTGAGCCCCAAGCCAGGGCTCTTCCCTTATCCATCTTTGACAGGAAAAAAAATATAATGAGTTGCAACCTGGGTAACTCACAATGACCCCAGACTTCACTTAGAGTAAAGCTCAAGGCATAAAAGGCTATTGTTACTTCTCCCATCATGGCCTTGGAGCAAGACCAAGGCCTCCCTGGGGTCCTTCCTAGCTGCCTTGCCCATCCCCTGCTCCCAGTGCAGGTGTAACTGGGAAGCAATCGTAGCTCTAGGCCCCTCTGCCCATCCTTCAGGCCTGCAAACTCCTCCTCAGCTTAGATCGCCCTTGTTCCTGGAAACCCTCCCTGCCTGACTCAAGGTCTCCTGGACCCACAGCTCCTGTTGTTTCTCAGGTCCAGACTGATGAGTGCACAGTGGCTTCATAGAGAGGACAGAATCTAAGTGGAATTCAGAAATAAGAGAGGTCTGCAGCACAAAGGGAAGGAGGTGTCTCTGGGAAGAATCTGGTGGCAGAGCCTCTCCCAGGGCCAAGGGCTCCAGCCAGAAAGTTAACCCATGTGGGTTCCATTTGGTGTGTGTATGGGTAGAGGGGGCGGTCTGCTGCCAACAGGATCCTCCCTATCCTCTGGAGGCTCAGGGGTAGCAGGGAAGCCCCAAGCATCTCACCAGCTGGGCTGTTTCCTCAAACTAACAATCTAACGCAAACCAACAAGACAAATCCCTGGCCCCAGGACTGAGGCTGGAGGTTGGGGGACAGGGTTAATTCTGGGACTTCACATTCTTTGAGGCTTTAAAAGCCCAGAGAAAGGTGGGACCAACCAGCTGCAGGCCCCACCCTGCCACCATCCAGCACAGCCTTCTACACTTCACTTTTGAGGAGTGCTCACAGATTTACTATCTTTTCATCATGTCAGCCTCACCGGATGGCTTAAATTGAGAGACCTGAGCTGCCACCACCGCGCTGTGGCCCCAAGCACGTCACTCCACTTCGCTGGGTCTCAGAGAAAGTCCTAGATTCTAATGAAATCAGCAGAGAAGGTAGGCAGACGCAGGGCAGGAAGGAAATCACTGAGGCAGCTGCCAGTGGGGAGAGGCTGGGAGAGGAGGTGCCAGGAGGAAAGCCTGGGAGGTAAAAAGACAAGGTAGGCCAGCACCCCATCCCCATGGCACGCGTGCTCATTTCTGGGGAAAAGTTACTCAGTGGCCAAGGCTGGGGCTCAGCAGGAGCCCTCAAAGAATCAATCGTGCCATAATGAGTCATTATTAATCTCTTTCCACAGTGGTGTTAGAGCCTCCTGTTTACCCAACACTCCTGTCCAGAGGCCTCTGATTGCTCTTCCTCCAGGGAGCAGGCCAAGGCTGACGGCACCACCAAGCAGGTTCACTTCACTCCAGTCATGGGTTCTCCAGTTCCCTTGCCCCTCCTGGTTGCTCTCCTATAGGAAGTGCTTTTCCCTGGGAACTATGGCCTCTAGAACCATCTGTCCCATATCTAAGGCTCTTTAGATCATTCAGTAAATGTATAAGAAGCATCCACTGTGTGCCAGGCACTGCTGGGAGCCAAAAGAGAATCACAGAGCATCCGATATGGACCTTCCTTTTAAGGGGACAATCTTATCACAGCAACAGCAGCTACAGTTATAACCACATGCCCAGTACCTTACAGTTGGTAAAGAGCCTCCCCACATATTGGCTCATTGAAGCATCATGCCAACTCCACAGGTAAGTACCAGATGCCTGTTTTACAGATAAGGTGGGAGGCTGGTGGAGGTCAACAGGTCTGCTGAGCCACATCCTCAGTTAAGACCCTTGGGGGACAGACCAGCATGTCTGGAGCTACAGGCTGGACAGAAGCCAGGCTCCGGACCCTGCCCAGTGTGATCTTGGGTTCTCCTGGCACAGAAGGGACCTCTCTTTCCCAAGTCAGAGCTATGTGCTTGGGCTGAATAGTAGTAACTAGGTGTGACCTGGCCTTGCCCACAGAGCAGAGCTTAGCGTCTCAGATTCAAAATCTCCAGCTGCAAATTCTCTAAATGAGAGTCTCAGAATCACCTCACCAAGACTCACACAACATGGAATCCTGGGGCCATCCAACAGAGATCTTAGAACTATCCCTGGATTTCAGACAACTAAAGCTATTGAATGTTGGCACCAGGAAAGACCCGGAGGCATTCCAGCCAGCCTCCCTTCCCATGCAGAAATCTCCAGGATGGCTGCTATTGGTGGTTCCCCAGCAGAGTGGCCTGTATAGGCTTGCATTGGCTTACATACTCTCCGTGATGCACCCCTCCCACCCTGGAGGCCTGAGTGGTTCACTCCTTAAGCCAGGACTATAAGAGGACCCTCCTCAGAGGAGCCACCTGCACCCTGCCACAAAAAACAAACAAACAAACAAACAAACAAACAAACCTAAGACTGACACTGACAGTGTCCTCCTGGAGCAAAAAGAGTGAGCAAACAACCCCTGGGCCTCTGGCAGGGCCTTGAGGCCAGCCCAGGACCCGGTGAGTGGGGAGACTTTCTCAGTCCTCTCACCCTGGGCTGACACCCTAGCCCCTCCCAGAAGCCCAGGGGTTCTGTCGGGCTGACTTTTTTCAATGCCTCTGCCTGAGTCCCTGGGAAGGGGGGCCACCTGTCTGAGAGGAGGAGGAAGCTGAGTCTGGCAGAGACTTGCACTGAGCAAACTTGTCTCTGACTAGTTTTTGCCCCCTGGGGGAATGGAAAGCGATGATTTATTTTATTTATTATGTAAAATAGTGGAGTTATTATACAAACAGTCTTGCCAAACAAGCCCTAGGGTGGGAAGAGAAGCCAGCCTTACCATTTAAAAAGGCTTTCTCTTGCTTCCTTCCACTCACACCTACCTGTCTCATCTCACTTCCCCCCTCCCTCCTTACATTGCAGTGCTCCAAGCACACCACACCACCTACCCTCCCACTGCCATGCCTTTGCTCTTGCTTGGCCCTCTACCAGGAAAGCCCTCCCCACCATCCCAATGCACATCCCCTTAGAACTCTGTGCAAAGCTTGGTCTGCCCCCATGGAAGCCCTCTGCCTCCTCCCTTTGTGTTTGCATCATCTGTCAGAACTTGTGAGACATGATCACAGGCCTCTGTGCACAGTAATTATCCACTTCTAAGGCTGCCTTGCCCTCTATGCTGAAAGCTTCCCTGGGCAGAGACTTCTGATAAACTCAGTCAAGCTTTTCCGAAGAGCCACAGTGTCTGTGGCCCTGCACTGGACACGAGATATCTCAGGCCCAGTCCCCGCAAGAGGAGTCACGGGGGTGGAGACCTGTGTCCCTGCCCTGGGCCAGCACCAAGGAGGCGCCCATTTATTTGTCACTCAGAAAAGCTTGTTAAATATGTAAAGGAAGGAAAGAAGGAACTGATCAGAGCCTCTTAAACCACACAACTGCAGAGGCACTTCTGAGCCTGCTCTGAATTCCGCCTCTGAATAATAATCAGCCTTTCCCTATTTACAGGAAAATTAAGTTACTAAAAAAAGTCTCAATTAAGTATTTTCTTCCACGATTTTTTCTTAAACCTCTGATATCTGCTTGCATATTTTTGTCCCTGGCCTAGTATAAGATGACCTCAGATTTAGCAAAGAATGCTGATCTCCTCACTGTCATTTCCATCTCTGTTCATTGTGGTAGTCTGGGAAAAGTGGTAGCCCCTCTATTTCCAGGTGACGCTGAGAACCTGGGGTCTAAACTTTTCTTCCTCTCTTCCAAATTTCCAGATTTCCTTTTGGTAACCAAAGAAAACCAGCCTTGCTCAAATGCTGAGGAAGATAGTCTCAGGAGTTAGTGGCCAGCACACCTTGAAGATTCATGCCAATTCCACCATTTGCTATTCATTCCTTTGGCTGAAATGTCACTTTTTCTAGGATTCATTCTTAAAACACGAATCTCCCCCTGGAAATGAGAGCCCATTAAGCCCCCAAACTGGAGGGCAAGGAAACTTGGTTCAGTTCTTAGCTCTAAGAGGCGGTAAATCATAGGGGTTGGGAATGTGTACCCAAGAGCCAACCTGTCTGGGTCTGAAACCCAGTTCTCCCCTTTACCAACAGAGAAGACTCCTTGATGCCTCTATACCTCAGGCCCCTTATCTATAAAGTAGAGATAATAATAGCCCCAACCTCATGGGCTATTGTGAAGATTAAATGAGCTAATCCATGTGAGGTGCTTAGATTAGTACCAGGAACACTGGAGTAAGCAACTCAACTCAGAGCTTCGGGTTTTTCCCCTTGTCTGTAAAATGGGACAATAATCCCTGTTTCTCCTGCCATTTTTTTTATAAACTGTAGAGTGCTGCCCCTATAGTTAAGAAAGACATTATTTTAGAAATCAGTGGTCTGCTCTTTGCAGCTTGTCTCTAACTCCTTTTCCCCCATCTCTTTCTCTTCTTTTTTCTTTACCTGAAAGAAGGTACCAGAGGCAGTGAGCTAGGCTTCCAGGAGGTGTTCTGTCCACGAAGTTGGTGATGTCACTTCACTGGGAGAGCTGTGGGGGCAGGGGGACAAACCCAGTCAGATTACTTATCAGTTCACCCTGTCTTCTCCCCTCCCACTTGACACTTAGTGAGCCTGTGCCCACCTTGTGTTGGATGTGGGACCCAGGGATGGGTCATATCTAGTCCCTGCCCTAGAGAAATTGCCAAGCTAGTGGGTGAGCTGTGTGCGTGAGCTGTGAGCTATGACACCCCATACACGCAATCCTACCTCTACACATGCTGCCCACAATCCAGCCCCAACCCCAAACCCAGTATAACTTGCTCTATGAACCACTCTTACCCCCTCTACCCTAGGGCCCATGGAAACATGATCCAAGGCCCAGCCACCCTGGGGCAAGACCTGGGGCTGTGCCTAGTTCCTGGGGGGCAGAGGTCCTTTTGTGCTGCCCAGGGACTTGCTTCTTCAACAAACCAGCTGTTCTAAAGCAGCCACTGAGGGAGGGCCAATGGACTGGAGGCGGGATCTGGGACACCACAATTATGTGGCTCACTTCTGACTCATGCACTGCCTCCCCCATCATCAGCTCTTATAACCTGAAGGGCAGTCCTCCTGCCCAGGAACTGGGAGGAGAGATGGTGCCAATGGGCCACGGGGAGAGAAGGAGAAGGGAGGGGGCTCTGGACTAGACTGCAGAGGACACTGCCACATTGCCAATAAGGGACATAGGCTGGCAGGGCCAGGGGCCTGCCTTGGTCACCTGGAGTGTCAGAGGCAGAGCCAGGGCTGGAATCCAAGTCTTCTGGGGCCCTGTAGACCTAGGGCAGTGGTGGCTCAGGCCTGGTGTCCAGCCCAAGCCCATGACAGTGAGAACTCTCTCCAACCCAATTGGGCCCTGGAGCCATACACCAGCAAGAAACACACAACTCCGACTGCCTTGGACGAGAATGGGGCAGAGCTGGGCTCGGAGACAGCTTGGAAATGCCATCCAGCTACTGAGAAACAGACTCCTGAAGCACCCACAGCCCTGTCTCTCTCCACCTCCAGTACTCAGGTTTCTCACAGTGCCCTGAATGTACTGTGCTTTACAGTTTACAAAACACACTTATTTCCTTCATCTTCCACAGTGATTTTAAGGCCTAAGTGACAGAGAGAATATAAATAGAACAGGGCTTCTCAGTCTTTAACATGTCAACAAATCACCTAGAGACCTCATTGAAATGCAGTCTGACTCAGTACATCTAGGCTGGGGTCTAGGACTCTACACTTTGGACAGGCTACTGGGTGATGCCGATGCTACGGGTACAGGGACCACAGTCTGAGTAGGAAGACCAGCAATGTCTTGTTAACAGCATGGGTGCTGGGGTCAAACTGCCCCAGTTAGAATCCTGGCTCTTACTGAACCTCCCTGTGCCTCAATCACCTTATGTATAAGACAATAATAAAAAAAACCTATCTCATAGGGTTGGTGTGAGAATTAAATTATGTAAAATACCTAAAGCGATTATTATTTCCAACTTTTAAGTGGAGCCTCTGAGAGGTAGACACACCCAAAAAGGTGGCAGAGCCAGAAGTCAAACCCAGTTCTCTTAATACCAAGCTGCCACAAAATGTCACAGCCAGAAAGCCCTCCCCCAACTAGACAGACATGGATATTGAGGCCCAGAGAGGGGCAGGGAACTGACAAGGTCACCAAAAGTTGGTGTCAGAAATCCAAGTCTATGACTCTATAGTTCCAAGTCTAGCGCTCTTTTGATCACACTTCACTGCCATGCAAGGAAGAGAAAGTGTCACAAATTTGCTCTGGGGGATCCTGGCTCTGTTGTCAGCCCCCACCTGGAAACTGGTTATGAGAATGAATGGATGTGGAGGCTGCCCCCATGCCCATGGCAGCCCAGGTTCCATGTTCCTACTCAGAGCCCTGACTGCTGAGCTGGGTGAAGAGAACAGTCTAGCTTCCTCCTTCCATCTCTTTCTCCTCCTAGTCTGTGTCACTGCTCAGTCTCAGGTCACCCAGCTGGGGTCCCAGGCAGAGGGTGGCACATCCTAGGCCTGCCAGGCCTCCAACCCCGCACCCCGACCTTGACTTCCCAGCACAGGGCCAGTGGAAGCCTGTGAGTCACTTAAAGGAAGTGCTCAGCCCCAAACAGGAAGTGGCTCTTCAAACAGAAACCCCCTGCAGGATCTCCCCAGGGCCCTGGGACAGGTGGCCCGGGTAGCAGCATTTGATGAAGGAAAGGAAGCAGATTGAGATATAGCAGCACTTATTCAGATTTTTCCTGAAACTCAACACAATACCCATCCTCTGCATTGTGAAACCTTGTCAGGGGTCTTTTCTACTGTAAGTGATCTTAGGTGCCTCAGTATCCTTCTCTGAGCCTCAGTTCCCTCATCTGTAGGATGATGGGAATGCATAAAAGACTATTATGGCCTGACGTTCTATGATGAAATGAAGAATTGGATGAAGTGAATATAGGTTTTAAATAAATGAACAAATGCATATATGAATGAAAGGAATGAATGAATGCCGATACCTAGATTTAGACCCCAGCTGCTGGGAGAGACTCCAAACTGGAATAAGTGGGTTGGAAATTTGTTATCTTACTTTTTTTTTTTTTTTAATTCATCTTTCCTAAATGTATGTATAGCTTCTATTTATTTCAATGTTTACTATTAGAAGAATTTGGGGTCTTAATTTAAAAATTTGGTGATGTTCTTATGGCCAGGAATATGTCACAGAAACTTAACTCTTACTTATACCAACTAGCCTATGGTAAAATTGTTTTTGCCATTTGCTGTTTCACTTAAAGTCGCAATTTCCAAGCATCTATCGATGATGTTAAATGAGAGCTTACTGTATCCATTTCCCAGTAATGTGAAGTATCTTTTTTTCTTTTTTTGGCTTTTCTCCCTGTTCCAATTTGTGGTTCTGAAAGTGCTTATGAATTAGTGAGGTATTCACAATAAATGCACATGGTGGCTGAGGAACATCTTACAGAACAGTAGTCCCTCCTTATCCATAGCTTCACTCTCCATAGTTGCAGTTACCTGCGGTCAACCATGATCCAAAATTATTAAATAAAAATATTCCAGAAATATACAATTTGTAAACTTTAAATTGTACTCCATTTTGCTGAAACTTCACAGCATACCACTCTGTCCAGCCCAGGACACATGCCTTGTTCACACTGTGTACCCTCCCTACTCTTAGTCACTTAGGAGCCATCTAGTTATCAAATTGACTATCATGGTATCACAGTGCTTGTGACCCTGATTTTACTTAATAATGACCCCACAGTGCAAGGGCAGTGATGCTGGTAATTCGGATGAGTCTTAAGTTAAAAGGTGAAAGTTTCAACTTAAAAGAAAAAAACATTTATGCTGCTTCGAGCTAGTTTGTGAGAGACCACATCCACATAACTTTTATTATAATATATTGTTACAATTGTTCTATTTTATTACTAGTTATTGTTATTAATCTCTTACTGTGCCTAATTTATAAGTTAAACTTCATCGTAAGTGTACATGTATAAGAAAAAAACAGAGTACACATAGTTGACCCTGAACAATATGGGTTTGAACTGGGCAGGTCCACTTATATGCAAATTTGAAAAAAATCCTATAAGTGAACCCACTCAGTTCAAATTTGTGTTGTTCAAGGGTCAACTGTATGAGGTTGGGAACCTGCACATGAAGAGGCCAACTGAAGTTATACAAAGATTTTCAACTTTACAGGGGTCAGCGTTTCTAACCCCCAAGCTGTTCAAGTGTCAGTTGTATAGGGCTTGGTATTATCTGTAGTTTCAGGCACCCACTGGAGGTCTCAGAACATATCCCCAGTGGATAAGGGGGGACTATTGTATTTTAAAAATTCATATTTCTCAAATCAATGTAACATGAAGCACAATACTAATTATTTACATTGGCAACTAGATAAAATGTTAAATACTAAAACTGTCAATAGTTTCACATTTATAAAATCTTCAAAAATTTGAATTAAATTTAATCTCTATTTAAATAATTTTATTTTAAAATCTGATATTAATTATGATAATTTATATAGCATTTTAATTTCTATATCATTTACTTTTCATAGCATTTTAATTTCTAGATCATTTTCAAGAATTAAAATTAATTGTGAAAATATAAATTTTCCTTTCTCTGCATTTACTTTAATTTACATTTTTGAAGAAAATACATTCAAATTCTATACATTTTAAATACAATTGCATTTTATTTTTAATCCTTTATTACCTTCAAACAAAATTTTCAAATGTCAAAATCTTGATTATTATAAGATAATTATAGTAATCTTGCTAAAATGAAGACAAAAATATATTGTATGAAATAATCTATGAACTATAAGTCTTATTATTTATCTAAACATCACCAGCCCACCATCAAAATACCCAGAAGTATTATAATAATTAAATTCCTTAATATTTTATCACTTTTAATCATATAAAACTATAACTTTACATATATATCTCAATTTGCCTTATGAAGATGTATTTGTTAAGGTGGGAAAAGCAAACTATTTTAACAGTTTCTTGGTTTTATAAACTTCAAATATCTGACAAAGATATAGGGACTTCTATTTGTACTTTTGTCCTGGGCCCTGCAAATTTTGGGCCAGGCTTGCCTGTCTACTCCCCACCCACCCGCTCTCATTTTTGTGGGGCCCCGGCTACCTACGCTGGTCACTTCACCTTGCTAAGCATCATCTGGGCTGCCAGCCAGCCCTGCCTTGCCCAGAGTCTGCGTTTTAGGGAGTGCTCTTACAGGAAATGTTCTCACACTTAGTTAGATGTGGGCCTTATTTCCAGAGCTGGCTCAAATACCCTCAAGAGCAGTGACCATGAATTGACTAGGATCTCCCACAGACCTGGTGCTCCTTGAAGTCCTTTACATACCAGCACCATCATGAAGAGACCCGGATGGGAGGGCCCGGCAGCCTCTGGTCTACCAGGCTGCTATCCCCCTGGCCATCAGGCCAAGTGAATGACCTGTGGCCCCCATAACTGGTTTTCTCCTCTTCTGTGCCCTTACTCAGTCCACCTCTACCCAGGCTCCCTTCCTGTCCCCTTACTCTGGGCCTACTGGTTATAATGACTCTCCTTTGGGCTAAAGCCACCGGATTGCACCTTCAGCCCCTGACATTTGGGCTAACAATTCTCTATATTCCCTGTCCACTACCCTTCCTTCCTAGCATCTTTCACAAAGATGACAGAGAGAAGGAATTGGGTTCTGGAGAGGACAGGGATGTCAAGGAGAGAGCAGGAGACGGAGAGCCAGAAGACCTGGGTTCTGGGTCTGGGTTGGCCTCTGGAAAGCAGATCAGTCTCCTCTCTAAGCTAAGAATCTTCATTTGTCAGATGGGTCTTCTACAATTGGCCTAGTCTGCCTTGTGGGGTGATTGGGAGGATGCAGCAAGCAGGACATGATGGAGCTTTGTAACCTATAAAATGCTAAGCCTTGTGATCAGGGCCTAACTCCATCTCTCTTGTGTTTCCTACTCAGTCTGGTGCATGCAGAGTGTATCCATCATAATAATATTTCCATAGGGCTGGTTGCAACCTTGTACAAAGCCGAGATTCTCTGTCCATTCTCTTGTTTACTCCTTTTAGCTTCCCATTGCAGCTCATTGTACAGATGGCCAAAAAAAAAAAAAAAAAAGGTTGAAGAGGGTTTGAGTCCTTTGCTCAAGGATGCAGCTAAGCAAGTGGCAGAACCAGGATTCATACCCTGTCTGACTCCCAAGCCAGCCTAGACAACATAAATCCAGCCACCAACACATGTATCCTGAGCTTTTCTGTGTGCCAGGAGAGGTCCTGAGACCCCGGTGGACAGACAGAGCTCCTGCTGGAGAGGCCTACGGTCTAATAATGTTCAGATGCTAGAATGTGTGTGTGAACAAAGGAGGCAGGAGCCAGGACAGGGCACAGGAAGGCCTTGCTGGTGGATCAAAGCCATCTTCCAGCCTAACCCAGTGGGGACCCACCACAGGCAGCAACGAATACCTGGGAGTAAGCAAACTTGTTTCCCCTGCACCTACCACTCTAGCCAGCCACGCCCTGCCTGCTCTGCCCCAGAGCAGGCAGGAAGAAGCTCCAGACATTTTAGAATATTTCTTCCTCTGGGGCTACCACCCTATGTCCACCTTCACTCCCAGGAATCTGCAGGTTCCCCAGGCTTCAGGATAGGGTACAGCCTTACAGTAGTCTAGACAGTAAGCCTGGAGAAAGTGGGCCCCTGCCCATCTGAGCACAGAACCCCTCACACAGTAGGTGCTTAAGAAAAGGTTTTCAGATGAGCTAATAACTAAATAGCAGTGACTGACCACTCTGGTGCCTGACTCAGGGTATTCATCCCGGCCAACGGGAGGTTAGTTCAGGTCTGAATCAGATGAAAGCAAGGGGCCAGAGAAGAGTTTATAAAGGGGAAGGTGCTCATGTAGCCAGCCGTGGGCAAGGAGCAGATCCCGGCTCTTTCACCTTTACCCTTTTGCTGTGTGACCACAGGCAAATCACTTTACCTCTATGTGTAGCAGTCAATCAGGGATTAATGCCATGTTGAAATCATCTAATTTTATGGGGTCCATACAAAACTTTGGTTAGAAACATGGGGCCCTGAAGCTCAGAGAGGGGAGGTGACATAGCCAAGGTCACACAGCAGGTCATGGAGTCTGGACAAGAACCCAGGCCTATCATGCTTTATAGGGCTAACTCCCAGAAGCCTGAGTGGAGAGGCCAGATTATGGGTGACATTCCTTGTGATATCATGGGGAAGTGGGGAGGCAGGCAAGAGATTGGGGCAGGTTCCGTTAGGGCCAATCCAGGCTGACATCACCAGATAAAGTCATCAGTCCTAGAAGTACAACTCCTATTTGTTCATTCCTAGGACATGCTGACCAACATGAGTTCCATAAGCCCAGGAGACACAGTGGGGTGGGCTGGGCTGGGAAGAACAGCCAAATTCTACTGAGGTAGGGATGGGCTCCAGGGGCCTCAATTTCCTCCATGCAGTGCCCAGTGCCTCCTTGGCCCTGACTATGAGCCCTGTGCTGTCCCCTGTTCTTCAGCAAGCCCCCCTGGGCTGTGCAGGCAGAGATGAGGGTGGCACAGAGGCAGACTTCTCTGGAAGGGGCTATGGCAGAGCACCAGACCAGCCCTGGTGGAGTAGGAGAGACTGCCTGAGGCCAAGTCATGTGGAGAACCCTGGGGGCTGTGCCCAGTCTGCCCCGCTGGGGAGCTCTGTGGGGTTCTGCCTCTGGAAGCTGAGAGACAGTGAGTCAGCACCTGGGGCTGAGGGAGCAATGGGGGCACAGGACAGCTCTCAGAGGTCCTGCCTTTCACCGACCACACAATCCTGGGACACCGATTCTGTACTCCTCTTTCTAACAGGTGAGAAGAGCTGTCACTAATTGGTGCTTCCTCTGTGCCAGGTTTGGCATAATCAGTATCATATATCATAATCCTGCACACTAACCCTCGGGAGAGGCCTGTCATGCTGCACCCATATCTCCTGGGACCCCTTACCATCCTGGGGATACATTAGGGCGTGTGATCTGCCCAGTGGCCAACACCTGTGGAGGTGCATGGGCAGACTGCCCTCAGGCTCTTGGAATCCCTTTGCCTGTGGCTCCACAATCCCCCAGATCTCCCTTTAGCAGTGCCCTGGTGGGTGGAGGTCTAAGTCATCCAGCACCCCTGCCCCTGCCTGTCAGCTTTGGTTCCATGTCCCTAGAGCTCTGGGGACTAAGCCAAGTTCCCCTGGAGGGGCTTGGTTGGAAATAACAGTCTTGCTTCTCTTTATCTTTCTGGTTCTATTTTCTCTATTCCTTCAACTTTTTGTTTTTTTCTGGAAAACTTCTGACATGAGTTGCTGTGATATGAATCCGAGTCTCAGGATCTGCATCTCCATCACCCAAACTATGAGGTAGGTGCCACTAATTTTTCCATTTCAGAGATTAGGAAAATGAGGCTCAGAGAGAGTCGTCAAAGATCTCCCATGTGGCAAGACGTGAACTGAGGTCAGTCCAATACAAAGCCTGAGCACTGACCCCTCTCTGTCCACCAACAGCATTATCTGAGCCTGTTTACACCCTTGAACCCTGGCGCCTCCTGGCCAGCTGAGCTAACTTACTTTCTTTTTTTACTGGAAGGAAAGATGGAGAATCAGTGGATGATCCAAGGGGAATGACGAAGTCTCAGATTCCTCTGTTGGCTCGGATCCTGTTTTGGTCAATCCTTGTGAATCAGGGAGGGTCTGACATTCTGGGAATGCAGGGAGACTTCAAACCAACTTTATGAAAACAAGTTGTAAAAACACTGGCCGCCACTCAAAGCAGCAGGCTGATGGGCTTGGCTCCACAGAGCTGGACTGAACAAGTTCACTAGAAGGAAACACACAGCAGGAAAGGCTTAGGCTAGACCCAGTGGAAGAACTTCCCACTAACTGGAAACTGAGCCCAGGGATGAGGGTGGGTGTGGCCTCTTGGGAAGCAGAGGAATCCATGTCCTGCCCTTCCCAGGCCTTTCTTGTTTGAAGCATCTACAAAGCCACTTTGGTGAGCACTGAAGACACAAAAACCACCACAGGCCAACCCCACCCAGCCCTGAGTTTCATCCACTGACCTGGAACCTGGTTTATAAGGATGCTCTGATTTTGTGGGGCTCCTGCTTCGTAGGTCAAAAGTCTCCACAGGTGATCCTCCCACACCCGCAGTGAACGAAGGCCCTGGAGCCTAGCAGAGCTCAGGGCAGGCCTGAGGGCCACCATGGCTCCTCCTTGGCCCCTGCTGTCCATGACCACCCCTCCAGAAAGAGTCCCCACCACCACCTCCAGGAGGCCTCCCTTGTTTCTGAGGAATAGAGCAAGTGTTTCTAGATGAGGTCTCAGGCTCCTCCTCCTGCCTCATGCACATCATCTCCCCTCTCCGGGCAGCAATAAACAGGCCTGAGTGTCACACAGTTTGTTCCCCTCCATCCCTTTTCAGCCAGCATTCCCTTTTTTCCCTTCTTTCTCATCAAAACTTCTCAGAGTTGTCTACACTCATGTCTCCGCTCCCTTCCTCCCACCTGCTACAAAATCACCACCCTCTGTTCCCACGAAGTTCAGTCATGACCTCTGTGTGAATAAGGACAGTTCTCAACCTCCGGGTCCCTCCTTCTAGAAATGTCCTCCTTCCTGGGGTTCCAGGATACCAGTCACTCTAGTTTCCCTCCTCCCTCTCCAATCCCTACCCCAGCTCCTTAGCTGGTTCTTCTCACCACCCAGCCCTCATGCTGCTGCTCTTCATCCTAAGCACCTTTTCCTTCCCTTGCCCTTCATATTCTCCTTAGAAGATATCTTCTACCACCCTGGTCTCTGCCTACACCAAGCTCAAGGCCTAAGTACCCAATGAACCTCAGGTTGTCCCACCCTGGACATCCCACAGAAATCTCATACCCACAGTATCCAAATGGGAACCCATTGCATCTCCCAAAATCTGCTCTTCCCTTTTCCCCCATCTCAAGCCACCTGAAAGATTAAAATAACCCTCACCACCTCCTCAAACCTCCAAATCCCACCTGGCACCAAGCCTTGCTCTGTTCTCTACCTCCTTTCCCTCATCTCCTACCAAACATCCCTTAGCTCTCAGCTCAAACTCCTCCTGCGGGAAGCCTTTCTTAACTCTCCAGTCAGATGTGGGCATGCCTTTTCCTGTTTTTGAGTTCCGCACACAGCCCTCAGTTCATCAGCCACACTAGTGTCCAGCTGCACATCCCATTGCCCCAGGCTGCCTCTGGAAGGGCAGGAGCAGGATCTCATATACCTGCCCAGACACAACTCAGCTTTCCGAATCAAAATCCCTCCCTTTTCCCAGCTGTAGTCCTGCCCTGCCTCCAAGTCACAACTCAGAGTTCCCTTCCAAGTGACCCTTGGCAGTTCCCTTTCCCAGATACAGTACCAGCATCTGAGAACTCAAAAAAACAAACAAATAAAAAACAAACAAACTGGTGATTCATCTAATCCTCAGGACACCCCTGCTCAGGTCTGAGTTCTCACTCCTTTGACAGATGGGAAAACCCTGGCTCAGAGGGATGAGGTGACTTTTCCAGGGCCACACAGCTGCTAAGCCCTTCTTTTCTTGAAATCATGTTCCCAGACATGACCTCCCTCTGGATGGGCACTGGTCTTCCAGGGTGGTTGGAAGCAGGCTTCAGGTGGAGTGGAGGATGGAGGGTCTAAGAGGGAGGGCTCCTGCTCTTAAAGAGCACCCTTTCTCATCTAAATTGGAAACAGCCCTGAGTGCCACTGCACCTGACTGCAGCAGCTGGAAGAGCCTGAGGCTGGCTCCTTTACTGTGGGACTTGGAGCAAGTCACGGAGCCTTAGCTTCCCCCTGTGGTGTGATGGGGGCTGGATACCGTAACTCTCAGATCTGTTCCATTTGGACCCTGCAAGGAAGGCTACAGAGAAGAGAGAGGTGGAAAGGGGAGACCATTAGGGGTGCAGCAGCTATTCGACACACAGTCGTGGGGACAGATGAGCTGGCTGTCAGGCTCCTCCAATCCAGTTGGCCAAGGCAGGGTCACCTTCTAACCTTTCTAACTCCCCCTGCAGGAGAGTGGATGTGAGCAGAGGAAAATCACAAACTGTCGACATACTGAAAGGGGAGGGAAACCAAGCCGGGGTGGGTATGCACATCACACGCAAAGCTGATGCAAATGCTCAGGCAAACACCTGGGTTTGAGCCCCATCACTCTTGACCTCTCCCTACACTCCCTAAGTCCAGGACTCGTCCAAGTCCTGCTGATTCCATATCAGAAGTGACTCCCCATTAGGGCACTCCAGCCCTTCACATCACTACATGAGAAATAAGCAAGGATTCCGTGGGACCTACAGGATCAAACCCAACATGCAAAGTTTTTTTCTCACCCTGGCTTCAGTTTACCTTCCTGGCCTCCAGAGGAGCCCCAGCCACCTGGCACTAAGTCCCTGCCCCAGCAACTCCACTTTCCAACTCTACACCCTTACACAGCTAGTTCCCTCTGCAAGGAATGCCTTCCTTCTCTGGTTGGTGAACTCCTATACATCCCTCAATACCAAATGGGAAAGGTGTGGTTCAGTGAATTGGCTTCTGTAGTGGGAGTCAGGTCCTAAAGTCCTGAGTAAATTGCATGTGGTCAAAATCACCCTTACTTTTACAGCTCACTTATATACGATGTCTAGGCCCTGGTCTAGACAGTTCCCTTGTTTTGACTCATCTAATTCTCACAACTGAGGCAGATTGTATTTTCAAACACATCTGCTGGCAATACCTCCATCCCACTTGCTCTTCTTACAACATAACTCTAACACTTTTCTGGAATGGCTGGGGACTAAACTTCTAAGGCCAGGTCATGGAGTGTGATGCAGTTTCTGCCTCATTCACTGGGACACTGCTACTGGAGCCCTGAGCCACCATGTATACACTCTGACTGCTCCGAGGCTGCCAGATGTGAGGAAGCCCAGACCAGCTGCAGAGTGGATGAGGCCCCAGGACTACGTGATGAGCAACAGAGGCCGGGCTAGTCTCCAGCTTCCTGCTACTCTAGCCACCATTTGGCTCTATCTACGTGGGAGACCCTGAGCCTAAACTGCTCAGCTGATCAAAACTTAAATTTCTGATCTATAGAAACTGTGAAATAATAAAATGACTTTAGTTATATAAAGTCACTAAGTTTCAGGGTGATTTGTTATGTAACAATAGTAACTGGAATATCACTATCCCCACTTTGGAGAAGACTCTGAAGCACAGAGAGGTTAAGCAACTTGCCAAGTACCTGGCAAAGCCAGGATTTGAATCCAGGCAGTTTAGTCCAGAATCCACACTATTCACTAAAGCCACACTAACTGCCTCTGAGGTCTGATTGGTCTCCAGGCCCATAGCAAGCCCCAGGGAGTGGTTGCTGAATAAATGGCTGAGGGAAGGAATAAGTAAATGAAAATCTAATGAGCAAAAGCAGAGCATGACCTCCCAGGTATAAGGCAGAGACCTTGCACAAGCCTGCACCATGCAAATGAGCTTGACATTATCACCTCATACTGGAGCAGACAAAGGCTCCAAGGCCTTTAGTCCCTGCCTCCCTCCCAGGACCCACAGCTATGGGAGAAGATGACAATCAGAGGTGCCTGGCAGATCCCACCCACCTCTACCCCTCACAGATGAGCCTGAGCTCAGTGCTCATCTCTCTCTTCTCTGCCCCCAACCCTCCATGTTGCAGGGTCTGACACAGGCTCTGGAAAGCCAGTGCCTCCTAAGGGTAAGGCCTGTGGACCGTGGGGAATGCAGCAGGAAGGTCCCCAGGCTGGGAGGCTAGAGACCTGGGTTTAATCCTGGCACGGCCATTGACAGGCTGTGTGAATTTGGGCAAGTCCTTGTCCCTCTCTGGACCCAGGTGCTCTCCAGTTTCCTTTTCTAAAAACTCACCAGATGCTGAGCTGGCCTCATAAATGGGGATTGAGGTGAGCTTGGGTATGTGGATCCCATAATCCATGGTCCTATAAGCCCCCAAAGGGATCTCTCCCTAGAAGTAAGGTGGATAATGAGAATGAATCCCACCTATCACTCCCTGGGAGCTTGCGGTGTGCCAGGCATTTGTACATGCACAATTTCTAATCCTTGCAGCAACCCCATTAGGCACAAAACAAGTGACAAAGGATTCAGACTTGCAACTCAAGTGATGCTGAAAGCCAGGATCCAACTCAGGGCCATTGAACTTCAAAACTCCCACCCCTTTCACAATAGGAAGACGTAGAAGCAAACCAAGTGTCCAAAACGAACAAATGTACAAACTAAATCTGGTATATACACACAGTGGAATGGTATTCAGAAAGAAATCTTGTCACACGTTACAACCATGTAGCAAACCTAGGTGAACCTGAAGGAAATGCTAAGTGATTCCACATATATGAGGTATCTAAAGCGGTAAAATTCATAGAAACAAAGTAGAATGGTGGCTGCCAGGGAATGGTGGGGGTGGATGATGGGGTGTTGTTTAATGGGTATAAAGTTTCAGTTTTCCAAGATGAAAACGTTCTGGAGATTGGCATGAAACAGTGTGAACACAGTTGACACCACTGACCTGTGCACTTAAGAATGATGAAGGCAGTAAATTTTATGTTTTGGTTTTTTTTAACCACAGTTAAAAATAATTCCCATTCTTGGGATAGAGAGAGAAATCAGGAGGGGTATTAAGTAGGGGAGTCCAGGCAGGCTTCACAAAAAAGGGTCATTCGAGTCGGGCAGGATTTGGGTAAGCAGAGATAACTCTGGGGCACTGCACAGGCTCGGGCATTCAGCTCCCTCTCCCTCAGAGTACCCAGTGACTCCACCTCCCAGCCCATCACAGGCCCTCCAGACCTCCACACAAAAGCAGTGACCTAGAAGAGAACAGCTACTGGCCTGGAAGCAAGGATTTCTTGCATACCTACTACGTGTTCCCAGGCCCACTTTCTGTGTGACCTTGGGCCACTCCCTGTCCTTTGGAGCCTCAGTCTTCCCATCTGGATAATCAGAGGGTGGCCCGGAATTCCTTTTCATTCTTACACTGGGTATAACCTCTGGGAGGTACCAAGGAGGGGGACCAGGGACCGGGTGCTGCAGCTTCATGATCCTGCCCCAAGCAGGCTCTGCCCACTTCCCAGTGGGGAATCTAAGACCCAGGAGGCTTTGACTCAACAAACTGACACCTGTACCTACTGTTTGTGATACTACCATAACTCCTCCTCCCAACCCAGTCCTGTTTCTCCTACTTCAGGCTGCCAAAAGTAGAACAGACTCTAACATAGGGCAAAGCATGAGGCACTGTACTGAGTGACAATGTCCTCTGTGTCCAGGGCTCTCTCCAAGAATTCTGACTCTCACCTCTTCCCCTGATGCAGGAATCCTTTGCCCCAGAAGGAATGAGATGGGACAGTTCTTAGATCCAATCCCAGCTCTTCCCAGTGTCCTCCTCTGCATAGTAGAGATAAGGACGCCTACTACAGCGCCCTGGGTGAGCATTCGATGAAGCAAGGGCACAGAGCACTGAGCCCAGGGTCTGGAATACAGTAGATGCTCAATAAATGGCTCAATAAATGGCTGCCATCATGAACTCTCCTTGAAGACAAAGCCATTTTCATCTATCTGTTTGTTCCAGAGGCTAGTTTGTTTGTTTGAACTCTTCCCAGAGGAGATTATCCCGCAGGAATGCTGGTGATGCTCCTAGCCATCCCCAGGGAAGAGAAGAGAGCAGCAATGAGCCTTGCCTGTTGGAAAAAGTAAAATCATCAGGTAGAAACAAGAGAGAAGTCCCAGGGAAACGCTGTGCTGCCCCAGCACTCTCATCCCCATCTCCTTCACTAGGAGGGCCCATGGTGGCCCCAGATCTTGTTAATAAGCTTCCTGGAGCCTGGCTAGGAGGCCTGATATGATCAGGCTACTTAAATTACACAAAGCCTTCTATTCTTAGCTGAGGAGGGGCTATTTCCTTCCCTTCAGGCTGACAGCATGCTATCACCCCCACCCCTGGTATGGACCTGGGGGTCAATCACGACCACAAGGGAAGTGGTGGGCAGCCCTGTGACCAGACTGAAGCCTGAGGCCCACAAGAGAGAGCTGCAGAGTGAGCCCTTGATACCCAGGTGCCCAAGGGTTCTGCAGAGGGGCTTCCTGGGATGGACAGAGGTCTGGATCAGATGACCCCTAAAGTCCTTTCCAAATTCAATCCGATTTCAAAAGTCTTGACTTCAAATGACCAAGATTCTAAGGTACCATAATCCAGTGCTTCCAAGATTGGGAATAGAAAGATTCCATGGAGCTAGAGAATCAAGGTCAAAGATGCTAGTGATGACCAGAGGCTGGGCTTGTATATGCACCTCCCTTTCCCCTTGAGAGGCAGAGGACAGCCAGCTCCACCCTGACCTTGGGGCCCCTAGAGGACTCAGCACTGAGGTCAGCAACGTTTCTGAGTTTTCCAGATCTCCCAGAGTTCCTGGGGGAACTTCTGGGCACTGCAAAACAAAACAAAACAAAACAAAACAAAACAGGAAAAGGAGGAGAGGACTGGCCAAAGCTGCCCTGAGGCCCACCAATGCCAGACACTGCTGAGTAGGGCATCCACTATTAGCGGCTGCCTGTGCCAGCAGGACCAGAAAACTCCTGTCAGACAGGACTGGAGAGGCTAGTTGACCTATCTAAGGTCAAGGCTGGGAGATGGAGGAGCCAGAGTGAGAACACAAGTCCTGGCTGGCTTCAGAAATCATTCATTCACACTGCTTTGCTTTAGGCCACAGCTTCCCAGACCATCTCTTCTGACATCTGCTTTTAGATGAAAAACTGAGGCCAAGAGGAGAAAGGTCAGGTGCTTGAGGTCACAGAAACTGGTGGCAGAGCCAGGGAGAATCATTCTCACTGACAGTCCTCCATCCCCTGGCCAGGTCCCTACCAGTGATCCTCTTCTGGATTCCCCTTTTCCACCCACCCAGAACTGGGGCTCCTGGGGCAGGGCTGTCTCCTGCTCTCTTGGTTCTCAGTTAAGTAACTGCTCTACAGGGTCATCTGAGGGACGAGCCAAGAATCAGAGGATAGGACAGTGGGTCACAGCCTTATGCCCAAGGCTGGCCAGCTGAGCACTGCACAGTCTGGCACGGGCTGACCCTGACACGTGTCAGGAACATGCACTTGGGTACTTGTCAGTAACACTCAGAGGCTAATTAATCAGCTGTTCCATTAAGGAAAGTCAATGAAGCTCTACTCGGCTGGCAGTCACAGAGCCTGCTTGTCACCAGCAAGAGGAACTCAGCCTCAGATTCCTCAGCTACTGGCCTGCGCACCAGGCCGCATTCCCCTAGACTTCCTTGATTGCTCTTTTTTTCCAATAGAGCTTTATAATTTCTCATCAGAATCTCACAGCACTGAGAGTCAGGGATCTTTTACCATCTATTTATAGGTACAGAGAAATTAGGAACTCACTCTAGACCATAGGCGACTATGCAGAGTCAAGACATGCACCCAGTGCTGCCTGGTTGCATGACTTCACCTGGTCCCATAGGGAAGCTGCCCAGGTGATTTAGAGGCTCCCCTCCTTGGGTCATAAATTGAGAACATGTCTAAGCTGCACCGACCATTTCAAGGAGCTCTTTACCACTTAGACCACAGGTCAAGTACCTAAAAATCCAATTCTTTTGCTCTGGGCTGGAATTAGATCCTCTCTGCAAATCAGTGGCCTACTATATACCTGGCACCCTACTGGGTATCCCACTCACTGGGTTGTTTGATTTGACCTCACATAAGCTTTGTGAAGTTGGCCGAGGCAGAACCTCAGAGTAGCCATGTCACAAATCGAAAGCTGCACAGGCACAGGGCGGAGCTGGAACAGGAACCCAAGAGTGTCAGGCCTTTTTAAGAAGAAGGAGAAATGATCTTTATGTTCAGTGGCCTCTTTTCTCAATACACTGGTTAAGTTTATGTTGATACTCCTTTATATTCTTCTGCCTGCTCCCTGTCCACCTCCCTCCATCTCCATGCTAAACCAAGCAGATGAAGCATCTGTGATGCTTCCGGGTGCCAGCCGAGCCCAGCTGTGTGCCCCTGACCCCATCCCTGGAGGGTCCAGGACACCATCTGGAAGCCACTCAGGAACAAGGACATTGTGAGAGACCCACAGAACTCTGAGGAAAAAGATGATGGGTATTGCCCAGCCCTGTTCGCATGTGCCCCATCCTGGACAGGGTAGCTTTGACCAACCATTCTGTGTGACAGGCTGCACAGGCCACCCAGAGCTGGTACCCCAGGCCCAACTGAAACGTGGCAGAATCCATAGCAGAGACCTGAGTCACTCCAACTGACACCTTTTGGCATCAACTGGGAAGTGGAGGGGATGGAGGGGTGACAGCCTTATTCTACCCCAACCCCCAGCTACATAGGATGCACCCCAAACCCAGTTACATACTACACAGGAGGCAGAGTCCCCTCCATGCAGGAAAGCCCTGTTAGACCTAACCTGTGAGCAGTACAGATAAACTGGTGATGGGGAGTTCCTGACATGTGCTCCCCATCCTTCCCCAGAGACCAAACCCAACACTTTCCAGGCTTCTGGGATGTGGCAGGGGAGGGGGCAGTATCTGGTCCCAGGGCCCAGCAGGCTGATTCTCTTTCTATTTAAATGCACACAGACACAGGAGTGCAAACACACAGCCTGATCTGCATGTGCAACTTGTACATAATTCATGGGCTCCTATGCTTTGGCCTGGATAAAATGTACCCAGCAGGAGAAGCCATACAGAGAATAGTGAGCAGCAGCCAGGGAACACTTTCTGGAAAGGGGTCAGTGGACCAGAGGCCTGGGAGATTATGAAACTTGGACCAATAAAGATTATTACCAACAAGAACTATTTATATGTATATGGGGTAAGTCAGTTTACCATATGCTTTCACAAACTATCTTACTGCATCTTCACGAAAGTCCAGTGTGGGAGTTACTATTGTCTTCATTTTATAGATGAGGAAACAGGCTCAGGGATTAAGTAACTTACCCATTTTCACTGAAAAGGAAGAACTTCCTGCCCTTCACCAAGCTGCTATATGCACAAAACCCTCAACCCCAGCCTGGCTCCATGCCCTTTTCCCCCAAATCACAGTTTGGGGCCTTAGAAGAGCCAATAGCAAGGACACCAGGGCATTTTATCCTGATCTTAGAGGGCCAACTGTTGAAGGAAGAGAGAAAGAGAATTCAACCAGAAGAGCAAGCCTGACTGCCGCCCCAGCAAACATCTTGCCCCCCACCCAGGGTCCACCAGGGCAGCCCAGTGAACACAGAGCCTCGGGGAGAAACAACCTGGCCTTCCCCTACACACATGCAAGGGCTCCTGAGAGCCCTTCAGAGCTAGAAATGACGTGCCAGGTCACCTTGCCCAAGCATGAGCATGAGGAACTCAAGGTCTGAAAAGAAAAAGGACTTGCCCAAGGTCTCACAGTGAAAGAGTCTAGTCAGTCCACAAACCTACCAAGTGCCAGCCATAGCTGGGGACACTTAGGGTGAACGTGACACAGTCTGGCCTCCAAGTTATGCCTGGTCAGGTGGGCACCCACTCAGCCAGTGTTTGGAACCTCATGGTCTGCCCCAGCCAACATCAGCCAATAGCCGAAGACCCTCCTTTTCCTCCCTCTGCACCCATCACCCCAGGCTCCTTACAGTGTCCTGAAGATGTAACCCACCTGTTGTCACCTCTATACTTTTGATCTGTTGTTGATCTTCTAGAAAAGCCCTTCTCAGCTGGCCAGAGCCTGCCCACCCCCCACCTCCAACTGGTAACCTTTGCCCTCTTTGCAGAGTCTCACTCAAGTTCCCCCCTCCCCTCCGCCCCCCACCTCCCAGCTCAGGCTGATCCCAGGGCAAGTCTTCCTGTCTCCCTCCCTCCCTCCCTCTTCAGGGCCTCCCCACACTCCTGACCTCCCTTACATCATCTATGCACTCTGCCCAGGTTAATTGTTCCTGGAACCGGCTCAGCACATTCCCCAAGACCTGGACTAAAGCAAGCTAAGTTGGGTAAAACGTGTTGCGCACCCACCCACTACAAAGACCCAGAACAATTTTTAAAAATTACTTCTTCCTTTTAAGGCTTGTATTTGTCTTTCTTTAAAAACCCTTAGTGGCACGGGGAAATGAAATGGAAGGTTCTTAGTCAGATGCCTCTTGGCATTTCCAAATGTTGGCTCTGTGCCTGACACACAGTAGATGTCTGAGATCCCTTCATTTGGTGGATGAAAGAATAAAAATATCTCCACCTTCTACTTTCCTGAGCTGCCTGAAACTCCACCATTATTATCAGTTCTTTCCTGGGACTAAATTCTGCTCCCTGGGATCCTCTCAAAATGCAAAGAGCCCCAGGCAAGAAAGGAGCTTCAGCTGGAGGCTTCTGTGTGCAAAAACTGAAAGCGAGGGTTTCCTAATCAGCTCTCCCCAAAATGTTTTCTCTAGACTATTAGTCCCAGACCACGCTCTGTGACAAAGGAGTTACATGTTCAAACAAGCTTAAGAAAGGCTGTACCACTTGTTGGGGATCCCTAATTCACACTGATACATTAAAAGCCCTGAGAAGTCTTGTGACTTATGCAACCTAGCATTTTCGGACTCTGTATGCCCATGTGTCGTAGGATCCAATACCATCCCAGGGCCCCTCAGAGTACAGTCTCAGGTCCACTGCAGGACAAGGTATGTGCACTGAAGGGTGTTTGTGGCACCCAGCCAAAGCCACTCTTCCTTGTACTGACCATTTTACAGAGGCAGAGGTCTGATCTAAGCCACCAATAACAATTCTTTGTGACAGAAACAGAAAATGAATGCAACATCATACAGCTCACAAACGGTGCACAGAAGTAACAGGCCAGGCCAGAGACCTGAGTTCCAATTGCAATACTGTGCTCACTACTGGCCACTAGGTAGGAAACCAAATCCTGCCGAGTTCTGCTTTCATGGTCTGCTAAATGGAAATAATGCCATTCTCAGAGCTGTTGTGAAGAATCATTGCAGTGATGCAAACAGAGGCAAATTATAAAGTGTAAAGTCCTGTGCTGGCATTTGCTATATACATCATTACTTCTCTGCCTGCATTGCTAGGAGGGTGTGATCATGTTTTGATTGATCATAAGCTACTGCAGAGGTCCTCAATTAGAATGGGTAGGTGGGTGGACGGGTAGATGAATCCCTAGCAAGACCCAGGATCAACAATAACTGGTTGAGCAGGTATAAATGATGAATCGATTCTAGTAAGCTCATTTGTCCCATCTCTCAATCCCCAACTCGTAGAAGCAGCAGATTAGGAAGGACACATGAACACACACACACACACACACACACACACACGAGGCCGGAGGAGAGAAATAATTGTTCTGGGCTGCTGGAGGCGGGTCTGTGGACAGCAGATTGAAGGGTCAGGATGAGAAGAGCCAAAAACCAGCAAAGGCAGAAACTATTGAACAGGTGCAGCAGTCCAGGGTCACAGGGTGCAGGGGCCAACAGGTCCCGGCATTCCCAGCAAAGCAGTCGGTGTTCCCAAGGCCCATCCCTGAGTGGTTAACTGTGTCAGCATTGTGCAGGGAAAGGAAATGATCAAACCTTTTCACAAGGTTTCCAAGCAAATCATTTAAATGGCTGTTTTTAAAGGGGACAGTAAGAAGAAGGAAGGCTTAAGGGCATAAGCCTTAGCTGTCTGGAAAAATACTTCTTATATTTTTACACCAACTCATCAACATAGTCATGCATAAGACATTTTATCTGTCTGTGTCTGTCTACCTGTCTATCTATCCATCTGTCTATTTATTATTAGGACATTTTTAAGTGCCTACTGTGTGCCAGGCAAATGTGGTTAGGCAGGGGGTGGGGGCACAAGGCCTCTTCAAACAGCATCATGCACTGAAGACTGAGTAAATGAGGTATTGGGTCACTTGGTCACTCAAGGACAGAGAGGAAGGTGTTGGAGAAAAAAGCCACAGACAGAACGTCTGGAAGAGCAAGTTCAACTACTACATGACTCCAGACAAGTCATCTTCCTTCTGTGAGCCTTCACCTTCCCACTGGTAAAGTGGGCTAATAATAAAAATCAAGAAAACTACTACATCGTACCAGGCACTGGACCAGTGGTTACAGACCTTATCTTGTCTAAGATGCACAACCAGAGAGACAGCTATTGCTGTTTGTTGTAGGGAATGATTGTCCCTTTTATAGATGAGCAAACTGAGGCTCAGCTGGTTACTCACTTGCCTGAGGGCAGAGTTGGTGTAAGAGCCAGAACATAACTCCAGATTGTCCGATTCCAGAGTTCACCTTCTCCTTGCCCTCCCAAATAAGTCCCATGCCGCCTCTCAAAGATTGCCATGAAGATTCAGTGAGTTCATGAGTATCAAAACACTTTATAAAGGTAAACTACTATGTGTCCAAAGCCAACAAGAAAAAGTCTTGATTCCTCCCTGAAACCAAACACTGAAGTTCATGGGTGCATTCAGAACTGGCTGCAACCCAGAACTCCTAGGTTCCTGATGTCTCCATTTCCTGAGTTCCTTAGCCAACTTCTTCCCTGGGCAAAGGGACCCAGTTAATCACCCACAGCCCATAGGGCCTCCTCCCACAACAGAAACTGCCAAACTCATAACCAGCTGGCTCCCCTGTGCCCCAGATGGCACAGGCTAGCCCTGGTGCCAAGGAGGCTCCCTCACCACTCCCCACTGACCACTGTGGGACCTCAGGCCAATCGTCTCATCTCTCCAAGGCCCCGGTTTCCCACCCACAAAATGAGGGATTAAAGCACACTTCAAATGGGAAGAGAGGAACTCTAATGAGGGACACACCTGATCTTGAGTTGGATGAGTTTAGCTGGGTAGGTAGAAGGAGATCCAGGCTCTCAAAATCCCTGGTCTCAGGAAGGCACTATTTCACCCATCAGGAATCCCAACTCACTGCCTGCCCATGGAAGCCCTGGCCTGAGTTGAACCAAGCTCCTACCACCAGCAGCTAGCAGCAGGACGTTAATCTGCAGGCTTCCCAGACTGGCTGGGGCCCAAGTTGGGAGAAAAAGGGTCTTCCAGCTGAACTGAATAGTTTTCACTGAAGAGACTGGGCTCCAGGGCACAGACATCCTCATAGGCCTACTGTGCTGTGGTTCAAAGAGGTTGCTAACTGACTTCAGGCCGCACAGCAAGCCATGGGTCAAGTGGGTGCTGAGACTCATACCTTCCAGGCCCAGCCCAGGACTCTCTCCATTGCCCTAGGGTCATCTCTTTGAAGCAAGTGTGAAAAGTAAAGATGACATGCCACCCCCACTCCACTTTTGTCAGGAAGTGCTGGCTGCCATTGATAGCTGGAACCTGAAGCCACAAGGTGAAAATGGACATTAAATTACTCCATTCCCCGCCTTACTGCAGGCACTGATGGAGCACATCTCTATAAAGGATGAACTTGGTCAACAAGAGGAAGGCAGTTCCAGTTGCAGCATAATGGACTTAAGTTAGACTTAAGACAGAACTTCCTGAGGCGGCATTAAAAATGAACAGTGCACACAGAAAGGGAGCAGGATGGGGTGATTGTAGCGTCTCCTCTAAAATACAAGATGTTGTCTTATCCATTATGTCATTTTTAGCTTCAAAACAGACATAGAAAGTATAAATGTTACTGTCTCATTTTACAGGGAAGCAACTGAGGCTCAGAGAAGTTAAGTGACTTGCCCAGTGTCAAGCTCTGCTCAAAAAAGGCAGAGTGAGGCTTCAAAGCCAGGACTGACTGAGAAGACCACACACCTCCCTTCTCAGGAAGGCCTCTGAGAAGCCACCACGGGCATCTTATGGCTCCTTCTAAGATGCCCAGGGGTGAGCTGCTGGAGATGCCAGAGCATTCCTGTGGAGTAGGAGAGGGAGTGTTCAGTGGTAGGCCTGCCCAGCTGCCCTCGAGACACCATTCCTTGGGGGCTTCACAGGGACTTTCCATGCAGTGTGCCCCAATATATCTCCCCATTTCCCACTTCACGGGCCCTGTGGGATTGGTCCAGCAATGCCTGCATGGCCGGCCTGGCCCCAAAATCCCCTTACCTGGTCTTCGTAGGCTCCTGCGGCTCACCTGAGCTCAGGGCAGCATGGCCTATTTTAGGGATCAGAGGCTGATGTGGGCCCAGGGCTGATCCCCCAAGCTGCTGACAGCTGGTCAGCTCTAAGGAGAGAACCTAAGGTGGCTACACCAGGGCCCGTTCTTGGCTGAGGCACCTGAGCTCACCTGACACCAGCCTATCGGTGACCTTTGCTCTACTCTGGAGATAAAGCTGTCCCAGGCAAGACCAGCCACCAAGCCACCTGCAGTCTAATTTGAGGGAGGAGGCATGGACCAAGGCAGATCCCTTGGGTCCCTGACTTCTCTGTAGCCCCAGGGTAGAGAGGCAGCCTGACTCCTCCAGACACAGTCAGCACATTGCATGTCATGGACCCAGCCCTAGGAGGGATTGCCCCCATCCTATAGGTAGGAAAATAGAGGGTCAGAGAAGGCAAGTGGCTTGCCCAAAAAACCAAGAAGAAACTGAGCCAGGATTCAAACCCAGGCCAGCCCAATTCTAGAAACTGCACATCACTCTACCTTCGAGGACTTGCTGTGCACCCTGAGTGCTGGATGCCCCGTTCCCTATTACAGCCCTAGGACCACGCCTCCTTGCCTCATGCTTACTCTTCCCCCTTTCTACAATGCCTTTCATGTCCAATTTGGACCAGTAAAGTCCTAGCCTACCGTCAAGACTAATTTCAAATGCCCCCTTCTCCATGAAGTTTTCTCAGTTCCTCCCATTCTCCTCTGAGCTCCTGTGTTTTGCTCATGTCCTACTTAGGGCTGCCCAGCCTGGCCCATGAGAAAGAGAAATGAACTGTGCCTTGACCACTCTCACCTATCCCCAGCCTCTAGGGCTCCTCCACAGCTGGAACAACCTGAGTACTCTTCTTCCCAGCTCTCAGCATAGACTTGGGGGAAGAACTTGGGAACATCTAGTTCAACTGCTTTCTTTCACAGATGGGGCAACTGCAGCTTGTTAGAGCAAGAGGCCACTTCTCACATGACACAGTTTGCAGGAGAGGACAGGGGTTGGAGGTGGGGTGGGGGGAAGGGCTGACAGGTAAGTGCCCACAATGTAGCAAGGCTGTGGGAACTGGCACAGCCTTGTCACTGGATCAGAATCTAGACTGAGGGCAGTGAGAGTCTCCATCCTTTCACTATGGTCCAGCCATACACTGTTCCTTCTGGGCTCTGACTGTATTATTTGTGATGATGGTGAAGGCTGTCACTTACTGAGCACTTCTTGCTTGCCAGACACCATCCTAAGCACCTAACACTGAGTCACTCTTTTAGGCTTCACAACAACCCTAGAAGTATTCTGTTATCTCCTCTTCAAAGAAGAAGAAACCAAGGCACAGAGAGATTAAAGGGCACATTGTATAGTTTCTCAGCCATATTGTGGTGGAGTCAGAATTTCAGGAGAAAGTCTGGTTTCAGAGCCAGTGTTCTAACCACTATTCTACATTGCCTGCTTAAGAGGGACAGAAACACAGGTTGTTCAGGGGATCAGGCTGGAGAAAATTCAGATCCAGGTCCTCTGAGGACCAGTGGGGGCAGAGCTAGAAAAAGTGATGGGAATGGTGGGCAGGCACCTGGGCACCAATATCGAAGGGATGCTAAGGCACCTCTGGAGAGGCAGAGATAGAAGGACAAGGTACTCCAGAACTCTTCTCCTGGAAAGGACTATGGTGGTTAGAATGCTTTGACTTATCTTTGTGGTGGGGGCAGAGACCCCCTGTTCCTGAGGAACAATACATGACCCTTAAACTTCATTCTCAGGAGAGTGAAACCTGAGGACTCCTTGGCTTCTGATTGACAGAATAAGAAAATGTCTCCTGCTTGCCTTTCCAGATCCATTCCCCCACCTAGAGGTTGATCTCAATGGACTGCACCAAGCTCCATGCCTCTGGCTTCTGGGTAGGTTCTCCTAATGGAAAGCCCCCATGGGAGACTAGAGGAAAGGAGATAGTTGGATTTATTCCCTCGCTAGGTCCCCTGGGCTGACTGGTTCTCTCTACTATAGGCCACAGCCCTTGTGCACAGAACTGACCTCTTCCTCCCCAGGCAGCTTCAGCCTGGGCCATAACTACTCCCAGGGGCTGCCTGCCCTGGTGCTGTACTTTCCTTTGTTCATCTGCTACACCCCTATTGGCAGAGCAGTATACCCTGGATGGACATACCCTCTCTGGCCAGGCCAGAGCAGAGGAGGCCAAGCCCCGTCACCAAATGCCCTCAGGGCCTCCTCTAAAAACACATGAAACAAGTGATTACAGAAGACTGGTTTGCAGGGATGCTCAGGCCTCCCCTGTCCAGCCTGGGCCTGACCAAGCACGTGGAGTGGACTGGGAACAGGACCCAGCCAGTGAACGGAGGGGCAGACGCAGACTTCAGCACCTAGTGGGGGTGATTCTGGACAGTTTCTGAGTGCGCACTATATGGTAGGTACTGAGCTTTACACACCAAGCACTTCACTGGCTTCTCAGAACAACCCAAGGAAATACATCCTATAGATGTATTTTACAGAAGAAAAAACTGGTGCTAAAGAAACTGAAATGACTTGCCCAGAGCCAAATTGCCAGTAAGTGACAAAGCCAAAACTCAAACAAAAGTTTTTCTGCCTCTAAAACCCATCCTGGTAACTACCTTGAAATAATTTAGTGAACTAGCTTCCTATGGAGGCAACTAACTTAAGAGGGGTCAGTTATTGGTGAGGGCCAGACAGAGTCTTCCAGTGTCACCCCAGTTTCCTCCCCTAGATTAAAAAAAAAAAAAAAATCCCTAACATTTTTCAGTTCTCCCAGGTGGGACAGGGCCCCAAGCAGGCGGTGCAACTGGTATCTGGTTGGAAAAACAAGCAGCTTCGGACAAGGCTTCATTGTTAAGGAGAGCCAAACACTTGGGCCATTAAAACAAAACCAAGCAAAACAAAATGCCTGCTGTCTTGTCTTATCTCTTAGAGACAAGCAAGACAGGGAAGGGCCCCAAGACTGGGTGTTGATTTCTCCCCCCACCAGCCACCATTTCCGAGACCCAGCCTCAGGTGGTGACGGCAGAGGCACAGCCCTGCAATGGCAAGTCCAGGGTCTGAGTCCAGCCTGGCTCTGCCTCTGTCCGTGACCATCTACTGTACACGGCTGATAAATGCGTCAGGCACTGTGCATGGCCTTGTTTGATCTCTACAGCCCTTTCGGAGAGAGATTATTGGTAACTTCTATTTTTGGATGAGGACACCAAGGCTCAGAAAAGACACCCCAGCAGAGAGCAGAGGATTGCTGGAACCCATGTGCACAGACTATAAAGTTTTCCCCTTCCCGTTTCTCTAGGCAGGGAGGTTCAGGGAGAGCAGTGCCGCAGAGGAGAGAGCAGGCTGGAAGCAATAAGCTCCTTGTCATGAGATGTGCAGGTATCGTCCTGGGGATGCTATAGGAGGCACGCCTCAAAAAGGCAGCTGGTGGTTCTCAATCTTGGCTGCCCACTGAGACATTACCTAGGGTGCTTTAAAAACAACTGATGCCTGAATTGTGGTGTGGGGCTCAGGTAGGACTTTTAAAAGTTTCCTAAATGATGTTAATTTGTATGGCAAAGTTTGAAAGCCATGGGCCCGAATGCCTAATATAGCCTCACAATACCTTCTGAAGGAGAGAAGGGCTTTACTACTCTGCTCCCATTTTACAGGAGGGGTCAAAAAAGAGGCAAAATATAAGGAAAAAGCTTGTGTCCTCAAGGCCCTACAGCTAGCCACAAGTGCAAGAAGCGCAAGGGGACTCTGGGGTGACCTCCTTTAAGATAGTTGGGAGGTCCTGGCTCCCTTATCAGTGGAAGAAAACATTTATTGAGCCTCCTGGGTGGGAGGGTGAGAGAAATTCTTCATTTCTTTCTTTTTTTTTTTTTTTAATAGTCTTTTCATTCAAAGCTAAACAGCTGCGGGATTAATGTTAGAAGACCACCTCTGCTGGTGGGTGTGCCTTGGGAACAAGAATATAAAAGAACTCCCGAGCGAGGCCTGTTTATTCTTTTCTGTAGGAGCTTTGGTCCCAGACCTAGGAATAGCTGGGATGCTCAGACCACAGCCCATACTTCCTCCCCGACCTATCTTCTTGCCTTCCTTGTGCCCTTAAAGCAAAATATCACAGATGGTGAATGTGAGGTGAGGGGAAGAGGGAGACTTGTGGAGTCCAACAGACCGGAGGACTGCCCAAGTTCTACCCCAGTCCGCTGCGTTGAGACAGGAACCACTATCCTCTGAGCTCATCCTTAGCACTGACCTCACAGCAGTGCTGGGGTGCATTCACTTGTTAAATGATACTTTCAAACTCAGCTCTAGGAGCACCACCTCCAGGAGGCCTTTCCTGACTCCCTCCCTATCCAATACTGGATAACCCCCGCCCCTGGCCTTCCCTGCCCCATTCTTTCCCATTTTGTGTTGTCACTGTTTCTGTGTCCTCCCATCCAGGCCGTCCATTCATTCGTTGCACAAAGCAGCTGCCCTTTCCCTGGGATTCATTCCATACACCCCTCTCAAGCACCTATTCTTTTTGGGGCGCTTTGCTAGATGCTGGAGATACAGCCAAAAACAACTAACATGCATTGAGTGCTTTGTAGTACCAGGTATTTTTCTGAGTGCTTTATATGTGTAATTCAGTTTAATCACAATCTTATGAAATAGGTGCTATTGTCCTGGTTTACAGATGGAGAAATGAGGCCCAGAGAGGTTAAATCATTTGCCCAAGTCACATGGCTAGTGCTTGCTTTTGGGCTGTGATTTGAGCATTACTCTGTATCACCTTCCACAATGATGGGGCCCGCCACCACCTCAGGAGCCCACCCTTCACCGTTTGGAAGTTTTGTATCTGTGTGTTTACTTGTTTAACGTCTGCTTCCCCCACAGACAAAAATCTCCAATCGTATTACATTTTGAGCAGGACCCAGATGGCTCCTCCCAACTGGGTCATTCCTGCTGTTAAGGCCTGAGAATAACCAGGTTCCTGGATATCCCACTCCTTGCTCTGAACTTAGCTTGAAGCCTTCCATGTCTCTCAACTGCCTGCTCACTGGGAAGGCGGTAGGAATCACAGCTATGCAAATCCCATCTGATAGAATCCTTCCCAGACAGCAAAGGGTCCTCCTCTGGTAAGTCCTCTCTGCCACTTGGCACACCCTCCTTCCTGGCATCACTAGCTGGACTCTTTAATCAGCTTCCTACTGAGTCACTCATTCATGAGGCTACCAAGAGGACAGGCATGCGGACTCAGGCTGACAGAGTAACTCCCTTCCTTCATCCCATTTAACCCCCACAGCACTTATTATCAGCCCCATTTTACAAGTACAAAGGTTGAATGACTTGCCCAAGGGGCAGCTCATGTTGCCTCTCCTGTGGGGGTTGACACTTTGTGCCAGGCGTGCTGCCAGGCACTTTGGTGGTATAGAATCTAGTTCTGGCTGGCGAGGAAAGCAGACCTACACAGCCCCATTCACATACCATAGTCAGTGAGTGAGTGGTATGGATCTGCAGCGGAGGGTTGGATTCCTCTGCTTGGGAAGAGTCCTGAAAGCTTCTAGGAAGAGGCATCTTCAAGCCTGGCTGGCTTCCTTACTGCTCCATGCCCACGACCACCACACAGGAGGACAGGCACGCCTTGGCCTACAAAGCTTTGGTGCCCAGTGGGAACTTGCCACCGCCCTGGAGGCTGCAAAGGAAGGAGCAGCAGCTGGCCTGCCAGGTGCCCTGCCAATGACCCTGCTGTGGCCAGGCCAGCCTGCCTCCAGCACTGCCAACCTGGCCTGGCCCAGCCGGCTCCCAATCACAGGGTCTCCTCTGCCCAGCTAATGACCATGCTGCCAGCAACCCAGGGCACCGCCCTGCTTCAGAAAAGGCAGCAGCTAACTACAGAGCCTGCTGGCCCAGACAGCAGCTAGGCCAAGAATCACAGCCGCCCGGCATACCACATCCTCTGGCCCTGATGCTGTGGTCTCCTCCTCTACCTTCCAGGGTCACAAAGGACACTGCAGAAGTTGGAACTCCGGGAGCTTGGACACCACTCCACTCACTTACCTGTGAAAAAACAGGATCACAGCAGGGAGCTAATTCACCCCAAGTCACACGGCCAGCTAGTACAGAGACCCAGGGCCCTGGATGCCCCGCCAAGGTTTCCTTGCTCAGCCCTGAGCTCACCCCAACACTTTTTTTAGCCTTAAGAAGACTCATTTCTAGGTTTTTTACATGCTAATTATGCCCTCAAGGTACTTAGACAGAGTTGAGGAGACAGAATCTTCTAAAAGCTGTCAAGCTGTCTGTTTAGTCACAGAGAGGAGCTCAGACTTCACTCCTCACTCCCCATTGTCTAGCTGTGTGACCCCGAGCAAGACAATATACTCTCTGAGCCCCACTTTCTGGGAGATGACAATAGTTACCTCCCAGAATTGTGAATGAGTGTCCATAAAGAGCTTAGCAGTGTCTGGCTCATAATAAGTACTCAAAGCTTTAGTTGTTGTTAATATCGTCATCATAGTATTATTAATGACTATGTGGATACATTTTACGAACCATAAAATATGATGCAATGGCAGATGTTATTTATTACTATTACTATAAAGTGTTAAAGATTCACAGGGGGTGTGACCAGAGGGTTAAGTCAAAAATGTGTCTTGGGAAATGACTGAATTGGGCCTTAACTGGGGGGAGGTGAGCAGAAAAGAGGCAGAGATGGTGGTTCTGACAGGAGGAACCCCATAAGCATAGGGGCTACAATAGGGCCACATGTGGTGTTTTTAGGAGACATTTATGAGCAATTAGCCAGGGGTCCATGCAGTGGCTGTAATGAGCAAGGTCTTGACTACAAAACAAAGGGGCCTGGTCTCCATTTTACAGGCAAGAAGGAGCCATGCAGGTTTCTGAATGAGCATTCCATGACATTTTCTGAACTGTGAATTCTTTCTGACTTTCAAGGCCCTCTTTTCCACACTCCTCACTGACCCCACAGACCCCAGCCTCACTACCCGAGTTCTCCCTGGTTCTCAGCTTACATCATCCCACTCCCCAACTCTTGGCCCTCTCCATGGTTCACGTTCACACTGAAGCACCCTTTCACTAAGTACCTATCTTACCATGTGTTTTATATATATATATGACTCTACGGTAACCCATAACTACCCCCACTTTGTAGAGGAGCAAATGGCCTGGCAGGGTTAGGTGTCTTGCTCATAATCTCAGAGTGAGTAAGTGGCACAGCCTGGAACTGGTGTCAGGAGCCCTACTGTCTACATCAAGTTGCCTCCAGCCTCAGCCTGGACACCTTCCTCCTTGATGAAGCTTTCCAGGGTTACTCCAGTCCTCAAGGGGCCTCTCTCTACCATATCTCATCACCTATTTGGAATCAGAGGCCCACAGCTTGACCCTAACTCAGCTAGCTTGGTTTCCATTATTTTCTATGGGTCCACCTGGCCTGCCAACAGGAGAGAGCCAGGGTTAATAATGTAGCTCACTTTCTTTTGGTCCTCTCTCCCTCACCACCATATCCAAGACTTCTTATAGCCCTAACAGGAATTACCCATCTCCTAGGGGTAGAGGGTGGGATCAAGGGCTGGCTAAGCACAGAGCAATTTCCTTGAGCCTGCCTCCCAGCATGAGGAGACCCATAAATTATTCACTGCACCTTTGTGCCCAAAGGAAGCCAGACAATGAGCCAAAGTGAATGAACACCAGCTCCCCCCAAACCTGGCCTTGGGGTTGGGGAGTCAGAATCCAGAGCCCCTTGCCAGGGTCCTCAAGCAGATTTCAGAGGGCTATAAGACCAAGGAGGTAGCACAGGGTGGCCTGACCAACACAGGATTCCCAGATGAGTAAACCCAGGTGTGTGTGCCTGCAACAGTAGTCTGCATTCTAATCTAAGGCAAGTCTGAGAATTTTCCCAGATTTTCTAGTCAAAATTCAAGCTTCCTTTCCTTATAGAGAAGGAAATAGATATTTGGCCAACCATTGTATATTTATATCTCAGTCCTCACAAAAACCTCATAAAGGAGGAATTCAAATTTATAGAGAAGCTGGGGCTCCAAGGAGTGAAGTGATTTGCACAAGGCCACATGGCCAGTGGGAGGTAGAGCAGATTCATGCCCACCTGGTCTGTCTCATGCCAGTTGGCTCACCCAATTGTGAGCTAGTCATCACACTGCCTTTTCCATCTGGGTAACTTCTGGGTACCCGGTAAGCAGTTGGCACCCATACAGTTCCTGAAGCAAACACAAAGGCCCTGGGCAAGTGGTTTCACCCCTGAACCTCAGTTTCCCATTATAAGGTAGCCATCAATAACAAGCCCAGTCTTGGCAAACACTAAAAACTCTTTTAGCTCTTGACAGTCTGCCAGATATGATGGCCCCATTATCTAAGCAGAGGACACACATCTGCCCTGACCCCATTTTATGGGTGAGGCCAGGCACCATGAATGCATCTGAGAAGTCCCTGGTGGTTCCCCAACACTGTTCTACCTCATGCTTGAGGTTCTTACCATCATACTATGAAATGAGATCACAGGTGTGACATTATCTCATCAAAGAGGACTCTGTTTAGAGGCAGGGATTATTATGAGAATTTGAATCACTAAGGATTAGAAGGAAGGTGGAATCCCAAACCCCTCAGTCACCTTCTCTTGCAGTTCTCTTATTCCTCTACCCCCGGAGACTAAGCTTCTAGCCGTCAGCAGACCTCTCCACCATCCTCCACCTCCTAGGGGCTTTCCCAGGTGGTTTCCCCAAGACCCCAGGAAGCCAGACACAACAGGGGTTAACTAGTCCCAGCTAAGGCTACAGGGCTGGACCAAGGCCACATCCCCTCCCCCTCCACACCTAGAACAAGAGCCTACAAAGTCCAGGCAAATCCTCTTTCACAACACCCCTCTCTCTCCCTGCATGGTCCAGAGGGCGATAAGTAGCAGAAAGAGCCCCCTGCCTGTGAAACCAGACATCTGGGACTGTGCCCCCAGCCCTGGCAGCCCCAACCTTGAAACCTAGAGGAAGCCTTCCCCTCCTGGGCCAGAGGTGTCTTGCAGGTTCCTCTGCCAGGAGGGACTAAAGTCAACCTTTAGTCTGGGCCAAAGGCTATGGGGCTGCTGGCATGTCTTGCACCCCAGCACCAACTACAGAGACTCTTACAACAGCTTCCTATGTGGTCACCCTGACCTCAAATCATGGGCTGGGAAAACCCTAGCTACCCACCCAGAAGATGCTAACTGGGGAGGGGGTGTGAACACCTTGAAGGATGTTTGGGAAGGTTTTCTCAAGTACACTTGTGGTTGGACCACTCACTGGCAGCTTTAGGACCTCTGATAATTGGGACCTCCCCACTAGGGCCCCTTAATAATTAATGTGAAGGATGTGAGCTGGGTGAGTGCTGAGGGGCCTCATCTCCTCCAGCACTGATGGGTTCTGACTTGGTGACGTCTACAGTGAGTTTCCTCAACAGATAAGCAGCGTCTCAGGACCTCCAGAGTGCCTCAGAGACTCTGGAGCCTGGCAAACAAGGGCCAAGGGCTGCTGCTCTCCAGTCTTGGGCTCATAGGGAGGGGAGCTGTGAAAGTGGGAAGCTTCCTCCCTCTGCCCTCAACTTTGGGTCACCTTTCCTGGGAGGTGACATGACTGTGGAATTGGAGAGAAAGAGGTCAGGAAAAGCCACTTCCCCAGCCTCGAGATCAGCTCTAGAATACCCCCGTGGCCCCACCTTGACCCCTTCCCCCACCTCCTGCCTTCCTCATTTTTACTCTTCACTTTCTGCTTCTTTCCGTCTCCAACCTATCTCACCCCAGGGTAAAAAGAGCAGGATTCACTCAACCCCAGTGAGTCTCAGTTTACCCATCCGTAAGCGCCCCTAACAGGACACGACACCTTTTATCTCACGGATTATTCGTGAGCCTTACTGAGGGACCACTTGCACAAGGGCGGGGCGCGGACCCGCACACAATGGGCGCTCGGTGAGTGCCCGCTTTTTCCCTGCCCCACTTTCCCGCGCCCCCTCCGAGCCGGTGTCAGCCTCAGCTAGTGCCCAGCACACCCACGCAGCTGCCGGATCCGGCAAGAGGCTGCCCTACCCCGGCATCCGGGCTCTCTCACCTGCCGCTCTCGGCTCTCGCCTGCCGCCGGGCAGAGGGCCGGTGTCCTTTTCGGGGCAAGCCCCTCGCCCCTCGCCTGGGACGGCGGGAGGGTGGCGGCTTCAGCTCGCAGCAGCACCCCGGGGCGGTTCGGCCAGCCTGTCCAGCTCGCGTGGGGACCGCTCACGGGGCGCTGGACCCGGGCCGGGGCTTCCTGGGCGAAGCGGCTCCGTGTCAGAGGCGGCTGGAGGTCCGGGTGTCGGGTTCGCAGGGTCTGGGGGTTGCCCGGGCTCCTTAGCTCTCAGTCGGGGCGCTGGGGACACCGTGCGTGAGCCCGGGTCAGAGGGCTGGGGGCTCCGACACACGCCGTAGAAAGGCTGGGAACCAGCCCGCAACCTTGGATCCGTATGGGAGGCCGGGAGGGTCCCGCCCCGGCGCGCCGGGTCGGGGTGGGGGCTCCAAGCGTCCCGTCCCCGGTGCCCCGGACCGCGCGGGGCTGCGAGGGTCCGGGCACGGGGCCCGGGGCCGGGGCAGACGGGGCAGGTCAGGGCGCCAGCGAGAAGCCGCCGCGGCCGGAGCTCATGGGGCAGTCCTCCTCGGTCCGGACTCCCGAGGCTCGCTCTGCAGAACGGGGCGGACCTCGGAGCTCCGGACCGCCGCTCCACTTCCTCCTCTCCTCCCGGCTCGCACGCTGCGCGCTCAGCTCCGCGCTGCAGCCGCCGCCACCCCGGCCGCTGTCATTCCCGTCGCCTACCCCCACGGGAGCCGCGGCCGGGGCCGGGGCCGAGCCGAGCCGAGCCGAGCCGAGCCGAGCCGAGGCAGCACCGCCCAGCGCCCGAGCGCGGGCCCCCCCGCCCGCCCCGCCCAAAGGGGGCAGGGTCATCCAGCGGCTCCGCCCCTAGCCCGGACCGGGGGCAAGGGGCGGGGCGCGCTCCAGGTCCCGCCCTCCCCCAGCAGCAGCCAATGGGACAGCAGGAAAAGGGCGGTGCGCGGCGCGGCGCGGACTCTCCTCGGAGGGGGCGGGGCGGGCGGCGGGGGCGTGGCCTGGGGACCCGGCGGTGCCGGCGGGCTCCGCCGTCGTAGAGGGCGGGGCGGGCGGGTCCGGATGGAGGGAGAAGTGAAGAGGGCTGGGCTGTCTGGGACCGGGGCGTGGGGACAATCCTTGTGTGTGTGGGTGTTGTGGGGGGGAGTCATGGGCTAGGAAAGCAGCCGGGTGGAGGCGAGGCGGGTTGTGCCGGGCGGTGGGATGCTCCGGGGCAGCACAGCCCTCACCGTGCTCTCCCTCCCCAGCTTCCAGGGCTCGGCGCGGAGAGGTGAGCTTCAGATGCTGTGAAACACGCAGATGTCAGAAACAGTGCAAAGTAAGGTTTCGAAAATCAGCATTTCCCCCTTTTCAGCCCCCGTCCGCGAGGAGGAAAATCGTGATCCATTTTAAAAAGGTGAAGTCAAGAAAGAGGTATGTGAATGACTTTCTGCCCTCAGCTCCTGACCCTCCCCGCCCCTCCCCTCCCCGAGCGCCTAGGGGCAGCAGCCGGGTCTGATTTATAGCACCCCGCACAGGGCGAGGCACAAAGCCGGCATTGGAGGGTTTTGAGGAATGAAGGAGTGAATGTTGAATGTGCTGCTGGAGCCACGTGAAAGCCACTAAATGGCCTGGGGAGCAAAGGAATGTAGACCACACTGTACAGCTTTTCTGTAAGCCACACAGCAACCTTATGCAGTAGGTACCCCTATTTCACTCATGAGGACCCCGAAGCGTGGAGAGGTCAAGTGACGTTCCCAAGACCATATAGCGGGCACAGGATTCTATCCACTCATCATTATCGCATTCTAGGACAAAACTGCGAGGCTTTCAACAGGTTACTGGACCTCTCTGATCCTCTGTTTCCTCATCTATAGAAGGGCAAAAAGATGCTGCCACTTAGCAGAGACTGGGCAGGCATCAGGCTTCAAAGGATGGAGGGAAGGCTATTCTTGGTAGAGGAAACAGAATGTACAAAGGCATGACATCTGAAAGAGAAAACTTCTGAGGACTCCTGGTCTATTCTGGGGGGATTAGAAGAGGCTTCCCTCAGGGGGTGACTGGCAAGCTCGAGCCAAAAGAAGGGGTTAGCTAGGTTAGGAGGGAACCTCAGGAATGAACAGTGTTCTGGGGCCAGTCTGGATGAAACCCTGGAGGTGAGGGACATCACTGCTTTTTGGAGAACACAGACCAGTGCAGGGTGGATAGAGCTCCCAGGGAAGGGACAGCAGAACTGATGGGAAGAGAAGAGTGTGGAGAGGCAAGAGGAGCCAAGCAGGAGGGAGTTCTTGGTCCTTTATTCTAAGGACCAAGAACTCTGTTGGGGTCTTACTCATGACCCTGAACCCAGCAGGGTTATGCTGAGGCCCCAGTCTTGAAGACCCTGAGTCTGGACTCACTGGTTGTCAAAAGGAATGCTCTGGGAAGTTTTGAAGCCAGGTATTACTATAGGAAAGACAGAGCTTTATAGGGAAACCAGGTAGCGTGAAAACATTTAAAGCCCACAAGAGGCAAATCGTGTGGGGCCTGCATGATGACATGTTGGAGTCTTTAGTGAGGCGTGGACCCAGAGACTCTGTCCTATCTGCTCTTTAGAGAGCACTGGGCTTTAAGTTGGTTGGAAGAACAAGGAAGAGGCTGAGCTGGAGGCTGAAGTCGAGGCTGAAGGGGAACCCTTTCCTAGCAAACCCAAAAGTGGGGTTGGGGAGGTTGGCCCCAGGAAGCCCCCACTGGTGGCTGCAGCCTCAGGACTGGCAGAAGGCTATTTTGCCTTATGTGTTGAGCTTGATTATAGTGCTTTGTGACTTCTTCCTCTGCTTAGAACCTTCTAGGGCCAAATTGATAACATGATCAAGTCCTAAGTCCCTAGCCTGGTGTTCCATCCCCTCCATTATTACTCTCTGCCAACCCAACCATCTTCACCTTCTGTTGCTTCCCTCTCGCCTCACACCAAACTTCTTTCCACGCCATCCCCAGTCAGGATGCTGTTTCTCCTTTCTGTATGGTTGTTCCTACTTTTCTCTTTGTCTGGGAGCCAGTCCTCTCCTTCTCTCCTGAGTTAATTCCTACTTCCCTGCTGGACTGAGGGAAGAAACTTTGGGGCACATGCCCATCTGTCCTCTTCACTGCTCCATCCTTGGATCCTGACACATAGTAGGTGCCAGTAAATAACTGTTGAATGAATGCTCTGTTTCTCAAATCTGAGAAACCTTCCTGGGCTCCCCTAGGAAGCCTGTCTTTAGTGTGGAATCTCTCAGCTTGAAGGCTCTGTAATTACATCTTTCATGTTTAGTTGGCCCCATGGGCAGGGAGCACCTTCGTGGCAGTGCGTCTCCACCCACCCCCAACCTGCAGAGTGCCAGCAGGCCCTTGTAAGATCTCAGCTTTGGGAGATGAATGAGTCCCTCAGAGAGCAGTTCTCTGCCACCCCTGCTGTGAGAGCCTCCTGAGCTGGTCAGACAGCCAGAATGAAAAGGAGCCTTTCAGAACAGACCTTCTATGGCCCCTGAGGCCTGGGAGAGGAGTGCCCAAGGTCTCCAGGAGGTGACCAGCACAGGGTTCTCAGACAGCCCACATTTGCCCTCTGGCTACCCTCCCTGGGAGAGGAAGTCTCCTGACCTTGGAGAATCAGGCCTTTTTGTGGCTGGAGAGGCCCACAAAGCGTGACAGAGGCATGGTCACTGTGGCTTGTCTGGGAGGGTGATTGAGGGCTCAGCGGCAACTCTGAACCTGAGCCTCGGGGGGCGGGCTGATGGAAAAGGCTAGCCTTGTCAGCCTGGCGCCCCACCACTCTGAGAAGCTTCCGCCCTCCGTATATTCTCACCAGAGGAGGACTAACAGCGAAGCTACTGCAGCTTCAGTTCTGTTACATGGCTTCCTGCTCTCATCATAAATGAATGTTCGCTTTTGTGCCTACATTTATATTAGGAATTTGGCATTCCCTTTCTTCATAGAGCCACCCAATTGTATATATCCTGTGAGATCGACTTCCAACAAATCCTAATTATGCACCCACTATGCAGGTGCTGTGCTGGGTGCTGGCAGGGATACCATGGAGCATCAGGCAGATGCTGCCCTGCCCTCTTACACTCTCTGCTGGGGTCGGTGGTTCAGTTGATCTCCTGGCCCTCACAGTATGGCCTGCTTTCCTTCCTGTCTGCCTCTGCCAGCCTGGAATCCTTTCCCCAGTCCTCATGCCTGCAGGTGCCCCACTCAGCCCCTGGAATTTTCTTCATCCTTCAAGACCCAGTACACAAGTTGACCTCTCTGGAAAGCCTGCCCGATGACCCTGTGGAAAGCACGCATTGCCCACTGGAGCTGGTGACACTGTAGGCTCTTTGTGCCTCTCTTGGGACACTGATCCCTTCAGATCTTAGGCTGTTTGTAGTCAGTTTCCCCACCAGAGTATAAGCTTCTAGAGGACAAGGGATGAAATGTTTGTGCCCAGGTCATCTCAGATTTTCCAATAATCCCTGAACTGAACGAAGTCCTAGAAAAAACAATGGACATCAAGGGATGAGACAATCAAGGAGCCCCCAGTCCCAGGGCTCTCTGCTGTGTTGTATGCAGAGTACCCAGTGAACATAGACATTTGCATAGGGCGGGGCAAGTCAAGGTTGAGGGCAGCTTCACAGGGAAGGTGACACTTGATCAGGTCTCTAAGGGTTGGCACAATTTGTCAGAATAAGGAGAGAAGAGTCTTCTAGGCAGCAGGAACACTGAGCACAAGGATGTGAAAGTGGGAACAGGCTGGTGATTGGTGAGAAGTTTGGTGTGTTTGAGGGAACAGGAATGACAAAGGAAGAAACTGAGGTCGCACAATGGAGCAGTTAAAGCACAGACTGGACCCTCATGGCTTGGGTCACATCCTGGCTCTACCTTTACTGTCATCGCTTTATGCCTCATTCTCTTTACCTGTAAAGTTGGGATGATACTAGTACCTACTTCATAAGCTAGAAAAACTTAGGGTAATGTTGGTACATGGTCAGCCCCACCGTGTGTCTGATAATTAAGATGGAGCAAGTAGGGCAGGCAGAGGCCACATTAAGTGGGGCTTTGACTTCAGACTTTATATTCAGAGAGCACCAGAGCATTAACAAAGGGAAGGGCTGAAGGGGAGGAGGAGGCTTGGCTTGGATCCAGCCTCCTACCCATAAACACTCAGAGGGCTTTCTGCTGGCACTCTGCCTGCCTGTCCCCCTCCCTGACCTGTGGTGCCCCCAGTGGCCCTGTGGCATCAATCATGTATAGTGGGACTGTAGGGGTTGGGGCCACACCTACCCCACCCACTAAGGAAGCTGTGACCCAATTTATTGCCAAAGGACGGGCCCCAAGGGAGTCCAGGGCACCTGGGCAGGGTGCACATCCAAGCCCTGGCTGGCCTTACAGGATGGTAGGATGGGATAAGAGTATGTATTGAGTGGGGAATAGATGGGAATGGAGGGGTTACAAAGTCACTTGCATGCACTGGAGATAAAATTGGATATAGGATGCTGTAGGCTCGAGCACCAGACACACATCCTGGCTGAGACACCATCCTCCTATCCCTCGGCTTCCTGGTGACCAAAAGGGATATGAAATAGTGGCCCTTCAAAAGTGGTGCAGGTTAAATGACATCTGGTGTTCAGTCAGCCAGGCTGGTGCGTGCATGCGTGTGTGTGTGTGGACTAAAGTCAGTGCCATAGTACCAAGGCAGAAAGGTCAGAATGGTCCATGGCTGGAAAGGTGGGCAGGGGTCATGTCACACAGGTCTCTGTCACTGAGAATGGCTTCTGTGCTGAGGGTAAAGGGAGCCTTGGGAGGTATAAGCAGGGGTGAAAAGGTCAGGTTTGCTCTGCTCCCAGATCCTGGTCACTGTTCAGAGAAGTGACTGACGGAGGGGGACCAGATTGGTGGGAGCCTGTTTTGAGAGTCCAGATGAGGTTCTGAACATGGAATATTTAGGGAAAAGAGGTAAGCTACTGATTGTGTCTGTATGGTGTAAGGGAGATGGAGAGTTTGAGGGACCAGAACTCAGGAGAGAGGCTAGGCCTGGAGGCCACAGCCCAAGACCACTCTTTGGATCAGAGGTGAGCAGCCCCGGGAAGGGAATGGGCTTTCAAGGAGGCAGGAAAACCCACAAAGAGAGGGGTGGGCAGGGGATGGAGCCCAAGAAAGGAGCCAGAGAAGGACTGGTTAGAGAAGGGGAAAGGAGAGAAGTTGCAAGGAGAGGTTAGTAAGGGCTGGAGTACCAAGACTGACCTGGGGTCCACAGCTGAGATGGCCAAAAGAGGTGGAGGCAGGAGCAGCGGTGTACTTGGAGCTGGTGTGGACCACCCTTCCCTGGGTGTGTGCTTGGGTGGCAGCTGGAGGATGAGGCAGACCTGAAGATTTCATTTATTTTATTATTATCTTTAAGCCTACAACACCTGGTCTTCCTAGGTGGTCTCCCATCCAAGTACTAACCAGGCCCCACCCTGCTTAGCTTCTGAGATCAGACAAGATTGGGCACGTTCAGGGTGGTATGGCCATAGACAGACCCGCAGATTTTAGAGGACTTAAAGCCATGTAGAAGAGAGGAATTAATTGGTAAGTGTAATGGAAAGGCAGGGCACTGATCTGAGACTGAGAGTCAACGCTTCCACCTCTAGGACAACCAGTGTGGGGATGGGGCAGGTGAGGAAGATCAGGTGAAGCAGGAGGTAAGGAGTCTGTTCTCCAGGGCAATGCCAGGTAGAGCAGGGGCCTGAGGAGAGGTGTGAAGCTCAGAGTCACGGCTATGGAACGTGGAAGGGAAGGAACGAGTCCATGTGAGGCGGGAGCCATAAATCTTGGTGGCCCCTTTCCCATGATGGAGGGGTTGGGGGTGATTCTGGGAAATGCCTATGTCAACTGAATAAAAAAATAATACCTGGTTCCCTTCTTCCTCCTGGATCCCTGGTCAGACTCCAGTACAGAAAGGGTGGGAAGTTTCAGGCTCCTCTCTGATCCCAGACTCTGCAGGCTCCCTCCCAAGTGGGAATCTCGGTGATCACAACTCCAAGTTTACCCTTTACCGGCACCTCCCAATGCTCACGACAGGCGTTATCTACTTTGGCCCCACCTTTGTCAATCACCAGGGTCTGTTACCTGCTGGACTGAACTCCTTGTCAGATCTACTTCTGTGTCTCTACCTCAGTGCCAGGGTCACACCCAATAGGCAGGCGCTCTCAATACCTTTAACTAAAGGGTGAAGGGGATGCCTTCATTTGGCTGCCTCTGCTGCCCCTTGCTGGCTAACACTGGTTGGTGTAAAATAATATTAAGTGTTAACACTTGGGCTCTGATTCTCAAATTTTTTGGTCTCAGGACCCTTTTTCACACCCCACAATTATTGAAGACCTCAGAGAACTCCAGTTTAATTGGCTTATATTAGTACTTACAGTATTAGAAAATAAAATGGAGACACTTAAAAATACTTAAGTAATTTAACAATAACAATCTTATTAAATGTTAAGATATTTTCGTGAAAAATATATTTTGCAAAATAAAAAAGTTACTGAGAAGAGAGGAATTGTTTTATGTTTTTACAATTTTTTCTAATGCTTGGCTTAATGGAAGACAGCTGGATTCTCATACCTGCTTCTGCATCCAAACAGATGCAATATATTGTTTTGGTTGAAGTTTATGAAAACACAGGCTTATACTAATATGTAGTTAGAAAGGGAGGGGTATTTTAACAGACTTTTAAAATAATTGTAGCTATTCTTCTTTGATACTAACCCAAACTCAAAACCCAAATTTCTTGAAGGTTAGTTGCTATTAGAATCTGAAAACACATCAGTGATATTTTCTCTCTCAGTTACATTAAAATCCAAAGACACATTGCACTTTGAATATGTCTTTTACCCTTGCATAATTTTGTAACAGTATGCATTGGCCATCTGCGGGAAAAAAATGGTTCCCCAAATTATGTAGTCTTTCAAATGTTGATCAGTTTCAGTATATAATACTTAAAAAATCAAATTTATTAATGGCACCACCAATCTCATTAGAAAAGTTAAGGCACGTGGCAGTTTATTTTACTTCACAAATGTTGTGTTTTTCACAAATTAAAGGTAAGACCCTACACCAACAAAGATTACAACCTGCTGAAAGCTCAGATCATGTTTAGCATTTTTTAGCAATGCAGTATTTTTTCATTAAGGTGTGTACATTGTTTTTGTAGACACAATGCTATTGCACACTTAATTGCCTACAGGATAGTATAAACATAACTTTTATATGCACTAGGAAACCAAAAAATTTACTTGACTTAATGTAATATTCACTTTATTGCAGTGGTCTGGAACTGAATCCACCTAGGTATTTCTGTATTGGGAAGCTGTCAGCCCCACAGTGGGGAACAGAAGTTTTCCAAAATTTGAATTTTCACTAAAAGCTTGAATTTTATCATTAGCAACAAATACTGTCAGTTTGCCTTGAAATGACAGACTTACTTTATTCGTTTTTGAGAAAATGTTTGCCAGACACTCAAGTCTGTATAATCATAATTTGTCCATCAATATTTCCTTTAAGGAAAAATGGTGTTCCATGAAAAAAGTGGCCAGTTTGGCTCATAATTCAAACAATTGTCATACAGAGTATTAAAAAGATGTGCATTTAAAAGTCAATATACAGTAAATTAAATAAATTTTATTGCTTCATCAATGACTTTCTTGAGTGTAATTGTCAATGTTCTACTGGGAGGGTATGGCATTGAAGAATACAGTGACTTCTAGTACAGCTTAGGGGGGATGCCAACAGGTATACTACCAGTGCTCTTGCATGCTAGTGAAAGGGCCAGTGATGCCTAGCGTCATGATGGCAAGAGTTTGGGCTTCATACCTCAACCTGAAAGGGTCTGGTGTCTGCTAAGGAGTGTGTATTATGTACTAGGCAATGTACTAGGTCCAAGCATTTTATTCTAAAAAAATTAATTTGTGGTAACAAATAACAAGTGCTGGTGAGGATGTGGAGAAAAGGGAACTCTTGTGCACTGTCGGTGAGACTGTAAATTAGAGCGGTCACTATGGAAAACAGTATGGAGATTCCTCAAAAAATTAAAAACAGAGTCTCCACATGATCCAGCAATTCTATTTCTGGCTATTTGTCTAAAGAAAACAAAAACACTAATTTAAAAAGATACGTGCATCCCTGTGTGATTGCAGCATTACTAGTAATGGGCAAGATGTGGAAATAACCTAGATGTCCATAAATAAATGACTGGGTAAAGATGATGTGGTGTATATATATGCAATAGGATATTATTCCACAATAAAAAAGAATGAAATCTTGCCATTTGCAACAGCATCGATGGTCCTATAGGGTATTATGCTAAGTGAAATAAGTCAAACAGAGAAAGACAAATACCATATGATCTTATTTACATGTGGAATCTAAAAAAAAAATTAAATGAATAAATAAAACAAAACAGAAACAGATCCATAGATATAGAGAACAAACCGATGGTTGCCAAAGGGGAGGAGATGGGAAGTGGGAATTAAAGAGACAAGAAAAGTGCTGGGTAGTTAAAGAAAAGATTATTGTACTTAAGGGATAGAAGAAAATAGATGGAAGATAGGAAACTTGTTACAGAGTTAATATTAGTTGACATTCAAGCATAAGAATAAAAATGAAACTGGAAAATTTTAAGTACTTATTAAAAATTCCTACAACAAACAAACAAAATTGAAAAATAAAGCTCTAAAAATATTGTGGTAAAATACACATAATATAAAAATTACATGTTCTCATTTTTAAGTGTGCAGTTCAGTGGCACTGAGTATATACACACTGTGCTACCATTACCACCATCTCTCACCAGAAAATTTTCATTTTGTAAAACAAACTCAGTATTCATTAAACAATAATTCTCCATTTCCTCATCCAAGGGTTCAGGCAGGTCCTACTCATGGCACCTTCCCCCAGCCCCCAGGCATCCACCTGAGGCAGGATTACTTGGTAGAACACAGGATGAGGGAAAATGCCTAATTTTGTGCTCTGTAATGGCAGATGGCTGTTATAATAAAAGCAGTGGTAAGGACACACCCAGAGAAAAGTTTTGAGGAGGGTGACATGGGCAGACATTGTGGAGACTTTACTGTGTGGAAGGTGGAATAGAAGGAGCAAGAACAGAGGCAGCAAGACAGTGAAGAGACAGGTACCAAGATCTGGGAGGAACGGATGAAGGTTTAACTGATCTGGGAAGGCAACAGTGGGAGATGTGGAAGACAAGGACAACTTAGAGACACAGCACAGCTGCTGGAGGTCTGATTCCTTCCACCATTGAGCTCCAGGTCCTGAATGTTCCAGGCGAGACTTTGTAAAGAAGGGTCCTTCCCTGGACTGACTACCTGTGCCAAATGAAAACTCAGGGTTCCATGTCCAAAAATTATTAAGAATTTCAAAATGGTGACAGAGCATTAAATCAAGAGTAGAGTCCCGGGCATAGGGCTGCCAGATATAGAAGCAAAAAAAAAAAAGACACCCATTTAAAGTTAAATTTCAGATAATTTTTTAGTATGAAAATGGTGCAATATTTGCAGTAAAAACCTTTTCGTTAGCCTGAAATTAAACTTTAAATGGGAGTTCTGGATTGTAGCTGGCTAACCTACCAAGTTGGTCCTGATGTCTCCTACGCTACCTGGGGCTCCTAGGAGAAGGGTGCCCATACTTTAGACTGCACAGAATCATCTGGAAACAGATTGCTAGACCCCACCCAAAACGTTTCTGATTCACTGGTCTGGGGTGGAGCCCAAGAATTTTCATTTCTAACAAGTTCCAAAGTAGGGCTGATGCCGTAGGTCCTGGGGCCACATTCTGAGAACCACTGTTCTGGGTGTCCGGGACCCTAAGGAAGCCTGTAAGTGGGACAGAGAAAAGCGCAGGGATGCAAAGTGGCCACCAGAGGACAGAAGCGCACGAGTCAGGCGTCGGGCTGCTCCCGCCGTCTTGGGGCTGCTGATACCTTTGCTGAGCGCTTGCTCCGTGCCTGGCCACGTCCCGGCCCTGGCTACAACAAAAACACGAGTCACACTCAGCATCTGCCCTTGAGGTCTGGAGAGAGAGGCGGAGGGGTTAACCGGCAATCACATTTGGTGCCGAGGGATGGGAAGCATGGAGTGGGGTGCAGCAGGGTGGGGAGGCTGTAGGGACACAGAGGACGCTGGGAGTAGTCAGGCGGGCTTCCTGGAGGAGCTTGTTGCCTGAAAAACGAGCAAGAGTCACCCGGGTGGGGAAAAGAGGAAGAAGGGAATTCTGGGCATTGGAATCCGTAAGTGCAAGGGTACACAGGCTGGTATGCTCGAGGAGTAGTGCAGGGGCAGGGACAAGAATTTGGTGAGTACCTTGGTGGCAAGGCTGGCAGGGGCTTGGCTGGATCCTGAGGGTCTCAAGTGGCCCAGGCAACTGTTAACTAGATGATGCATTAGTATGATTCCCAGGCAACAGTGAGGAAGAGGAGAGATCAGAAGTAGGGAAGCTGGTGTAATGGTCCAGGAAGAAATTATCAGACAAGGAAGAATGGCAACAGTGTCTCATTCATTCATTCATTCATTCATCCATTCATTGCACACTTTATGGAACAACTTCTCTGAGTCAAGCTCTGGCTGGGTGCTGGGACTTGGTGGTGATCAAGACAGACAGTTCCTGGCCTTTTCAGAGGGCTTCCATTCTAACAGCAAAGGCCACCATCCAACACCCATCCAATGGTAAGGCGAGTCAGCCAGTGATAGCTGAGGGATCGGTACAAGGGATGTTAAGGAAGACAAATGGCAGGGTCTGGGCAGTGGTAGGGAGTGGGAGGCATCTCCCAAGAGAGCCCCTGACCTGGGCATCCTAACCTCGAGAGCACAGATGCCTCATTCAGCCAGACCCTGGCACCCTCCCCACCACAGCCCAGAGCTAACAATACGGCCATTGAAGGCTGCTGCCACTGCTCGAGGTCCAACCTTTCCTGCCCCCATCCTCCCTCAGCCACATAATCCTAGACTTCGACAGGGAAGAAAGAGCAGGATTATAGGCAGGTACCAGGGGCTGGGCCCACTCCTCCACCAGAGTCAGTCTGGTTCCCAGCTCCAGGCAAGCACCCAGGTAGGCACCTTCTTCAAATATCCAGGGCTAAGTATGTGAAGGGAGGGCGAGTTAGAAGCAGAGGGTTGAAGGAGATGACCTTAAACGCCAAGGGGATGCCCTGTCAGTGTTGTCCCGGTTGATGAGTACACTATATTCATGTACAGAGGTGGGACTGGCCCCATGGATGAAACTGATTAACATCAAAGTAACTGAAGCATTACTTTCTAGGAGGGTGGACTTGCTCTTCTGAGAACATGCCCAGTTCATTCTAGTCTTGGGGCATTAATACATGCAGTTCCCCCTGCTTGGGGTGCTCACCTCTCCTCTGAGGCCTTCACAGGATTGGCTTCTGTGGTAGGCAGAATAGTGACCCCCAAAGATGTCCATGTTCCAATCCCTGGTTATGTTAGCTTACAAGGTAAAGGGGACTTTGCAGATGCTATTAAATGATGGGTCTAGAGAAAAGGAGATTAACCTGGTGACCCAATGTCATCACAAGGTTTCTTACAAGAGGGAAGGAGTGAGGAGGATTCAGAGTCAGAGAGAGATGTGATGACAGGAGCAGAGGTGAGAGAGAGTGGGGGAGATATGAAGATGCTACACTGCTGGCTTTGAAGACAGAGGAAGGGGCCATGAATTAAGGAAAGCATGTGACCCTTAGAGGGTCCAAGAGCCTCCAGAAGGAACGCAGCCCTGCCAATGCATCCCTGCCTGGGATGCCCTTCCTCAACTTGCCACCTCTCAGAGCTGGGACTAGGGTGAAGTAAGTGAGGCATTCACCCCAGTGCCAGTTCAAACAAGGAGGCAATAAATAAACAAACAAAAAACCAAATAATTTTAGAAGGGGCATCAGAAACCTCGGTAGTTAAGAAAAATAACATTTTATGTAACATTTTTTAAAAATCAAAGTCAATGCAAAAAAAAATCCACGATGAAGAAAATATCAAACATTTTAAATCACTACTTTTCCCCTCTTTTGGCTTAGTCTCTAATACGGCTTGACACAGTACTGTTTTATTGGCCTTGTCCACACGATGTGTGGGGTCCTTTCTTCAAAAATTATTCAGAATTTCAAGAGAGCAATGGCAGGACATCTAAGCAAGCCTGGAGCCCTGTGAGACTGTACAGGCTGTACACCCATGAAGTTAGCCTGAATTCTGTCTTTATCTAAAAATTTGATATTTTGTTCATCATGGATTTTTTTGGGCATTGACTTTGACTTTAAAAAATATTGCATGAAAATATTAGTTATCCTAATTACTGTGTTTTGGGGTATTCCCATTAATTGTACACCCAAGGAGAGAGACTCGCTTTTTTACCTTCCCCAGGTCTTTGCTTGGTGTGAGCTCTCTCTCAACCATAGGCAGCCTCCTCCAGGAAGTGTTCCCTTAATGGAGTTAGGTAATTTTGGGCTCTGGAGCTCTCTTCCTCCTGTCCTCTGTCACACCCGAGCACCCTGTGTGAGCCCCATTTACTTAAGGTCAGGGAGTGGATTTGATTTGTTTCTGTGTTCTCTGTCAACACGATGCCTTTGGGTCAACTCCTTCTGTCTCTAGAAAGTCACTGGTAGGACCCCTATAGGGGTAACGCTTTAACAAGGATACATCTCTGAAACTGCCTAGCTGTGGCAGAACCAGCTGTGTGGTCACAGGGCCTGCTCATCTGTCACACCCCTCCCCCGGGATCCAGACCCACCCGCATTCCAGGTGGCAGGGCAGACCACTGGCAGGACTTGGGGATGGGTCAGTTGCTGTGAGTATGGATGAAGGCTGAGTGGCCGTGCTGTCGGGACTTTGGTGTCAAGGCAGCCTCATCTCAGTGCTGAGCTGCCCTAGCCTGTGGCCTTTCACTGACCCGCTGGTTCACTGCATAGATCAGTCTTTCTGCCTTGTTCTGGGGACCAGGCCTTGTCGAGATTGGCAGCTGAGACCCTTTCTGTCCCTCAGCCTACCCTTGCCAATCTTCCAGGGCCAGGACCCTGTGTCAGGGAGCTTGATGGCCCAGCCAGCTGCAGTGGACAGAACTGCAGACCCCAAGCAGAAAAACCTGGCTTCAAATCCAGGCTCTATCATTCTTGGGCTGGTTGAGGTTTCTTCATCTGCAAATGAAATTAAAATGCCTACCTCAGAGCAGGTAGTTAATATAGAATTCAAGAACTCCTGGCACACAGCGGGCATCAATAAATGCTAGTTCCCTTTCTCCTATGTCTAGTTTGGGTGCTCAGATTGTCAGCTGTGCCCCTGGTGACCCCCTTCCCACTCCAGCCTCCAACATCTGAGTTCTTTTTCACAACTCTCTGTCCCAGCCAAAGAGATGGGAAAACTAAGGCTCAGAGAGATCAGAGGCTTGCCTGAAGTCACATACAGAGTTAGGAGCTGAGTACAGACTGGAACCCAGGACCCAACTCTCAGCCTGGGCTCTGCTCCTGTCCCCTCCTCCTTTCTCATTTTCCATCAGGCCTTGAAAATTCTGAACCTGAGAGGGACAGCTGTGCGAGCAGAGTCATCAGTTGGGGCCCCTCCCCCACCTCGTGCACACGCACAGGCACAGGGCTGAGGACTCTGGGTGCTTCCATGAAAGGCGTGTTTCCCTCCTGAGTCAGAGCAGGACCTAACTGGGCTGCAGTCCCAGACCTCCAGCCTGCCTGAGAACAGGCCCCCCCCTCCCTGCTGGAACCTCTGGGCAGAGGCCAGCACAGCTGCATCCCCTCAGCAAGGCTTGCAATGATAGGCCCACGTTGCATCAGCTCGGCCTGTCTCTGCACTGGCTCCTGCCCACCAACCAATGGGGCCTGGCCGAGTGTACAGATCCAGACTCTGCCCCACCCCACTGCCAAAGAATCACCACGCGGCAGCCTGGTCCTCCCTCAGCATTCTCAGCCAGGGAGGCAGGGATAGAGGGTACCATTGCTCCATCAAATTCAAACTGGCCTTTCTCCCTCTGCCCCTGCCCCACCAGCAGCCCTGCCTCTCCACCTTGATTCTCCTTCCTGGAGATGGCAGAGGTTCCCCCTCTACCTGGCATGGGCCTGTTTCTCCCCAGCCTGTTCTTCTCACCCTCTGTACCTGCTCTTACCTACATCCTCCCTCCCATGGCAACGATTACTTTTTTGTGTGCCATGACTCCTAAATTGTCCTCTCCAGGCTGGCCTTCTCTCAGTCAATGCCAGACTCAGGGATGCTACAGCCTCTTGGTTATCCAATCTACACACAACGGAGCTCACCATCGTCCCTCAGGATTTTCATCTCTGGAGGACCATTTGCCACTTGTTCACATAGGCCCGACGCCCGAGAGTCCTCCTTCCTCCTGCTCCTGAGCCCTCTCTAGCCTCATGGCCCTGCCTGGGCCCAGGCACTAGCATCTCACTCTGGGTTATTGTGACATTCTTCTCTCTGGCCTCCCTCTGATACTCTCTATTTAGCAGGCAGAGAACTTTAAAAACATTGATGTGCCATTGTCACTTCCCTGCTAAACTGGCTTCAGGAGGAATCTCTGAGCCCTGGCCTTCGTTGGTCATCTTCTGTGGCTTTTCCCACACATACTCCTGCCTCCTTGCACAATGACTTTTTCTCTGTTGGGACTCCTGCTTGCCCACCCTGGCTGCTTTCCAAGAACTCCTACCAGGATTTAGCTTGTGTTAGCACAAGGCCTAAGCCAGCAGGCCTGTGGTGGAAAATGTCATGCCTAGTCAGAGAGTCTGCAGCTCTAGCTTCCCCTCCTCCCCATTGTTGCAGTGGGGGGCCCGAGCCCCAGGTCCCATCACCACCTGCACTTCCCCAGCCTCAGCCCACATATGGCTTGGGCCTGGCTTGATCTCCCACTGGGTGTTTCTTTTCTATTCACTTTATTGATTTTTAAAAACTGATTATAAAAGTGATATATGCTATTGAAAAAAATTAGGGAAACAGAGGAGAAAATAGAGATAATGTGTATTTCCATCTTTAAAGATAAATAGTATTAAATGATTTAAGGATATTTCCTTCTGAACATTTTTTAATTAATATTGTATACATCTCTCTATCTATCATCTCTCTCTCTCTCTATCTATCTATCTATCTATCTATCTATCTATCTATCTATCATCTCTCTATCAATCTATTTTTATTAATCACATATGTTGGGGGAAAAACACCTCCAAACAGCAGAAGTGTTTTTAAAGTTAAGTGGAAATCACCTAATAATAAGATCTGACTCTTTGGTGAACATTCTTTCATACATCTGTGTCTCTGCACATGCAGTTTCCACAAACATGCTGTTTTATAAGCTACTCCACTTTCTATCCACCAGTCCATATAGTTATCTTTCTGTACTCAAGGATTAAAATTGCTTCCTCCTTTTTGATGGCTGCCAGTAGTCCATTCCTCCTTGACCTGGTCTCCAATTTTTGGCCCTGCCAACGAGGCTGTAACAGATATTCTCGTAGATATATATATCTATGCTCATATTTTCAAAAATAATTTTCTTAGGCTAAATTCCTATTAATGTTTTTTTTAGAAAAGCACACACATCATTTTAAATTTAAAAAATGTGTGAATAAGTAATGTATCCGCATAGTCCAAAATTTCATAAGGGGTGAAAAATAAGTCTCATTCCTCCCCCCATTCCTCTCTCATCTAGTCCTTCCCCTGCCAGCAAGGAATGTCACCAGTCTCTCACAGGCCAGCAGGGATCATCCTAGCAGATAAAGCAATAATAGAACATCATGCACACTCTTCTTCCCTCTATTCTTCCCTTCTGAGATCCTGTCACTGTCAGGACATAAAGGACTTCCCACTTTTTGTTTTTCCCAGCTTCTTGGTATTCTCACTCCCTACAAGAGAGAGTCAGGTGGTTTCCAATTTTTGCTTTACAAACAATGCTGCAGGGCAATATTCAGTAATATATTTTTAAAGCTCCTAGTGTAACCTGCCTTCTAGAAAGGGTGTGCCAATTTTTTTTTTTTTTTGCCAGCAGTGTAGACAAACCCTTCTGGAATAAAATCCCTCAGACCCTTCCAGATTCTGGTCACCCTCTATGTTACAGATGAGGAGACTGAGGCAAAGAATGACTCTCCAAGGTCACTCAATGAATGGTGGCACCCAGACCTCCTGACTTCCAGGCTAGGTTCTTCCTTTGCCAGGCTGTCATTCTCTGCCTGTGTCCCCCAGTGAAGTCCCCACTCCAGTCACAGTAATTTGCTATTCTCATATATATGTCCAAGGCCAGATGTGAGTGGAACAGACAGGATGGTGTTTAGAGGACAGAGCAGGAACGGTCAGAGGTGGCTTCTTAAGGTTAGGTAGGATTAGAAGAGGTGAACAGAAGAATGTGGAGTGGAGAACTTAACATTATTTAGAGTTCTCTGAGTGCTCTCCAATTCACTGTTTCATCTGTGCTTCTCATCAACCTTGAGATTATCATTCCTTTTTTACAAAAGAGGGAACTAGATCATGGGCATTTTGCTAAAACACAGCAGAGCTGGGACAGGATCCTAGGGATTCTGACCCCCAAGCCAGGACTTCTTGCACTTCATCACAATGGGGAAGCTGCCCTGGGCTGAAGCAGATTAGGGGTGGGGCAGGGGGTCAGAGTTCAAAGGTCCCTTTTCTGAGTGTCAGAGATGCTAAAACAGGGGCGGGGGTGGGAGGTGGGGACAGCCCTGTGGTTGATCTGAGCATCACTATTATTACAGTTGTTGGTGTCACCTGGAGGAGAGAAGAGCTGGGTGCTGGATGAGGGGATGGGAGGAGCGGGAACAGGGGAAGGGCAAGGGCAAGGCAGTATTTAACAATCATCCTACCACCCTACCAGCACTCCAAGCCTGGCCTTGCAGGCAGCTGGAGCCACTTCCATGGCTGCCCAAGAGGCCTAGGAGCGGGAAGCTGGGACAGGGAAAGCTAAGCTTTTTAAAGAGTGTCTTCCTTTGCTCTGGCCCTTAATTGACAAAGAGTACCTGCATTTGCAAGCTGGCATGCCTGCTACAAGGCAATGAGGGCACTGAAAGTTTTGGGACTTTCTCCAGGGGCACTAGGGGCCACAGAAGCATTTTGAACTGATGCAATGGATGGAAGCCTGGGCTGGGCTCAGGAGCCCTGTTCCTGTGTTCTGCACCCAGCTCATTCCATTTCCCAATGGGACCTATGTCCTTACCTTGTTGGGTTTTTAGCACCTCACACATGAGAGATGCTCAACAAATGCCTGAAGGCTTTGATATGAATGCTGGGGGAATGTCCTCTGGCAGGGAGTGGTGTGGCAAGGAGAAGTCACTTCCTCTCATTTTAGGAATGGGAACTGAAGCCCAGAGTGGAAGGTTTCACAGCTAACAGGAGGTGAAGAGTTGACAGTGAAATCCCTGACTTCTGGGCTGTGCTCTTTCCCCAACCCCTGGAGTCTGTGCCTGTGTACAGGTACCTATTTGGCGTGTGTGTTGTGTGTAGTGCATTTTTATTGCTTTCAAGTTACACAGACATTCACAAACTGCATGACAGAGCCACAGGGGGTGGATGGACACGTGTGTCTGCAGTGTCCTGTGTCAGTGGGCATGTGCCTTTTGGGTGTTCTGTCAGGTCTGTGGGTGGAGGCACTGTGTGACTGACTTCTTTCAGCACCAGGATTGCAGTGGATGGGGGCGGGGCAGGCCTGCTCTGGGAGGAGACAAGAGGAATCACGTGCTGCCCGACCACCCCCACTGGCCTCCCACCCTCCAACGTGGCAGTTTACAGGACAGCCTATTTGGCTGGAAGGCCCCACACTCTGGAGAGAGAGAATCAGAAATTGCAGAAATTGTGTTTCCCTGACTCATGCTTTGGACTGTGAGCAGATTCTTGGCTCCTGGACAGCATCTCAGAGAACTGCCTGTGGCAGCCCTGGGCTCCTGAGGGAGAGGACCCACCATGGCCTGGTTAGCAGAGCCTTTCTAGGCCCCAGTTCTATGCCATGTAAAAAGACAAGGGTTACACTTTCTTACAATTAACATCCAGTAATCAAAAGTGAGATACTGCTTAGAGTGCCCAGAAAGAGCCTGGCCACAGTGTAGTGTCCCATAAATGACTCTTTCCTCTTCTCCCCTCCCCCACCTTCCCACTTATAAACAGACCTAGTTCAAATCCCAGTTCTCATGGAAACTTGTTATATTCCTTTAGATGTTCTTAGCCTCCCCAAGCCTCAGTTTCCTCATGTTTAAAACGAGGACATTTTTACTTAACCGAAAGTATTCAGTATGATAATGTGAATGTGTTGGGCACTTAAATAACATGTTAGCTTTTGTCCTAGAATAATATAAAGTGAGAGGTACAGGAATCTAGTCACTGATACCAAAGAAAGCTGTTTGTGTAACACCTGGCAAAACTGGGCCTGCCTACCTGGTTGGGTCAGTTGGAGGATTGGGGGGCAGGGGGAGTGCAGGGAAGGCTGGGGGTCCAAGATGCGAGGGAAGGACCAGCTCCATTTCGGCCTTGCTGTGTGACCTCGGGCAAATTTTTGCCCCTTTCTGGGCCTCAGTTTTCCTTTCTGTACAATGTGGATGCAGTTGAACTTGATGGTTTTCTATTTCCTGTTGCCTACCCCTCTTGGGACCTAGGGAGTTTTCAGCTGAGTTCCTGTGGGAGGTGAGGAAAGGCAGGAAAAGTTCCTGTGGGGATCATCGGAAGGCGCTGGAAGAATCCAGCCTTGAAACGCTGGATTTCTCTGTATTTCAGATCCTCTTTCCTCTCCAATAAGAGTGCAGCCTGGGAGTATGGGGGAGGGGCCGCAGTCAGCAGGGCCTGGGCTGGGCTTAGAGCTAAGAATAATGTGGCAAAGGCTCCTGAAATTTTTTTGCTGATCTTGGAAATTTAAAGAAGCCTTCCCTTTCTTCAGGGAGGAAACAAAGTGCTTGGAGCCCAGCAGATTCAGACAGCCACTTCTCATCACTAGTGAATGAAGAAGCATCACTGGCCACACTTACCAAGTGCCTCTTCTGGGTGTGTACACTGTGCTGGGTACTGGGGGCTCAAAGTGACCTGTCCAAAGTCTCTAATGGCAGTACAGGATGATGACACAGAGATAATGCAGCATAGAGGAGGCTTCTGACCCAGTCTGGCTGTGTAGGGGTCTGGCAAGGCTGGCAGATGGTCTTCAGACCCAGCCCGCTCCCTAGACCTCAGCTTCTCTATCTATAAATGGAGAACATTGGTCCTTTCCCCTCTGTACTTCTAAGACTCCAGATTTATCTAAAAGCATAAGCCTCAGTTTACCCTTCCCATTCATGGTGGTCACTAAGAATCATAGCACTCAGCTTTCCCCTAAAGCAGCGGTTCCCAACTGTTTTTGCACCAGGGACTGGTGCTCCTATGAGAATCTAATGCCTGATGGTCTGAGGTGGAGCTGAGGCGGTGATGCTAGTGCTGGGGAGGGACTGCAAATACAGATGAAGCTTCACTGGCTTGCCCACCTCCTGCCCTAAAGTACTGGTGAGGCCACAGAAAGCTAAGAGATGAAAGAGTGTTAAAGAAAGGAAATCTCTGGGATTTTGACACCTGCTGGAAACCAACATGAATTTCTCCTTCATTCCACCAGCTTTGGTGCACCCTTAGCTCCCTGGCCAATTACTATCTGAGGGCCAAGCTGGGGGTGGAAAGTGGGGTGTAGGGTAGAGTGTGGGGTCTGGCCTGGGACCCAGGTGTTTTCTTTGGCTAGCAAAAACTTATCCTTAAGAGCAATACACAGTTGAGTCAGGAAGAAAGTATGTGAGAACTAGGGCAGCCACCCCAAAGAGATGGACATACCTTAAGACTGGAAGGTTTTGTTAATGATCCAACCTGTCCTAAGAAAGAATCCTGGGCTGCTTCTGAGGGAGTGAGCTCCCTGTCCTTGGAGATGCCTGGCCTTTTGGGATACTACAGAGAGGACTTTTGCCTGGGGCTACAAACAGGAATCCTTGACCTCTGAGATGTCCTGCAGCCTGCAGTCTTTAATACTTTTATTCTAAGATTCTTTCACTCTGAGGTTTAAAATTCTAATATTCTTTAGGTGGATTCAAAGATTCCATGGGGCTTCGACTAAGATGTCATATTCTATGACGATCACTTTAGGATTCAAGTAATTTCCAAATCTTTGACCCCAGTTCAAAGAGTCTGAAGTTCTTGGGATCTCACATTTCCCACAGTCTTTGTAATCAGACTTTGAGCAGGAGCAGCCTAACATAGACTGAGTAGTCACCCCTAACAGACTGGGGTGGCCAGAAAGGGCCCACTGCCACTCCCCTGCCAGGGATCCAGATGATTCATCAGCCTATTGCTAGAATTCATTTGCTCCCAAGATACAGTGATACACCTGGAAGAAAGAAGATGCTCAGCAGTTTGTTGATTGAATGAATGAGTGAATGAATAAAGTATCTCTCTACCTTGTCCCTTCCTCTCCCTACCATGCTATCTGTTATCTATCATTTCACTATTAAAGAAGATGGGGGGAAGGTGTTCTAAATAATCTGCATTCCTGAGTTCCCTCCTCACATTTACATACCCAACTGAGATTGTACATTCTTGAGGGCAGGGACTTTGTCCTCAGCACCTAGCACAGAAATGAATACACCAGCTTAACTCAGAGATCAGAGGGCTATCAGTTGTTAAAGGGTGGGATGGGAGGAATTGATAGTGGGACCTGGAGCCTGTGGGAGGGGACCCAGACAGGGAGTGGGGCAGGGATGACCTAGAAGAAAGGTAAATAGAGATAGATAGGAAAGGAAGCCAGGACTGACTTAGCATCACATTTCAGAGCCAAAGGAACTGAGGCCCAGAAAAAGGAAGTAACTTGCTTAGGGTTACACAACCAATTGACAGCCAGGGTTTCCCTTTCTGTGCACCCCTCCAGACCCAGCCAAACCATCCGATGTTCCCCAGGTGTTTCTACTTTTATCACTCCAGGACTTTACCAGGTGAGGGTCAGGTACTGGGTCTGGTCCAATCCCTCACCACTCAGGCAGTCACTGAGGGGAGCTCAACCAAGGTGTTCAGGGAAAACTGTGAGTGGAGAAGGACTCTGCCTCCCAACCTCTGACTACCTTCCCTGAGACAAAGGAGAGGGGCCTTGACTGAGGAGGGGGTGTTCAGGGGGATGCAATTACATTTGAGCTTGAAAACGAGAATAAAGTGGATCCATTCCGGGCAGAGCCCTGCAGAAAACGGGATGCTGGAAGGAACGTGCCATCAGGAGTAAGCCGGTTTGGGCAGGGAGCCTGGGGACCGAAGGGGGCTCCTCTCCGAGGACCTGGACCCTGGAGCCCTGTGTCCCCTCCAGCTCCGGACTTCCCCTGTCCCCACTTCCAGGGTCACAAGGGACCGGGATTTCCGCTGAGCCGGAGGGACCCCAGCTCTCTGCGGGTCCCGCGGGGCCCGACGCCGGCCCCACAGCGGGGGACGCCCACGCCTCATCCGACTGAGGGGGGCAGTAGGACCCAGCGGCCGGGAGAGCTCCCGCGGAGGGAGGGGCGGCAGCGGGGCGATTTGGGGGAGGTCTTTGGCTTTTTTTGGCTGAGCCGCGGCGCTCTCCGGAAGCTTTTCCAACTTTCCAGAAGTTTCTCGGGATGGGCGGGAGGAGGGGACGCCATATATAGCCGTGGGGGAGAGGGGTGCGGCGGGGAGTGGAGTCGTCGGCGGCTCGGGGCGTGAGTCGCGTCCGGCGCCAGCGCGGCCCGGCCCAGGTGAGCGGCGGGGGCGGCCCGGCCCAGGTGAGGGGCGGGAGGCGGGGGGCGCCCGCGGGCGGCGGCGGCCTTGGGGGCGAGCGACCCGGCGAGAGGCGCGGGCGGCCCCGGGAGCGGGTGGAGGCCCAACCCAGATGCCGCAACTGGAGTCCTGGCACCTTGCGGGCCGCTGGAGGGAGGGCTCAGAGCGAGCACTTCGGGCTCAGATGGCCGTGGCGGAGCGAGCCCGGGCGGGTTGGGGCGTCCGGCCCTCGGGGGTCTCGGAAAAGGCGCCGGACGCCCCGAAGGTGTGGGGCCGGGCTGTGATGGCGAGAAGAGACAGCAGGGCCGGGCGCTGGGATTCGCTTCTCTGCAGGGACGAGGGACAGAGGGGTCCGGGGCCCCTTCCTGCAGCGCCTCCGGTTCGGGGCTGCGGCCCAGGGCCCGCAGGGACGGCGCCGGCTCCCTCCTGGCTCGTTGGGGCAAGTGAGCCTCCTGAGGCAGGGCGGCAGGAACCGAGATTAAACAGTCTTAGCTTTCCCGGGGGTCGTGGGGTTGGGCGCTGGTCCCCGCAGTTTTGGAGGAGTCGCCAGCGGGGGCTCCACTTCTCAGCAGCTGCCTGCGGGGAGGGCTGACCAGCGGCCGTCCCCACTACTTCCCTCAGGAGCGGGGTTCAGCCTACTTCCCAATCCTGGAGTTCCCTGCCCCCAGCCCAGGGACATTCCTGAGGCGGCTGGAGTGGAGGCCGAAAGAAACCACCTCCAGGCCTGGCCCCTCCTCTTCCCGGTTTCCCGCTGGCCCCTCGGGGCTGCAGGACCCGATGGAGGCGCGGGGGAAATCAGGGGGCTTTGGTTCCGTGGAAGTCTAAGGCTGGGACCACACCCTCCTGTCCTCAGATGGTTTATTCCCCCTTCCTGAGGTCTCCCAGTTCCCTTCTTTTGTCTCTGGCCACCAGGATTCCCAGCAGAAATGTTTTTACTGAGTGTGTAACAGGACACCACATCCAGCCCTCAGGAGGGGCTCTGGGTGCTTCTGGGAGGAAGGAGTCTGCTAGAAGGCCTGACCCCACACTGATCCCTGTGGACCTGGGGTGGCTCCCTGCCCCTATCTGACCTCAGTTACACACTCACTGCCCATCACCCCCATAAAGTGAGATGGACAACCTCCAAGGTCTCTGTAGATCTGGGACTGGTTAGGCCTGCTTTCCTGCCAGGGACAGTGCAGACTGGGTCCATTTTGGAGACTTCCCTGCCTCATCACCACCCCACCTCTGCCCTATCCCATCCTCCTCACTTTCTGTTTTCTTTCAGAATGAAAAAGGCAGGCATTGACCTCCCTCTGAGGCAGTTTCAAGGTACCTTAGACCCTCTCAAGCGTTTGAGACCTTCTCTGGTGGCCCCCCTGGCAGCTGCTTTCCTTCCCTCTTTCTTAACAAAAACCCAGAATCTAGTCTCAACTCGGTCTCGCTCACTGTGGGCATCATGTGATTGTGTATTTTTCTCTCTGGGACTGTAAATCATCTAACCTTGGCCTAAGGGCTGAGATTTCTCTGTGGCAACATGGGCTGGGCTATGGGAGGCTGGCTTGCTTGCAGTGACTTGCCTTCCTCCCTTCTTGCTGCTTTGTTAACAGCAGCCCTTCACAACCACACATCTCCCTATGCAGACTGGAAACTAAGGCAAGGGGGGTTCTCTTTGGTACCCCCTGGGACCTGAAACCAGGCCTCCTGCTTCTCAGGCTTCCCTGGCTGGTGGAGATAATGCACTTTCCAGCCTGCCACGTCGCTGGTCACTGAAGCAGGAGCACAGCTGTGTGGCTGCCTCAGGAATCCCAAACTAGTAATTTGGAGCTTTCTTGAAAAGCCCCTCCTAGCACTTTGAAGTTCTGGTTGGCTGGGGACAGGGGCTGTCAAGATGGTGTCTGCCACGTGGCAGGGCTGAGTTAGTTGGGCTGGACTGTCTCTCAAGGGAATGCAGGGATTTAAACTGTGGCATCAGCTCTCTAGACTAGAGGTGGCTTTTAAGAGGGTGACTGTGTGTCCCTGTTGTCCTAGCATAATGCATAATAGTTCATAGGGCCTTGTTCTACTCTCTTGTGGCCTTGTTTGTAAAGTAATTATATGGTCACTGTCTTTGAGGTTCCAGGCATTGTGGGGAAGAAATTAGGGCTGGGGGAAAGGTAGCGAGGCCCTGAGATATCCTCTCCCCAAGCTGTACTTTGGGTAAATCTCTACCTCCACAATATGTGCTCTAGGGTACAGATCTCTCTTGTGCCTTCCTGCAGGCATTTGTGGATCTCAGTGGCCTTCCTTTCTCTCCATACCCCTCTCCCCATGTACCCTTTACTTCCCTTTAGCCCTGCACCTTCAGGGGGGGGAGCAGCTCAGGAAGGGGACTGGGAATCGGGTGATAGGGATTCATAGGACCTCTTCAGCAGTAGAGTCTTCCCAGAAAGCTAGTGGTCCCACAGGCAGGCCCAAGTCCTGAGAGTCTTCCAGGATTTTGAAATTTCCATTTTCATTGAAGACCACGAGATGGCAGCTACCAGAGCAGTAGGATCCCAGCCTCCACCAGTGTTCCTTCCAACCCTTCCCTTTGCCTTGTCATCTCCTCTTCCATCCTGCTGCATGAAGTAGTGGGGGAAATGACCTGAAGGAGGGGAAGTGTGGAAATGTCGCATGTGGAAAGACTGTCCTGATTGGAGGCCCCAGAAAGGAGTGAGGTTTGTTTTAGGGGCCACTGTTACTGCTGTGGTACAGGGACAGGGCCTGAGGGCAACCCTGAAGCCACAGAGCAGATGGCCTATGTGGCAGCAGCTGTCCCAGGCTGAACACATATCTGGCCAGCCTCTGGTAAAGGGGAGGGGGTGTCACTGCCTCATTGAGCTGTGACTTACCCCCTCCCCCAGCATCCTTCCTCTCAGGAAACCTACTCCCCACCCAACCCAGCTTTTGTCTTGAGGATTTCCTATCCACTCCAGGGGCTGTGGGCAGATGGGCAGGCAAGTCCTTGGCAAAACAGAGGCCTCAGGTGTGGAGACCGAGACCCTTAAAAGTTGGAAAATGAAGACTGAGGCTCAGAGAGGGGTGGACATACACATGCATGCACATACTCTCAAGGTCACTCTTGAGGCTGCAGAGTGGAGCATCTGGGCTCTCTCATTTAATGAGTGTAACAACCAATGACTCATTAACATCCAGGGCAGAATGAAAGGCATGGAGGGGAGGAGCAGGCCTATGGCTCTGTCCCATAAAGATAACCTGTGTCCAGGCACTTGGGCCTCATGCAGACATTAAGCCCATCTGCCACTTTTTTTTTTCCCCACTAGAAAAGGGTTATATGAGATCAGAACTAACCTTTATACAAACTGAGGGCTGGCCAGGTAGCCCTGGTTTCTGTTTCTTCAGGAACAGTTGAGGCATGTTATAGGCTAGGCACTGGGGACATAGAGGGAAGCCAGACTGGCTAGGCTTCCTGGCCTCCTGGAGGTCACAGACTAGTTAGGGATGGAAATACACACACTGAACACGTCAGAGAAAGTGTTCTAAGTTCAGCATTAGAAATCACCATGGTGAAGTGGTGACTTGCCTGGAACCCTGCTTTGGATGAGAAGTCAAAGGAGGCCTCTATGACATTGGCAGACCTCCCGCTCCCGGAATTAGGTCTGGGCTCCCCAGAACTCTGGGCTTTCTTGCTCCCATCTTCAGGAGACGTGGTGGTCAGAAGGTGGGGAATGGTTATTGGGGGGGACCACTTGGGGCTTCAGGGCCACACTCTTCTCTGCAGTCCTCACAGGTCCTCAGCGGTGCACACAACCCACCTCCCGGCCATGCGCTTCCTCCTGCTCGCCAGCACCTTCTGCCTCCTGGCCGTCGCCCTGGCGGCGGAGGTGAAGAAGCCTGCGGTGGCCGCAGCAGCCCCTGGCACAGGGGAGAAGCTGAGCCCGAAGGCAGCCACCCTGGCTGAGCGCAGTGCCGGCCTGGCCTTCAGCCTCTACCAGGCCATGGCCAAGGACCAGACAGTGGAGAACATCCTCTTGTCGCCCGTGGTGGTGGCCTCGTCGCTGGGGCTGGTGTCGCTGGGCGGCAAGGCGGCCACGGCATCGCAGGCCAAGGCGGTGCTGAGCGCTGAGCAGCTGCGCGACGAGGAGGTGCACGCGGGCCTGGGCGAGCTGCTGCGCGCGCTCAGCAACAGCACCGCGCGCAACGTGACCTGGAAGCTGGGCAGTCGCCTGTACGGCCCCAGCTCCGTCAGCTTCGCCGCCGACTTCGTGCGCAGCAGCAAGCAGCACTACAACTGCGAGCACTCCCAGATCAACTTCCGCGACAAACGCAGCGCCCTGCAGGCCATCAACCAGTGGGCCGCGCTCGCCACCGACGGCAAGCTGCCCGAGGTGGCCAAGGAGGTGGAGCGCATGGACGGCGCGCTGCTGGTCAATGCCATGTTCTTCAAGCGTGAGTTGGGGCCGGGCGGGGCCTCTGTCCCCCTGGAGCCTCTGGGCTGGGAGATCCCTGTGCTTGAGCACCGCTTGGGTTTGAATCCTCATCATCCCTGGGGGCCAGGCCTTGGCACTAAACTTTTTCACGTAGAAGACACTGGCTTCAGAGAGGTGTAGCTCTGTGTCTGTTAAAGGAAGTGGCAGAGATCCAAGCCAGCAGACACTCCAGGGGATGTGTTCCTACTGTGTTTCAGCACAGCAAAGCGCTATTGCTTGTCTTGGAATCGATAAAATTGAGTAAACTCTTCCGCTTCAGATGTCAGCTGTAGAAAGGCCCCGCACCTGTGGTCATGCTTAATCCTCAAAGGTACCCTGGGGGCAGGCAGTTTTACCTCCATTTCACAGGTGAGGAAACAGGTTGAGCTAGAGGTAGCAGAGCCAGGAATCAGGCCCAGGTGCATCTGTGTTGAACTGAAGATTTGATTTGGGGTTGCTGCATATTTTTGAGTACTTCTATGGATAGCACTGTGCCTCTCATGGTGTGCTTTGGGGATGAATTAACCCGTTTTACAAATGAAGGGACCAAGGTAGGAAGAGTGAAAGGTCTCACAGCAGTTAGCAGCTGAGCCTGGATTTGAACATAGGGCAGGGCTCAGGCCACTGTCACGTATGCATGGTTTTTGGGTCATTTTTCTGGCCACAGAGATGGATGGGACTTTCAGACAAGACTTAGGAGTGATCTTGGGGCACTCTTTGCCCAGGGCAAGACCCCTCAGCAGGTCGGGTGAGAAATCCAGCTTAGCACATGTTCCTCAAATGCCTGACACGCACTAGGGCTGAGGTTGGACATGGCGGTAGCTGAGCTGAGTGTCCCTCTTCTGAAGGAATTCCCTCTCATGTGGAAGAAGCCAAGCCCTGACTGTAGAGAGCCATATCTACAGGCAGCATGTCCTGGGGCCAAGACCACTGCCCCCCCAAGCAGGGAGCATATGCTCTGTGGGCTGGGTACTCAGGGGTGAGGCAGGCTGCAGCCGAGGCCCAAAGACTGGAACAGAGGCCTGTGGCAGGGATAAGTCCAGGGTATGCAGTTGGGATTGTGTCTTGAGGTGGGGCATCTATTCCTGACCTTGTATCATACTTTCCACTACAGCACACTGGGATGAGAGATTCCACCACAAGATGGTGGACAACCGAGGCTTCATGGTGACCCGTTCCTATACCGTGGGTGTCACCATGATGCACCGGACAGGTAGGTGCCTTACAGAGTGGAGGCCAATGTGGGGATCTGAGGGTGCTTGGGGCCTGCCCTGCCCCGGCTCTGCAGTGTGTCCAGTGCCCTCTCTGCTTTTCTTCTAGGCCTCTACAACTACTATGACGATGAGAAAGAGAAGCTGCAAATTGTGGAAATGCCCCTGGCCCACAAGCTCTCCAGCCTCATTATCCTCATGCCCCACCATGTGGAGCCCCTCGAGCGCCTTGAAAAGATGCTGACCAAAGAGCAGCTGAAGATATGGATGGGGAAGATGCAGAAGAAGGCTGTTGCCATCTCCCTGCCCAAGGGTGTGGTGGAGGTGACCCACGACCTGCAGGTGAGGGGTGGCCCAACTTGGGGGCCTCCTGGCTTGGAGGAGGGGGATACTTAGGGCATCCATTCGCCAGCTCAGCCAGTCTGTCTTGAACCCCTCTGGGTATCCAAGCAGTACTGGTCTTGGCTGTGGGGGTACCTGGGGGAGGAGGCATGGGCTCTGTCCATGGGAAGATGATGATAACATCAGTAACTAAATGAAGCACTTACTTGCTCTATGCCAGGTTCTCTCCTCAGCACTTTATATGTATCAAATTTTTAATTCTCAAAACAACTTTATTAAGTAAAACTGTCAATCTTATAGATGAGGAAACTGAGGCTCAGAAAGGTTAAATAACTTAACCAAAGTCACATGGCCAGTAACTCAGATATATGGCACCAAGCCATGCCCTTAATCATTTCCTGTGCTGCCTCTGAGAGTCTTACAGGTCCCCAGTTACATACTGTTTAAGCTGGAGGATCGTCCCACATGCAGCAATAAGACTAATCGTGGCTTTCAGCTATGGGTCGCTTGGGATGGATAGAAAATTAACCTACCTGCCCAATGTGATTTCCCCCTTAATGACCACCTGGATGATGGGCAGCAGCTTGGAGAGAAGTAGTGACTTGCTAAGGTCATTCTGGCTAATAAGTGGTAGAGCTAAAATTAGTCCTTAAGGTGAAAACTCAGGGTGGCTTTTTTGTGAATCAGGAGAGAGAATGTTTTTACCTATTCCAAATGGAAACTTTCATCTCATTCCTGCTTGAATCCTGGAAATGGTTCTTTGGCAGGCCTCCCACCCACAGAATTAATTCAGACTTGTTGCTGAGAGAGCATGGAGAGAGAAAGCTTGAGGTGAAATGGGGCTTAGGCCCCAAACCAGAGACTAGTGGAGCTTGGATGATCTGTACTGTAGACAGCACTGAGGTTTCCATTGGGGAGCCAAGGTGTCTCCCTCTTGGGCTTGTCCCAACTCTTCTCCAGCCTGTTCTTGTGCAGTGGCCATTATCTACCCCCGCTCCCCCTCTTTCTCCCATGTCTTCCTGGAACCCTGGTGGCCCCAATACCCACAAGTCCTTGGGTTAAATTGAGTTGGGAAATTTGAAGTGGGTGACTTGCACAGGGTCTGTCTCAGAACCCCAGATCTAGTGCCTTATTTGGCCGTGCTGAGGAGGTGGACTGCCCTGCAGAAGCCTGGCTCCAGGGGCTGCTATTCACTCAGCCCACAGTCATCTACTGCTGCTGCTTTGCATTGAGATTCCAGGAGAGCCCTGGACATAGGCCCTGCCTTGGGGGAGCCCTGAACCAGGAAGGAGAGATAGATAGTGGGAGGCCAGGGGTACTGAGGCCCAGGGAGGCACAGCACCAGTCTGTAGGTTAGAGAAGGCTTCTGGAACAGCAGGGTATCCAAAGAGACCTACGGGGAAAGGGGTAGCCGTCGAGATACCATCCAGGGTGCTGATTTTTCAGTGAGGTTGTCCAATGGAGAACAGGGTGGGGCATGCTTAAGAAGTGAGGTTGCAATGTAAGCACAGTTCATATGTGAGAGAGCTTGTGTTTGACTACCAAGAGCTAGGCAGAGCTGTGGACAGTGTGTGTGTGTGTGTTTTAACTTTTTACTATAGAAATGTATTAAAATATATTAAAAGATTAGTGTAATGAACCTTCATGTATGTATCACCCAACGACCACCAAGGATTCATCTATACACACCATTCTTCCCGCATCACAGTATTCTGAAGCAAATCCCAGGCATCATATCGCTCTGGAAAGGTTTTACGCCCCAGTGTGATGTGGTCATAGCTGTCCTTACATCAGTCTTTTTCAAACTCCAGTGTGCCAGAAATTACCTAGAGAGTTTGTTAAAAAGGTTCTGGATTCACCCACAGAGATTCAGTGGCTCTGGGCTGTGGTCAGGGAATGTGTGCTTTATGTAAGCTGATGTAGGCTGTCCATGACCCCTACATACTTTGAGAAGCACTGGTCAGGATTTCTGGGCAGGGCCAGGGATAAGTCCTGTCTTTCCCCTAAGTCTCAGTTTCCTCATCTGTGAAGTGGCAATTAGAAGCACTTGCAGGGTTATCATGAGAACTGAAGTGCCCATGCCATGTCTGGCACACAGAAGGTGGCCAGGGAGTGATAATCCTCTGCTCTGAGGAACAGACAGGAGATGGTGTGGGTGGAGGGTGAGGGTCTAGAAGCCTTGCCTACTGTGGCCTCACCTGGCACCTCCCTGGTCCCATAGAAACACCTGGCTGGCCTTGGTCTGACTGAAGCTATCGACAAGGACAAGGCAGATCTGTCACGCATGTCGGGCAAGAAGGACCTGTACCTGGCCAGTGTGTTCCATGCCACCGCCTTCGAGTGGGACACGGAAGGCAACCCCTTTGACCAGGACATCTATGGGCGTGAGGAGCTGCGCAGCCCCAAGCTCTTTTATGCTGACCACCCCTTCATCTTCTTGGTTCGAGACTCCCAGAGCGGCTCCCTGCTGTTCATTGGGCGCCTGGTCCGGCCCAAGGGCGACAAGATGAGAGATGAATTGTAGGGCCCTGGGTGGGTACAGGATGGCAGAAGGCAGCTGAAGGCTCCTGAAACACATGGGTGCTATGGGGGTGGGGGGAACTGAGGTACTGACCTTGGAAATTCCATGGGGTGGGTTAGTGGGGGAACAGCAGACTTCCTGTGTGTCTGAGCAGACCTTCCCAGCCAGAATTCACTCTGCCTAGACATGATGATGCCAAGCCCAGCCCCATATCCTATGGGACCTGGGCAATTGTCATCCTGCCCTGCTCTCAGACTCCGAGGATCAAGCTTGCCTCAGTCAGTGTTCATATTTATAGCCAAGTGCCTTCTCATCTGTGAGACAGAATTGAGCTGGGGGGTTTAGCCCAGCCCTTGGGAAATGGGGATCCTCCTTTCCTGTTACTATTACCACACCTCAGCCCCCTCCCCCAGCTCTATCCCAATCTTCCCCAACTTCCCTCAACTATAAAACAAGGTGCTGCAGCCCCTGGGACAGGCACCTCTACCATGGCCCTGGCCCCACTGATGGGGATCAGGAAATGGCTTGTGGGTAGGGGGGTTCCTGGGCAGACTCTGGTCAGGCATGGGGATGAACTCTTTTTTCCTTTAATAAAATTCCAAAGGTGGGAGGAAAGGGAGAAAATGAGCCTTTGTTGCTGTCAAAACCAAGAACTTAATTTGTACACTTTTTTTTTTCAATAAAACTTTTCCAATGAAATTTTGTTGGGAGAATGAAGATGATTGGATCAGAGATTCCCATATCGTTCTTCCCCAGGGACGAGGGCTCCTTCTGTTAAGCCAGGTTTGCTACTCATAGCCCAGATCAGACCCTGAAATGTTGGCAGCTGACTGCAGATGACGCTAAGCAGTAGGCCTGCTATTTGCTGACTCAAGAGATTGTTTTTCAGCTGTGACTGTCCTGGAAAGATGGCTTGCAGAGTTACAGTGATTGCACTGGACCTGGAGCCCAGGGTGTCCCAGTCCTGCTGTACAGGGCTCCAGGCTTTGGCCTCTTAAACTTTTACTTCAAACTGACCTCATTCACATACAGGGCCAGAGGGTACAAGCTCAGGCGGCCTGACTGGGCAGGGCTTTGGAAGAAAAGAGTTTGGTATCCTTGCTTTGTGTTTGCATTTGTAACAGGAGGAGAGGAGGTACCTGACACAATCTCAGTTACTTTGGTTTCTTTCCTCTTGTAGTCCTTGGGGTTCCTGATGCCACAGTTCTGGGAGGGAGAAGGCAAGTGGGATGCACAGGACAGAAGACCCATGGCTAGGAAGGCAGAGTTGCAGAAGAAACTGGATATGAGCCCCATTTCTGCTGTTTGCTGGCTGTGTGACCTTGGGCAGCTCAGTTCTCTCTGGGCACCTTTTTGGCTTCATTGTCTCAACAGCTCTGCCCAGGGGTTCTTGGTTTAGGGAGGGAGCCCCTGCCTGTCTGGGCAACCCAGTCGGAGTCCTCTAAGATGGGTCCTCAACCTTTAGGCTGCAGACCAGTACTGGCCCATGGCCTGTTAGGAACCAGGCTGCATGGCAGGAGGTGAGCAGGCAAGCAAGCAAAGTTTCATCTGCATTTGCAGCTGCTCTCCAGCCTCAGCTCTACCTTAGATCATCGGGCATTAGATTCTCATTGGAGCACTGGTCCCTGGTGCCAAAAAGGTTAGAGACCACTGCTCTAAGATGTGAATGGGCCTGCAGAAAGGCCAGCTGATTCACTTCCCATTATTACTGCAACAGAAACTTAACTGTTCAGAGCTCCAGGTCTGTCTGGTACTGTGGACTCAGTAAATTAGGTCTCTACCTTCAAGGGGTTTTATCTAGAGGTAGAGACTTAGGGCCAGTGACAGGTGTGCTCAGTACTCACTGTGTTCCAGTCCTCTGGATTATTCTGCTCTCAGACATGTATTCCCTTGCCTCAAGGCCTTTGCGTTAGCTGTTCTTTCTGCCTGGCAAGTGGTTCTTCTAGTTATTTGCAGGGCTCCTTTTTTGTCATCCAGAATTCAGCTTGAATGTCATCTGGTCAACGAGGCCTTACCTGACCACCCAATATAAGCAGCTTTTCCTCCACCTCAGTTTCACTATGTTATTTTATTTTACTGACTCCCTAGTGCTATTAATACATTCAGTAGTGCTATTGATACTTATTGATACATTCACTGTTTGTCTTCACTATGAGAGTGAGGACTGTGTCGTGTTCATCACTGTATGTCCTGCACTCAGATTCAGCACAAGGCACTAAACACATATTTGCTAAGGGAAAAGGCTGCTAGAAAGGCTCTCCAGAGGAGGTTACATGCATTGCCTTGAAAGGTGAGTAGGTATTTCTTGATCAGAGTAATGATTTTAATAATACAGCTTCCACCACCTTTGTGTTTTGCTTCTGCTCTGTGCTAAATGCCATGTCAAGTCACTTGATTTTATATTTACATATATATAAATATATATAATCATACAGGTGCAGCTCAGAGATGTGCAAGACCACCGGGGAGGTGAGAGGTCTGCTTCCACTGCAGTGAGGGGTGGAGTTGCTGGGCGTGGAGGGTGGTAAAGTGGGTGGTGGGGGTGGATGGCTCAGGGTCTGAGTGTTAGTGGGCCTGGCCGAGCCACCTCCAGGTCTGCGTTAAGGGAGAGAGTCACTGAGACAGAAAAGGGGTGAAATTGCGGCCTTGCCCCGGGTCAGCCACCAGGGGCTCCCGCTGGCCTCGGCCTGCTCCCCCGGCGCCTGCAGGGCGGGCCCCTCGGAGCGCACAGGGTGGGGCGCGCGGCCTGCGCGCTGCCGCTCCGGGGGCTTTTGCTCCCTCGGGTCAGGTGTCTGGGCATCTGGGCGTCTTCGATCGGGGCTCGGATGTGGACCCACCTGGTCGTGGGCCAGCCGTGGGGACCTCCCCTTGCAGAGACTCCCCCCCGCCCTGTCACCCCATCGCGGCGAGGTCCTCCTTCATCTGGGTTCCCGACCTCCAACGGGAGGAACGGGGAGAGGGGAGGCATGGAGATGACGGGTGCTGGGGAGGAGCTGGGAAACGGCTGCAGCAGGGAGGAGCCAGGCCCTGAATGAAGTCTGCATCGGGGGAGAACGAAGAGAGTCTAGTTCATTTCGGACCTTGGCAGCCCCAGCCCAGGACCAGCGGCCTCGGCCATCACCTCCCTCGCGGGACCTTCTTTATATTCAGGGGAGAACAGGACATGATGCGGTGGAGTGGCTGCCTGCAGCTGAACCCTGAGCTAGAGGTTTTCTGCCTCAGGATCTCCTCTAATCATCAGGACCCTTTGACAAATGAGAACATTGAGGTGGCTGCTGTTGGGCTGGAGCCCAGATCTACCCTCTTCCCAGGGGAAAGCTGCCTTGTTCCACAGCCACCTGGTCCTCATCTTCACCCTCAGCTTTTGTCACGGGGCATCACTCTCATTAAATCACTTCTGGTACCATACATAGGCCCTTGGTTTCTCCTTACAGTTTAGGGCCAGCCTTTTTCAGCTCCCTTTGTGCACTTACTTCTCTTCCTACCTTTTAAAAGTCTCCAGAGCTTTGAGGTGGGCCCCGTTGTATTTCCATTCTATGCCTGGGGAGCTCAGTCTGGTGCTCTCCCCATTGTGAGGCTTCAGCGATGCCCCTGTCCCCATCCCCTCCCCCTGGGGAGCTCAGTGTGGGGCCCTATGCATCTCTTCCATCTGGATGTTCATCTGTATCCTTTATCCTTTTATAATAAACTAGTAAACATGTCTGAGGTCTGTGAGCCATTCTAGCAAATTGAGCCTAAGTAGGAGGCTGTGGGTATGCTGACTTACAGCCAGTTAGATGTACAAGGGACAGACAACCTGGGACTTGCAGTTGGTACCTGAAGTGAGAGGGCTGGGGGTGGTCTTATGAGACTCCCTTAACTTGCAGGAGCTGAAGCTATCTCCAGGTAGATAGTGTCAGAATTGAGTTAAATTGTGGGGCACCCAGCTGGTGTCCGATAATTGCCTGAAGTATATGAAACTCACACACACTTGTGTCAGAAGTGAAGTGTAGGAATGTGAGAGTAAGGGAGAAACAGGTGTGTCCTGTCCTTCATTTCCTAGCACTTGAGCTAATCTAAGATGGGATTTCTCAGACTTCTCTGGCCCAGTTAGGTGATGCAGAGTCCTGCATGCCCACTTTCAAATGTGCATCGCACACATGCATACATACACACAGAGACACACACTCCCTCAAATGGAGCCAGAGACACTGCTGAGCTAGAGGGATCAGCTTTATTATATTCCAGCAAGACTATACAGTACATGTTTCATGCAGATTAAATGTGAGTCTTTGCTGCCCCGGGAGCACTTTCACTATTAGCTCCTTCCTTGGCATGTCGAGGGGTGAGTGTCAAGGAGAACTCTCAATATATTCTGCATGGGGGACAGTTGGGATCATGACTGGGGGTGGAGGTGAGACAGTGGGCAGCTGAGGGCCCCTGGGACCTGGAGTCTTCAGATGTTCAGGGACCATAGAACTTTGGTCCTTTGCTGGTGGTGGCACCAGAGGATCTTGATCTTTCAGAGGTACAGGGACCATAGGAACTAGATTCTTCACAGGCTCAGGGACCACAGGACCTTGAGTCTTTGGAGGCTCAAGGACCATAGGACCTTGATCCTTGACTTGTGCAGGGACCATAGGACCTTGAGTCTTTGGAGGCTCAGGGACCATGGGGCCTTGATCCTTGACTTGAGTAGAGACCACAGGACCTTGAGTCTTCAGAGGCTCAGGAACTGTGGGTCCTTGATCCTTGACTTGTGCTGGGGCTATAGGACCTTGATTCTTTACAGCCACAGCCACAGAATCGTGATCCTTTGGAAGCTCTGGGACCACTCTACCTTGATCCTTGACTGGCTCTGGAACCACTAAACCTTGATTCTTTACAGGCTCCAACAGCACAGGACCTTCATTCTTTATAGGTGCTATGACAATGGCACTTTGATCCTTCAGATGCTCTGGGACCTTCGGACCTTGATCCTTGACAGGTGCTGAGACCACAGGACCCTGATCCTTCAGAAGCTCTGGTACCGTGGAACCTTGATCCTTAACTCTTGCTGGAACCACAGGACTTTGGTTCTTTAGAGGCACTGGGAACAAGGAATCTTGGTCCTTAACTGGTGCTGAGACCACAGAAACTTCATTCTTTAAAGGTTTAGGGATCACATGATCTTGATCCTTATCTGACGAGGGGACTGTGGGACCTAGATCCTTCAGAGGCCCTGGAACCATGGGGCCTTGATCCTTCAGAGGTTCTTGGATCACAGGACCTTGATCTTTCAGAGGCCTGGGGCCCATGGGACCTTGATCCTTGTCTGGCTCTTTGGCTACAGGACCTTGGTTCTTACTTGAATCACTGGTGGGTTCAACCTGGCTCCTGCAGAGGAGAGAGAGGTGGTCACTGTGAGGGCCAGAGCTTGGGCCAAGGATAGGGCAGAACACAGATTGCCTGCGGAGCTTGGGCGGGACAATCCTTGCTGGATTTCCAGGAGGAGACCTGATTTCATGTTCTTAATATAGAATGTGGGGTGAGGGGCAGGCTCGGGAACTAGTCATTCAGTGTGCTTGCCAATTGATTATAACCTGCACGTGGCAAAGAGGGCGGCACCCAGGTGAAAATGGCAGTACTGTAACGGGACTCAGAGTCCTCCAGTGGGCAGCCCAGCACTCCGGCTGCTCTTCCTCCAGGACAGCTGGGCCTGTCCTGGGAACCCATCTTAACTGTCCACTCAGATGATCCTACAGGCTAGAGTGCTCTTTTCTTGTCCTCAGTGCCTTCCAAGGCTCCTTCCTCTCCCCAACCCTATTGTTAAGGGCTGACAGGGGGAAGGGACAAGGGGTTCATGTCATGCCAAGAAAGAGGGCAATGGCAATGTCCCTCTTTCCCCATTTTTTACAAGCAAGAAAGTATTTTATCATTGATGTTGTTTAGAACAATCAGCAAATTGTAATAATAAGCAGACCAGCTTTTAATCAGTTTTATTATTGTTTTCAAATTCTCTATAGACAATGCACCCTATTGTTGCCCATGCCACTGCCATTGCCCCCACCTTTGGTAGGGGACTGGCCGAAACTCCTCATTCAGGTAGTGAAGAGGTCTGCATTCCTCACTCCATCCCTACTTTCGGTTCTCTCTACCTGGGCCCTTGCCCACACTTACTCCAAGTCTCTGGGGCTGATTTCCCTGCAGCCAAGAACCAAGCCTCTCTCACCAGAATCCTCACAGTCTACTCTATCTGCCTCACTATGGACCCCTACCTCATCCTTGCACCTCCCCCCACCCCCACGAATTGTGGAGAGCAGGTAACATCACTGACGCCAAGGGCAAACATTGCCACAATCAGACCCTGTCAGTCTAGTTTAGTATGTATGCTCCTTCCTTGCAGGCCAGGCAGAAAGTCACCACTCATCCAGTGTTACAAACTCTTGCACACCTATAGCACATTCCACTTTCCAGATCACTTCTTTTCTTAGCTCATTTCAGCAACCTGGCAACCCTATAAAGCACGCAGGGAGGGTTTTATCACCTTTACTTGCCAGAGCAAGAAACTGAGGTCCAGAGAGGGCAACTGATCTGGAAAGTGAGGGACCTGCATGGCCTCCAGGCTGAGACTTGGTAGACGCTCCGTACATTTTGTGGCCACTCAAGTCTTTAAAACCACTTCATTATTTTAACAGTTCTATTGGCTTTTAGGAATTTGCCATACCTGCTTATTAAAGTTGGTGCAATGAGACCTCTACTTAGTAATACTTCCTTAGCTCATTGTGGTCTCATCTCTCTGAGCCTCACAAGTTTGTCATCTATTTCACTGGGTATGATGACATTTATTAAATTTATGAATAGAGATCATGTATGTAGTGCACCTTGTACCACGATATTACTATATTCTTCTGTTTACTTAAAGTAAAATTACACATATTTTAGACTTTTTTTACTCTGTTATGTCATCTTGATCCAGAAGCTTTTTACTGTATTTAGCATCTTGAGCTACCAGGGTACTGATATCTCTTAGACCAGAGATGTACATCTCTCAGCAGAGTACATGGTGGCACAGGCAGTCTATCTGTCCAGTCCCTCTAAGCATCACAGTGGACAGAGAGAGGCCAGCACAGCTCTCTGGCTCAGCACGACACAGAGCACAGCTGCTCTGGCCAGATGGACACAGTTGGCTACCATCAGTAAGAACTTAGTGTTTGTGGAGAGAGCCAGGCAAGGCCACCAGCGGCATACAGAACCCAAGGATGACATTAAAATACCTCTAATACTTGGTGGCTGGCTAGAGAGGAACAGTGAAAACCTAACTCAGAATAGAAACAAGCAGGAAATTGATTAGACGATCCTATCAGGTCGTGAATGATCTGGGTGGGGTCATCCTGAAGGGATGATGAAGCTGAGACAGGAGACAGGAAAAAGGTGACCTGGGCTTAACTTGATCTCAGGATCTCAGGGGTTTGGGTTGCAAAACCGATTCCAGTGGCAGGATAGGAACTCCTCTGAGGACCAGCTGCACGTTTGAGTTGACAAATACATTTGCCTGGATGTTTTCAGCACTGGCTCCCATGCCATGCCCAAATTTCTGTCTAATGAGCACTCTTAGTCAGCTATAAAAAAATATATATATATATAATTTGCTTAGATATATAACCTTATATTGCTTTGGTTAGTAAACCTGTTTCCTTAGTGGTTAAGTATCTTTAGTAGTGGGAAAGTTTAGAGTTAAGATTAGAAACGATAAATTACAATAATACCTTTTGTTGGTATTGAGGAATAGATTTAGTTTGAAAGTTATTTGCAATGTTTAAAATAATTTGGCATATTAGAATCTGTAACAGAATGGCTGTGATTCCAATATAAAATGTGTAGTGAAATAACTAATTTAGACTTGTGATTTTAAATGGAAAGGGATGGCAACTATATAAATTTTATAAATAATAATGGAACTTTTATGACAATCCAATAGCTTTCATATTTTTAAGCTTAGTTTATTTTAAATTATTTATAATTTAATTTAAATTATTTAGGCAAATTGTATTAATTAAGTTATAAAATCCCCCTTCAAAGAGATTGTTAAATTTACTAGATTTTTAAATTTGTTACTTTTATCAATTAAGCATTCATTTTTAAAGCCACAGCAGCCACGGTTGGTTTTCTCATGAACAAAACTGTCCTCAAGAGCAACATAAAAGTCTCATTGACACTGCCTGGCCATCACTCAGTTCCACAGTGCCCTGCCAGTCTCCCTGCTGTTAAATGCCCCACCACGTCCAGTGAGGCTGGCAAAAGCAATGCTCCGAGTGCCCTCTGTGTGCAGTACAAAGAGCTGTGCACTTAGCGGGGAAGCCCAGCACAGGGCTGGTGAATGGGGTGGGCTGGATTCCGCCCCAGTCAGCCCCCAGGCCGGCTGTCCTTGGGCATGGTCCAACCTGCACAACCAAGTCTGGTGTCCCGGCCAGATAAACTTCTTTAGATAGCACATAACACAGACGCCGTCTCCTCCTGACCTGGGTACGCTTTTGGAAACTAAAATGACCTGCTTCGTTTGTCTCAGCTTCTGTGCTGCTTATGGCCTGGAAGAGCTGGGGCAATTACTCAACTACAGGAGACCTCAGGTCCCTCACCTGTACGATGGGGATAGCAATACGAATGACAGGGATTATCATGACAGGGTAACAAACGATCCTTTTAGTCATGGATCTGAAATCATAATTCTCGATATTTGTAGAGTGCTTTGGTGCATTACATAAGTCCATGACTATAATAAATGTACAAATAGTTTACTAAAAGCTCACATGCTGGACCCTCACGGCTGCTCTGGTGGAAGGCGGGGCAGGTGGCGGCCAGCCCTGCAGTCTCACCCTCCTCGCACTGTCCTCTGGCCACCCTGTGCTGTTTTACACACTCCCAATGTTTTGTTTCTTTGTTTCTGCTACCTGGATTGCCCTCTTTCACCCACTTTGCCCTGTCTGTCCTTGATCACTTGGCTCAGATCCCATCTCCTCACAAGGTCCCCCTGGATGTATCTCTCCACACTATTTTTGTCCATATCTCTCCTGCAGCACCATTCTACAGTCTCTGCCCACATTCAGAGACCCCCATTACATGTCAGGTCTACCCCACTAGATGGTCCCTAAAGGCAGGGACCGTCCTTTTGGCCTGCAGCCCCAGTGGCCAGCACAGTACCTAGAATAAAGAAGGTCAAATGGAAAGATTTACATATTTCTCTTGAAACCTGGTTCATCTACTATCCTATGGCCCCAGACAGAAACCCAGAGTCATCCTCAAGACCTCTCTCTCCCAAAAAACCTTCACCCAACCCATCAAGAACCATCTGTTTCAGCTCCTAACATGTATCTCTTAAATATTTCCACCTCTTCCCCTCCATCTCTCCCTTCTCCCCACCAGCTGTGACACCATTCCTGTGGACCACTGTCACAGCCTCCTAACTGGTATCCCCTGTTCCTCCTCCAAACCATTCTTCATACAGACATTAGAATGATTTTTCAAAAAAGCAGATTCCTTCCCTGCTTGCAACAATCCAGACACTTCTCCTTGCACTCAGAATAAAGAGTAAAGCCTGTTACACGGCCCCACCTGGCTGACCAGCCTGCTCCCATCGCCTTCCCAGCTCCTTGTGCCCCAGCCTCCCAGTACTTTGTTCTGCTCTCAGTCTGCCCTGTTACTTTTCACGGCTGTTGTCTCCTTCTGAAGCCTTCTCTTGCTCCCTCTTCCCCTGGTCAATGCCTACTGAGCTTCCCTCTCTCAGCTCACTGGAGTACTTCTCAGGGAAGCCTTTCCTGACCCACAGATATGACCAAGTCCTGCTATAGGCTCTCCTAGTCCCTGGCCCTTTCTTTCCTACTCCTTATCACAGCAAATTACTTACATTCTTTTGGATTGTTTCTCCTACCAGACTGAAGCATTCAGAGAGCAAGGCCCTGTCATGTTTGCATATCATTGTGTCCTCTATACCTACAACAGTACCTGAACCAGGGAAGGCCCTGACTAAATACGTGCTGAATGAATGAATAATCAAGAGACTTTTCTGATCCAGCCTCTGTCCTATTTGTAAAATGCAAAGGTCCAAGGTTACATAAGACATCCTGAGTCTTAGAAACTTGATTTTCTTCCCTTCTTATTTTCATGGAGAGAAGCGACCCTCCTGAGTGCACGCATGCACACTGGCCTTGGATACATGCTTCATCAGAGTCTGGAAGCCGGATTATCCAGCCTTGCCCCAGTCTATATGCAGAAAAGGCTTCCTTCCCTTACACACAATTCTAATCCCATAATCCACCATGTGGTTTTTTCTTGTCGGACTGTTTCCTGATAGAACATTGAAGCAGCTCAGCTCTAGGGGCCATGCTCCTGAAGAAGGGCCCTGTTCTGAATCAGAGACCTATAGACCCTGTCCTTGAATCCCTGCCTCCACAGCTTGGAGAAACCCTGAGGAAGAAAGAAGCTCATATTTCCTGAGCAATAACTATGTGCCAGACTTGATCCTAGGTATTTTAACACAGATCATTTCCTATAATGGAAAGGGCGGCCTGCTAGAGGAGAAAGCACACCGACTGGACTTGAGGACAGAAAAGCGGATTAGGAATGCTGACCCAACTCCTTCCTAGCCATGAGATGTTGTCATGGGTGTGCCAGGCTCTGGGCCTCAGTCTCCTTAATCTATACACTGGGGATTGCAGTGCCTACCTTCCGGGGAGGCTTTGTTATGGCATGACCCCTGGAATACAGGCGATAGTAGTAAATGTTAGTTCTGAAGAAAAACTAGTGATTTGGTCCGATTGTGGTACTCTACAGGTGAGAAGCTAGGCCCAGAGGGCAAGCAACTCTCCACAGCCACACAGCTAACAGATAGCAGGTCCAGGCCTAAAACACAGGCCTCTCACCATCTCAGTGGGTGGGTAGAAGGGATGGAGCAAACTCACTTGAAGCAAAGATGGGCAGTAGGGGCTGAGCCTGGCCCCAGGCCGACCACCTCAGGGGCTCTGGCAGGAGGCTGCAGGGACAGTGGACAGGGCAATATCATGGCTTTGTTTTCCTCCTGTCTGCCTCCATGGGCCCTGTACAGGTACTCATGTTTCCCAGACACAAACAAAGCTCCCAATGCAGTTATGGGAAATACAGCGGCCCAAGGGGCAGTGCCAAGGAAACCATCTTTAAAAGGCTCATTATTCTTATGAAGAATCTGCAGGAGACAAGGTGTTCTCAAAACAACAGTTCTCACTCCTGCCTCACTCCCCCACAGGACTCCATGGTAGCCTCTATTTTAGCAATTATCATGGTGTTTGGTAATTACCTGTCTCTCCCACTAGCCTGTGGGCTGTGTTTTCTTCATCTTTGCATCACCAGTACCTAGTATCTGGCTCATAGTGGTACCTGGCAGACATTTGTGGGTATAATATATGGCTGGTATGTAACTTTTTCTCTTTATTCTAATTTTTTCTCTTTTATCCATTCACTGGACAAAGTCTGTGTTAAGCCCTGTGCTAGGGACACAGAGGTGAATGAGACCAGGGCCCCGACCTGAGGAGCCCCTGTGTGGAGCTAGAGAAAGACCTGTACCATGGCCACTGTTAAGCTACTAGGATGCCGGCACCACCGCCAGCCTTGGCCCTGTGCCTTTGTTAGTTAGCGCTTGTCTCTTCAATTAGAGAGGTTTGGTCAGGGGCAAAAAATGTCACTTTTCTAAAGAAGTCCTCCCTCTCTGTTCTATGAAAGCTCACTTCACAGAGACAAGTGAAAGGGATCCAGGGCTGGAAGGACAGACCTGAGGGTCATTGGTCTCCTGAATTTCTGCTATCTTCCTGCCAACTGGCCCTAGCCACTGCCTGCACTACCCCAGGGTGGGGTAGACCACCCAATGAGGCAGCCCAGATGTTAGACCCTGAGTGGAAACCTATATTTCTGTCAGCTCTACTGCCTCCCATTCCTGTCCTGATCCAGGTTTGTGCTCTGGGGCTACCCTTTCAGAGAATGCCAAGCTCCCAGCCCCAGGACAGCCTTTCAGATATTTGAAGATATTTGGAGGCACCAGCAATTGTGTCCTTATTCCTGACTTGTCTGGGCAACACATGCCCCACAACGACTCAGACATTTGGTTTCTATAGCCCTTGCTGTCCTGACTGTTCTCCCCACAATGCATGTCAGATGGCTTCTCATCCTTTGGAAAGTGTGACCCCAGAGCTGAAAATGAAATCACAGGAGTGGTCTCTAAGCAGGATTCACCATGTCTGCCCTGGAGTCCACACCTCTGTCGATCTAGCCAGAGATTGGTTGCTTTAGCTTCCTCTCAGACACATCAGTGCAGGTTGCAGCACCACCTCTCCCCATCTGTCTAGTAACTCCCTCTTCGGCACTGAAGATTCAGTGCCAGGGTCACTCCACAGCACACCCCCATCCTCTCACCCCCTCAGATGAGTGGCCAACTGTTTTTGCAGCTGCCTCTCCAGATGGGGGCTTGTGAGGGCACAGACCATGTCTGCTTCATCTCTCCTTTCCCTCTCTCCCCGCATTCTTCCCTCCCCTCTTCCACAAACATTTAATAAGTACCTACTATATGCCAGGCCACTGAATGGAGTGGAGAAGCGTAGAGCTCTGGCACATACAGAGGGACCTCACCCATACAGAGGAACCTCCATTCTAGATGAGAAGGTTTTTTATTTTTTAGGCGAGGCAACCCTTGGTTGACCTCACAGAGGTTGACCTCAAAGATTGCAAAGCCCTTGTCAGCTTATAATCCCTTATTATTATTATTTTTTAAATTTATTTTTTATGCCTACAGCACCTGGTCTTTCTAGGTGGTCTCCCATCCAAGTACTAACCAGGCCTGACCCTGCTTAGCTTCCAAGATCGGATGGGGTCAGGCTTGTTCAGGGTGGCCTGGCTGTAGACTTAGATGAGAAGTCTTAAAAAGAACTCTCACAAGATCAAACCTAACAACCATATTTACATGACACACAAAAGATTTTTTATTTTTAACTGTCTTAGCACCTTTTTTGTCCCTCTAAATTATAACTTCTCTTTATGGTTTTCTAAGAGGACTTTATGTACCACACGGCACATTGTATTTTTACAGGGGCCCTGTCAGCCAGGCAGACAGGGGTCACCTGTAACCCCATATTCCTGACATGGGTGGAAATAAGGCTCAAAACGATCACATAGTGAGTTTGTGGCCATGTCAATACCTTAATGGAGGATGACAGGCTTTCAGTTGAGCTCTTTCCTCTCTACAACAATATCCCTCCTGGATATGACTTCAGACAGAGAATCCATATTTGTCTGCACATGTCTAAACTGGGTCTGGCCTAATATAACCCTGACTGGTTCAGCCTGGTGCAAAAGGCTAGAGCCATTGACCTTAACAGGTCTCCAGCTCTGAGGTCCCAACTATATCTCCTGAAAGAGTAGTCCTTCTGAGGGCCAGGCCTCCAACAACCATCCCCTTTCACCTTGGTCCTTCCTGAATGTAGTACAAAAGGAACCTTCCCTTGCCCTAGGTTTATCTCCTGGTGCTCAGCAGACTCTGGTGCAGAAGATAGGCCCAGAAGGCAGAAGCATCCTGATCTGATAGTGCCCAACTACATCCACACCTGTAAGCCCTACCTGCATGGCTACCAGCCTGGGGCCACACAGAGAGTACACCAATGTGGCTCATCAATAGAGAAAGAGCAGCTAGGACCACAGCTAGGAAAAATGCTGCCAGCACAAGGCTTAATTCTAGGCAGGGGTAGGGGTGAGAATAGGGGGTTCATAGGGGATGGTAACTGCGTTGCTTCAACTCAGCATCTGTGACCTTCATCTGACTCATTTTCCATAGACAACAATAGTACTTAGAGTCACTGAAGGTTTGGGAGGAAGGAACAGGATGCAGAGACTGCTATTTCTGGAGGATGCACATCTTTACAATAGGGATCCCAGGGATGGTCCCAAGTACTGGACAAAGAATGGGTTTTAGTCACCCAAACTTAGGTTCAAATCCTGGCTCACCACTTACAAGTTGTGTGTCCTTCTTATTTAATCACCATATCTTGATTTATCTGTAAATGGGGATGATACTTATACAGACTCTCTAACCCTATATTAAGGATTAAATGAGAACAAGTGTGCAAAGGCCAAATAAATGTTAAATCTCTCTCCCCTAGGCTGTGCCAACCTGCCTTTTACGAAAGTGAAACTACAGACCTGAGTCAGATTCCTAGTCCAGATTTCCCCCGCCAGCCCAGGTTCCCTGCAGGTAGACATGTTCTCCTGAAGTACTTGGAAAAGGCTGCATTAAGTGGCTGGACGGTTTATGTTTTCTGCCCTGTGTTGTTGCTGTTGCTGCTGCCCTTTTTACTGTTAAATACATTTTCTAGAGATGACCTGCTAAGAACTAAATAAATTCCCACTTGTATAATAAATAGTTTAAAAAGCATCCTTGGTTGTTTTAACACCAAGAATACAAAGTCCAGGGCAGAGTTGACAATCTCAGTAGGCTTCCAGAATCTGATAATTCTGCTAGTGACCCTTTTTAAAATGTAAAGTCCTGGAACTAAGGCAAGCAGACCTAATGACTTAGTTCTTGTCTAGCTCTGTACTCCTGGGAACCTGCAAATCAATTTCTGTCTTTCCCCGCTACCCCATCTAAAGAAAAGGATGGGATCTTGAGCAATTAATCAAAATCGGCTTCATGTATCCAGAGGGGATCGATGAAAATGAACAAGTAATTGCAAAAATGGAATCTGTACCAGGTGATTTATAGGCTGTCCTCAGAGAGGAGGGGCCAGGGGAAGGGCTCAGCTGGGGCCAGGGCAGCAAGAGCCACACCAGATGGTTTTTCTGTCAGGCTGTTGTGTGGCAGAGTGAGTGCGTTAAACACATGTAGTTCCAGCTTTCGTATTTTTGGGCCCAAGGGTGGTAAGTAACTGGGAAGTGGTGGTCCGCAAAACTACCCTGAAGTGAACTATTGACAAAGGTATTCCACTTTACATTCTCCAGAGGACTTTCGCGTGCATCCTCATTGGGCCATCATAACTCCTGTAAATCAGAAACAGGTATCCTCTGTCATCAGAACTCCTACCACCTGCTCTCCCAAACTCTGGAACCAAACAGGTTCAGATAAACCATATTCCTTGCTGACCAAACTCCTACTTTCTGAATTTGAGAACCAAATAAATTTAGATGGTGATGGATACTTGTATTATTGCTACCTCTTTGAGGCTCAAAGCAATTAAGACACTCAGCCAAGGTCACACAGCTGGGAAACAGTAGAGCCTGGATTCAGAACCAGGCCTGATGGCTCTAACTCCCAGCCCTGCTTCAGAAGACCTGCCTCTTTGCCATCATGGAATTAGGACTTCAGCCAATCTCCTAAGATTACCCTCTAACCAAGAGTCTGTGGCTTTTTGAAGTCAAGACTGTTTAGAAAAAGTGGCTACATAAAGTACAGAGGTAAGCTGACTAATATAAAACCAGCCGCTGACCGCTCTCTGCTCAGCTGTTGGCCGTGACCTCTCTCAAAACTACCCTTTTCGTGTGAGCTTAGCCATTTATTAGGCAGAATGAAGCCTTGTGGAGGCACGATGGTGAATATGGAGGCAGGTGGTGAATGTCATCATTCATTCACTCACTCGTTATTCATTCAACAAACACTTTAGAAGACATTCTCTGCAGTAGGCACTGAGCCAGAAACTAGGGCTACAAAGATGAACAGAATGATCTGGTCCTTGCCCTGGTGGAGGACAGCCCAGTGGGGGGGACACACACATGAGCAGATGACATAGTACATGTGGTAAGTTCCATGATGAAGACACAGGGAGCATCTTACCCAGCCTGGGAGGTGCGGGAAAGGCTTCCTGGAGATGTCCCCTGAGCGGAGTCTTGAAGGATGAGTTAGCCAGGTGGAGAAGCAGAAGGGCAATCTGAGCAGGTAGGGTGGCGTGGGGAAAGGCATGGAGGTGAGAAGCAGCATGGTGCACTGAGGGGACAAGAAGCTTCTGTAGGCTCTGAGAAGCCCACGAATGGTTGAAAGCAGGTATGACATGGTCAGATTTGCATGTTCTAAAGATCTCTTGGGCAGTTTAAATCAGTAGCAATGGCAGTAACTTGTTTCTCTTGGCATCTGAAGCTCCCTTGGCCCCAGATAAGATGTCTGGGTTGAGATAGTTCACATACAATGCTAAAATCACAAGTGATTGAGGGCCACTTATGTGAGGACAAAGAGTTAAGCTTAGTTCCACTGTTTGAAATTAAATGCACCAAATGGTGGTCTCTGATCCAATGCCTCAGGTAATAGTAACCTCATCTTGGTATCTCCAGTACCAAGTATTTCTTATGAATGAAAAATGTGTTGGATCATTCTGTATTCAATAACCATGCACTTTAGTCACCCAGTCAATTTAGTACCCAAGGGAGAAAACCTGCATATTTGGCTGAGACCAGTGGTCAGCTCAGTAAAGATGTTTGAGCCAGTCGTGTATGAATTCCTCATCAGATTCTACTTCTGCTGGTTTGCATCGGGGTCCCAAGATTTAAAGAGGATCTAGGTAAGCCTTCTAGAGGGCCTGTTTGGCCTAAGCAGACTGGCACTGTATAGCATGGCAGTTCAGTTGAGTCCAACCTGATTCATCGCAGGTTGGCCTCAGCCTCCCTCAGGGAAGGGAGAAACAACCAGCACAGGCTGTGGAGCAGAAGGCCTGGGCTCCGTGTTTCCTTTGTCTCTCTGAGCCTACCACGCTGGCAGGTAGCCTTCCTTCCTAAACTTCCTTCCCTTTCCTATTACCTGGACAAACACCTGCTTCACAGAGTTAGGAGGGGTCAATGGAATGGCACAGAAAAAATGCTTTGTGAGCAATCAATAAACATAAATTGTTAGAACATTATTGTTTAGGTCTGTGGATTCGAGGTAATTCAATAGCTGGAATTCTTTAAAATGATCTTCCTAATTGGTGTTCCTCTCAGTCAACTTCATGTATTGTCAGAGGTTACTCATAGGTAACTACTTGTCAGGAAGACAGGGAACACAGACCTTTCAAGTACTATAAAGGGAAGGGGAGGGGCCTGAAATGACCTGTATTTAGTGTCCACTACGGGTTCCCTATAGCCATCATGTCATTTCATCCTCACTCCTCTCTTCTGAGGGGGGAATTAGAGTTCCCATATCCAGAAGAGGACGCCAAGGCTCAAGAAGGTTAGTGAATGACACAGGGTTGCACAACCCACACCGATTTCTACCCGTGAACCTTATAAATCTCTTTGTGCACTGCCGGTGTTGACTAGCATTCACAAGATAAAGAATAAAATATAGGCAGGCGCACTTTGGCAACATTGCCGGTTTGCTTCCGGACCTCCACAGTAGAGCGAGTCGTAATCTTTTTGCTGGAGGAAGTTCTTGCCTTTAATTTGTAAAAAAATGCAACATCTGTGAAGCTCAATAAAGCAAAGCTCAATAAAACGAGGTATGCCTGTCTGCAATTTAGTTAATTCTGGTATTATAGGTATTCTAGGATGGTCCAGGGGTTATGAGAATCTACGCACCAGTGGCAGTGGGAGGAAGGAAGCTTGGACTGTGTGCCTGGTTCTGCATGAGTAAGGCCTAGGAGAGGGGTGGTGCCAGTCCTCTGAAATAGCTGTCTTTCCTGTCTCAGTGTCCTCGGCTGCCCCAGCTCTGCTGGCCTCAGGTGAGGCTAGGGTAGGGCCTTGCCCTAACTGTAGATAGTCCACAAGTAAGTGATTACATCCTGAAAGAAACTTTTTACACCTGTGGTACTGAAAAATGTAAGACATTTTAGCAGTAAAAGGACCTTGAAACCACAATGATACCCTTAGGGAGTTCCTAGCCTTCGTGAAATGAGGCTCGACACTCCCAGATCTATGAGAAGCAGGTTACGAATTTTTAAATCTGAGTGAAAAAGAAGAGAGAAGAATTTCACTAAGAACAACAAACGCTGAGGAAGAATTAAAATATACTTAGAATCAATATAGCAATGATGACCTATTTTAAAACTAGAGGGCTGGATTTAATTTTGTTCTGTTTGCTGTTTTAGGGAAGTGATATTAGACACGAGTTATACATTCACCTCCTGGGCTTCGGGCAGCATCAGGGAGCTTAGTGGGAGGTGCAGGGCAAGGTTCTGGGTGAGCCCTGACTACTGGGCAGCAAAGTTAAAGCCAGTGGGGCTCTCCACCTTCCTGCCTTCTTTATTGCCGGATTCCTGTCCTCACTCTGATTCTGAGTGTGTCTCACCTTCTCTCAGGTTATTCTCAGTGTCTCCACCTTGTGTTTTTCTCCCTTTCTGCCTCTATTTCTCTCTTTTTCTTTCCTGTGTTTCTTTCCATCCCTCAATCTCTGGTTTTGACCAAAACATTTCTTAATTTATCAAAAGAGAGCTGAATAATCTATTGTTATGTATATTCTATATATTTAACAGTATTTTGTTTTTGTTGCCTCATACAAAAGCAGGCAGGTGGGTGGAATTTTTCTGTTTATCTGGAAAACAAATACATAGTGGTTTTTGATATGTACAAGCCTTGATTGGTTTCTACCCAGCCTCCTCCCCAAAACCCAGAAATAAGGGATGGTGATAGAGTAAAGGTCACAGCCTAGAGTTCCTAGCCTAAAGTAAGAGAGGACCTGTGGGTGTGCTCCCCGATATGTAGGGAAGGTGAGAAGCATGATGGCAGGGAGCATGCAAAGGTGTGGGGTGTGGTCTGGGTGTGTGGAATGGAGGTCCCAGTTAGTGGCTGCCTACTCACATGGCACCAGGCCTTTCCAGGATGGGCTCTGCCACTCTGCAGCCTTTGCCTTGACTCTCCCTGAATAAACTGCTACCTCAGGACCTGAGCTCACCTGGCATTGGACCCCTCCACACCATGCAGCTCCCTCTGTCTGGCATGCCTTGACCAACTGGTCAACACCTGCCCATCCACTGAAGTCCTCCCTGATCCATGGGACCAGCGAGACCAAATTCCTCCTTCTTGCCCTGCTGTGATCAGAGGTGGGAGCTCAGTCATCCTGGCACATAATAAGTATTCAACCAACATATGTTAGAAAAAGGATGAAGGATCCCATATAGGATCACCATCCCTTAAAGTGTCTCCCACTTTAGCAGAAGAAGATCAAAGTGGGCATACTTGGCCCCAGCTCTGAGGCTCCTACCCAGATCCGCTCTGCTGCCTGTAGGCCTGCCCTGCATACCTGTATCCCACACACTATCCGAGCTTCCCTCCCCCGTGAAGCCTTCTGATTCCTTGTCCTTCATCTGAGCTCCCAGCTACCTGGTCTGTTGTTACCTTATTTAGCTGTTTCCGCACCCCCATGTTTGGCACGCACAAGACTGTCACCCCTGTAACCCACACAGTGAGCCAGCCCCAGAGGGTAGAACCTCCATAATGACCAGATTAAACGGCTAAGTGAAGGCTTTTCTACCATCCCTTGGGAGGAGAGAAAAGCCAGAAACAACAGTCCTGCTGGTCTACAGGAAGGGGTGGAGAGTCAGGGCCCAGCCTCCCAGTGTGGCGAGGACGTGCTGGGCGCAGGTGGTCACTCATCCCCAGCAACATGGGATCAAAACATTACACTACCTTGTTGGCCAGTGGGTCTCCCGGTCCATCTTCGCCTTTCCCAACACTTAGCTCTGACTGCTCGCAATTAGTATCTGAGAGACAATCTAAAAGAGTCAAGCTGCATTATGGAGAACCCCGGGAAACTGTGGGGCACAGCTCCTCTCGTGGGGAGCAGCTCCTCCACCTCCTCAGCTGGGCCTTACCAAGGAAATAAGATCGAGAAAGTGGTATTCGTCTTTAGCATTTATTTATAATTGGAAAACTGTTTTGTTGTTTGTTTGTTTCTGAGCAGGCACAGACCACAAGCACGTCACAATCAATTGGCTATACATGAATATTTTTGTGAATTTCTTACTAACAGCAGGAGGGAAATAGCACCAAGAGAGGTGTGCGCTACACGTTACATAGACAATCTGTGGTATGCAACAAAACCCAGGCCACAAAATTGTAGTTAGACACTTCCTGTCTGCCTTGGGGAGGCAGAGATATAAAGGACTGCATGGGGATGCCAGCGGGGAACGCGAAGCTGTGGGAGCCGACGCCCAGCTTTATTCTCAGGATTATTTTTGCCAGCAAGTGAAGCAGACAGTGGGAAAGCTTTAGTCCTCCCTATCTTGCGAGGGGAGTTGAGGAACCATAGAGAAATGTACCAAAATGGGCAGAACAGGCGCTGGAAGCTTGGTCACTTTCAGAAAGGCAGAACCAAAATACTGCTTGTGAAACTGAAATCCGTTTCCATCAGTATGTCTGGGGTACAGAACAAGACTGGTTGGGTTTTATTGTAAACAGTAGAAATCAAAGGAAGTTTTTTTGCCAGTAAAGTGACACATTCGAGAGTCAAAGTGAACTGCGAGCAGGCATTAACAAGATGGGGATACTGAAGGGTTGAAAAGCACCTTATACAGGCCATCCCAAGCCTCAGGTGCTGCAAGGTTGGGAACCTAGTTTGCCAGGGGCTGCCAGGACGCTGGGTGGAGAACTCTACAGTTTGGGCCACACAAACTTGAATCAGACACAGGGGTCAAGTCTCATGTATCCTCTGGCCGTGCTGCCGCGGAGACAGACTTATTTATACTACCCACACGTCTAGCACAGCTTCTGACACACAGGCATTCAGTAAGTGCACATTGAATGAACAGTCCCCTGCGCACTGTAAAGTTCAATTTACTTGATCTGTAAAAAATATGTGACTGTTCTATGGAGAAATCCAAATTGTGGCTAACATCAACATGCCTGACTAATGCCAAATCTTGAGGAAAGGAATGTACATTGGCAAATTCTCTGGGTTAAGTTAAGATCACGTTGCTAGAGCTCTCTGGTTCACGCTAAGATGAGCTAGCAAATAGACGGAATTAGTACAGAGATCGACTCTGGTCATTTTCAGATGGGCATCAAAATTTGTGATTCGTAAACACGAAACTCGCTTACATTTTCTACCTTCCTCAGTACTTCTCCTTCCTCACGGTTCCATACCCTCAGAGAGAAAGGAGGATGGCAGCAGGCCTGGCCAAGCGCATCACTCCTAGCAGTCCTATTCTCTGAAGAAATATGGCCCACACAGCACATGCCCAATTAATCCGCAAAAGACTTCTCCATCAGCATCAAGGTGAGAAACAAAATGATGTAAGCGGAGACTTTGCTGCTTAAATGGTCAGAATGTGAGAGAGCATGAGGGGCTCAGCGTCCTCCAAACAGAAGGACCTCAGGGATGTTTAAGGTGAGGAAGTGTGAGAACTTCACTCACCACGTTCCTTACAAAAGAGAAGGAAGCCTGCACAGAGGCTTCGAGTCACACAACGGTCCAGCAGTTTCCGAATGCTGGCAACAGTGAGCACTTCAGTGACGTGAGGAATAAAACATACTGAGCGACGTACACGTTACGAGGTTCGCAAGTGTAATTTTTCTGGTAGGTATTTTGGGGTCCCTCACAAGCACTGGGGTCTCTTCACAACTCTCTGACTAATGCCTACAACACGGGTCTAGCACAGCTAAGGTGACACCACTGGGGGCTTTGGCCACACGGAAACGCAACACACAATTCACCGAGAGCTCTTCTTACTCGTTAATGAGGTCAAAAATGCTCGCTAACCACTTAGCAGGGAACTCTCCTAGTCTTTAGCTAAGTTGCAGAAATTCCCTATAACCTGAGCCTCAGCATCCTCTGTCCTCTCTGAGGGGCAGAGCAAGAACTACAGCTCAGGAAGGGAGAGTAAACATTACCACACTTGCCACTACGTCCGCTCCCTGCCTTGTGTTTCTCAGGAGCAGGAAAGTCAGGTTCTAAACATACTATCCCTCTATCTCGGACCTTCTTCCTCAGTCACCTGTAACCCGCTGTCTGCAGAATCGGCAGCACCAGATAGACAGTCTGCTGTGGAAGAACAGGAAACAGTCTTCGCATTTTTGTCATCTTCCTATGACGATGTCTAGAATGTACCTCAAATATCTAACCTTTACTCTGACCTACTTTTAGTCATCAGTGGCATACCTTTCACTTCGTATACAATTTAAAGCCCACTGATAGGAAACTAAATGCAGCCACACATTTCTAACAGATGAGTCTATAAAAAAATCACTTAAACTCAACAGACACAACTTACTTATTGACTGACATGAAGGCCGAGGTTTTCTTGTGTCTGGTTTTCAAATATTTCCACAAATGTCAGCAATCGCTGAAGCCCAAGATGAGCTTCTCTAGCACATGACAACTCTTCGAATTTGGAAAAGAACACATTGACCTAAAGTTCCACATCGATCACTGACACTGACCTTGGGGAGAAACAGAAGAGGACACCCCATAGACACTTCTAAGCACTACCAGAAGAGAGGTCTTCTGCAGCCACCTGGGCTTGCCTCTGCGCACTGAGCCCTGCCTGCCTTCCCCACCAGCACAGTTTCACCTGCCATGGGAAGGAACAGCCAGCCAGAGAGCTGCACTTCCTGGGGTTCCAGGCACCCTGGGCATGGACGTGGGCCGCTTTTGCCCTCCTGGTCTAGGTTTGCAGAGGAGGTGTGCCATACAGTCTTTGAAAGAGCCTTCCTCCATTAAAAGAAACCAAACCAAAGAGCATCTGGAACACTCAGGACCAAGGCAGATGAGAAGCCTCTAATCAATTTTGTGGCCTTTTTTTCTTTTTTTCTTTTTTCTTTTTTTTGCTGGTTGGTAAAAAGAAAAAAAAAAGGAGAGAAGAATAAAAGGAAAGTGCAGTGAAATTTACTCTTTCGCCTCAGCCAGTTTATTGTTCATCTCTTTACTCTGCTCCTTGTCCTCGGGTCGTGCAGCGCTGGGGCCCTCCGCGCTCTTTTTCTTGGAGGCCCGGCCCGACACCACCTGTTTGTCTTTGACCTTCCTCGGGGGCTTGTGGCTCGCTGAGGTCTTTTTTGGTTTGGAACTCTGAGCACTAGGTTTCTCCACCTGCACGAAGAGACAGACAGACCGCAAATACAGAAACACAAAAGGGGAGGGAGTGGGAGAGAGAATTTAGAGAGAAGGCGCGATTAAGTAAATGACGGTGAGGGTGACGTTTGACACTGAGGGAGCACAATGTAGAAAGTGTGTTCAGTGACGTTAGGTCACTCGGCTTCTCCCGTGGTCAGGCATTTGGCAACTCTCGCTGGCCACACGGGCTCCCTCCGGACCACCCAGGCAGTGAGTGGACTGTGTTACTATTTGCACTGTCCGCTTCCCCTCCCTGTGGGAAGATCATACGTCCTCACCTTGTTCAAGTCAGGCAGGAATATGATTTGCTTTAGTCAGTGAAATGTGAGCAGAAGTGACTCGGGTCACCTCCAGGCAGACCCCATTAGCCTGTGCTTCCCAGTGCTGTCTTTCCTCTGCCACAGAGAAGCTGCTTCTTCACCCTGAGTCCCAGACTGAAGAGGTGACAAGGAGGAGAGTTGCAGCCGACCCACGATGGGTATGTATTATAAGAAATGAACTTTCATTGGTGTAAGACACAGAGATTGCAGGGTGGTTCTTTACCACAATTCCTAAGTTGGCCTTTCCTCTGTTTCTGTCTCTAGGCTGGTGAGTGCATATGGAGAAATGCTTTCACTGAGATGCTTTGGACGGGCAATCTTACCTCAGGGAGGCCTTTAGAACTGCCCAGCCCAGCCATTTGCTCCTCCTCTCAGGCTGGCTCCCTGAACCTTATTCCCCAGAGTAGCTGTTCAAGCCCACTCAATTCTCCCCAAGCTCCCTCCTCAAGCTCTGTCCCCCTTATTCCTAGGAGATGGCCTTGCTTTCTCTTTCTCAAGAACTCTGAGGTCACTAGATCTGATCTCTCAATATGCCAGGTCCCCATCCATCTCTAGATTTATTTTCCTTGAATCTTGTTTTGTGCAAAGCCAACCCCACGTCCTGGGTCCCACTTCATCTGTGGGAGGTGGACAGGGATGACATTGGGCCTTACAGGCTAGGTCACTCACTCACTGAGGTCCAGGGGTTTTCAGCCACCCCTGAGCTGTGTGTAAGGTAACCAATCATCCTGGTTTGCCTGGGACTGGGGGCTTTCACGGAACATGAAACTTTCAGTGCTACAACTGGAGGAGGAGTCCAGGCAAACTGGGTCAGTTAGTTATCTTACCTGTCAACCAGTCCTGGGCCAAATAGCAAACCACTGAGTGCAAGACTTTAGGGCAAAGCAGAGAAAAGGCTATTTAGGTTCTCAGACTTTTTCTACTATTACAGATGGGACAGCTGATCTTCGCACAATTCCCTGTGGCCTGACCTCAAAGAATGAACTCTAGGTGTATGATTCCTGTTTCAGCAGCTTAATCTCCAACATACTTCTCCCCGCCCCCCCCCATGCATTCTGGGATGCAAATAAGACAAAGTAGAGCCATTAGAGGAACCTGAATCCACTGGAAGTTACTTAGAAATGTAAATCTTTCACAAACGGTTTATTATAGTAATAAATTACTCAGAACACATCTTACAGCTGATATGACAGGCATATTGTGACAGACTAAGACTTGCTGGTGGGTGGTGTTTATTGAGGAAAAGGATAAAAAGGGTGAGGCTGGGGGAAGGTAGTGGTCCAGTGACTGGGGCTGAGGATGAGGCAGGGGCCAGGGTGGGAAGGAAGCAGAAAAAGATGCCTCCAATACTGGGCCAGCACTTCAGGGGGGCAAATGCAATTAATTTAAGACAAGGGATTTAGGGCCCAGGTGAGATTTTCTGCCACTTTATTTCTGGGCTTCTTAAAATCAAGAACTAGTTCTCTAGACATCTGCCAGTCTTCAAGATGTTTTTATTTTGGATAATATTCCTTTTTCACATTCCCTTTGAATCTAATGAAGGTTCCTGTTAAGAAGCCCCTCTGTTGTTGAGTCTAGTCCTAGGTATTTTATTTAATTTTTTTTGTTGTGATTGTAAGTGGGATTGCTTTCCTCATTTCTCTTCCTGATATTTCTTTGTTAGTATATATAAATGCAACAGATTTTTGTATATTGATATTTTTATCTTTTAACTTTACTGTATCCATTTATTTCTAATAGTTTTTGGTGCAGTCTTTAGGGTTCTCAATATATAAAATCATGTCATCAAAACCACAATGAGATGTCACCTCACACCTGTTAGAATGGTTATTATCAAGAAGACAAGAAAAAACAAGTGTCAAAGAAGATATGGAGAAAAAGAAACCCTTGTACAGTGTTGGTGGAAATATAAACTGGTGCACCAATAATGAAAAAAAGTATGGAGGTTCGTCAAAAAATTAAGACTAGAATTACCATATGGCCCAGTAATTCTACTTCTGGGTATTTATCCAAAGAATAGGAAAACACCAATTTATAAAGATGTCTGTACTCCTATGTTCATGGCAGTTATCATAGCCAAGACATAGAAGCAACCTAAATGTCCGCTGATGGATGAATGGATAAAGAAAATGTGTATGCACACACACACACACACACCCAATGGAATACTACATAAAAAAGATGGAATATTGCCATTTGCAACAGCACAGACAGACTTTGAAGATATTATGTTAAGTGAAATTAAGTCAGACAGAGAGGACAAAAACTGTGTGATTTCACTTGCAGAGAACTGACAAAAACAAACTCGCAGATGCACAAAACAGAATGGTGGTTACCAGAGAGGAAGTGGGTGGGTGAGAGCGAACTGGGTAAAGGGCGTCAAATACGTGATGGTAGACGGAAACTAGACTTTTGGTGGTGAGCGTTCAATTGAGTTTACAGATGTCAAATTATAAAGCTGTATACCTGAAATTTATAGAATGTTATTAATCAATGTTACCTCAATAAATTCAATAAAAAGAAAAAGAAAGCTCTTCTGTCTCAGAGTGATACAAAGAAAAGGAGGGATGTTATAGGAGCCCTTGGGGACCAGGACCCCATGCTCTGCTGCTGTGAACCCCTCAGTGCCAGCCTGTGCTAATGGGTTCCCCACAAGATCTGTCTCACCTTTGGGAGTTCCTTGAAAGGTTCACTGTAGAGGCTGCGTATTCTTCTGCGCTCAGTGACCTTGTTATCAGCTGGTGTTGGCTTGTTGGCTTCCCCTTTGAACTGGGCACTGTAACTGGTCTCATGAACCATCTTATCATCTGGAGGCTTGTACTGGGGCCTTGCTTTTATAGGCTTCACAGGCTTGATGTCTGTCCATGCTCTGAATTCATTCCTGTGAATCAAAGAAAGTACAGTGATAGGAAACATCGTACGTCTAGAAGCAGTGCTCCTCACACAAGGCTGCAAACTCAGCAAGTTGGCATTTAGTGTTTGTGGCACTGACTGGTGTGTGGTTGACGAATTAACTCCACTCTGTCCTCACGGATAAGTCTAAGTTTTTCTCCTGCCAAGTCAATGCGGGCTGTGGCAATAGCAGTAGTACCTCGGAGAAGAGCTCAGGCTCCCAGCTCCTACTATATGATCGGGGACAGGAAATTCTAATCTTTGGGTCTCATTTTCCTTATATCTAAAATGAGGCCGAAAAACTCAATCCATTTAGTCTCTCATGGGTTCGACACATCTTACTGAGTGCTTGTTGTGTGTGAGGTTAGAGTTGGGAAAGTTAAATGAGAATGTGCTAGGCATTGTGTTAGACAATGTGCCTGGTATATTGCAGTTAAATGACGAATGCCAGTGCCCTTCCCTGCTTTGTCATGATGAAGACCCTTTGCTATCCAGAATTCTCAATTCTTTGGTAGCAGAGGGCTTGCTTCTTATGGTGCCAGAACTTTCTCTGATGCCAGCCCAGGAGTCAGGGAGGAGGGTGAGGGGATTGGTTCTGGAGTGAAGTCAGAGAGGCTGATAGGAAGCTTCCTAGAAGAGGGGGAGCAGGTCCAGGCAGAGTGGGGAGTACAGGAAGAGGATTGCAAGAGGCATGGCCCCTGTGGGGGACCTGCGGGAAGTTCAGATGTCTGGGTTGAAGCTTATGGGGAAGGGCATAAGAAGCTGGATAGATCATGAAGGTCCTGCTAGCCGTGCTAAGGAGATGCTTAGGACTGTAACAAGCAGTTATCAAATGATTTCAAGCTAAGGATGAGCATGGTTAGACTACTTTTAGAAAGAGAATTTTGCAGCAGTGCGAATGGTGGACAGAAAGGGGAGGTGAGGCAGGAAGCTAGGAGGAAAGTGGAGGCCTGAACCAGGAGAGTGGCACCAGGGACAGAGAACAGGCACTGATTCAAGAGGGACGTGGGCAGAACTTGAAAACAGCTGCACTGTGGGAGGTCAGGGTCAGGGAGAGAACTGGGGAAGCTCCAGGGCTTTGGGCTGTGAGCGGGAGTGCTATCCACTGAGACTGGAAAACTGGGAGAAGGAATTTGGGATGAGACCCTCCCGATTCTGGTATTGCCACCCATCACTCTGGCATCAAAGCTACTTTTTGGTCCTTTCCTCTCTTCTCCTCCTCCCTTCTCCACCTTCCAAAGTTTCAACAAGTTACTAAGACCTGACTTCTGAATCATTTTGGCTCTACACACAAGCCTAGAGCCAGTCCTGGTTACACGTGGGGCTCTGGTCACTATTGCCTGTCTGAGGCTCCAGGCTGCCTCTCTTCCTCCCACTCCTCAGGACCCAAGCCCTGTCTGTTGGACACGCCCCTAAGACTTGGCCTAAACCTCCCAGCAGCCAAACAAGTAACAACCTGGGTCCTAAATATATGATGGCAGAGACCTGCGTTCTCTGCTCTTATCCCTATGCCAGTTCCCCTCACTGATTCCAGAATTAGGACTGAGATAGGCGGACACTGGCCCTGATCACCGTTTCTGGGCCATCTCTCCCAGGCCAGCCTTTGCAGCTTTCTGGATGTCTGCAGCAGGCCCTGTGGGCTGGCAAATGAGTCAGTGTATTTTCCATGGAGTGTGTCCTTAGGGCAAAAGCATAGTTACCCCTGATCCTAAACATCTTTGGCACATCATCTTAACATATGAGACCATGTTAATGAGTCCCATATTAAGTTCATTGTAGTTATGACGGCCTGTTAGGTTTAAATCCAAATTTTGTTACCTTGAACTCTCTGCTAAACTTTCCCAGCCATATGTAGCAGCTAATCAAGTTATAAAAATAGAATTAGCTGCTATTCATTAGTCACCTTTTATAAGCTGGTGTTGTGCGTGTGTGTGTGTGTGTGTGTGTGTGTGTGTGTGTGTGTGTGTGTGTGGTATATTTTCTATAATCTTTACACCTTTGAAAGGAGGTAGTATTATGTTCCTTTTACAAAAAAAGAGTAACCAAGACTCAGAAAGGATAAATGGCTTACATAAGGCCAAAGAGCTGGCAAATAGCGGGGTTGAAATCTGAACCCAGGTCAGTCAGACTCCACAGACTATGTCCTTCCCACTGCACTTGGGCAATGTGCTATAGCCACAGCATGGGTCTGCGCTGAAGGCATTTGTACAAGGTCTGGCCTGCTGTCTGCAATGCTGTGGAGGGTTCATATGACACAGACTGAGCTAGATGACACCTGAGCTCCTCCAGCTTTGAGATAGCAGTGTGGGCCACACACTCAGGTCAGTAACGTCTAGGGCCTCTTGCTACAAGTTCACGAACCCCTGAAACCATGAACTTCCCTTTCTGTGAACCCATATTCTGGCTTGATCATTCATTTATTTATTCATCTAGCATTTGCCAAACAGGAGCCATTGGTGTGACATATGGCCCACGGGGTGGGCTACACCACAGTTGAGGTGTCTGCAGTTTAGCCCATTAGGCTCTGTCCATGTGTGACCCTAGTGAATGGGAGAGAGTTCAGAAGGAAGGGGAAAATCTGTTCAACTCTGAAGCAGAGGAGTGGGGAAGGGGGCACTGAAAGAAAAAAGGAGGAGATGAAGGGAATTCAGGTGGCAGTCTGTATCTGCACATTCAGAGAGTATGTGGACTGCTCAGGGTGTAGGAAGGGAAGGTTCTTGGGGGGATGTCAAGATGGCTGGGCTAGGCTGTACAGACCCTGAAATGCCATGTGTGGTAGGTCTGGGGAGCCACTGAACATTCCTGAGAAAAGCAGCACTATTCCTCCATCGTGATGTCCTTCTCCTATTAGACTACTCCAATTTTAATTGTTCTTCAAGCCCAGCTCGGGTCTTTCCTCTTCCAGGAACCCTTCCTGGATTTCTCAGTCCAAAGTTTCCCCTCTCTCAGCTCCTGAACCCTTTACTCTACTGCCCAGCTTTATGGCTCCTTATATAGTTTCATGTTGCTCTTTAATGTTTACCTGAATTCATTTTGTCTCTCTTGAGAGAGAAGATACTTAATAGGAAACTCATGACAAAGCTCTACCTTCAAGTCCAGTCTCATTTGCGTGGCTGCAGAGGGATGTCCTTGAATTTACCCTGTGTCAGACTGCAGGTTAGAGGCAGAGCTGGACTAGGACTTCATTCCCCCTGCCTACTCCACCAGGGCCCTTCCTTCACCCAGGCCACACTCCGTATCTTTCTCACATTCTTCACAGGATGTAAAGGCTTGGCATTGAGTGAGCTTTTAATAGAAGTAGCAATTATTTGGTTTTACTTCTGGTCAGCTCACGGTCCTCCTTCTGAGTGAGCCCTTCCTGCCCTGCCCCCAACAGGGCAGGTGCTTGCTCCTTAGAGGCATGAAAAGGTCCCGAATGTGCTTCTATTCCAGGGCTGATTCTGCTGAAATGATGATGTGCTCACAAGCTTGTCTCCTGCTCTAAAAGGAGTCTCTCCTCAACAGGGACTGAGCTCTGTGTTTCCCTGGTGCCCTGCACAGCACAGAACAAAACACTCAAGGAACACTTGGAGAATGAGAGAAAACCAAGTGTTCTGTTCTACTTAAGATACTTACAAAGGCTGCTCACAGTTGGGGCTTCTCTCATTGCTAAAACCATCCCCTAATACCCATGTGCCCTGTGTCTGTAAGTCCTTGTGGAGAAGAGTTTCCCTTACTAAAGGAAACCTTTGGAGGCTCCCAAGCTTTCATAAAACCCGTTCTCCCTAGGTCGACAGGAAGCAGCCCAGCGCCGCTGCTGAGTGAAACTGCCATGGTGGTAAAGGGCTGGGGGTAGGAAGGAGAACCTGAGAATCGGGGGGCAGATAAGGAGAGAAAAACTTAACTAACACTTGCCCAGTACCTGCTTTCAGTTTGTGACAGCTAATGGTAGCTTTGACTCCTGGCAGCAATCACTACAGGGCCCTTCCCTTCAGTCTGAGCAGACACTGGGAAAGCTGCCGCCTGCAGGCTGCTGCCCCTGACATCCCAGGGGTGTTTCACATGCCACACCTTCTCCCGTATCACGATGTGGGGGAGTCACAGGGACAAGATGATTTTCAACTACATTGTCAAGGGCTCACTGTCCCTTCCACAGTGGATCTGTGGGTGGACGCTGTCGCTTGAGGCTTGGTGCATGCTTTATCTCCTGCACACTCTGCAGGGTCAGAGGAGGGTTTTGGACTATGGTGTCCCTCTGTGGGGTGGGGTGGAGGAGGTAAACTGCACAGAGAAGTAGGCTCAACTAATACGTTTAGGCCTGGGGTTCAAAGACCCCACTGGTGGCTATAGGAAGAGGCTGGGCCAGCCTCCAAGCACCCCCTTCCCCAGTGGCAGAGCCAGAGCCAGTGTGAGCCATCTCTCAGAAACTCAGTGGATGAGATGCTCCCAGGCTGCTCCTTGGGAACCTTTAGACAACTTATAGTCATTTTCAAAGTAGCTGCTAAAAGCAGGACTTCAGGATCTTTCTGACCAGGCAAAGTTTTTAAAGGAGTCAAAACATACTCTAGCTTCATCTCCCATCCAGTCCCTGTGCTCCATCTCACCTGGGCCCTCAGTACCTCCTGTCCCTGGACTGTGGTACCAAGATCACAGCACATCAGACCCTGGCTCCCCATTCCTCACTTTGATTCATCCAGCACATGCTGCAGAAGAACTCTTCCTCCAGCTTGGCTGTGAGCACACTGCTCCCCTACTAAAACACCTCAACAAGTTTCAGTTTCCTATATGATGAATTCCAAACTAAGGTCCCCTTTAGTTCCCACACATTATGATTCCTCAGGGTGACATGCAGGGCCCTGTGACTTGGCCCCAAATCACCTTCCCAGCCTATTTACTTATCTTCATCAGTCATTTAGACCCATCATCATTTATTGAACCTTTCTGTGTGCCAGGCACTGCACAGAACTCTTTAAATGCATTATCTTGTGTAATACTCACAATGACTCTGCACCAGAGGTACTATCACCAATTTTTACCCCTGAGAACATATACTACCCTTCCCCAAACATGTACTGTACTTTCCTACCACTGAGGTTTTGTCCATGCTGTTCCTGTTCCTGGCACACCCTTCCCTCCACACCTTCAGCTACCGATATCTACATGACCTTCCCCTCTAGGGAGCCTTCCCCAGTCCCACCACTGAATCGAGCTTGTTCTCTGCTTTCATTTCTGTAGCACTCACTGTGCTCTATCTTACGGTAGGCTGGCTACCTGTGCAGATATCGTTCTTTTGTCCCAAACTATGCAGTTGTTAAGGGTAAGGGCTGTCCTCCTGTGTCGGTATAACCTTCACCATTCCTAGGACCAGTGTGCAGAATGCAGCCTCCACCTCACCCATGTGAACAGCTAAGCAGGAAGTCCTGGGCTGCCCCCGCCAGGGAGGGGCATGAAGTTGCTACACAAGCATCTGATAGCATCTGGCATCCATGCCACTTCTCACATGATGTCCTCAAATCCTTTGACACTCTTCCCTTAGGTGGAGCTTAATTCTTCTTTCCTTAAATGTTATTGGACTAGCTTCCAAAAACAATATAGTGGAAGTGATGGTATGCAACTTCTGAGACTAGAACAGTAAACACCTTGCATCCTCCTCCTTGCTCTTTCTTGGATCACTCACTCTTGGGACAGCAAGAGGTCATGATGTTAGGTCATGTTAGGTCATGATGACACTCAACCAGCCCCTATGTGACAAAGTCCAAAAGCCATGTGAGGGAGCCATCTTCAAAGAGGATCCTCAGCTCGAGGCAAGAGTTCAGGTGACCTTGTAAGAGACCCTGAGCTAGAACCACCCAGCTGGATTTCTGACCCTCAGAAACCATATAAGACAATAAACATTTGTTGGTATAAGCTGCTACATTTTGGAATAATTTGCACACAGCAATAGAGTCTAATCCTAATTGGAAATTATTCTTCCCATTAAAAAAAGCTTTAAAACATCCAGGCTCTATCTCACAATGCAGGAAGCGCTGGTGTAAGCAGAGCACAGGAAGTTCAAGGTCCAGCAGAGCTGCAGCATCAAGTTAACAGAATGGGTCATGCTCTGGTCATAAGAAACTGAGGGCAAACATTCTGCAGTGTTCGCTATCAGGTAGCACATCCTCTATGAGGCAAGGTGCACCTGCGTTGGGGCCAGATCATAAGCAGAAACAAAGAAAGACAGGCCCTCGTGGTCTCAGTGCACACAGCACATACAGGGCTTGGGGAAGTGCAAGCAGAGTTTAACAAGGTGAGAAGCACAGAGCCGGGGCCAGAACAGAGCTGGTTGTTCACTGGTAAGAGCACAGGCTCTGTAATAAGATAAACATGGGCTTGATCCCGGCTTTAACCCTTGGGCCAGTCCCGTACCTGCTCTGAACTTCAATGAGCTCATCTGGAAAGGACTGACACAAGGTCGCAGTAGAGGACTGGACATTTGTGTTAGAATTGCAAAGTCCACGGTGGATAACTGAATAATAATGGATTTGGTTTACGGTGCAGTGTTGTTTGTTTAAGAAAAATTATTGAATATCTTCTATGTTCCAGGCCCAGAGCTAGAACTGCAGCAGGTACAGGCAGATGCAGCTTCTGCCTCCACTGACCTTGTAGTTAGGTATGATGGTCTGAACAATCAAATAGATGTCTAGCTATTGCTATATTTACAACTACTGCAGTCAACAGTTTGGCATCCAGAGTGGGCACAATTTGGGCAGCAGCTCTCAATGCCAGACTTATTTCTGAATGCAATTCGCATTGGACTTGAACAAAGTCGCATTCAATGAATGACTGATGAAGTGAATCTCCAATTCTGAGTGTCCACCATAAACAGATGTTTGCTTCTTAAGGCCTCACCCCACGTAAGCACATTTTCCTGCATTGATTCAAGGGGAGATATTGAAAGAGCAATTATAAAGAGAGAGACTGAGACAGGCGAGAGCCAGGTGATTGATGAAGCCAGGTCTCAGGAGTGGGAGGAGGGGAGACTTCAGGAAAATGGTGTGAGGGTTTGGCTTTGAAAAGCAGCATGGTAACAAAAGAGAATAGGGGCTGGCCTTTCATTTCTAAATTGAAAAACTGACATTTATAAGATACAATGACACAGAATTATACAAGGAAAAATTTTACTGCTGTGAAGAATACATGCATGTGTTAATGGGTACAAATCTTTTTTGACAAAAATGGAGTCTTAGAATAATGGATTACTGCCAGCTACAATCATATATAAATTCCATTTCTTTCCCCATAACTCCTGGATTTATTTCTTATGTATCTAAGTCCTAGAGAAATAAAATTCTTTCTCCAACCTCCTGACAATAAAATGTTCAACATTCCTCTATTGCTTTATGAAAGAAGAAAACTGCGCATTAAGATTTTAATGGTCTTAAATTTTCCTAGAGGTTTTCATAGATAATTTATGTTGTCATGGAAACATAATAAGTCTCTGTAAAAATCATGTCTACATTTGTTATATTAAAGTGCTCTCCAGGAAGGGAAGCAGGCTCCTTCATGAACTCTGATGGAGGCAGTCAGTGAATACTGTCGGTTGCCAGCTTATTGTCAGGGGTTGCTCAACAAGAGTAGGATTTGTAGATTATAAAGGAAAGAACATCCCTGAGACTAGAGGACTGCAGGAGGCCTTAGAAAGGCTTCTCCCTCCTTTCAGAGAGGGGTAGGAGATTACTTTTTCCTGACAGAAATGACTAGATCACAAAAGGAGATTTATGATCTATGCATGTGTATATGCTTGAATACACCTTTCAGCTTCTTTTGTGTGAACGGAGAAAAGAGAATCTCATAGAGAATGCTGACATTATAACCATGTAGGGTTGCTCTTCTCATTCATTAATATCCAATAGACATGTGCACATCAATAAAATCATGTACGATGGTTTTAAAACAAGAAAAACACATCTTTGGGCAAAAAAAATGTCTGTAGTAAAAAAACAAGGTTGACATTAATCTAATATGAATAGAGAGTGAGTGAAAAAGAATCCTTCCTTTCCCTTACATGGAAAGATCTGACATGGGTAATATTTGGCAATAACAGCTGTAAGGACTCGGGTCCCCTCATTAGGTAAATAGTTCATCTGCAGGAAGCTGCTAAGTCCTATCATAGGCTGCACGTGACTCACAGACCCCTGTACACCTGGAAAATAATGTCTCACACAAAGAAAGCCCGTGTACACAATATGTATAGAATTATGAGGACAGATAGTTAAAAATGAAAATTGCTCAAACTGGGAACTCCTAGTTTAATTCTATACACAATAATTTCAGTTCAGTACTTATTAGGTACTATGCTAGGAACTGCAGGGGAGAAAAAGGGTGTAAAATAAGAAACCTACGGTTGGCAGAGGTGAAGGATTAGAATGGAGGAGTGTGGTAGGTAACATAAGTACATGTACAAATAGACCTCAGGTAGAAAAAAATAACAGCTAGATATGAAGTTATAAGAAAATTACAATTCCTCTCTTCAGTCTGCCTCGTCCCCCATTTCCCTATTTTTATCTGGGTTTGTTAGGCATAGGAATATCCTTTCCTATCCTGGAATGGGTTATGCCAAAAGACCATAGAGTTATCCGGTTGAGGGTGAGGAAGGAAGGTTGTACCCTTCTGGTTAGTTAGGTCCCTGAGAATCTGTGTCCATTACTTGCAGAAAGATGGTTTCTAAGATAGGAAATGGGAACACTGTGAGTGTGCCCTGAAAGGTGGGAGAAAGTGTTGCCTCCGAGTATACCTAGAATTCAGAGAGTACACAAAATGCCATGGACATTGTATGATACATCTGGTGAGGTACTCAATAAATCTAAGTTTCCTAAATTTTGTCCCGTGCACAAGAAGTACTTAATAAGTACCTTTCTCAACAAAGCTGGTGCTGAAGAAAACATCATTTTATGACTTCTTGATTTATGTCTATAAATTTGAAAAAAACATTTGACAAAATCAAACATTTTTTCATGATTAAAGAACTCAGCAAACTGGAAATAAAAGAGAACTTCTTCAACCTAAAAGATAACATCTACAAAAACCCTACAACTAACATCATACTCAGTGAAAGACGGAATGCTTTTCCCTTAAGATCAGGAGCAAAGCAAAGATGTCTATTCTCATCTATTCAGCATTGCACTAGAGGCTATAATAAAGCAAGAAAAAGAAATTAAAGTTACACGGATTAGAAAAGAAGTAAAACTGTCATTACTTGCATGTAACATAATCTTGAATTTAAAAAATCTTCAGGAATCTACGAAAAGTACTTAGAACAAATGAGTGAGTTTAGTATGGATGCTGTATACCAAATCAATATACAAAAATTAATTCCATTTCTATAGAGTAGTAATAGACATTGGGAAAATAAAAATTTTAAAAATCCATTCACAATAGAATCAGAAGTAATAAAATACTTAGGAATAAATTTAACAAAAGAAGTAAGATGTCTGCACACTGAAAACTATATAACATTGCTGAGAGGAATTGAAGAGCTAAATAAATAAAGACATATACCATGTTCATAAATTAGAAGAGGCAATATTATTAAACTGGCAATTCTAGAAATTTATCTATAAATTCAAAGCAATCTTTATCAAACTCCCAGGATGACTTTTTGTAGAAAATGACAAGCTGATCTTAAAAATTATATGGAAATGAAAAAGATCTAGACTTGCCAAACAATTTTGCGAAAGAGAAACAAAGTCTGAGGATTCATACTACCTGATTTCAAAACTTATTATAAAGCTACAGTAATCAAATATGTTACTAGCATAAATATAGACACCTAGATCTGTGGACGAAATAGAGAGGTCAGAAATCAATCTTTGTGTGTTGGAGCTGGCTTATACTGGATCTCAGAGCCTATTGTTAAACTTTTAGGAAGTCGTTGAGCTAATTGTAAACTATTGGTAGCTTGAAATCAGCCACATGGAAGTATTCACATCAAGAAATTGGCCAACACTACAAACCAGGCCGCTCCTTTTCTCCAGAGAGCCAGCTGTTAAACATTTACCATCATATCCCCGCTCACATATATGGTTGATTTATATTTGACAAAGGTGCTGAGGTAATTCAGTGAGGGGAAGGACAGTCTTATCAACAAATGGTGCTGGGAAAATCGGATATCCCTAAGAAAAGAAAATGAATCTCAACAATTACCTTACACCATACACAAAAATTATAGGCATGTGCTGCTTAACAACAGGGAATACGTTCTGCGAAATGTGTCCTTAAGTGATTTGATCATTGTCTGAACATCACAGAGTATACCTCCTCAAACCTAGATGGTATAGCTAACTACTGCAATTGTACATGCTACACTTCTATAGGACTGGCAGCATGGTAAGTTTGTTTGCACCAGCATCACTACAAACATGTGAATCATGTGTTGACCATGATGTTGCCAACAGCTACGATGTTACTAGGTGATAAGACTTTTTTAGCTCCATTATAATCTTGTGGGACCACCATCATACATGTGGGCCATCACTGACCTAAACTCCTTATACAGAACATGACTGTAATTAGAAATGGGCTATAGACCTGAATGGAAACCCTAAAACCATACAACTTCTAAAAGAAAGAACAGAAGAAAGTCTTTTGACCTTGGAGTAGACAAAGATTTCTTAGATATGACACAAAACCTAAAACAATAAAAGAAAAAAATGATGAATTCAAGTTCATCAAAATTAACCATTTTTACTCTTCAAAATATACCATTAAAATAAGGTAAAGACAAGCTAAAGTCTAAGAGAAAATATTTGTAAAGCATATACCTTATGAATATGGACAAAAATATGGATATGTCTATATCTATAGATCCACATATAAGCTTTAAATTCATATGTAGAATATATAAAGATTTCATAAAACTCAGTAATAAGAGGACAATCTAGTTTAAAAACGGGAAAAATGTTAATAGCTACTTCACTAAAGAAGATATACAAATGGCAAATAAGCAGATGAAAAAATGGACAACACCACTAGTCATTAGAGAATTACAAATTAAAACTACAGTAAGATACCACCACATATTCACTAGAATAAAAATCATGGATAACACTAAATGTTGATAAAAATGTGGAACAACTGGATCTCTCATACATTGCTAATGGGAATGTAAAATGTACATCTACTTTGGGGGAAAAAAATATTTTTTTAGTTAACAATACACTTAGAATATGACCCAGCAATTCTAAAGTGCTAAAGAGAGTTGAAAACATACACCTACGAACAACTGTACACGGATGTTAATAACAGCATTACTCATGCCAGACAAAAAGCTGGAAATAACCCAAAGGTTCGTTAACTGATGAACAAGTAAACAAAATGGATAAATCCATCTAATGAAATAATACTCAGCAGTAAAAGGGAATGAACCAATATAGATTAATCTCAAAAATATCACGCTAAATGAGAAAAAGCTAGACAGAAAACACCATCTATTATATGATTTCATTTACATGAAATTTCTAGAAAAGACAAACTGTAGAAACACAAAGATCAGTGGTTGCCTAGGCCTGGGGCGAGAGGGAGGCCTGACTGTAATAGAACATGAGGGATGGCAGCAAGCCTTATCGTTCAGAGATGATTGTACCACTGTATAGATTTATTAAATCTCATCAAACTGCACACTTAAAAGGAGTAAATTTTCTGTTATGTAAATTATAACTAAATAAAGCTGTTTAAAAAATCCAACTGGAACATAAATGTGCAAAGTCCTCTCCCCTGGAACCTCTCCCCATTCAGGGAGGTGCTCCCCTCCTATGGTGCCCTGGGACTGCCTGTATTAACTTCTTTGTTTGATTTCTCACATTGTGTTCTTAGTCATTTGTTTCTGAGCCCATCTGTGATGCTCAGGAAGGCAGAGGTGGCTTCTGAGCTATCTCTGTGTCCCTGGTGCCTCATTTGGAGGCTCGAACAGTTTAGCATGCACTCAGTGTTGCAGAACAAATCCTTTTTTTTTTTTTTTTTTGACATTTGAATTGATTTTATTTTCCTGCTATTAACAGCTCTAACAGTTAACATTCTCACATATGTCTAGGGTATATAACCAGGGGTGGAATTACTGAGATGTGTGATATGTTCATTTTTCCTTTACTGAATAATGCCAAACTGTTTCCCAGAGTAGTTATACCAATTTATATTCCCATCAGCATACACAACGGATATAATTTGTTCCTCATCCTTACTAGCAGTTAAGATTCTAAGACCTTTAACTTTTGAAATGATATCTCATATTGGTTTTGACTTTCTTTTATCTATTTACTAGTGAGGGCAAGAACTTTTTCATTGATTTATGGTTTAGCACTCTTATCTTTTTTAATTGTAAAATCACACAACAATTAGTCAGTTTTCCATTTTTCTTTTTCCTATTAACTTGTAAGAATTCTCTGTATTAGAGGTAAAAATAAAAGATAATTCTTTGCAACTATGTTTCTCAGTTTTCCTTTGCCTAATATATATGAATATATATTAGAGAGAGATATGGATAAGTATATATATATATATATATATATATATATATATATATATATATATATATATATATATATATATAAGCTTTAAATTTGTGCATGGCCTAAGCTACCCATCTTTTCCTTTATCCTGTTTACTCTTGAGGTTATGCTTTGAAAGTCTTTCCTTATGCCACAATCATATAAATATCTACCTTCTTTGAACATTTATGTACTTATTTATTACATTTAAAATTGCAATATATAACTATTTTCATGTAGACTGCCAAAGGAGAAAAAGCATTACAGTATCCACTGATGGCAAGGATATTGGGAAAGTGTAGCCTGGATCAACACAGCAGGCACCCCTGTAATGCCAGGGCTCAGTAGAGTGCCTGGTACATCGTAAGTGCTCAATGCATATTTGTTGAATATGTGAGTAAGTAAATGAAACCTTTAAAATTGTTATCCTTTGATCTAGCAATTCCATTTCATAAAGAAATAATGACAAGAAAGCACTTTTTCGTGTATGACAAACTCTTGATTATCACCATGTGTGAAGGCTGCAAATCAGTCCTTTGGAAACACAAATGCATTCTAGTCTGACAGCGCTGGAGCATGACTAAATCTCAGAAATCATTAAATAATAGCGAACATAAAAATATTATATAGGTAATCCCCATGATGCCCTTTTGGGTGCATTAAACGTCACCTTTTTTCTTGTTGCTAATGATGCATTGGAAGTGATACCCACTAAATTCTGCCTTAGGCTGTCCATGCTCCATCTTATTCAAGGTAATGGGCGCTCTGGGATTCGGCAGGGAGAGTCAGCTTGGCAGGAAAGGAGTGGGCAGTCTAGTGAGTGGAGTTATGGACTTCATTTACCCGGGCACGACTAACCTTTCCTGGCTTCAATACCTTTCTATCTTTTTACAATGTCATTTTACTTCCAGCAGGTTCATCGGCAACCTGCTAGCTCTAAGGAAGTAATAGACATGCTCAGAAGCATCAGAGTCTGCGAAATGTGAGACTTTTTCAGGCCATAAAATCTGAGGGGTTTCTTCAAAATTGAGATTTAGAATTTCTTCATGAAGCTTCAGCGTAAAATTCAGTCTTGTTAGTCACCTGCCTGGGCCAGCAACCAGGGAAGTGATGTGGAGATGTGGCCTGGGGGTACTTTGGTTGAGTGACTTAGGCCACTTTAGGACAATGGGATATGTACATTTTTTTTCCTTTACTGAATAATGCCAAATTGTTTCCTAGAGTAGTTAATACTAATTTACACTCCCATCAGCATACACAATAGGTATAATTTGTTCTTCATTTTTACCAATAGTTAAGGCTGGGGTAGAGAGAGACTGGAGGCTGAAGATTCACATAGGTTTTATTTAATGATGATTTGAATTAAATCATCATTGACTTAGTGTCAACTCTGCTAGCTAATTATTTAATTCAATTACTGACTGACTACAGCATTCATAACATGGTTACCCTTTACAGAGGGCCTACGGCGCACCTGGTGCTTTGCTGTATTTAATTTAATCTTCAGGAACACCTTTTTAGATGGACACTGTTACATTCCATTTAATGGATGAGGGAACTAAGCTCAGGGAGACAAAGATAGCATCTAAGATTTCAGGGAGACCGTGAGCCAGGCACTGTGTTAGCACCTGGGATAAAAGACGAGGAGCTTGCTGTCTAGCAAGGGGCAGACTTGAGTCAAGTGGTATGACAGGTGAGAAACATAGGGGCTCAAAAGGCCCAGAGCAGGGCCTCTAACAACTCTTAGGGGTGATTAGATGAAGTCTCATTGTGATAGGTGATAGGAAAAAATGATCGCAAGTTGGAAACAGGCCTAACATCCTATTACTTATATCATTTGGAGCCTAACCAGACTTTGCCACGCTTAAGTAGAAATGACTACAAGTAGAAGGAAAAGTATGCAGAACACTCCTGCATAAGATTCAAAAATCATCTTCATGTTTGTAATCATTTAATATGGGAGCTCTTGCATAGGATTTCCCAGCAATGGGATTAGCCCTGTTTTTCTGCCTCAGGAAACTCTGGGGCCATTAGGGGACCCCCAGGGATTCTGAAAGAGAAATGGCAGATAATCCAGCAGCAGATGGCCCTACACAGGCCCATCACTTAATTAGGTTGCTGTGAAGGACAGCGTAAAGAGATAAACGAGTTAGTGGTAGTGGAGTACAGGGCACCAAGGGTGCTGGCTACTGGAGAGCCAGCATCAAAGGTGGTCAGAGACTGACACCCCCAAACAGTCACTACTCTGCACATGTAGCTATGCTCATATGTATGTCGCCCAGATATATGTTTATATGTGTTTGTGTGTGTGTGCTCTGGATAGGCAATAAGAGGAGGGAGGGTAATAACGTAAATAAGGGGCCCTTCCCAGTTAGAAGCTGATTTGCTTTGAGATTAATCATGATAATGGCGACGATAGTGAAAGCAGCTTACATTAAAGGGAACTTGCTTGGTGCCAGGAAGTGTATAAAGTACATTTTCTGCATTATCTTATTTAATCCTCACAGAGACCTTATGAGTCAAGCATTATTATTATCATTTTCATTTTACAGATGAGGAAATCAGAGTTGAGGGTAATTAACTGTCATGGCCTTGGAAAGCAATAAGTGGAGATGCTGAGATTAAAAAAATAATAATACAATAATAGCCATGTCCCAGGACTAAATGGAAAGCTGAGGCACTGAGATAATACCATATCCCCAAATAAGGCACAGGATCACAATGCAAGATTTTCAAAGGAAAGCCTGGGAGTAGTGGCGGTAGGGGATATTGGCGAAACTCTATGTGCTATGACAGGGAAGCCACTGTCACTTCAACTAAAATCAAGAGAGAGGTTCAAGGACACCTGGATCTTGGGGGTGGTAAATCTTGGGGGATGTGGTGGACCAATGGTGACCCTCCTGAGAAATCTGAAGGGTCAGATATGGCTGGCTAGTCTGGCCAGGAGCAGAGAGAAGGAATTACGGCTGTGTTGGGGGTGACCTGTGCTCTCTGTTGGTTGAGGCAAAGAATGCACAGTACAGTTTCCAACATCAGACGGTGTTAAGAGGACCACCTCAAGGGTCAAACAGATCTCAACAGAAAGAAGGTGGAGGGAATGTAGGATGCTCAGGGCGGAGAAAGGAGTATGGGATCAGCCACAGGGATTCACCTTTATCAAGGGATGTGCAGGGAGAGATCACAGTGATGAGTACGATCCTCCAGAGAACCTCCATGTTCTAATCTATAAAACAGGAATAATAATTTCTATCTTGAAGGGTTGGTTTAAGATTAAATTAGATAAAGTATGTAAATCAATTCTTTACATACTTCATCAGCAGCAGAGGTCCCACGAGAGTCTACTCTAAACCCCAGCTGATGCAGAGAACACAGGTCACTGTGACCACAGCAGTCCCAGGAAGAACTCTTCTGCTCCCATCCTCTTCCACTCTTGATCCATGAACCGCAGCCCTGGTTAGATGCTGGGGGTGGGGGGAGTAGGACGGAGTGGGTAGAAGCCCCACTGTAGGCTTTTGCTCTGGAGTAGGCCAGAGCTGCAGGAGGGAGATAGTGTGGACTTTATGAAGACTGGCATCTTGATGATGACATGGGACTGGATGTTTTAATGACTGGAGGACTTTTATTTACTGAAATTTGTTGTATAAATTATAGAAATTGTCACAAATTTTGTGTAAGGGGAGGAAATTGCCCCACAGAATAAATTTAAAGGGAGAGTGGGAAGCGAAAAATAAACTCACCTTACAACATGTCCTGTGAGTTGCATTTGTTCAATGTAAAAATTATATTCACAATTTGTGAAAATTTACTGTGTGCCAGAAGCTTTAATAAATTGATTTATATATTTCACCTAATTTGATCTCAAACCATCCCTTCGGGATAAAAGTTATTATTCCTATTTTACAGATTAGAACATGGAAGCTCAGAGAGATAAAGTGATCTGTCTAAAGTCATAGAGCTGGCAAGTGGCAGTGCCAGGACCCAAACTCACAAAGACTCCAAACCCAGACCTTTCTATTGTGCCTCAGCTTGTGACTCCAGCAGGTTAACATGTGCCAAAAGGAGTGGTTCCCAGGGTGGGAGCTATTTTGGGATCCTGAAATCACAAGTATATTTATTTTGAATTAATTTTGCTCTCATGCATTCAATAAAGATTTCATCAGAAGGGATAAAAGGCTTTTCTCTAAATACTAAGTGATACAAATGTATTTTTTATTTTGAGACCAAAGGGATTAGAAAGAAAACAGTTTATTCCATAGCTGCCATCACTTGATTATTTGCAGTCATAACCAAATAAAACGATCAAAGGGTCTAGATCTAGATCTGAATTCAAGTTCGTAAAACAAGGCTGGAGATACACTGCAGAGGGGTGATGGGGGTTTTATATGGAGGGAGCTCTTATAATAGGACAGTGAGAGAGTAACGGGAGGGGAGTCTCAGCAGAGTGGGGAGGACGGGAAAGCAGAAAATAAGTCAGTAAGAGTAAATCTTGTCAACACAGGAGCAAAATTCCCAATTCTAGCTTATGAGTTACACACTGATTTTAACATCTTTTGTGAATACGTTTTAAATATCCCAGCAATGTGCTATCCAGAGCAAGGAAAAGTCCAGGACCTATCGTAGAGAAGAATCCTTGACAGAAACACACTGTTGCATTTTGAAACTGTGTGGGCACGTGCGTGTGCTGTCGTAATGATAATCACTGCCGCTGTCATCACCACCACCATCACTCTCACTGTTCTCATTGTGTTCTTGTAACTGAGCTTTCGACCTAGGCGCTCTCTCTGAAATCCGCCTGCCAGGGTCAGAGAACCAGGAGGTGATTTGGGCTTGAACACCTGCCACCTTCACCAGTGAATCTCATGTCTTTCTCTGGTTTTGGTATCAGAGTAATACTGGTCTTACAGAATGAGTTGAGAAGTGTACTCTTCTATTTTTGAAATAATCTGTGAAGGATTGGTATTAATTTTCTTTGAATGTTTGCTAGAATTCACCAGCTTATTTATTTTTGTGACCCATTGTCCCTAGTACATGGTTGATGTCTATTAAAGGATAATGAGTTGAAATAAATCTATTTCGATAAATTCATATCTTATCTGATATAATTTATTATGACTATTTTATTTAAATATTTAAAAGCATATACTTGAGATAGCACAGAATGTTACAAAAGTCTACACTGAAGGCCAAATTTCAGACGATTTATACCAGGACTTGAATTTTAAAGTTGTGACCTACTAATCATCCTAAAAATAAATTCCCTCAAATTCCTCTGGGTGCCGAGTAAAATTCACTCAGCTAAGCCCTGCACTGAGTTCCAGCTTACTACCTGTATCCTTCCTAAACTCATTATTCATTAAAAGAATTCATAACTACATTTTAAATACAAAATGCTTAACTTAGAAAGGCTTCAAAAAAGATAGTGAGTTATTTAAAATATTTCATTAATAATAAGAACAACTGTTACCAAACTTTGAATGCAAAACATTACCAGAGAATTCCTTAATGATAAAAATTCCACTGTTCGCTCTTCGCTCCCCACCACCAGATGAAGCCTTGGAGTTTATATTCTAACAGGCTCCTAGGGTGACTCTAATACAGTTGGTCAGAGGAACACACTTTGAGAAAGACCACTTTAAAGTTATGGCCATGTGGATAAATAAAAGAAAGTGTCCATAAAGGTCCAGGCACAGTACCTGGCTCCAGATTGCATGCTGTGGGTGCCAGTGTGACTAGTTTAAGCATAATCTGAACTACCTTGAAGACTGTTGCACATGGGTAAAAATTTAACTGTTGGTAGGATTGTAGGCCATATCTAGGTATTTTTGGTAATTCTTACACAATCTCCATTCATTCTCAACAATAATGAATCACAGCCTATCAGAAAGAACTTTAGTTTCTAATCCCAAATATGTCATTTATCAGCTGTGTAACTTCAAAAAGGTCACCTGCCCTTTCTAAGCTTGAGTTTCCTCATCTGTAAAATAGAGATGTCGTCATCTACTTTGTGTAGCAATGTGAGGATTTAATGAAATACAGAAGTATGTTTCTTAATGGACCATTGCCCTTTGTTTAGCCCCCTTTCCACACTCCCTCCTGCAGATGGGATCATTTAACAGAGGCTCAGCAGGACATAGCACAAATGCACTTTCATAATCATGATGATCAATGGCTGTCAAGTGGCTGTCTTAGCTGAGAAATCTCAAACATAAAAAGGGAATGAAAGAGGCAGATTCAAAGGCTGGGGACTAGAAGATCAGATCTAGATCTAGCCTCTTCGATTGCTTGCTTCTGAACACAAACCTCAACATGAGACAAGTAAAGTTGAATTGAAAGAGAACATGCTTATATCCTCAGTGCTTTGATATATTTAGGGGCACGCAGGAAGGAATATCAAGGTCAGGTCTAAAAGGAGATCAATGAAAAGAATCAGTTCTGCTGTCCCAGGAGATAGGCACTGAATATCCAATTATGTTACTTAGATGAAATAACATGATTCCATCCAGCAAATGTTACCTGCAAAGGCATTTCTGGTATATTTTGCTGCAACAGACACCAAATGCGTGAATAAATCTCTAGCAACGGTGAAATTATCTCTGAGGGCACCATATAGACGTCTCTTACTTTAAATTCATGAGTCAACAGGTCATCTAAAATTATAAGAGAGTCTCTTTTGATTCCTTTTATATCTATTTCCTGCTAGGGCTTTGGGGTTGGAATGATTAGTTCTATGACCTTGGGGGCAAGTTACTTTACCTCACTGAGCTTTCTTATTTAATTCTCATTTCAACCCTATTAACTATTTTATTTCCAGAAAAGTGAAGTGTAGAGGATGCCTTACCCAAGGTCACCTTAGCTAGTGAGTGGTAGAACTGAAGCCAAGTGGGCTTTCTCTGTGCTCTCATCCATTCCAACTCTGGGGACTTCCCCAAGGACACCAAGGGAGGTGGGCAAGATCTCTCTTTCAGATTTTCTTCTGTTTTGTTCCATGTCCAACCATCTGAGATTATAGTCTGCCAGATGAAAGATTCAATGTATAATTCTCTGTGATTCTTGTACAAGTGTGTAAAAAAATGCCTCTCAAAAATAGATAGTCACATATGAAGCAGGCTCCATGAACTTTAGATGCTACCCTCATTCTTGGATGTAAGTCAGCATGTCTATCACTCTTCCTTCCTTCCTTTCTCACAGAATACATATCCTTCAGTTACCATCATTATTATGGTCATAATAAACACAGTTTTTTAAACAACTGTTTACTACTCAAAGAAGAGCTCAGGAATGTACATAACAAATTTTGAGATAAAAAGGGCCCTTCTGGGCTAGGAAAGCGGGAAGAGAGTGGGAAGAAGAAACTGGAACCAACCAGGAGAGTTAAGGCTGGGAAAATGTCATGAAGTTTAGGGTCCCCTACCTACCCCTCCAGCCAGCTGGCCGGCCAGTAATTCCTGGAGCCTAGAACTTTAGAGCTGGTAGACATTCCAGAGGTAATTTAGTCCAGTATGTTAATTTTACAGACTGGGAAAATGAAGTGGAGAGAGAGAAAGCAACTGCATTAAATCACACAGCAAATAGTGGCAGAGCTGGAACCACACTCAGGCTTCTCATTTCCTAGTCCAGTTTTTAAATTTTTTTCCACTGGGATAGACTGATTATATTAAAATTGTTAACATATATTGCCATTAAAAACAAAAAAATATATAATATCTGCACCAAACTTAACAGTTTGCAATATACTTTTACGTAAGTATTTCATTTGCATTACCATTTACAGGGCATTAGAAATTATTCCACTGTGTTAACCAAATTTCTTGGTATTTGTTCACAAATCCCCATCCCATGGGACTTGTAAAGGCAAATGATCTTTCCAACAGATCCACCTGCTTGTTGTTCTTTATGTTAATCCTCATGTAACCAAAAATTAAATCTCCTTCCTTCGGAAGATACTCTGAGCAAACTCATGATTTTCCATCAATGTTTGTTGAGAGATTGTTGTGTGATGCTCAATCATTCATTCATTCATTCATTCAATGTATATTAACCTAGGTGATATAGACAGATGATTGGGATACAACAGAGGACAGAATAGACAAAGTCCCCGCTGTACAGGAGAGCAGTGACGTACCTTCCAGTGAGGGGAGATGGACATAAACTAATAAGCAGTTCTAAAATATGTCAGAGGGTGTTAAGTTCTGACAAGACCAATAAAGGTCACAGACAGTCTCATGTGCTTGTGTGTGTGTATATGTGTGCTGTTACCTGGGGTCAAGGGCGGCCTCTCTGATAAAGTGACCTGTGGGCAGAGACCTAAAGGAAGTGAGCCTTGTGGACTATGAGCCTTGGGGACGAGCCCTTTAGCAGAATGCTAAGACCCTAAGGTAAGAGGTGAGGAACTCAGGCCAGTGTCAAGGGATTGGAGCTGATGAGGGGAAGAGAGTGAGGAATAGGAGGTAAAATCGGAGAAGGAAGGGCAGATGGGATAGGGCTTTGAACATCAGAGGGAGGAATTTGATTTTATTCTGTGTGAGATGGGAAGCCACTGGAGGGATTGAGTGCGCCCTATCTAATCCTGAGCAGTGTGACTTGCCTTTTGTTTTGGGAGGTTAAGAATACACACTGCTTATGTGAGGAAGAGGCAGAGAGACCAGATAAGAGGCCACCTCAGTTCTCCAGGGGAGAGATGAGAGTGGAGTGGACCACAGTAGCTGTGTCCTATCCCCAGGCCAGGCAGAAGAGACTCTGAGTGAAGAGATTTGCTGAAGAAATAAATAATATTTATTTATTAAATAATTACAAGAAGTATGGGGGGGGTGATGCTAAAGGCAAATAAATGAAAAGATTTATTCTACCTTATGAGGGAAGGGGCAGACATGTAGAAGAGGACATGAGTTGATTCTCGATGATTAAGAATTCACCAAAGATGGCCAAAATGGTGAAAGTAATTTCCACAAATACCCCACACTGTGGCTGTGGTTGAGGTTCTGGAGGACAAGGAATACGGATGCATTAGGCCTGTACTGGGAGGAGCCCTGACTCAAATTTCTCCATTCCTGGTGCCAAGAGCCGGGCCAGGTAGGCTGAGCAAAACAAAGTTTCTGCCTCCAGGGGCTTCCGACCTGGTTTCAGTGAAGGGGACTTGGAGGTGCTGGGGACCAACTACCTGGGAAACTAGTTCCATTGCCAGGGAGCGTGGCTTTTCCAGTTTTTATGAAGCCATCTCCCATTCTCTCTGCTCTCCAGCTTGGGCAGGGGAGCCTTGGGGCATGGGAGGCCTGTCAAGGTGCGGCTGCTACTCTTCTGTTCTAGAACTCTCACAGTGCCATTGCTCGCTTAGAAATGAGCTCTCCACACCACGGGGGAAGCTTGGGCTCTTTAGAGAAGTGTGTACTGATTAAGAGATATGCTGACACTTTTCAAAATATTGTGCAGGAAAATTTCTCCTTTTTTTTAATGAAATGTTTAAGGGCTATTAAGACTCTATCCGTCATTTGCAATCTTCCAGCTATAAAGAAACGCCCATTTATTATTCTTTTCACTGAGCTTCCTCACACCAAATTACTAATGAGGTAATTACCAACATAATAATTACTGCATAATTACTGGGGGAGTAGGAAGGAAAATGCGGAGCAAAATAAGCAGCCAGGATTTGGTTTGTTCTGTCAGAGACTTGGTGAGAATTATCTCCGTGAAAGTAAACTGAAAGTTTTTCAGTTCATAAAATGACAGATACATCGCCAGAATTTTACAAAAGTAATTAATTGGTTAGAAGCATGGCTTTTAACCTCCTCACCCTGGGGATCCAGCGTCTTCTTATGGGCAGTTTGGTGGGAAAGCAAGGGGCCTCTGTGGTAGAATGGAGCCCATCTGAAATCTCATTCATACCTTCCTTCCCATGAAAACTTGGATGAGTAACTGGATACACTTGAGCTTCAATTTATTAAAGTAAAACAGGAAAGACATATCTCCTAGGTCTTGTGTGAGGATTAAAAACATCGACATCAAGGTCAAAAAAGTGGTGCTTACTAAGTGTTACTCTACGTGACTTCTCTCAATCACCGTCAGTTTATACGGGGCCTAGCTGCCAAAAGCCCAATTAGGCCACGCCAGAGGACTTAGCAATTATTCAATCATTCTTACCCACATGTTTTCCCCTCAAAGTGTCAAAATCACTTTCAGTTAGTCTGTCAATTCATATTTTCAAAACTTGAGATAAAAATAGAAACTTGTAGGGATAAACACGGAATCTGAAATCACACAGCTGCACGGGAGGCCAAGCTGTGAATTTAGCTCCCTGTCTGAGGACTCGGTTCCTCGGCTGCATTCCTTCCAGAGGCCTATCCTGACATCTGTAACCTTAGCCTCCCTGAGCAGCTAGCCTCAGACAGCCGGAGCAGCAGGAGGCAGGGCAGTATCTCTTTGCTGTCCATGTGTTTAACACCTAGCTCAGCGATGCTACAGGAGGCAGGCAGCCCAAACACGATTCTTGTTTAAGAAGTGGAGGTGTATAAGATACTGAGGCACAGTGAAGTCTGGAGGAATGTGTACCTAAAGTACACAAAGATCTCTTTACATATATGCAGTACTTTACCCTTTAGAGTCCAGGATATGCCTAACATTGGTTTTCTCCAGGCTGGTCTCCAACTTTAGTGTTCCTAAGACTCACCGAGGGTGGGAGTGTTAAAATGCAGACTCCTGGGCTCCACCCTGATAGTCTGATTCTGGATCCCAGGAAGCTGTATTTTCTACCAGCCCTCACACCATCTGACACAGGTCCATGGACTATGCACAGTGAGAGAAACACTGAGGTATTTATTTCATCTGTACAACTTTGGGGTTTAAACAGAATAAACATTATTCAGAGTGTTTAAGTAATTTGCCCAAGGTAGGCAACTTGCCAGTGTGTGGTGGGAGCTGGGACTCTTCCCCTCACCCCACCTATTGAAAAGCCATTTCTTCCATTAAGCCTTTGTCAGAACAAGTATTCTTGAAATATTCTCTTCCTTTTCACACACACACACACACAAAAGTATGCTTCTTTTTTTGTTACTTACAGCTTTCCACCTTATACAACGCTAGAATTAAGTGCCTGCTTTGTCTCTGTATTAAGCAAGCATTTCTTTTTATGCTGGTGTTTTGGCACCTGGAGCCTAACTGAAACTGGGAAAACTGACCCCACCCCCACCTCAGGGCCAGGCATTCCTTGAGATAGTAAACGCTCCTGGTGCTTCCAGGAGGCCCGGCATGACACCTGCAGCCTGCCCCCTCCTCTTAAGGACAAATATCTCTTCAAGGGCCGTCTCATCTGATCTGTTGGCTTACCATACTTGATAATAATGAAGCCTACATTTTAAATCAGCCTCCCATAGAAGCAACTTGAAGACAAACTCTTCCTCTCCAAACAGCTACTCAATTAATTCAGTGTCTTGTTCACTGTGGGTGTTTAAAAAATATTTTTTAATTAATTTAAAAAATTAATCAAGAAGCTTAAATGAAACCTTCTATCAGTGATTGTGGTCACTTTGGGGTTAGAATTTGCTTCCAAACTTATGTTGCTTTTCTTAAATGAAAGTGTAAAAGTAAATGGTAGACCACATGGAATCTCTGGGTTATCATAGACCCCCTCCAATCATGAAAAGAAAGTATTTATTGATATTAAGTTGAAAAAGACATAGTTCTGCCTTTCTAGTTTGCCATGAAAACAGTATTCATTCATAAATAAATATTTAAAAGGACAGAAATATTTAAAAGGGCAGAAACACATCCAATAAAATAAACCCAGCTATTTATAGTGTCTTGAATGAACTAACTTTAAAATATTTCTTTATAGTGGGATGTGAAATATAGTGAGCAAGCAGAACAAAGAGATGGAGCTGCAGGTTGCCTGGTGAGAGAGATGAGAGCACTGCAGCAGGAGTCTAAAAAATTATATTCGATTCTCTACTCTGAAGCCCACCTCTCTGTTCCACTGGGTAAATCTAGCTGTCAGCCTCACCTGACAGTGTTCCTAAGAATTACGGTTTTGAAAGGGTAAAGAAAGAAAGAAAAAAAGGAAGGAAGGAAGGAAGGAAGGAAGGAAGGAAGGAAGGGAAAGAAAGAAAGAGAGAGAGAGAGAGAGAGAGAGAGAGAGAGAGAGAGAAAGAAAGAAAGAAAGAAAGAAAGAAAGAAAGAAAGAAAGAAAGAAAGAAAGAAAGAAAGAAAAAGGGGGAGGGAGAGAGAGGAGGGAGAAAGAAAGAAAGGGAGAAAGGGAGGGAGAAAATGAAGTTCATTATGAATTTTGGAATTAACAGTGGAGAAAAATTGAAAGCAAGTAAATGTCCATTAATAAGAGAACAATTAAATAAAGTGTTCTACATTCACATGATGAAACGGTATGCAATCATTGAGATGATGTAAATAAGGAGTGTGCGATGCCTTGAGGAAAATCCAAGAATACTGAAGTGGCCCTTATTGATTCCCAATTTACTCAAGCTCCCCCCACACATCACAGCTAGCAAATGTTACAGCTCTCATGGTAGCTGTTGTCATCTCCATGAAGCATCCTGCTCAAGGTCATACACACTGGATGAATTGATCAAAAAAAGAACTGGTCTAAACAATAAAATGATCTGAGAAATGCTCTGATTGAAACGGCATCTTGGTCTCCCCAGCAGGTTTGCACATTTCAGCTGTTGATGAGCACTTTCCTCCCAAACATGACTGGTCAGTTAGGATGCAGCACCTGCCACTGGGGCATAAGTGCTGTGGTGGTAACACAAACAGTAAGGCTTCTGATTATACTAGTAAATTAAGGAGAAATGATCCAGATTTCTCACCCCATTACAAATGAAACAATCTAGAGTCAACACAGTGTTTTACATTTTAATGCTCTTTTCAGAAATATGTAAGCAAAACAATCCCCCATTCTTTTCTCTCTATTGGAAGAATTGTTGTCTTTACGCACAGGCTTAAATACACAAGAAATAACCCAATTCAAAAACTAGTGAAACGACTAAAATGGGCATCACTGACTAAGATGGCACAATAGCGTTCACTCAGGAAGATCCACTTTGGACCTGTCATGTTGGCCTCGCCTTAGTCATCTATTTTTAACTATGCAGATCTGGGATGTGAATGAAGCGGGCATCTCACACCAAATCTCATGCTTTTTCCTCAAAGTTAAATGCCTGATTCAAAAGAAATTTTTAGAAAGTAGAATACAGAACTGGAAATGCATGATTTCAACCCTATAACAATCTGAGATAAAAATAGAGAGGAAAAAAAAAAAACTAACACCCAAATTAAAGTACCTGATTATGAATGGTGGGATTTGATGTGACTAAATTTTTGAGTTTTACTTTTCTACTGTTGTACTTTAAAAAAAAAACAACTAAATTTCCTATTAAAAAAGAGGGGGAGAGAGGAACATGGAAGGGAAAAAGAGGGAGGTAGAGAGGGAGGCAGAGAGAAAAAGAGAGAGAAATACTGCCGTTCAGATTGCCTCAAGGGATCCTCCTGGAGACAGCTATGCAAGTCAGAGTGTGGTCTGAGATGCCTGGACGCTAGGTTGGCTGTGCTCGTGTCCACCCTTGCTCTCACAGCTGACTGCCTCTCACTCCATTGAATACACACCCGTCTGTCACTTTGGTTCCACTTGATTTCCACTCTCCCTTCTGGCTGGCGGCCATGGAGGCCTCTTGGCAACCTCCACCCTGGTTCCCATGGATACTTTCGACTCCCAGACAGGCAGCTGCGCAGAGCAGATGGTCACCAGTACTGAGCAGGGAACAGGCTGAGGGGATATCTGAGTTATCCAGCAGGCGCCCTTCTGTTCACCCCTTCCCCTACACACTGTGCGTGCACACACATGCAGTCACCTGGAACCTGCTTGGTCTGGCTTTGACGAGGAACTCAGGATGTTTCAAATATCACAAATACTACAACAATTGCTTACATTTACTGATCATCTACTATCTGCCAGACAATGACCTATGAAATAGTTTGCACACACAGGGAAAGAAATAATTTACCAGGACAGTTTAAGGAGTTCAGTTTTTCTACCCAGTTCAAACATGACTATGTGGGCTAAGTCTTTTTGGGGTTAGTGTGGACTTTTGATGTGCTTAAGAATTATCTCAGAAATTTCAGGTTCTGGGACCCAAACTTAGAAATTCGGATTCAGAAGGTCTGGGGTAGGACCCAGAAGTCGGGGATGGGGCCCAGGACTCTGCACTGCAAACAGTATTCCCCGTGATTCCAATTCCAGTGATCTGGACCACTTGACAGAAAACCTTCTCTTGCTCAGGGACTCCCAGACTTTGGAGTGCCCACGGGGTCTTGTTAAAATGCAGTCTGACTCAGCATGTCCAGGGCAGTACCTGAGATTCTGCATTTCTGATTAGCTCCAGGCGGGAATTATGCTATGGGTTCATAGACCTCTCGTTGTATAACAAGAACCTAGATGGTCAACCCCTCACAGGCTGGTTCATACAGCTCTGACCTGCCAAATGCCCAAATAGGTGAGCCAAAGGACTCAGCAATTATTCAATAGCTTGGATCAGAATGAGTACAAAACACTGACCCTACTTCCTGCCAGTGGACATCATGAGCAGGACTATATTCAACACATCCACAGGTACAAAAGTCCTTGACACTGTGCTAACAGTGCCCAGATTTCCATTCACATCTCTGCTACTTCCCGGCAAAAAGTCCATACCCAGGCCTCTCATACTATCCCTGTTTCCTGTGCTTGGATTCTGTACTTCAAGCCTATGCACATGCTGTTTGGGTGTCTGGGATGCATGTCCATTACCTCTTGACTGACATTACCTGACGCCTTGCTGACTGCTCCACAACATTATAGCAAACCCTGTCTATACATCAGCAACAACCAGTTAGAAAATATAACAGAAAAAATCTCATTCACAATAGCAACAAAATCTAGAAAACGTCTAGGAAAAGACAAAGAGAAAAAGACCTTTCGAAAAGATATAAAAAAGATCCTATTCAATGGAATGACATCTTGTTCCTTTATCAAAAGACTCGATTTATACATCAAAAGGTGTCAATTTTCTGATTAATCTATAATATTAACCTAAGCCCAATGAAAATCTCAACAGTAATTCTTGTGGCAGTTGAAAACTAAGTCTGAAATATGTACGGAGAGGTAAATGTTTAAGAAAGACCAATTCTAAAGAAGAACAACCAAGAGGGAGACCAGCCCTGCTAAATGTCAAAACATACTAAAAGACTATAATAATTAGGTAAGCATATATTTGTTAGGAGTGGGCAAGTCGGTCACTGAAACAAATAGAGCCCAGAAACAGACCCACACAAATGAAGACACTTGCTATAAGATAGAGGGAAATTTTTAAGTCAGGGGGAAATGATGACCTGTCAAACAAATAGATTCGTGTTTCTACATAGAAGAACATGATGATGCATTCCTATCTTACACTGTACACAAAAACAAATTCCAGGTGTATTACAACTTAAATGTAAAAAATAAACCTTGAAACCAAAAAAAAATTTTTTAATATGTCTATCACTTTGAGACAGTAAAGTATTTCTTAAATTAAGAATAAAAAATATAAACTGTAAAGGCAAGGACTAAACACATGTAATGCATTAAAGTGAAAAAATTTGTTACAAAACACTATAAACAAACGTAAAAGGCAAGTCATAGAGAAAAGTTAGTAATCAGAATCAACGTAGACCAGTTAAAAAAAAAAGATACTCGAACAGGACAATGAGTAAAGTGTCTGAATATTCAATCCATGAAAGAGGAATGCAAATTATCCATAAACGCATGAGAAGTTTATTAATTTCACTGAAAAGCAGGTAAATGTGAATTAAACAATATACTATGCTTGCACTATGAAATTGGCAAAACTTTTAAATTCTGATATTATAAAAAAAGGGGGTACTTTTATATACCATTAGTTGAAGTGCAAATGAGTCCAGCCAGTAAAAAATACAATTTCCCAATACCTAGTAAAATGTGTATAACCCAAGATCTAACTCTTAAATCCATGCACAGAGAGAAATGTATAAGGATATTTATTATAGCATTATTTGTGGTAATTAAAAAATTAAGAAAACCTGAATGTAAATAAAGATAAATATGTAATATATTCATATGTTGGCAGGTTTTAAAGCCATTTCAAGTAAGAACTGTATGTGAGTGGGTGTTTATGTATGTGTGCTTATATTTTTTCAAGATATATGATGTTGAGTGACAAAAATAAAGTCCCAGAATGATACAGAGCGTTAGATGTCGTGTAAGTAAACACATGTACAGAAACAGCCATGCCTTATACATAGTGTATGAATAAAAAAGTATGCATACCAAAGTTTTGACAGTAGTAACCTCCTCAGGGCAGAGTGGGGAGTAGAATGGGTCTGGCCTAGGTGGGCAAAGAAAATTTTACTACGAAAGATAAAAATGGTTTAACATAAAAATGACTGAAAGTAAATACAATAAATTGTTCATTTAAAAAATTCTGAGTAGTCAGAATATGGGTGTTATACAATTATTTATAGTGTTTTTTTAAAGTTCTTAGAAAAAAAAAACAACAGAAAATGCTTTGACAATTTCTTGGTCAAGGTACCATCAGAAGGGAATCAGAGTAGCATCAAGTGGATGAAACAGAATCCTCCTCTTCAACGTCATCGGATTTTTGGGTCACATTCGTGCTCCCTCCTCTACCCGGTGTTCTCTCTACTATAAGCCGCATGACACGGGTACTTTGGTATCGTGTACTGGAGTCTTTAAGGGGATCTTGGGAGTGTAGTTAAGTGAGAAGGGACTGGGCCAATGACCTAGTGACAGGCGAAGAAAATGAAGCTGAAAGGCAGAGAGTCTTGTCCAGGGTCACACAGGAGGTATAGCAGGCATCAAGGCTCATCGTCATGCTTCAGGGCTTGGCTCTAATGACACTTCCTCAGTTAACATCTATAGCTCCCGGTCTAGGTAAGCCTGTTGGCTTCCATTTGCTCTGTTAGCACCTTGTACTTTCCTTGCCTAAAATTCATCACATGACTACAATAAATTGTTATTGGAATGCATGCTGACCACTGTATCTATCATTATATTTCTCACTCCATGAGGAACTGCTTGTGTCGTTCATAGCTATAATCCAAGAACTTATTTCAGAGACTGTCTGAGTGACTGTTTTCCTGGCATCGAAACTGGTGTGCGTTTGGATCCCATGCTCATTTCTGAGTATTCATATTTATAATTACAACTACAAGGACCTAATGGTTTATAAAACATGTTCACAATCATGCCACCTACTACATGAATAGTACTGGCCCATTTTCTGGAGGAGGAAATTGAGGTTCAGAGACTTGAAATAACTTTACCAGGGTTACACAAATAGTAAATGGAAAGGCTGGGATTTGAAGTGAGGTCTATCTGATGTCAAGATGCTTGGCTGATCCACTGTACCATGGCTACCAGATCAGTAGTTGTGATTACTAATTTACTTTATGTTTCTCACTTTCTTTGGAAACCTTCCCTCTTCTATCACCTTCAGCCCTAAAGACCTTTCTTAGTTAAAACATTCATGTTTCTGCCACTGTATCATCTCTTCCTGCCTCCTCCTCCTTTTCCTCCATCATCATTGTCATCATCATTGCCATCATTTTCATCTTAATATCTCTCCCCACTGAAGTAGGAGTAGACGCAGTAAATCAGGATGTCCCAAACTGTGGACCTCACAATCACACTCCCAGCGCCCAGCTCAATGTCTTATTCCTAGGAATTTCTCAACAAATATGAATTAAATTAAATAAATGAATTGAATATGAATTGAATTAAATTGCAATTGTTTATTAACAAAGGAACACTCTTTACCAAAATTCCTCTATAGAGATAGAGATTAAAGAAGTATTTATAAAGCATCACCTCCTCCCAAATGTAATTTGGATTAGTACTATTATGAGATGCTAAAAAGGTTCCCCAGAGAATGGTGGTGTTAGATTAAATTCTTAGCAGCTAGAACCACCAAGCCCCTCTCCAGTTCACAGCCAGCCCTTGGCAAACTCTGGGGAAATACTGGGTCAGGACTTCTTTCAGGAGTCATAGCAGAACTCTCATGGTAGAGCTCTCTTCTGTGCTTTTCTTGGGTGCTGAACGCTAGGCAAGTGGGTTAAGTCCCCAGGCACCTTTTAATAGCACTTATTCCTTGTCCATTTTTGTAAGCCTTATTCTAGCTCCCAGGGAAACCCCACACAAAATAGTCATAGCAGCCAGAGAATAATATTGTTTCACAGTGACAACTTCTGTACCTCGCATCCTTGGTTGCTATAGGAGATGGGCTGGCTACCCATTATATACGAAGACAAAGAAACTCTCACACACATGTCAGTGCCCTACTGCTTTCAGTCGTAAAGGAAACAGAGTTACTATGTCACTTGAAAAGAATAAATGATGTCTTTAATAAAGCGTGGTCAAACCAACTATTCTCAGGCACTGTGTTCAGGTGGTTATTTGCACTTAAATAACAGAGTCTGAGATTTGGTAGCACAGCATTCTATACTCAATAATAGAGATTAGAAACTGGCAAACTATGGTCCAAGAGCCAACTCTGACTTTCCACCTGTTTTTGTTCAGCAATGAATGAGCTAAGAATGGAATTTTTAGATAAATATTTGCAGTCAATATGATGAAAGGAAATGCTAATTTTGAATCCCATTTCAGGAAATGTTATTCCCCTAAAAAAAATCTATTCTCATTAGTAGGCTTATATTATAATAGATTTGTACCCAACTACTCATTTTTAAATTTCATCAATAAAACTTTTGGGAAATTTGTCTCTCTTGTTATTTAATATATAAGGGCCAGCAAAGCCAAAAATATTTACCACCTATCTCTTTACAGAAGGTTTGCCGATCACTGGTCTAGACCTTTCCAGACTTGTCTCCTGCCATGTCATTCCTCACACTTGGAACACTTGTCACATCTGAATATCTGTGGTTCCCCAAACATACATCTTACTTTCCATGTTCCAGCTGTCCCCTCTGCCTGGAATGTATCACCTCCCTGCCCACTTGATTGCTTTACCAACTGAAATCAGACTGATCCTCCAAGTTCCACCTGATTGTTACCCTCCTCTCTGAAGCCTTCCATGATCCATCAAGTCAGACTAAAAAAATACTCATAGAAAATCTTTTTTTCTGAGCATTTCATTATTCTCTTCCCAGAAATTCAGAATGTGTTCTCAGAGAAAGACAAATTACCCCTTTGGATTAGCCAAATGGTACTCAAACCCACCAGGGATAATAATGATGAAAAGCATTAGCATCTATTGAGTGCTTACTATGTGCTATGCACGTGCAAAGTACCATATATACATCATTTATTCATTTGTTCAGTTAAGATCTATTAAGCATCTCCTAAATACCATGCACTAAGTTTGCTTCTGAGGGTGCGATGGTAAATGAGACAGGTAAGAGAGTCACAGACTTAAAGGAATGTTGTCTTTCAACAATCTTACAGGTAGGCATTATTGGTTCTATTTTACCAATGAGGAAACAAAATCAGAGAAGAGAGGTTAAATAATTTGCCCAGAGTCATAGAGAGAAGCTGGAAGTACTGTAAGTATTATACCCTTAAAAGGCCTTCTTTGTTCTTATTTCGTTGTTAAAGACCTCTAGGAAGGAACATAGAGTTGCTAATCTTTTGCATTCCCAATGGAATTAACTCCACGTTTTCTGACCAACTGCACAGGTACACCGCCTTCAGTAATGGTGCCTGATTTGGATGAGTTGGATCCTCCTTTTCCTTTAAATACTCTGTGCATCTTTATATTATTGCACTTACTACCATTTCTATAATTTTCTTAATGTTTCTCTCACTAGGTGTGGGGCTCTTTTAGGACAGGTAATATGTGTAATTCATTTCTGTATCCCCAGGTCTTAGCACAGTGCCCGATACAGACACGATAGATGTTTACGAATGAGTAAGTGAAAGACTTCAATGGTAACTTACTGTATTCCATTCTCTCAATTATAATAATAAAAGTAGCCAGTATGTACTGTGATGAGTGTGTACTGGGAAAAAGCATTTTCTCCCTCTCTCTTCATTATGATTCTATGAAGTCACTACTGTGTAATCATCTCAAGGTCACACAGACTTTAAGTTACAGAGAGATGATTCAAATTGTTTTAATGGTCATCAAATCCTTCACAAGACCCCAAGACACCTTCCAGGTTTCATACAACCATCAACCATCCCTTCCATGAATTGACCAATAATTAACCAACACTTGTGGTAACCCTAGAGAGCTTTGGCCCCTGATTTCAACCCTCACCAGGCCCTCCCTGGTACTTAGATACTTACATCCACGTTACCTCCCTCACAAGACAGCTAGCTCCTGCAAGCAGGGATCACATGTTCTGCACCTTGAATCCTCAGAGCCCATAGCCCCAGCTTTTGTACGCTTTTAAGATGCTGCATTGAACTTGGAATTAAAGTAATATTAAGCTCCCTGCATTATTATTATATGGTGATCAAATAAATCCAACTGAATTTCCTGCTTTTATGGTATAAGCCTCTTTCACAATGGACTAAAACCCCTGAAGGGATAGGATTTAGCAAGAAGATGGATGGAGGGCAGGAGCAAAATCTAGCAGCATGGTGCTTGTTAAGGCCCAACCCAAGCTATGATTTGGCCAGATCACTTGCTGGGGTCCCCATGATTTAAATATGTAACCCAAACTTAGAACCCGCAGGAAAAAGCATCAGGTGTGTGTGAGGAGCAGTGGGCAAAAATGCTGGGAGCACCAGAGAGGTCGTATCCTAGAAAGCCTTGAAGCCAATGTATCTGGGTCTTGCCCTGGAGAGGAAGGGGAACCATGGGGCATTCAGGACAAGGAGTCGTGAGTCCAACTGTTCCTCTCTCACTGCAGAAACAGGTTGGAAAAGGAGGATGGCCTGGGCTTAGGAGAGTTTGAACCACAAAGACAGCATGAAGGGGGTGGGTGCACAGCAGCCCTCCCAAGAATGATATGTTGAGGTGGGGGTACATGGCAGGGGTCTGTGTGAGCTGCACCAGTAAGGCACACCTGTAGACTGGAATGAGGAGAACCAGGTTCCTGAGCCAGCTCAGCCACTGAGAGGTTGTGTGGCCTCAGTCCCCAGACCTCCCTGACTCTATTCTTTATCTTTAGAGAGAGCAATGTTTACCTTAAAAGGTCATTGTAAAGTCTAAATTTAAAAAAAAAAATGTTTAAGCAACTGGCACAGATTAAACACTCAGCGAATGAGGCTGAAACTCAATTACATCTCTGTTCTCTCTAACATTCTGCTCTTTTGCATTCTGCCATTGTTCGTCTTTGTCTAGCATTACATTTAATAGAGAATAATTCTTAGGGGCTAAGAAGATTGTAAAAATGCACTCTAGGATATGCCACAACATGGTCCAACTTTTTGAAGTCATTGCAAGAAATAGACAGTGACCACAGGGAACAGCACAGTGGAGGAGGCACTTATTGGTGGGTTTTGTGGCTTAGGGCATGGGCCCAATTTTCCCACCAAAAAAGGTTATACCAGACTTGGTCCTGCAAAAGCCTCTTCATTCATAGTTCACATTGACAATGAACTATGCCAAAATAGATAGGAAAGAGAGGAGTACTCTTATGTTATACACACATGGGGTAGATACTATAGGTAATACACAAGACCAGAGGCAGGAGAGGTTGGAAGTTGGGACACTGGTGGGCCTATGTCCTTGCTCTTGGATGGGGATGACACACAGACACCAAAGGTCAATCCTTGACTGATCTTTCTTACACCCGTCCCTGCTATGAGTTTGCTGGGTTCTAGCCATCTTCGCTGCTTCTCAGCCTCTTTATTCCTCATCCACCTCGACACTTATGGGTTTGATCCTTACTGACAGCTCAATGTCCAGATCTTTCTGTTTTGCTCTTTCTCCTGAGCATCAAACCTATATCTTCATTTACTTAGTTTGTCATTTGTTTTTTATTTTTTGTTGAGGTATAACATATATAGAATAAAGTTCATAAATCCTTATTGTTTGTATGTATAGACCCACATAACCACCACCTACATCAAGATATTGATCATTTATAATATCTCAGAAGGTTCTCTTGTGCTCTTTCTCAACCAATTACCTACCTCATCTCTGGAGATCATCATTATTCTGACTTCCATCACCATTAATTACTTTTGCCTGTTTTTGAAATTCATATAAATGGAATCATTTGGTAAGTATGCTGTATCCAGTTTCTTTCACTCATCGTCATGAAGAGTTATCCATATTATTGATGTTGCAGTAATTTTCTTCTTTATTACCATATAATAGCAGTTCTCAACCTGGGGCAATCTTGCTACGCCTTGCAGGGGTGGCTTTTGGCAATGTCTGGAAACATTTTTGATTGTCACAACTTGTGAGTGTGGTAGGGAATGCTGCTGGCATGGAGTGGATAGAGGGCAGGAATCTTGCTAAACATCTCACAATGCACAGGACAGCTCCTCACAATAATTATCTGGTCCAAAATGTCAATAGTGCTGAGATTGAGAAACCCTGTATATTAGTTTCCTGCAGCTGCTGTAACAAATTACCACAAACTGAATGGCTTAAAACAATACAAATGTACTATTTTATAATTCTGTAGTTAGAAAGTCTGAAATGGGTCTCACTGGCTAAAATAAGGTGTCAGCAGAAATGAGGTGTTTCTTCTAAAGGCCCTAGGTGAGGATCCATTTCCTTGTCTTTTCCAGCTTCTTAAAGGCTGCCTGACTTCTTTGGCTCTTTCCCTTTTTCATGTTCAAAGCTAACAATGGCTGGCCAAGTCTTTGTCATACTGCATCACTGACATTAACACTTTCACTTATAAGGATCTCTGGGATTATTATGTGGGCTCATCTGGATAATCTGGAATAATCATCCCACTTCAAGATCCTTAATTTAATGACATATGCAAATTACCTCTCGCTTTGTAATATAACATTCACAAGTTCCAGGAATTCAAATATGGATAGGGGAGAGAAGCATTGCTCTGTCTACCACACCCTACCTTATGTATTTCACTGTATAAGTATACCACAATTCATCTATCCAATTGCTGATGGACATTTGGGAACTTTTTACCTTTAGCTGTTATTAATAAAACTGACATGCACATTCTCATTTCTGTTAGGTATATGCTCAAGGACTCAATTGCTGGGTCATAGAGTAAAAGATACATTTAACTTGAGTAGATAAAGCTAAAAGAGTTTTATAAAGTGATTGTACCAAATTACACTCTTACCAGCAGGGTGAGTTTCTATTTTTACTTTCTACTGAATACCTCCATGTAGACTTTCCAAAGACAGTTCAAATTCTACTTGCCCAAAACTGTGCCATCTAGCTCAATGGATGATTGTTTCCCCAGATATCCAAAGCATGAAATCAGGGAAGCATCCTAGATTCTTCCCTTTCTGCCTAATTTCAATTATCCACTACATAATTTCCAGTCTTATTTACATTCTCATTACATGCTCATTTTCATTCTTTCCTTGCCAGAGGTCTTAATCATCTAGACCATAGATTCCTTCTTGGATTCCATGCTCCCAGTCTAACCCTCTCCAATCCATCCTTCCCACTGTTGTAACAGTCACCTTTTCTAAAATTTAAAACCAAATCCTGCTTCTTCTCTTTGCTTATATGAGAAAGAAGCTGGCCCCAGACTACTTAGCCTTTCTCTCTCTCACCATTCTATCCTTGTTCAAAGAGACCTCTAAGTTCTATCTTCACAGAACTGCTTACGATTATTCAAATCAATCCTTTCCCATTTAATGCCTACTCATCTCTAAAGGGTCAGCCTACTAGTCCCTTCTCTACCGAGCGAGGACTAGGGTATCATCCTAGGCATTAGCCTGATATATCATAGACACTACTCAATGTTTACTGGAATAAAGCAGAGTTGAGACAATACATGTTAATATGACATGGAGACAGTGCTATACAGGGAAGTAACAGTACCATTTTGCAGGGCTACTACAGACACTACAAGAGAAAATGAACCTAAGGTTTCTAGCAGCCTTCCAGGTACACAATATGCACTCAATTAGCCACTATTATTACTTCAAATGGTGAAAACTGGCAACTTCAGTGAGCATCAAGAGAAGTTTTAGTTTGCTGGTTGAGGCCCATCTTGCAGTTTTCTTCATTTAGTAGAGATTTAGAAGCTCACTTGTTTACATTTATGCAACTGACATAATTTGTAAAGCCAAAGCTATGTTGTTATATAGATGGCTCTTTAATCTAGTGGATATTTGTTGGAGTATTTTAATTTTGTTTCTGGGACGTTGAGTGATTCTTAGTGATTATAGATTTAGAACTATTACTGGCTAGCTTTTTTTTTCAAGTTTATATATGTATCAGATGCCAATTTTTCCCGCGAATGCAACCAAGAATTGATTGTGTGTATCTTATGTCCTTTCTTCTTTGTGGGTTAATCTCGGTCAGCATTAGATCTCTGAGGTAACTGTGTAAGGTCAGCCAAGGATCTGGCCAAATGCTTTGCACACAGTAATCCCTTAGTAAAAATTTTAAAATGGGTATAAGGCATTACTGAGGTACTCACTGTGGTTTCCGAGAGGTACTTTCTCGTGGTTTTCTTCCCTCCCCTATGATCACTCCTTTGTCTTTTTCATGACTATTCCTCCTGCTCTCAGTACTCCTAAATACTTGTATCCCATAGGGCTCCATTGTCTGATGGCTAATTTTCCCTATTCCCTCTCTAGAGATGATTTCACCTCCTCCCATGGCATTAATAATATCCACAGGGTGTTTCAAATCTGTATTTACAGCCCAGATCTCTCCCCGAGCTTCAGATTCATCTACTCAGTGGTCCATAAACACTTTTTGTCAGATATCTCATAGACAACTCAAATTCCAGATACAAAAAATAAACTCAACTTCCACTCCTGACTTTTTTTCTACTCATATTTATTATAGAAATCTAAATAAAAGTCTGTTCTGATGACTAGCACCACTAACAGTTACCCAAAGCAGAAACAAGAGTCATCCTGCATTATATCCTCTTCCTCGCATCTCAGTTGGTCATTAAGGTCTGTTGTTTTGTAACTATACAAAGTTATAAATCTCCAATCCCACAGCTACAGTTCAAACTTTATCATTCTTTTTGGATTATTTCAATAGCTTCCTAATTGGCCTCCCTTTCTCTAACTTCCCCAGCCAGTGGGAGCTGTCTTTGTTACTCACTTCTTTAGAGAAAATTCAATCTCCTTATCCAGAGATATAAGACTGTTCCTAACTAGACCTATTCCTACATCTCAGCGCATCAGAAGAAAAAATCATCATCTTAGTTGATGCAGAAAAAACATTCAATAAAATTCAATACCCATTCACATTTTTAGAAACACCTAGTATACCAGGATAAAGAGAAGTTTCTTAATCTGATATAAAGCTAACTCATAAAAACACAGAACAAACACCATACTTACTCATAAGACTTTAGAAGCATGCCCATGCCTAAGACAAAGAAACCGGTTATCACCTACCATTATCAAAATGTTCTCACCAATGCAGCAAACACACACTCACTCCCTCTCCCTCTCCCTCTCCCTCTTCCTCTTCCTCTTCCTCTCTCTGAAAGGAAATATCTTCCTTAAAAGTGTCTGTGAAGCACTCTAGGCAATTTTGATGCAGGTGAACTTCAGGCTTTTCTTGGGAAAACAGTGCTTGGAGAGATTTGCTATCTTTAAGGTATTGCAGATACCTTAAAGGTACTGCAGAAAAATAATTTAAAATAGCTTAGAAAAAAAAGATGATAGTGTGGCATTTTCTCAAACTAATGGAATATAATATATATCCAAGCATATGTGAGCCTTATGTGATAAAGGAGATAGTGGGGATATTAGTGGAGAAAAGTTAAATTTTTAAAAAGAATGTTGGAATAAATGACTTTCCATGTGGAAAAAAAGAAAATTAGGTCCCTACCTCATTCCACACATAAAGTTAAAATCCAGTTAGATTATTAAAGATTTAAATTTAGGAAAACACGAACTATTGTATATGTGCACGTGTGTGCGACTTTTTGGGAGAAAATTACTAAATGTAAGTGAAAGACATAAAAGACTTAATTGCGAGCAATACCATGTTTGTATATGGGAAAATACAATACCTTAAAGATAGCAAATCTCTCCAAGCAATATTTTTCCAAGTAAAGCCTAAGTTCACCTGTATCAAAATTACCTAGAGGGCTTTATAAAATGTATATTGTTAGGCTCCATTTTAAACCTATTAAATCAGCATGTCTGAGGACGAGGCCCAGGAATTTGCACTTTAGAAAACTACCCAGATGATTCTTCTGTTTACTAAAGTTTGAGAACCTTTGCCTTAGAAATGCAGATCATAACCTGAATTGCACACAACAATCATTTGGGACAATTTTTTAAAAATCAGATGCTCAGGCCACACCCCAGACCAATTAAATCAGAATTTATGGTCAAGGTACCTATGCATCAGCATTTTAAAAGTTCTCCAGTGATTCCAATGTGCAGCCAAGGTTGAGGACCACTGCCCTGGATGGAGGTGCATCTAAAGTCAGGTCTGTAAGATTTGCTGCCCTTCGTTATTTGAACATTTACTTCTAGTGCTAACCAAGTAGGAACTGGACTTTATTTTGATTAAGGAAGACACAATTTCCTCATGTAAGGGTTACAACTTATTCATTTGGTATTCCCAGCATCCTGACAGGGCCTTGGTGGTCATGTTTTGAAATAAATTCGACTAAATAGAACTGAATGAAATGAATCAATATGTAGGTGAATGTAATTTTCACCAAACTCTAAAAATTCCATGGGATTCAACAAACTTATATGGTACCTGGACACAATGTTATGCTATGAGACGTAGAGAGATGAACAAAATACAGTCCTTCAAGTGTACATGATTTTGTGTACATGATTTTGGGGAAGGCAGATATGGACAAAAATATCTCACAAGTAAATAACGAGCAGACAATGAGAAGTGTTCAGAATATAATAATGAAATAAAAGAAAAATTAGTTCTGAACAGCAAAACCTGGAGGGCATAGTTGAAGAGTAGCCCTGAAGTGTTGCTGAGACTTACCCAGGAAGAAATTAGGGAAGTTGAATTATAGGCATAAGGCAGATCTGCACAACACTTGCCAAGTCAGATGGGCCTTTCTCTTTCCTTCATGGAAGACTATAGGGCAGATATTAAAGGCTCCTTTTCTTTCTGATTTCCTTGTGACTGCTCTCATTTTTCAAGTATTTTGCTTCTGGTTTATTAATTCTACCTCCTGGTGCCTCAACTGATTTCTTCCAGGAAAAGCTGTCATTAGCATTTCTGTGGGGAGCACCTGCTAACCCATCTATCCCTATTAAGGTTGATGGCTAGCGCAATAGGGTTGAGAGGGGAATTTTAATCCCCTCCTTATGACTCATCTATTTCCTAATTGAGAATGCTAGGTCTAAAGTCACAAATGGCTGCCTAGTAAAATCCATCCTGAGCATTAAAAACAATAACAAAGACATGCTTCTCAATTTTATGTCATCTATGTAATATGTATTAAAAATTAACTTCATGATTGTGAATAATTTTACAGATACCTTAGATGCCACTTGAATGCAAAAATCCTAGGTTAGTGTGCATAGGTTATAATAGATGAACCATTGAATAGGGAAGGTTTCTCAAAACCATAGTGTCAAAGGACATTTAACGCTATCTCCTGACTGTATATTGTAGTGGAAAACAAATTAGTATGTATATGATTCTGGATGTTGAATGTATAGTTTACCTTATATACTAATATGTTAAACTGATGGATTATGTGTCCTTTTTCTAAGTAAACTGCTCATATTAATGTCATGTGACAGATGTCCTTTGTAAAGCTCAAGAGATGAGCCAGTCACCATGATGTAAACCACCATGATTTATGTAGAGTGGCAGAAGAAAAGGGTTTCTAAATCAAATTGTCATTGAAATGGAGCCCAACTTGGCTTCTAAGGAAATGTAAGTTTCATTTACAGCAGACACGGGGTATACTTAAATTCAGGAGATATTCAGAATCATAGCAAGGAAAAGAATGTGGGGACAATAGAGAAGGAAAATCAACGTTCCAGATAAGCCCATAGTTTCCAGGCACTTTTTCCTTATACTATACTTAATTGATTATCTTATTTCTTCCTATCTACTTTCGCCCACAGTACATTTACCTATTATTGATTTATTTTTCTTCTGGAAATTTCACATCAAATTTGTCATGAACTTATATTGTCCATTAAAGAAAGTGATGTCTTTTAGCAATACTCATTATCTTAATTATCTTAATGTTTCAAAACGCTTCTGGTGATACAACAAAATAAAACTGCTGCCCAAAATAATATGCATAATTAAATACTACAGAAAACCCAAATTAGAAAAAAATATTTTTGAGGTACTCAGAGATTTTTTTTTTATAGGTTGATGGAATTCTGATACACATACAAAAGAAGCATTCTCACCAGGTACGAGAGCATAGCCTGCCCCCATTAAATCCAATCGCTTTCAATATGTGTGTAATTCTAACTATAAAGCATGATATGCTTACCATACAGGTAAGGTGTTGTTTCAGGGGAAGAGCTATTTGAAATAAAGGTACAAGCCAAAATATTTGAGTGAGTTGTATCTGAACGGTGAGTCATTCCCTGACTATCTGCCTAGTCATCCATGGACAAAGCAAGTCCCACCAACTCTGAAACAAAAACTGAGTGGGACCACACACAGAGACCTGCGATTCTGGAATGTCTCTTGATTAGCATTGACTCTATGAAACTGAGGAGAGGTAGTTCCTGCCTTGTGGATGTCAAAATTCCACCTGCCACAGCATGATAGAATAGGAATAGGAAGATGAAGAAGTCAAGCCAGGAATCTGTGATGCTGGGCCAACCTTAGGGTTCTCAGGGAATGAAGTAGGGTCCTATAAATAAGAAAGCCATGACAAAATTGCAAAACTACTTCTTGGCTTTGTTTTTAATGCCTCTTGCTTATTTGCTTCCTTTCTTTTCTTTTAGATCTTCCTTTGGTAGCGGTATATAAATATTGTGAAAATTTTACCTCCTGATGATTACGAACCAAAGAAAAGGATCTGTGCCCTTGTCTGACCCAGAGCTTTAAAAGGAAGAAGTGTACTCCCGGGGAACCAATGTGGTCACAATAACAATAAACCAAGAGAAAAATGCCAAGTGGGAGGTGGAATTCAGGAAGAAGAAGGAGAGGGGCCAATTGATTAGCTTTCCTTCTCATTGGGAAATGCTTTTCAGAGTTAAAACCTGGGCTGGGGTGTGTGTGTGGATTTTGCCGTAATAAGAGAGGATGCCTATCTATGCTATTCTTTCCAGAGCATACAAGGGAGTAGTTGTTATGTTCATGGAGAAAGACATCAGTATGACTTGAGGCTACTACATACAGGGTCTTGGCAAAAGACTAATTCTGCAGTCCTGGCCACACCCTCAGGCTGGCAGAAGACAACTGGCTGTGGCGTTGATGAAGGATCCCGTAAATTGCATTTGGAAAACCTTGAACTCGATTATTCATCATGCACATCTGCTTCCCCAGAGACCTCCATGTCCAACGTCATATGTTCAGAGTCAACTGCGATCTGTTAGCTGATCAATTTGGGTTGAAACATAAGGGCAGACTGATAGTTAAGCATTTAGGAATACATATTGAATGTATGAAGAGTGAGAAAGCAGTCTGAAAAAGCCAAGACTACGGCAGAAGGAGAATTCTAGAAGGATGAAAAGAAAGAGAGGTTATGCCCTTGATTGAAAGCATTCATTTACAGGGAATTTAAATGTGTTAAAGAGGAAGTTCTGGGTGGTAAGAGAATGAGAAACACATCTGGAGAACATAAAGAGAAAGGAGAGAAGGCTGGACATATCAAGGAAGTGAAAATCAAAATAATGAGGCATCATGTTGAAGGTTGGAATGAAATCAAAATGTACTAATCATCCACTATATGCCAGGTACAATTCTCCCCCTGAAGCATCTCATTTAATTTTCACAGTGTCTAGCCCAGTGCCTGGCATACAGTAGGTGCTCAAATATGTGCTGAATATTTAATATTAAATTAATAAACGAGTGAACAATTCTAAGAGAACAATTTATTATCAATCACATCTTACAGATTAGAGCCTGAGGCCCAGAAAGGTCAAGAAAAGAATAAGGTAAAAATTGTCCTTCAGGCCAGATATAATCATTATGAAAGATAGAAGGAAAGAAGGAAAGGAAGGAAGGAAGGAAGGAAAAAAGAAGGAAAGAAAGAAAAGAAAAGAAAGGAAAAAAGGAAAGAAAAAGAAAAGAAAAGAAAGAAAGAAAGAGAAAGACAGAGAGAGAGAGAGAGAGAGAGAGAGAGAGAGAGAGAGAGAGAGAAGAGAAGAGAAGAGAAGAGAAGAGAAGAGAAGAGAAGAGAAGAGAAGAGAAGAGAAGAGAAGAGAAGAGAAGAAAAGAGAAGAGAAGAAAAGAGAAAAGAAAAAGGTGCTACTTGCTGTGAAGAGTAGTGTCTGATCTCAAAGCCCAACTGAAAGAGGGTAATCTCTAAGGACCCTGCGAGGAATCTGAAAAAGGGTGTGGTGCTTGGGTATCACCCAGGGACTGAGAAGGGAGTGAAGAATGAAAGACCAAGTGAACTGGGCTATGGAGGAGGGGTACTGGTAACTGGGAAAGAACTCTTCTGGGAGAATGGGGCCCTGCAGGAAGGCCCGAAGGCTGGAAGGTGGCAGCTGAGCCAGCAAGGGGCAGCATCCTGACTAATGAAGTCGGGTGGGGAGGGATGGGAGCACAGTCTGTGAAGAAATTGCAAACGGTCTTTGTTGGACTCTTTGTTGGACGGGCAGGGAACTGAGGCGGGGTGGGGATGAGGAAAAGGTGGACGAAGTGGTAAAGACGTGGGCAGGCCTTGGTAGGGAATAAGAGCCGGTAAGAAAGAGCAGAAGGAAGGCAGCCACGGGAGCGTGCTGGGGCTGGGGCTGGGGCTGGGGGAGGGTGGGGCCTGGGATGGGAGGGGAGGCTGGACGTGGAGCCTGCCGTGAGGAGAATGAGCTCCAGACGGTCTTCGGGAGAGGGTAAGGGTGCCCCGCCGCGTCTCACCTGTAGGAGCTGCCCACCGCACTCGACGCCTCCTCGCGGATTTGCCTGTTGAGGGCGTCCGCCGCGGCACGCCCCTTGCCACCCTCGGGGGCCGGGGCCGGGGCTGCGGGCAGCGGAGTCTGCTCGTGCCCCAGCCCCTCGGAGCGACGCAGCATCCAGGCGGGCCCGGGCTTCCTGCGAGCGTCGCGCTCGTCCGCCCCGGACGCCTTTCCGGCCGCAAGGACACCCGCTCCGCCGGGGGCGGCCGCCTGCTCCGGGGCCTCCGTGGCGGCCGGCACCGGCCAGCGCTCCTGGCTCTGCGGCCGGCGCTTGGGCGCCCCGGGCGCAGGCGCCGAAGCCTGGGAGGACGCGGGCATCGGCACGGGCTTGGGGATCCAGGGGTGGTCCCCGCGGCGCGGCAGCGGCCAGGCGCGGAAGTCCTTCTGGTACTGCGTCTCGCGCTCGAAGGGCGTGTCGGAGGGCTGGTACTCGCTGCGCGGCCGGCAGCTCGGCTCGGGGCGCTGCACCTTCCAGGCGCGGTAGTCCTGGCGCATCACCGAGTCGGCGGGGCCCGCGCCCGCCGCCGCCTCGCGCTCGCCGCCGGGCCCGGGCGCCGGCCCCGTTGCCCGGGCAACCGCATCCCAGTCGCCCTGGGCCGGCTGCGTCTCTATGGCGACCGCCCGCGCCGAGGGGGGCGCGAGCGCCGGCTGCGCCTGATGCTGAGGCTGCGGCGGCGGCGGCGGCGGGGCGCCCGAGTGCTCCGTGGCCTCCGAGTACTTGGTGAACACCAGCGGCACCGCGATGTCCGCCTTGTCCAGCTGGTTCCAGAAGCGGGCGATGCAGCAGGCCCGCGTGATGCACGGCCACGCCATGATGCGAGCTGCAAGGCCGGCCCGCCCTGTTCTTCTTCGGGGGTGGTTCGCAAGCACGTCTCCAAGCTCCCCTCAGTGCCCCGACCCTCGACCGGCCGGCCCGAGCTCCCACCGTTTGTTTTTCTTCTTCTTCTGGGTGGCTTGAGCTACCTCGCTCTTCCCCCCCGGGAAGCACCCGGGAAGGGCCGGGCCGGCAACGCTGTCACTGAGAGAGGAAGTCTGTGAAGTCAGTCCCTGGATGCCCGCACAGGTCTGGGGAAGCGGAGCGTGAGAGGCGCCGCGTCCGCGAGGTCCAGCGCGCAGACCCCGGGCCGCGCCCCGCCCTGAGGCTGCGGCGGCGCGCAGACCCCGGGCCGAGCCAGGCGACGCGCGGCGACGCGGCCGCGGCCTTAAGCCATGGCGCAGAGGGAAGGCCGCGCGGTGTGGCCGCAGAGTCCGCGAACGAGGCTCCGCGCTCCTTCCCGCCGGCGTCCCGCGCAGCCGGCCGCCCGGCAGGGCTCGGAGGAGGCGATCACCTCCGGCGGACACCCGGCATCGCTGCCTCTGCGGCTGCTCCCGAGGATGCTGCTGCCGCCGCTGCCGCCGCCGTCGCTGCCCTCTCTGCTGCAGGAAAGCGGCCCCACCCTTTTATGCCGCTCCGCAGGGGGGGAAAAATTCAGGAAAGATGCTGGGAGAAAGCGCGCTGCAGAAAAAAAAAAAAAATCACCTGCTGTCGTCAGAGCGCGCTGCTGAGCTCGCCCTCTCTCTCCCTCTCTCTCTCTCTGCTCCTCCTCCCTCCGCTCCGGCAGCTCCTCCCTCTTCTGCTCAACAACAGAATCTGGGGCCTAGGTGGGGTCCAGTCCCAGGCTCATATAGCCTTGCAGTCGTTACGCTGGTCACTTCCCCTCCGGGGGACTCAGGCTCCTCTTTTGTAAAACAGGGCCAATCTTGGGGGCTGAGGGATTAAATTTTTTAGATATGGAGGAAACGCCTAGTGAAATGTCTGTCCTGGGATAGATGGTTGCTTTTGTTGTTCTAGTTTGTTTGTTTGTTTGTTTGTTTGTTTTTTAAAGGGGAGCTACTGTTATGGGCCAAAGTTTCCAAGCTGGATTTGAACCCAGTTTTGCTGGCTCCAGATCCAAGCACCCACTAGATTTATGCAGTAGGCCTTGCTCAGACGTGTAGATATGGGATCCCCTCCTCAAGCTAGTAGTTCCTTTCCTTGGGGGAAGGGGTGTCTTAGAGCTTCCCAAGAACTAAACAGTCCCTGTTTAGCCCAGGGGCCACACTGGGACAGTGAAAAGATTTTTGTAAGGGGCCTAAATGTTAAGGTTGGAGTGGATGCGAAACAAAGGGTGGATAGGAAAAGGTAGGACCTGACATGCAGGGGCTTTCTGGCACATTCCTGACCCCTAGCTTTTGCTTTTGCTCTATATGGGAGATTTTGGAGTGACTTACTACTATCTCTGTCACTTGGGTCATCCCTGGGCCTCCGTTGCCTCATTTGTAAAGTAGAGGAAATATTAGTTACCTCAAAGTGGTTTTGTGAAGATAGTTAAGGACTCAGAGCAGAGGCTTTGAGTCGAATCAAATCCACAGGGATTCAAATCCTAGCTTTTGCATTCCTTAGCTGTATGGCCATGGGCATATCACTACAACTTCCTGACCTTTAATTTCATTTATGAAGGAGGGGGAGGGCAGGCGGGCAGGGTACCCATTCTGAACTTGCAAGATTGTTCTAAGAATTAAAATGAGGCAATACTCTAAAAGTGCCTACCACAGTATCTAGCATATAGTAATGGCTCAATACATGGTAACTATTAATAGTCTAAGGACCCATGCAGGAAACCCATGGGTGGAGTTTCCCAAGCAGGTTCATCACTTGGACATCTTCTCCAGGAAGACCTCTTGCTCTTCCAAGTACATTTTGGTCTCTCCTTAATGTCCCTCCATTTCTGTCTCCTTCACTGTCTTCTACTCCTTACCCCTAGACACATTCATTGGCCTTCAGCTATTTCTTTCCAATATAGGCAGAATTTTTGCCATCAGTTAAGCTGAGGGCATTGGTGTTTCTGGGGGAGAAAGTCATTTATGTGTTTAGATTGGGAAGTGATTGCAAAGCAGAGTTTTGTTTTGTTTTTGTTTTTTAAACCTCAGAATCAAACAGGATGAGAAGACAATTCTGATTAGTCAATTATCTGTTAGATTTCCTCCTACTTGGGTCTTTGCCTCTTGCTGATTTGATTTGAATTTCACTAATAAAATGATGCCTGGCACTGTTTTTCAGTCATTAAGAGATACGTTTCTATAAACAATATAATCTGATCTGACCCTCCCCCTCAATTCTATGGAACTCTCTGGTATTTAGCAGATGTCTTTTTAATAATGATATTCAAACGTAAAAAAAGAAACTAGAAATTAGAGGGCAGGCTGAGGGGAGGGACTATTGAGAATCCCTGAGACTTTATCCTTTTTTCATTTAGCAAGTCTAGTCTCCTGATGTTTATTCCGTGTCTTGGGCACTATGGAACGTAGATGAATTCTAACTCTAAGGGCCCTCAGAGGGGTGTGTTATGGGAGGATTGGGAGACAGACACATACATAAATAATTAGCAAACACTAAGGTTATCATACCAGAGGTTCATTCTTAAAGTGCTGAATGAGTGACTAATGAGAGATAAGTAGTTGGAGCTTTCCTATCAGAAGGGTAAGTAAGTGTTTCAAGCAGAGTAGTTTTGGAGTCAGACAGACCTGATTTGACTCTAACACTATCTGTATCACTTCTTCTTTTCTGAAAAATGGTCATGGGCTAGAAATGAATCACCCTTTACCACCATGAGGTGATAAGTTTGAGGACAAAAGCTACAAGCTAAGGATTCTGAAGGGACAGACAATCTGGAGCACTAATGATGTTGTGGGGCTGCTGTGCCAGCCTACCTCTGGATATTTTTATTTATTGTTAATTAAAAGTTTTTCTTTTATTTCGAGAATTCTTTTTATTAAAGAAGAGAAATCCGTTTTTGATTAGGTCACTTTCATAGGGCTTATAGTAGAATACCTAATTGATTTAGATAAGGATCTATATCATTTGTATGTGGATCTGTCTCTAAATTCTATATTTTGGGTTTTTTTGGTTCATTTATTTACCCCTGAGCCTATATTATAGTCTAAAATTGATAGGGTATATCTCTCTTCTTTCTTCTCTTTTTCTCCTTTTTCTAAGTTATCATTCATGTGTTCTCAAATATTTTTGAGCACCTACTAGGTACCAGGTACTGTTCCAGACTCTGGGATTGAACAAAATAGACAAACATCTCTGCTCTTATGGTGCTTATACTGCATTGGAAGTCGAGCCCTTAATCTTCCTATATTAATCTTAGAATCAGCTTGTCAATCTTGAAAACTTTATGAAAACAAAAAGTTTTATGAAATTTTTTTAATGAAATTGTGTTGAATTTATTGAATGTTGAAGAAGAATTTCAACTTTATGTTTTTGAGATTTTCTACTCATAAAGATATCAAAGCTCTCTGTCTATTCAGTTCTTTATGTTGTTCTGTAATGATTTTTGTTGTAATTGGAAATGAGTTTCTTTCATTTTTATTTTTAAGTAATTTTAAATTTACAAGAAATTGCAAAGCTGTTACAGAGAGGCCTGCTTACCTATCGCCTTGCTTTTTCTAATGGTAACATCTAAAATAACTATAGTACTTTATTAAAGCAAGAAAATTGACATTAGTATCAGACAATTAACTATACTATAGCCCTTACTTGTATTTTGCCATTTTTACACACTCATTTTTTTACATGTCTTCTTGTATACTTCTATGACCTTTTATCACATGTACAGATTAATGTAAACACACCACAATCAAGGTAGAGGACTGATTTGTTAACACAAAGGATCTTTTTCTTGCTTCCCTTTTATAGTCACACTTTTCCCTGGTTTCCTTGGCAACCCACTGACCTGTTCTCTTTCTCTAGATTTTTGACATTTGAGACTGTTGGAATCAGTGTGTAACCTTTGAGGTTGACTTTTCCCCTCAGCACAATTCCCCTAAGATCCATCCATTTTTGGTGAAGAAGCTACAATGTAGATTTTAAGAAAGCTTCTCAACCCAGAAATATACTTTACATTTTGAGGATTTTATTATATTCTTCTTCCTTCATACCTTTGCTCCCAAGAAGGAACATACCATACACACATGGAAATGGAGGGAAACCTTCTTAACACCCTTTATGGTAGTCTCGGAGCAAACATCAGTATAAAATCATGGATTAATTGGCAACATCCCAGTAATAAGAAAATATAGTCTCCTCAATTTTTGCAAGTGATTATTTTTAAATATGCCATTGCCATACAGATTTTTCTTTTTTAAAAAATGTATTTATTTACATTAGTTTCAAGTATACAGTGCATTATATTAGACATCTATGTAGTTCATAAAATGATCCCCCCAGTTGCTCCCTCCCTCCCCTCACCCTCCACCTACTCATCATATTAATGCTAACTAAATTCCCTATGCTGTGCACCCCATCCCTATGACCGTCCATCAGCTACTAATTTTTACTTCTTTAGCCCTTTATTCTCCCAACCCCCAAACTCACTTCTCTGTCCATCACCAAATTGCCCACTATATTTGTAAGTCTGTTTTTAGTTTTCTCTTTTTATTCCTTAGATTCCACATATAAGTGAAATCATATAGTGTTTATCTTTCTCTGTCTGACTTCAACACCTTCAAGGTCCACCAAAGCAATATATTTTTCCATTCCCTTCCTTTTCATATGTAGGGGTTGTGTTTTCTTGTCCTTTCAGCCACTCTCTTTTGGTTGGAGCACTTTATTCTTTTCCATTTAAGGGACTTATTGATAGGAATGAAATTGTTACCATTCTTTATTGCTGTTTTTGATACATGTTTTTTCTTCTTAAAAAAGTCCCTCCAACATTTCCTGTAATACTGGCTTGGAGGTGATAAATCACTTCAGCTTATTTTTGTCTGGAAAGCTCTTTATATGTACTTCAACTCTAAATGATAGTGGTGCTGGTTAAATTTTTCTTGGTTGGAGATCCTTGGTCTTCATCCTGTTGAATATTTTTTTTACCAAGCCCTCTGTCCTGCATAGTTTCTTTTGAGAAATCACCAGTCTTTGGGGTGTTCCCTTGTAGGTAATTATTTGTTTTTCTCTTGCTGCTTTTAATATTCTTTCTTTGCATTTAAACTTTGGCATTTTAATTATGATATGTGTTGGTGTGGGCCTCTTTGGATTCCTGATTTTGGGAATTCTCTGAGCTTCTTGGGGTTTTATGTGTATTTCCTTCACTAGGTTAGGAAAGTTTTCCATCATTATTTCTTCAAACAGCTGTTCAACATCTTGACTTTCTTCAGTTACGCCAATCAGACGAATATTTGGAGCCTTAAAATGTCCCATATCCTCCTTAAATTATTTTTATAGTCTTTGCATCTTTTTTCTTGCCATTTTGATTGAGTGTCCTTGGCTTTCCTGTCCTCTAGATAGGACATTTGATCTTCTTCTTTATTCACTTTGTTTATTCCTTTGTTTATTCCATTTAATACTCTTCTCATCTCAGATAATGTGTTATTTCAAACTGTTTCCCTTTTATAATTTCCATTTCCATTTTTATGCTTTATATCTCTTTGTTGAAGTTTTCACTGAATTTATCTACACTTTCCAAAAGTTCATTAAGCATCTTTATAATCAGTGTTTTGAACTCTGCATCTGTTAGATTACTTGACTCCATTATATCTGGATCTCTGTTCCCTTCTCTCATATGGTTCCTGCTTTTTTGTCTTCTCATTTTGGCATGCCTTTTTCTATGTGCTAAGCAAAGCTCCTAAGTCTCCCGGTCTTATTAGTGTGGATTCGTGAAGTAGGTGTCCAGTGGCACAGTCCTGAGAGGGGTTCAGCTGCAGGCCAAACTTAGCCCAAGCCTCTACCCCTTCAGGGCCACCTGTTAAGATTCAGGAAGCAATCCACAGGTGCGGTGCTTATTGTTGACTCAAAAGGCCACGCCAGAAACTGAGGCTGCCTCCAATGTGAGTCTTAGCAAGGAGCGCCTGACTTGCTGAGGGTACACCTAGATTTGGCTTCGGTGGGGCCGCAAGTTGGGGGAGGCAGGGTTTCAGGGAATTCTCTGGGCTGAGCCACCTCTGTTATCCAGTTTGATGATGTGGGCTATGGCTGCACTGTGTTTGCACACTGTGAGCAACGGAGGGCTCAACAGGGAATAATGGATGCAGTCGGCACTTCTGAACAGAGCGAATCTCGTCTGAGCCCTAACTCTAACGCTGTCTCCCTGTCAGTCCCTGGTGCCCTCTGTGTGCGGCCAAATTGGCACTGGTGTTCAGAGAGAGCAGGTCTGTTGCTGTGAAAATCTGCTTGCGGACATGGCTCCTTTAAGAAGTTTCTGCCACTGCCACTGCCTCCTGTCTCACCCAGCACGTCTTTGCCCTATCCTACCTTCTGCCATTGCAGGATGCTTTCTTGGATTTCTCCCTAGTTGTATGGCTTGTTCCTCCCAGGTGATTTTTCCTTGCTGCTGTGCCTTGTTTTTGTCGTCAGAGGGATGAACGGAGCTTCTATCATCTATGCCATCTTTTTTTCTATCCCTTCTTGGTTAATTTGATTCCAGGTATTTTATAGTTTTCGACACAATTGTAAATGGAATTGTTTTCTTAATTTCTCTTTCTGAAAGTTCATCATTGTTGTATAAAAATGCCACTGACTTTTGAATATTTATTTTGTCACCTGCTGCTTTACTGAATTCATTGATCAGTTCTAACAGTTTTTTGGTGGAATCTTTAGGTTTCTCTCTATATGGCATCATGTCATTAGCAAGAAAAGAGAGTTTTACTTCTTCCTTTCCAATTTGAATGCCTTTTATTTCTCTTTCTTGTTTCATTGCTGTGGCTAAGACTTCTAATACAATGTTGAAGAGGAGTGGTGAAAGTAGGCATTCTTTTCTTGTTCCTTGAACAAATACAACTATAAGAAAAAAAAACTGGAAAATACACAAACACACAGAGGCTCAATAACATGCTCCCAAACAGTGAGTGAGTTATTAATGAGATCAAGGAAGAAATCAAAAGATACCTAGAGGCAAATGAAAATGAAAACACAGTGACTCAAAGTTTATGGGACACAGTGAAAGCAGTCCTAAAAGGGAAATTCATAGCAATACAGGCCTACCTCAAGAAATGATAAAAAGCTTAAATAAACAATCTAGCCTTACAATTAAAAGACCTAAAAAAGGAACAGCAAACAAAGCCCAAAGTAAATAGAAGGAAGGAAATAATAAAGATCAGAGCAGAAATAAATGAAATAGAGTCTAAAAAAAATACAAAAGATTAATGAAACCAAGAGCTTGTTCTTTGAAAGGATCAACACAATTGATAGATACTTACCCAGACTTGTTAAGGAAAAAAGGGAGAGGACTCAAATAAATGAAGTCAGAAATGAAAGAGGAGAAATAACCATGGACTCCACAAAAATACAATGGATCATAAGAAAATACTATGAGCAATTATATGCCAACAAATTGGACAAACTGGAAGAAATGGACACATTCCTAGAAACATACAATCTCCAAAGACAGAGTCAAGAAACAGAAAATCTGAACCGACTGATTGCCACCAATGAAATTGAATCAGTAATCCAAAACCTCCCAAAAACAAAAGTCCTGGACCAGATGGCTTTATAGACAAATTTTACCAAACATTCACAGAATTATCACATATTTTTCTCAAACTATTCCAAAAAATTCAAGAAGAGGGAAGTCTCCTTAACTCCTTTTATGAGACCATTATTACCTTGATTCCAAAACCAGGCAAAGACATTACAAAAAAAGAAAATTATAGGCCGATATCTCTTATGAACATTGATGCAAAAATCCTCAACAAAATATTAACAAACCAATTCAGCAATATATTAAAAATATCATACACCATGATCAAGTTGGATTTATTCCTGGGATTCAAGGTTGGTTCAATATCCACAAATCAATGTAATACACCACATTAACAAATTGAAAGATAAAAACCATATGATCATATCAATGGATGCAGAAAAAGTGTTTGACAAAATCCAGCTTCCATTTATGATAAAAACTCTCAGTAGAGTGGAAATAGAGGGAACACACCTCAACATAGTAAACGCCATATATGACAAACCTACAGCTAACATCATACTCAATGGGGAAAGGCTAAAAGCATTTTCCTTAAGATCAGCTGTGTTCATTTTTATTGATGACTGTTATTCCATTGTATGAGTATATCAGATTTTGTTTAACCCTTCACCCATGAAATGATATTTAGGTTCTTTCCAGTTTGGGGATATTACAAATAAAGCTGCTATGAACATTCACGTACAAGTTTTTCTGTGAACCTGTTTTCATTTCTCTAGGATAAGTACTAATGGGTATGATTATAGGTTGTAAGGCGTATATTTAACTTTTAAAAAAACCATTTGTTTGCCAGCGTGGTTGCACTATTTTACATTCCTACCAGCAGTGGATGAGAGATCTCTACATCCCTGTCGGCAGTTGGTACTATCATTCTTTTTGGTTTTAACCATTCTGATAAGTGTGCAGTGGTATCTTATCATGGTTTTAATTTGTATTTCCCTAATGGCTAGTGATGTGAACATCTTTTTATGTGCTTCATTGAAATAATATATTTTTAAATTATATCTTTCATTGTAATTATACACAACAGGATCATGGAATTTTTGCATGTAGTGATCTCTATTCAGCAACCATACTAAACTCTAATTAGTTTGAATAGGTTATAGATGACTTTGAATTTGTTTACAAAAATGACAGTTTTGACTCCCTCTTCCTTATTTATACCTCTCATTGCTTTCTCTTATCCACTTGCTCTTAAAATACCTCTAGAATTACTATCCCCAGCTTCATTGGGAATGTTTCCAGTATCTTACCATTAAACATGATGTTGATTTTTGGCATAAAATATTTATAAACTATCCATCTGATCCAATTTTACTTAGAAATTTGTTAAAAATCAAGAATATATGGTTCATTTATCAAATGTCTTCTTGGTTTCTTCAAGATGATTGTGCCTTTTCTACTTTGGTTTCCAACATATTTAATTCTAATATACATGATTAATAAACCAATATTGTCTTTTTGGGTATAATGCCAGTTGGTTGTGATGAGTGGTTCTTTTAATGTGCTTCAGAATTCTACTTCCTAAAATGTTAAGAATTTTTGTATTAATACTTATATGTAAGCTCAGTATATTTTCTTCTTGCTGGGCCTTTTTGTCAGGGTAGCCAAGAGGGTTATGATGACTTTACAGAAAGCATTTGGATGCTTTACTTTTCTGTGCACTATAACAGTATAAATGGAATTGGAGTGATCCTTCTCCTAATGACTTGAGATAAGTCACCTATGAATCATCTGGACCTGGGATTCCTAGAGGGCAGCTCCTTGCTTACCTGCCAGAAGGATCATGGCACTCCCCTGCCTATGACTTTTCAGTGGCTTCCCACTGATCTTAGAATGAAACCTGGCTGCTCACCATGGCCTCCAAGGCCCCACATGACCTGGCTCAGGTTACTAACAATCTGCTCTCGTATGGTATCTTGCTGTTCACTGCACTCTAAGCTCCATGGGCCCCCTTTCAGTTTCTGAAACTTGCCAGGTTCTTCCCTGCCCCCAGAACCTTTGCTCTTGCTAGTTCCTCTGCCTGGAATGTTCTTTCAGCTCTTATATTGAGTGGTTTATTCTAGTCCTTCAGATCTTGCTTAATATCACACCTTCAAACAAGCCCTCCCTCACCATTCTATCTAGTGTGAGCTCCCGTAGTTCTTTGTCATAGTTCTGTTTATTTCTCTAACTTATCATTCATTATGCTCTATAATTATCTTGTTAAGTTGAGACTTGCTTATTGTTTAATACACTACCTTCCACCCTACTGTTGGCTGTGAACTCCTTTGAGTTCTCTGGGACCTAACCTGTCTTATCTATTCTGTTTTTATTCCCTAAAACTGGTTTTGGCACATAGCAGATTGCTAAAAAAAAACAAATGAGCAAGCAAAAAATATTGTCGACTAAATAAATCAGTCAGAGGACCGTGAAAGGGAACACTGGGAGGAATAGAAGTACTGTATCATTGTTAGAAAAAGTGGTAAGGAAAGTGGATGGCTGGATGGCTGGTGTCCAGCTTCTATCAAAGTATTCCTGTGAAAAAAGGTAGCACAAACTTGACACATTCTCTGCTCCCTATCAAAATTTCCTGCGGCATTCCCATATCCATGCCTTGGGTGGAGTTTAGATGACAGCTAAATGATAAGCATTTGGGGATATAAGAATGGAGTGAGTTGGAGAAGGTTATAAATGTAGTTTTGAGAGTTATCCTTAATCATCCATTAATGCTCTTAATTAGCCATCCCCTCATTCATTAACCCATCTGTCTCTTTATTCTTCTGTCTGCATCCATGTTCATTTCTGGATTCAGACTACAAACCTTTGAATAAATTATGAGCCAAGCCATGAGAAATGGGGATACATTGAATAATAGACAGTCTCTGCCCTCAACAAGTATAAGTCTGGAGGGGATGAGAGAGTAGTGGACGTAAAGTTAGAATAGGTTGAGTGGGTAAAAATAAAGAATTTAATATTGAGGGTATGCCAGAAGTTATGGAGCATTATATAGGAGGATCTGACAAGAGCTCACAAGCAAATGAAGAGGTGGGTCAGGGAGATAAAAAGAAAAACAGGAGAGAAATTATGTCACAGTAGAAAAAACTTGAGCTTTAGAGTCAGAGAAACCACATTTTCAATTTCAGCCCTACTTCTTACCAGCTGGGTAACTTTGGAGAAATAATTTATTCCCTCTGAACCTTTGTTCTCTCCCTATTGGAGAAATAGAGATAATAGTACTAACCTCATAACAATTGTTGTAGGATAGACCCTATCTGATAAACTGTAGACGATAGTAGGTGCTCATAGATGATAGCTGGATGGCGGTGATGCTGCTGCTGGTGGTGATGATGAGGGTGGTTGGATGGTGATGATGGCGATGATGACTTAGTGGTAATGATGGTGATGACAGTGGTAATGGTGGTGGTGGTGATAGCATTAATGGTAATGGTAGTGATGAGGATGGTGGTGATAATGACTAAAAGACAATTTAGAGATCTTTCTTCTTGCTTGTTGAGCAGTATTTGACTCAGATTTACCCCTAGATATGAGAATGCCACATGAAATTTTGATGGGGAACAGAGGGTGGATCAAGTATGTGCTGCCATCTTTTACAGGAATACTGCAGTTTTGATGGAAGCTGGACACCAGCCATCCATCTTCTCCAAGAAAAATGCATTAGCCACAATCTATTATACTGATTTGCTGACTCAAAATATTTCATGATGCATGCTGAAATTAAGTGATTACATTTTTTTTTTTTTATTTTAAAAGGAATGCCTTCCTACTGGACTTAAATAGTAGGGTCAAATGGCTAGGGGAAATAACTTTTAGTTAGTATCAGTTTTCTCTTGATAAATATGAGGGATTGTTGCTTAGAACTTGGCCAAGAGGGTCCACAATTTGTTCCTCTGTGGAGTGGCTGAATACTGGTGATACTGAGGGTGAGGAAGAAGGAGCAGAGCCTGCTGGGAAAAAATAAATATTTTTCATTCTGGCCTTAAAAAGTGATAATGTCACCCAGCACTGTGCCCTGCACACATCAACTATGAAGCAAATTGACCTCTCATTCTCTTGCTCACATAGGATTGACATACTGGTGACCTGGTGATAAGGACCACTTAAAAATGGAAGGAAGTCAAGACATAGTTGACCAAATTCAGGGCCTGGTAATATTGCGGGTTCAGAAATGGTGGAAGGAAAGGAAACCATTCTTTACTGAGTGCCTACAGACTGCCAAGCACTGTGTTAGTGGCTTCATATTTGATCCTGACCATAATCCATGAGTTGGTGTTATTCATCTCATTTTTGAGATAAGGAAATCGAAGCTCAGAGAAGCGAAGTGACTTACTTCAAATCACAGAACTAATTTAATGTTGAGCCAGCATATGGGTCCAGGCCCCCACTCTTTCCATTATACAGCTCTGTGAGGTTGGAACGCTGGGGTGATAGAACACTGAAAATGAGACCGAGGTGTGGGAGAGCCAGGAACTTTGATCTCTCTCCACTTAGTCATATCAGGGCCTTAAGTTCTTCGAGGAGCCAAACTTCAAGAGACCATGTCTGAGCCAGCAACACATGGGGGTAGGGGAGGGGTGGGCAAGATAATAGCAGGAGTGTACAAGATGAAGTAAGGGGTGTTTGGAGTTTTCTAGATCTCCTCCCCACCCGAAGCCTCTATTCCCCTATGCTCATTGGCAGGCCCTCTATGGCACAACAGGGGTGACCTTGATGCCCCCAGGTGAGGAGCTTGGAACCCTCCCACCCCAGCCACCCAGCTCTGACGTGAGCTCAGTCCTAAGCACTCTGGGGGGCCAGGCCTCTTTGCAGAAACCCAGGGATCTTTTCACAGTCTCATGGCCTCATAGCTTGGGGGCCCATGAACTTTTCAAGTGCTTACACAAATATTTAAACCCTGAGAAGAAAAATATATTGGCTCTAAAATGTGAGCAGAAAAAGAGCAACATCAAAATTAATATATGTTTAATTAAATATCTCCAAATGCAATATTATGCCAACTAGTCATGGGCATCCCACATCAATTCTTATTTAGTTATAATAAATAGAAGTTAAGTTCAAGTTACAAAACAAAATGAATACTTTACTTTTCACAAAACTTAAAATTGTAGAAATCTTTTTCAAAACTTTTACTGTGGTAAACAGTATTTGATGAAGCAGTTTCTTGTGCTTGTCATGGAAAGGGTGGATCCTCAGCCTATGAAGGCCTTAGAAGAGCTCAGCTGGCCTTGTAGCACAGGGCCCTTCCTGGTCATAGTGGTGGCCACAGAGTAGAAAGCAGCAGCTCGTTTCCTAGTGGAACTGGATATCACAATGAAGTAGGCAGAGATGTGGCTAGGGGCCATCTGCCAACAGTAGGTGTGATTTCTTAGGTAGTACTGGAGAAGGGCAAGGAACAAAGCAGCCCGTTGGCTGCTGGAAACCAAAATAACTATCTGTCACCTACTCTGCCTGAGCAAGGAGAACAACATGTTCAGATGTTAGAAACTCTTTCTGACTGCTGCTGTGTGGAGAAGGGGCTGGCTGGGGCCAGCTTGGAAGCAGAAAGCCCAGGGAGGAGGCTGTTGTAGGATCCAGTGAAGAAGCAATGGTGGTAACAGAGGAATAAAAGCAGTGGAGACAGAGGAAAGAAGATGGATTTGAGAGAAGAGGCTAAGAAATCACAGGACTTCTTAAATAACTGGAAGTGGAGAGTGAATGAGAAAGAAGAGTCCTGGATGACCCCAAAGTCCTGAATTGGAAAAGGGTTGTGTGGGGGGGAGGGGGAGTCAGGGAATGCATTCGAAGCATGTGTGTGGTACATGATGATGTCAATTTGGAACATAGTAGTCTTGAAAGACTTGTGGGATCCAGGATGCAAAGTGTCATACTGGCTTCACAAGGCAGGCCCAAGCTGAAGGCACAGATGAGGGGACATACCTATGTCAGAGAGAGCACGTGTTTACTTCACTGGAGGACCATAGGGCTCTTCCACCATGGGCTCTCACCTTATACAGCATTCACTCATTCCATCTACAAAACCTCTACAGATGTTCAGGCTAGTGGGGAATGAGACATGTATAGGGCAGCTGTGCTGTGAGACGGGAATGATTTCCTGTTTTGAGTTTTGTGGGCCTCCAGTTTTGCCTGCTGGGATGGTGTGGGATTGAAGCAAGCTTCATGGAGAAGGTGGCATTTGAATTTGGTTTGGAAGCTTGCGTGGGGGTACCTATGGGAGAGAGTCCTTGTAGGCAGAGAGAGGAGCAGGTTAGCTCATGGAGCACAGATGATGGGCTGAGTGCTCTGCCATGGCTGTTTGGGAGAACAGGAAAAAAGAAAACTTCCAGAACCAAGACACACCAAACCCCTGCAGAGCACTTTATTAGATTATTATCACTATTGTAATAAATTACCACATATTTAGTGGCTTATAACAACACACATTTATTCTCTTACAGTTTGGAGCTCAGAAGTCTGAAATCAGTTTCACTCGGCTAAAATCAGGATATCGGCAAGGCTGGCTCCTCCTGGAGGTCCTGAGGGGTAAATCTATTATCTTGCTTTTTCCAGCTTCTAGTGGCTGTCTATATTCCTTGGCTTGCGGCCCCTTCCTCAATGTTCAAAGGTCATCACACCAATCTCTGTTTCCTTCATCACTGCATCTTCTCCTGTGACTGTGACCTCCCTGTAGCCCTCTTATAGGGCTATTGTGATTATATAGGATCACCTGCTTATGCAGAATAACACAGGATAATCTCAAATGCCTTAATTTAATCACACCTACAAAGTCCTCTCTACCATAAAAAGGTAGCATTCACAGGTTCTGGAAGTTAGGATGTGGTCCTCTTTGGGGGCCGTTATTTAGCCTACCATAGATTCCCAGTACATTCATCATCTCTGTAAGACTCCCACACAGCTTTGCCTATTATTACACAGGCTTCTTCCAAGCCGGAGCCCATCCTGCCTTGGGAAGAGAAGTCCATCCTGCCAGCAGCTTCTCATAGTGACCACCAGAGGGAGGGCCTCCTCACAGCTGGTGCTTTGAGGCTCTTCCCTCCTCCTCCCCGCAACCCTCTCACCTCTCCCTCCCTTTCCTCTCTTCTGTATCTTTCATCAAAACTTTCCTCTCATCTTCTCTGAGCTAGAGACTCTCTCATACTGAGAGGACACAGGGTTCCTAAGCTGGAAGATTTCATGGACTGTTCGAGAAAAGAAATCAGTTATAGTGATGGGATGGGGAGAGTGATGTATAGGGAGAGGAGGCTCAGGAGTAAGAAAGACCTAAACTGTACCTTAAATTCTGCCTTCTGTGAACTATGAGATCTCTGATAAGTCACTGCACCTCTCAGCTGTGATGGAACTAAATGGAGCCTACGTCGGAGAGTCGTTGTGGGGACTGCATGAGATGTCAGTTTTCATATGTATATATTCATGCTCCTAATAGCACCTACTTCATAGGATTACTTTGTGAATTAAATGAGATAATGCACATAGATCGACTATTTCATAGTAAGCACTCAAAAATGCTAGCTCTTTAATAAGTATTTATATAAACTGCAGCTCATAGTAGGCCCTTAATGTCAGTTCTTTCCCCGTAACGCTAACCCTACCTCTATTCTACAGATGTAGAAGCTGAGGCCCAGAGAGGGTCTGTGCGTCCCTAAGGTAATGTAGGGAATGAGGAAAAGAGCAGGGACCTCTCTACATTTTTCTTCTATGCCCAGCATGAAAACACTAGCACAGACAGAAATCCTGGGCTTCCAGGGCCAAACTGTAAAATAAGTTCCCTTCATTGTTTGCTAAAGGCAAGAAGCTATGAGGATGGCAAAGCAGGCAGGGACTTGCCCACACAGGTTGTGGCTCAGCACCCAGTAGGTGATAGAGTGCTCTGCATAGCAACCACCTGCAGCACTTGCTTGAGCCTCAAGTCCGTCTGGTTATTTCTGGTTAGACAATTAGCATTTGAGGCCTTTTACTAACTGGCCCTAATTTAATTCCTAATTCCATACTTGTACCCCTCCATTCTCCCAACAATTTATGTTACTTACTTAATTCATTTATTCATTTAATAAATATTTGAGTGTCTACTACATGCCAGACCAGGGAGCTGTTGCCACTCAGGCTTGAAAGGGCAAGGGAGGAAGCTATAATTGGAGCCTGGGGGTGTGGCCATATGGAGGGAGACACATGACAGAAGCTAAGCCTTTTAGTAGAGGGATGCAGCCAACCCCTGGAGACCGGGAAGGGAGGGAGTGGAGGAGGCTGCTTTGCTGATGAGGAACTTAGGGGAACAGCACCAAAGGAGTGTGTGTGTCTCAAAGATAGGCAGGTTCCAGCACTAAGAAACTAGAGTTAAAATTAACGGAGATGGAAACAATAAGAAAGAGTCAAATGAAATATTAGAACTAAAACACAAAGATGAAGAACTTCTCTGGGTTCATTAATAGACTCAACACATCCAAAGAAAGGATCAGTGAATTTAAAGACAGGCCAATGAAACTACCCAAACAGAAAAAGGGAGAGAAAAAGGAATGAAAACAAACAGAACAGAGCATTTAAGAACTGTGGTATTTTGTTGAACAGCCTAACATCCATGTAATTGAAATCCCAGAAGGAGAAGAGATAACAAAGCAGAAGAAATATTTAAAGAGATAAGCTGAACATTTTCCAAAATAATGACAGACATGTTTTTAAAAACCACAGATCCAAGAACACAGAGAATCTCAACAGAATAATGACTTTTTAAAATCTAACACATTATATTAAAGCTGCTTGAAAAAACCAAAGGCAAAATGAAAATCTCGAAGGCAACCAGAAAAAAAGATACATTACATACAGAAGAACAAAAATAAGAATTACATCTTTAAAGAGTTAAAAAAAAAACAAAATCATCAACCTAAATATCTTTCAAAATTTAGGGTAGACAAAAATGCAGATGTTTTTAGACAAACAAAAGCTAAAAGAATTAATTCCCAGCAGACTTGTGCTATAAGAGACATTAAAGGAAGTTCTTCATGCAGGAGGAATATGAGAATATGATACCAGACAAAAACTTGGATTTACTCTAAGAAATGAGGAACTCTAAAAAAGGTAAAAATGAAGACAAGTATTAAATACTTTTAGGGCTTTCCAGATACGTAATCACATCATCTGCAATTCTCCAATTCTTTTCTCTCCAATTTTTAAGTCTCTTACTGATTTCTCTTCTCTGACTGCTTTGCCTAATGTATCCAGTACGATATTGAATAGCACTGGGAGTTTATAGCTGATCTTGGTGGAAATGCCACTAGTATTTCTCCATTAAGTAAGAATCTAGCTTTAGGAACAAAGCATATATATTTTATTATATTAAGAAGACACTCATCCATTCTGTCCTATGGTGAGTTTTGTCAAGGGCTTCCTCAGTGTCTAGGGAGACAATTATATGATTTTCTTCTTAAATCTATTAATCTGATATATTACATTTATGGTTTCCCTAAACCCACTTGTTCATGGTATATGGTAATGTAACATACAATTCTTTTCTAGCATTTTCTAATATAATATTTCTAATATTTTAAAAGATATTTTCATTAATATTCACAAGCAATCGATAAGTCTATGGTTCTCTGTTTTCGTGTTTTCTTTAAGAATGAGTTTAAATATTAAAATTACAATTGCACACAAGAAATTGGAAGTTGTAGGGTTAACTCAGAATATAGCCCTTCCACATACTCAGAAGACTGATAGCTGCCCTGCCAGCAGCCAAGGAAGGCAGTGTACAAAGAGCTTTCAGCAGCCCCTACGCCCAAGGACGTTTTCTGCTGCTTGCATGAATGTTATCTGATCCTGTAACCAAGCAGCACATCTTGCTCCCATCCATCTAAGAAGGCAGCTTCTCCTCCAATGAAATAACCCTCTCTCTGCTTGTGTGCATAAAAACTCTGCTTGGTCTTGGTCAGTAGGCTTTATACTTGCAGCTTTTACCAGCCAAGCAGCTGACCAGCCACTGCTGAAGCTTCCCTGCCTTGTGAGTAATAAATGGCATTTCTTACCCCTCTGGTCCTCCTGCTGGTTCTTCCAGAATATCCAAACCCAGGTGCAAGTTCCAGGCCTGGGGCTCCTGCATTACAGAAGTTTTTCTTCATTTTAAAAGCTGTGAAACAATTTATGGAGCGTTGAAGCTATCTAGTCTTTACAGATTTAGCAAACTTCTACTGTTTACCAAAAAAGCCTGGTACTTTTTGTGGGGAAATTCCTTGATAATTTTCTCTTTTCTGTGGAAACTAATCTAAGTTTTCTATCTTTAACTGGATCAGTTTGGTATATTCCTAGGAAACTCTCAAGTTCATCTAAAAATGCAAATATATATAAATTGAAGTTTGCAAAGTATAGGTGCTTCTCGCCTTATGATGGGTTTACGTCCTGAAAAACTCATCCTAAATTGACACTATTGTAAATTAACATATTTAATGTATCTAACCTACCAAATGTCATAGCTAAGCCTTAATTTGCTCAGAACACATTAACCTACAGTTGGGCAAAATCATCTAACACAAAGCCAATTTTAATAATAAAGTGTTGAATAGCTCATGTAATTTATTATGTATATCACTTTTGCACCATCATAATCAAAAAACTATAAGGTGAACCATCATAAGTTGAGGACCATCTGTAGTTTCTTTTGATTTTTAAAATTTCTTTTGTTACAATTATTTCTTCATTGTCCTTTCTTATTTTGTTTGTGTGATTTGTCCCTTTAGTCTTAGCTAATTGTTTATTTCACTGACTTTTTTAGAAAACCAAAATTTTAATTTATTAATTAGCTCTATTCTTTCTCATTAATTCTTGCTTTTATTTTTATTTTTTCTTCCTTGTACTTCTTTTAGGTTTTTTTGTTGCTCTTTTGCTAGATATTATGACCTGGGAATTTAGTCTTACTTTCATTTTTAATTGCATGTCCGTTTCCTCAAAATGAATTATGGACTCAATATTTTATGAATTCCAACATCCCAAGAGAGATTTTTTTTGGAATTTGTTAATATGATTCTAAAATATCTTGGAAGAGTAAAGGCTTAAGTAAAGCCTGGACAATTCTAAGATAGAAAGGCAGGGAAGCTTACCCTCTCAGATATTAGAACTAAATAGCTAAAATAGTGTGGCACTGGTAGAGATAGATCAATTGATTGATGGGAAAAAATAAAAACTCCAACACAGACCATGTATGTGTAGAAATCTGTTGTATGACAGAGGTAGCACATTACATCATTAGGGGAAAGGAGGAGCATTTGATAAATGGGCTTGTGAAAAAAATGGTTTTCCATATATTGAAAATTAAAATTGAAACTTATACTGCATAAAAATCCAGATAAATTAAAAACTTACGTATGAAAAACAAAACTTAAAATATTTTGGGGTCTATGGTTATACTAGCCTCAACAAGCTGTATCCTGTCTTATCTTAAAAGCTAAGCAGGGTCAGGCCTGGTTAGTACTTAGATGGGAGACCACCTAGGAAGACCAGGTGCTGTAGGCGTAAAAAATGAAATTTAAAAAAATAAGGAATTTTAAACTGACAAGGTCCTTGCAATCTGTGAGGTCAACCAAGGATTGCCTTGCCCCCCGCCCAAATAAATAAATAAATAAATTTTTGCTATGTATTATTTTTAAAATTAAATTTTTGGGGGTAAGATTGGTTAATAACATTATATATAAAGTTTACATGTACTACATTAGAGTATGACATCTGTATACTAAATTGTGTCCTCACTAGCTGATGCCTAGTTTTCTTTTGTCACCATATATTCGACCCCTTAACCCTCTTCATCCTCCCTCCACACACCTTTCCCTCTGGTAACCACATTCTGTAGTCTGTATCTATGAGTTAGTTATCTGTTTAAAACTTTATATTCTTAATGCAAAATATAGGTTAGAAAATATTTTCTAAATCAGACCAAGCAATGTCTATTTAATAAAAAAAACTGATAAATATGAATAGATTAAAATTAAAAATAGCCATCCAATGACATCTTAAAAGTTAAGCTAAAAATTGGGAGAAGAGATTCACAACATACAGAATCAACAAAAGATTAGTATCATGACTGCATAAAAAACATCAAATTCAAACCAAAAGTGTAATGCTGTAGAGAAATGGGCAAAAATTAAGAACAAGCTTTTCACAGAAGAGAAAATGTCTGTGAATAAAGACCCATTTAGCATTGTTAATCAGGAAATGCAAATCGAGACCACAACAAGATATCACTTGACACCCTAGCAAAAAATAAGAAGTCTAACCAAGGATCAGAGAGGATATGCATCTATGAGGTATCTCACATATTTCCGGTGGGAGTGCAATTTGGTGCTACTCTTTTGGAAAACAGCTTGGCACTAATCCCAAGCTTGAGCATTCACATGCTCTTTGGCCCAGCTATGTTGAAACTGTGGGAGGGAGAATGGGCATAGTGACAAAGAGACCAGTAAGATAGCCAGTGACAGAGTCAGAGAGATTGGCTGTGAGAGTGGAAAGCAGATTTCAAATGCAAGAGATATTAAAGTCAACAAAAGACTCAAACAAGAGCTTCACAGAAAGTGATATCCAAATGGCCGAGAAACACATTAAAATGTGTTCACCCTCATAAGCTGTTAGAAAAATACTATAACCTGAACATCTACACATTCACTAAAGTGATTAAATGCAGAGGAGGATGTAGAGTGACCAGAATTCTCACACAGGGCTCGTGGAAGAGTAGATATGTACAAGTGCTTTGGAAAGCAATATGGCTTTACACCAGAAAGGCCCAGCAATTCTCAGTAATTCCCACTCTCAGAACACTCTCAACAGAAATGTGCACCAAAAGACAGGTGCAAACTGCCCACACGCTGTGCGATAGACAGGAAAGTTGTTAAGAAAGTGGGTCCTGAGTGTTCTCATCACCAGGAGAATTTTTTTTTTTCTCTTTATCGTATCTACATGAGATGATGGATATTTACTAACCCCGGTATGGCAATCATTTCACAGTATATATAAATCAAATAATCATTTCGTACATCTTAAACTTATACAGCATGTATGCCAAAAGTTTCTCAATAAAACTAGACAGGAAAATGCCCATAGCAACTCAGTTCATAACAGCCAGAACAGGAAACAACCCAAATGCTTCTCAGCAGCAAAATGGATAATTTGTGGTGCATTCACACAACGAAATCCATATAGCAATGAAAACAAAATTACCACAAATACACACAATTTTGGATGACTTTCAAAAAATATACTCTTAAGCCTTGAAGCCAGTCCCTAAAGAGTACATAGTGTAAGGTTCACTGTTTACAAAATTCAAAAGCAGAGCTGAGGATAGTGATGAGCCACAGGAGGAGAAGAGTGACTGGCAAGGACACAGGGGAGCTGGTCAGCTTCTATTTGTTGAGAGTGGTAGTTACATGAGTATGTTCACTTTATGAAAATGCATCACTCTGTACACTTAGGATTTATGCATTACACTGTATGTTTGATATATTTCAACTTAAAATATACATTTAAAAGGAGAGATTTAGGAGAACCGACTGATGCATGTGGATGAAGAAGGACAGAAAGAGTATAGTGTGACGCTAAGGTTTTGGCCTGAGGAAACTGTTCAGTAGAGTTACTCTTTACTGAGATGGCTAAGGGCAGAGGAATGGCCAGAGTGGGCAGGTGAGTAGAAATCAAGTACAGTTTTAAACATGTTATGATGCAGGGGTCCAGCATGCTTTCAAGTGAAGATGTGAAGTAGTCACCTAGATATTCAAGTCTGGAGCCCCAAGGGGAAGTCAAAGCTGAAGATACAGATTTAGAAGTCTTCACTATGTGAGCCTGGATGAGATCTCTAAGGGAGTGACTGTGAAGAGAAGAGAAAAGGTCCAAGGAGGGCAGGAGAAAACTCAAACATTTCATCTAGGAAAGGATAAGAGCCACAAAGGAGACCAAGGAGAAGCCAGAGTAGCAGGAAGGAAATTAGAGAGTGTGGTGTCCATGTGCCAAGTAGTTTCAAGACAAAGGAAGTAGTCAGCCAGGTCTAAGGCAGCTGAGAGATCAAGATGAGGTCAGAACTGACCACTGGATTTAGCAACATGGAGGCCATTGGTGCATCTATCAAGGGCAGTTCAGTGGGACAGTGGCATCTGAGGTATGGAGTAACAGAGGACGGGACGGGAGGCCAAGGTGTGGAATGCAGACAGCTTTTCCAAGTTCTTCTGTACAATAGGGCAGGAGGCAGAGGGGCGAGCTTGTGGGCCAAAGGATTTTTAGATGGGAGCTGTTATGACATATTTGTGGAAGGGGAGCAATGAACATGGCAGGAGAGAGAGGAGACAATTATTGGAGCCAGGTCATTGGGCGGGTGGGAAGAGGACAAGATTGTATTAAAGTTGAGACTTTACCTGCTAAGTGAAGGGCAAGATCCAAGCAATTAGAGAAGAGTGGTCTCACAGATAAGTCATCCCCGGAGAAGGCAACTACCCTGGATAAGGGCTATATACTTCCTTCTCTTCCTTCTTATTTTTAGCTGAACCTAGGACAGGTGGATTCAAAGGTTTCTCCTAGGAAACAGGTTTCTTCCAGGGCGGGGACAGGGAGGCATTGGTGCTAGGCTGGGCGGGTCACCCTCCTTCCCTACCCAACCTTGCTTACACAACCTCTGCCAGCAGCAGAAACCAGTGGATGCCTCTGACCACAGCAGTGTCCAGAGAAGCCTCCAGCACTGGCAGAAGAACCAGCATGGTGAAGTTTGCACCCTTGTTCATGCCATGGGAGTGCAGGCTGCAGACCCTGTGGTCCTGCAATGGGTCTTCTCTTTCTTGGCCCTGGGTAAGTGGGCTTGGACTGGGGTTCAGGGAGACCATGGGCACCTGGTACTGAAGGGGGCTTTGCTGTGCTCAGAGCCCCTGACCGGAGGCCTTTGGAGGGTGTCATCAGGTGTGGGGTAAGGTGGGGTGGAAGTCACCACCTGTGCCTTTGGGCAGGTTACTTAGCTTTCCTGGGTTGTGTGTTCTACCTGAGTACTAAGGCAGAGCCCCCACCTCAGGTTGCCTGTGGCGGGGGGAAGGATCTAGGCAATTGTGGGAAAGTTCTGGGCTCCTCAGGCCGTTCAGAGGAGATGGATGGATTTTCTTCATTTCAGAGAGGAAGAAACAGAGGTGGTGGGGGTGGGAGGAGGGAGTGGGGGAAAGAGAAGGGAACAGGGAAAGAACAGGAAGGAGAGAGAAGATACAAGCTGAAATAGAGTGCAGAGTGAGCGGGTTACCAGCAAACCTAGGTCAGACTTCAGCTGGGCAACTGACCAGCTGTTTGACCTTGGTGGACCCATGCCTGACCTCTCTAGTCCTTTATTTTATCATCTGCAGAATTGGACTGACAATTCTGACTTTAGAGAGCCGTTGTGGGGTAAAATGAAGAGATGTGCTTACTCTGCCCTGTCTTGGGGCCTGGGCTGGGATTGCATAAGAGGGTCCCCTTACCTTCTCACCCTGATAGTGAACACATCAGTTGTGGCTGGGGTGACCACGCTTGCCCAAACTCCAGCTTTGCTGAAGAGAATGTTTTCGAGGAGGGCCCAGGCCTGAAGATTGGGAGAGAGAGTGAGTGAGTATGCAGAGTCTTCATTTCATCTGTTGACACCAGACCTGGTAGGAAGTACTACTCCCATAGCTGGTGTTCAGCCTGTAACCGAATGCCACAGTCCTAATACTAAAATATGGATGTATTCTGTACAGGTTGGTTAATAGCAATCTCACACACACACACACACACACACACACACACACACACACACACTCACCACAGACATACACACAACACCATAACATACCACATCAGATGCTTTCTTAGAATCTCCTCACAATTTTTCAGCTCAAAGATTCACCTCCAGCAAAACAAGCCCTTCAGTACTCTGCCCCTAGCATCCCTTATGTTGATCTGCGTCTCCATTCTCAGGGTTGTTAAACATTTTATATATCCCTGGTTATGCCCATTACACAGATGAGAAGAGAAACTAGGTGTCTTAAATATCCAAGGCTATAAAAGCAGAGTCCTGGGCTTTTCCTACTGCCAACAGACGAGAGAGCAGAAGACAGAGGGAGGAGAGAGGGCAGAGCGTATGGGAGGAGGTGTGAGATGAGGCTGCAGAGGAAAAATAGGGAGGGAGGTCTATATCCAGAGCAGGCTGCAAGTGCTGGCTCCTGGACAATGCGCTGTGGCCTAGGACCACAGGGGATGAGACCTCATACTCCGCTTGTCTCGTGTGAGCTCTGTGAGCAAAAGTGTGTCTGACTGGCCGTGACCACCCCCAGCCCTGTGGACCTGTGGCACAGGAGTCTTGGAATATCAGGAGCAGTGAAGAAGCCAAAGTCACCCTGAGCCTGGAGGACTAGAGGGAAAACAGCTGAGAAAAGGGATCTGGGCTCACTGGTTCCAAGAGTGGGAGGTTTTACCTTATCCTTTATCCTAGGGGCAAAAGGGAGACCCAAAAGGACTTTAAGTAAGAGAGTGACAAGGTCCAATCTGTGGCTACAGTCGAGATATCTACTGTGTTTGGGGTGTGAGGCAATAGACCTATGGCACGGAGCAATCACACTTTAGATCAGGGGTTGCCAAATCACGGCCCATTGGTCAACTGATTGTTTTTGCATTTGCACAATCCATGAGGTAAAAATGGTTTTAACATTTTTAAATGATTGTATTTTAAATGGTTATGTGCCTATGTAACATCCTCCAAATTGCCTCAGGAGCTGCAAAGTCTAAAATATTTAAAATGTGGCCCTTTTAGAAAAAGATTGCCAGTCCTGGTCTAGGGAGGCCGGCAGTGGATGGAGAGAATATTTAAGAGATATTTAGAAGATAGATTTAAAGGCTGGCAGGAGAGTGAGGGCTTCCAGTAGAGTCATAAAGACTCTACACACCTATTGAACAGCTGGTTCACACTAAAGTTAGAAGAAGCGTTTTGGGGAATGGTAAAAACGTGGCTGGAGAAGTCAGCTAGGACCTGTGACCGAAAACTCAAGGCCTAGAGCCAAATATTTTCCCAGTGGATTACTTTTTACTGTCTCTTTCCTTTCCTCTATAACTCACACACTCACACAGGAAGATAAGCTCCATTTAAACAGTTCGTCTTGTTCTCAGCTGCATCTCTAGCACCTAGAACAGTTGGAGTTGATAAACATTTTTTTTTGAATGAATAAATGGGAGCATGATATAGCCAAAAGAATGAGTTGAATCCCAGGTCTCATCCTACTAGCTTGCTGTGTGAGCTTAGCCAATTGGCATGCCCTCTCTAGACCTCATAAAGTGAGGTTTAAAATTTTTCCCTCTTAAAGTTGTGAGCATTAAGTAAGAGAAACTGTCTCTCTTCCTAAGTGAACTACAGTTTGGGTTTTGCCTGCTAACAGGAGTTAAAGGGTGAGCCCAAGATGAGGGGGCTGGTGTGGTACAAATGCTTTGTGTGTATTTATTCTGAACTTTTTTTTCTGACAGCAAAACTAACATATTCTATTGTAAAACATTGGAATAAAATATGAATCTTAAAAGTAAAAGACTCCCCCAAAACTTACCCTCCAGGTAGCCACTGATAAGAATTTGTTTTTATTCTCTAGAACTGGTTTCCTTAAAGTGGGAGTCAGGCACACATGCTTTCGATTTTGCCTAAAGGAGAGAGCCTTAGCTGGAGATCTTTATTATTTTTTTCACATGACCGTTTTTAATGTGAGAAAAATAAATAAATAAAATTTAAGTCAATCTCCGAGCTACTCTTTTTCCCTGGCACCCTGCCTCCTTCCTCCAGATCAGCAGAGTTCTTCCATCCTCTATACGCGTGCAACCATGTGTGTATAAGTGTTCTTTCCAAAGTCCCATGATCTTATTTAATTTGAGTAACTTCTGGTAGCTTCTCTATAAATTCCTTAGGGCAGTATATGTATTGAGTTGTGTGTTTGTGAAGAGACACTTTGCTTCTTTCTTTCCAGTCTTGATGCTGTCCATTCATTTTTCTTGCCATGCAGCACTGGCCAGGACCTCTGGTACAATATTGAAGGGAAGTAGGGACCTCCTTTTTTCACCAGGAAAGAGCTTTGTGTGCAGAGAAAACAGCACGAACAAAAGCTAAGAAACTGCTAGAGCTCAGTGAGCTGCAGGAACACTGAGCAGCTTAGTGTGGCCCAAGCATTGGGTGTATATGTGGGCGAGGTGAGGCTGGAGCAGGGAGTGAGTAGGGCCAGCTACGCACAGCTTGATTGCCATGCTGAGCTGTGTGGGCTGTGCCTTGAAGTCATGGAAAAGCCATGGAAGGCATTTCATTAGCGGAGGGATCCGGTCAGACTTATCCTTGGAAAGGTGGGCCAGAGGGTGGACAGACAAAGGGCTAGGCAGAAAGAGTATCTTCTTTTCTTCTAAAATCCCAAAAGATCAAAACTAGAAACAGTTAATACAACAGTAGTCCACCAGGCATTTATTGAATACGTGGTGAAAAGTCAACTACAGTTGACCTTTGAAAAATATAGGAGTTAGGGGTGCCAACCCCCTCTGCCCCCGATGCTGTCTAAAATCCATGTATGATTTTTAACTCCTTTAAAACTTCACTACTGATAGCCTACTGTGGGCCAGAAGCCTTACTAATAACATAAACAGTCAGTTAACACATATTCTGCGTATGTGTTATATGTATCCTATGTTATATTCTTATAAAGTACGCTTGAAAAAAGAAAATATTATTAAGAAAATTGTAAGGAACAGAATATACATTCACAATGTTCCACATATCTATTGAAAAAAAAAAAATCCACATATAAATGGACCAGCGCAGTTCAAAGCTTTGCTGTTCAAGGGCCAATGGTACTGTACTGGAGAGAGGGAGGAGGAGGGGGAAGACCAGAGTGAATAAAGCAACCTGGTGCGGTGGGAAAAACGAGTTTTGGGGTTTGGCCTACCTAAGTTCAAGTCCATGCTTCCAGTGTGACATTGTGCTGGCTGCTTTCTCTCCTCCTTAAAGGCATGGAAAGCTGATGTCTTCTTCCTGGGGCTTAGTGCTGGACAGGACAGCTAGCGCTGGGCATACGGGAATCTCAGTTTCACCTCCTTTCTGTCACACCTCTGACACTGACAGCTGCTACTTCCCTCCCCAGTGCAGATCGGCACTGTGGTAGTCATAGGCCTCCTGTTCACAAGATTCTGGTTATTTAGTTCTGGATGCCACCTGGTGGTACCTCGACTGAGAGAAGCAACGGCAGGGGGGCAGGCACATCCAGATCCTAAGATCCTGGGTCATATGGAAATATGTGAAGGACTATTTCCCCATCTCAGTGAGTACTGGGGCTGGGTGAGATGTGGCCAGGGCCAGAGTGCCCCACGTCTCATGGGGGAAAGTGTGGTCCTATGAGCAACGAGAAGCACTGGACTGGGAGGCAGAAGCCAGAGCTTCCACCACTGTGTGCCATGGGGAAGAGTCCAGCTCCTCTGTGGCCATCTGCAAGGATTTGGGGTCAATATAAGGATTGGTAAATGTGCAGAATTTGAAGGAGATTTGTGGGACACATACTGTAAGCTCCTCAGCAGCCCAGGTTTGGGGGTGAAGATAATAAATTCAAGGTCCTAAGAGACCATCTAGCTCTACTTCATCAGATGAAGAGACTGATAACTAGAGAGAGACAAAAGTATGACCAAGGTCATACAAGTTCTTTTACTAGTTTTAAAGTCTGTGCATTAACTACGGGTAAAGTGGTAGGAGAGAAAGCCCCGAATGGGTTTCTCCTGCCTTTAACTCTGGTATATTATGTGTCCTTGGCCAAGGCCTTGTCCCAAATGTAACCTCAGTTTCCCCACATATCCAGTAAGCCAACTGATTCCTCCTACACTGAGTGCTTTTGAATTTCTGTCTCTGTGACTCAGGGCCCCTAATGGTCATTGTGGACAATTGACCCTGGACCCAAAGATCAGTTCTGAGTGAACAGACCCTTTAGCTCCTTTGCTGAACTACAGACAGACTAATTCTTGAATGTAAATAGCTGGGCAGAGTTGGTTTATTGGTCAGATGGGATAGGATGGGGCAGGCAGAGGGACACAGAGAGATTCCAGGCAGGGACAGTAGGCTCTCTTCTGGAAACAGGAGAGAAAGAAAAGGTTTGGAACATGACCTTGAGCTAGACAGACTAAGTTCTAATACCAGTTCTGACACGTACCAGCTGTGTGACTTTGGGTGAGTTACACAGACTCTCTGAGCCTGTTTCCCCATATGTAAAGTAGAAATGATGCCACATACATCACTGGGTTGTGTGGATTCAGTGAGACAATGAGTAAAGCATTTTGTAGGTTCTCGGTGAATTAGTAATTAGGATAATTTTTCTGAGTCATTGGGGACTCTGGGGAGGCTTGGCCATGGCTGCGGTACTGGGGAGGACTCTGGTAGCCCAGAGTCCTGTTGCTCTGACCTTTACACCTGCGTGACTTCTACTCCATCTGGGAGCTCCACCTATTCTTGCCCCTCAAGAGTTAGAGCCCCAGCTGGTAAAAGGGGAGAGAGTGGAGGAAACAGGCTCACAGAGGTTAAACAACTCACCCGAGTCATGGGCAGTCAGTGGCAGAGTCAGAGCCCCTGCTTTCTCCTTTCTGATAGTCCTGGGGCTCTGGAACTAGGGTACAGGAGCCCTTAATGCCCCAGTAAGCAGGGCCTCCTGGGCAAAGAGCAAAGGTGACACAGGGCAGGGCAGGGCAGAAGGTCAGGTGCTGGGCAGAGAGTAGGAAGTTGGCAGCAGAGACTTCCATGTTCATGTGGGGTTATAGATGTTGAAAGGCAGAGCAAGTGGGTAGTGCTGAGCTAACCTGAGGGCCCCAGGTGTGGGTGATCTTCCTCACCCCCTATGTCTGTTTCTTCTGCAGTGTGTCCTCCCAGGATCTCATCATCAAAGACAAGCAGGACTTGTTGGGTCCAGAAAGGGTCCATAGGCATGTCATGGGCAGAGTCCTTCATCCCTATCCAGGACCTCTGAGCCTGAGATTCTGAATTCCCTTCTCTTCCTCTCCTCTTCCCAGGTCAGGGCTTGTTCTCCTGAGCCGAGGTCAGAGTTTCCCCTGGAAAGTGTGTGTGAATGTCAGCTTCCAAGCCAAAGAAACCTTAAGCGGGCTCTGGCCTCTAGTAGAGCTTTGTGGATTCTGGCTTTGTGGTCTCACCTCCCACTGTGAGCTGAATCTAGAGTTCACCAAGGAAAGAAAGGGAAAAGTACAAGTGCAAGCCCGGAAGCTGGCCACAGTATGGCTTTTGAGCAATAAGTCTGATGTCCAGTGTGATTAAAGTAGAAGGTATGACTGGGATGAGGAAGGAGAGGTTTTCAGCGATAAGGTAATGGAGCCACTGAAGGCCATTCCACAGTACTGGGACTCTGCAACTAAAAGTTCTCCAGGGGCCTGTCTTCCAGTCCCCCAAGGTTTACAAAGAATTGCATCTGATTCTTTGTACCTGGAGCTGCTGCCAGTTGCAGGTCTGGTAGAAAAAAGACACTGAGATGACTCTCTGCCTCTCCTATCCACTGGCCTTCTTGATTCTTCCCCAGCCAGGCAGTTCTCAAGCTGGGTTTCTCGGTCTCTGGGGTATTGACCCTGGGGGACGCTGAACTTGATTTACAGAAATCCCATTTGCACACACGTTCAGGACTGGTGTCCTCTGCAAGACTGCATGTAGCACCAAGTGGCCAGCAGAGGGCCAGGTGACGCGCAGTTTTGCTTTGCTCGGATTGCGGCCTTAAGGTTCCTTCCCCCATAGGCTCCCGGAAGACCCTCAACTCTTCCAAAAGGATCTACAAGGACCTTGGGGTGGGCAGGAGGTAGGGAAGTCCCAGGGAGGGAGTCCCAGCTCTGCGGAAGTTGCCCTTCTTTCTGCGTGGCCCCGTCAAATGCGTGTGGCTTTCCGAGCTCCTATCAGGTCTGACTGGGATGTTATGAACTAGCGTCTAGTGGTGGAGTTTCAAGTAAAATTAGGAAACTGTTTCTGGGCCCTGGAGTTTTCTAAATTCACCCTAAAGGCTTCCTCAAAAGCTAATGGTGGAGAACCAGGCGATGTTTCACATAGGGAGGAGCTGTCTCCACTTCCTGCTGAAGACCAGCTGGAGAGCGGGGCTTCCCATGGGAGAATGTCATCAACCTGGAGCAGATACTGCTTGCGCGGGCCAAGGCCCGAGGAGGGGCGAAGTGCTGTGACCAGGGCTGTGGCCCGGCGTCAGGAAATGGCTCAGTGCAGGGTACCTCACTGACCCCTTCCGCTCACATCTGGGACTTGTTCCTCTACTACCCTGCAGGAATCGCTAGGGTTTGTGCTGCCCTTCCCAGCCCCGCCACCTCTCAGCACTGAGTCTCTTAACCTAAGTCAGAGGGACTCAGGTGGCCAGCCACCCACCCAGGACAGAACTCCGGCTATATTGTCTTTGGACAGGACACTAGCTTTCTCATTTCATTGTGGGAGGGCTCTGCCTGTGAGAAAGTCTTTCCTCACAAGGAGCTGGGGCTTGTCTCCTGTGCCTGCCCCCTCAGGAGTCCTACTTCTGCTATTGGCACAGGGACCTGGCACAGAGGACAGCTGTCCCCTCAGCCCTAGGGCTGCCCTGAATTGCCCTGATTGGAGTAGGGGCGCTTCATTTCTTCTGCCCTTGCTGCTACTCCCTATTCCAGCCAGGTGGCTCTCCAAGAGGTTTTCTCAGCACCATTGACATTTTGGGCTGAACGATTCTTTGGTGTGTGTGTGTGAGTGTGTGTGTGAGTGTGTGTGTGTGTGTGTGTGTGTGTGTGTGTGTGTGTGTGTGTGTAGTGATTCTAACTTCATCCCCGGCCTCTGCCTACTAGAGTCCAGTAACACTCCCATCTACTAGTTGTGACCACCAGAAATGTCTGCAAACATGACTAAATGCCCCCAGTGTGGAGGCAGGAGAAGGGGGTAATGAGCCCTGGTTGAGAGCTGCTGCTCTAGAGCCTGGGGTCTGTCTCGCAGAGTCCTCCAAACCTGCCCTTCTCTCCTCCTGACTCCCTAAGTCCTGACCATAGTCACCTCTTCATCTGGGCTCCAATTCCATTATCGTTCTCTTCCCCAGTCCACCCTCCACTCAGCAGCCAGAATAATCCTCATATAATGTTAAAACATAGCAGTGACTTCATCACACCTAGAATAAAATCTAATTTTTGCTGCAGCCTACAGACTCCTGTACCCCAGATCCCTACTCACTCCTCACCTGCCTCTCCTTCCCGTTTTGCCATACCAGTTCTGCAGGCATGAGCTGTGTCACTTATACTAATACCTTTACTTGAAGTGCCCTTGTCCCCCCACACCCCCGTTTAACCCCACCACCTTTCACCTGGGTCCTCCTACAAGGTGACCAAGACCACTGGTCACACACTTGTAGCTATGCTGCCTGTGTTGACCTGCTTCTGCCACTTTACTAGCTATGTGATCTAGACCAAGCTAATTAACTTGTGTCTCGGTTTCCTCATTTGTAAAGTGAGGGCATTGGTGCCAGTACTTCCCAGGGCTAACAGAGGATGAAGTGCACTGGTGTCGTAAGTACCTGGCACACAATAGATGCTGGGAATTCCCCACCTTGGGCACTGTTCCCAGCTCTCAGTGCTTGGCACATACATACTTCTTCAGTTCTAAGTTAGCCTCAGTGGTGAAACATACCAGTTTTTTAAGTACCACTAAGAAAAATTCCTCTAATTGGAATAGTCAGTTATATTTTGATAACAAAATGTTTAAGATGTGAAAAAAAGGTGTGTCTTAGAATTGAGGGAATAGGTCTGTAGTTGCCGATGAGTGTCTATTAACTGAGCATATGACTGTTGAAAGGCAAGAGGATGGAACTGAGAACTTATCAATGGAGAAGCCTGGGGAAGCCGAAGCCCAACTTAAGCTATGTTGAGTCATTGCCTTGGCCAGGGAAACTATCCAGGTCTTTCCTTCTATCCGGCCATGATAGGAAGAGTCAGGAAAGAATTGCAGTCCACACACACACACACACACACACACACACACACACACACACACACATATACCCAACTACCTGACCTGGAAGGGAGCTCTTTCGATTTAGAGTGGTGATTCTCAAACTTTGATATATATCAGATTCCCCTAGGAAATGTGTCCCACATCAGATGCCCAAGGCCAGAATCAGACCTTTCAAATCAAACCCTGCTTGCTTTGCATTTTTAACCTACTGAGTTATCAAGGTACATTAATAAGCCAGAAACAGGTTATCCAGGGCTAAGCTGCTGATACAGGAACCTCTGTCCTGGAGTGGACTCCTGAGTGCCCTAGACCTTCCAAGACCAGAAATGAGAAGGTCCCTGAGACAGTCCTAAGTCTCAGGCTATTTCCTCAGGTCCGGAGCAAAGGCTTCCTGGCTCTCGGGTGCTCTCTGCAGGAGACGGTGGGACTCAGATGCAGTCATCTGTGTGCCATCTCCCCAGTTCCTTCCCCAGAGACAACTATGAGAGGCAACGTGTTTGGTGCATCTACATACCAACACATGGATGTTCCCCCACTTTTCCTGGCACAGTCAGTGATATTCTGCACACATTGGCTTGTCCCTTGCTGTTTCACCTGACAAACCATTGTGGCCATTTTCCCTTCTCAGGACCAAAAGAGCTGTCACACTTTTCTATGGCTGCATAGTGGTCCAGTATGTAAATGTTTCATAATTTGTCTAAACAGGTCTTGTCAATGGATGTTTGAGTAGGTGCCAAGATTTTGCTATTACTAAAATATCATATTTCAGTTAATATTCCTGTTTTGCACAAATACGAGAAATTCTACAACTAAATTCCTCAGCAGTGGAGTTGCTGGGCTGAAAGGTGAATTACACATTTGGGTTGTATTGACAAATCACCTTTATGGAGGTTGTACAAAATTACCTTCTCACTTGGTGATAAAAGAGAACTCATAAGCTGGTGCTTCAGTATAGGGAGCCAGGTATGTTTTTAAAGAAACACTAACAGATGGGTTCCTGAGGAAGCAGCTTTCCCAGTGAGCTGATAAGAAATCTCTGGTTATATCTCTGTCTTTATTTTCATATCCAATAAATCCCCACTGCATAAATGGAGGAGGTCTGTCCCTGTCTGGATTGGTCCCCCACTCACCCAATGGTCCCTGCAGCCTTTCTGTAAAGTGTCAATGGTTTACCAGAGGGCATACTGGGAAGAGGAGTCAGTTGCCGAGACCAAGTCCAGGTCAAGGACAAGAGAAGCTGGATGAGACAGACAGGCTCAGATCTCCATTGCTGTCACCCACATCCCTCCAGGCTGCTCTGAGGGTGGACGGCCAGGTCTCTGGGGCCTCAAAGGCAGCAACAAGTATCCTCAGGAAGTCACTCACTGGATGTTTCAGCTTGATGATAGGAAGAACTTTCACCCTTAAAAAGCTGATCCATAGTGGACATAGCTACCCCCTGCCCCCCGATTAGGAGTGCACATTGCCTGGGCCTGGGCAATCCTATCAGGGTGAGCCTCCTGCTGGGGTCCTGGGGCCTCAGGGGCCCTCAGACTCTAATAGCTCTTGCTCCCAGAGTGCAGAGTATTGTAAAGGGTGGGCCCTGCAGTTCCTAGCAGGGTGGGGAATGGATTGGTCCCCCACTCACACACCCACATACGCAATCACTGCCCATGGCAATAATCTGTGCAGACCTGGCCACATTGCAGCCTGTTCAATAACTGGCTGGGAACAGCATTTGTTAACTTGGTTCCTGCCCCCTCCACTTACCCAGCTTCACCTGGAAACTGCTAATGACAAATGGCTCTCCTCTCCCACTCATTGTACAATGTCTGGTGGTCCCTGCTACACCCTCCACGCTGAAGGCCTGACCTGACCCAGGCAAGATGCTGTGCCAGCGAAGTTGCCTGTGGCTAGGGAAAGAGTGAACAAAGGGCAAGAAAAGTCTGGCACAGGGGGAGCAGAGAGCTGCCGGGGAGACACTTGTGTTGTACAGAGGTAAATAGGACTAGGGTTAGCCTACTGGTCTGCATGCTCTTTCAACATAACAAGAATTCACTCCCAACATGTCTTGCAAATGCTCACTCTCTGTGCACATTTTTATATTGAGTTTTGTAAAACCAGGCTCTTCTATGGTGGCGCCCCTAAATTACATCCTGCTATATAGTAGTCTTGGTAATTCCAGGGCACCCTCGGAATCAAGCTTCTCGGCAGTTCTGGGAGGTAGATGATACAGGGCCAATTATTCCTATTTTAGAGGTGAAGAGCCTGGGAAGGAAGCAATTTGCCCAAAGCTAGCAGTGAGTCTGAGACACAGCCAGCACCATGGTTTCACCGGGTGCATTCACATACTATATCTCAATCTTCATGAGAACTGAGGCTCAGAGAGGGAGAATGACTTGCCCAAGGTCACACTGGAGAGAGGCAGAGTCAAGCTGCACTTGCAGATCAGGCTCAGGCTCACCAGGTTGCTGTCCTTGCATCTGGTCAAGACCGCTGAGCTGAACCCCTACCGGCACTACCTTGCTGGCTTCCACCCCCACGGGGTTCTGGCCACCAGAGACTTTGTCAACCTGTGCACTGAGAGCACGGGCTTCCCTGAGCTCTTCCCTTGCATCAGTCCCCACCTGATGATGTTGCCTCTGTGGTTCCGGCTTTTTTCTTCAGGGATTATCTCATGTCAGGGTGTGAGTCTTCCCCTCTTAGGTAGCTTAGGAAGATGAGGCTGCAGGCATGGGAGGAGGGATCTTAGTGAGGGGTGCCAATAGTTGTGTACTTCTTCCAAGAGCATGTGCAGCAGCAGAAGGAGGCTAGACCTGAGGAAGCACTTCCCATAGCACCAGGTAGGACAATGAGCTCAGTGAGGGTGTTAAGGGATTCCCAGTCCTCAGAGAACTCTCAGCTGGAGTGGGAGCGGTAGGGGACCCAGGCCTCTGTGGGCACTTTTGGTGATCTCTTTCTTGGCCACATCTACCCCCACAGTCCCTGGCACTTCGCCTCATACATGACCATCATCTTCTCTCCCCAGGGCTGGTCACATCAGACAAGGAGAGCGCTGCTCACATTCTGAACAGGAAGGATGGTGGAAACCTGCTGGGTGCCATTGTAGGGAGCACCCAGGAGGCGCTGAACGCCAGACTTGGCACCTGCACACTGCTGCTGTGGGAACCGCAAGGGCTTCATCAGGCTCTCCCTGATGCCTGGGTATCTGGGAAGAGGGCTCTGGTCACCTGGAGACTAGTGAGAATTGTATTTTGGTAGGAAGACAGCAGAGACTAATGGAGATTCTATTTTTGGCAGAGAGATCCTCAGTCCATTCACAATACCAACGATATTTTGAAGAGCATTGTACTATCTCATGCCCAAATACCCAGGAGAGATTGCAGAGGGGAGACGTGGTGATCAAAGGGACTAGATGGGAAGGGATATATTGCCCAAAGCTGACGCTGGACTTGAGACCTGTGGGATCTGGGACAATGAAGTTTGAGGCATATTGCAGAGCTGTTCTCTTAACTTGAAGCATCTTGAAGAAAACAAGCTAACTGGGGCAAGAGAGATTGTTCTACAATGTTAGCAGGTGTTTTCTATCTGAGAGGACTCTCTGAAGCATTCTGGTCTCTATCATGGTGTAACCGGGAGATTGTGGCCCTGAGCGGGGCCAGGACCTCCTTAAGGTCAGAAAATAAGCTATGGCAGGTCTGAGAGACAACCCAAGTCTCCTGCTTCTGGCCCAGGGCTCTGTCGTCTGCTCAATTCCTGGTCACTAGGTCCCTGCCAGAAGCTAGGTGCCCAGCTGAGGGCTTCCTTGGAGCCTTTTCTCCTCTGTCTCCCTCCAGGGCAGCTCTGGTACCAATATTCTCCTTTGGGGAGAATGACCCTTTTGACCAAATCGAGAACTCTCCTGGTCCTTGTTGTGCTGGTCCAGAACTGGCTACAGAAAGTCATGAGTGTCCCCCTCTCGCTCTTCCATGGCCAGTACAGCTTTAGTCTTTTACCCACTGCCGGCCTATCACAACTGAGATAAGCCAAGATCTAGGCTGGGCGTGGGTCGGCTGCAGGGAAAGGGGCCGGGATGGGCCAGACACTTCCTTGCCCTCACAGAGCTCACATTCTAGACTGGGAAACAGTTGCACAAGCAGATAACCCCCATCCGAGATGGTCTGGGATGAGAACTGTAACAGAGGCACAAAGAACTATGGTCACTACTGATTACTGAGCTCCTGCCCTGTACCAGGCACTGCATTGGCTCCCTTACATGCAGCATCTCAGTTTGTCCTAACAACCTTCAAGGTAGGGACTATAATCCCTATTTCACTGGTTAGAAACTGAAGCTCAGAGAAGTTAAGAAACTTCCAAAATGAAAAAAGCACACTGCCTTTGAGTAACAAAGCTGCGGTTTGAATGAGGATCTATTCAACTTTTTATTATACCAGAGAAAGAGGGTCTAATTCTGACCAGGAGGATCTAATAAGGCTCACTGGAGAAGGTGGATATGAGGGAAGGGCATACCAAGCATGTTAGAATTGTGTGTAAAGTAGCAATCATTAGAGCGGGGGTAAAGGGTGATTTTCTGCAAAAAATGGGCTGAGCTTTAGTGCAGGGACTTAACGTCATCTTTTTCAGCTATTTGGAAACTTCGTTTGCTCACTTCTTGGATTCCAACTAGGTTCCTCTGGCATAGCCTGTAGAGAGAGGTCCATTCATCTCCAGCCACCTGTTTGTTAGCCAAGCACAGACTTACACCATGAGTCAGGACCCTACACCATGACTTTCCTGTGCTGTGTGGCAACCTTTCCTGAATGTTAATATTGCTGGTGCCTCCAGAGCTGTTCCCAAGAGAAGGTGCGAGAGGAGGTGCCTTCTCAGCCAGGCAGACCCAGAGGAAGGAGGTTAGTTAGAGCCTTCCTGACTCCTCCCTAGAATGAAGCAGGCAGTGCAAGCCAGCAGGGAGGGAGAAGAGGGAAGAAGAGTTGCTGGGCTGCAGGCCCACCTCGTCCTAGAAATATGTGTGCTTCCAATCATGGCAGCTTAGATTCCCAGAACCATATGTCCTGGTGCTTAAGAAGATATCCCCCGTTTTTAAAACCTGACACTGATTCTTCCTGGCTATTTGACCTTGAGCAAGTTACTTAACCTCTTTAAGCCTCATTGCCTTACCTGTCAATGGGAATAATATAGGTTCGATCCCCAGAGGATTATTATGAGGATTAAAGGGGATGTAATCTCCTTTATGTAAAGCATCTGGCACATTTCCTGGCACATTGCAATGCTAGCTGGTGGTGTTGCTATTATATCTGAATCTTGGAATTTCTTTAACATCTTATAACCCATCACCTGAAATAGGGTTGAAAGGGATGGCAGTAAGAGCACTTTCCTGCAGAGATGACCACGGGGGTGGGCACCTGCCCCAAAGGCCCCTACTCTGAGCTACTGCCCACCTCTGTGTTTGCAGTGGGGAAGCGCATCCAGGTGTAGAAGATATCAAATCCCTCACAGGAGGAGGTGGACAAGCTGCACCAGCGCTATATCAAGGACCTGTGCGACCTCTTCGAAGCCCACAAGCTCAAGTACAATGACCCCATGGACCAACACTTGGAGTTCTGTTAAGCACCTCCACAGAGGAGGGGCTGCCCCAAAGGGCAGGGAGCCCAGTGGTAGGTGCTGTGATCTGAGAAGGCTTCCTAGAGGAGTTTGTTGAACATATCTTCAGAGCCTTCCCAGACTCCTGCAAATCAAACCCCAAGTCAGGACTGGCAATGTGAGAGGGGAAACTAGACTCCGGCATTGGTGATTTTTACTCCTGTGCAAAACCTCTGCAAATTTCCCTCTCGTTGGTCTGCTCATCTGTGAAATGGGAGAAAGGGCTGGAAGAGAATGATTTTTGAAGTCTCTGTTCTCTGTTGTAATCTTACTCAATGGGCAGAAAAAAGAGTAGCAACAGATTACCAGGGTTTTCTTCCTCTACCTTGAGTGACGGCACAAAAGAAGCCACCAGTTCCAGCCTCTTCTCCTACTAGCTCCCTCATCCTGCACCCTGGGTGTCCCAGCTCCTCCTTCCCTAAGCTGGAGAGAAAGGGGGTGGCCATGAAGCAGGGCAATTACCCTAAGGCACCTTTGAGTTTGGAGATCCTCTGAGCTATGGAGTTACAGCCAGAAGGGTCCAAAAGGTGGATAAGGAGAAATGTACTCTTTCACTGGTTATATGACTCTGGGCAGGTCTTTTCACACTCCCTCTGAGTCTCAGATTCTCTGACTGACTAAGATGATCTCCAAGTCTCAGCTCTGACATCACATAGGCTCAGAGCTCCATGAGGGACCTCATATTTGAACTTTGTAATTTCAGCACTTGATCTTTGCACAAAAAGTGGGGAGGCTCTATAAATGTCAATTCAATAAATGAAAGGATTCTACTTTAGCCTTCTTCTTTTTCTCCCTACCCCGCTACTAAGAGGGCTGGTCAAAACCTCGCCTCTGACCACCAGTCTGGCCCTGTGGCCCTGCAGCCTTGTCTCATCTTTCCAGAAGATGGATCAGATTAGGCTAGAGAAGGCCACATTGGCTCTTCCTTCCTGACTCACCAACCTGAAGCTTACCACCTCAGACCCTGTTGTTTCTGGAAAGAGGGAGGAAGGAAAGAGTATGTTAAGACACAGTGCAAGGCCACTGCCCACTGTCCTGGTGCGGCTGCAGTCCCTGCTGCAGTGCACCACCTGGGTGTCCGGGCGATCCAAGGGCAGCAGCAAAGCCGCAATGACAGATTATGGCAAGAAGCGGTGCAATGAGCTGGAGGCTCTCGAGTCCATCTACCCCGACTCCTTCACAGGCAGATGTCTCTCAGCTACACTTGCATAGCTCCAGTCCTGTTCATGTTCTCTCCCCAGCAGTACAGGTGTACTGTGAGGCTATAAAAGGGATGAATGAAGAGGGGCTTGAGAGGGTCATTAACCAGAGGGTCATTAAGCAGAGGGTCATTAAGCATCAACCAGCTTCATCATTACTGTGACGTCTGAGGCTGGAGAACATGGTTAAACTGTTCAGGCTACACTCAAGTTTACACATGGTGAAAAATACCAAGATGAAACCCCCTTTTATGAAATATTTTCTGAGGAAAAATCTAGAAGATAATGATGTTTCAAGCATTTAAAAATGATTAGCATTGCAGCAGAAGAAAATCTTGATATGGTAATGATCTTTACTTTAAAGACATTTGTACAAGAAAAATTAAATAAATAGTAAATCAGATAAAAATTAAAAGAGGAGAGAAGAAACAAAAAGAAAAGGAAGCAGAAGAAGCTGAAAATCAATTATTTTTTGACATTGCTATTACAATTGAGAATTTCTTCAGTTGGATGGCCAAGGCTGATGCAGAACTCTTGGAAATTAAAAAAGAAATAAATGAAAGAAGAACAAGCAGGGAAAAATAAATTAAGTGGGAAACGGCTATTTGAAATGGATCATAATCTTGACACATTTGATGTCTAGTTTTTAGAGGGCGCTGGAACCAATGCGTCGGTGAGTCTTTGTTCCGGGAAATAGATGACTTGGAGCTGGAGGAAGGTGATGATGATCCAGACTACAATCCTGCTGATCCAGAGAGTGACTTGATCAATTAATGGACTATTGCCATCTGTAGAGAGGCTCGACTGCCACAGCATCTGTGGCTATGCTGAGAGGGTGTTGGTTTTCCTTTCTTTTTTCCTAAGAAAAAATACTTTTTAGGAGAATATTTTTCTGAAAGCTTTCATCATTGAACTTAATAAACTGACCTTAAGATTAACAACAAAAAAGACTCAGGATAGACCATCATAGAGAATGAAACCTAGATGTGAGGAGTGGATATTTGTATGTGTCTGCCAGGTGAGTAAGACGGGGACAGGTGCCCAGACAGAATAATTCTGGATTCCTGGGTTTGGTTTATGCATGAGGGGACAAGGTGCTCGGTAGGATCAGAACCTGTGAATCCCCCTCACTCTCTGGGAGAGAAGCAGTGTCCTTTGCCTCTAGGAGCATGCCAACAACTGCAACGGGGGAGGCATTTGAGAAGTATTTGTTTGGATTCCAATCCTAGCCCATGCCTTTTCAGTAACTCTGGGCTAGTCACATCACCTTCAAACCTCAGTTTTGTCATCTGAGAAATAAAGATGACAATATCCACCTCCAGTGTTGTGAACATAACACGGCATCTTGCGATTTTAAGCCACCCCACATTCTGTCTGGAACAACGTGGATGACAGGTAAACTAGGAGTCACGTGATGAATGTACTTGGTGCCTCATGGAGATGAGGCAGTGTGCTCTCTGGGTCGCAAGAGAATTGGGATGAAGAGCAGTAGGGTTCAGAGAATGAAGTGTTGATCTCCAGCCGGGGGAAGACTTGGAGGACCAGGCAGGCGGGGAGGGCCCTGGGGAAGGACAAGACTTGTAAAGGAGAGAAGTACCTGCCCATTGTAGTTATCTCTTCCAGTGTGATGTACCACTCCGAAATGTAATGGATGAAGATGGCAAGGACTTACTATTTCCCACAATTCTGTGTGATGGCTAGGTGGTTCTTCTCTGTCTTGCCTGGGCTCTCATGCTGCTGCATTCAGTAGATAGGTTGCCCAGGGATGGAAAAGCTGGAAAGCTAGAACTGCTGGGCCTCTCTATGCAGGTGGGCACTGAGTCCCTCTCTTGTTGACCAGTCTTTTAGCATACAGTGATGGAAGGATTTTGAAAGAATGAGAGCAAAGCTGCAAGTTTTCTTAAGTCCTAGGCTTCACAACTTTCATGGCATCTCTTCCACTCATCAAAACAAGTCCTGAGTCCTGACCAGATTTAAGGGGAGAGAAAGAGACTCTACCTATGCCTAGGAAGAGCCACAATGTCATAATACAAAAGGCTGGAGACACCTGGAGGGATTCTTGTGACCATTTTTACAAACAGTCTATCAAAAAGTTATAAATGAAAGTCTGCGGCAGAACTGCCCCTCCCTCACATACCCAGGAATTTCCTGTGTGACAATGACAAAAGCCACAGTTAACGCCTGGGGCCCCAACTCTGCCTCTGAATCACTTTCCATCTCCATCTTGCTATCCTACCTCTATCTTTCATGCACAGCCGCAGTGAACTGTCAAAATCAGAAATCCAGGTCAACCATACTCATACTCAGAATCCTTCTATGGCTTTCCATCGCTCACAGAGTTTGTATCAGCCTGAATTCCAGCAGGGACCAGATGACATGAAAATAAGGATAATTTGAGGAGAGTTTAATAAAAGAACAATTTTCTGAAGAGTGTATAGTGTTGGAAAATCACACAGAACAATAAGTCAATAAGCCAGGAAGCAGTAAGCCAGGCCTGGGCTGTGGCTACTACCCTGAGGCCTGGAAAGACAAGTGGAGGCAGAAGTTACCTAAACCAGGAGAGTCATGGGCAGGGGCCATCATTGCAGGGAAGGAGAAGGTGAGCATTCCAACCTGACTCCCCTCCCTCCATCTCCTGCCAGGGCTCCTTATTGCCTGAACCCAGTAGGAAGTTAGAAGGTCTGAGGGCCTGTGGTTGCAGTCCACACAGGTAAGTCTCTCAGGAAGGAGCTGGGTGGACATGGGTAGAGTGGTTCTGGAGGGGTCAACGAAGACAGAAGATGTTCTGCTCAAAGCCCAAGCTTCTTAGCTTGCCCTTTGCCACTCTCCGCCATGTGGCCCAATCTGCTCTGTCCTCATCTCTCCTCCTCCCTCAGCCGTATGTAGCTTCCCATCAGACTGAACCATTTGCACTTCCACGAATCAGCTATGCTCTCACTCTCACCTCTAGGCCTTGCCCATGCCCTTCCTCGCCTGGAATGCCTCACTCCCTATTCCCTTTGTCTGAGTAATTCCTATTCATCCTTCAATACTGATTTCATTGATTTAAGAAAGCCTTCCCTAATGCTCTTGGTTGAGACAGGGTTTCCACTCTGTTGCCCAGACTTTCCCTTTCTCTGTCATAGCACTCAGCACCTGGGGTGATCACCTGGTAAACACTACGCACGGATGCTCCTGCCTCCACTGCTCTCCCTCCAGCCAACCCACATGCAGCACCTGTGTCCTCTCTTTCAGAAAAACCCAAGCTCCCTAAAATGGTCTTCAGCCTCAGGATAAGCCTGAACTCCTCTCAGCCTGGCATTCGAGGCCCTCTCTCATCCACCCCCTTGACCTCACCAGCCTCTTCTCCCAACTCATCATCCCTGTGTCCTTCACTGTTCACTGAACACACTCTGCTCTCTGACCTGCTGTGTCCTGGGGCGTGCTAGTCCCTTTCCCCAGAATAAACTTTCTCCTTGACCTGGTCAACATCACTCGGGCCCAAATGTCACTTCCTTTGCCAAACCTCAGAACATCCCACCCACCCTCAAAACTTGCTCTCCCACCCCCACTGCCCTGAATCAGAGTTAGTTACCCCTCTTTTCGGCTAGCTGTGGGGGATAAAAAGGCCAAGGACATTAATGGGTGACTGGACTCCTCTGTCTCCCAGTGGACTGGGAAGCCCCTGAGAACCAAGACCATATTCTTACTGCCCTCAGCCCCACCCCAGCACCCAGCACAAGACCTGGTGCACCTCAGCATCCTCAAGGAATGTGAATAGGTTGCATAAATGATCTCTCACATGGGTGCTTCCCCTTGGTCCAGCACACTAGGACTGGGGCAGGAATTAGGGGAGAAGACGGGGAAGGTGATTAATTTAGGTATCTATTGCTGTATAACAAATACTCTAAACCTTAGTTGCTTTAAACGACAAACATTTATTGTCTTACAACTGCTGTGGGTCAGAAATCTGAGGGGTCCTGGCTCAGGTCTCTTAAGAGGTTGCAGCCAAGCTGCTGGCTGAGGCCACAGTCTCTGAAGATTTGAGCGGGGCTGGAGAGTCCACTCCCAAGCTCACCGATGTGTCTGTTAGCAGGAGGCTCCTGTCCCTCGCTACATGAGCTGTCAATGACATAGCTGCTCCCAAAGCAAGAAAGTTGAGGAAGAGGCAACACTGCCTTTTATGACCTGGCCTCTGAGTCACACACCATGGATTTTGCATTACGGCATTGGCTAGATGCAAGTCACCAAGTCCAGCCCATTCTCCATTAAGAGTGTGAATACCAGGAGGCGAGATCATTGCGGGCCAGCCTGAAGAGCAGAAGCTGTGCTGGTCATGTAGAGGGTCCTCAAATATGTGGGGAAGCAGTTCGAGCAAAGATCGGAGGTGGGAATGATGGCCATGACCCCCTGGCCTGGCTGGGATGGAGTACCGGTAGCCATTGGACTTGAGGGTGCCAGGATAGAAGATGGAGGATGGGGAGAGACTTAAGAGGCCAGAGGGAAGAGGCTTCTCTCTCTTTCACAGAAAACTTGAAGGCCCCATGTAGAAAAACATCAGTGGCACAAGACAGAAGCATACACCCCTGATATCGGAAAAGGCAGACCAAGAGAGTTATCCAAATAGAAATATCCACCCTGAACTTTACATGAGCAAAAAAATGTCTTTTTACTGTGGTAAGCCACTGAGATTAGGGGTATTTGTTATAGTAGTGGGTCCCAACTAATATAGTGTGCCAGGAGTTGCACTGTATTGAATTAGCTGATGCACCCTGCACACACTCCTAACTGTTACTTCTTCAGAGCCCCCAGAGCCTGCGTGAGGGGGCTCATCATTGTGTGGGAAAATGGTTTTCCCCACCTCAACACACACAGAGATTCAGACAGCCAGAGACGACAGGATTTTTCCGGCATAGTAGAGAGAGGCAGAGGCCCCGCAGAGCCTGTCTGGGAGCCAGAATCTCCTTCAGAAATTAGGCTGCCCTTTGACCTGGGTAGAAGTTCTCAGACATCGTTAATCACAGAGGACAAAGGGCCTGTTGAGGCCCAGCTTGTCTGACACTGCTTTATGGTAACAGGTGGAACAAGTCAGCCAGCACAGCACTGCCAGCAGCCACATGCACGGGCCAAGGCTGAATCTCACAGAGCGACTATGTTTTGCAAGGTTACAGGAGACAGAGCAGTGTGGAGGGAGGCTGCTGAATGAGCAAAGGCAGAGAGGAGAGTGCAGGGCACACGCTGGTGATTGTTACTGGTGTGGTTCAGGGTGCGAGGGTGAGGGTTAGGGAAAGGAGGCTAGAGGGTAAGGCTTTTGTTGAGAAAATTTTTATAGAGATAGAGTAGTGAACAAGGCAGACAAGGGCCCTGATTTTGCCTTGCTTACTGGCTGGTGAAACTCAAATGTCCAGTCAAAGACTCAGGAATTTGTCCCTAAGGTAGGGAGGAGCCCTGGGAGATCCATGAGATGGAATGGGTCATGGCTAGGCCAAAGGGCCAGAGGGTGCCTCGGGCTAAACAGGGCATCTGTCTAATGACCCTACCTAAGGGCAGAATCAGCACCCTGATCCACTTATTGAGAACCTACTATGTGCTGGGCTCCAGGTGGGTTGCTTTTCATGCATTATTTCAATCACATATACAGTGACCTCTTTATAATAAATGAGGCTCATTTATCAGAGAGATTAAAGAACTTTCTGTAATCTTGGTCCCAATAGGAAGGTTGCTTGCCCAGGCAGCTATCAATGCTGCTACCATCCAGCCTAGTCCTAGCCTCAAACAAGGCAGAATGGCATGCTGGAAATGGCAAGGGCCTGACAGCCAGCAAGGCACAAAACTATCCCCTCTCCCACCTGCTTGGCTGTGTGACCCCCATGCAAGTCACATCCTCTCGCTGAGTCTTAGTTTTTTCACTTGTAAATGGTTCATCCACAGTGAGAACTCAATAAATGGTAGTTCTTCCTCACCTCTTCCCTTTGAAATGCCAGGAAGCGGTTTTAGAAAGGCCTGTGAGAGTTTGTGTCTATCATAAACAAGGTTTGGGCTTTTCTTAGATTTTGTATCTCCTCCCTTGCTCCCTGCCAGAAAACTGAACTGAGTGTTTCCCTTTTTAACCAGCTGAACTCGTGCCATACACATCCAGTTACATGCTTAGTGCGAGGGCAAATAGAAATAGAGCAGACAGACCCTTTTTATCAGCCCCTTTTAAAGGGGAGCTCAGAAGAACAAAAAACAGCAACAAACCAGGCCCCATCAATAAAACATCAATAATTAAGAATAAAAAGGAACCTCCCTCTTTAAAAAAAATGTAAAAATTGTCAGAAGCCTGGATGTCCTAGATTAATGTTTCTCAAAATGTCTGTGGTGAAGGACCAGATTCTTGTGGGTTTTTTTCCTAATCCATCATGGACCTATCTATTTGCAAAATACAATGTAAATTACTAGAAAAATGAAATAAGAAAAGGACAAACACTTTACAAACCCATTTCTTTATAATTACTTCTAATAGACATGAGTCACATTGCTCTGAGGTTTCTCAACAGTTACTCTCAAATTCTGTACTTATTTTGTCAGGAACCAGTAGTAAGCAGTTCATGGACTAATGCCGGTCCTCAGACCACACTGGGGGAGCACTGCCCTAGAACTCATTGGGGTCACTAACTCCTGGCATCGTAAGGTTGTTGTGCGTTAAAGTACACAAAACTACTTGGTGAACTGCAAAGTGCTATACACAGATTGGTTGGTACCATCATCTAAGCCACTATATCCAGGTAAGCTGAGGGGCTCTAGGAAGGGAAGAACATGCACAACTGAAAAATGGCCAACCCGGGCTGGTTTTTACCTAGTGCTCTTTGCACTCTGCCTTCTGTGGTGGATACTGGGATGCACTTTCAAGGAAGGATGCTTTGCCCCAGTTGCAGAGAGCTGCTTCTGCAAAGGCAGCTGATCTGATGACTGATCCAGGCAGGGTATAAAGGCTTGACCAGCTTCATCTTCAAATCAGGACAACTCTGATGGGGCCATTTTAGTTCACTTTCTACTCTGCCCAATTCTGCTGCCTTCCCTTCCTTGTAAAGGTGTTAACCCCAAGGGCTCTCACTAATAAACATCCTGCAAGCTAAATGCCATCTCAGAATCCCCTTCCTGGAGAACACACACTGTGATATCATGCATATACGAAGAGTTAAATCCCAATACAAGGGTCAGAGAGGTTAACTTATACAAAGGCACACCGTTTTTAAGTGTTTCTTAAATTTTTGGAGCCAGAATTTGAACTCAGATCTGACAGCAAAACCTGTGCTTCTTTGCCCAGTGAGTGTGACCTTCTGACTATAGCTTGGGAAACAAAGGAAGCAAGCAGAAAAAACTAGATTAAAGTTGTGAAATTTAAAATAACTAATTTATTCAAATGACACACTATTTTGGAAGACATTTTGGCAGTTTCTTATAAAATTAAATATAGGTTTACTATACAACACAACAATCACGCTCCTAGGTATTTATCCAATTGATCTGAAAACAAGTCACACAAAAACTGCACATCAATATTTATAGCAGCTTTATTTATAATCACTAGAAACTGGAAGCAACCAACGTGTCCTTCAGCAGGGAATGGATAAACAAACTGTGGTACTTCCATGCAATGGAATACTACTCAGAAATAAAGGAAAATGAGCTATTAATTCACAAAACAACATGAATGAATCTCAAATGCATTTAAGTGAAAGAAGGCAGAGTAAAAAGCCTACACCTTATTCAATTTCATTCACATGACATTCTGGAAAAGGATAAAATATAGACATGGAAAACAGATCTGCAGTCGTCACGGGTTTAGGGAGAAAGAGCCTTTGACTAGGTGAGGCACAGGGAATTCTTTTGGGTGGAGAAACCAATGCGTATAGTATCGTACTAGTGTATACATGACGCTTTGCATTTGTCAAAACCCACAAGCAGTGAACCTTAGCGTATAGAAATTAAAATTTAAAAATCAACCGAGAAGTTTGGGGATTCCAGGATGAAATGCAGACTGTGACGAAAGATTCTTAACTGTATTACAGATGTATGAGAAACCTCATTGAAGAGAGTAGGGTAAAAAGACCGATTTGAGTAACTTTAGAAAATAGTATTTTGACTGGAAACTGTAAGACTAATGTTAAACATACATAAATACCACACCAAAGTTGGTAAAATTGGATTTCTCATGAGGTCTAGGTTAACAATTCAGAAACTGCTGTACTTGTATACTGAGATTGCACAAATACGCAAGTGGATGGTAAGAGCCAGTTTTCTCACTGTTGGCGGTTACAGATAAGCAGGAGGAAGATCCATGTAGTAAGAGATTGGAGTGGGAGACATCCATATAAATTCATGTTTTGTTTCGTATAGATACAGATGAATAGATACAGAAATTATATATGAATGCATGGATCAGTAACATACATATTTTTCTTGGCTTTGTTTTTACATTTAAAGCCCAGATAATCCAGAATTCTCCTGTCTTAATATCTTTCATTTATTCATACCTGCAAAGACCCTTTTTTCCCTTTATAAGGTAACATTCACAGGTTTTAGGAACTAGCATGTGAATATCTTTTGCAGGGCTGTTTTTTCAGCCCACGACACATGCCAAGGAAGCTATTTATTCTCTTTGAGGCTCAGCTTCCTCATCTCAAAATTATATATGCAAATGTATGTAAATGAGGAGGCCTGATCTGCCCTGCTACCGGACTGCTGGGTGGGGAAGGCGGAAGTCTGAAGAGCATTTTGTCCCAGTCACGAGTCCTGATGTTACTTCTTCCCCATGTGCTCCTCCCTTCCAAATTAGTTAGGGGTGTGTGGCAGGGACGAGGTGGTAGGGAAATGAACCCCAGCTGGGAACCCTGAGACTTGGGTTCAAAGCTCAGCTCTGTCAGCAACTTAAAGTGTAACCACAAGCAAATCACTTTTCATATCTGAGATACAATACAATTCCAAGAAACACATGTACGTTGATCCTGGAAGAGGGACCTCTGAGGTCACTCTTGCCCTGAGATGTTATGATTACAGATACTCATATTCTTGGTATCTTCCTATTGGCTAAAGGATCTCGGTCTCTCCTGGTAACAAGGGTATATCTCACCTGGAGCCGCCTGAAAGCAGTGACCTCTCTCAAAGGGCTGGCAGGAATGGTGGAGCTCCAGGTACCAGGCTGGAGGGAGTCAGGAGGAGGGAGGAAGCCTCCTTTGTTTCTCACTCGCTTCCACTCCAGCCTCATTAGCCTAGATCAAGTGTTTGAATGACCTGCGAACTAAGAATGATTTTTATAGACAAACATTTGCCATCAATGTGATGGCACGAACTTTGAGCCTCAGTTAAGCAGAATGTCATTCTCCAAAAAATTCCAGTCTTCTCATTAATAGATCTGTATTACAAAATATTAAACTCAATTATTTACTTTGAAGTTTGTCAAGTAAAATGTTGTGGAAATTTGTTTTCTCTGTTGTTACAGAAGCACCTTCCTAATAGCCTCGATTTGCCTCTTGGTCTACAAAGCCCCTACCAGCTGCTACTTAATTAGTTGCTCTATGTTCTATCTCAAATCTATCTTAAGCCATGGCCAGATTCACCCTGCACTTTGGAGCCAGAAGGATCTTCCCAGTATAGGTATGACAAAATCATTTTTATGATGAAAACCTGGCTGTTTCTCTGTGCCCTCTGGCTGCCTCTAGCTCCTTAGCTGGCTTACAGCCCTTCACTGTGTGGCTCCTACCTTCCTTGTGAGCTACTCTCTGCTCCTTATCCGCTGCCTGCCTTCTGAACTTCTTCCAGTTCCTAGGGCACCTTGCTTCCCTTAGAGCCAGATTTTTACATAAGCTGTTCCCTATGCCTAAAATGCTTATTACCCCACTCCCTTCTACCCAAATCCAATTCTTTTTGGTGTGTTAAAAGTCATTTCAGACATCAGCCCCAGAAAGCTTTCCCTGATCCCACCTCCCTCCCGGCTGTCAGGTGCCTCCTCTGGGCTTCCACAGTCCTCTGCCTTCTTCCAGCCAGCATTAATCACACATTTTAAATGCCTATGACCTGTATCAGACTGGGAACCCTTGAAGATGGAGGCAGCTTGACTGGGCACTGGTGTCCCATACTTCCCAATAACAATGGTCCTGCTGGCTCCTAATATTTGGAAAGGAAGTGGGCTACTTGTCGGGGGCTGTTGCTACCCATTGGGAGCCCCCGTTCATTTCCTTCCCTGGATTGCAGCTCCACATCCTTACAATGGAGATGGGGTTGGGGGAGGAGACTGGCCCACGGATGGACTAAGGTCTGAGCCAAAGGTGGGAGTGGAAACTTGGGGGACATAGAAGGAGTGGGGGAGGTAGCAGTTTAGCCTCCAGACACCTTTATCAGTCCTTCGCAAGCAATCCCAGACAGATATGAGTCTGGGCTCTGAAACTGCCATGATCTGAGCCATTCCAGCCAAAGTTCAATCCTGAGTGGCCAGCTGCAACTGGCCTTGTCCTGGATCCTACCTGACCATCTCCCTGCTTTTCCCTCCCCTGAGAGCCAGGAATAAAAAGAATCTTTGCTGGCCGTGCTTCTGAGATAGATGAACTCAGGAATAGGTGTGTGCCACTGAGTGTGTATTTCTGCAAGAACATCTATGTGTGCATGTGGGCTTGTGTGAAAATGTGTGCATACCTATGCGTGAGTCTGTGTGCGTGCATATTCATATAAGGGTGTTCCTGTGTCTCATGTGTCCAAGCATGCATGGCTGCGTGTATGACTCTGCACATGTGTAAAGGCAGGAGTTGAGAGGGTAGAGGAGAGTCGAGGCCCCTCAGCTCTGCCAAACTGTGACGTCTGGTTCTTTGGGGCCTCCCCTGATGCTATATCCTCCATTTCTACTCCAAAGCTCCCACAGTCTTTATTTTCCCAAACTATTGATGCCCTTACCCCTTCTCATAGATGTAGTACTGTTGGGAAAGACTCAGAATTCTAAAATACCAGGATGAATCCTGAGGGTGATTTAGGGGACACTGTGAGTACTCCACCAGATTCCCTTTGATCATTGCTGTGGACCCCATTCTGCGCTTCCATTAACGTTTCCTCAAACCACCTGCCCCTGTAACTCTCCTGGGCTTGCCTGGGGCTCCTGAAGATACTTTCCCCTCTGTGCAGAGTATGTTAAAAACCTGGGAGTTTACATCTTTTCCTCCCACCCACCTGACACCCCAGTTGAACCTTAGCCAAGACTAATTGGTGAAAGCCCTACTGCCTTGCTCTAAACTGGAATAATCTCCGGATATCATTTTCATTCCAGGGCTCCCCTGTGGGATCTGGCTGAAGCTACACCTGGTCTGGAACCACACCCTGCTTAGCTTCTTCCCATTCCTTGCCCTGCTGCCCCAACTCCCTCTCAGTTTCTCCTGCAGGCATTTCTTCAATAAACCAGTCCCACAGGGCTCCTCATCTGAGGGTCTGTTTCTAGGGAACCTGACCTAAAAAATGGAGATGGGCTTAGAAACTAACTTCCTATGAACCCACTGAACAAAGAGGAGGCTGAGGCCTAGACAGGAGACATATGCCTCCAGAGCCTCCCCCTTTGGCAAGCTGTACTCCTACCCTTAGTCTCTGTAGCCCCACGTGCCACCATACTCCCTACCTCCCCTGCAGGCCAGAGGCCCTCTCTGCAACATCCCCAACAGACCTGGGTTAGGAGGTTTCTTGAGCCTGCCTGGGTCCTCCTTTCCTTTAAGCCATCATTTCTCTTTAGAAAATGAAGCAGTCAGAGTTAGAAAGCAAGAAAAAAGAAATCTTTTAATGTGGGGGTTAGTGAGGCATGAACTACTCTGCTAAGACCCTTCACCACATGGCCTTCAAGGTTGCACACCTAGGAGGCAGATGGGGCTCAGGTGGACAATGTCTACACCTTTCCTTTCTCAGATGTCTCCTATCATAGAAAAGCCACCATTCTGAGAATTGAGAGGCCTGGACCCCCTCGGCAACTCCACCATCGCCTGTCTGCGTAACTTTAAGGAAGTCAAGTGATGCTCTGAGGGACTCAATTTCCCTACCTCCAAAAGGCTTGCAATGGGGTACAGCAAGGCATTGCATTCAGAGCACAAGATTCAAGCCTCAAACTCACTTCTGAAGGTGTAGCATTCGCTGAATGAATGAACTAGCTGCTTAACTGTCTACACCTTGTTTTCTCTTGTCAAAGTTGATAACAGCAAGACTGATCTCAGGTTTGTTTGAAGGACTGAAAGAGATAATGCACGCAGAGCACTTGGCAGGTCCCTAGAACATGGTGAACTCTGAAGAGCAGGTGACTATTTTTACTTGTGTTGTGTACCATGCAGTGTTGTATAACTGGCTGGGCTCTGAGGCCTCGCTGACTTGATACAACTCCCATACTTTGTAAAAGCCAGAGGACATTACACAAAGGGGACACTCTCTGGTAGACAAAGAGTTTAAAGTGCTTTCCTTCTCCCTGTCTCACCTGCCTGGCCTCTAAGCCTCCCCTCTCTTCAGAAAAAAAGAAACAGATTCCTTAGGATTTCCAGGCCATGGCTGGATGCCCTCAGGGCAGGTAGGTTAATCCAGGTGGGGAGCAGTGTGTGCTCATGTACCTGACAAGGTCCCCTGAAGAGCATAACTGACCTCACGTCCTTTTCATTTGGTGAAATGGATAGAAATAATGCAGGCTTAACCTTGTTTTGTTTCTACTGGTTAGAAGGTGTATTTACTTGGTCAGATTTCTTTTCAAATTTTAAAAATTATGGTAAAATGTAAGTAACATAAAACTTACCATCTTAACCATCTTAAAGTGCACAGTTCAGTAGCATTAAGTACATTCACATTGTCACAACCATCATTGTTACCATGCATCTCGATAACTCTTTTCATCTTGCAAAACTGAAACTCAGTACTTATTAAATTACCTCCCATTCCACCCCCACCCTCTTGTCTTTTATTATTATTATTTTTAATCTGTGCAAGAACTGGTTTTGGTGGTGTGATCCCTTTAATAAATATTTACTAGTGGGTTCCTATGTATTTGGCACTGTGCTAGGCCTGGAACACAGGAGGAACTCAAGGCTCATCACCAGCTCTGAAGGGTTATGATTCAATAGGCCCGAATAAAAATGGAAGAAATTTTTTTTCGTTTCTTCATTCAACAAAACTCTACTGACCCTGTCAAGCTCATGGGGCCAGGAAACAGTGATATAGGATACCCTCTCCCTGCCAGAGTTCCTTACATTTGGTACAGGGCTTCAACCACCAGCCATCCAGGTGATCTTCCCACCTCCCACAGAGGGAGGCACAAACTGCTACAGAAATTTAGGGGGGCAGGCACCTCCTGGAGCTCACGGAAGAGCACTGGAGCCTGGGTTCCAACCCAGGTCTACTCTGATCTCACTGGGTGACCTTGGCCTAATCTGCCACCCCCTCGTTTTGGGTCTCACTCTGCTGTCAGATGGGGACCAATAATCTCTGACATGCACACTACAAGCAGCCCTTGTCATAGCTAAATTAGATCATGAATATGAGTGAACTCTGACAAAGTACTTCGCAAACACTTTAAAAGATAATTGACTGTCCCAAAACAGTAACAGTATATCATAGAATTTATAACATCTGTAGAAGAACAATGTATTCCAAAAATAGCGCAAAGGATAGGGATGAAGAAGTGGAAGAATACTTTTGTAAGGTTCTTACCCCGTACATAAAATGGTACATTATATTCAAAGGTAGACTCTGACAAATTTAAATGTGTTGTAAACCCTAGATTAACCATCAAAATATTTGTAAAAAGGTATAATCAATAACCCAGTAGTAGAATAAAACAAAATCATAATAAAATACTAAGTTCCTCCCAAAAAGGCATGAAAAGAAGAAAAAGGTATATTAAATCAGCAAAAATAGAAAATAATTAGCAAGGTGGTAGATTTAAATCCAGCAATGTTAATAATTATATTAATTAAAAGGCAGAGAGTGTCAAACTAGATTTTTAAAAAAGACCCAACTATATGCTGTCTATAAGGACCTCATTTTAAATATAAAAACATAAGTTAAAAGGGATCGGAAAACTTACACTACGCAAACGCTAATCAATACTAATCGAGAGAAAGATTGGGAGGCTATGTTAATCAGACAAAGGAGATTTAAGAACAAGAAATATTACAGGAAGAGAGATGAATATTATTTAATGATTAAGGAACCAATTTATCAAGAAGACATAAAAATCATAAATATACAGAGCTAAAAAAACCCAGATCTTTAAAATACACGAAGCAAAACCTAACAGAATTGAAAAAAAAAAATAGATAAATCCACAGGTATGGTTGGAGACTTTAAATTTTATCTCTCCATTCAGCAGTTGAGAAAACAATAGAAAAATCACAAGGATATAGAAGATCAGCATAATGCTACCAGACAACTTGACCTAATTGACATTTATAAAATACTATACACAGATTCGGCCGAATAAACACTTCTCAAGTGCATGGTAAAGATCTGGGGGGAAAAAATTGCGAAGATAGACCATATTAGCATATTTGGCTCATAAAACCAACTTCAACAAATTTAAAAGAATTAAAATTACATGAAATATGTCTTCCAATCCAAACAGAATCAATCTAAAAATCAATAACAAAAAGATCTCCAAATATTTGGAAACAAATACTTTTAAATAAACAATGGGTCTGTAGCCCTCTTACCCTGAACAAGCCTCATCCTGTCTGATCTCGGAAACTAAGCAGGGTTGGGCCTGGTTAGTACTTGGGTGGGAGACCACCTAGGAAGACAGGTGCTGTAGGTGTAAAAAATAAAAAAAATAAGGGATTGTAAGTTGATAAGGTCCTTGCAAACTGTGAGGTCAATCAAGGGTTGCCTCTTCTAAAAAATAAAATAAAACACATACATAGATACATAGATACATAGATACATACATACATACATACATACATACATACATACATACATTAAAAAACGGGTCAAAGAAGAAATTGCCAAGAAAATTTTAAAACATTTTGAACTGAAAATGAAAAACATATCAAAATTTATGGGATGCAGCTAGAGAAGTTTGTAGAGAGAAAATTATAGCATTATAATGCTCATATTAGAAAGTAAGAAAAGCTTAGAACCAATCACCTAAAAAAAAACAAATTGTATCCCGCATAAGCCAGAGGAAAAAAAACAACAAAGAGCAGAACTACATGAAATTAAAAACAGAGAAAATTGTTGAAACCAAAAATTATTATTGAAAAATAAACTGATAAACCTCTAGTCAGACTGGTTAAGAGAAAAAGAATGAAGATACAAATGATCAATATCAGGAATGAAAAAGCAACATCAATACAACTCCTATAGTTATAAAAAGGATAATGAGTGAGTATTATGAACTTTATGCCAATATATTTGATATCTAGTTTAAATTTCCTAATGGGGCTTTCAGGGTGGCAAAGCTATTCCTTCTCCATCTGTGCCTGGTAGAATACTTAGGTTTAGGGCACACAAGAGAGGAAACGTGGGCCACAGTGTCCAAACCCTAGCCCAACGGAGCTGACCTGGCAGAGGCCATACTGGGCTAGCTGCCAGGTTTAAATTCCCCCAAGTTTATTTCATGTCTGAGCCTCTTTCTCAATATTAGGTATTTAAGAAGGGACAACCATGACTTAATTCTGAGGATGGCCTAATGGCAGTGTTAGAAAGTCTCCAGCTTTAGAATATCCTTCCTGCCCAAGGCACCTCCATAGCGCCATAAATAATATAAGACAGAGAAGGTGGGTAAAAACCTGGATTCAGGTTCTCTCTCTCCCTCTCCACTTCCCTCTTTTTCTCTCCCTCACCTCCCCATCCCCGCCTTCCATCCAGGCTCAGGTAAATTAGAATAAGCAAGGGCTTTGGCATCAGACCAAGCAGGACTCAGTCCCAGCTCTTCCACTAACTAGTTATCACCTCTCTAAGCTCCAGTTTCTTCATCTCTATTTTAAGGTTGTTGTGAACTCATACTTCCAGGGGTGTGAAAGTCAAATAACAGGACATATGTACAATGTTATGCACAAGGTCAGGGCTAAATTCATATCAGTCCGTGGTCTCTTTCCTAAAGGATCCTTTTCCTAAAAACTCTGGAGAAGACTACTCCCTCTTCCCAATTTGACCTTGAACTGCAAAAGCTCCGGGAAGGCAAAGACTGGATCTCTTCACTCCTAACCATTGCATCCCCAGTGCCAACGTAGGTCTCGGCACATGCTAAATGTATTGAATGCGTGAATAAACAGATGAACAGATATTCTGGGTAAATAAGATGTAACACTGGATCCCACAATATATTTTCCAAGTCCTTAGAATACACGTACACATGATTGCAGCAATAAGGAGCAGGCAATGAGATGAATAAGATCAAGTCCTTACCCTTGAGGAAGTCAATACATTTTTTTCTGATGTCTTCTCTGTTTCAGGTCTTTTGCTTAGTGCTAGGATCCCTGAACCAACCTCGTCTCTGCCTACTGTCAGGTGGGGGAGCGAGGAATTTAGACAGATAAATTGTTTGATAAACTGTATCTTCAAAATGTGTGTTTCTCCAAATTACGTACTTCTGCAAACTGTAAACTTCCAAAAGGCAAGAACCCTGCCCTTTATATGTCCAAATTCCCAGCCTAGGTCCTACTGTTAAAGTTTAAGTGAAAGTTGTTGTTGTTGTTTTAAGAGGGGTTAGTTGTGAGGAAGGCTTCTTGGAGAAAGGTTTATAGAGATAGAAAGGATGGGCAAGGTGTGAAAAAGGGGAGGCTGGGGGAAGGGCACTTCACTTTAAGAACACAGTGTAACCACAGACCCAGAGGTAGAAAAACACATTCAAAGACACAGCAAGTGACCTGATGTGACCAGAACTGGATCCATATCAGAGACAGCTGGCAGGGAGAAGAGTAGAGGCGAGTTGGAGAGTGGCTGGAGCAGGATCATGTGAGGCCTTGAATGCTAAGTTAAGGAGCTTGAGCTTTATCCTAGAGCTATGGGAGCCAAGGGAGAAAGTGGTTAGATTGTGTGTTCCAGGGTCACTGTGGAGCACAAGGTTGGAAACAGGGGACCAGTGGAGAGCTAGTATAGCTGTCTCTGCAGGGGAAAATGGCATGGCCAAGGAAGCAGGGATGGAGAGAACTGTGTCCTGATTGAAGGTGAATGTCTGAATGTATGTTTCTATACGCACCCATGAATGTGCGCATTCTTTCACAGATGGTCAGCCTAATTAGAAATCCCAATCCTACTCAGTTTCACAACCCATCATACCCCAAAGCCCGGGGGAGGCCAAGGATACTGAAGAAAGAGGTTGAGACACATTTAGCCAATGCCTGACTTTCTATTTCCTCCTCTTCAACTTTATCCTGTTAGATTCAATGTTCTCCTATAAGCTTTCCAGGGTCTTCTAATCTTGGTTAGCTCACAGAAAATATTTCCTTTCCTATCCTTTATGTCTCCTGCACTCTGCATCAAAATCCTTGTACAGGTTGCTGATTTTTAATAAACCCCACAAGGCCAAGCTGAGGGTGGAGCCTGGCATCACTAGGAAACCTCATTTTAGGATTAGCTCCTATTTGGGACAGTTATTCCTCCCTGGCAGGACCATGCTGGACTGCTGGCCAGCCTCCATGCTCAGGATCTATGCTGACACCCATAAGCTTAGACCAGTTTGGGAATCCAGTGAGGCTACTGGAGAGGGAACTGGTGCTTTAAAACCACTCCATCTTAGTGACTCGGCCTCAGCTCCTGCTACTACTAACCAATGCTTCCTTCTCTTAAGGGCCTCAAAACATCCTTTAAAGTATGCAGAACTGACAAGGATTTTGCAACTATTATAGAGCACAGACTCTGGAGCCAGACCACCTTGGCTTAAATCTTTGCTTTGTCACTTATTGGCTGCATGACCCTGGACAATGTTTTAACTTCTTTGTGCCTCAATTTCCTCATCTGTAAAATGGGGCTGATTCTAGTATTTACTCCATAGGGTTGTTATGAGGCTTAAATAAATCCATACATGTAAAGTAGCTAGAATAGAAACTGGCAGATAGTAAATGCTCATTGAAGTTTAGCACCTGGTACTCCCTACTATAGTTCAGAAAAGCTACTTTTCCTTTAGAAAAAGTCAAAATTGCTTGAGCCCACATTCAGTATCCCAAGGCTTCTCCAGCTAAACACCATCCTCACATTTCCAGTTTCCTCTGACCTGGCCACCACTCCTGCCAGGACCCTCACTGGCCTTGAGGTTTTCCTTTAGGAGGTGTGGTCATCTCCCAGGTTGTTTCTCATTTCTAGTGTCCTTCAGTTTCAGTGGTTTCTCTGGACATTTTATTCTTCTCTCCCCTAGAATGTCTGTTCAAACCCCTTTGGTCAGGTTGCCCCATCTCCAGGTAAACCTGTCCTCCCAATTCTTTTTATCAATCATGATACTTTTACGGACAACAACATTTTTCAGGTACTATCTGACAGACCCTGTGTTAGGCAATTTACGTTTATTATTTTAGTTCTTACAACAACTCTAGAAAAGAGGTACTTTACCTATTCCCATTTGGATGGAGCATGGGGAACTGAGGCTTGAACATGGTAAGCAACATTAACATGTAGCAACGTTAGGGTTTATTCAGTCTAGGGCCCAGGTCATGTGAACTAGGAGAAGTGCCTTGTCTAGGCGTTTTTACTATAATTATCATAAAAATGATTCATTAACAAACCTGTCCTGAGACCCTGCCTGTTCAGTAAGATGGACCTGACCTGGTCCCAGCCCACCAGGGGATGCAGTTTTCCTCCAGTGTAGCGAGCATCAGCTGCACCTTCCATCTTCAGTAGTCGAGTCCCCTGTCTCAGCACTTACTAGTCTGTACTTTGAGAGTTTCAAACTATGTTCCCAGAGCCCTGGAGACTGGAGTGTGGGAGCTAGACGAATGAGCACCTGACCACATGGAACCCTGGGACCACTCCAGGCAAACCAGAGCAGCCCCATCATCTGTATTGCATCATAGCTTCCGAACAAGCCTGCATTTGAAGGAGGGGTGTCACTGCTAAAGAAAGCTGAGAAAAGTACTGCTGAATAGTCATTGTCTTTTTAAAAACATATACTTGACATATACATTACATTCATTTCAGGTGTACAACATAATGATTCGATATACATGTATATTATAAAATGATCACCACAATAAGTCTAGTTAATATCCATTACCACGCATAGTAATTGTCTTTTGATGTGTCAGTTTCTCCCACCAGAATGCAGGCTCCTGGAGAGCAAGGACTGCACCCGCAGACTTCACAGGTTTAGGAGGGTCTCAGGAAAGGTGGGCCAGACAGGACGGATGAACAATGAATAAATGCATAAGGAGCAATCTGTAAATGTATGGTTTACCTCCCTTTGCCTGCAGGGGAGAGGTCTTGGGATAGTTGAGTAAGAAACTTGCAGACAGAATGATGCAAGGGGAACTTTCCGTACATATTGCAACAGAGCATTCTAAACCGGGGCCAGGGCTGCTCCAATGGCTGGTTCCCAAGGATTTCAGATCTACTCCTCTCCAGTTGGCCAGGCTTGTCACAAACAATAGCACCAAAGGCCACTACTGAGCCCGCCTAAGGCCTGGCCATAGAGCTGGGAGGCCAGTATTCCTGGTTTGAAAACTAAAGTCATCTTCAATCATCCCTTGTTACCTTCTGCCTTATGTCCATGTTACCGAGTCTTAGAGACTCCAGGGCCTCAGCATCTCTCTAACCTCCCCTTGCTTTTTGCCCTGCTGTGTGCCTGTTACTTCAGGCTGTGTCATTATCTCTTACCTCCTCCCTCCCTCCCTCTTCTCTCCTTCCTTTTTTCTTCCAACATTATCAAGTCCCTCCTATGGGCCAGGCCCAGTGTTTTGCACTGGGACACAGCATTTTGATTCCATCTTTGCCCTCAAGTAGCCTCTCCTGAGCAAGACAGGTGTGTAAATATTAAGAGTTACAGGTGCTCTGAAAGAGAGAAGTTAGGGGTCTGCTGGAGGTACAGAGGTGAGAGAGGGTCCTCCTAGGCCTATGTGCTATGTACCATCCATTTACCCCCCACCCCAGGCCCACTCTCCACTTTTCTCTACCCCATGCTCTTCTTGGCTTCTCTATATGGACGGCATCATTGGGCTTCCTTACCCTCTGGCCAATTAGAAGTCCTGTCAAAAGACTGGAAAGAGGGAAGGAGTGACTCTGCCAGGTAACTGTGGGTTGTCTGTGCCGCTTCAGTGAAAGCCACAGCTTCTATTAGGCAGCCCTCTTCACACTCTACCTGGCTTCCTCCCTTTGCCACATCCCCTACAATGTTATTAGCCTCAGGGTACTATGCCATCCATAGAGTCTTCCCTATGCCTTGGTTACTATTTACAAATGGTTTTTGTCTTAAAATTTCCTCAAATTACCCAATTACACATGGGCTGTTTCCTTGACTAATCCAGGTTAGAGTACCATGGAGGTGACAGCTGAAGGTATTCTTGCCCACACAGTATCTTTCTAAAGCACAAAACTGGCCGTACGAGACCCCTGCTAAAACACTTTATGTTTCCCATTGCGTTGGCACTCGAGACTATTCACTATTTGGCCCCTTGTGGGGCTAGAAGAGGGCTGCACACAGAGGAACCTGCCTGGCATTATCGTACTCATCATCTCAGGTTCAGTGGCATGTCATCTGCTCTCAACCTTATCATCCCCCCCCTTAGTGTTCCCATAGCACTTTGTCCATGACTCTATTGCACTCATTAAAATGATCAGTTCACCATTTATCGAGACATTATGCCAAGCCAGGTCCACACTGGGGCACAGAGTGATGAGATTCCTGCCCTTGGGAAGCTCCTGGACCAGCAGAGAGACAGACACAGCAGACAAGACAGTAGCAGCACAGGAGTGAAGGGGTGAACTCAGCACAGCCTCCCACATTCCTCTGCATCATAGCAGCCAGTGGCTGTCTGGCTGTGGCCACTGGCTTTGGAAAACCATCTCTTGGTTAGGTCTCTTCAAAGGCAGGGACTATGTCACATTACCCTCTATGTCCCAATGAGAGCCAGGCCCAGGAAGGTGCTGGAGGAGATGAACTTGGGATCCAAATGTTTCAAAGAGGCCTTGGAGACCCAAAGTCTTGCCATTTAAAGTAATGATATCTTACTTTCCATAGCATAGTGGTAATATCCTTTTACATGTTACAATTTCATTTGATCTTCAAATATTCAAATAAAGTCAGCAAGATAGAAACTGTCACATCTGCTTCATGATTCAACAACTGGAACCTGCCCAAGGAAAGGCCAGGACCCAGGCCCCCTGACCCCAAGCCCAAGCTCTGCCTCTTAGAAAATACTATGAAGTGGTTGGGCCATGGGTTCCATCCTAAGGCCTCCTCCACAGGAGACCCTTCTGGAGCAGGCATATCCAAACACTAACCTGGGGTCTTTCCATGCCAGCAGGAGTCTTGCCTCCAAGAAGACCCAAATACACCTCTGGAAAAATGATGCAAGAATTCAGTGGCACCGTCAGCATCTACCTGGCTGTACTCCTTAGCCAGAAATATATCACACCTGTTCCTACCACCTAGCCTTTGCACATACAAGTTCCCATGTCTCTCCCACAAAACTGGTATGCCACTAAACTTCCCTCAGTTTTCCTTAAAGACATCAAGCTTTTTTCAGGCTCAGAGCCTCAACACATGCCCTATCTAGAATGCTTTTCCTTCTATTCTTGGTCAACTCAAGCCTCAGGGCTCAATGACATTTTCTCATTAAAGTTTATGCCTATGGCCTTGAGAGAGTTGAACAAATAGAATTGTTTCTAGATCTCATCAGTGGCATTTGGCACATGTCTCCCTGGCAATGTCACTTCTGTCATGGCCTCCACCTGCCTCCCACTCATGGTAAAGACCTCAACAGCAGACTCCCTCTCCTCCTATGCTGAGCCCCCACAACAGCTTGCTTACACTGTGCCCAAGAAATCTCTTTTCACTAAAATGCTTGTTTGTCCCCACCCCTTCTTTCACCCACCATATCCAATAAGTCATTCTACCTTAGTTCAGCAGATCTCACCACATCCTATGCTTTTCTCCATACTAGGCCTTTCCCTCCATTCCCTTCACTACTGCCCTCAGGGTTCATCCTCTTTCACTTGCGTTCCTCCCATAGTTCCTCACTGCCCTCACCTGCTTCCATCCATTCCTCACTATAGTTGGGGACTCTAAAAACTAATTTGACCACTGATATTTCCCTTCTCAAAGCCATTCCAAAACCCCCACTCCCATCCCAATGTCCCAAGAGTAGCATAAAATCAAGCCCCAGTCTATGGCCATACCATCCTGAACATGCCTGATCCTGTCTGATCTCAGAAGCTAAGCAGTGTCAGGCCTGGTTAGTACTTGGATGGGAGTCCAGCTAAGAAGACCAGGTGCTATAGGTGTAAAAAATAAAAAAATAAGGGATTTTAAGCTGACAATAATTTTGCAATCTGTGAGGTCAACCAAGGGTTGCCTTTCCTAAAAAAAATAAAAAATAAAAAAATAAAAATAAAATCAAGACCCAGCTTTCTTTCACACAACTGCTAGAACTCCAGCCACTCCAGGCACCCTAGCCCTGTCCCAGATATGCTGGCTTTTCTAAGACTTTATGCCTGTCTTGCCTTGCCCTGCCCTCAAAACTTCCATCTACACAACTGCTAATCAGTGTGCAATGAAAATAATGTTGGAACGCTTCCTATGTACCTGGCACTATGCTAGACTTTTTTTTTCATACCTAACTTCATCTAGTTCTCACGAAATAATTGTTATCATGCCCATTTTACAGACGTGGAAACTGAGGTTCAAGAAAAGCAGGGTCGGAATTGGACTCCAGGTGTATCTGATTTCAAAGCTGCTGTGCTCTAACCTCTCTGGGAAATGCACCCAGTTCCCCGTCCAAGGCAGGGCCTTCTCTCTTGTCCCAGCATTGCTGCCAGAGCCTGTGTGTGGCTGTGTCTGCCAACACCTGGTCCCAACGTGTGCATCCCAAAGACAGGGCCTGGGCTGACTGGGCTGAATCCCTGGCATTCAGCAGTGTATAGACTGCTGCTCTGTGGGGTTTAACACACAGATGGAAAGGTAGAGACGCCTTGGATGGTTTAGGAGCCCAGCCCTAACCTAAATAGTCTTAGATGCCACCGATCAGGGCGGGACCATAGCATCTGCAGCCAAGGAAAGGCCTGGCCAAAAGAATCAAAACACGACACCCCAGTCCGCGCCCGCTCAGCTGGCCTAGCACGTGCCTGGTTTCCTGGCCCGCATTCTAGCCGCCGGGCCATACCAGTCTTCACGAAGGAGCGCAGGGAGGCGGACAGAGGGCGCAGCAGGAATAACCAGGAGCGCTTCCTGCAACAAGGGCTCGGCCTCCCGGCCTCCCTGCCTCCCCAGTCCGCTCCTCACACGCCAACAGGAGGAGGCACCCAGCAGCGCCGAGCGCCAGGCGCGCTCCCCGGGAGGAAGTGGGGCGGGCTGGCGGCCCCGCCCGCCCCGCCCCAATCACATCGGGCCCCGCCCCCAACCGCGTCGGGCCCCGCCCTCAAACGCGCCTGCCCCGCCCCAATCGCGTCGGGCCCCGCCCCCAGCCGCGTCTGGCCCCGCCCTCAAACGCGGCTGCCCCGCCCCAATCGCGTCGGGCCCCGCCCCCAGCCGCGTCTGGCCCCGCCCTCAAACGCGGCTGCCCCGCCCCAATCACGTTGGGACCCGCCCCCCACCGCGCGGGCCCGCCCCCGCCCGCAGGCCCCGCCCCCAGCCGCGCCGGCCCCGCCCCGCTGTGAGGTTATAAAGAGTCGCGCTCCCGGCGGCGAGCGCAGTGGCGGCCGCCGGGGCTTCGTTTTCGGTTTCCAGCGCGGCCGCGGCCGGCTACCCGCCCGCCCCCAGCTGCCTGTGCGGTAGCCGCCGCGGCGTCCGCGTGGTCCCCGGTCTCCGACGCTCGGCGTGAGGCCCTGGCCCCGGGGGCCGGGGCATGGGCTAGGGGCGGCGGGCGAGGCGGCTTCCGCAGGGCCGTGACCGCACCGGCCTCAGCATGAAGACCCTCATAGCCGCCTACTCCGGGGTCCTGCGAGGTGAGCGACGGGCCCGGGCTGCCCCCGAGTGAGAGCCCTCAGGGGCGATCTGTGGTATCACGCGAGGGGTCTGGGCGATGGGCGGAGGGTCTGGGAGGTGACCTGTCACCAACGAGGGGTCTGCAGGGCCTGTGGGCTCTTTCTGCCTGGGGTTAAGAAGCTGCACGTTTTCCAGGAGAGGCTGTGGTAAAGGACTCCAAGGCCAGCAAGGGCATGTTCCTATAACGAGGGTACGTTGCTGGAGGACTGGCCACTATGTAGGTTGAAGTCCCGACCTCTTTTCGTTTGAGGAAGCTTTCCGCCCCCACTCTCCTTAGATCATGTGCATCTGGGATGAGAGGGGAATAATGGTTACCTAGTCTGATGCAGGCAGCCCGTCATGGTAGTCAAGTCGGTGTACTCTCCACTCTGGCACTCATCAATATTTGCAATTTCTGTTACATCACTCTCCTCCCCTCAGCTTGTTCTTATCTGTGAGATAGAGGTCATATTTGAGGACTCCTCTCCAGCCCCTAGCATTGTTGATGGTCCCTGGCAGTTCTTCCCCTCTCCTCACCAGGCAGAGCAAGGCGAGAAAGACTGCATGCGCAGAGTGGCAACGGTTTTGCAATCCCCTGAAACAGCCAGCAGACAGAGAACATGCCTGGCTGGGTCAGGTGTGCCAGTACCTGCCCTCTACCCCACACCCATCCTCTAGCCCAGGCTCTGGGACCCATTCAGCAGGGACCGAGAGAACTGGCACACTTAGAAGGAGGGGCAGAGGACCCTGGGTGCCCTCTAGTGTGGAACTGAGTCCCTCAGTGAGTCAAGGGCAGAGCTTTACCCAAGTGAAAGAGCATCCCTTCCACCTCCCACACTGCCCACCTATAGCTGGATAAACTGTTGTTGTAGAAGGTATAACCTGCCCAAGGTTTTCTTAACAGATGCCTTGACCATGGGATTAAATACAAATCCAGAAGACCCTGGGAAGTCATCATAGCTGTCCTCATCTGAGTGTCTTGCTTGAATCCTCCTACCCACTAAGTCTTTTCTCTGCTTGTTGAACCTGCCCTACTTAGGGTTTTTCTTTAGTAACTAACAATCACCTACTCCACCCACCTTTATTCTAAAAAATAAAACATACTATTGGAATTTTGAAAAACATAGAAAAAAAGGATGAAAATAAAAATTGCTGGTATCAACTTCCGAAAGATAGTTTTCTGTTGCCATTTTAGTATATTCTTTATAATTCATACACATTATATAAAGTTGAGGGCACACTGTAGATATAGTTCTGAATCCTGTTCTCTCCCTCTTGATGTTACATCATGAGTATTTCCTTCTCTTAGTCAAAATCACTTATTATAGTGGCTACAAGGTAATACGCCCTGGAGCTGTATACCAGTTTAACTGTGTCCTGGGCATTGGTGGTGTTACCTGGTGATGGTTGCTGTGATTGTCTGCCCCTCTTGGTCTGGATGCTGCTTGTTGCCCTTGGAGAGGTACAGAGCTGCTGTTGCCTTCCTGGATAGCAAGTAAACTGAGCTGCCCTATGTACCTGGCCAATAGCCTCTGACAGCATCTTCTCTTATTTAAGACTACTGGTCTGTTCACTGTGCTCTTTGATGCCCATAACAGGGGAAGGAAGGGACTTACTCATGTTCATGCCTTTAAAAATTGTCTCTCGGGAATGGGCCAGGTCTCTGTGCTAGTCCTTCCTGGAGATACCTTTTCTTCGCCTCCGCTGTCCATGGGCTGAGAGCTGTATCTTCCAGGAGCTGGGGACCCTGACTTGCATTTTTGACCTAGAGTTTGTCATTCAGTGAATGATTTTGACTAAGTCACTTAATATCATATCAGGAGCATTTCCCCATGTTGTTATCGCATCTTGAAAACATTTTTTTTTTTAATTGGCTGTAAGGAATTCCATAGTGGGAGGTAGCAAGGGCTGGTATGAAATGCAAACCAGTCACTTCAGTTCTCTGGGATCTATCTACCTGGTGACAGACTGGTTGGGGTAGGGGAGGGTGCCAAAGCAAATTTTGTGTTATCTAGGCATCTCTATTAGACCTGCTTTCTACATCCTTGGTTTTTGATGACACTCCCCAGTGGCCTGGTTTGCCTCTGCAGATAAGTTTCCATTGTTGTAATGTGGTGAACACCCTGTTAGTGGTGGTATTCAAGGAGAGAACATGGATTCTGTGAAAGGAATTCTTATGATAGGTGAGAGATCGAAATAGATATCCTGGTATCTGGTTTCTTGACCAAAACAAAAGATCACTTGTGGGAGCATGGGTAGGTGGGTGTCTTTTTTTGAGGTGGGAAGATGGGAGCCTCTATTGGTATTTTCTAATCTCTGAAGGTCTGTTGTGGGACCAGAGTAGAGGCTGCAGAGTTAGTCACATTTGCATCACTGCCTTTGCCACTGCATGGGAGGCTCTTTGGATCAAAGCCCTCTGATGCCTGCCTGTATCCCTAGGATTCAGCACATGACCCAGCATGAAATGGTGGAAGCCTCGGAAAAATTCTGAGCTGATTTGTTTCGTGTGGCTCCAAAGAGCAAGGCAAGGAACAGGGGTGGGATTATGGGTGACAAGTTTCGATATAATGGAGGAATTCTTTTTAACAACTGTTGCAGACTGAAGCAGCTTTGGTGTGGGTTGCGGTGAATCTCCCCAACACTGGGGATGTGCAAGCAGGCAATTAATGAAGATAAAATGAAGAGGCTAGATTGTTGGGGGATAACTCTGAAACTGAGGGTTGACAGTTACCTAACCCAGTCTTAAATTATAGAATGAGAACATCATTCTCATGTTCTCCTGTCCCTCAATTCTTTGTAGCTTTCCCCTTCTCCTATACCACTTCCTCAACTCCACAGAGGCCACTTTGAGGTTATTTGTGTTACTGAGGGCTCTTTTGGGCTGGGAAAGGAGGGCCAGGAATAATAGTTTATTAGCAGGTTGGATGAGTCAGCAGTGGCGAGTGTGGAAATCCTGCCCCACCCCCATCTTCCCACCCCCAAATTCAGCAGCAGCAATTGAGTCATAAAATCATAGCTATCTGTTAATGCTGGATCTTGCCCAACCCTCATGTTACAGATGTGACACTGAGAGCCCCAAAGAGAAGGCACCCCTTAAACCAAGAGAGAAGTATGGTGAGACGGCTGAGGGATGAGTGCGAGTCTCTGGTCGTTGTAGATGCTCAGCAACTTCCAGTCTCCATGATCAGGATGGCAGAAAATGGCCCCCTACCCCTGCCACCAAGCTTTTTGAGGAAGCTCTTCCAGCTTGCCTGGATGCATAGAGACACCACAAGCCCCCAGGGCTTTGATGCCAGGTGAACTGCTAGTTGCCCCTCCTCATATTTCAAACCTTCCAAACTTTTCCTTGTGGCCGTGAAGCCCCACGTGAGCACCTCCCGACCTAATCTCCTATAATGTTATTCTCCAGAACTGCTGATGGTCTTCCTCTTCCGCAGCATTCCCACCAATTTAGTCCTATCTCAGGGCCTTTGGGTGTGTAGCCCTGCTGCCCAGTCTCTGCATGGCTGGCTTCTGATCATTCAGTCTTCTCTCATAGGCTTTTTCTGTCCACATCACCTGGAGAGCCTCCCCCTAGTCACCACGTCTTGTTTTATTTTTTATAGCCTGTATCATTACCTGAAATATCATATGTACTTCTCAGTTTAGGTAATTGTCTTTCCCATAAGAATATCAGCCCCTTGGGAATGAGGACCTTATCTGTCTTTCTCAGTGTTGTGTCCCTGGCACCTAGCAGTGCACCAGCATGTAGTAGGTACTCAGTAAATAATTGTTAAATGAACGAATCATTAATGGGCCCTCAGCCCTCCTGAGAGCTGCCCCATTCCTCTTGGCAGGAAGCCCTGCTTTTAGCCTCAGTGTGATTCTTTGATTCTTCCTCATGCTTCCCCTATGCCTGCCTATGCTGGGTACTGGCGTGCAGCTGTTCCCTGCCCTAGAGACATGCACAATCTCATGAGGAACAGAGGGCCAAGTGGGTATAGCCAAGCTCACCATGGTTCCCCTCATCACTTTCAGGGCTTAGAAGCCAGGGAGCAAGGATCCAGCCCTGGTTTCCCTCAGCGATGTGGCTGGCAGCTCACTTCCCTTTGGGGATCAGAAATATCAAACTCTCAAGAATGTGAACTTTGTAAACTAACTTGTGACGCTCAAGTTAGTCCTTGTCATTTATCCTGTGTGACACGTGCAACAGACCCCCAACACTACAGAGAATGGTAGGCTTTGCTCTGGAGCATCTAAGAAGTTTTGCCAAGGTGGGGACCCTTTGGTTTATTGATGTGTTAGACTCTGTTGCACACAGGTTGGTCAGCCCTGGTCCCTGCCTTTGAGGAAGTGAGACTGGGGAGATGTACACAAGATCACAAGATAGCAGTGTACAATGATCCACGCAGTGACAGGGAAGGAAGCAAGGGGAATTGTGGGGACTTGGAGGTGAGGGTGGGGTAGCTAAATCATCTTGGAATCAGGGAAGCCTTCCTGGAAGAGTTACTATTCAGTCTGGCTATTGAGAGATGAATAGGCAATAATAGCAAGGCAGGCAAGAATAGTCAGGTACTGGGAACAGCATAAATAGAGGTATGAGATTTGGGTTGGGGAGGGGCAGTCTGACTGCAGGGCCTCTTAGCAACCAACACAGGCCAAGGTCCTGGTGTGCTGAGAGGCCTGGGGACAAGGGAGACAGTGGATGCTGTGTTCAGGAGTGGAGTGGCTTACCTAAGCCCATTGGGGGCTGATTGGAGAGTATTGGGGTAATGGGTGAGATTTGAGAGGTCCTGGGAGAGTGGCATAACACCTTTAGAATTTCTTGGCCTCTACTGCTTTTGGGGCCTCCTGGTATGGAGATGCTGCTGACAAATTTGAGGGCCTGGAGCTAGGAATCAGGCCTGGGTTCTCTAGACCCTGCTCTGCCCCTGAACTGCTGTGAAATCTGAGTAAGCCATGACCCCTTCCTGACTCTCAGTCTCCTGATCTATAAAATGGGCAAAAGCATCATGCTCAGGTTGACCTGCAAACCCCAGGATGCTGAACCCCTGAACTCTTTGTGCAAATCAACAGAAGCAGGAAATATGAATCTCTTTCATTACTTGAGCAGATTTAACAGCCCTGAGCAAAGGACTAGGAGCCTTACTCTGCATCTGCTTCCCGTGTGGCCTTGGGCAAGACCCTGCACTCTTGGAACCTCATCTCCTCATCTGTACATTGAGGAGGGCTTGATGAGATGGCCCCATTGGGTTCATTCCAGCTCTGCTGCAGAAATGTGATTCCAATCCTGCTCCTGACTGCGGTGGGATTCTGGGGGTCTATCTCCTCCTCATTCTTGTCCTCAATTTGTCCTTGTGAAATGGGCTCAGATCCTTCTTGGGGCCCAGGTAAATGCCCCCAGAGCTTAGCTCCCCATACTTGCTTATATGTGGTGATAGGGGCCTATTTTGAGGATTCCTTGGTGACTGCCCACAGTCTGGTGGTGTTGCCATGGCAACCCCTTTTACTTCATAGCTGTTTTTTTAATGTGTCAGAAGGTGGAGGTGGGGAAAGCGGGCCGTCCATTCAGGTCCTCAGCAATCATCTCTGTGGTCCCAGTCAAAGTTCCAGAGTGTCAGGAACATGGAATCACTAGAGCCCCACTTCCTTGACCTCACCTCACTCTCCCTACTTCATGAAAATCAAATACTTGAAAACCTCTGGAGTAGCCCAAGAAGGGGCCTGTCATCTCTTTAGGGGATTTTTTGTGGGTAAAAATTCGTTAGTAGGTTCTAGTAGAACACAGAAGACCTCAGATTTCATCTGATCCAACCCAAACCCCTCTTAGTGCCAGCGGGAGAACTGAGACCCACAGATGGTTTGAGGAGTCCCAGGTTCCTAGCTTATCTGTGGATACTCAGGATGCCTGGGTCCCTGCCCAGACCCTCTGCAGAAGGCCCTGAGGACTGAGAAACAGAAATCTACTGAGCACAGGCAGGGTCCTGGTAGGCAAGCCAGGATCTTCAAAAGTCAGCACACCTGCCACAGCTGTGTGTTGGCTTCCCATTGGTTTTTGCTTCCCCCTTGAACTGTTGTCCTTATGGCCTTGCTTTAAGGACTCCTAATTTGCAAAACAGAACACTTAAAGTGGGGATTATTAGCCCTTCCAGAAAAGTACTCACCAGTGTGTTGGGACCAGCTAAGTGTCTGGCTAATTGTATAGGGAACCTTAGGCACCATCTGCAGTTCCTGGAGAGAATAGGAGGAGTGGGTAGTAATCTTCCTGGCCTTCAGGGCTAAGTTCAGGATTCCTTGGCCTGGCATACCCAGCCTTTCAATGACTCCCTCTCCACTTTGTCACCTAGACTCACACGCTCACACAGTTTCTGCTGTAGACTGCTTGAACTAATTATAGTTAATTCCTCAAATTTATGCTCTCCATCTTCCAGGCCTTTGCAATTGCCATTTGTAGAACTCCAGTACCTGGGGTCCTGACTCTGCACCTCCCTCCTATCAGCCTGGCAAACTCTTACTCATCCTTTACATCTTATCTGACCTATTACTTCCTTCAAGAAGGCATTCCTGAGAACATCCTCTAGGCTGGATTAGGAGCCTCTTCTGGATTCCCTGGCCCTGACTTACCCTCTGTGTCTAATTATTCACAGCCCTGTTTCCTGTGGTTGAAATAGCTTGGTTGGGTAGCCCTGGGAAAGAGCTCAGCCTCCAGCAAATGCCCAAGAAGCAGAGGAGAGGCAGGGTCAGGAAGCTCTCACCCTGGTGCAGCACCTGGCGTGTAGATGGTACTTAGAAAGCATTTGTTGAATGAATGTTAATGTTTGGCTTCACCCTTCTCTCCCTTCCTCTGGAGCCTTCCATTGTTGCCCCTTTCTTTAACCCTCCAGCTGGACTTGCCCTCTTGATTCCCCAGAAAGCTCCATTTGACCCTCTGTTATGGCCCAGGTCAGTCAGCCATGGACTGGGCTTATCTCTGTTCTTGTCCAGGCCCTGTTTGTTCATCTCAGTCTCCTCGAGCATCCAGTCATTCAGCAAACATTGACCAAGCACCTGCTCTGTGCCTGACCCTGTGTTGGGCACAGGGACCCAGATGAATAAGACATGGTCCCTGCAAACAAATGCACACTACTTCCCATAATGAGAAAGGCTGAGTAGAAGAGTGAGGTGGGGTTAGGGGGAGGAAGGCTTCCCCCAGGAAGAGTCAGCCTGGACAGGTGAGGAAGATCTCCACGAGGCCAGTGCCCAATGCCTGGCTGGTGCTGAACCACTGACCAGACTGGACTTATAGGTGACAGGACTCTACCTGAGAGAACTGCAAGCAGGGCCAAAAGTGTGAGGAGACTTCCAGGAGGGAAGGAGTGTCTGGTGAACATGTGGTGAGATGAAGAGTGGGACAGCTTCGTGTGCAAGTTTTGCCAGAGTACAGCCTAGACTTGGGCTCTGAAATAACAGAGCTATGACAGGCCCTGTCGTTATCACAGGTGTGGACTCCTGTTGAAAGCTACCTTGGGGTGGGGGTGGGGGTGGGGGTGGGACGGAAGAGAGCTTGCCTCTGGCCTTGAAGATGTGGCATCTCTTTGGCACTTGTTTTAGCTTCCTGGACCTCCCTGGGGATGGAAGGGTCAGCTAGGGGTTAGTATGTTCTTCCTCTGCTTCCAGGCAGACTTGTACTCAGCCTTTTGGAGTAGCTTGGGGCAATTTCCTCACTGTCCACTTGGCAGTTGGTGACTCAGTGGCATCTCTGAGGAGCCACTGAGTATCTTTCTGCTTTCTGACAGACGCTGTTTATTTTCCATAAGTTCTTTGTTTACGTTCCTCACAACAATCTTGGATCATAACTAAGAAAGACACTGAGTCTCAGACAGGGGTAAAGACTTTCAAGTTCTCATTGCAGGTAAGAGGTCAGAGCCAGGATTTGAGGCCCAGGTCTGCTGATGCTAACACTTCTGCTCCGAGGTAGGGCAGCGGTTGTTATTACTATTAGGCAGGAGAGTGCACTGAGGCTCACTTGGTAATTACTGGCATTCACGTAGGTCTTTACTTTATGTAGCTCTTGCCTATACATTATCTCATTTAATTCTCACAACAGTCTGGTGAGGTAGGTATTAGCTTCATTGTACACATGAAGAAACTGAGGCTTGTGCAGGAAGTGACTCACAAAGCTACGCTTCCAACGAGTTAGGGGCCAGTTCTCCTGACGCCCGGCTTCCTGTCCTCTGCACCTTCCCCAGGTCGGCTGGCCCCCTCCCCAGATGCCAGTAGTGATGGTGGGTGGAGGGAGCATTGTGGGCTGTCAGAGTCATGACCTTTGTGCTCCTGCCTCCCTGTGGAGGCTGGCCGTGCTCAGTGCCTCCTCTTCACAGGTCAGAGAGTCCTCTTACACTGCTCTCTAGCTTATTACTCTCAAATTATTTTTCTTCGTAGCTCTCATCGCTGCCTGACACTACATCATACCTTTACTTATAAGTTCTTTATCTCTCCCTCAAAAGAATTTAAGGCCCCTGTGGCTAGTATAGTGCTTGCTACCTCCTAAGTGCTCCATGCTTCAGGTCTTATCTGTCCCCACCCACCTCCTCAGAAAGCCATTTTTGACTACTGTTGCCCTTTCCAGCTTCTCTATTCTCAGCTTTGTTTGGGGTAAACATGAACCCCCATTCTTGGGTCATAGAACATTCCCTTTGGACCTGTCTCTTTTCGACTCCCTCCAATACTGTTTCAGCAGTTGCCCCCAACCACGGTGCCCACTTTCTTCCTCCTTGCCTCCCAAATCTTGTCCTCAGAGCCCTGCCGAGGCCTCATCACCTCTGTGGAGCTTCCCCTGTCGCTACCCTCACTCTGCTCCCTCTTCTCATAACACACAACTTGGTGTTTGCCCATTATTAATACCCCTTCCCACTCTGACCAATGGTAGAAGCAATGACAGTAGCTACCACTTAATCACCAAACATGTGTTTTCTTTGTTTAGTCCTCCCGAAAACCTGTGAGGTGGGATTATTGTCCTCATTTGACTGATGAGAAAACTAAAGCTAAGAGAGCCTAAGTGATTTGCCTAAGATTACAGAGCTTTGCAAGGCCAGAGCTGGCCCAGGGCCCTTTTTCAGATTATGAGAATTAGAGGTCAGACCCTGCCCCCTCAGGCTTATGTGAGAGGAAACCTTGGTTTCGTCAGCTCTGGGTGTGCCTGCCTGGTCACTGTGCTATCAGATGTTGGGCAAGGAGGTTTTCAGACACACAGACATCCCCCCTTCCAAGCCGGGCCTATGAAAAAGGGGTGTTTGGCCCTACTGCCGTGGGCAGCTCTAGCTTAGCCCTTGCTGAAGAGGCTTGGCTTATGGGGACGTGTGTGTGTCTGTGTGTGTGTGTGTGTGTGTGTGTGTGTGTGTGTGCATGTGGCAGCGGCGGGGGGACGGGGGTGGGGAGTTCACAGTCATTTCGTAGCTAGCCTATGTTCCCACTAGACTTGGGGCATGGAGTAGGGCAAAGCATGCAGTCCTCCCTCAGCCCGGGGGCGTGTCCCTGAGGTGTGGACTGGCTTGGTTAGTGGGGACCAGCCCTCAACAGCATGGCATTTGGAAAATGAAGGACTCGGAGCTCAAATACCTGCCTTTAGTCCTGGTTCCCCTACACTCTGACCTCAAGGAGGTGGTTTAACATATTTTGGCTTTACCTCACCTCAGTTTCCTTCTATGTGAAATGGTGTTGCCCATCCCTACCTGGTTTACCTTCTTGGGGAATGCTGTGGAAGGCGAAGCTCCATATAGACAAGAAGGAAGGCAATTCCTTTCTGGGTGTAAGAGAGCCGCTCTGGGCCCCTCTGGCAGCTCTGCTCTCCCCAAACCTAGGAGCAAGTGAGCCGTGTAAAATAAATGGTGCCTGGGAGCAACTATTTGAATTTGACGTTGGGAACCTTTTTTCATAGGACTAGTCAGCCTGCTCTACTTGTCAGCTTGTCTTGTCTCCCTCCATGAAAAAAAAGGACAGGTTCTGTTCCTATCACAGGTGGGAAAACTCATACTGAAGGAGGGTAAGAGAGTCACTTTCCCCATTCCGTCTTTAGTGATGGGGCTGGGGACCTTCCTGTCAGGCAGCCCAGTTTAACTTGAGCATCCAGGCCTTCAACTGCCTCTGAGTCCTATGGATTTGCTCATTCATGTAGTGAACAGGCCTTCTTTCACAGGCCTTGTATAGGCTCAGGGCACACAGATGAATCAGGTGCTAGCCCTAGTGTCCAGGAGACACTGGCAGTAGAGGATGGCCAAGTAAATAGGCACCAGCTGCAGTGGGACTGATGCTGAGAGGGTGTGCAGAGAGTGCCATGTGCTGAGGGAGGTTGGGTAAAGTATGCCAAAAGAACAGATTAGAGTTGGGACTTGCCTAGATGCTGAGGCTTCTTGCTGGCCCCTCCCAGGACCTGATTGTGAAGGTAGTGGCAGTGGTGGCATTTGATTGCAGTATTGGCATCCAACCAGCTTTTACTGGACCCCTCCTAGCTATAGCCAAGGCAGAGGAGGTGCTGACAGCTGAGTGGTGAAGGCTGGCGGTGACCTAGGGATGCCCAACTGAACCCACACTTCCCATCTGCTGGGCAACTGTGCCAGGGCTATTGCAATGTGGCGAGGCTCTAAGTTGTGTCCTCAGGAGGGTGGACACTAGAGTCCAAGCAGTCAAAGAGATCATAGAGTTCATCCTCCCTACCCCCATTTTATAGACGGGGAAACTGAAGCCCCAGAGAGGTCAAGGGACTTAGAGGTAATACAGGACGTGGTGGCAGAGCTGGGACTGGAACCCCAAGGCCTGCTGCCACTTAGACTCCTGCTACACAAGACACCTGTTTCTGGCTTGCTCCTCTGATGGAAAATAGGTCATTCATTTCCCCCATCCCCTCCCAACCTTCCCCCACTTTGTCATGGGGAGATGAGAAAAGGAACTTGGGGGACCTGCAGCATAGAGATAAAATGCCAGCCTTGATGTTAAGGCTGAATTGAGCCCAACTCTGGCATTCTCTGGCCAAATGTCTTTGGCTATGTCATGTCACTTCTTTGAGCTGTTTTTATCACCATCAGAATGGGAGTGATGATGCCAAACTCGCAGGCCTAATGAGGAGTCAGAGAACCTGTGGAAGTGCTGTGGAAGCCCCCAAAGCTTCGTGGACCATGTGGGCACATATCTGTCACCCACCCTTCAGGGAGGGAGCCCAGGGGCCTGAGGAACAGCCAGAGTGGAGACCTCCTCTCACTTAGCAAACCTTACTGAGTATTCATTCTAGGCCAGGCCCTGGCAGGACACTAGGAACCCAGATGTGGCTCAGAGCCAGGCCTGGCCTTTGGGCAGATTCCGGGATGATGGGAGGATGGACTTGTAACCAGCAGTGAGTACAAGTTGCAGGGCTGTGGGAGCCCAGAGGGAGGACTCCATTTCCCTCTTATTTCTCCATTCTGTTGGCCTCTCCTGACTTCATCTTTAGGAATGTTCTCTCCATGGCAGGGGGCGGGAGGTGATGGGCCAGTGATCTGGTGGTAAAATGAGCCCTGACAGTTCCAGGCTTGTATAGGTCTTAGAGTTTATAATCCCAGAGAAGGAAAGACAACCTCTCTCCAAAGGCTTGCCCTGTCTAGGTTTTGAAAGAGAGCTGCCTTATCCCATCATCAGAGGATCATCAGGTAGGCAAGGCGAGGAAGGGCTTCCTAGGCAGAATAGCAATGACTCAATATTTCTTAAGTCCGTATGGGGCTTTCATGGGCTGCGGTTCAGCATCATGGACAGGCCAGTTCCTGGGGTTGGGCTCTGTGGTCAGCTGGGTTGGAATCGTCCACCCAGGAGGCAAACTAGTGGACCCAGGCCTGAGGAGTGTGTGGAGTGGTAGCTCACTCCTGCTCTCCCTCTCTAGGCAACCCCTCACCGATTCCCACAGGGACATCTGACACTCCTCAGTGGACTTGCGCATTTCCCACACTTTGTTGCAGAGCTGGCTATGGGCTGTAATTGAGACAAAGCCGGTTGAGAACAGATTGGGTAGCGTGGGAAAAGCCTGGCTCTGGCCGACTTGCTGTGGGGCTTGTGCAGGTCCCTCAGGCCTTCTTCCTGTCTGGGTGAGGGCTGGACAAGATGGTCTGCAGTTCGAGACTTCTAATAAGTTTAGCAGACCCAGGTTTTTTCAGTTGTTTCAATGGGGGATACATTGCCAACATGGAATTCCTGGGTACCCCCTTTCCTCCAAGCAGGAGAGCTCACATAGTGGTAATAAGTATAACCAGTTGGTTGGCCCTGACCCAAGGGCAAGGGCTGGACCCAGAGCCCTTTCCTTAAGCACTCATCAAGATGTTGGTTGGCTTCAGGTCTTATTTGCGGTAGTGAGTGAGTGGTCAAATGAGACAATGTCTGATGCCCTTCCCCCCATTGCCTTTTTTTCCCTGCCCAGGGGAAGTTGGAGGCACCCAGCTTCTCCCTCTGACCCTGCCCCCCACCCCAGACTTGCCCTACCTGAGACTTTGGACTGAGGAACTTGTGAAAATGCAGATTTTGATTCAGTAGATCCACTCTGGGGCCCTGCATCCTATAATTCTAAACAGCTCCCAGACCATACTTTGAGTAGGAAAGTGCTGGATGGAATCCATTCATTCTTCTCTTCACCTAGGGTACCAGCCTATTCCATATCCAGAACATGGACTTGCCTACTCGCTAGCCTACTCTTAGCTGCCATGGGCCCTGCTTCACCACATCTGGCATAGCTCAGGAGGCAGAGTCAGCTGGTAGGGATGACTTAGGAGGCTAGCCCTTGGAGCAGGGATTCAGGCCTATGCTTGGGCCTTACTTCCCTCCCCAGTTACCTCCCCAGGCTTCTCCCCATTTCTTATCAGGTTTAACAGGCCCTGAGTGTACTCTATCCCTGGACTTGACTATGTCCTGTGAGCACTTGGTACCTGTTATGAGGGGAAAGAAGATGCCCTGAGCAGGGGGCAGGAATCCTGGGTTCCAGCCCTGGCTCTACTGCCTGGGTAATCCTGCACACGTCAGTGAATTTCAGAGTCTCCCTGATGGTCCCATTGGGCTATTCTAGATGACCTCAGAAGGCCAATAGTCTCCAGGATGGGTTGTTAGGAAAGTGTGGAGATGAGAAGGTCCTGTGACAGTAGGATTTTTATGTGGAGGGTGAAGGAACATTTATGTGCCAAACCTCTAGAATGCTTCTGTGGCCTAGCCTTTTTATGTATTATTTTACCACCTCCAATCCAGTTTACCTGTGGAGTATTAGATGTTTCTGAGCACCTAATTTGTGTGCATTCCCGGGGACATGTTAGGGGGTCCTCGTGGTATTGTCTGGGTTCACACAGTGAGTGGAACCAAGGTTTGAACTGGAGTCTGACTCTTCTGCTGAATCAAGCCCCCTCCCTCTGATCCATTAGTCCAGGTAAAGGAGACAGGACTGGTATGCCTACCTTGAGGCCTGATGTTATCTGTGTACCTCCTAAAGGTCTAATTGTTGACTTTCAGGTGATGAGTGTTATGTTTCTTTCTAAACTCGCTGTGACCTTGTTGTTCTACAGATTTTGAAGAAATGCAAAGGCTTGAGTGTAAGCCCCTAAACCCTCTCCTTCCCGCTCCCAGCAGTAGGCCCGGGTGAAAGGTCCTGAGACCCTCAAGGACAAGATTATGACTTAGTGTGAAGGAATGTTTGACCAACACACAGTAGACACTCAGTGAAGATGTGCTGAGGACAGAGCATGCAGCTGGGGCTCAGCAGAAGTGGGGTTTGAAATATCCCACTCCTTTGGTCCAGCAGGCTGAAAGAATGCATTAGGAGCCTTGCCCATGCTCTTCCCTATTGCTGCCTCTCCCACAGTCACCAAGGTTTCTGGTCACACTGCCCATCAGCCACTGGAGTCCGGGGTGTCATCCTGGGGACACAGCCACAGAGTCAATTAAGTGGGCATATCTTGTTTTAGCTTCCAGGCTTGGCACTTGCTGGGTAGCAAGCATAATTGCAGCCCTCATTGTTCAAGGCTTCCTGAAGCTCACTGGCCACTGGGTGCTTTGCAGAAGTAAAGGCTCTGGCCTAATTCTTCTCTGGGCTCCAAGCTTTGGGCACTAAGATGAAGCTGAAATTGCAAATCCCTCTGAGGGTGCTGGTGGTCATGATATCAGTGGTACTGAGGATGGGGGCAAGAGGCCTCAGCTTCAGGGGAAAGGGTCTCAGTCCTGGGGATAAGGGAAGCAGGGTGGGCAGGGATGGGGCGTGCTCAAAGTACAGTTGGAGAAAAAAACATCGCAGACTGGATGTTGAACCTATGTCCTTGGCCTCTCAGAAACAGATAGCACAGATCAAATATTTGTACTGGATCAAGATAAAGGAAAAGGACAAGAGTTTGATTGGGGTGGAGGGAGAGAAGAGACTGGGCAATTATAGATAGCCTCCCTCAGCCTCTTTAGAGACCTCCAAAGTGAGGGTCTCTAAAATGACCCTCTGAGGGGACATCATTGCAATTGGGTATATAAAGAAACTGGGGTACAGGGAGGTCCAGAAAGCTACTGTGTGGCAGAGCTAGGATTTGAACCCATGCTCTTCTCACATCTAGGAAGGTACCTACGGGCAGTGTTGGGGACTCAGGTTGGAGGGAACTATGGCAGCCAGCTGACATCTTTCCTCTGTTATAGGCACTGGCTCCAGCATCCTCTCTGCCCTCCAGGACCTCTTCTCTATCACTTGGCTGAATAGATCCAAGGTGGAAAAGCAGCTACAGGTCATCTCAGTGCTTCAATGGGTCCTGTCCTTCCTCGTGCTGGGTAAGCCAGGGTTTAGAGGGTGAGGGCAGGTGGAGGCCATCTCCCAACAGAGGTTAGGGCAGGAGCTGTGCTCTTCAAGGGCAGGGGGTATGAGCATCCTCCCACTCTCCACCTTTTGGGTCCCCGATCAAAACCCTAATCATGCGTGAGGATTCAGTGAGATTTGGTGGGAGGTAGTAGTATGATTCCCATTTTATAGATGGGAAACCTAGGTCACAAAGAAGGTAAGTTATTTGTCCAGAGTTACACAGATTTGAATTCAGCTGTGCTTTTTCCACATGCCCCCCTGCCCACCAACAAACATTTCCAGCAGGTAATTACTTTGTCTTAAGGTACTATGGTGCTGGGTTTGAGTCTTGTCTCTGCCACAAACTAACTCTGTTCCCTTACCCAGGTTCCTTGAGCTGTCTGAAAATTAGTTTCCTCATTTCAAATATGAGGAACATATTGCCTACTTCACATGGCTTTTGTGGGGGATAAGGAATGAGAGCAGGTGGCACAGAGCCTGGTTGTGGTGGGCTCTCACACACCCTGTGAACAATCCCCAGCTGCTTTCCACAGCCAGCTTGTCTAATGCTTGCTGCCTCCCCTTTCAACACCTCCCACATCAGTGCTTTGGTCGCTGCTTTTGCAGGTCCAGGTTGGTGCCCTCATTCCCTGGATTGCTGTCCAGACAAACTCAAGACATTATGGGTTGTGTGGGAGGAGGAAAGGGTCCACACTCGGGCCACCCATGCTCTCCCAGCAGCCTCTTGTCTTCCCTAGGCCCCTGTGTCCCCAGCATAATAAATGGCTTCCCTAGCACATCAGGGCAGACAAACCTGCTGTAGAGCAGCATAGAGTACATTCCAGTGTCTGTGGGTAAGTCCCTCTTGGTGGCCCAGTCTCAAAACTATCTAGGCTGATGGGAATTATCAGGAGTTACCCTATTAGTGCTGAGTAAGCATCCTTCCAATGGGCATGGGGGCTTCTGAGCCTACATTTCCAGGCAGCTCCATGCTGCCTTTCCTGACCTTTGCAGGGCACAGGGGTGGCACATGAATGCTATTTATCAAGTCCCCATAGTGTACCAGGCATTTGCCATGTCTTGACTCCCCACTTTACAAGTGAGGAAATAGAAACTCGTGGAGGTTCAGTGAGGCTGTGAAGCCCATTAAGTACAGAGCTGGTATCTGGGTGTAGACCAGAGCTCCCACCAGGGTGCCCACCTTAACAGGGAGTGCAGAATTGCTGGACCTGCTCTAAAGCAGCCAGTCTTCAGCTTTGGGCCCAAGAATGGGCTTTAAGAAGAGGTCCATGAGCCCCTAAAATTCAGCACAAAGTAATACATGAGAGTATGTACACACTTTTCTGGGGTCAAAGGCAGTTGCTGACCTTTTCTTACAGGGACATATGGCCTCAGAAAGATTTAAAAAAACACTGGTCTGGGGAACAGGGCAAATTAAATTGGCTCCCTCAGGGCTCGAACTCCCAACTCAGCCTGCAATCGGTCACTTATTAGAATCCTGGAGTAGAGAGCACAGTATAACCCAGGTTACTCCATTTTCAGGTAGGAAGCAGAGGCCCGGTGGGACAGAGCCTCATCCAGAATCACATGAGAAGGAAGTAGTAGCACCAAGGAAAGACTCTGTAGACTTCAGCCTCTCAGACTCTTGCCTTGTTTGTGGCACCAGCTCCTCATAGTCCCCATTTGCACCAAGAAGCCACCACTATCCTTGTCTGAGTGGGTCAGAGCTTGGTTGATGAGGAGTTGAGCAGCAGGTGAAAACCTAGCCCATGTAGCACACAATAAGCTCTGGCCCAGAGTTGTAGGTTAACAAGCCCAACCACAGCCCAGAAACTGGCCCAGCATCTTCCCAACACCCTTGTGTAGGTGGGAACCAAGCCTGGTTGCAACAGCAGGTCTGTTGAGCTGCTGCTAATTATTACCCTGAGCAGCTCAGCCACTCCCTCCTGCTGCCACCCATACATGCTGGCAGAGGCTCCCCTGCAAAGGCTGCTGTGGCCCCATCAGCTTCCCTCTGGAACAGAGTGACTCTTCACTACTTTTTACCATGGACCCGTCTGGCATCCTGATAAAGGCTATAAACCTTTCTCAGTGTTTTTAAGTATATAATACCAAGTACATCAGACTTCAAAAGAAACCAATAATTCTGAAATATAAATATTTACACATTAAAAAAGCAAATTAGACATATAACACATGTACTTTTTATTATTATAGCAAATATAGCAGCAGGCATAATCATTACTATAATTCTTAAGCAGTAATGAGAATAAATGATTTTTCGAGATATCTGCAATAGCTATAAACATGATATGAAAATACCTCTATTTTCTATTGGTGTCACACTGTTAATAGCACTGCTAATATTATTATGGTCTGTTACATTCATAAATGAAGGAAGTACTAAATATTCATAAGAGGTGGATAAAAATTAAGATGTCATTTCTTTTCCCCATCCAAGTTCATCGATTTTTGATTAGACACTTAACTGTGTGTTAAGTCCTCTTCACACATCATCTCATGTAATCTTCCAAACACCCTGTAAAGAGATTGAAGGTCAGGGATGGGCTCTGGCCAGTGAGTGGCAGGGCCAGGGCTTCACGGAAGAGCATGTTCTTGCTCTTCACAGGGCCTTCTGCTGCCTCCCTGCCACTGAGCAGCCACATGCTGCCCTGCTCATGGGCTCTAAAGACCAGAGTTTTGAATCACAAACTTCACCATGATGTGTGAGGAGGGGGTGATTGTGCAGATGGTCCTGAGCCTTCCACATGTGGAGCCATTGGGGCTTTTAAGCAGTTGTTCACATCTCATGGACCCTGTGGTGCTGGTTCCTGTGTATCCCCACAACCTAAGAGAGTGCAGCAGGGAGCCCATTGTTCAGAGGACTGGAATTAGGCTCTGAGAAAGGAAGATTGTTTGGTAGATTTAGTTCACTTTTGTTCAATAAACCTTTGCTGTGTTGGTTGCTGGGGCTAGAGAGGGTTAATCTGACCCAGTTCTGGCTCCCAAGGTGCTCAGGAGCTGAAGGGCTACCTGCTGGAAAGAGTCTGATGGGGAAGGCAGATAATGACAAGACAGTTAATGAGTTCTCAAGAGAGGGGCTGTGGACATACAGGAGTTAGGGAGAGTGGGCACCCCAGGATTAGAAGGTCTAGAACTGGAACACAGTCTTTGGATTCTGTCTGTTCTCCATCCAGGCTGCCTTAGCACCAGAGGGAAGATAGTAGGTGGGGATTCCTACCTCCCCAGAAAGCCCAGACATCTATGCAGTGGGCCTGGGGTTCGGCCCCTCTGTTTCTTCTGCCTCTTGGGAGAATTAGTAGTTTGATGGCAGCTAAGTTTCTAGGCTGCTCAGATCCTCACCTGACCTTCACAGGCCCTCTCATGCCCACCTAGAGCATCTACCTGGCTTCTGAAGGAACTTGGATATCTGTGGAATCTAGGGAACTAAAATGACCCCAGGCCTGAGAAAGGAGACCAGAGGCAAACTCCTCAACAATGTGAGTGACTTTGTAAGTGGCTTTAACTTAGACATAGCCATTCACCAAGTCACCTCAAGTACTTCACAGTTTGCCTTTAACAGGATTTGGTAGGCTGCAAGTGTTTCCCTGGAGACTCATCTTCCCTATCTGTGATGTCACACTCACTCTTAAGCTGGTCCTGAAAAACTGGATGCCTGGTCATTCTATGTTCACTGCCCTTCCCCAGATAGTTGTAACATTTCACCTACCTTGGGCAGAGCCCAGGTCAAGAGTCTAGAACAGGACTGAATTGTAGATGACAAGAGACTGCCATTTTCCTGCCCTTAGACTCATGGAGAGTCTATGCTGGCCTTCTCCTCTCCCTTGGGAAACCAGAGGAGGCTCAGCATGGTGGGAGGAAGAGAACATGGAATCAGAGCTAGGCAGAGCTCCAGAGCACCCCTGACCGGCGTAGTGCCCAACAGGGGGTGGACATACAGCGAGGGTTGGCTTCCCTCCTTGGGCAATGGGAAGAGTACTGGATGGAGACCACACTTCTACCAAGCATGAGTACCTGCTGCCCCCAGCCCTGTGCTGAGTGCCAGGTGGCAAAGGAGACATGTACACTCCCTCACCAGTGTGGAGAATTTGAAGGTGAGAGATCCATGCGAGAGGAGAGTATCATATTGGAGAATAGTTCTTGAAGAGATGATATCTCAGCTATGCCTTGAAGGCTAGGGAAATGGGAAAGATAGAAGCCCTGATAAGGGGCGAGCCATGAGGCAAACCAGGTCTGGCATGGACCTTCCTCCCTCTCTGTGCCATGTTATTCAGCCTTATGGCCAACAGGCCCAGAACAAAAGTGACTACATGAAAGCTGGCCCCAGGGAGGCTTCTGAGTGTCCTTCTCATGGGCTCTGGGCTTTTGCTTGGGACTACCTGGCACTTTGTCATGTTGGAAGCAGCCAGTCTTATTCCTGAGGCAGGACCCCTCTCACAGGTCTGTTCTGTGATAGTCAGGGGCTTCTAATTTTTGGTGAATTTCTAAAGCCTAGTACAGATTGTGGTTTGAATCCTGGCTCTGCCACTGGCCTGCTGGCTGACCTTGGACAAGTTACCCTCTCCTAGAGCCTCAGTGTTCTCATCTCTAAAATGGTGTAAAAGTCACCTGACATCAGGTTTAAGACAGTGGCTCAGCCTATGTTGTGGGATGTGGAGGTATTTGGTAGGTCCCTCCCCTTGTTTGTGGTAACTGTCCTGGGCACTGGGGTTGAGAGAATGTGCAAGGAGGGGACAGGAAGAATGGTTCTAAGGCAAGCTTCACAAGAAACTGAAGTCCATCTTCATTGTTGCTATTGCCCAGACAACATGGAGCCCATGGGCCATTTGATGCCAGGACAGTTCATCTCTAAGGGACAAGACTCAGTCCCTATAAGCTTGCTCCTTCCCAGGCTGTGCCCATAGTCCTAGCTGTGTCTAGCTTAGTTTCATAATAAAGGCTCACTCAGTCACTTGGAGAGCCTCAACCAGAGAGGAGAGTAAGGCCCACTTAGGGAGGACAGAGCCTGACCTGTGGCCATCTGCCTGCCTTCCAGGAGTGGCCTGCAGTGTCATCCTCATGTACACATTCTGCACCGATTGCTGGCTCATCGCTGTGCTCTACTTTACCTGGCTGGTGTTTGACTGGAACACGCCCAAAAAAGGTAAGGGCATGGGTTTTTTGCCCCATGCCTGCACCCTTGGAACCCTTCCTCCTGCACAAGCTAAAGTTCCTCATTGTGTGTTCTGCTCCTTTTTACTTAACACCTACTATGTGAAAAGCATCGGGCTAGGCCAGCGTATGGTTTTGGGTGTGTGTGGGGGGGGGACAGAGGAGCAGTAAAAGTGCCTCAAAGGGCACGATTCAGGTTCTACAGGAGCTCATGCTCAATCAAGAGTTTGTATAATATGAGGGAACAAACCTGGAAAGGGAGGGGTCCAGTGGGAAAGGGAGAAGATGCTGCATAGGGTGATAGTCACCTACCTCAGGGTTTCACCCTGGCTCTGTCATGTCTGCCTTGCTTGAATGTTGCCCTCCTTTACTCCCATTTCTTCCCAACACTGTATTTTGTTCTCTGGAAGGTGGCAGGAGGTCACAGTGGGTTCGAAATTGGGCTGTGTGGCGCTACTTTCGAGACTACTTTCCCATCCAGGTAAAGACTTGGGGTATTATCTTGGGAGGGTGGGATGGATGGGAAATCTGAATTGAAGCCTTAACCTACCCATTCACAGTGTCCACAAGTGCTGATTGAACCATGTGACATCTCTCACTATGATCATTTGTTCATACTCTACTCCACTTAATGCAGGATTTAAGCCATTTAGGATACATAAAATGCCATAACAGGTAAAAAGAAAAATCAAGACTTGGGGGAAAAAAATACTAGTATTTCAGCCATAAGTGTCAACAAAGTTGTGGTAGTTGAGCTTCATCATTAGCTCTGAGCATCCTGGCAGCCAGGGCAAAAGGGGAAACGTGATAGTTGTTGGAGAAAGGAAAACACTTGCTAGTTCTTTGGGAAACAAGACTCGTTCTAGCATTTTGACGGAAAAGATGTTTCAGACACTGAGATCCTGAGTGATATAATGAGCAGGTATAATAGATATTCTGGCCATTGCTTGTCTGTGAATGTGAAAGTCATGACTAAAATTGGAGTTGATTTATCAAGAACAATGCTAAAGTAGTTCATCGGCTTAAATCAAGGTTAGCACTGAACCAAGCATAGCAATGGGTGTGAGGGGCCTTCTTTCCTTCTGAAGCTTTTACAGAAATATCACTTCTCTCAGACAATCATGGGTGAGTTGCTGGGGGTCACGGCCATGAGAATTAGGGCCCAGGAAATTTGATGTGTAGTGAAAGAAGAGTGAGACTCTAGTTGCTTGGGTAAGGCTTCTAGAGTAGCTGCTCCTAGGACTGCATCCTAAAGATAAGTAGCACTGAAGAGTCAAGGAAAACAATGAGAGCATAGGCACCTGAGTTTGAGAAGAAGCCTGTGGAATGCAGAGGGGGGATCCATTTATTGGGCTTTCTAGGAGCCAACACCTTTCTCCAAGGAGTCTCCTTTAATAACCCTTATAGCACCTTGTCGGGGGCATTAACTTTATCCTTTTTCTAAAGAAGAGAAAGCTGAAGGTCAGAGTAACAAAGCTGACTGGGGTTAGTGAGGGGTAAAGCCAAGATTTCAATTGCTGTCTTTCCTCAAAGTCTGGGTTCTTCTCACTGTAGCACGCTGTCTCCTGTGCACCAGAGCCATGGGAAATAATCTTGGGGAGACACTCAGGCTTCCCTTAGGCTTGGTGGACAGAGGTGGGAAAAGCCCAATATGGCCCTGGGTGAGGCACCGTCTCTTTCAGGGTGCAGTCTCCCCATATGAAGCAAGTTTAGACCAGTTTTGTCTTTGGGTTTCCTTCCTGTTGACCATTGGCCCCTCTGGGACCCCCACACTAGTCTTCTGAGCCTGTCTTCTCTGAGGCCAACCTTTAGGTCCTGACAGGATAAATGGTGGCTTGGTCTGGCTCTCAGTCTCACCTCAGTCACCGTGCCCGTGGTCTGCAAGCTTGGTTGACAAGGCAGAAGAATCTGGGCCCTGGTGCACAAGGATGATGCTGGTAGATTCTAGATAACTCTGGCAGAATCCTGAAGGTTTTCCCTGCAGGGGAAAGACCTGTCTGGCCAGTTCGCTCAGTACCTCAGCCCCGGCACACCCTAGCTGCTGAGGTAATCCAGCAGGATGCAGTGGGGTCTGAAGAGTGTGAAAGTGTATGTCTGCTATTGTGAGTCAGTGACTGGGACATCCTGGCATGCTGCCTGAGGGGGATGGCCAGGTAACCCCACATTCCCTCATTGCACTTGGTGTTGTGGGGCAGCCCAAGGGCTAGCTCCCTCTGCCCACCTCAGCCTGAGCCCAGTTCTCCCAGGATCCTCAGAGTCAGGCTTCCCGCTCCTCTTTTTCCCCATCTCTCTGGCTGCAAGGAATTCAAGCATGTTTTTGCTGGGAGGATGTTGCATCATAGGACTGAACCCTCTCATTTTGGAGGTGAGGAAACACCCAAAGAGGGGCAAGGACTGGTCCATGTTGCACAGTGAGTCCACGCCAGTGTTAGTACTAGAATCTGGGCCCCAGGTTCTTTTCCCCTGAATTCTTACTGCCTGTTTCTCTGTGAGAGATTCAGTCCTAGATGTCCTATTGGATTGAACCTTGCTTCCTGAGTCTCCCTCTGTTTGGTTGTTGTGGATCTGGATTGAGTTCCTGCTCTTTGTCACTCCATTCATGGGTCAGCAGTTGTTGCTCCCTGTGCAGTGCTAGGCATGCGGATACAGAAGGGTCAGCCTTAGTCCCTGCCCTCAGGTGGGCTCACCATCTTAATGGATCCTGCTAGTCTTTGTCATCTTCTGCCCTTGGGACCACAGGCTCACTTTCTCAAGCTCAGTGAGCTTCATTAACCTTGTGCAGAATGGAGCTGTTCATATGACAAAAAGTGGTAAATTATGCTTAACTGTGAGGGACTGTAGACTGTTCTCTCTACTGTGGCCCTCACCTAAGGGGCCAGGCCTCAATGTGCAGGGTGGCCTGCCCCTCAGGAAACCTCCTCAAGGCCAATAGACCCCTTCACCCAAAAGAGGGTGGCTTGATGACTATTGGTCAGAACTGGGGCAGGCAAATGCCTTTCCCTGATGATCTTGGCCTTTTGAAAAAAACAAAAACAGAATCTCATGTCCCTTATCACACTTCTGTTCTAAGAAGTCAGCTGGGAGTTGGAGCCCAAGACACATACAAGCTGGCCCTGGGAGGGCCTCTGAGCACCAGGACCAAAGCCACCCTCAATCTGAGACAGGCTGGGCCATTGGATCTCATCCTTGGCTCTCTTCTTGCCTGCTGGTGACTTTAGGCAAGCTAATGCTTGGGATCTCAGGCTTCTCTTCTGTGAGAGGGTTTGGCCTTGGTGACCTGGCATCAGGGCTAAACACTGTGAAGTTGTATATGACCCTCTTGTCTCACCCCCTTTTTCCAGCCTCTTGCCAATGGTTGTATAATGAATGATCTTTAGCTGTACAACCTACCCACACCTCACCTCTCCTTGCTTGGTGAAGCTCTTTACTCTTTGCTACCAGAGCATCTCAGCTGACCCAGAGAGCATCCCTTCTCTCAGCAGAGGTGGGACTCATGTGTTAGCACAGCCACTAGGACTGCTGGCTGTTTGGGAGAGGAGTGGATAGTGCCTGGGTCACTGCTTCCTGAGGGAGAGTCAGGATCTTTGGGGAGAGACTAGGAGAGACTCTCTGAGCTTAGGATCATCTATCTGTCTATCTGCCTAATTTCACATATGGGCCTACTGAGTCCCAGAGAGGAGGGACTATTCCAAGGTCACTTGACAAATCACTATCAGGACTGGTATAGGAATCAAGGCTGTCTGCTTTAGGGCCCAGGTTCTCACTCTTGTGTTCCTCTGCCCCTGTGCCCTGCTACGTGAGCTCAAGCAAATCTCTACTCTTCTCTGCATCTGAGTTTCCCTCTATTTGGTTCCAGGGTGCCATAAGCCTATCTGACCACCTTTCCTTCCCTGGGAAGCAGAGTGTGAGGAGTGACTTGCTGAGAATGTATTCTAGGCTTACATGAGCCAGCAGGCCTGGCCTGGCCACCACATTGGACAGAGACTTTGTTATGGGAGGCAGCCAAGGGACACAAGAGCAGACATGTCAGCAGAGCCTTCATCAGCAGTGTCCTTCCTCTTCCCTCTAGGATGGACACTCTGTACAGTCCTAGGGGGAAGGTACTGTGACGCAAAGACAGATCAAAGCTGCATCAGATGACTGCATTCTTCTGGGTACTGTACCAGGGCCATTAACTTGTACTGTGCCCCAGGGTACCTCATTTATCCAAATGTCCTATCAGACAGAGGCTTGGGGAAGGAGGAAATGATTTAAGAGCCAGCTAGGGTCCCACCAGGTGACACATCTATAATCCAGGTTCCAGGAAAAGTGCAGCTGAGTGGCCTTATTAAAGGTAGAGGATGTTTCACTGTACCCTCTAGGAAAACAGCAACTCTTTTCTCTAGGCCTCAGTTTCCCCCTTCTTATGAAAGGAATGGCATAGATGAGGGCTCTTCCAGCCCATTCTGTACTTTGGGCTCCCAGGCCCGGCCACCAGCTCAGGAGCAAGTTTCCTGTGTGCTACTGGCTGCTTCTGCTTACCTCAGCACCTTCCTTCATCGTCGAAACTAGCACAAGGTGCTTTTCCATTCTAGTTTACTGAGAGCTAAAGTGGTGGGCAGACCTGCTCTTTAGGTAACGAAACCTCAGGTCAACCTTCTTGCAAAGCTCATAAGGCTGGGCTCCCATTAGATCTCATTGCCCTCACCCCGCTAATCATGGATTAAGCTGCTGCTTTTCTCCATTTATGTAGTTGGCAGCTAAGAGTTGGTTGGGTTTTGAGCAGCTTTAATCTGCTTGCCAAAGGCAAAGTAGGATAAAGAATAAGAATGCCCCAAGCAACAGGGGGTAAAACTCAGGAGGTCTTGCTTACCCTTACACATATGGGCAGTTACAGAGCCGGCAATAGTGCCAGCCAATCTCGCTTCCATCTACCCTGAAGATTTCAGTTTCTCAGAGGCCAACCACCCTCCCCTAACCCCCACCCCTCCCCCAACTGAGCACAAGTTTCTTCCCTTGGCTAGGGGGTTTCCAAATTTGGAGTCATGGAAAACCCAGGCTCTTGATATTCTGCCAATGACCAGTGTCTGCTTCCAGCTGGCACCAGTGCATGGAAGTGGGCACTTTCATGCTCTGCAGGTAGCAGTGTCATCAGTGCCACCTCTCTAGAGAGGTAGGGCAGCCCATAGGACCAAAATGTTCATATCCTTTGACCCAGGAACTGTTTTTCTAGAAGTTTGTCTCAAGGAAATAATCAGACATGTGGGTAAAAATAAGATATTTATAGAAGCATTATTTCTAAGAGAAATTTTGGAAGCTTTTTAAAGGTCCATCAGTTGAGGTTTGATTACAGTTCCATTACGTGTAGCATAGCTGTGACAGAATAATACAGCCATAAGAAGATGCATTACGGAGGAATTGTGATAAGGAAAAAGAGATATCATATGCTTGGTAAGAAGTTATATAAAAATGGTATCCACCACATGACCCTTATTTAATATGTAAGGTTTTTTTTTTTAAAGCATGTGTATATTTGAGTAGAAAAATGACTCAACATATCAGAGTAGTTTAGCTGGATGGAGATATGACAGGTGCTTCTGTTCTTACTTTCCTATATTTTGAAAATTCTCTATGGTTAGTCATTATTTTTCTAATCAGCCAAAAAAAAAAAAGTGATTTTTTTCCAAACAAAATATCAATACTCTCCACCCTTCTTTCTCCCTGCCACCCCCACTGTGTTCGTTGTAGTGCTGGGTAGGTGCCTCCTGTTGCTTAAGGTTTAGGGAAACTTGGCACCACCCATCCCACCTTCCAAGCCACTAGCCCCAGGGCAGAGGGTGGGCCCCAAGGAAGCCAATCATTCTTTAGAGCATCTCAGGACAGTTTTGTTAATAGTACAACACGTCAACTGCCCAGCGGATCTTCCTGTCCCCACTGCGGCTGGCACAAGATTTGTTGCTTGCCCTTGTCCTTCCTGCATCAGAGCCCGAGCTGAACCTGGCTGCCTAGAAGGAAGTTTCCATTCTGACCAGCTACACTGTTCCCTCTCTAGCCAGACTAAGGGACTTGGACTTTGTCTTGATGGGAGCTGGAGAGTGACAGGTATCGCATTGAGTTTTAGAACAGTCACTCTAGCTATGGTGAGGAGGATGGTCCCAGAGGGATGGAAGGCAGGAGGCTGGCAGAGTGCGAATAAGAGGATTTGGTGCATTTGGCTGGAGAACTAGGAGGAATAAAGGAGAAAGTCTCCCCTCTCTCCATTCCCAGAGACTCACAGTCCAAATGATGACCACCAAGCACCAGGCACTGTGGCTCCCAGGATGAGAGTGAGGTCAGGTGTGGAGTCACTTCAGGCCCAGAGTGCCAGGGGGCATGGCACACCCAGTCTGTCCCCTACCTTCTGGGCATGCCCCAGTACCCATCACCTGGTCGGTTTCCTCTCACCTTGGGTTTTCCCTACAGCTGGTGAAGACACACAACCTGCTAACCACCAGGAACTACATCTTTGGATACCACCCCCATGGCATCATGGGTCTGGGCGCCTTCTGTAACTTCAGCACAGAGGCCACGGAAGTGAGCAAGAAGTTCCCTGGCATAAGGCCCTACCTGGCCACACTGGCCGGCAACTTCCGGATGCCAGTGCTGAGGGAGTATCTGATGTCTGGAGGTGAGAATCCACCTCTGCCTGTCCTTGCTGGGCTCCACTGTCAAGGCCTGAGCTTCTCCACTGGGCAAGGTGACAGAGAGGCCAGGAAGCCAATACACCATGCTCCGGTGGCTGGTCCTTTGCTGAGAGGTGCAGCCTGCCACAGGCACAGTGGGTCAGGGTTGAACAGAAGAGCTGTTTGTATGGTCTTTAGGATTCAACTTGGATAACGACTTTCCTAGGAAGCCTTCTCTGACTCCTTTTCTCAGCACCCCAGTGCCTGTGCTGACCTCTGCACAATCTGATCATTATCCATGGCTGTGTCATTATCCCCCTGCCTGTGACCCCCTACCAGCTTGATTCACTGGACTTCCCAGCACCTGGCACCAGCCTGGCAGAATTAAAACCCCAGGGAATGTTGCCAAATGAATGGGTTTCCTAAACAACCTTGTATTATTGTCCCAGTTTTACAGATAAGTAACCCAAGGCTCAGAAGAAATAGCTTACTCAGAGCCATGCAACTTCTAAGTGGCTGGGTTAGGTGTAGGGCCCAAGTCCAAGGCTCTTTCTTTTTATACATGTCTGTGGGCAGGGGGTAGGGAAATGCTTCTATGAGTGGCCCTGACTGTGTGCCTCCCGTCACCCCCAAGGCATCTGTCCTGTGAACCGGGACACCATAGACTACTTGCTTTCGAAGAATGGGAGTGGCAATGCCATCATCATTGTGGTTGGGGGCGCAGCCGAGTCCCTTAGCTCCATGCCTGGCAAGAATGCAGTCACTCTGCGCAACCGCAAGGGCTTTGTGAAACTGGCCCTGCGTCACGGGTAAGTGCCTCCTGACACACACATGCACATGTACATACACATATACCGCTCCAAAGCTTTGCTTTGCCCAGGGCAGCAAAGGAGCTCCTTGGCTCCTGGGGCCATGGCCTAGACCCCAGGAAGGCATAGAAGGGAGTTCACCATCCTATGTGGGAGGGGAGGTTGGAGCCCAGACATCAGGCCAAGTTGTTCAAGTATAGCCTGGGTGTCTGAGTGGGGCACAAATGGAGCCTGTGTCCCCTGGCCCTTGCCAGTGGGTTGAGAAGCCACCAGGCTCATATGCAGGATTATGCCATGGGTCCAAAATATGTCACGCTGCTAGGAGAGTAAGAGGCCAGGAAAGAGGATGGCATGGCTGGAAATATCAAGGAAGGCTTCCTGGAGGAGTGATGCTGAGGATAGGCAGAGAGGAGCTGGGCAGCCTGGATTTACGTGACCTTTCCTAGAACACCAGAGGCACATTCTGTGCAGGCACTTGATAAGCACATTTCATTTGACAAAGAACATTCAATTCTAAGTCCCCTTTGATTCCACAGCAATTCTGCAGGTGATGACACCCCTATTTTCCATTTGAGAAAACTCAGTAAGGCTGAGTGATCCAGTTAGGGACACACTGTAAAATTCAGAGCCACGCTCTTTGGACTCCAGGTCCACTGTTTTTTCCCCCCATAACTGGGCTCTGGGCAACCCCAGCAGGAGGGCCCTGAGATGTCCAACCTCCACCAGAGATGTAGCTGGGTGTGAATGTAACCTGCCGCCAATCACGAGCTAGGGATGGTACTAATCACCTAGGCCCCACCCAGCCTTCCTCTGTCTCCTTAGGACATTACCTCAGGCCTTAGAGGAGGCTGCTTTTCTGGGCCCTCCCTTGTGCCAGGCACTGGGGACACAATCAAATCAGACCCAGTCCCTGTGTTCAAGGCAGGGGGAAGTGGGGAGGAACAGACAGTGACAGCACAGCATGCTGAGAGCTGTGACACAGAACCAGGAGGGGCCTAGTTTGGGCCTGGGATGGGGAGAACTTCCCAGGAGTGGCAGGCCCTGAAGGATAAGAAAGAATAGGCATTTTAGAGTAGGGCTCTCCACCTTCCCTTTGCCTAGTTGTCCCAAAGCCCTGACATGCTCTCCAGTCACTAATGGGGGCAGAGGGAGGGCCTGTCTGAACCTGGTAGTGAGGGGACATATGGTTTGGGATCCCTTGGGTGATTCTGGCACAGCCCTGAAGGAAGAGAGTTTGGCTAGCATCCAAAGCCTCTAGAACCGACAGAAGGAACTGAAGCCTGTGATTGGGGTGTGACAGACCCTGGACTCTCTCTCCCTTGCAGAGCCGACCTGGTTCCCACCTACTCCTTTGGGGAGAATGAGGTCTACAAGCAGGTGATCTTTGAGGAGGGCTCCTGGGGCCGATGGGTCCAGAAGAAGTTCCAGAAGTACATTGGTTTCGCTCCATGTATCTTTCATGGCCGAGGCTTCTTCTCCTCCGACACCTGGGGGCTGGTGCCCTACTCCAAGCCTATCACCACTGTCGGTGAGCCCCCCTGCCTGTATGCCCTGAACTTGAGGTGCCACACCACTAGTTAGTGATAGAGTTAGGACATCGGCTCCGATGTCCATGCTCTGAACCATGAAGACATGTTGGGTGCTGCCATATGGGAATGATTAGTGGGAGGTGGGTGTGGGGAGATGGAGAATATTTCTACTACTGTGAGCCAAGCTGTGCAAGTAAGAAAGCAAGACCCAGAAGTTCTGTGTTCAGAACCCAGGAGTCTTATCAGAGAAGACCTTTTTACAGCAAAGACCAGTAGGGGGTGTGAGAGGGGTGTGCAAGGTGCTCTGGGGGTCATAGTGGACCCCAGGGAGGAGGTGACTTTTACACTGTTAGCTGAATAGGAATTGTCTAGCAAAAGAGGTGGGAGGAGAGAGTGTTGTCAGAAACAAAAGCCTGAGTAAAGTTCACGGAGCAAGATTGTAAAGATTTTCAAGGAGCAGAAATAAAAAATTCAACATGACAGGAGCATAGGCCTGTAGTGTAGCAAAAAATTGGCTGCATTTGGCCCTCAGCTTTGTTTTGGGTTTATTTGGGGCCATTTAGAGGATTCCAAAGGATTACCTCTTGTAAATGGTGTGTGTGTGTGTGTATTAATGGTTCACAAGCTAGAGCATGTGAGCCACAAGCCATGGACATTAGGGGCCAAAGCTCACATAGATCTTTGAATTATCAGGGCCAAGTGTTCTGCTTTGCACTTTATACAGAGACTGACTTTTTGCATTTTAGGTCACATGACCGAGACTCATCCTTGACTCTTGTTATATATAAATTCCATACCCGGTTTGATCTCTGTGAGGCAGCAGGGACATTTCCATGCTCAGGGGGTGGCTGGACAGGGACAGGATCCTGTGGGCAATGTGAAGGAATTTGCTCTTGTCCTTAAGAGTGAAAAGCTACTTGAGGGTTTTGGGGAGGGGAGGTTTAGATTTGCATTTTAAAGTGATTCTTGGAGCTGCTGAATAGAAAATAAGTTAGAAGGAGCAAAAATGGAAGCCACACCACCAGTCAGGAGGCTTTTGTGGTCGCTGGTGCCTTGGACTAAGAAATAGCAGTGGAAGAGATTTGCAATGAACTTGGGGGAAATTTTAGAAATGTCTTTGAGAGGACTTCATGATGAATTGAGCATGGAGATGGAAACAGGATTAGGAAATGAAACACAGGTATGAATGTTGGTCTCCTCCCTCTTCCGCCCTTCTTATTCACACTTCTCAAAGCATGTCAAGTTATTTCACAAAATCCTCAGCAAAGCCCCTTTGAGGAAGGTTCTCCATGTGATAGACGAGGAAACTAAGGCTCAGAGAGGTGCAGTGACTTGCCCAGAGCAGGGCAAAAGCAAAGCTATTCCCTGATCCCACAGCTCTTGCAGGAGCTTCCAGCTGAGTGCAGTGGGTGCAGCCAATCTTTATCTCACCTGCTGCTTAGTGGCTCTGTGGCCTTGGGCAGGTCCCTTCCCACCTCCCTGGGCCTCAGTCTTCTCATCTGTAAAAGGGACAACCTGAGATGGAGCACATTCGGCGCTTGGTTGGCACATAGCACAGGGTTGCTGCCATCGACATCATGGTGGACACCCAGGGAGGGTGGGCCAAATAGCATTGACTAACCAGAGGCCTCTGTCCCATTGCTGCAGTGGGTGAGCCCATCACCATCCCCAAGGTAGAGCACCCGACCCAGCAGGACATTGACCTGTACCACGGCATGTACATGGAGTCCCTGGTGAAGCTCTTCGACAAGCACAAGACCAAGTTTGGCCTCCCGGAGACCGAGGTGCTGGAAGTGAACTGAGCCAGCCCTCAGGCCCGCCGCTGGAGGAACCAGCTGCAAATCATTTTCTACCAAGTTCTCAAGTGCTTTTTGTTCTGTAAATGTGAAAGCGTCATGGGTGTCTGTGGGTTATTTAAGAGAAATTATAATAATTTTGTTAAACCATTACAATGTTAGGTCTTTTTTAAGAAGGAAAAAGTGAGTATTTCAAGCTCTTTCGCTTCCAGTTTGTCCTGTTCTAGGTGGTGGCTAACACATATGGGTCTTTATGGTTTCTCAACCAACCCCTCCTCTTCCTTTCCCAAAACTACAGAGAAAACTCAGTCCTGATGAATTGGGGAAGGAGAACAGCCATTAGTAGTGACTCAGGCCAGTTAGAGTATTTAATTGTTCTTTGCCCCTGGAGGATGAGGGGAGGAAACTACTTCTAATACAAACACCTCTATCCCCAGCTACCTTGACTTGACAGCAGGACTAGTCCCTCTTGCCAAGGAGAAGACTCAAAGGGCACAGTTGTCCCCATTTTGAAGAGTGCAGTGATGAGCAGCTTGATTCTCCTTTCTGCCATTCCCCACACACCTAGTCTTTCAAATCTGAGCCTGGACTGGCCTCCAAAGTGACAATGAGGGTGGTGATTAACCCCGTGCTGTCCCAGATGTACCATCTCGTGGATGATCCAGCTGCCACATTCTGGTTGGAGCAGCTGGTTTTCCTCAGGGGGCTGATGGCATGGCCCCAGCACTGACATAGCCTTCATCTGAATTCCATACTTCTAGTGGCTTCGGTTTGCTTAACCACACCCCAAACATGGGTGTAAGGAAGGGGTCCCTCTTCCTGTTCACAGCGGGGCTTGACATTCTGAACAGTAGATTGGTTCCAGAACAGTTGGCCCCCAAACCCAAGCCTCATATATGTGTGCCTTTCTGAGAAGGTGGGGGCCAGAGAAGAAACCAAGCCCTTCCTATGTGTGTTCTGTTTTCTCTTGATGAGATCATTGTACCATGTCAGACTTTTGTATATTCTTAAACAAATAAATAAAAACAAGCATCCTCTATGAGTTCTTGCTGGGGCTACATCTGCATCACTTGGGGTGATCATGGCCCCAGCCAGGCTGCCTGCCAAGCCCTCTCCCCCTTCTTCCTTTGGCCTATGTGACCCTGTGTGGCATATTAGTCTTCTGTTGCTGTGTAACAAATTACTCCAACACTTAGTAGCTTCAAACAATACTGTGCCCACCATTTCTGAGCGTTCAGATACAGCTAAGCTGGGCCCTCTGCTTCAGGGTCTCTCATAAGGCTGTAGCCAAGGTATCCATTGGGCTGCAGCTTATCAAGGCTGGACTGGGGGAGGATCCACTTCCAAAGTTCTTCCTGTTGTTGTTGGCAGGATTCACTTCCTCACTGGCTGTTGACTAGAGGCCATTTTCAGTTCCTTGCCACGTGGGCCCTTTCATAGAGTAACTTGCAGCATAGCAGCTGACTCCATCAGAGTTAGTAAGCAAGACACACCAGAAAAGAGAATGCAAGACAAATCAGTCTTTTATGACCTCGTCTTGGAAATGATAACCTGTCACTTTTACCATATTCTCTTTATTAGATGCAAGTCACAAAGTCCAGTTCACCCTCAAGGATTACACACAGAGTGAATACAGGAGGCAGGGATCCTTGGAGTCATCCAACAGTACCTCCTACCACAAGTGTTAAAGGGCTACTGTCCAGCTGACAGATCCTGGGGTGGGTGAGTCATAAAGGTCCTTATGGATTGCTCAAACTGTGTTCCTTGCCCCTGGGCTCATTCATACCATAAAGGGGGAGACCTGGCCTACTGTCACTTTAGTGCTTTCATGCTACACCCTGGTCTCACAAAATACCACTACTCTCTGTTCTGATTCCATTCAGTTCAATGGGTACTAGGCATCTGGTAACCCTTCCCAGCTGAGACTAAAGGACCTCATTTCAACTATTCCACTGCCTGAATGCCTGTCCTTGCCATTTATCCACCTCAGGAACCACTCTTCTGTGCCAGAAACTGTGAGCTCCTTGGGAACAGAAACAAACATTGGAAAACAGCTGAGGATATGCAGGAGAGTCAGAACTGTGACAGAGATGACTCTACCCCCAACCTGGGGTGCCTCATTGGGCTGGGATCTTGAGCTGAGATTCAAAAGGTGACTGAAAATTTGACAGGAAAGAGTTGAAGGGCAGAGCAGCAAGTGCAGAGGGAGGAAACAGTGTTGCTGATTTGAATGACCAAGATGTAGCAGTAGAGAGGTCTGCAGAAGGGTCTGCTGTGGGCTTCTCTTGGAAGAGTGGGGAGCTGGCTTCTCCAAAGGTTCTCAGGTGGGCAGGCGGCCAGGGCAGAGAGAGGAGGTGCCCAGAAGGGCCAACAGCGGCTGGATACTGTAGCACCAAGCAGGCCTCAGGCCACAGAGCCCAGGTCAGAAGACATATACTTCCTTTAGAATGGAGGAAAGGCCTGTTATCTGATGAGTCTCAGCTCCACCCCAGCCTCAGCCTGAGACTAGCCATGACCCCTCTCAGCCTCTGGTTCCTGGCTGGGCCCCGGCCCTAATCTAAGCCACCCCACAAACATAGGCTATTATTCTTAGTATTAATTTTGTGAACACTGAACACCTACTGTGTGCTAAGGAACTTCACCATCTCTGCCTAAGGACAGCGACAATAATCAGGCCCCAAATCCCAGAGGGATTTGTGCAAATCAGTGTGTGGGGAACTCTGGGTAAATGCTATAGACATTGCCTTGAGTTGGGAGTCGTTGCCCTGGGAGAATGAACTGGAACCTCCTTTTCCGCTGCGTTTGGGTGGCTGGGGCTGTGATCTCAGCCTGAAAGCCGTCAATTCCATGATTCTGTTTGTTGTTCCCAGATGTGGCCAGCAGGGGGCACTGGAGCAGTTTCGGAAGCCAAAACCTGCCTTCCACATTTTGACACTTACCCTATCTACCCTAGCTAGAAGCTGGAGATAGTCAAATCACAGACTCTCAAAAGCTCCCCTAGACAGGAATTTAGCATTCATGTGCAGCAACTCCTTTCAATCTGGGAAACGGCACAGAGAAGCCAAGTGCCTGAACTCTAATCACATAGCAAATCAACATTGACCGCATACCATCTCTCGACAGGGAGTGAGGGATTCCAAAGTGAATGTCACTTGTTCTTAGGTGTTTGTAATGTAACAAGGAAGGCAGAACTGGAAAGCACTTATTTTTTAAAAAACTCTGCCTCCTTTTATAGTTCCTACCTAGGTTCTAAATGTTAGTACTGCTCACCAGTCAGTAAAAACAGTCATTCAGTCACAATGAACTCTTCCCCTCCTCCTTCCTTTTTGTCTCTCAAACTATTTCCTTTCTTATCATATTTACCAACATATGCTCATGAGTTTGGGATGATCCAACCTGTGACATTGCCATTACCAGCTGCATTATTATGTCGCTTAACCTCTCTGAGCCTCAGCTGCCTCATCTGTAAAATGGGAATAATCTATATTTCTGAAAAGATGAGAGAGTATATATCTAAATATATGACATGTAAATGAAAAGTATTCATCCCAGGGCTTGGCCTCTAGTCCCTCTACAGAAAGTGATAGTTGTGATCGCCATCATCATCACACCCTCAGTTGGGGTTCTCTGACATATTGAATTGAGCTCCCTGATTTCAGGCTGCTTTCCAGTTCACTATTTCAGCCTGCCTTCCTTTTTATACGTAAAAGTTTTGTTAAGATATAATTCACATATCATAAAGTCTATCCTTTTTAAGTAAATCCAGTGGGTTTTAGTGTATTCACAAAGTCGTGCATCAACTACCACTCTCTAATTCCAGAACAATTTTATCGACCCCAAAGAAATCCTATGTTCATTAGTAGTTACTCCTTATTATACCCTCACCTTTATCCCCTGGCTAATCACTAATCACTAATCTACTTTCTATCTACAAGAATTTGCCTATTTGGGAAGTTTCCTATAAATATGTGGCCTTTGTGTCTGTCTTCTTTCACTTAGCATAATGTTTTTGAGGTGCATCCATAATGTAGCTTGGATCATGAATCAAAGGTGTCATTTATTCTTTGAAGCACAGAAGGTTTTAATCTTGATGTAATCAGGTTTATCTAGTTTTCTTTTTGTAGTGTGTTTATGTATCTAAGAAGCCATGGCCTAATCCAAGACCAGAAATATTTGTTCCTATGTTTCTTTCTAAAAGTTTTAGAGTTTTTAGCTGTTACATTGGGATTGCTGGTCTAGTCTCAGATAATTAATTTATTTTTTAATGTGGTTGAGGTAGAGTCCAACTTCATTCTTTTGCATTAGATATCCAATTATCTCAGCACCATTTGTTGAAAGATTATTCTTTCTTACTGAATTGTCTTGGCACTTTGTCAAAAATCAACAGATCACAAATTTAATTTATTTTTGGGTTCTCAGCTTCATTCCAGTGATCTATATTTTTATACAGCCCTTACTTCAGTACTACACTGTCTTGATCACCTTTGCAATAAATTTAGAAATTGGCAAGTGTGAGTCCTACCTTTTTTTTTTTTTTTTTTGAGATTGTTTTGGTTATTCTGTGTCCCTTGCATTTCAATATGATTTTTAGGATCCATATAATGTCTGCAAAAAAAAAAAAAAAAAAAAAAAAGGCAGCTGAGATTTCGATAGGGGTTTCATTTGAATTTATAGATTGATTTGGTGAATATTGCCATTTTAACAATATTAAGTCTTCTGGATGTCTTTCCATTGATTTGGGTTCTTTTTACTTTCTTTCAATAGTGTTTTGTAGTTTTCGGTGTGCCAGTTTAAATTTCTGTTAAATTTATTCTTAAGCGTTTTATTCTTTTAATGCTATTGTAAATGGAATTGTTTCTTAATTTTATTTTCAAATTAGTGTACAGAAATATAATTGGTTTTTGCATATTGATCTTGTGTCTTACAAATTTATGAGCTCCTTTTATTAGTTCTCATCATGTATTACTTAGAGTTTTCTATATACAAAATCATGTCATGTGTGAACAGAAATAGTTTTACTTCTCACTTTCCATTTGCATGCCTTTGTTCCTTTTTCTTGCCAAATTGCACTGGGTACAACTTCCAGTGCAATGTTAAATAGAAGAGGAGAGATCAGATATCCCTGTCTTGTTATCGATCTTAAAGCGGGGAAAGCTTCTGGTCTTTCACCATTAAGTTTGTTTGTTAGCTGTGGGGGCTTTCTTTACTAGGTTGTGGAAGTTTTCTTATAGTCTTAGTTTTTGAATGTTTTTATCACGAATGGATGTTAGATTTTGTCAGATACTTTTTCTGCATCTACTGAGATGATCATATGGTTTCTGTCCTTAATTCTATTAATATGGTGTATTAATTAATGGATTTGTGCATGGTAAAGCAACCTTACATTCTTAGTAAAAGTCAAGTTGGTCATGTGTAAATCTTTTTTGTATGTTTGGATTTCATTCATTAGTATTTTGTTTGAGATTTCTGTGTCTATATTCATAATGGGGTAATGTTGGTCTGTAGTTTTCTTGTCTTTGCCTCGTTTTGGTATTAGGGTTCAATGGCCTCAGAATAATTTGAGAAGTCTTTCCTTCTAGTCTTGGAAGAATTGGTGAAGGACTGGTATTAATTTTTCTTTAAATATTTGGTAGAATTTAACTGTGAAGCCATCTGGACTGAGCTTTTCTTTTTGAAAAGTTCTTGAATCAGTTTTGGTAGTTTGCGTGTTTCTAGGAATTTGTCAATTTTATTTGATAATCTAACAATTTTTCATAGTTCTCCCGTATAAGGAACTCATTTGCCCAGAAACACATAGCTAGAAGGTGGCACCATCAAGATTCCAGAAGTGCTTGATTCCTGTTGTATTTGACTCCAAAATACTTTATTCTTTGAGCTGTATCAGCCCAGGTGGTGGAGAAATTCAGTTTAGGGGTGGAAAAAGGCAAATCAATATCCTGCAGAAAGACTCAATGCTGTTTTTAAAGATATGAGGAAAAAAAATTGCAATGATAGACCATATTAGCATATTTTGCTCATGAAACAAACCTCAACAGATATAAAAGAATTAAAATAATATGAAATATGTCTTCTAATCCAAATGGAATCAATCTAAAAATCAATAACAAAAAGATCTCCAAATATTTGGAAAAAAATACTTTTAAATAAACAATGGGTCTATAGCTCTCCTACCCTGAACAAACCCAATCCTGTCTGATCTTCATCTCGGAAGCTAAGTAGGGTTGAGCCTGGTTGGTACTTAGATGGGAGATTACCTAGGAATACCAGGTGCTATAGACATAAATAATAATAAATAATAAAAAACAAACAAACAAACATAAATGATACCTATTTTAATGTATAAAGATATAAAATATATTTAGAAAACTAATATGACTTCACTTTATAAATAAAATTTAAAATATATGCTGTAACACTCTTTAGAGTCAGTAAAATGTAAAATAATAATATTGGAGTCAGACTGCTTTCAAATCACAGCTCAGTCCTGGGAGAAATGTGACCTTGGGCAGGTAACAGCCCTCTTGCCTTAGTCTTAATCTCATAGCACTGTTGTGAATACACAGAAACTGCTTACAACAATGCCGAGCACATACCAAGCACTCCTTTTATTGGAAAAAGTTTCTCAGTCTCTCCTGGACTATGAGGACCTTGAAAATCTTGAAGATTACAGGCCAGGTATTCTGTAAAATACCACTTAGTTTTGTTATGTCTTATCTTTCCTCATGATTGATTCAGATTATTCATCTTTAGTAGAAATATCACAGAAGTGATGATGGAATCTTTCTTCTCACCTTATCCTATCAGGTGGTGCATGATTTCAATTTGTCCTACAGATGATGTTCACTTTGATCACTTGATTAAGGTGATCAGGATTTTACGCTGTAAAGTTACTCTTTTTCCACACTTTGAGACTGTGTAATATCTTTTTCTTTATAGAGCAGCTTATTACTGATTTATATTCATAAAGACTCATGGATTCCTATTTATTTAATGGGCTATAAGCTGTTCTACTAACATTTATTTTAATGCTCAAACTGCCCCAGATTTGGCCAGTGGAGTACCTTCAAATTGACTTCCATGTCCTTTTGACATGTGTCTATTACTTTTTTTTTTTTTTTTTTGGAGTACTTCCTTACTTTCTGGCACAACTAAATGTCCTAGGATCATGCTGTACTTTTCGTGGCCCAGTCCTGGAACTCAGACACTTCTCCAAAGAATCTTGATTCCTCTTAGTAGAGGATGGTATTTAGAAACCAAGATCTGGGTAATTTTAGTCTGTCACCACAGAATTCATCCTAATTTTCTCTCTTCCTGTATTTGTAATGCCTCCCCCCTTTTCTGATAGAGAAAAACTGATTCCCATTATCCCGTTAAAAAATAAGAGAATAAGCCCCAAATGGAGTTATTTTATGCTAAATCCCACATCACCAAACCAAGGCTTCACTTAATTACAATTTCAGCCTCTCCCAGAAATTGAATCTTAAACCAATCAATCAGAAATCACCTGGTCAGCACTAGCAAAGTATTCTGCCTGCTAGACCCCTGTATCCCCAAAAAGCAAGTGACCTTGTCACAACCAATCCTCTTTTTGCTAGTATAACTTCCTTGTTCCTGCTCCCTTCTGTCTATATAATGTCTTTGATTTTTTACAGCTCTTTGGAGTTCCTTTCTCTCTGCTAGATGGATGCTATGTGCTTCGTGAATTGTTTGTTGAACAAAGCCATTATGATTTTATAAATGTACTCAGTTGCATTATGCTTTCTAACAATTCTTAATATATTTATTTGATCAATCAATCTGTAAGTAACCTATCTCCCATCGTTGTCATTGTCCTCCACTGCAGTTCTGATGCTCTCCTTACCAGGGCTGGCTTCGTGGGATCCACCTATGCAGTTGTACCTGACCCGGGGCTTAGAAGGGCCCTACGCTTGATACAATGCTGTTGCCTTCACAAATTATGGAGCCAGTCGTCTTCTTGTCCTGCTTGGACTCCGACACTTTGCTCTAGGCTGGCCTCACACATGGACATCGTATTCACCCACTCTAGTTGGTTCCCAATCTTGTGCCAGGATCTCTTCCTCCACCCACTTCTGGCCTTGTGTGGACACCTTCACCTTGCTCTGGTTCTGACTCCCTGCACTGCACCACCCCCCACCCTGTGCTTACCCTGACCTAGTTCTTGGCCCCACCCTAAGGGCTTTTGGACTAAACTATTCAGGAAGAAAAAGAGGAAGAACAGGGTAGTGAGTTTTATCCTTTGGATTTTTGCACATATTCTTTGCTGTTGATGCGAGTAAGATTCTCATCCTTTTGGTAAAATCCAGAGTCCTAAATAGTGTATTTCAATTAATGCAGGAAGTGTAGTATCAGGAACAGAGTCCTGGCCCAGGAGGCAAGAGACCTGGGTTCACAAGTCAATCTGTTGTTACGAAATATGAGAATTTGGGCAGCTCATTTCCATTTTCAGAGCCTCTTTTCAGGCTGCTGTAAAACTGGGGCAAGATACCTACTTCAAAGGATCCTATGGGGATTGACCACAGTAATGTCTGTAAAATATTTAGCAAAAGTTTATTCTCTTTAGCTCCCAAGGAAACCTATAGGGAAAGAAATCAATTTGCCTAAAATCATCAGCCAATAAGCTGCAGGCCCAGAAAAATCTTGTGTTTTCTGCCTTCTGGTTTGGACCTCTCTTAGTCACACTACTTTACAAGCAGAATTCTCATTCTCAGGAACCCTGTGAAACTATGCTTGCCTTGGGGCATGAAACAAGAGAATTCAGGCATCCTTTGAGCTCTTTTGTTTCCAGGAGCTTAGCCATATTCCTTTCTTTTAATTGTCTTCTGACTCAACAAAGTAAAGTCACAATTTATTGTTACAATTTTCACTACTACACCCATCCCTGAAGTCACTCTTCACACAGCAGCCAGAATGACATTTCTAAAATACAAATTAGGTCATGTCACTTCCCTGCTTAGACCCTTGTCCATGCACCTCAAAGGCATACTCCACAGGGGCTGAACACCTGGCAGGTTCTGGCCCCTGCCACAATCTCCAATTTCATTCTTTGCCATCATGGCTGGATTAAAACTTCGAAGTTTCTAAGCACTCAAAAATAATGTTACTTCTGCCGGGTTAAATTCCAAACAAAAGCAACAATAAACTGTAAAATAAATTGAAGGAGGTCTTTGATTTTATTTTTGAAATATTAATCTCTCTCTTTTTTTTTTTAAAGTTATTTTTCTCCTCCTCTGCCTTAGCTGCCTCTCTTTGCCTCCTCCAGCCTGGCCTCTTTTAGGTCCTTCGATGTTGCATGCTCATCCAGGTTATTCCTTCTGCTCAAATTGCACTTCTTGCTCTCTCTAGCCTCCATTGTCCAGTTAACTCCTATTCATCCTTGAGACCTCACTGTAAAAGTCAGTTCACAGGGGAAACTTTCTCTGGGTGACTCCCAGTAAACTAGCCCCCTGGATTAGATGCACTTGGATCCAATGTGTGTCATCCGCTGGCCCATGAATTCACAAGCTCATGTGCTCAAATTGGCACATTAATGGTCCATGGCAGTGTGAAAAACACCGGAATCGCGGAAGGAGTGCTGGTCTTGGGGGCAAGAAGCCCAAGTCTTTGTCTCAGCTTTGGTACAAACTTGGTGTGACCATGGGCCAGCTCATTTCTTCTCTCTGGAGCTGTGTCCAGTGAGGGCAATATGGAGGCCCGTGTCATCCAAACATTCACTTACACAAACATTTAACCATTTCATTACTGATTTCATTCATTCAGTCAGTCATTTCTCATTAAAGCCTATGGAGCATGTCCCGTGTGTCCAGATGCTAGGGAATTGGAACAAAATCAAAAGCAAGAGTTCATGGCAGAGTGGGTGAGACAAACATACACTACTCAGTATATGACTAGGCACATGTATATGTGTGCTAATGAGAGGTCAGGCAGCTGCTGGGGGAACCCAGAGCAGGTAACTGTTAGTTCAAATCTAGAGTCTTTTTTAAAAAAAATCACCTTGAAGGGTTGAAAAAGGAAAAAGAGAAATGCTGCCCAGGGACCTGCCTCTCTGCTTGTGGGGTGTGTGTAGACTCTTTGGGTACTAGCCTCTTTGTTTTCCAATTCTCACTTGGCCTTCTGCAAGATTCCTGCTCTTCTAGTCCTGCCCCTACAAAGCTGCCTCTCTAGGGCTTCCTGAGGAGCTTTCTAAATGATTTCCCGTTGCCTAAGATGAAGCACAAATTTCTTCAGCATGGTAGTAAAGAAGTTTTTACCCAAAATCATTTTCCTCTTTCAGCCTCTTTGTTGTTCTCTGTGCAACTTCTGTTTCAGACACATTAAACTATCCAAATGAGATGGCCTCTGCCTCAGGGCCTTTGTTCTTGCTGTTCCTTCTGCCTAGAGTACTCTTTCTCCTCTAAAAACCATTCCTGCACAACACACTGCAGTGAGCAACTTCCTCTTCTGTGCTTCCGTTATACTTTACACATCATCTCAATGACTACACTTACCACTTTGTAATGAAATTATATGTGAACTCCTTAAGGTCAGGATTTCTATCTGCATCATTTCTGTAAACATAGTGCCCTGTCTGAGCACCCAGTAAAGGTCTGATGGATTTCTGACTAAACAAGTAAGTGAGTAGAAGAGGACTCTGTTGAAAGAAAGGGGATAGTATTAATTTAATTAAATTTGGCATATCAAAAGGCCATTCAGCCCCATTTTGTTCTTATTTACCCGATCATGTCTATGAGGTCTAGAGAATAAGGAACAAAGAAGAAGGAGGCAAAATGAAACTCCTATCAAACTCCTAAGCATCCTTCAAGACTTTGTGAAGTCTGCTCTGATCTTGCCCCCCAGCCTCTATGGAGTTGGTTACTCTATCACCACTTGACCTTGATCCTTCTTCTATCATTGCGTGTATATTGTATTTGGCCACCTTAGACTCCATGCTCCTTGAACTTGGATACATTTTTCTCTAGGGGATACACAGCATCATACGAATATTATAATACTCTAATTCTAAGTGATTAAAATATTTTGATGTTGAAACAAATACAGCCTTATCGTGGAATGGGACCTGAAATAATACAAGATTTTTAGAATGAAATAGGACATGTAGAAATAATGATAAGAGCATCAAATCTGGCCACACTCTTGACTGCCGCTGTCCCCCACCAATTTGGGCTCCCCCTTGCTTTCCCTAGAGCCTAGATACAGGCCAGGGGAGGCTGGGCTAAGTTTGATGACTTCAGATCATTCTGGAATCAAGATAAAGGTTGGTACTGTCCCCTTCTTGCCCTCACTGTGTTAGTGTGCCAATTATGCTGAGCCCCAGCTTTGGCTCAGTGGAAAATGTTTCACTTTAAGAATGGAAAACTATTAAAAAAGAAAGAAAGAAAAAATGACAGGTAGCCTTTATTGAACACTCACTATACCCAAGGAACTGAGCTAAACACTTTACATGCACTTCATGTGCACTTTATATGCTGGAATATTTTGCCAGCGGCAAGCTATTTCAGTTCTCTGTCATGTCCCTAGGGGTGAGAGTTCCAGCTCTCCTAGTTTGTGGCACATGAGTGGAAAAGTTTGAAAAGAATTGTTTACTTGAGGCCTGTATTTCCAGTGCCCAGTATCAGCCTGATGCAGAATTGAAGCTCAGTAAAGTCTTGTGAAAAAATGAATTCTGCTTTCCCTGCTGAAATATTCTTTTCTACTTCCTTGCCTGGTGAATTCTTATTGGTCTTTCAATATGCAGTTTAAATGTCCCCTCTACTGTGAAATCTGACTATCTTCTCTGGCTTTCACAGCTCCTGGACTTCTCTTAGGCTCAGTACCTAGCAACTGGATTATCACTCATTGTTTACTATTGGACTTCCCTATAAGGAGGGCAGGTCTTTTGGGAATGAATCTGAGTCTGATTTCCCAGCACCAAGCAAAGGGCTTGACATAGGGAAGCCCTCAATGGACATTAGTTGAATGAATGAAGTAACTAAGTTAGCTAATTTTCAGAGTGATTCCCCAAAGGAGGAAGAGGTAATTCTGTGTTCTGTCTACAGGCTCATTTTCTTGGCTGGTGTAGTGGGTTAAGTGATGCCCCTCCTGCCTACCACATGAGTCCATACTCTTAACTCCGTGAACCTGTGAACATCTCCTTATTTGGAAAAAGGGTCTTTGCAATTATGCACCTCAAAATGAGATCGGGATTATCAGGGTGGACCTTATCTTTGAATAAAGACAAGTGTCCTTATAAGAAGTAGAAGACACAAGAATTAGAGAAGGCATGTGAAGATGGGGGCAGAGATTGGAGATATGGAGCCACAAGCCAAAGAATACCTGGAGCTATCAGAAGATAAAAGATGCAAGGAAGGATTCTCCCTTTTGAGAGAATGTATCCCTGCCTACATCTTCATTTTGGGTTTCTGGCCTCTGGAACTGTGAAAGAATAAATTTCTGTTGTTTTAGGCTACCCAGTTTATGATAATTTGATACAGCAGCCTCAGGGAATTGATACGCTTGGAAACAAAAGAGTGTTTTCTGTGAAATTCTATCAGATCTTGGCACTACCTGACTAGAACCAAATGAGATTTGGGATTTCCCAGCTACTTCCCTCTCAACAAATACCTGACTGTACATCCTAGGCTCTAGCCATGAGGAACCATTCAATGTTTCAGAATAGAGACAGTGTGTCATTCATATTAGTCAAGTCTGAGGTCAGATCCAAAGCGTTTTCAAGCTTCTAAATAACCCCTGGAAGATAGTATACTTACCTTTCATTAAAATATTTTTAGTACAATTATATGTGAGGCTTTGAACTTTACATATGTTGACTTATTTTACATATGCTGACTGATTCCCTACAGCCACCCTTTATAGATTACTTTTTAGAGATTGGAAAAATAAATCTGAGAGAAACACATAGCTAGAAGGTGGCACAGCCAAGATTCCAGAAGTGCTTGATCCCTGTTGTATTTGACTCTAAAACACTTTATTCTTTGAGCTGCATCAGTCCAGGTGGTGGAGAAATTCACTTTGGAGGTGGGTGGGTGGGAAAGGCAGATCAATATCCTGCAGAAAGACTCAATGCTATTTATTATAGAAGTGATTGCTATAGACATTATTATTGTGATCTAGGAAGTCTTCATGGAAGAGGTGGCCTTTGAGTTGGGCTTTCACTTTAAAAAAACAATAGGAATCCAGAGATGAATGACAAGGTCATTTTTCTTGAGGAATTCAATATATTATGTATGTTTGTGGGTTTGTGTGTGTGGCCGCATGTGTCTGTTGTACACTTAATGAAAGACAATGCAATAGTGGTAGAGGTCCCCGAGTGAAACAGGAGAGCGTTTGGAAAGAGAGTCCTCAGCCCCAGATGAGATTTAATGGGCAGTTAAGCATCAGGAAGAGAAAAGTAGCAAGGCGACAGCATAGCAGCCGCCCTTGTAGAGATGAAACAGCGTCCTGGGTGTTTGCACACCTTGGAGCTCAGCATACTAGTTAGTAGAGAGCGGGTGAGGGCATGGACCTCTGGCTTAGTTAATCATGGACGAGCTGGTGGGATCGCCTGGCAGGTTTCTGATCTCAGGGCATCCTGCGTGCCTTTCTGCCAAACCATAAAGTATTCCTTTTCAAATCCCCGCACACTGACCGGAGAGAGGAGTTCAGGGAAATCGTTTGGGAGCCTGGAACGCAGCGCGACGCCGCGGGTGCCAAGGCGGTCCCCGCCCTCCTCCGAGGCCGGTTACCAGGGCAACTAGGTTAGGGCGGAAGTGGCTCCAAGGCCTGACTCTCACGAATCAGGTGACGCTTGCCTCCTGCACGTGACAGCGGAGCTCAAGCGCGCTCCCTGCCTATTTTTACCCCGCCCCTAGTTTTCTTTACTGACAACTGACAGTGACCTAGAGCAATGGTCTTTGCGGCTCCACCAGGGGACTCCCGCCTTGGAGGAGAGAAAGCACCAATTAGACTTGGGGAAAAAAGAAGCACCGCCCCAGGTTTCACCCGGGTTTGACAGAGGCAATTTAGGCCCTCCTCGGGTCCCTCCGCCCCGTTCCCATTCCGGCGGGCGACGGACAGGCCTCCCAGCCAATAGCACGTCCCCTGCCTGTCGTTGGGTCCCGCCCCCGCAGAGGCTGAACCAATGAGCGAGCCCGCTCTCGGCGGGGTGGTGAGGCTTGCACTGCGGTAACATGGCTCTTCCTTAGCCGGCGGCTGCGGCGGCCGGAGGTAGGCTGGAGCGGTCCTGCCCCTCGGGTGGCTGGTGCGTGGGCTGCAGGGCGCTCGGCAGGTGGTGGCCGAGCATTGGCGGCGGATGCCGGAGGAGTGCCGGCCCCGCCGCTTGGCGGCCCTTGGGTCCAGATGAGCGCCTCAGCGTCGAGCGGGGGCCCGGTCCCTCCGCCGCCCCCGGGCCCGGCCGCCGCGCTGCCTCCCGGTTCTGCCGCGCGGGCCCTGCATGTGGAGCTGCCCTCTCAGCAGGTAACCCCGCGGGCTCGCGGCGCTCGGGAGGGGCCGGAGGAGGCCGGCGATGGGGCCCCGTGGGCGGTGGGCTGACGCCGTGCCAGCCGGGAGACCCGGAGAAGTGGCCGGGAGGGCTGGGGCGACTGGCGAGGGCGGTCCGCGAGTCTTGTAAGGGGAGGCATCCAGCGATGGCCGAACCTCAGCGAGATCCCCGAGTCCCAGGAGGAATCCCGTTGCCGGAGATGGGCTGTTAAGGGGGAGGGAGAGCCAGGGCAGCTCCCTGGGGCCTCGGCCTGAGTTCGCCTCCCCCCTGGCGGGGAGCGGGGGATTCCCTCGCTCAGACCCTCCCCCTACTCATCATCCCAAGGAAGGGGCCCGGGGAAGCCCTGGTGTCCCACGGGAGACGGAGACAGCGCTTTCCCCTTTTCCGTCTACTTGCAGAGAATCCAGTTGGTACTCATTCTTACGGGAGAGGCGAGGAGTCATTAGGGCTCTAGCGTTTACTTTCAGTCTCTCCTAATTATGAACTACGCTCCTCAGCTTCTGAAGAGGAATCCTTTGGGACTCTGGGGTTTCCTTCCTAATCCCAGACCTCCAAGGAACGCATTTTAGCAATTTAGGGGGCTCTTTTCTACCTCATTCCCTCAAATGCGTATCTGTGGAAGGAGGATTTGATGTATATTTCCATGTCTTAAGAGCTTCTTGGATCCACATTGTAGGGTGATACATGAGAACACCGACTTTGGAGATCTGACAAAATCCTGTGTCACCCATATAGGTGTAGAGTACTCCTTTCCTCCTCTCCCTTGCCCTACTTCTATCTCCCAAGAGGAGACTTTTCAGGAATGTTAGCATTTAAGACACTTCAAGACAGTACTGTTTATTTTCCCTATTCTTTGTTCCAGAAAGGAGACCTGAGAAAAACTGTCAGCTATTGAGAATTTACCGTGTTGGTTTTGTGCAAGGTGTTCAAGAACCTACCGGTTCATTTAATGTTAATAACTCTTTGCGATAGCTATTTTTATTAGGCCCATTTTTTAGTTCAGAAAACAGGCTTAAAGTTGCGGAATCACTCGTCCAAAACCTTGCAGTTATTAAGTGGTGGGGCTGGGCGTCTAATTCTAGCCCATCTGTGCACGTGATTGTGTGCTTAAGACTTGAGCCACTACCTTCACACAGGTCAGGGCAGATTCCTTCATACCCTTCCTCCAACTTTCCATCCCTGCCGTAGTGCTTAGGGAAAATCTTTAAAGAAGAAAGATTGGGAGCAGAGGGCAGATGGGAAATGGGGTGGCTTTAAATCAGGAAAGTGGGGAGGATGCTAATGGGAAGAGGAGAGTTGAGGTAATAGATACATACAGTGGAGTCCATTGAGCCTAACTCTTTGCAGAAGCAAGGGTGTGTGAGTGTGTGTGTGTGTGTGTGTGTGTGTGATAGAGGATTTAAAAGACTGGGATAGCATGTGCCCTGGTTTTGTGGTGCTGTGGGAAGCAAGTTTGTGGAGAATATTAGAAGTTTGAGGGGAATGAGGTTTGTATTTATGAGGCACTGGGAAAGAATAAAGGCCTTGGGAAGGGACACTCACCTTTGGAATGAGCTGTAATGTGAATTTTCGTGTGTGCAAGGAGGTGGATTGTGAGGGTGGATACTGGGAAAGGCAATGGTGGACACTGTTATAAACAGCCTGGAGAAATCCTAAGGAGTCGAGGGCTTAGAGGGGTTTAGATTGGGTGAGTTTTGGGAAAATGTGGGATTGGGAAAGAGAAAGCATCATTTGTTTCATAGAGCCTGTTCTGCAATGATAGTTCAGAGTTTAATATTGGGAGAAATAATCCAAACAAACTGCCCATGGAATAAATTCAATTGCATTTGTGAGCGTTTGTCAAATTTTTGTATTTGTGCCAAAGGATACATGGTGGCTTAAGTGTACGGTGAATGCTGCTGAGTGCTGAGTATGGTATTTACAGCTTTTTGGGAGTGTCATCCTTCTTGAATTCTTGGAGGGCAGCTTATAGTATAACAAAACACTTTTACTTTCATTAATTTAGCTTTCTGGGTCAAAATGCTCGGGTTTTAAGGCTATAAATATATATCACAACGTTTTAAAAATAAACATTTTTGTTAAAACATAATCCATATTCAGTAAAGTGCACTGATCATTAGTGTACAGCTTGATGAATTGTCACAAAGTGAACACAGTTATATAACTACTCACTAGATTAAGAAATACAAAATTATTAGTGTCCAGAAGTTCCCTTCCATCTCTACCTCTCCTTTCTGAAGGAACCACTATTCTGATTTCTAAAATAAGAGATAAGGTTTTCTTGTTCTTGAACTGTCTATAAATAGAGTCATACAAAAATGTATGATTGTGACTGGTTTCTTTTGCTCAGTATTGTTTGTGAGAGTCATAGGATGTGTATGTGTAAAACTTTTAGCATTAATGCATTGTCTTTTTTTACTACAGCTTTTGCAGAATTTCAAAGGTTTAGATAAATTGGAAATCCAATTAATTAACTTTCTTTTAAATAACACTTTTTGAAAATCATGTCATTTTAATAGATCCCATGCTATTTGATAAGGTATCAGTATCTCTAAACAAAAAAACCATGTTGATTATGATAAAGCTCATTATCTCAAAGCATAAATTCAGTGGTTCCCCATCCTACTTCTAGGGCAGGATTTTTCAGCTTTGGCACTGTTGACATTTTGGGTGGGTAGGTTGAGCTATAAAACTTTTTAGCTACATCTATGACCTCTACACAGGATATGCCAACAGTGCCTGCCCAGGCCTAAATATCAAAAATGTATTCAGATGTTGCCAATTGTCTCTTAAGGAGCAAAATTACTCATGGTTGAAAACCACTGTTCTAAAGTATATTTTCATTTTAGGATAGAGAGTATTCCTGCTATTATCTACTAATTTACTCTAGCCTTCATTGAATTTCATTGATTCTAATGGCTGTAATGTTTAAAATATTAATTTACAAAAGCTTAGTTCTAGAAGTATGTGTCTTCCCTTCTGCATCCAGAGACTTAACTTTGTTTTTGCTCAAAGAAAGTCCACAAAACTATGTATAAGACTTAACTTATTTTTGCCTTATTTTAATTTACTTATGTTTAAAAAAAAACAACTTTAGTTAAGACTGCATAACTCTTAAACCTTTACATGTATGAGTACTAACTATAATCCATGTAGCTACTTGACTGTGTCAAATGGAACTACTACTTAATCTTTGTCTCTTTTTGCTTCTGTGTGATCTTTAACTGTAATTTTAGTACGAACTAGTCACACATTTTGAAGACTGTTTTTGCTCTTTAATTTTTGGTTGAGGTTTGTAATTACCTAGGAAATATAAGCTCATCTGAAGAATAACTTCCTTCACACCCTTAGCATTAGGAGTCTTGAAATAAAATTATGTTCTATGGTAGAAACATTTAATATTTCCTTAAACAGTTTATTTGTGAACATTTCTTTCCTCCCCAAAGGCTTCTGCACTTGAAACTTAACTATGTTTTTAGATATTTAGAGCTGGGGAGGCTTTTTAATGATTGTTTAGTGACCCTTTTGGTAGGTCATGTATTTCTGTAAGATTTGGTAAAAGCTATAGACTCTCTCCTTAAAAAAATGCACTTACACATACATAAACACAGTGTTGCATGCAGGTTTGGGTTCCCTTAAAGTATAAATAGAAGAGCTCAGATAAAATAGTCCTAACTCAATTTAATCCCTTTCTTTGAAAAAAAAATTAAGATTTTTTTCTCATTTAATGTTGTTTTTCTTAGTTCATGTCAGTATACATATGTCTACCATATTTTGCATAATAATGTTTAGTTATTTTTAACCCCCATTGGTAGACTTTTGGACTCTTTCCAGTTTTTCTTTATTATATCATTGCAGTGAGTATCCATACACAATTTCTGTAGGATAAATTTTGAGCAGTAAAATAACTCAATATATATATACATGTATGTGTGTGTGTATATATACGTATATGTATATATGTACACGCACTTAACTTTTAAAGATATTAGCAAAGTGTTTCCCTAAAAGGACACGCTTGTTATACTCCTACCAAATTATGACAGGTCCTTTATTGCCACTTTTTTGGTCAACTTTGGGCATCATAAGTTTTCTCAGTGTTTTTCAATCTGATTTTATGTGTGTAGATTTTATATATGTTTTACCTACATATATATGTTTTGGTATTTAAATGAACATTTAATTATTAGTTGTATTTTAATAGCTTTATTTTTGTATACCAAACACTATGCTAACTACATGATCTCATTTATCCTTACACAAGCCTATGAATTTCAGTATCTTTACACAGATTTATGTAGCATTTTAACTTTTTTTGTGAATTGCTTGTTCATATTTTTGGCATTTTTCTGGTTGCTTACTTATGTTTTTCATTGAAGAGCATTTTTGCTTGTCAATTTTTGGAAGGAGGTGAGGCATGTTAGTGTTATAAGCCTTTATCTTCCTTGCATTTTTTTTTGGAAGCAGATATCTTTATTGTTATTGTTATTATTCTTAATTATTACTTTTTCTCTCTATCCTTCCTCCTGCACTTACTCTGATAACTGTCTCAGCCTTTCTTGGGAAATTGCTTCCCCCCTCTATGTCACTTTTTTCTTAATTGAGATATAATTGACATATTTCAGGTGTACAACATAATGATTTGATATTTTTATATATTTTGGAATTTTTAATAGGCTAGTTTTTAGAACAGTTTTAGACTTATAGAAATATTGTGCAGAAAGTTCCATATATCCTATCCCCAATTTTCTTGATTTTTAACATCTTCTATTAGTCTGGTACATTTTTTACAATTAATGAATCAATAGTAATACATTATTATTATTGGCTGAAATTTGTAGGTTGTCCACATTTCCTTAGTTTAAAAAAATTGTGACAAAATATATGTAACATAAAATTTGCCGTTTTAATCATTTTTAAACATATAATTCAGTGGCATTAAATACATTCTCAATGTTGAGCCCGTCACCACTAAACATTTCAAGAATTTTTCATCATCCCAAACAGAAACTGTACCCATTCTCCTCTCCCTTCAGCCCCTGGTAAATTCTGTTCTGTTTTCTGTCTCTGAATATGCTTTCAGAGGTACGTTAGATAAGTGGAATCGTACAATATCTGTCCTTTGTGACTGGCTTATTTCACTCAGCATAATGCTTTCAATGTTCATGTTGTAGCATGTATCAGACTATCATTCCCTTTATAATAATATTTCATTATATGTATATATCACCTTTTGTTTATCTATCTGTTGACAGGTCTTTAGTGTTTACTTAATGATCTTTGTGCCAGGATCCCATCCTGAATACCACATTATACTTAGTTGTTTTATCTCCTTAGCCTCCTCTTGGGTCTGACAGTTCCTGGGACTTTCTTTGTTTTGGATAACCTTGACAGTTTTGAGTACTGATTAGGTATTCTGTATGGGATACTCTATTGTAATTAGTCTGATTTTCTTCCCCTCATGATTAGATTGGGGTTCTGGTTATTTGGGAAGAAGGCCAGAGAGGTAAAGTGCCATTTTTATCAAACTGTATCAAGTGTACCATTAATATGACTTATCACCTATTAACCTCATCATCCCTGGCTGACGTAGTTTTTGTCAGGTTTCCCTGCTGTAGGGTTATTCTCTCCTGATAACTCTTCCCTACTGTCCTTTTAGGAAGGAAGTCACTATGCTCAGTGGAAGTTATGTTCCCCTTCTTGAGCGCAGAGTATTTACATAAATTATTTGGAATTCTTCTGTATGGGATATTTGTATCAGTAGCCACTTCTTTTTACAGATGAGGGATGTAAGTTCTAGGAGACTTTCTCAGAGTCGCACAGTGTCAACACAAGGATGCAGTCTAGATCTTTGATTCCCAGTTGCCACAGCATCCACTTTTTATAGGGGTCTTGTGCAAAACAAAAGTTTTAAGTTGCATTGAGGGTTGGTACCATCATGCTTTGTATTTATTTCTTACAGTACTGTGCCGATTACATGGTAGGAATTCAGTATATTTTTATTTTTTGAATTTGATTTGGGTCTTTCCTTTGAAGAACTTGACAGCCTAAAGAGAGGAAGTAAATGGAATTGAAACATACAAGAAAAAAATGATAGAAGCACAAAAGCGTAATAATGCTTAATTTAGCTGCACATGATATATATTTTCCCATTACATATTTGTTTATCAGATATCTTGCTTTTGCCAATCTAACCTAATCATCTTTTTATTATGTTTTAAAAAGATCTGTTTTGTTGATAAGGTCACTGAAGGTACAGAGTAAGCGATATCTTATTGGAAACATACCCCATGCAGCAGAGTGCCATGATATGTACATTATTCCTTTCACAGATATTTATTGAGCCCCTTCCATGTGATTCAAATAAAAAGAATAATACATAGTTGTATATCTGTAAAATAATAATGGCAATTTTTGAGCTGCTTTGGATCTTGTAAATAAAATTATATGAGGAAGCTTCAGAAACAAAGACAACATCAACATTCTAAAATCATTTTTATGTGACCAAAGCCATCAGGAATTTAAGATTTTTTTTTCTCCTGTGAAAATAGTTAGTTTTCCTTTGAAAGGAAAAGCTATTTCTTCTTTAGTGTTTACTTTAAAATTTCTCCACAGGGGCACAATTCTTAACTCTGGCAGAAAATTAAGAAGTGAAACGGACTGGAAATAGAGCAAAAGCAGAATTGAAACTAATAAGTTGGGCCTGAAATGTGTGGTAAAATGAAAAAAAAAATAGGTCTTGGTAGTTTCCAAATGTGTACTTCTATAATTCTGTGTATTTTAACCTGTCAAACATATTACTACTGGGAGGAAGTATTATTTGTCATTTTTAATGTACTCAAATGTGTGCAGCTACAAACTAGGGGTGTTATAGAAAAATTAAAGACATTTATATTAAGAGTGAGTTGAAACATTTTAGTTTTTATACTTAGTTTTAGGTTTGATGACATGGGTCATGTCTCAGGTAGAGTTACATTTTTTTAATAGCTTGTATTTTAACAGTTGCAACCTTAGATTATCCAGGTATAGGAGCACACAAAGAATGGAAAACTTGACATTGGAGTTTTTAAAAACCATAATTCATAGTATACATTTTTGGTTTAGTATTATATAACCTTGTTTTCTATCTTATTAGATAGGAACATGAATTTTGAATGATAGAATATGATAGATGCAAAATCTGAAGCTCTCAGGTGAAATTATTCCCCTGGCCATATCCTTGTTGCATTCATTTATTCAGGTCCTCTAGGAGTTAATAAAGAGTATTAGTTTAACAAATCTGAACTGAGTGTCCTGCTGGTCCTGCTAGCCTTAAAGATCTTATCAGACCTTGGGTCTCTCATGAGTGGTTCCACTGTGCTTGGCTTGGTTTTTTGAGAATGTGTTTCTTAAACTAATCTCTGTGCTTTTACACGTTATGCCCAAAGCTTTGGGGATTTTAGGCTAGAATTAAAATGGAAGGAAGGCTGTATTTTTAACTTCTCTTTACAGGTTGAACACTCAGATTCTACCCCCACCCCTCTTTTATGGTGTGAATTAGAGTGAAACTTTGGAATGTCCCTCTGTAATTAAGTGATCAGTCTTCCTGTTTTGTCCCTGGGTACTTACCATGCCTATACTTTTTTGATTATTTCACTTAAGATGTCCTGATTCTTTACTTTTTAAAATTTCTGAACAACATAGTGATTGTGGGTTTTGAATGTCAAGAATTTTATTCTGTGTAATATTTGATGCTGATTGCCATAGACCTCATTTACTAGTAATGTTATTAGGCATAGAACTCTCGTTTATTGGTTAAGAGGCTGAGACAGATAATGTTAAAGCTAAGCATTAGAACCCAACACTTAGGAGTCATGGTTGGTTTGTTGGTCCATTGAAATACCTGGCACTTTTTTCCACCATGGTTTTTAGAATGTCCTAAAAGATACAGTCAGACTTTTTTTCGAAAATAATGAGGAAAAAAAGGAGGCTGAAACTGGCAGCTACCTTTGGCTTTTGTCCGTAGACTCTTGAGTTAAAAAAAAAAAAGAAATATATATATATGTATATATATAAACATGCATACACATATATATGTATGTATATGTGTGTTGTGTGTATGTGTGTGTGTGTGTGTATGTAAAAGTGGAAATCAGACTTTCATGATCTGTTTTTTTTTCCCAGGAAAAACTTGGTGTTCTTTGACATGACTATTTTTTTTTGACTGTTTTAACTTTAACCTATATGTAAGTCATGCATTCATGTTCGCCGATGTTAAAACTAATTCTAAGTCCAGAAGTTGAAGAAACTGATGGAGTCAGCCATTTACTCAATATATATTCTTAAAGTAACTTGTTTGAATTATGTTAGGCACAGGATTAGAAATTGTATGTCTTGTTTTTTCTAATCTACTTGAATTATTTCCTGTTACAGTTACAGTCATTTTTTTAATAAGAAAGGAAAACTAAAGTTTTAACAATGCAACATGAAAATTATTTTAAGATTATGAAAAAACTATGTTTTTAACTTTGATTGACTATTTTAATGAATACAATAATGTCACTGAGAAAATCAGTGCTGCTTTCATCCCTAAAATGTTAATATCTAGGTATATATGAGAAGCAGCAATATGAAGTAGACTTTCTAATTTTTCATTCTGAAATAGATCAGAAAGTAAGGTAGGCTGTGGAGTACTCTGTATAGGTCTAGAACATTTTATAGGACTATATTCATTACATGGTAGAGTTGGTCCCATTATAGAATTGTATATATATAGTAAGTATTTCAGGCTTGTTTTCACGAACTGACTTAATGGAGTTTATTTCATATGGAAGGCATTTAAAATAAATATAAAAATAAAGAACAGTTGTCCATGTGCTCTGGAGTGACCGTTTTACTTTTGATGTTCATACATTTCTATCAAAAGACATCAGTCTGATTATTAGATGGGGATACTACAACCGCAGAATTTCTTAATTGTATATTAGCCTCACTTTTGTTACCATTCAAATGCAGCTATTTTAAAATTATCTGAAGATCAACTTGTTTCAGGGTAGTGGATGGGGCAGAGAGGTCAGGAAGGTTGCCTCCAAGTGGAGATTCTGAAGCTGAGTCATGAAGAATGATCGGTGTTTGTCTACTTAGTAGAGGGTATTCATTTTACTCCAACTTCGGGAGTACCATTTGCTGCTGGATTTTCCTCCAGACAAGATTCATGGCTCATTGTCACACACCATTGGCAATTGTCCATGAACAAATTTCCTATTATCTTTTTATCTTTCATCATGCTGCCTTGTGTTTTTGGTAGCTAATCTCTTTAAAACCATTCTCATAGTATTTTTAGCCACAGTAGTTAGGACCATCTTTCCCATTTTATAGGTGAGCAAGTCAAGGCCCAGAAAAGAACATGGAGAAGACTGCATTCAAACTCCACCATTCTGGTTCTAAATTCAGAATCTTTCTCATCTTATTCTATTAATTTGTTGAATTTAAAATAGATTTCCATTTCATCTTTGTTTCTAACTTCACAAACCTGTATAGCTTGAGTTAGGTGGATAGATTTTGAAGCCACAGATAAAATGATCACTAAAGACTGAGGAAACTTTAAGGAGATTGATAATAATAATTTTGTTATTGAACTATCATATGTGCCAGCACTCTGCAGTTATTCCATTAACTCCTCATTTTAACTTTGTGAGATAGAAACTGTTATTAGCTCCATTTTACAGATGAAGTATCTAAAGCTTAGGTTAAAGCTTAGGTTATTTTTCAAGTGAAATAGCAGATAATGAAATAAACATCTGATTTGGAACTGAAGCACCGTTTGTTTTTTTCAGGTTGATTTAGTGGAACTCAGTTTGTACGAGAGTCTCCAGAACTGCTTACCTTAGTGTTGTAGTGTACATGTATAGACTGTTGCACACAGTTAGTGTCCATGTTGTGGGTGGCTTGTTCTGTTTTTCTATTCCTCTTGTGGCTGAACATCTATAAAAGTCTTCCTATTTTATTTTCTCTAAACAAACAAACAAAAAAAAAATCAAAACTTCTTGGTGCAGAAGTGGAAATAGGACAGAGACCAGGTTTTTTAATTTTTTATTTTATTTTTTTATTTAATCCCCGTTCCCGCGGCCGCCTTTCACCTCTGACCAATGGAGGTTGCCATCTCCCCTTAAGAACTGGATCTCTGAAGGTGGGAGATCTCCTGCCATGTGCTCGTGGCCTGGCTTGCACCCAGGGCCTAGCTTACCCAAGGCCTTCCCCACCTGGGGTATGGTCAGTGGCTCCACCTGAGGTGCGAACCCAGGATCCTCTGTGGGTAAAGCAGATGTGCTAACCACTACTCTATGGAGCCAGAGCTTTTAATTTTATTGAAATAATGGAAATGAAGATATGAAGGTTTTGGATTAGATTTGCCAAGTAATAGTTTGCTAGTTTTGGTAGGTTTCAAACATAGATTCTGCCTGAAATCAGTATGTTAACATTTAATGACTTGAACTCTTATTTGCACAAGAGGAAGTTGATACATCCATAGGAGAAGGAAGCTAGTTTTTCATAGTATAAAGAGCAGCAGGAGTTTTAGGGCAATGAATGAGGGATATGGTAAAGAAGACACATATGCCAGAGATATTGTGAAGAAAGAATTGATGGGCCGGATGACCGATTAGAAATGGGGTTGGGATAAGGGATGTTGGCCAGGCAAAGATGTCTCAAAGGTTTTGAAATAGGATAGCTGAGAAGCCGTTACATGGTGTAGATGCATGTACACACAGTCCAGGATATCAAGCCTGGGTCCAGATCTTGATTTTGCTATGTATTAAGTGTGAACATGGATAAGTCCTTTTACTTAGGGCCTCAATTTTAGTATCTGAAAAGTGAGTGAAATGGTTTAGATTAGTGCTTTTTAAACTTAAAATGTACATACAAATTACCTAGGGATCTTGTTAAAATATAGATTCTGATTGAGTAGGTCTGTGGAGGACCCAAGAGTCTGTATTTCCAACAAGCTCCCGGGTAATACTGAGTAGCAAAGGCTTAAGTGACCTTCAGGAACTTTTCCAATTCTGCAGTTCTATAATTCTATTTATTGAATATTTGTTCTCTGGGGATCTGTTATCTCTTGTGACTTTATCACTTCTATTTAGATAAATGAATTCTAAATCTGTCTTTTCTCTTCAAATTAGAAATGCCTAAACCAATTCTTCATTTTACCCTGATAACCACATTCCTTTCTTGACATCTCTATTTCTGTTAATACTTTATAAAGTCCTTTACAATTTTTCAGAGAGCTTGTATGTCCATTATTTCATTTCATTCTAAAATAACCAGCAGGCATGCAGGAAGTATCTTCATTTTATGGAAGGGGAAACAGGCTCAGAGAGAGTTAAGTGATTTGGTCATTAGTGATGGAGCCACACTAGAGTTCAGGATTATTTACTCTAGTTTAAGGTCTTACCACTATGTCACAGTGATTCTAGTAATGTCTGTCACAGATGTCCCTGCTTAAATGTTTGTTGCCATCTGTTCTTTAAAAATATAAATTAGTTTTATTTTTAAAAATAGATAATATATTCGTGTGGAACATTTTCAGAAGTTATATAAGGGGATACCATTTTCCCTTCCTTGAGGCAATTATATTTTATGCATCTCTAATAATTACATAATTATATTCTTTTCCCTCTATGAAACACAAATAACTTGTTAAATATGCTGACTTTATGAACTTTTTACTTTTTATAAAAACAAATAGTATGTCTTACAGATTGTATCATATCAATCTCAAAGGGCTGCCACATCATTTATTCTTCATGGCCATTCCACCGTAGGATATACCATAATTTAGCTAGTCCTCTATTGATGGACGTTTAACTTATTTCAAATTTTTTGTTAATATAAACAAGTGTATTATACACATTATATTGCATATCTGCAAGTCTATTTTTAACACAAATGCATAAGTGGAATTTCTGAGTCAAAGAATATGTGTGTTTGTGATTTTGGTAGATATTTCCAGATTGCCATCTGTACAGGTAAATAGTTATACCCTTTTCAGCAAAGTGCCCAATTTGCCACTACCTTGCCTCTGAATATGTTATCAGACTTTTTGGTTTATGTCAACTTTAGTTTTAATTTGCATTTCTCTTATTGATGAGGTTAAGAATCTTTTCATGTTTGAGCACTATTTGTATTTCTAATTCTGTGGATTATCTGTTAATATTCTTTGCCATTTTTTTCCCATTGGATTGTTGAACATTTTCTTATTGATCCCTAGAAACTCTTTATGTTTTAATGTCTTTATTATGTGACAATTTTTTGTTAGTTTTTTTTTTCCTTTGACATTGCATAGGATAGTTTTTGCCATGCATAATTTAAAAACATTTTGTGTGGTAAAATCTATTAATTTTTTTTCTGAATTTTATGTCATTAGATCTTTGAAGTAATAAAATAATTCTTCATTGTTTCTTTTAGTACTCTTTTGCTTTAATTATTTGCATTTAAATATCTTTAAGCTATCTAGAATTTGATATAAATACAGGGTATGTTTTCTATATATATACGTTTCATTTCTTCTATTTTCCAATGGCTACTCTATTGCCCTAACAGCTTTTTAAATTAGTTCTTATTTCCTTAGTGGTCTTTTGACTCCTCAATCTCTTTTATCAATCTTCTCTTTATTCTCAACCATACTCATTATCCACTTAGCCCCCCATTAAGTCCACTTTTTCTCCAGGCTCTTGTATGGTCTTATTTTTTCCTTCTGTTCCTAGTCATATTACTTTACAACTTTTTTTTTTATCACGGATATTTTAATGAATAATGAAGTATGTATATTAAAATGTATATAGTTGTGGGAGATTGGTTCCCCAGATCCCCCAATATCACCATCCTCAGATACTCAAGTCCTTTATATAAAATGATATAGTATTTTCATATAACTTATATATATACAGGAGGGTATGCCTGCTGTAGCCTTACTTTTTGTATGTGGATTAAGACTAGTACTCATCAACACATGACAAACTCGGGGGGAATATGATGAACTCTCAGGTACCTATTACCCAGCTTCAATACCTGTCACCTCATGGCAAGTCTTGTTCTATCTATACACCTACCTACTTGTCTTCCCTCATCCAATTATTTTGATGCTAATTACAGGCATGATATTACTCTTAACACTTGGACCACTGATAACTCTCTTCTGTCTTCCAATTTTTATCAGCCAGGTCATCCTGTGTAATTCTGTGTCTTTTTTTGGCCTTATAGTTCCAAAATAATAGTGCTATAATAAACACTCATTGAAAGTATACTGCTGGATATATATATATATTTTTGCCTCAAATTGACTTTTTGTGTGCACAAACTCCAGTATTTTAGTAAGATTACATACAGTTCCTAGCAGTCTGAAGGAAATACCAGCATGACAAAATAGAAAAGAGAAGGGAACCAAGAGAGGAAGGATGAGAAACACATGCAGAGCATAGTACTGGATCTGTCACTACAAAGGACTGCTTCCTTAGAGCAATACTACTCAGAGGAAACTTGGAGAAGAAAAGGCAGGTTTGGACCTTTCACAAAGATTGGGGTGAGTAGGCTGGAGATAAAAACAAACAGACAGACAGACAGACAAAAAAACCAAAACAAAACACACACACACAAAAAAAACAAAGCCAAAAAAAACCAGAGCCAAAATGTATAAGAAAAGTAGAAAGTTCAGAGAATTTTTTTTTTCCCCTGTGGAGAAATCTGCTTTACAATTTAGTAGAGTTTAGTAAATGACTGAATTAAATTCTAGGACTGATTTGAGAGCAGAGTTAATGTCAAAATAAAGGCTTTAGTTCCAAGATTGTGTAATTTGTGTCAGAGAAAGCTCATAGGAGGATAGGTATTATAAAGTATTTTATGAGAGATTAGAGTTGGTAGATTGTTTGTATAAATTTGTGACATTGGCTGTTGGCACCATTTGCTTATAGCCAGGGGTATAAAGTGCTAGTTTAAAGAACTTTTGTATTCTTTCAGTACTTTTCACAGTGAGTCTTTCAGGTGGTTTCAAAAGATTAGAAAAAATAGGTGATTTATAGTGCTATAATGTAGAAGGGGCTTTTGTATTTTTTTTTTTATTTTAAAGATTGACCTAATTTATTAAGCTTAAATTTTTGATTCAGTAAGTCAACATTTTTACCTTCAGTGAAAATTTAATTTTATCCCAGGTTTGCTTTTGTTGACCCTCAGAAAAGTATACCAAAGTACCAGTAATCTGAGTTTTTACCTGAAACAACCTTGGCCTCAATGTTTCTATGCCATTTGGTCTGGTCCCAGACTAAGCATAAATGCCTGACCTGAAAACAAAAGACTAGGAAAGCAGGGAGATGTCTAGAAGTTAGACTACATTTCCAAACCAAATGCCGCTTGAAAAAATTATCTCATAATATCTGTGATTATCTACATTGGGGATTAACAGACTAGGGCCAATGATCACTGTTTTTTTGTAACAACTGATAAGCTAAGAAAGCTTTTTACATTGTTAAGCAAACAAATAAACCTAAGAATAGGCAGAGACTGGATATGCCCTGAAAAGCTTAAAATATGTACTCTTTTACAGAAAAAGTTGGCCAACACTTGATCTACACTGATCAGGATATATAGTGATATTTCTATAAACAAGCATGTAAAATTCCTTGCTTTTTTGTTTATATTCCAAATTGGCACTTTGTTTTTTTAATGGTCATATAGTTTTCCACTGTATGAATGTACCACAGTTGGAGTGGTTAGTTTTTGCTTTTACAGTCAATATCAAATGTGTACATACTTGTACACATTTTGTAACTCGTGGAATTGGTTGGTCAAATATTATATGCAGTTTAAAATTTTCCTCCTTCAAATTGGACCATTTTATATTCCCCCAACATTGTTTTCTGTACTTATATCAACCCTGACAGAGACTAAAATAGTTTTGACTCTTTTAATCAGAGAGAGCCCTTCATTTTCTATTGCTGAGTAACAAACAAAAATTTAGTGGTTTTAAAACATCATTATTTATTTTGCTCACAAATATACAGTTTGGTTTGGGCTTGGTGGAAGCAACTTGCTTGTGCTTTACTTGATACCATTTCTGGCTTCTCAAAGGCTGGGTGCTGAAATGGTCATATGTCTGGTTTTAGCTGGGATCTCAGCTGGGGCTGTGGAGAACACCCACACAGCCTTTTCCATCTGGCTGCTTGGCATCCTCAACGTAGGTTTACTGGATTCCAAGAAACAGAATCCTACAAGAGGACTGGATGATTTTATGATTTAGCTTTAGAAGTCACAGAGTGTCATTCCTGCCATAGTCATAGGCCTGCACACATTTAAGGGGGAGGGAACATAGATCCCACTTCATAATGGAGGAGTGGCAACCTCACATTTTAAGAGAGCACGTGGAATGGGTTGTATTTATTGGTGTGGCAATTCTTTAGAAACTGTAGTCTGCCAAAAGGCGAAATGTCTGTATTGGTGTGTATATCTTTAATTATGAGTGTGATTATACAGTTGACCTTTGAGCAACACAGATTTGAATTGTGCGGGTCCACTTATATGTGGATTTTTTTCAATAAATACATTGGAAAAATTTTTAGAGATTTTCTTACTACCATAAAGCAATTGTATTAATTATACTAAGCAGTCATATTGCTGCTTTTTCATTACCAATGTGTGAATTGTTATACTTGTAAATAAATTGAATTTCTGTTTCACATTATCTTTTCATTTTTGATGTCTAGTGTTAGTAATATGTATGACATCTTCAGTGTTTTGTATCATATAAGACAGTATTGATATAGTTATAGACAGATGATTCAGCTGGTAGACAGATGGTGAAAGCTTATGGTGTCGGTAAATCTGGCACAGTACTGTAAATGTATATTCTCTTATGATTTTCATAATAACATTTTGTTTTCTCTAGCTTAAATCATTGTAAGAATGCAACATATAATACATATAATATACAAAAGATGTGTTAATCAACTATTTATATTATCTATAAGGCTTCTGGTCAGCAGTAGGCTACTGGTAGTTAAGTTTTTGGAGTGTCAAAAGTTATACATGGATTTTCCACTGCACCAGGGATGAGGTGTGTGGGCGCCCTTAACCCTTTCCATGGTTCAAGAGTTAACTGTACATCTTATGTTTATTACACTTCCATTTCTTTTTTTGTGGTCTGACTTTTTGCCTCTTTAGCCTCTTTTGGGCTATAGATGATTGATTATATTATTGATTTGTAATGACTCTTGTAGATTAAGTAAATTAGACTCGAAATTTGTTTTGAAGATACCTCACTGGGGTCATAAAAGGTGTGTTTGGAATAATTGTTTAGTTGGTGATGGTGGGGATTTGTGTAGTAATTGTATTTAAGAACCATGGTAGTTTTATTTTTTAAGCAAGGAGTACAGGGTAGGGAGGGTGAATGATAGCCATCTCTTCTTCTCTTGGCCATCAGCCTCCCTGAATCACTTTCCAGCAGTGATAAGGAAAAAGATTAGACACCTCAGTTGTCTTCTGTCGTTATTATACTTTAGAAGCCAGAAAATTTTTGATGCCTGCAAGGGAAAGGTAAAACTTGGGAGAATAGGATCTCCGTGGCATATTTCACTACTGAAAATTGCCTTGGATTCTTTTTAGTTCTGGGGTGTGATTTGACCTATTTTTAAACCTTGCTGTTGTCCATGTTGAGGTTCAAAATTATATCAACAAAATTAATTGACCCATCAGAAATGATCATTTTCCAAAATATGGGGATGTTAAACAAAATGAAACATTTCTTTGTACCTTGCTACTAAATTAGAATGTTCTTACTCTTCAGCTACAAACCTGTTATGGGATAAATTCTTAATAAATGATTATAAGTCTTCTCCCTAGTTGTAATCTTTGACAGTTTTATAGGAACTGGGCTGGTTTTGTTACTGGTCCAAAGTCTTCGTGCTTGATGGTTCCAAAGGCCAAAACTCAAAACATCAGAGTTTGGAGTAAGGAAAGTTTTATTGATCGAGAAGGTGCCAACCGAGAAGATGATAGGCCTGGTTGTTCCTTAGATCTGTCTTATCAAAGTACAAAGTTCAGGCTTCTTTTCTGTCAAGGGAAGGGCAGATGGGAGACGCTGTCTTTGTAAAACTCAAGCCACAAGCAGAATTCCTCTAATGATTAGAATTCATTAGCCCAAAGGCCGTGGAAATAAAGCAGGCATGAACAAGATGAATTCAGAGAGATGGAGCATTTCACTCTATTACAGTGTTTGTAATTATAGTTGTCATTTTAGGTATGATTTGATCCAGAGACATGAATTCTATTGGCATCTCTTGATTCTGCTCTTCTTGGTGGTTTTATTCTCAGGTTTCATTGTGATGAAAAGATGTCCAGCAGCATCCCTAGTCATATGTCCTTCCAGGTTCAGGGCAAATAGGAACAAAAAGAACTCTCAAGAATTTAATACAAGTTCTTATTTTTTTGTGGACCCTGAGTGAATCATATGTTATGGTTGGGGGATGGAATATGCTTATTGGCTTGTTCTGAGTCATGTGAACATCCTTGGAGTTGGAGGGAGTTAGTTCTACGTGAAGTAGACATTGACAGTAGGGTAGGGTGGTCTTACAAAGGAGAATCTGGGTTTGTTTTTAAACATATGGGTTCTGGGCAAGACAAAACAAACAAAAAGTACAAAAACAAAATAATTTCTGTTAAGACTGCTGTTAGGTTTTAAAGCAGTTTTCTAAGAACAGTAGTACTATTAACACAAAAAACCATTTTTGGTTCTTTAGAGGCAACAGTTTACAATCATACTAATGAGTAATGCATATATATTTTTTTAACTAAGGCAAATATTTCAAATCAATAATCCATGCCACGCAAGTCTTGTTTTAGAATTTATTCTTGAAAGATTTGTTAAATAGTTAAGGAATTTGGGGTCATACCATTTTTGCCTACCGCCAAAATTTCAGATAGAAGAGTTGTGCTTTAAGTACATCTTTCAATCCACTGAAGCTGAATAGGAGGTTTTAATTTATATGTTAGTGAATGTTTTTAACCTCTGTATAGAATGTTTTATAGGTTGTGTTTTAAAGATTTTAAAGTTATGTTAATTCTAACTTAAAAGTTAAAATCTATTCAGCTTTAATTTTGGGGATAGGTGTTATTAGTGCACTACTTGGCTGTGAAAGCTACTGTTATAGAATGATACACTGAGAGCATTTTGTAGCTGAAAGTGTGGAGCATTTGAGAAAGTTTGAAGAGACTGCTGGTGAAGAAAACTGCATGGGATGTTATCTTAAAGAGTAATCCTAAAGTTTGTGTAATTTAATTCAGTGTTTTTACTTTTCTGAGACATTTGAGCCAATTTTGATCATAAGGACAGATTTGGTATTAACTGTCTTTAGATGGGCCTTTTGAAGAGACAAGTCTGAAGCAGTGTATTTAAGCTAGATGGTGACACCAGGCCATGAAGTACCATTAGATTGTATACTGTAGGACATTTGAAGGTAGGTGAGTCCTGAGGATTTGTTGTAGTCCAGAAGCAGGGCTAAGACTTCATCCCACTTTTAGTTCCGAGGTCCATTCTTAGGTTGAAGTGATATTTTCTCCCATCATGTGGTGGGTGAATGTCAGAATCCACTAGGGGTTCCAGGCCACTCAGGACCATTGCAAGGCCTTTGTTATACAAGGACCTTCTTGACTGGATTAATTCACTGGAGATTTACTAATTCAATTAAACATTTATCATGTGCCATCTATTTGCTAGGTACTCATTTAGATTTTGAAGATACAACTATGAATAAAATAATGTCTCTTTCCTCATAGAAATTATATTCTAATTGAGGAAGGTAGACAAACATCTAGAACTATCTGTATTTGCATGTTAGGTGTAATTACATGCTGTTTTGGTCCAGTATAGATCTTTTGGAGAACTGAGAACCAGAAAGGATCCTTTAGGTTGTCCTGATTTCTTCGATACTTCTTTTGATCATAGGGTAACAGTTTGGGTGAAGGTGGATGATATCTTAAAACTTGTAGTGATTTTTGGTATTGCTATTTTAGACTAGGTTTTACTGATTTAAACTTTTATTTATTTAACTATTTTTTGAGTATGTAAAACATATAGTACAGAAGTCAAAACTGCATCAATATCAGAGAAATCTCATTTTTATCTCTGTTCCCACCAACCTGTTCTTACTCCATAGATAATCATTTTTCTGAATTTCTGGTTTAACCTGCCCATGTTTCTTTTTAATTGCATTAAATCTTGGAGGAAGAAGAGGAGAAGGAGGTGAGAGACTGAAGGAAGAGGTGAATGGGTGAGAATGGATGAGAAGAGTTATATTTATAAGAAATGCTTGTAAAATGTTGTTTTCTTGGCACCACTTCCACTCCTGTTAACTCTGAAAAAGGCAGTAACTTTAAAACAAATTATTTTGGAATAATTTTAGATCTACAGAAAATTTGCAGAGATAATAGAGAATTTCCTTCATTCATTTTCCTTAACGTTAACATCCTATATTACCATTTTACAATTGTCAAAACTGAGAAAAAAATTGGCACATTATTAATTAAACTCCATTTTATTACAGTTTAGCATTTTTAAAAAGCAGCTTTATGATAAAATTGGAATGGATGTTATTAAAGAAGAAGCCAAGACAAAAAGCACAAGAGGGCTCACATGGATGGACATTTACTGTCTTTCACCAAGATTACATCAGTAACTTACCCATAAAGAGTTGATTTCCTTTGTCTGTTCCAGCTGCTGGGGGTACCGTGTATTTTTAATCATGATGTAATGAGAATACTTACCCTAATGCTTTTGAAGTAAATAAATAAGGGAAAAGGCAAAAAGTCATATAACCCAAGGTCAGTGCTTTAAGTATAGTTGGCTAATTTGTGGAGATTTTTTTTTTTTTTTTTTTGGTAAACTTTCTTATAAAATGCCCTGATGTGGTCAGAATTCTGTTTTATCCACATCGGTGGTGGGAAGCATAGAAATAACGATACATTGGGAATCCACCCAGATGAGTGTTTGTACACACCATTGCTGATTTTAGAATCCTAGAGCTTGGAGTCAGAAGGTGCTTGGAGGTGGTTGTGCTAACTTCCTATGTAATACAAAGACCTCTTTAATAATTAATAGGCATTTATTACAGGCTTAGTCTCTGTCCAAGCCCTGCATACTGCTTTGTAAGGCACTTAATTCCCTTGTCCTGTATTTGTCATAAAATTATACTTTGGAGATGAAGAATTGCTTTGTCTTCTGTAGCAATAGAGGAGTGTAAAGATCAAATTATATATAGATAATAGGAGATATAGGTGTATATATACCTACATGTATAGATATACCCCCCCTTTGCTTGCTTTCTGTCTTTTTTCCTTCATTCTTTAGAGTTATCCCTCTCATTTATTATTTACTTTTTTGTTTTTTTGTATTTGGTTACTTAGAAATGTTGGGATAAAGAGATGAATAATGATAATGAGTAATCCTAACCTATTAGGATTATTATGAAGATTAAATAAGAGCACATGTTTAAGTATTTAGCAAAGTGCTGGCACACAGTAAGCCTTTAATAAATGCTAATAGTATAGTGATGGTAATGGTCTCTGTCATCAAGTCTTTTCTTTCTAGATTAACAAGGAAAATAACTGTAAACAACTACCTATAATACAAGTTGAATGAAATAAGTAGTACAGTAGAGGTAGGAGCAAAATTCTTATTTATTAACTGATTTCAGTTAGGGAGTCAGGAAGGAGGAATCTCTCCTTAATCTTGAGGTGGAAATAGGATCTCCTTGAAGAGAGTGGTACTCTAGATTGAGGTGCTAGCATTAGCAAAAGCATGTAGCTAGGAATGTGCATGATCTTGTTCATGGAACCTTAAACCGTCATGTGTGACTAGGGGGTGGGTATTTGGAAGAACTAGTAGGAAGAGGATAGGATATGGAGAGTTCGGATTGTACAGGGCTTTGAAAATAATATTGGAAAGTTTGTACTTTATGCTAGAGGCTTTGGGTAATATTTTCAGAGAACAAGATTGCAGTCTTATAGCAAAATAAATGTGATTATTGCGCATAGGGAATTAGTGGTTCCTGTCAATTTAAGATCTTGACTGAGAGGATTAATGAAAAATATGTAGTAGGAGGAAATAGTTGCTGTAATCCAGGGCGTGAAATGGAAACCTTTGGCAGATTGTAGAAAAATAAGTTTTGTAGAGTAAGCCCTAGGAACTTTTTGTAAATACATTTGGGGCTTTTCATGCTTAGAGGATTAACCAAATTTATTAGACAATAACCTTTTCTCTCAAAGAATCTTAATCTCTGGATTGGGAAAAAGGATTGGGTTGGTATGTGTATAGAAAGAAAGAACTATACTTCTCTGGTTGACTACACATGTACTTGAAGATGGATTTATCTCAGTAGAATGGTTTGCCTTTCAGCCTGAAGGAAGAGCTTTAAGCATATTTTAAAACCAAGAACTTAGTTTCTATTTTTAAGTCTCTGAAAATAATGATTTGACACAGGGAACTAGCTTTTGGGAATGAATCTGATGTGCCCAGATATCAGCATTGCCAACATTTTCTCTTTGTGATATGAGTTGACTGTCCCTTAAGTTATGTTGTATTTTTGTTGATTTCTATTGTTGCTTAAAGAGCTTTTGCCTTTTCTAATATTTGTGACTCCAAATAATTCATGAACCCTACTTTGAGAAATTGTTCAGAAGGACGCCTGATTAGGAAATAGTGATTAGTTGGCTGCTGGTCAAGTGAGAATTTAATTTAAGCTCCTAGCAGTTGGGTTATTGACTGGATGGAGTGACCAGTGAGTTATTACTTTTAATTTTTTGCTTTAGCCTCTCTCCTTGGTTGTACAGATAATCTGGCATCTAGACCGAACAAGCAACGGGGCCATATGTATGTAATAACTGCTGTTTTTCTGTTGGTATGAGATGGACTATATATATCCATAAACGTCCTTCTGAAGGGAAAAAAGCAAATTACTATTTAGTTCATGTTCCAGGAAATACTAATGCTATTCTACAGATAAATTGTATTTGTATAACATTTATGCTTTTCAAAAGTATTTTTTGTCATTTCATGCTCACAACATGAAAATGACACCTTGTAACGTAAATGTGATAGGGTAGGCATATTTCTTATTTGACAGAGAGAATGCTGAGGCATAAATAAGTGATTGGGTTAAAGTTGCTGTTCAACAAATAAGTGTCTGGGACAACTTGCTATGTTTCATTTTTGAGTTGTAACTTTCAGAAAATTTTATAGGAGGAAAAAGCTGAATGACCCTCTTTTTTTTGTGGTTATTTTTTAGCGTCGTCTTAGACATCTTCGGAACATAGCTGCCCGGAACATTGTTAATAGAAATGGCCACCAACTCCTTGATACCTACTTCACACTTCACTTGTGTAATAATGAAAAGATATATAAAGGTAAGGGAATCTGTGGATTTTGCTACCCATAGATCATTACATCTCATTTTTTTTTTTACATGTACTTCTTGCTGTTATTGCTTACTGGAAAGATAAATTGTCATGCTGTCTGAAATAGTTTATGAGCAGTTATATACAGTAAAGAAACATGATGTTTGAACAGTTTTTTGTATAATTGAGCTTTACATTGATACGTTTATCATTTCTTTATAGCTGTGTAACTGTCATTTAAAATAGATTATATGAGTCCAGTATCCAGTACTAATTTGCTTTTCTTAAAATTTTACATAATTGATTTCTTTAATATTATAAAATTGTGACCTAGTTTAGTCTTCTCATATCTGTAATTCTTCGTGTATGTGAGCTTGTTTTTAGAAGAATGGCATGATTTCTTTGAAAACAGTTTGAAGTATTGAAATGGAGTCTTCCATAAGTGATAGTTCTGAAAGTAGATCACATATTTGATTCAAACTCACAAGCATCTTTTGAATAGATTTTGGATGAAAGGCACTTTGATATAATCAGATGACCTATATTGGATGGTATGAGAGAGGAAGCACGATATAATGACAGAAATATTAGATTTGAATTGAAAATATATTGATACTAGTTCTATCTCAGCTATTTACTAACTGTGTGATTTTGAACAAAGATCATGGCTTTCTAAACCTCACTTTTCATTTCTCATTTGTAAAGTGAAGAAAATGAGATTTTATGAAGTCAGAAAGTTAGATTTTTATGAGGATCAACTAAGATAAGGTGATAAAACTTGGTAAGATGTTATTAAATGGCTATTTATATTAACAAAAGGTAGCTTATTTTAGTAAGAGGTACTAACGAGTTATTTGAATTCTGTCCTGTGGCAAAGATGAGAAATTCAAATGACATTTTATCTTTTTGGTTTTAATAACTTTTAAGAACAGTTATTAAAGCAGTTGTTGTTTAAGAACTTTTTCTTTTTAAAATTTCATTACCAGCATATGCTCATTAAAAATTCAATCAGGAATTGTATAGAGTAGAACTGCCCCCACCACCATGTCAGTAGCATAAAGTAATTTTTAGGCTAACCACTCTTGGCAGCCCACTTTCCCATCTGAGAGTATACTTTCACTTCTAATAAAGCTAGCTTGCTTGCAAATAAATTTTTTAAGGATTAAAAAAGACTAAATTCTGCCATTTTCATGTAATTTCATTTCATTCTTATTTTTTTATTCTAACCATTGCATATTAAGTGGTTAATGATAGCTACTATAACAATAAATTTCTTGACACTAAGTCCAGTGTAGGTGTTCTTTATCAGGTGTTGTCTTGGCAGCTGCCCTGTGACCAAGGTATTCAGTCTTCTGTTTTGGAATGCTGATGCCATCAACACATGATTTCTGGCATGACAAGAGAAGGATTATTTGAGGGAGATTTGGTAATGGAAATGGCCTACCTCAATTTGATCACATTCCATTGGCCATAAATCAATTGCATCATCCTTTTTAGAGGACAAGGGGACTGAGAGATGTTGTCTTCCTCTATGTCCAGAAGGAAAAATGGAATAGTTTGGTTGCTATTTGTTCTAAAGGTATAAGCATTTTTGCAGAACTTAATACATTTGGTCTGCTGATCACTAATTGGTTCTATTAGCAACAGTATATGATATTACCAGAGTATTTAAAATTTTTGATAGGTTTCTATACAGTTAGTCCTTGGTTATCTTCAAGGAACTTCTGTGTCCTTGCTCTACTGTTACCTCTAATGAGAGTAATTAACATAGTACTTAGAACATTTTAAGTATTTGGTAAATGATAGATATTATTATTAGAAATGGAATGTTAACAATCGTAATAGTAGTTTTTAAAAAGAGTAGTCATAAGAATGGTTTTACCATGAGGCAAAAACTTGTCTAAGAGATACAATGAAAGTAGTGGGTTTTTTTGGTTCTTGTTTTCGTTCTGTCTTCTTCTTACTCAGATTACATCTTGAATTTACAAGTTTTCATAGACTATTTTTGGAAGTTATCTCATAAAATGATTATTAACACAATTAGGGAATAGCTGATCACAGATCATAGGAAGTTCAGTGTCTGGTTGTGGTTTTAAGTCTTTAACTAACTGGCAAACCCTTTGGCTAGGGTATTTGTCCCCTTTTATGAGCTTAGTTAATTTATCTCAAAATGAGAAGATTGGTGATTTCTGAGACTTCTTTCTGCTCTAAAATGTCATAGATGAATGAAGTCTATTCATGGTGGTCTTGTTGGGTCCATATGTTGGGCCCTATAACTTTTAACAACCATAGGAAAAGCCAGGAAGTTCTTTCCTTATTACTAAAATTAGTCAATACCACCTTATCTTATGGACGAATGCAAATATTCATTTCATGATCATTATGTGGTGTAGGATGACCATGATAGAAGGCCAACTGGCTCTGCTCACAAAACCACCTATACCACCTATTTAGTGGTATTGTTGGGTAGTTTTAGAGGAAAGGTATTTTTTTTGAAGAATATCTGAAATGCTGATTTCTAGGTTATTCTTTTATTTCAGCTAAATTCACAGCAGATACTAAGAAGTTATACATGAGGGTTTTTTTTTGACATGTTTTAGTGCTGTCTACCTTTTAGGTAGTTCAAGTCAAATACCAGTTATTACATCCCCAGAGAAAAAAACCTTGTGTCAACGGGTAAGGAGCTAGATTCTAATCCTGTTTCCCTTTAAACCTGGAATTTTTGTAAAATCAAGTTTGTTCTTCAGCCATAGTTATTTCCCACTCATGAAATGCGAGTGCCTGTTCTCCCCTGGAACACCGACCAGCTGTTTGAGTACATCAGAAAATTAACTCTGTACAATCCATTTGGTGATCTCATCCAAGTCTCATAGTTTTAAATATCATTTATCTCTCTGACAACTTACAATTTAAATCTTTAGGTTGGATCTTCTTAACTCATATGTCTATATTTAGTTGCCTACTTTACATCTTTATCTGGTGTCTAGTAGGTAACTTAAATTTGGTATATTCAAATCAAGTTTCTGATATTTCAGTTTTGTCTTTCTTCTTTCAGAAAATGGTAGCTCTATCTTTTCATTTCCTTGGCCATAAACCTTAGAATCATCCTGGATTGTCTTCTTTTATATCCCACATCTAATATTTCAGCACATAGATTTCTAACAGATCTGTCTATTCATGTACCCTTTTCAGTATGTTCTCGACTGAGATCTTGTTAAAATGAAAGTGAAATCATGTTATTCCTCTCCTTAAAACACTCCAGTGCCCTCCATCTTACTCAGTAAAAGCTAAAATCCTTATGGTTTCCTAGAAGGCCTTTCATGAGCTGACCCTCTGTTAGCTCTTGAAACTCAACTCCTACTCTTCTAGTTCCCAGTTCGTTACACTGCGCTTCTTGCTATTTTTTGAAAACATCAAGTTTACTTCAATTTAAAGGCCTCTGCACTTGCTATTTCTTGGACCTGGCACTCTTCCCTCCTAATATTCACATAACTAGCACCTCCACTTCCTTTTAGGTCTTTACTGCTAATGTTTTCTTAGAGAAACTCTCTTTGATCACAGACTAAACTCTTAAAAAAATTGTGACTATTCTTCTCTTGTCTTTTGTGCTTTATTTTTCTCCACAATACTTAAGATTATTTGATAGGTGCTTCGTTTCATTATTTGATTAATTTATGTGTCTCTCTACTAGAAGGTTAGCTCCATGCGACCGAATTTTTTAGGTCAGTAATTTTTAGGTCATTTTTGTTCACTGTGCTCTCTCTAATACTTGGAACAATGTTTGGCACCTACTGAGCCCCCAAATATATATTTTGTTCATTTAATTTTTAAATAGCTAATGTAGTTCATGGTTGAGAATATATATAAAATGCAGTTCATGGTTCAAAATGTATATAAAAGTTTGTATTAATGTACCTGATTTTCTGCACCAACCTGATAACCACTATTATTCATTTCTTATTTATCTTTCTTGAGATTCTTTATGCAAATACAAGAAAAATTAGTACCGAACTATATATATTTCCATGCCTTAAATTTTTCACTTACTGTGTCTTAGATTTTTTCCATATCCGTTCATAGAAAGCTTCCGTAATGTTCTGCATTGAGTAGCTATACCATAAATTATTTAACTGGCTCCTATTGGTAGGCATTTATAGGTGGTTCCAGTCTTTTGCTGTATAAATTGTGCTGCATTGAATAACTATATGAGTACATTATTTTGTATGAGTGCTAGTATAGCTTTAGGTTAAATTCCAAGAATTGGAAGTACAAAGAGAGTGTGTATTTACAATTTTGGTAGATATTGTAAATTGTCTTTGTTTACATTCCCACTTCCCACTTGTTTTGTATGAGTGCCTTTTCCACTAGAGCCACACTAATGGGCAATCAAACTTTTGAATTTTTGCCAGTGTGATAGGAGAAAAATAGTTTTATGGTATAGTTTAAGTTTGTGTTCTTCTATAATGAGTGAGGTTGAGGTATTAAAAAAGCATTTGTTGAATAAATGGAATGCTGCATAACCACAAAAACATGCCACTGGAACCATACTCTGCAATCTCTGCTTTGTTTCTTTAGGTCTTGGCAAATGGATAGAGAAATGTCTGTATTTAATGGTCCCTTTCATACAGAAGAAGGTCTTGGATGATATCTTTTTGAAAATTTACTTGTGAAATAATTTTACTGAAATTAAATTAATAAAAATTAATAGAATTTTATTAATAAAAACTATAGTTTGTAAAGTGTTATAAATTCACTATTTCATTTGAACCTTACAACAACCCTGTTATTTTCCTTTGAAAGGTAAAAAAACTGTGGCCCTAAAAGATTAATTGGTTTGTCCAGAGTCAAGCTTGTACATGGTAGATTGGGGACTGGAACTATTTTTTGATTCTAAATTCTCCTAAATTCAAAATTTGCTTTTGCACCATTCTGCTAATTTCATTGAGAATATTTTGGATGTAAAAGAATGATAGATAATGTAGACCTGTGTATAGTGTGTTAGAAATTACCTCAGATTTGGTGATTTCTTTTCAAATTGTGTGGCTACTTTGTTTACCTCTATTTAAAATAGTGAGTCCATTTTGAGGGTCTCATGGAGAAGGAAAATTGTTTAGTTTCATTTATACATAGTCAGTTAGCAAAGTTTTGGAAGAAATAATATTATTCATCTTAGAACTAGAAAAACTTATTTGGGAATTTTAATTTTAGACACTTGGCAGATTAAGCTGAGGAATTCTCTCTCAAAAGAAAGGAATTTGTTTTTTTTACTGATTTTAAAACTAGCACATACTTATAACAAATTCAAACAGTACAAAAATGTAAAAGTATAAAGTGAAAGTACTTTGTTTTAAAAAGAAAACTCTTTAACTTTTTAGTCTTTTTTCTCTAAAAATTCATATGACACATGTAAATTAGAATACTTGTATATACATATATATATACACACACATTTGTATAGTTAATTTATGATTAGAATAATTGGTTAACCATTTGTGAAAAAATGAAGAGTAATACTTAGAGTTGCTAATGTTGGGGAAACAGTTATTTTCATAAGTGAAATTGCAAATTGGTACAATGTTTTTAGAGAACAACTTGGCAATATATATCAAATTCAAACTATTTTTCTTTTTATCTTGCAATTTTACTTTTAAAAGTCTATTCTACAGATTCAAGTGTCTTAGAATATATACCTTTAAAAGGTTGTTTATTCCTTGAAACATATAAAAATTAGCAGTAACCTAAATGTTTATCAGTAGATTTCTTTGAAAAACAGAGTTATCCCTTTTCTTACATAAAATAGAAAAATTAGAAAAATAGTAAGCAAAAATAAAACTAAAAAGCCTAATTCTATCATCTAAGATAAACATTATTACATAATTAAAAAAATTGGAGACTGTTGCAAGTCTCTCTTAGAACTTTTTTTTCATTTAATACATTGTGACTGTCTCTCTGCAAAATAGAATTGTTATCTTTATCTTTTTGTTTTATTTTTTAATGAAGACAAACATAGAGTAACGTAGATGGTAGGTGTGTCAAGAAGTACTTTAACCAAAAGAGCTTGCCCATAAGAGTATTATGTCCAGGTCTGCTTTTTATTTACTTTTTGATGAGTCCTAAGCTTTATTCATTAGTGGACCACCTTCACAATTTTCCCTATATTTGAGTTTTACCTATATTGTTGCATACTTAATAAAAATTTTAAAGTTCATTATTTTTAAACTCATGTCTAAGCATAACCTGTGAAATTGCTGATCCAAACAAAAAATTTTATTATCTACCCAAGAATGATTTTACATACTGAAGAGATGGCAGTTGTAAAAACAAACACTACTACCTTATGGAGCTTATAGTTAGGGGTTGAATATATGAGACATAAATTTCAATATATTAGAAAAAAGTAGTTTGTGAATCACCTAAAATCACCTCAAGTACCAGGGCATCATGTTTGGGAAATAGTATCCTACCGCAACCTGAGGATGCAAGGGTCCTTACAGCCTTTGTAGACAGAGGGCATCATGGAGGTTTCTTCAGCAGGGGGTCAGCACAGGAAATGTTGGAGTTGTTGGACCTCTGACACACTTCTCTTTTGATTGTGTTTTCACATACATGAAGGTTTGTAGAATCATAAAATTTTTATGCTTATTAGGCCCTATGGTTATTAGTCTAATTTGCTAAATTGTTTAATGAAAAATAGGCCAGAGGAAGTTAAAGAGACAGAATGTTAATGACAAGTAGACCTAAAACTTTGGTTAGCTGGTTGCTAGATCCAGATTCATTCCACAATACTACAGTGGGTAATCATTAGAGATGTTGAAGAAAGGAAAGCATGTAGAATCAGTTGTTGTATAGAGGGCAGCAGGGGAGAAGAAAGTCTGAGTTTTAAGGGCTCAAATTTGCATCTATGGTAAAAGGAGTCAGTAAGGTAAACATCACTAAATCAAATCTTAACAGGTTTTGACCTTTCTTGACTAATGTTTTTTCCCTTTAAAACACTTTTATTTAATCTTTATTTTGAATTTTTCTTTTGCAGACATAAAGAGAATAGATCCCTTGAAAATGTTTTAAATATTTTACTGGAACATATATTAAAACATTTACAGGATTAAGAGTTAAAGAGCTTATTTTCTCCCATATCACTTATTGTTTTTTTTTCTTTTTTTTCCAGAATTTTATAGAAGTGAAGTGATTAAGAATTCCTTGGTAAGTTTGCTTTCTGACAGGTACATATGACTAAGCCTGTAACTCTTCTTTCAGAAAATGCTGAGTCATAAATAAATTCAAGTTCACTTCTGGTATTATGATCCTTGTATAGTTAAATCTTCTTCTCGATTACTGCTTAAATCTTCATTGATTTGATCATTGCTGTATCTCTAGTACTTAGAACATGTCTGATACATAGTAGGTACTTGATAAATATTTGCTGAAGGAACTGATATTTCTCTGTTAAAACCTTTGATGTTTTTTCAACTCAAATTTTATAATTCTGTCACTTCTGTTTAGAGGTTTTTGACTTAAAAATGATACCTTTGTTTAGATATAGTTTTAAAAATTTGATGTCTAAAGCCACTGTATAGGACCCTTTTACTTGTTTTTTGACAATGGCTTTGCTTAGTTAGAAATTTGGAAGTGTTTTACTTTTGATAATGTGTACACTAGATATTTGCATAAATGTCTCAATTTATTGGGCCATGCTGATAAAAAGGAGAGCTTTATAGTAATGATAATATTCTTTTAATGAACCATACTGAATTTGCCCCCTGTCCACTTTTTCAGCCTTATCGCCTAATACTTTTTCTCACTCATTGTGTTACAGGCATACCTCATCTTTTCAGTGCTTTGACTATGTCAAGCTTATCCTTATTCCTAGAACATTTGTTTCCGAGCTTTTCATTTGGCTGAAGAATCCTTTGAGGTCTCAGCTATGGCACTTCCACTAGGCCTCCTATGACTACTCCATCTAAAGTAGTTCCTTTCCTCTTATCACAGTTTTTCATATCACCTGTTTCTTTTCTTTAGAGAATTCATCACTGTTAGAAACTGATATTCACTTCTTTTTCATGTTTATTTAATCTGTCTCCCATCTGCCAGAATATAAGTTCCATGAGAGTGGGGACCTTGCCAGTCTCATTCACCACTGGCATCCTGCAATGTACAATAGTGTAGATACTTTGTGAGTGTTTGTTAGATGAATAAATGGATATCAGTGATGTGTTGTATTTGCAGAATCCTTTTACATATGTGATCCTATTTTGATCCTTAGAACAATCTGTAAGGTAGATGGGCAGATCTTAAGAAACCAAAATCCAGAGAGCAATAATTTTTGCAGTCATGGAACTTCAAGATCAGAACCTTAGCCCCCAGACTTTCTAACTTCAGGTTTCTACTACTTTTCCCCCTTCATCAAGCTGTCTTTTAATGTCTTTAAAATATCATAGTAGATTTGGATCCCAGGCCAGACAGGTTCTTTGAGCCCATCTCTGAGGAGCTCTTTTTCTGTGTATATTACATGGTACATGATAAATGACTAGGACCATGCCTGATGCCTATTTTCTACTGAGTAAATATTAGTTTTTATTCCTCTTTTAGCTCAGGTGGAATCAGAAATAGTCTATAGGCAAGCAAGAGCTGAGGAAGAGGGGATTTATGGAGCAGGTAGAATAGAATGTTATCTTGGTTTATCTATCCCCTTTTCTAGGGTCAAATTTGACAGTATCTCACTGTTTTTCTCTGGATTTGTGTCATAATGGACTCTATGCTATGTATTGTTCTATATTATTAGTACTGTATTTATTTGGTATTCACTTAGCTTCCAAATCCATATTTATAAATATCATCTCTCTGAATATTATCTCCTATCATTAGCTCCTTTTGTCTCCTATCTTTAATTGCTTCTGAACTGTGTGAATTGTGATATCTTCATCCCTGGTGTGCTTAGGCTGAATAATCTTTTGTACAGTAGATTTCAAATAAGAGATAAGATTGAACCAAAAAACTTCCAAGGTCCTTTCATCTTACAGTTTGTACTGTAATTGTTTCCTAAGTATACCACTTACAGCATTTGCTTGCGTTGTAATTGTTGATGAGCATTTCATCTCACAAAGTTGGTGTGAAAGCTACTGCAGGTCAGAGACTGCCTAAATATCTTTATGCCTCCCTAGCTGCCATTGTACTTCTCCTATCAGGTATTTTATTAAATGTTGATTCATTGATATTTCCTTTTAAGGATATCCTTTGAGATAATGATATTTTGGGCAAGGATTATTTTGTTTCTTTTTATAGCTTAATATAGGTTTGATAAAACTCAATTCATTTCTTCTTTTTTAAAGGGTTCTTCTTTCTTAGTTTTCTGCTAAATCATTGTGACTGGTTCAGATTTACAGGCATTGGGCACCACAGGAGTCAACAACCCTCAGAGAATATGCTAGAGACAGCGCATTGTTACCTCCCTTATTGCTGTCTCGGAAGAAACACAGATGAGCAAAATTTATTGGTTTCTTTTCTGCTTAGGAATTTACAATTTTTTACTGTTGTGATATTTGTTGAATAGAGTCAGTCACATGATTCCTTTGATTCCTACTGCTTACGCTGTGCTTGGCACTTAGAAGGTGCTCAGCAAATGATTCTTAATGAATAGATTCTTCTAATACATACATTTATTGATTTACTTCTAATTATCTGCTAAAAGATAAGGCCTAGCAATACTTTATTTTAGCTAAGCTTTGGGTAAATTTTCACTCTGGTGGACTAAGTTGGACTCTGGTGAGCTTGTGACAAGTGTTCTTTTTTTATGTAACTTTAATAAGGCTTTGACTATTTTCCCTAGGTTTATAGTCTGAGCTTTGTCCTCAGACAGAGTGGCCTGGTTTTGCCACTTTGATGTGAAAGGACACATGGAAAAATAGACACAAGATTAAAAAGTATTTTTCCCCCAAAGTTAGGTAAACTGCCCTTATGTGCTTATTCTGTGCCTCTTTTTAACTCTTGAATACTCCAAATTAGTGCTGTTTAATAAACTTCTGTGATGACAGTTGTATTCTATGCACTGTCCAGTGCAGTTGCCACTAGCCACATACTGGGATTTTGAAATGTGGTTAAGTCCTCCTGAGGAATAGAATTTTTAATTATATTTAATTTTAATAGCCACAGGTGGCTAATGGATATTGTGTTGGACAGCACAGTTCTAGATCCCTCTGAAATGCTTTGTTATAATCTGTAATGTTAGCAGGAAGAAATTTTTTTGTGTGTGCTTTTGTGTGTGTGTATGTGTGTGGGGTGTATATATACACACACTTTACACTTATGCTACTACTACCATTCTAAATCAGTGTAATAGCTTTTCCTATGGTCGTCTTAGTTCCTTTAACATATGGGATAAATCTCATGAAAGCAGGGACTTTGTGTTTTATTTTTGTAATCCCCACAGGCATTGTATTGTGCTTGGCTTGTACTTGGCAAACAAACAAGGAAAAAAATATGTCATATAATGTGTATATATGTACACACACACACACACACACACACACACACACACAAGCAGTCATTTATAGGACTCAACATTATTTTATGTTCACCCAGAAACAATAAACACTTCTGATTCAACTGAAACACGGACTCTTGGCAATAGTCCTGTGTCAATTATGATTCAATTATGATTCAATTTTACTAGCCTCTTGTTACTTTGAAATTTCTTTCACCCATTCCAAGGTAGTATTTATTTAATAGTTTTTCCTTTCTTTAGGTACATTGCTTGACCTGTGATAGGGAATCTTTTGTATGTTTCTGAACAATAAAATGTAAATCAGCTTCCTTAATTATGTCCCTTATGTTCCATAAAAAGGTAGATGAGGTTATTTCTTCCATGACCAATATTTGTTTCTCTAATACCAAATTTATGCCTTGTTGCTGTTTCTGTGCATTTCTGCCTACACAAAAATTCAATACTTTTTATTAAAGTTTAACATACATGTTTACAGATCTTAAGTATGCATCTTGATAAATTTTCTCAAATTGAATACACCCATGTAACCAGCATCTACACCAAGAAATAGATTTTCAGTGCCCCAGAAGCCCCCTTATGCCCTCTTCAGTTACTGCTACTCTTTTTTAACACCATAAAGTAATTTTACCTGTTTTTGAGCTTTATGGCAATGAAATCATACAGTGTACACTTTTGTGTCTGACTTCCACTCTTAACTCTGTATCATCAGAGTCATTCATATTGTAAAGTGTATAATTCGTAGTTAGTTTGTTATATAGCATTCTAGTCTGTGAACATACCAGATGTATCCATTCTCCTGTTAATGGGCATTTGGGTAATTTCTAGTTTTGAGCTAATATAAGTAGTGCTGCTATGAACATTCTTGTCTATGTCTTTTGGTTCAATGTATGTATGCATTTCTCTTGGCTGTGTATCTAGGAGTGGATATGCCTGGAATATGCATGGGATCAGCTTTAGTATATATTGCCAAACTGTTTTCACAAATTATTGTTGTATTTATACTCCCACAAGCAGTCTGTGAGAGTTCTGGTTACTCCATATTTTTCCTTTTTTTTTTTTATTAGTTTCAAGTATACAATACATTGGTTAGACATTTATATAGTTTATGAAATGATCTTTCCTCTAGCTCTACACCTCCCATTACATTACTGCTATCTGTATTCCCTATGTTATACTCCCCATCCCATGATCATCTATCAGTTACTAATTTGTACATCATTAAACCTTCACTGTTCTCTCCCAGCCTTCTCAACCCCTCCCATCTGGCTGTCACCTGATTGTCCTCTATATTTGTGGGTCTGTTTTTGATTTGTTTGTTCTTTTTGTTCCTTAGATTCTGCCTGTCTATGAAGTCACATGATATTTTATGTTTCTCTGTCTGACTTATTTTGCTCAGCATAATTGCCTTTAGGTCCATTCATGTCGTTCCAAATGATAGGATTTCATTTTCTTTTTATGGCTGAGTGATGTTTCATTGTATATATGAACCATAACCTCTTTATCCAATCATCTGTTGATGGGCATTTAGGTTGCTTCTATATCTTGCCTATTGTAAGTAGGGCTGCCATGAACATAGGGATGCATAGATCTTTATGAATTATTGTTTTGTTTTTCTTTGGATAAATACCCAGAAGTGCAATTGCTGGGTCAAATGGCAGATACATTTTTAATTCTTTGAGGAACCTCCAGACTGTTTTTCATGATGGCTGTACCAATTTGCAAACCCACCAACAGTATATGAGGATTCCCTTTCCTCACATCCTCACCAACACTGTTGTTCTTTGATTTATTGATGATAGCCATTCTGACAGGTGTGAGGTGATATGTCATTGTGGTTTTAATTTTCATTTCTCTGATGATTAGTGACCTTGAGCATCTTTTCAATTGTATTTTTTCTTTGGTGAAATCTCTGTTCAGGTCTTCTGCCCATTTTTTTAATTGGCTTTTCTTTTTTTGGTAATTGTTGAGTTCTTTATATATTTTGGATATTAACCTCCTTATCTGATGTATTGTAAGTGAATATCTTCTATTCAGTATGTTGTCGTTTCATTTTGTTGATGGTTTCCTTATTGTGCAAAAACTTTCTAGTTTGATGTAGTCCCATTTGTTTATTTTTCCTTTTGTTTCCCTTGCCCAAGGTGGTTACTCCACATTTTTGTGAATACTTGATATTTCTTTATCTTTTGAATTTAATTTTTTATAGATATTATGTACAGGACTTTTTTTGTTTTACTGTAAATCAATAGAGACATTTCAAATGGCACTTAAACTCAGCAAATGTAGTACTAACACTGTGCCTAACTTAAAAGAATTGATATTAACAGCTGCTATTTTTAAGGTTGCGTGTGTAGAGATACCTGATGACTGCCACCTGGTGGTGGTCAAAGATTGTAGGATCTTAACTGATTCTAACATTTTTTAAATCAGAATTCATCTTACAATGTGAAGAAAAATGTGTGCTGGAATTGATAAATTTGAACATGTTATATGGTAATAAATATAATGAAGTAAAATAAAGCAGAAAAAGGGAGTATCTGGCCCAGGTGGTTGCTTGTTTTTCTGTGGTAATCACATAGAAGATATTTGAGCAGACCTGAGAAAAGTGAGTGAACAAACGATGTCTCTATGTGGGGGAAAACTGTTCCAGGACAATAAACACAAAAGTATAAAGACGGAAGTATACTCGAGGTTTTCAAGGAGTATACTTTGGCCAAGAAGTTTGTGTGGCTGCAGTAGAGTGAGCAGGGGTGGTTTGAGATTTTAATAGGTTAAGTATGCCAAAGGCAGGGGCAAGACAATTGAAGATCAGAGTAGCAAAGGAAGTGACCTTCGGAGGTAGGAGATGATAGTCAAGGCTAGATAGTATGAGATCAAGGTTTTGGAAGGGATATAATTAGATCACACAAAATTAGGAACATCTTGTGGACAAGGACCCCCAACCTAATTCATTCTTCTATTTTCTAATGTTCTTAGCACAATGCTTTACCCAGAGAAGACCAATAAACGCCTGTTGCATTAAATAACAAGAATAATCCACCTTTGACAGGTTAGATGGTAGAGATGTGCTGCAAGTTATATGTCAGAGTGATGGTTCTTCTCAGATATATTTAGCATAGCATAATTACTGGTAATTCGACTTTAATGTCTCTGGCTTCAGCTAGCCAGATCCCCCAAACCATTTGTTAACTTTTAGGAACTTTTTTTTTTTTTGGTTCAAGAAGAGGTTAGATCTTTAATATGATTGAAAGGTCATTGGTCATACCTAAAATGATTGAAACAGTAAGAATGGAAGTAACTCAGTTCTCTAGAGTTGATTCTGTACATACACAAAAGTAAAGATGAATTATAATGAACCCATATGTACCCATCTTTAATAATTATAAAGTTAATCATTAGACATTTTTACCAGAAGGAAGTTTTTAAACTTTTATTAGAAAATTAAAAATCTCATGGTGGGAGTAAAAACAGTGATTTATGTTTATGTGTGTTTTTTTGAATACATAACAGGTATCAATTATTAAGTACCTATCTGTGATTTAGCTAGTGTGTTGGATCCATTACATACATTAGTATATCCTGATAACAATGACAAGGTAAGACGTATGCCTGTTTTATAAGTTAAGGAAGCTGAGGAACTTGCTCTAGGCTGTAAAGCTAGTGCTGACTGGTGAAAGTGATGTTCCAGAGCCCTGCTCTTTTGCAGCATCTTGCTGCTTTCCTTATACCACACTACTTTCAACTGATTAAATGTCTGCTAGAAGTCTAGTAGAGGTCAGTGATGAGACTTATAATGAATGGACACATTTCTAGAGCATGTATTTTTGGGGAAGGTCTATCAGAGAACCATTATCAGAATCATAAACTTTTTTTGGAATTGAGACCACCTGAGCTGTTTTTAAATCTTTGGGCAAAAACTGAGCATAACAGTACAAATACTCATTTATGAGATGCTGGCCTAAGTGATTATCAAACCAAGTTTATGTTTCAGTTGAATCGTGACTGAATAAATTAACATTTTATCTCTGTGGGAGTGCATCTGTGAGTAGAAAGTTGGCTTTTCTTGCTTATGCCAAATTATTTTACCCCATGTTACATTGCATGGTCTTCAGGGTTTTTCAACTTCTATCTGGTCAAATATATGATTTGGAGGTTGACTAAGAGAATTGACACATGCAATTATAGTACCAGGGAAGAAAAGAATCCTATGAAAGAAAACATGTAAGAATATTATTTATCTCATTTTGGGAGAGAGTGGTCAGGAAAGGTTTCTACCAATAAGTAATTCCTAAGTTGAGATATGAAGGATGAAGAGAGATGAATGCGACAAGGGAAAGAGAGTTTATTGATCTGAGGAATAACTACTACTGATAAATTCAGTATGTAATTCCTGAGAGTTATCTTATATGTTTTTAGAAAGTTGGAACAGCTGTGAATTCTTTTTTAGTTGTGTTTCTTAGGACCATTTATTTGTTATTGATTAATAAGAACAGTAATAGCTAGTTTGTGTTTTGAAAATTTTCTATATATGTGTTTTTTTAATTAATAAGAGATGTCAATTGAGAAGTTATTGAACAGTGTTATAGAGAAATTGTCCTGGTAATCAATACTAATTTTAGATTCTCTTGCATGTAGTTAGTAGGCAGTGAACTTTACAAAGATATGAATATATTGATATTCTGCCACTGTGAATTAGTGAATATAGTATAGGTCCCTAAGAGATGTTAGCACTTGAATAGTTTGTTACATCTAGAAAATAGACTGATGTGTACAGGTAAATGTAAACAAAGATCACTTTATAGGTCTTTACAATAATATTAATTATTGGGCAATAAAGTCTTTGAATGTATGGCAGACTATATCTGAGCATACCAACTCAAGAATTATTATTGCTCATATGTCTGGCAGCTATTTTATAAAAGTATAAAGGAAGGTCACTGTAATAAGATTGACAATAACTCTATTGTTTTAATGTTGTATTGGCTTAGAAGGGAGACCCAGGTCATCTAGTCAGCCACATGAAATAACTTCAGAAGACTCTCCTCCCTTCCAAAGGCTTTTAATTTATTTTAGAATGAAGTATTTAAGAATACTGCTCCTCAAATCTTATACCATATGCAGTATGGCCCCTCACATACATTTATTGTCTCTCTTTTTTTCACTTTGGAAAGAGGTAATGATTTTATGCTTTTTTTCTGTTGTTTATCACCAATTGTGGAATTTGAAATTATATTGTTTCATATCCTAGAGTACATGTACTTTTGTTGAGAGGTGATCTTGCACCTAGATAGCTACCTTTCCTTCCTTCCTTCCTTCCTTCCTTCCTTCCTTCCTTCCTTCCTTCCTTCCTTCCTTCCTTCCTTCCTTTATTTTTTATTGTGACATTGGTTAGCACAATCCAATAAGTTTCAGCTGTATACTTTAATAGTAAGGCATATATGTTTACACTGTGTTCACCTCCCATAGTTAGATTTCTTTTTGTCACTACATATTTGACCCCCTTTACCCCATCTACCTCCCCACTCCCCGCTACTCTCTGAACCACTAGTCTATTGTCCATGACCATGAGTCTCTGTTTTTCTTGTTTATTTGTTTAAATGGCTTCCTTTTCAGGTGGTGTAATTTGAAGGCCAGGAAGGTCCTCTAACTCTTGCTCTTTAGGCTTTAGGGCTTAAAATTACATCATGAAGAGATACCTTCATCTGATTTATCTCTGCAGGCACCTCCTTGTAAGAGGCTGTATTTTTTCCATTATCAAGTCTTCTAAAAATTAGTTTTATTACTTTTTATTGAGATGTAGCATACATAGTAAAGGGTGCAAATAATAGCCTGATGACTTTTCAAAGGGAACAGATCAGTGTAACCAGATCAAGAACTAGAACATTATCAGCACCTTTTGTTCTCCCTCTAGTTACTTCTTCTTCCCAGAGAGAACCACTGTCTTGACTTCTAGCACCACAGATAAATTCTGCTAGTTTTTGAACTTTTATATGGCATATACTCTTTTGCTTAGCACAATATTTATGAGACTCATCCACATCGTTGCATGTAGTAGTCCATTAACCTTAAAACCTTTCAGTGACCCCTTATCTCTTATAAAGGACTGCCTCCTGGCAAGGCATAAAGAGGTCTTTCAGTTTAGTGCCTTGTTTCTCTCTCAGGCTTTGTGTCCTGTTACTCTGGTGTTATGTGTTCCAGCAGTTGCCTTAGTTGCCCGACCACACCTTGCTATTTCACACCTCTGAGCCCTTGTTTATCATGTTCACTTTGCCTGGAATTCCTTATTTTAACCTGGTCAAATCCTGTTTGTCCTTTAAAAGCCAAGTTCCACAGCCTCTGTGATGTCTCTCCCCTGTTCCTTCAAGGCTTATTATTCCCTCCTGTGCTACTGTGCATCATTCTATTATTGAACTTCTCATGAAATTATTTAAATAGAGGTTTGAATCCAAGAATAGATTGGAGGTACATTGAGGGCATTGTTTATATGTTGGTTCTTAATAATTGCATATTAGGTATTGAATAAATAAATACATTACCATATAAAGCTGTATTAATGATTAGAACATATACTCCTTTTAGTGGCTATAATAAATAAGCAGAGAAATTAAAAAAGTATCAGTATCACCCCTGTTGTGTTAATTAGAATGTCTTCTTGGTTCACTTAAGTTTGCAATTTAAAATATTTTTAAGGTCTTTAGTATTAAAAAACAAAATAATTTATAAAACCTAATTGAAAACAGGTTAGAGCCATCCTAAGGCATGCTTTCTTTTCCATCAACAGAATCCAACATGGCGGAGTCTTGATTTTGGAATAATGCCGGACCGTCTTGACACATCTGTGTCCTGTTTCGTGGTGAAGATATGGGGCGGAAAGGAGGATGTCTACCAGCTGTTGATTGAGTGGAAAGTCTGTTTGGATGGGCTGAAATACTTGGGTCAGCAGGTAAGTTTTAGGCTGAAGTAGTGAGTAGTTGTCTTCTCTACATTAACCCCTCTAACCTTTCTGTTGATTGTTCCTATTCTACATTTCCTATTATAAAGAGAGACACTTTTTATGATTGTTTACTTAATTGTAGAAATTTGAGTTGTTATCAAGTTTAAAAAGTAACCTTTAACCAAAGAAATTTATGAAGAAGAACCCTAAGCTGCTAATTTAAAATGATTTTTTTTTTTAAGTAGGAAAGAATATGCTTTCTTATATAGCACAAGGCTTCTTCTGTCTTATTGGACATTGCCCTCTAGAATTTGAAAATTAAGTTGAAAATAAGGAACAAAGAACATATTATTAAATACCTTCTCTTATGACCAGCAGAACTGGGTTATTCTAGAAATAAGAAGAGCCACTGTTTATTGAGCATGGGCATGACAAATGCCTGGCTTATGTATTGCTACCCATCAACTATGAGTGATGTAGCTATGTGATCATAGCACTCATCTAGCTGAGCTCAGAAGTAGCTCTATAATCCTTTCTAATTCAGTGTTCCAGGATGCAACTAGCAATACATCAGAACTGCATATGAAAGTAAACCTATTTGCCATCTCTTGACATAGATTATTAATAATTAATGTTTATAGCAGCCTTGTAAAGGTTGATAGTAATTGCCCTTATTTTCCAGATGGGAAAATTGAACTTCAGGGAATTTAAGAAACTGCTCAAGCTCACAGTGCTCGGTGGAGCTAGGATTTAATCCAGACTTGGCTGATCTAAAAATTCCTTCTCTTTGGGTTATAGCACACTGGTACAGCACACTAGTCCTTGGTAACCACCCACTCCACTGTGGAGTGAATGCCATTTCTACTTTCTGATACCTGTAGGACTATTAAGGGTAACCCTAAAATGTTAGTCACATCTGCAGACATTCCTGATGTTTTTTAATATTTATTCAATATATACTTTCTGGTATGTTTCTTTTATGGAAACAATTCTACATGTTTTGGGGGGAAGAGGATTAAAAAAAAATCTCTGTCCATATTTTGCTCACCATACTTTGTGTTCTTCTGTAGTTACTAGAATAATGCATATAATAGACATTTTCCTTAGCTAAATTCTAGCCTGCTGCAAATTCTTAATCTTTTTATTTTTACTCTGTTTTAGGCATGGTCTTAATTAAAACTTATAAAATAAAAGCTTCTGGCTTAGGCCTTTCTCTTCTCTTTCAGGACCAGGCATGTGTTGCCTTTAGGCTGGTCAGCTGGTCTTTACTGAAACATTTATCCTCTCCGTCTCCCCACATGCCGTGTTGACTCTCTGTGGGTAGATGATGATATTAAGAACTTTTTTATTTTATTTTTTTGAAAGTATCTACATTTTGTGGTAGATACTGCTAAACATTAGAGTTGCAGGGCTGCAGTCTTATTGGAGAGTCTTTGGCCGGAGAAAATGACCTTCATCATGCTTTTCAACTCACACATTCCTCAGGTGGATTTCCTTAGGTAGTCTTCTTAAAGTACCCAACTGTGCATATGTCTAACCTGACCTAATTTCAGAGAGTCAGCATTTAGGTGTCTTCTTAAAAGTTGATTATGCCAGTATAACAGAGATCAAGAGAAAGAAAACATGTTTTTAAAGCCAATTAGAAACTTAATATCCTTGTAGAAAATTAAAACTCACCTATGTTTTAAATAGGCATAACAAGTAACATACTACTAGAAAATCAGATAAAATAGGATTACAGTTTTTTTTAGAGGAAAGCAAGACTAAGATGTATCAGGATAATAGCCAGAATTATTGAGGTTCATTGATCTGCTTTCTGCCAGGCATTGTTCTTAATCTTAAGGATCTGGAGATGAGTAAGTCATGATTCCTAGATCCTGTAAACTGATGATTGATGAATTCCTACCTAGAGAGCTATGGGAGTTCACGGAAGCAGTATTTAGACAAGCCTAGATAGAGTCATGAAAGGCTGACCTTGGAATGAAATATTTCTTATAAGTTGGGTTCGTTGAGGTATAATTTACATACAATATAGTTCACTCTTTTAAAATGAACAGTTCAATGAGTTTGAACAATATATAAAGTTGAGTAACCACCATACAATGAACAAAGTTGCTGTGGATATTTAAATATAAGTCTTTGTGTTGACATATGTTGTCATTTCTCTTGAGAAAATGTCCTGGAATGGAATTTCTAGGCCTAATGTTAAATGTATGTTGAAATTTATAAGAAACAGCCAAACCATTTTCCAAAATGACTACCATTCTGCATTCTAATGAGTTTGAAGTAGTATCTCATTGTGAATTTAATTTGAATTTTCATGATGAAAAATGATGTTGAGCATTAAGAAAATGTTTATTTGTCAGCAGCTTCTCTCGTTCTTGCTCTCTCTCTCATGAAATATTTATGCAGATCTTTCGCCCATTTTTAATTTTGTTGTTTGAATTCTCATTATTGAGTTATAAAATTTCTGTATGTATTCTGAATATAAGTCAGTCCTTTATAAGATATGTATTTTCTAAATATTTTCTGCCAATCTGTGGCTGGTCATTTCATTTTCTTAAGTACCATTCAAAAAATAGAAGTTTTCAAATGTTGAAGTACACTATATCAATTTTTTTCTTTTGTTTCTTTTTTTCTTTTGTGTCTTCTCCAAGATATCTTTGCCTAATCTAAACTTCCTCCTATGAAGTTTTCTTCTAGAAAGTTTGTTGTTTTAGATTTTATGTTTATGTCCATGATCTATTTTGAATTAACTTTGATATGAAGTGCAAGGTTTATTTTTTTACAGATGGATGAACATTCATTCCTGCACTCTGTTGTAAAGGCTATTATTTTCCCATTGAAAATAATTGTCTTGTTTTTGTTGAAAAGCTCTTGTTAAAAATCATTTGTGTAGGTTTATTTCTGGACTCTATTCTATCTCACTGATCTACATGTCTGTCTCTGTGCCAATATGATAGTATCTCTATTACTGAAGTTTTATACAGTTTTGAATTCAGGTAATGTGTACCTTCCAACTTTGTTCTCTTTTCAGAGTTGTTCTGGCTCTTCTGGATATTTTACCTTTACACATACACTTTAAAATTAGTTTGTCAATTTCTGCCAAAATCCTGCTGGGATTTTGATAGGTGTCGAATCTAAGAAAATATGAAAGAACTAACTTCTTAGCAATATTGAGTATTTTTTTAACCTACAGACATGGTACCTTATTTGATTTCACTCATCAGTATTTTTGTAGCATACAATATACAGATGTTGTACATATTTTGTTAGATTTGTACCTATGGGTTCTATGTTTATTGATGCTAATTTAAATGGTATTTTTTTTAAAGAATATTCCTTTTCCCACTGTTTATTGCTATTATATAGAAACATTTCTGTATTGATTTTTTTATTCTGTGATCTTACTAAACTCACTCATTACATCTAGTAATTGTTTGGTGTGTGTATTTTTTAAAAAACATTGCTGTGTAGGCAGGCAGTATGTTCTCTGTGAATATAGACAGTTTAATCTTCCTTTCTAATGTGTATGTCTTTCTTTTTCTTATCTTATTTCACTGGTTAAGATCTCTGGTTAAGTATAGTATTATTTCTCTGGTTAAGTATAGTATTAAATAGAAATGAGTAGAGTGGCCATCCTTGTTTTTGCTGATATTGGGGAAGTATTGTCTTTCATTAAGTATATTAGCTGTAAATTCTGTAGACGCTTTATAGGTTGAGGAAGTTTTCTTCATTTGTAGTGTATTTGATTTGCTGATATTTCATTAAGGATTTTTTCATTCATGTCCATGAGGGATATTGATCTATTTTTTCTTGGAATGTCCTTGTATGGTTTAGTATCAAATTAATGCTGGTCTCATAAAATGGATTGGGAGGTGTCTACTCTTATTTTTGTGGTGAATTTGTGTAGAGTTGTTATTTATTTCATAAATGTTTGACACAATTCTTTAGTGAAGCCATCTGGGTTATAGAATTCCTTTATGGGATGTTTTAGAAGTACAACTTAAATTACTTTATTAGATATGGAGTTATTCAGGTTATCTATGTTTTTGTAAGTGAGCTTTGAAAGATGTCTTCCAAAGAATTTGTCTATTTCACCTAAGATTTAAAATTTATTGCTATAAAAATGCCTATAATATTCCCATATTCTTTTTTTAAATTTATTTTTTTAGTTGAAGAAATTATTTAAATTTTTTCCCTTCTCTCCCTCACTTCTCCCCTCTTCTTTTAATGTATGTGTAATATATAATGATTTCACTTTCCTCTTTGCTATTAGTAATTTCTGTCTTCTCTTTTCTGTGATCACTCAACTAGAGATTTACTAATTTTATTAGCGTTTCAAAGAACTAGTGTTTGGTCTCATTGAATATTGTTATTTTACTGTTTCACAGTTTTTGATTTCTGCTTTTATCTTTAATACTTTCTTTTGCTTTCTTTGGGTTTATTTTTCTCTTTGCTGGTTTCTTCATGTGGGATCCTGGATTACTGATTTGAGACTTCTCTTGGCTAAAATAACATTTAATAATTTCTAAGTGTTGCTTTAGCTGTGACCCGCAATTTGATATTGTATTTTCATTTTTCATTCAATTAAAAATATTTTCTAATTTTCTTTTATTTTTCTTGACCCAAGGGTTATTTAGAAGCATGTTGTTTAATTTTCAAACATTTGCGAATTTTCCAGATATCCTTCTTTTGTTGGTTTCTACTTTAATTCTGTTGAGTTTACAGAAAATAGATTCCAGTTCTTTTAACTTTTTTGAGATTTATTTTATGGCCCAGAATATATGGTCTGTATTGGTGAATGTTTCATTTACATGTGATATGTATTCTGCTGTCATTGAATGAAATATTTTACAAATGTCAATCAGATTAAGTTGGTTGATAGTCCTAAGTGAATTTTGAGTGATAGATACTTGGAATTAGCTCAAAAAAATATTTGAATAGGCACAGAAGTATGATATTATAAAACATAATCTAACCCATTCATTTTTATATGAGGAAACTAGGGCCCAGAGTGATGATGCAATTTGTCCAAAGTCACATACTTGTTTGTACCAGAGCTACAAATAAAACCCAGTATCCTGAAGAGCCTTTAGAGATAATAGAGTTAATCAGGATGTTTTCCCCAGAAGTCATGAACTAAACTGGTCTTGATTTAGATTTTGATGACAAAGAGACAGAAGGGTTTGAAAACCTAGTTTTAGGCTAATGCTTAAATTTACTTCATATCAAATTTACTCCTGTTGGTAGTGTCCCCCACCAACCACTAGTTTAATGGTATATTTTCTTCTAATTTTAAAAGTATACACATTCTTTGTGGACAGTTTGGAAGATTTTATAAAGCAGTCTTTTATCCGCCTAGGTATATGAGTATTAAAATATTTTATGTTTGTAAAATTTCAGGTCACTTCTAATCTTGAAACCGGTTTCTTAATACTTTCTTTTTTTCTCTCATAAAAGGAAGTACTTCTTGAGATTGATTTATTGTTTTCATTATAAATTTATTATTTCAGACTCATATTTTGGTGGTAGTGTATTCAGTTAAGTACATAATTGTAGGTAAACAGGGAACATATGATTAATTTAGTAATAGAGGTAGGTGATATGGAAGTCAGATGAGTGTTCACAGGAATTTTCTGCTGTTGGCTTTGGCTATTCTGTCTGTAGGAAGAGAAAGAAGGGATCGAATATTCTATTCTGGTAATCTTGTCTTTCTCCTCTTGAACCCTCACTTAATCCTTCACTGAAAAAGCAATTAAAAAATTTTTTAGCCACAACTCATTCTGATCAAGAACCTAAATCTATTTTCACTTTTCACAATTGGATACTTTATACTATTTTGAGTTATTTTTTTTTATCTTAGTTCTTCCATTTTAAAGATTTAATCCTTCCGCTTATTAGGTGAAGTTTAACTTGAGGAGGCACTGACTGAAGCTCAAATCAGTTGCATTTGAAAGACAGTGGTATGCAGACCTTAATCAAGTAGACATTTAAAGACTTTAGGGATTAGATATTATCTTTAAGCTGTCTATTTGAAAATAGAGAATATTAATCTTTTATTTTTTTTCTAGAGCTTTATATTTTTAAAAGTACTGAATTGTGTTTTCTTTTAGATAGGAGACTGTATGGTACGCCTCTGAATCTCCTGTACTTCAGGAATAGCCTTTCCATAAAAAACTCAAGAAGTATTTGTGGAAAATATGTGTGAATAATGGTGCCTATGATCTCATGTGATGGTTTTGTGAGACCTTTGACTAAAGCAGGAAACTCTCAGTCGATTACCTGGTCTGGTGATAGTGATTTGTGTTCTGCTGACTTGTCAGATACAACAGCCTGTTTTTCAGCACTGAAGTGTTCTGTTGTAACTGTCGCTCTCTGATCATATTAAAACTTGATTGGAATGAGAAGAACTAATAGTATGTTTTCCTGCTCTTTTAGATTCATGCCCGTAACCAAAATGAAATAATTTTTGGGTTGAATGATGGCTACTATGGTGCTCCATTTGAACACAAGGTAAGAGGATTTTCCTAGTGCTATGAGTTTTATTTAATGCAGATGTGCCTTGACTTATAGGGTAAAATGCACTGTGTAAACAGAATCATGTTTTTTAAGTATCATTGTAAGTTTGTTGTTTAGTGTGGCTTAGGATGAATGCCTTTATTTTGTAACTACCCCAATTCATTTTTTCTAAATCCAGATTATCTTCATTCTCCTAAAAGAATATCTGAACTGTTTTTTCTTTTTCTACATAATTCTTTGGGGGTTAGACGGAATAGTGAATTTTGATTAAATACAAAACAGTTTTATTAAATGTTTCAGAAAGCTTTTACAACTTTCAGTTCATTTAAGAAACTATGAGTCAACTAATGTTATAGTCAGCACTGTCTTTATATCTAAAGGCTGTTAGAGAAAGGAGAGGGAAGAGAATTCATATTTATTAGGTATCTAACGTCTGGTCCTGTGCCAGGTGATTCATGTTTTTTATTCCACTTAATAATAGCCATAGATCAGGCTACTTCATAATTCTTGATTGTCTTAAATGCTGTTGCTAGAATGCTCCATTCATTCAACAGCTATTTATTGAGTGCCTGCTGAATGTCAGCTACTGTGCTCTAAGTGCTAAGGGTACAATGGTGAGCAAATGGATATATTCCTATTGCCACGGAGTGTATGAAAGAGACAAACACTGATAAAGGAAACTAACAGATAAATATATAAATACAAATGGTGGTAAGTGCTATAGAAGCATGTAATTAGGACCTCATTACCTACTCTAGGTCATCTTGGGGACTTGATTTTTAAGGTTATAGTCCAGAGTATGAGAGGAAATGAACTGTGTGGAGGGAGTCAGGGCTGAGTAAAGAGCATATTCCAGGCAGACAAGGGTAACATGTTGGAAAGCCATGTCGTGGAAGGGGACATGGTAAGTTTTAGGGACTGAAGGAAGGTCAGAGTGATGAAGGAGAGTGATACAGATGAGGCTGGGGAGGTAGGGAAGGACCACGTTATACATAATCTTTTATGGGATTTTTTCCTAATAGCAGAAGAGTGTGTTGAAGGATTTTTAGCCTGGCAGTGATACATATTTCTAATTTAGTAATTTCACTTGCTGCAGTAGGTACTGATTATAAAAGAGATAGAATATATATGGGAAGATAGTAAGGAGGATCAGCTAAGAGGTGCTGATACTTTGGAACAATAGGGTTATGGTAGAATAGAGAGAAGGAGGATATAAAAAAGTTTTAGTAGGTAGAATCGTTAGGATTTGGTATGGTTTGAATTAAAGATATAAAGAAAAAGGAGGTGTTAGGGATGACTTTTGGGTTTCTGGCTTGGGTGAAGTGACTGAGTGGATAAAGATTCTAAACACTGAGAAAATTAAGGAGTGCTTGAAGATGACTAGGTTTATGGTGGAGGCAGATCATGAGTTGAAATTTGATTATGGACTTTGAGATGCCTTTGAGATATTCATGTGTAGATGTTAGGCATTTGGATATATGAGTCTGGAGTTTAGAAGAGAAAAGTGACTTAGAGATATAAGTATGGGGCTAATGGCAAATAGTCACTGAAGTCATGAGTACAGATAAGTTAGATTAAAGACAGGCCGCACAGTGAGAGAAAACGGGCTTAGTAACCAATTTTTGAGGACTTCTAACTTTAAGTCCAAATAGAAGAGGAGCCATTGGAAAAGTAACTGAGAAGGAGTGGTGAAAGATAAATAAGGAAAAGAGAATGAAGTCTCTTATAGATGCCCAGAGGCCAAAGAAAGAGAAGTTTTTGTTTTGTCCTGTTTTGTTTTTGAGGGAAAAGAGTGGTCAAATAAGATGAAAACTGAAAATTGCTCATTGGATTTGGTATAATGGAAGCTAAGGTCTCATTGACTTCTTCAAAACTCAGCTCAAGCTCTGATAAGCTTTTCTTCTCTTTTTATTTCGAAGTCCTCATCTTCTGAGATCCTAAAGTATATCAACACCTTATGTATACCTTTGACATAACTCTCATAACTTTCTTCCTTTCTAGTCTGCTTTTAAGGGAAGATATTCTGTATGTAATTTTGAATTCCTAGTACCTATCACAATTCTCAAGACATGGTATTTGCTTTTTCAAAAAGTTCGATTTGATGAGAGAATTGTTGGACTGCTACTGGTGTGGTTTGTAACATCTTATTTATAGGATTAACCATCGATTAAGTTTCTCCTGCAACTGGGAACCATACAGTACAATGTCTGGCCCATAGAAGTGATAATATTAATTAATGACTAGTACCTATTGAATGTTACTGTGTATCAAACATTATTTTAAGACCTTTGTATCTATTATTGTATTTAATATCCCTAAGAATCCTATAGCCAAATATAATAGTAGTTGAAGTTTTGGGTAGGCTAATAATTTACCCCTTCCATTTCCTCCTGAATTTGGAACAAGTTTAGAAATAAGACAGATGATAGACAAATAGAGATCAGAATTTTGGCTTTATTACTGATAAAACTAATTGGCAAATATGGCTTAAATTCCACAACTAAAAGAAGTTATATATATTTCCTTCCAAATTGAACTCCTCTCCCTGCCAAACAAACAAAACCCAAAACTCAAAAACCACTACCAACAACAATAACAACAACAACAACAACAACAACAACAAAAACAAAAAAAAACAAGCAAAACTAGGACAAAGCCTGATCCTTCATGCCCAAAACAGAATTCATATGTGTTTTAGACAGGCTGCTCCTGAATGGGAGGGGAACAGAAAGAACTGATACAGTCAAGCTAAGTTTCATCTTCCAAGCTTCAGATAAGTCATTTGCTTGTTCTGGGGGGGAGTAAGTGAAGGACACAGAGAAACTAGAAATGTTCTTTTTAGACCTTCTTCTCTGAGAAATGGAGTAGGAAGTTTTTCTGGAAACTTATTTGCTCAGAACTTTTTGACTCTATCTGTTTTCCAAAATGTCTTTACTCACTTCATAAAACTGTTTAGTTTTTAGGAACCTAGTAAATGTTTCAACTATATACTACAGTGGATGTTCAGTCTCACTACCAGGAATGTGTTTAGAAACTAATACATTTGAAAGTCTTTGATTAAAGTATACACCATGGGTTTGAATCCATAACCTCTGCTAGCATTATTAGAGAGTGATATGTTGTTAATTTTATGTAGTAAAATTTCATTTATTTGGCATACAGATGTGAACTCTTAAGTATTTAACAGCAGTGCAAAGAGATAATTAAATAAATGATGATGAAAACTTATTTTTAGTTGTAAAAGTGATTTATTTTTTTTTCTATCAATAAATATCATGTACCTACTATGTACCTGTTATTAAACTAGGCAATAGTTGAGATTAAAATCTTGAAGGGATATGCTTTTTCTCTCTCACACCCTATTTTATCACAGCCCCAACTTTGAGAGTTTTATTTTTATGTAACTCATACTGTTATAACAGCTCCGAGTTTTGTGTTGTTAACAAAGTACAAAAAAGCATTAGATTGGTAAGAATTCCTTTTCTCAGACTAAAAACTGTAGCTGCTGTGTCTTCTGAGTCCAGTAGATGGCAATGCTTTCTCATTTTAATGGAAAAAAAAAATAGAGCAGGAGCAGAACCCAACAAAAAAGGATCACATCTTTTTGGAATGAAATTCTCAGGAGATTGAAATAGTGATTTGGTGATTAATTTCACAAATGCCGCCCCAAAACTTCTTAAGTACATAGTCAAGCTGAGATTAAAGATTTTGGGACAACAGTAAATTTCATGGTCTAAGAGCCAGTAAAAATGAAAACTCATATTTTTCAAGGCTTACTTTTTGGAAAGTAGAAAACCTGAATTCTAATCCCAGTTTTGTTCTTGTACTGACTATATTCCTTGAGCAAATCACTTACCCTCTCTTAGTTTTAGGTTCCTTATCTCAAAAGTAAGAATATCCTAATTAGCTGATTAACATTGGAGGGAATACTGGAGTTATCTTGCTCAGTGCCCTTACTTGATGAATGAAGAAACTCAGGCTCAGGGAGCCTTTTGAGCTCTTGGCAAGTTAGTTTCATGGTATAGATGATAATTTAGATATAGCTGTAATAATATCATATATGTGTAATATATAATAGAATAAAATCACTACTTACCTACTTTTATAGCTTTTACCTTTAAAGATTTGCCTGTAAATTATTTCAGTCTATTCTTACAACAGCCTCTGAACAAGGTAGAGCATATATTATTAGTAGCTTTAGCAGTAATAGTAGTAGTAGGAAGAGGAGAAGAAAAAGCAGGTATCTAATAGGTATACAGTACTGGGAAATAAATGAATGGCCAAGATATCAAGAGGAGTTAGAGGCAGAACCAGGATCAGAACACATCTCTGTTTCTAGACAAGCACTTTCTTTATTATACTATGTCACCTGTATAAAAGTGATGGATAGATTATTTTTTATCATTTAATTTCTTTTTGAGGTTTCTTCCATCATTTAATATGATTAACTTTTATTGTGATTAAAAGCTCTTAAGGATATCCTCTTTAACTTAAAGCAACTCAGGTGGGCAACTGTTAGTACTTTTATTTTCAGGATAAAGATGCTGAAACCTAGAAAAGTTAAGAGATTTCCATTTAATTAACTTTATGGAATGGAGAAATTAAAAAGATGACTACTTCCTCTTGCTAGTCAAATTAATGGATGCTAACTTGTTTCCAAAGCAGGTTCCACTTAGTACACAAGCAGAATGTTCAGAAGTGGGGATTAAGTTTCCCCCAAAGCCTACATTTTAACAACAGAGAAAGGGCTACAGTATAATTTCTGTCCAGGTCTCAAGGAAGAATTGGAAAAATCACAAAAATAGCTCATTTCTACATGTATCCTATTCAGCCGCCCCCCCCCCCCTTACAAATTACAAGAAACAAGACTAGATAAATCCTCAGGGACAGATTTTAATAGCTGCCTACTTTATTATAAAACATCTAGGTATCTGAGCTCAGATTACATCTTGGGTAAAACTTCGTTTCTGAATTGTTTGAGCTGGTGTGATATCCTAGTTACAGTGTTATACCAGGTAGGTATAGAGCTTTCGAAAACTACTATTGCTAATTTTCATTTTCTGAGTACCTACTTTATCTCAGACACTATGCCAGCTACTTTACATGTTTTTATTTAATCTGTGTGACAACTCCACGAGGTAGTTATCCTCATTTTATAGGTAAAATACCTGGAAGAGAACATTAAACTATTGACCCAAGATTACATAACTAATAAGGTAGCAGATCTATGATTCAAACCTAGGTCTGACTAATTCGAAGACCTTTTCTCTTAACCGTTATACTATGTGGCATTTCTACATTTCTTCCAAATTCATATATCATGTCAAAGTACCAAGTCTCTATCTTTAGATTTAATCAGAGATATCCACTATTTGCATTGTGAGAATAAAATGATAGAGTACATGAGAAAGTGTGGTACTACACAGACTTTGGGTATTTATTATTGCAGAGTGAGCGTGTAGTGCTCATGCGGCCATCAACACACTAAAGTCCACAAAAGTTCCATACATTAGTCACTATATTTGGCTTCCCTCTAAGTCTCCCCCTTTTCTCTTGGATCAAATTAACTTCTGACAGATGTTTGGAAAATCATCTTATCCTGTAGTTCATATTTATAATTCTTTCTGCTGTAGTGTGGTCTTCATTCTCTCTCTTCATTGAAGCCAGAGAATAATCTGGGAAAATGCCATGTTTCCTGTTATGGATTTTGAGGCTCTTCTCTTCTTAGCATAATTTTTGAGCTTTTCAAAATTTTAATACTAGAAAATTCAAAGCTGAGCTTGGTTTTTTGTATAGATATTTTAGATTCTTATAAAGTAAATAGAAACAGAGCTCTAGACTCATCCTCACTAGGGGATTCAGAGAGTTAAAAATTTTTTGTATAAAATTTTAAAAACTAGGTTTTATTTTTTACTATTCTCTCTCAGATTCATGATGAAAGCATTCTTGACCTTCCCTCACTTTCTATCGTTTTGGTTTAAACTGTTTGTTCTTCTACAAAGCTGGGAATCCTTTCTTTTATCTAAAATCTCTTTGCTAATGCTAGTTAACATGATATCATTGTTGCCTTTTTTTTCTTTCACCTCTCTCTTCTCTCGCAGTTATAGCAATTTGTATATACATCTTTTCCCTCTTAAGGTTTAAGCTCCTTCAATACTCGGGTTATGTCTTACTTTATAGCCCCAAGATTTAGCATAGATTTTGCTTAGTAAATATTTTTTATGAGTGGATGAAGTCTACTAGGATCGTATGGTTCCTATCTCTATTTTAAAATACACTTCACTTAAAGGATGGCTACTCTAGCAGAGTCACTTTAGTCCTTTCATCAGGGAGTTTCATTAATGACTCGTAGTCTACTTTATACCTGAAGTTTGTGACTATGGGGTTGTTTGAAAGACTGAAGTATGAACAAGAATCTACTCATTCCTGTTGACTTTAATTAAAAAAAAAAGGAATTGATTTTAGTTTCAGGACCTGTATACCTTTCCTTAATAACACTATTCTTGTTTTTCATTGGTTTTCACTGTTTTGAGGGAGAAGAAAACATCCTCTGTTACCTCAAACCTAGACCAAATCTGGGGAAGTATGCATATTCAATTCTAATTCCATGTCTAAGAAGTCTTACCTTCCTTCCTTAATAGCTCAGCATCTGGACTTTGTCAGAATTGAGAGGCGGAGGTTGTCCAAGGCTTGAAGGTGCTTGACAGAGATACTTGCACAATTTTTCTGAGTTTTAACTTGGCTGACACATAAAAGTGTGTTAATGTCCAAGTGAACATATACACATAGGAGCACAGGCTCTATTGATTCATTAGGTAGCTATTGTAGGAGTAGTTGTACAGATAAATACTATATTTTTAAAAAGTATACACATTGCATCTGAAATGTGCTCAACTAGTAGAAAGAGCCATGGCTTTCTTTTTTCTTGCCCATAGTAATTTCTTATTCTACTTAAGTAGAAGGAGTGTTTGCAAAGCTCACTTACAGTTTTAGGAATAACATCTAAAACACTGATAGTCCTGCTGGGGAAAGCTTTTGGTAGAGCCTGTAATTTATTGTTCTCAGCCTTCCACTTGGGCTTTCTGTCTTCTCATTAACATATTGTATGAGATCCCTCCCAAACCTTCCTCTACAGTCTGTATTTTCATATATCTAGACTCGTGTCAAATTTTTTCAGAGGCACAACACTTTACAGGTCTTAAACTGAGCTCATTTCCCCTCTCTCTTTCAAAAAAGCCCCTTCTTCTGTTGTGCTCCTTAGTTCAGTGAATGATGGTACTGCTATCCATCCACTTTCTCAAGTTAGAACAGGGGAGTCATCCTGATACCTCCTCCCCCTTTTTTTGAATCACATTGTTGAATCACTGCTGATGGTGCCTACTAAATATCTACTTCTTTCCTGGTTCTTGATGTTCTAGGCAGATTTATCTTGCTTACATGCTGATCATTTCAGAGTAATTGATGAATGACTTGTAAGATCTTGCTGTGATCTGCTTCCGGATTTCTAAGCATCTCACCCATAACACTTTCTTATGCTAAAATTTATCCACCTTAGTTTTAGCTTAGATCCTATTTTCATAGAATGGTTTCCTGTGAATACCCCCTAAGTCCAGTTTAGGTAGCCCTCTGATATTCTCCCAGAGCACCTTGCATTTCATTTTCTTTGTGACTGACCCTTATCCTGTTATATTCTGAATGCCTATTTGCTCACCTTTTTTTCTTATTAGATTGTAAGCTGTGATAGGGCAGAAACAGTGTGTCTTTATCACTAATTTATCCTTAGTACTTAGCATTGTGCCTGGCATATAGTAATACTTTAATAAATATTTGTTGAATGAGTGAATGACGCTTGTTTAGCAACAGGTCATTAAAAATTCTATGGGGATATACTACTTGGTTGTCTTCAGTTGCTTAGCTCGTTACTCAGAATTCTAGTTCTCTATGTTTAAGTAGTTTCTGACCATTTCTATATAGACACCTTTCATTTGTAAATTATTTATACTTTAAATGGAACTCTTTTTCTCTCCAGGCTTGCTTTTCCTTCCAATTTTCCATATTTTTATTAACTATTTTCCCATTTATCCAGGCCTCAAATTTTGTAGTTAGGTTTGATTAATTTCTTTTATCCACTCTATTTAGTCACTAGGCTCTTTTGACTCCTTTGAAATAACTCAGGTCCATGACTACTTTTCCATCTCCTTTGCCATAATCCAAGCTCAGATGGGCACCCCCAGAGGACTGATTACTGCACTTGTTTTCTAGTAAGCCTGTGGACTCTAGTCTCTTTGTATCCACTCTGTCTTCTTCACCAATGCCTGATTAATCTTCCTAAAGCATACTTTCATTTGGGTCATATAGAGTAACTTCTCATTGTTTGCTATATGTGTCCAAATCTCTAATCTGATTTACTTCTCTTTATCAGCCTATATTCAGTCAGTGATGTAGTACTTTTGTTTCTATAGCTGCTTTTATCTCATCCCTCCCCTTCCTTACCCTTTTTACTATCCCCCCCCTTCCCTGTCTGTCTTTTTTCATAGTTTGAGCTCTCATTACCTTTAGCAAGTGTAGAATTTTTAGAAGAGTCTCCACATTGGTATTTGGACATTCTGAATCCTCCAGTTCATTGCATTTGTCATCAGAGTAACCTCCTTTATGTGTAATTCTGCTCATTACCATACAGTGTCAGAAATCTTTCATGAATTCTTACTGACCAAAGGTTGTCTTTGCTTTTTAGCATGGCATTCAAAGCTTTCTGTGCCCTGGCTCTCCCAACTAACTTTCAACCTTATCTCCCACTGTTTCCCTTTTCAGGGTTCCAAGTAATTTCCACATCTCTGAAGCTGAGCACATTAGACCACTATTTAATTTCCTCTTAATGCAGCTTGTGTTTTCCCACTGTCATGTTTTAGCTAAAGGTGTTCAGTGTGAGACTTTCCTTCACTGCCATTCAGTTTTTCAGTACTTCTTAATCTATCCCAAATACTGCCACCCCTTGCAAACTTTGATGTTCCTGCTTCTACTAGATGGAATCTTTACTGCATTAGAACTCATGTAGCTTTTTAAAAAGACCTTTCTTATGCCACCTTTGCATTTTGACTTCACTTGGAACCTTAACTGGGTTGTATGCTTTTATAAGGATGGTAGCAATCACCTGACACCCTCTATGTATTAAGTGTTTAGTAAACACTGAAATGAGTAAGTATATGTATAATACTATGCTTTATAATCAGTTATCTTGTCAACTTGATTATTTCAGCATAACTTATAGTGTTAATAAAGGACAGTCTTATGATGGTTATGGCAGCTAAAAACTCAAGATGTACAATAACATGCTTTAAAGGTTGACTCATCCAGTGATCACTAGGGGTAAGCAAACCATAGTCCCGCACATGTTTTGTGTGCCCTGAGAGCTAAGAATCATTTTTACATGTGTAAAGAATTTGAAGGAAAAAAAGAGAATATGTGGCAGAGATGACATGTGGCTTGCAAAACCTAAAATATTTACTGTCTGGCCATTGATGGGGAAAGTTTATTTACTGCTGATCTAGAAACACACCTGATCATCTGCCTAGGATTGCTCCTGCTATTGGATATGTGAAATTATCTGCTTCTTTGAACAGTTTAATAGATTCTCACCCAGACCAGTGCCTGTTCCCTTCCTTGAAAAAGAATGGTTAGGCCTGGCTTCAGAAGAATTTTGAGTGACATGTAAATCTCCTCTGGGCTCTTTGGCTCTTGGCAGTATCTCACAGAGATAACCAGATACAAATGAGCTGTTTCTTTCCATTATAATCCTTCATCAGAAGTCTGTCAGGATTGCACATCTGGTGAAGTTAGATGTCATTCAGAACAAGGCTCTTAGCGTATTTCAAGAATGATAATTGCTAAGTGGCAGCTGAAGCAGAAGGGTTTAATAATGTCTTTAAGTTGCCTTAAATGTACACGGACCCAGAATTTTAGAACTGAAAAGGTCTTAAAGATCAAGTAGAGCATGGTCATTAACAACATGAGCTGTGGAACCAGACTGCATGGCTCTTCTACTTAATCCTCTCTGTGGCTCAGTTTCCTCACCTTTAAAGTGGGGATAATAATAGTATCTGTTTCACAGGGTTGTGTGAGTATTAAATATGCTACCCTTAGCATATTAACGTTTAAGTATTAATGTTAAAATGGAAAACCACCACTTGACATGTTGTAAATGCTCATAAATGTTTCCCTTGTGTCTGTTGTTGTCATTTTAAAACTTTTTATTAGTAGTAGTCTCATTTTCTAAAGAAACTGAGGCCTAGAGGAGTTAAGTAATTTTCCTCACTTCCACGATAGGCAGGGTGGATTGAAACCTTTCATTTGCTATATAGCTCTTTTTCTGCTATAATATGTTGCTTTTAGTTGTGTTAGTGGATGTGGATGAGATTTTAATAGGAAAAAAATGTTTGGCAGCTTTTTGAATTAAATAAGAAAAGTTAAGTGAAATGTCATTAATCATTTCTTCCAAGAATCTTAAATCTACTTCTAGTGTCTTTAATTATTTTGGCTTTTGTAGCTTTTTAAAGGCAACCTCTTGTCTCTGTCCTCTATATGTTCATCTGCCCTCATGATATGTAGATTATTTCATAGCTATCTCTTTACTGAGATGAAAGGAACTCATGGAACATAAAATTAACCATTGATATGTTCAGAATGTTGTGCAACCACCACCACCTCTATCAAGTTGCTGAACATTTTCATCACTCAAAAAAAAAATCCCATACCCATTAAACATTCACTCTCCATTTTGCCCTCCCCAACTCCCTGGCAAACACCAGTCTGCTTCTTTCTCTATGGATTTACTTGTTCTGAATATTTCATGTAAGTAGAATCATACAATATGTAACCTTTTGTATCTGTCTGCTTTCACTTAGAAGAATGTTTTTGAGGTGTATCCATGTGTAGTATGTGTCAGTATTTCTTTTCAAGGTTGACTAATAGCCCATTGTATGAATATGCCATATTTTGTTTATCCATATATATATTGATAGATGTTTGAATTGTTTCTACCTTTTGGCTATCATGAATAGTGCTGCTATGAACATTTGTGTGCAGATATTTGTCTTAGTACCTGTTTTCACTTCCTTTGGGTATATACCTGAAGTAGAATTGCTGGGTCATATGGTAATTCTGTTTAACCATTTTAAGGATTGCCAAACCTTTTTCCACCGTAGCTGACCATTTTACATTCCCAGCAGCAATATACAAGGGTTCTAATTTTTCCACATCCTTATCAATATTTCTTTTCTCCTTTTTTTCTCCTAGTTTTTAAAATTCTATATCTTTTGATCTATCGATCCATCGATCTATCGATCTGTCATCTATCTATTCACCTATCCTAGTGGGTATGAAGTAGTATCTCATCTTGATTTTCATAGTGACCAATGATGTTGAGCATCTGTTTATGTTCTTGTTGGCTGTTTGTATATCTTTTTTGGGGAAATGTCTCTTTAAGTTTTTTGCCCATTTTTTAATTGGTTGTTTGCTTTCTTGTTTGAGTTGTCAGAGTTCTTTGGGTATTCTGGATATGAGGCCTTTGTCAGATATGTGATTTGCAAATTTGTTTCTCCCATTTCATTTTGTGGGTGGTTTTTTCACTTCCGTTACAGTGTCTTTTAATGCACAAAGTGTTTTTAATTTTGATAAAGTCCAATTTATCTATTCCTTTTGTTGCTCATGCTTTTGGTGTCATATCTAAAAATCCATTGAAAAATCTATGGTTATGTAGATGAATCCCTGTGTTTTCTTCTAATAGTTTTATGGTTTTAGCTTTTAAAATTAGTTTTTGATTCATTTTGAGGTAATTTTTGTATATGGAGTTAGAGATGGACCCAACTTCATTTTTTTGTGTGTGGCTAGCCAGTTGTTTTGGGATCATTTGTTGAAAACACTGTTCTTTTCCCATTGAATAGTCTTGGCATCTTTATCTAAAATCAATTCACTATAGATGTATGAGTTAATTTATGGATTCTCAGTTCTAGTCCATTGAACGACATGTCTTTATGCCAGTACCACACTGTTTTGATCACTGTTGGCTTTGTTGTAAGTTTGGAAATTGAGAAGTGTGACTCCTCCAGTTGTTGTATTACATTGATTGATTTTCATTTATTGAACCACCCTACCTTGGATAAATCTCACTTGTTCCTGGTGTTTTTTAAAAATATTTTTTATTGTAGTAAAGTACACAAAATAAAATTTTCTATTGTAACTTTTATTTTATTTATTTTAAAATTTATTTTAATTAGTTTCAAGTATACTAATTAATTAGACTCCATCATAACATTTTAAGTGTACAGGTTAGTGGTATTAAATTGTTTGTATTGTTGCGCAACCATCACCACTGTCCATCTCTAGATCTCTTTTGATCTTATAAAACTGAAACTCTCTACCTATTAAGCAATAACTCCCCATCTTCCCAAGCTCCTGACACTTCTACTTTCTGTTTTTATGAATTTGACTACTCTAGGTACCGTATATAAATGGAATCATACAGCATCTGTCCTTTTGTGACTGGCTTCCTTTACTAAACATAGTGTCCTCAACAGTCACTCATATCAGAGCATGTTTTCAGAATTTCTTACCTTTTTAAGGCTAAATAATATTCCATTGTGTGAATATGCACATTTTGTTCATCCATTCATCTGTTGCTTCCATCCGTTGACTATTGCAAATAATACTGCTATGAACAAATTTATAAAAAATATCTCTTTGAGTCTTTGCTGTTATTTTTTTTGGGTAAATACCCAGAATTGGAATTGCTGGATCAGGTTGTACAAGCCTTTTAGTATGCTGCTGCTGGATTGCTTTGCTAGTATTTTGTTGAAGATTTTTGCATTTGTATTTATAAGGGATATTGGTCTATAATTTTGTGATGTTATTGTCTGGCTTTGGTATCAGTGTAATACTGGCCTCATAGAATAAATTAAATATTTCTTCTTCTTCCATTTTTGGACAGACTTTGAGAAAAAGTGGTGTTATTTATTTATTTTTAAATGGTAAAATTTAGCAGTCAAATCATGCAGTTTTGGTGTTTTTTTTTTCTTGAAGTTTTATGATTACCTTTTTACTGATGTGATGTCTTTGTTAAATCAGCATTTGTTAAGTGAAGCATCATAGGGTGCCAGATGGTGAGCCATGGTTCAACAGCAGACCACAAGAGAAATTGAAATAGAGAAGTTTATTACTCATAGGTCCTAGGGGAATTACAGGACATGCCTCAAGGGGCCACATGGGGAAGTCAAGGCAGAGTGCAGACTGAGGCAGAACCTGAGTATGTGCCTTGATTAGTATATATGGGTAGAGTTCTTTGGGGTTCCCAGGCCAGGGCTGGATCAGTCAATTCAAACCAAAAGAGCAGGGTTTTGGTAGTCTCCATGGGAAGGAAGCAGGGGAGACTTGATCACTAGTCATATTGAGAATGTATATTTGAGACTCTGTGGGTTGCTATCTAGGGCATGCACTTCCATGAGAGGTCTAATGCTAGTTTAAGGTCCTTGTAGGCTGCTTGGCCAGATAAAATGGATGATGAGGCAATGATACTGTGGGGAAGCATGGCTAATCTCTAGTCAATTTATAGGTCTGTTCAGATTTTCTTTTCTTGAATCATTTTGGGAAGTTTTTCTAGGAGTTTCCATTTTATCTAGATTATCTGATTTGTTAGCATTCAATTATTCATAGTATTCTTCTATGATATTTTTTATTTCTGTAAGGTTGCTGATAATATGCCTATTTTCACTCCTGATTTTAGTTATTTGAGTGTTCTCTTTTGTTTTCTTGGTCAGAGCAGTCAATTTTGTCTATCTTTTCAAAGAACTAACTTTTGGTTTTATTGATTTTATCTATTGTTTTTATAGTCTCTTTTGTGTATTTCTGCTCTGATTTTTATCATTTTCTTCCTTGCTTTTGGTTTAGTTTATTCTTATTTTTTTAGTGTCTTAAGGTGGAAGTTTAGGTTATTGATTTTAGGTCTTTTTTTTTAATGCAGATGTTTGCAGCTCTGAATTTCACTGGGCACTTTTACACTGCATCCCATATGTTTCTATATGTAGTGTTTTCAGTTTTATTCATGTCAAAGTATTTAATAGTTGAAATACTTGTGATTTGTTCTTTAATTCACTTGTTTAATAGTGCGTTATTTGCTTTGCAGTTTGCAAATTTTCCAAATTTTCCAAAACGATTGATATTTAGTTTTCATTCCATTGTGGTCAGAGAAGATACTTTGTATGATTTCAGTTTTAAAAAATTTATCAAAGCTTATTTTATGACTGAAAAGATGGTTTATCCTGAAGAATGTTCCATTTGCACTTGAAAGAAATGTGTGTATATGGCTTTTATTGGGTACAACATTCTGTATACATCTTTTAGGTCTGTTTGATTTATTGTGTTGTTTACATCTTCTATATCTTTGTTTTTCTGTTGTATGATTGTGCTACCCTCTGTTGAAAGTGGGATTTTGATGTCTCCAACTGTTTCCCCTTTAGTTTTGACAATTTTTCTTCATATATTTTGTTATATGTTGTTAGGTACATATATGTTTATAATCATGTCTATCTTCTTGACCCTTTTTTCATTATATAATGTCCTGCTATGTGTCTTGTAACATATTTTTGTCTTACAATTTATTTGCCAGATATTGGTATAGCCATTCCAGCTCTCTTTTGGTTACTGCTTACATGGGATATCTTTCCATTTGTTCATTTTCAACCTATTATTGGTTCTAAAGTGCATCTTTTATAGACGGCATGTAGTGGATTGCTTAAAAAAATCAATTTTGCCACCGTCTGCCTTTTAATTAGAGTGTTTAATCTATTTATTCAGTGTAATTACAGATACAGAAGGAGTTCTGCCATTTTTCTCTTTGTTTTCTTATCTTTTGTTTCTCATTTTTTTTCTGTTACCACCTTCTTTTGTGTTATAGGTTTTCTCATGTAACATTTTGATTCATTTCTCATTTCTTTTACTATGCACCTTTTCATTATTTTCTTAGTGGTTGCCCTGAGGGTTACAATTAACATATTAATTCATAATAATCTAGTTCAAATTAATAACAACTTAGTTTTAATATTATATAACAACTTTTCTTTTATATATAGCTGTTCCCCCACCCTTGTGTTACTGTTGTCACAGTAACATCTTTTTAATTGTTTTATAGGTTTATATATAGATAGATTTATAATGATTGTTTCATATATTTGTCCTCTTGATTTTTAAATGCTAAGCCAACTTTGCTTTCTTAAAAGAAATTCAGTTAAAAATTACATATTTTTGTTTTACTCTTGTAATGGATTGCTGGTTAATTTTGCTAATATTTTGCCAAGGATTTTTCTCTCTGTGTTCATGAGGGATATTGGTCTGTAATTGTGTGTATAAGAGAGATGTGTATTTGTCAAGTTTTAGTATCAATAATGCTAGTCTTGTGAGTTGAAAATTGTTCCCTTCTCAGTTTTATGAAGGAGTTTTTGTCAAATTGATGTTATTTCTTAAATGTTTGATAGGATTCATCAGTGAAACCTCCTGGACATAGACTTTTTTTTGTAGGCAGCTTTTCAATTACTTATTCACTAAAAAAAGATATAGGATTAATCAGATATTATTTCATTATCAATTTTAGCATGTTGTATTTTTTCAAGTAGTTTGTCTGATTCATCTAAGTGTTAAATTTAATAACTTAAAGTTGTTCATATTCTAATAACATTTTTTTGAGATAACATGGGTTAATATTGTTTTAATGTCTGTAGCAATGTAACTTTAAAAAATGCTTATGTTAACATAGCAAATATCTAGATTGTACTTATTACAGACCTTTTACTTTAAGAATATTAACTTTTAATTCCCACAATAATTTGTGAGGTAGATAGTATTATCCTCTCCATATTGAAGATGAAGAAATCAAGATTAAACTGAGAGCTTAGATGCCTTGCTCAAGATTACAGAGCTGGTATATTAAGGGCTTAAATTGTAATACAGGTAGTCTGAGTCTAGGGTCCTTTTTTCTTAACTATTATGTTCTTGACCTTTCTTAAATGACAGATGTCTGCCTATTCTGTTCTTATGGAATTATACTGTAATCTCTTTAGAAACCATCCCTGCTCCCAGTATCATTGTACCACTGAGTGGAAATATTTGTTTTTGGTATTCCTAATTAGAACTTGAAATGTCTTTTTCCCCATGACAGCATTACAGTGATGCTAGACATATTTGAAATATTGTTAATACTCTTCATTCACGAATGTTAAAAAGACTTCTGGGGCTTCTCTGGTTCACTGCAAAATGAGTTCACTACAAAATGAGAAACACTTTTTTTTTTTAAGTTCACTTGCCTGAAATGTTAAAATTTACTTATTGAAAGTTGTGCTTTTTTGAATCTCTTAACAAGTTGAATTTACTGAAGTGTTTATAAATCATAATTTAAAAAAGATAAACATTATGATTAATTTTTGCACATATTTTATTTTGTTTCACTTTGATTAACTTGTTGATTAATATCTTTCAGGGTTATTCAAATGTTCAGAAGAATATTCTTCTTCAGGTGGATCAGAACTGTGTTCGCAATTCTTATGATGTTTTCTCTTTGCTGCGGTAAGATGCTTCTCAGAGTCTTCCTGCATTTTCTAAAGAATTTTCCTCATTTTGAGTTTTGACATTTTGGTGTGAGGAAATTATGGAAGCTTTAGAAGCTGTTATTCAGGCTTGGCATTTTTTAGTGAGTGCTTCATAAATTTTGTAGCTACAATGATTTAAGTTTATCTCTTTCACAAAGCCTTTGGAAAGCCATTTCCTCTCTCTGGACAGTGAGAGAGAATGATTGGTGGCCAGTGATCTTAAAACAGGGACATGAGCTGTTTCTGGTCTTCTGCTTTATAAAGAGCATCAAGCAGAGGTACAAAATTTAGACTTATCTAAGTCTTAACAATTATAACATTATTAGAAATGCCCTCCAATAGCCTCAGATATGGTTTAGAGTTTTGACCTGCTTTTCATCTTTTAAAAGAATCATGTTTGGCAAGGCTAAGGAGCTTAGCGTGAATCTCATGCCTAGAGACTTAACTGCCTCCGCTCTGTATTTTCATAATGTCTGGGCTTAATTTTGAAAGATTTCAAAATTTGGTTTTAATTTTCAGTTTGGTGATAGATCATCAAGGACATTTTCCCAGGAGGCAGGTTACCAAAATAAATGCAATTCAAAATAAAGTTAACAGTGACATTCAACCTATATTCACTCTCCTTAGACAGATGGTTCATTGAAATTTGATTTTGGCAGTATTTTTATAATGTTTATGTAACACATCATGAATTTCAGACCATTAGACATCCTTTATTTATCTACTAGAGGAAGAGTCCGGAAGGGTGATTGGACTCTTGTCCAATTGGATGGTGGTTTATTTTATAAACATTATGAAATGAGCCTTTCCTTTGCAAATCTTAAGTCTTATTATGATGTGATGATAGAGAGTTTGGTCACATGGACTGTATAAATTGCTCTTAAGAGACAATGATTTTCACCTAAAGTCACCATACACATTTAATGACTTTTGATTCTTATTTGAGAGGTACTTTCACTTTGACTTCTTGGGCAATTTACAGAATGAACAGGATTTAGTAAGCAGATGGTGGAGAAAGCAGGAGGTGGCAAAATATATAACACATTATTGAACCTGTTCAGTTTGGGACTGCATTAAATGTTAAGTATTTGAAAGAAGAATGTACAGAAATAGTTTGAAATGTGAGTAAGCCACTAATATTTCTTGACTTGTTTTCCTCAGTAAAATGAAGGTATAGATAGTATTACTTTAGAGATATTTTTCAAGTAAAAGATTGTGTGATCTTATTAGAGAAACTTGTAGAATTAAAAGAAAAGGGAATACAGAGTCAGTGAGATGACTCTGGGATGACTTTGGTAGTTGCTCAATTATTTAACATTGATCTTGTAATGATATATCTCTTGGGGGTATCATTTCTAGGGTGCCTTTCAGATTCCTTAGATGTGTCAACAATTTGAATTGCCTTGTTAACAGTGGACTTCTCATCACCACTGTGTAAATCATTTATAGCTGGTAACACAGATATGCTTTTCTGAACCAGAGCAAGTGTCTTTTATCAACCAAATTACTGTAATCCTGAGAGTTACTCTGGAACTAGGAACTTCAGCTTGTTCTTGTCAAAGTTAATGAGTAAAATAGAACATTATCAATAATTTTCTCAGACATGAATAAAGAGTCACCATCATCTATCTGCTCAATCAAAAGCTCTTCTTTCTTAACAGTTTTTGTTGAGATATGTAAAGTGCTTGCTGGGAAACAAATTTCGTGCCCATCAATTTTACTCATAGTTTTCCTCTTTAACTCAGACAACATTGTTCTGGGTGGATCAATTTTGAAAAATATACCTTTTCTTTTCCTGATGCTTTCTTGATTTTTGAAATTGTTACTTTTTTATTTTTTTAAACGCCTAACGCACCTGTACTAACCAGGCCCAATCTTCTTAGCTTCTAAGATCAGACGAGATTGGGCACATTCAGGGTGGCATGGCCATAGATGAAATTGTTACTTCTTGATTTGTAATTTTATGTGAAAACAGAGAGTCTGAATTATTGATCGATTGACTGAATTCTTTAAAATCTCTTTTAACTTCACAAAATTCTCAGTGCCATTTGGAGTCAGTTTTAGAACCCAGGTCTCCTGATTCTGTTTTTTGAGAGTATATTCTAGTTAATAACTTTCAGTGTGTTGTGCCGTTAGTATGCATATAGTTCTTCTACTTTTTATATGTGAATGTCATAGGAAAATAGGAAATCTTGACGAAGGCAAAGATTTTTGGAGTACGTAAGCCCAGGGTGTTAAAACACTATCAGATAGATGTGTTGTACAGTTTAGTGGTAAAACAATGACCTGAGGTTTTATTCAGATTTTTTTCACCAATAGTTAAGACTTTAGGCTGACTTCAGTTGCCAAAGTAATAGCAGCTCTTTCCAAATTTAGGTTCGGTTTGTGTGATGGTAATTAAATTTTTGCTTTTTTAACCCTTGGAAATCCCTGGATTAGGAGTTAGTTTTCGTGGACGCAGACATTTAATTAGGAGCCACTTTACTCATTCATTGTTCATTTGATACTTTAATATAGGATGTTCACCACATGGTGTCAGTGTTGCTCTTTAATTGGCATTTATTTAAATTTTAAAGTGAGAAAAGTAGGGTTATAAATTACAGGTGAGCATTTATTTTTAGGAGTTAGCTTTTTCCTCTCTGTTATTCCCTCTAGGTTAAGGAATTTTTAGTCTTATTAGATAGGTTTCTCTTTTTGGCTCTGTTGATTTTTTTTTTTTTTTTTATCTTGCTGGCGATTAGGGAGTTATTGAGTGATTAGGGAGTTATTGAAAGATAATAAGGAGGGGAGGAATGACATGGTCAGATGTGCAGTAGGAAATGAACTTGAGGGATGAAACTGGAAACAAGGAGCTATCTGTAATCCAACATGTTTTCTGAGACTGAAAGATTATTTTTGATGTTTAAGAACTTATTTTTTTCCTTTCATACTTTCTCAAAAAAATTGCTCTGTTGTAGTGAGATAATTAAAAATAATTCTGGTTTTCTTCTAGTATAGTTATTATTATTATTTTTATTCCCCCTTTGACATGCCCTACGTTAGCCAGTTTAATGAGTGGAAGTATGGTGGGGATATAGTTGGCCTTCCACCTAGATTCCAGTCCTAAAACTGCCATATGCCCATTACTGAATGCAAAACGTTGGTCAAGTTACTTAACTTTGGTTGCCTTGAGCTACTTTTGTAAAATAGGGATAATATTTGTCTCAGGAATATTATGAGAATTAAATAAGGTAAAATATTTGAAAGATCGTAGGACAGTTACTCTCCTAGACATTCAGCATATAATAGTTTTCATTTTCTCTTTTACTTCTCTCATCTTGGACTTAGCTTTCTCCTTTATATCAGTGTTTTTTATGTTACCACAAGCTTTTCCAATTTTCAACACAATTTTTCTTTCTTGCCATTTTAGTGACATTGAAAACTTTTTGAAGGAAGGAATTATTTCATATAGTTACATTTTCTCCTCTCTATTTTATTGATAGTTCTAGGTTTTATTGGAGTTCTTGTGGATCCTGCTATGATCCAAGGGCTCTAGTTCCTGTGGATCCTAGGACTCTTTTGCAATACTTTCTCCTTGAGTATTCTCTTCCATTACCACAGTGTCAACCAACACATCCACATCTTAGCAACTCTCAAATCTATATCTCAGGCTCCTGACTCTTTTAGATTTCTGATGTGTTTTCCAATGGCCATTAGACATTTATAGTTTCACGTTCTGTAGGAACCTCAACCCTAACATGTTCAGAGATACACTCACTGGCTTAATTCTCCTCTTCATTTTCTTTTCCCTGGTTTGTTTAGTAGTATTATCATTATCTCAGGCACCCAAGAGAACATACCCCTCTTTGTTCTTACCTTGTATTTTCCTGGACTATTTCCTGACCTCCTAACTAATCTACTACTAGGTTTTCTTTCATGCAATTAATGCTATTATTTGTTGAGTACTTACTTTGTGCCCAGAAGTATTCTAAATATTTTACGTTAATTAACTCTCTTCATTCTCAAAACAATCTGTTCTGGTAAGAACTATTCCTATTCTTATTTACAGATGAAGAACTTGAGGCACAAAACAGTTAAGTAGCTTATTCAAGATCACACATCTAGTTAGTGTTGGCCTGTATTCAAACCCAGTCTAGCTCCAGAGCCCTTGTTCTTTACCAGTACATATTACTGCTTTATAATTACACTGCCCTAGAATAATTCATCTTTCACATTGCTGCCAGAGTGACCTTTTAAAAAGTACATCGGTTTTGTCACTCATTGGGTTTAGAAATCTTTGAGCAAATATATTTTAAACACATTGTTCTAAACACTCCATAGGGACTAGTGTCCTTATTTCAAGTCCTCCAATCACTGCCTGTGCAATTAATATCTAGCATTTGTTGAGCACTTACTGTGTTATAATTAGTTCTTCATTGTCTGATTCTCTTTCTTCTCAGCACTGCAAACTGAGAGCTCCTTTAGGCAAGAATTCTTGTTTTACAGATCTTTGTATTAGCCCTATCACAATGTATATCACATATATTAAGCATTTATTATTTGCAAATTGAACTATTGTTCAGGTTACAGAGGACTAGGATTTTGTTGCTCTGGTTATTGCTTTGCATCTGGCAAAATGAGAGTTATAAAATATTTCCAGGCCATTATCTAAAGTGTTGAAAATGTAATCAGATGCATGAACCTTCGGATTCTTTTTTTCTTTCTGCCACTGCCCTCTACATAACATCTGGTGAGATTTCAGGATTTTGTGACTTTTAATTTGATTCCTTATATAGATTTTTTTTCTTGTATATCTTTATCTGGCTGTCTGGAGGCAAATCCTGTCCTCTTAGCCAACCTACTTTGATAGAAAATATTTTCCTATATAAACTTCAATTTGAAAAGGGAAATGCTTACATTAAATAAATTATTTTTAGGGTGATATTTAGAAAACAGATGGAGTGAGATGTATGAGGCATAACTGTCTATAACCTTAAATTTTGGATGTGATAATGAACTTGGGGGTTGCAGGGAGAGTTTTCCTTTCCCTGCCTCATAATCTCTTCCTAAGTGGTAATTGCATGTATACAGAATATAGCTAAAAACCCAGCTGAAAGCAAAATTTATGTACTAAAAAAAATACACTTTCTTATTCACAGTGGAGACTAGACTCTTAACCTAGTGTCTCTGTGCTCATTTTTAATAAATTAGAAGGGGAATTAAGAAGATTACTGTTAAGGTAGACATACTGATGGCAAGGAAAAGTGAAAGCTGATAGTTTGCTTTGTGATTTACTCTGATTCTGGAATATAACTGAGTGATAAATAATATCACCTGTCCTATAAAGGTAGGATAAATAATATCCTACCTTTATAGTCGCTATATTTGGATTCACAAACAGACCTCTCTTACTACTTTGTGTAAAAGGAAGGCGGTGTGGGGGGTGTGGTATTCTAACTGTAAAGAGAGACTGAGTAAGAAAGCAGAGCTTACCTCTTTGTATGAGTGATCAGTCCTTTCCCCAAGCACATTCCACATTGCAGTTCATAACTGAAGTTAATAATGAGAATTGTTGAGCGCATTAATGTTATTTCCATTTCATAGATGAGGAAACTGAGGGTTAGAAAGTGAAAGGACTTGCTTAGCCCCATGATAAATAAGTGTTCAAGCAGGTTTAAATAAAGGAAGGCCAGGCAGTGTATGTGCTTTTCTTTCATTATAGCATGTTGATATCAAATTATCAGTAAAATATACAGTTGTGATTATCAGAGCTTATATAAGGAAGCAGTGATGTGCGATAAGTTTTAGAAAGATTTTCAATTCAAATTTAGAGTGAAAAGTTTTGGTATTTAATGTAAGTTTTGATTAAACAAAGTTGGTATTTATGTGTAATAACACATTTTATTCTCTTTCTCTGTACATACACACATATGTATGCATACACATTAAAACACACATACATATATTTTTACAAAAATAGAATTTAAACAAAATACTGGAGTAATTTTAGGTGTGTTCTCCCTTGCCCCCCATTTTTACTTTTTGGCTTGTCTTCTTTCTTAAACTCTTCTCTACCACTATATGCCCAAAAGCCTGAATGCTTGTCACCCTCCCCCATCCCCCCTCCCCCAATGGTATACTGAAACCTAATCTCCAATGTGATGGTATTTCAAGCTGGAGGCCTTTGGGAAATGATCAGGTCATGAGGGCAGAGACCTCGTGAATGGAATTAGTGCCCTTATAAAAGAGGCCCCAGGAGATCACTGCTCCTTCCATCATGTAAAGTTATAGTGAAAAGACGACTGTGAACCAGGACCATCCTAGTGCCCTCATCTTGGACTTCCATCCTCCAGAACTGTGAGGAATAAATTTCTGTTTATAACCCACCAAGTCTGTGGTATTTTATTATAGTAGTCAGAATTGTTTAAGATACCACCCAAATACAGAACACCTGTCCACATGACTCTGGGTCACCCATTCACCCACGTGTATCTGTCTGTATTTTTTCCCATGGTCTCTATGTATATGCCATAAATATCACTATGTGCATTTACACATTATGTATATATGTATGTTAAGAGTTTAAATTGCTGTTTTACAGAATTGGAGTGGATATTATATAAATGACTTTTCACGTTGTTTTTCTTATTCAACATTCCATATACTAATCTCTTCAATTCACTCTGTGGTTTCACAATAGTCCGTGGTGGGGGTCTACCATATTTTTCAACCATTATCCTGTTGATGGGCATTTAATGTTTACTCTGGCTCTAGTTTTTCTTTGTTCATTTTGCCACTATGCACAGTACAGAAGTAAATATCTGCATATGTTTATGATGTTTTTATTTCTGTGAATTAAGTTCTCAGGAGTGGGATTTCTGAGTCAAAGGGTATATATATTTTAATTTTAAGAGCTAAGATAGTTTTCCTAAAGAGTACAGAAATTGTGTGGTGGCCATCACTCCTTACCCTCAGTTCCTCCTGGCAATGAGTGTCATCATTTTTTTGTGTGTGCTTTTTATTAATCTGATGATAATCAGGTTTTACTTTAATTTTCATTGTTATTTTAATGTTCATTAGCCTCAGTATAGGTGTTTAGTCTGAGATGCAAGTGAAAGTAAATATCTTGGCTTGAGTTTGTTAGCCATATAATATATTCTGTGAATTTGATATTTATGTACTTCATCAACTTTTTTATTGAGTTGCTTAAATGTTATTTCATAAGTTTTTAAGGGTCCTTGGTATTTTTTCCAAGACTATCAATTATATCTTGACTTAGTATGCCTAATATAAAAAGTTTATATTTGTTAAGTCATAAATTCTATTTTTTATTTTATATCTTCTGGGCACTTGGTCTTGGCTTAAGAAGTCTCTCTTATACCTTTGTTCTACATATATTTCTAAGTTTTCTTTTAAGAGTAGTATTATTTCACCTTTGAAATTAAATCTTTTAATACAATTCAGGATTATTCTTAAATATATTATGTAGATATTTGTATATGGTGTGATAGAGATTAATTTTCTTCACAGATGAACATCTAATTGTACTGCTTCCTTTTCCCACTGAATTAAATACTGCTTTTGTCATATATAAAAGCTCACATTTTACCAGGATCCATTTCTGAATTATTTTTCTTTGATCTTTTTGTCTATTCCTTTGCCAATTTCAGATTGATTTAGTCACAGTGGTTTTTTGATATGTTCTAATATCAGGTAAGACAAGTTGCCCTCTTTTACTAGTCTTTTTCATACCATTTTTGGATATTCTTAGAACTTGAGCCTTAAGGTTATTTTATCCTATTTTTAAAAGACTTTTTTGGAATTCCAATGAGAATTTTTATATTCATTGGCTTCTTATATATTGGAAGAGCTGTCATTTTTATTCCCATTGAACACATGGTATATCTTATATTTGTTCAAATTTTTAGTCCTTCAGTGAGATTTTTATAGTTCATTAAATTTGTTCTTGAGTAGGCTATATTTTTTACACTATTTTGTATAAAATATATTTTTCATTTCCATTTGCCTTTATTGCTATTATAGAGAAAAGCTATAATTTTAAGAATCTTATATTCAGTGATTATATCAAATCATCTTGTTATTATCTTTTAAGGAAAACTCTGATTTTTTTTGGCATACATCATTGCCGTTAACCAAAAAGAATAAGTTTATCTGTTCTTTGCCATGGTTGTACTGATTTTCTACTTTTACTGCATTTAGTAAACCTTGTAGAACTTTAAAAATGATGTTGAATGTAATGGGAATTACTTTTAAAAACAGTGAACATTCTAGTCCAGTTCTTTTTTAAATAAAAAACATTCAGTGTTTTTCTGTTCAGAATATTTTCTGTTAATTTTGGAAAATATTTGAATAGTTTTCCTATTTAATGTTATTAGTAATAGACGCTGAATTTCCCCTTTTTTAATTTATAGTTGCAATAAGGTATTTAGATTTCCTGATATTGCATTACTAGTTAGTTAAGGATATCCTTTTGTTCATCTCTATAAGTGATGTATAGTATTTGTAGTAGTCGCTTTTCTTTGCAGAGAATGGGGCAGGGTAGGTAACCATTTTTTCCTAAGATCTTATAATTGAATTGTGAAGTTTTTTATCTTTTTCTATGACCCTAATCTGTAAATTGATAATAATAGCATCTACCTCATTGGGTTGTTTGGAGGATTACATGAATTAATATGAAGTGCTTAGTACAGTGCCTGAATATAGTTAGCAATATATATCTATATCTACATCTACATCTATCTACATCTATCTATATCTATATCTGTCATCTATATCTATATCTATCTATATCATCTACATCTATATATATCTATATCATCTATCTATCTGTCTATCTCTATATCTGCTATTTGCAGCAGCAGAAGCAGAAACACATTAAATAATTTTAGGAATTTTCAGTTTTTTAAAGGTTTGTTAGAATTTAGCTATTATCTAAGTCAAGGTGTCTTTATAATGATAAATACCTTTAGTCCTAATTGCTCTGTCTGTATTTTCCTACAGATTGTAATTTATTTTTGGCAATGTATTTTTTGCAAGGAAACCATCTGTTTTCTCTAGATTTTAAAATTTATTGCTGAAATAGTGCATACAGTTTTATTTTATAATTCTCTTAATCATTTCAGTAATTGACAGCATATTTTCTAATGAAGTCTCAAAACCACTCTAGTATTTTAGTTATAGAATTATTGTTCTATTATAAAATCTTTTTGGACAAGATGCTTTCTGATAATGAAGTTGTAGTACTTTGCGTAGGCTAAAAAGGAAGTATTTGAGACACTTTTTGCTTTTAAAAGGTTTCTCAGAATGAGAATGGAGAACATAAACTATAAAAATTTAGGGAATTTGTATCTCTAGTTTACAATTTTGTCCCCAGCATATAGCACCAGTTTGGCTCAGAGTACATACTCTGTAAATATTTGTTAAATGAATGAATGATTAAATTAGTAAATAAATAGGTAAAATACAATCTAATTGGATAATAACTGAATAATAGGTTTCTAGAGGAATTTTTAAAATGATAGATCTTTAATAACCTGTCTAAAGATAATTTAATATTAACCTTGAATATGTTCTCCCGTGATTCCAGTATATTTTTAATATAAAATATCTGAGTAATTTAAGACCGAGCCCTTGCTAATAAAAGTCATGTAAAGACATTTTTGGTAAATTAACTGCAACTTATTAAGTTAACTCATAGTGATGACTTACTGATAGAACTCATAGCCTTTAAGTAGGACCTTTCATAGGCTATTCATGCTGCTATGTCTGTTTCTCTAGTGTACTGAATGTTAACGGGGAGTAAGGGATAGTGGGCAAATTAAATGAGCCCTCCCCCAAAACAGTGTTCAGAACTCTTGGCTTGGAGCAGTAGTTAATTTTCAAATGTTGGAATGGTGCAAGAAGTGTATAAAATCAATGTAAAGAAGTGAAGAGCATCTTTTGAGGGTAGTTAAGTATATGAGCATTCTTCTACCTAAGAAATATGCTCTTTCTCTGCCTCCGTCTTTTAATTCTGGCTTGAGTTCACAGGGTTACTTTGCTAAGACTGCTTTGTTGAAGATGTCACTGCAAATTAAGGCTTTACCATCACACCCCTCGTAGCCGCCTTGTAACTTCTACGTTCCCAGTGGTGCCAGGCATGTTCCAAGACAGCTTTCCAAGATTTAGTGATTTTGCCCTGATGTCTCTGCCAATAAAAATAACCAGTTGCCATTAAATACCTTCTCCACCCATAAGTTGATTTTTACATGCTGTTTTATTAAGAGAACTTAACAGAGATTTTAGAAGTATTAATATATTATGCTTATCAGGATATCACCTGGCCTTTGAAGTAAACTTTATTCAAAGTGTGGGATGTTTTACCTTTGAAGAGAATTTGAAACTCAGTGTGTTTATATGTTAGGAGAGTGGACATTGTCATAACCTCATTACTACAGTTGATTCTTTATGACTGGAAACACTCTGTTAATATGAGAAGCCAAATTCTTATTTTGAGGACTTCTATTCTATCTGGGCAGATGAATAGATACAGTAAGCAAGGGGTCTCACTTTGTTGAGAAGTTAAAAATAATTTCTAAATATTTTCTTGACGTTGTAGGAATAAGTCAGAATCTCATCCTTTTCTATGCCTGTACAGGTAGTAGGAAAGGAAAATAATATTTGAGTATGTAAAATATGAAAGGCATTTAAATGCTAAAATCCTAGCATATACTTTTTTTTTTATAATAGTCACAATAGTCTGCTACTATTTGAATTGTGTTTTATTGATAAGCAAACTATAGCTTGGAACAGTTGAGCTAGTATGTTATTAAAGGTCCAAATCTGTCAGATGGCAAAGGCCTTTCCCATATATTTCTCTATCTCATGTGGAAGAATTTGCTGTAACAGTCCTTTCTCTCCTTTAGCCTACCTGATAGCACCCATTTTATTTCCAATAAAATATCTTTGGTGGTGCATTGAGTTCAAATTGGCCAGGCATTTCCTAAAGAGTACTGTGGCCCTTGCACAGTAGAGGCTTTCATAATAGGCCTTCACCTAGAGCCATCCAAAGTATGCTTAACACACCCCCACCTTTGCCTTCTCCTGTTGGAGGTATTAACTAAAGTCTATAGATTTGCCACTGAGGAGTCTCTGTAACTCTTTTTTCATAGATTTCTTTTGTTTCTATTTCCTAATATAGTGTGTGAAGTAATTGGACACATGATTTTTACTTAGTTGACATCTCTCTGTCTTTTCAAGCTCCCATCTGTAAATTCTGACTGCAAGAAGCACGCTAACGCCATAAAGGTAAAATGACTTTTGTACAGCAGCACTAATTTTTCTATCTCAGAGATTCATTGATTCTACTGATAGAGTCAGATACGAATCTTGGAGTAGAACTGACTCTTAAACAGCTGATGGGGAGAACATCTGGGATTTAAATTTATGAAAAATTCAGTATAAGCTCAGAAATTGACTCCACAGCTTTCAAAAGGGAGCTAAGATTATCTTATGTTTTATTAATTCAAATATAGTATCCAGGTCAAGGGAAGTAATAGTGTTCCTGGACTTTGTGTTCATTATATCATATTTGGAATATTCTGTTTAATTTGAGTCCCAGTTTACTTTGATGAGAAGGAGCTAGGGGAGATGGCCAGGATGATAAGGGGTTTTAAATCAGTTGTATAAAAACTATTTGGGAATAGAGGATATTTAGCTTAGAGAAGAGAGGACTTTGGGAATATAGTTGCTGTCTTTAAACAGTTATTTAATTAATTTGGCAAACAGTTATTGGATAATAGTAAAATGTACTGTCTGTCAGATAAATCCTTTACATGCTTTATCTCATTTAATCTTCAAAGCAGATCTGTGAGATTGATGCTATTCTTTGTTATCCTTATTGTGCTAATGAGGAAACAGATCCAGAAAGGGGAATTGACTTGACTAAGGTTAACAAAGCTAGCCAGCCAGCCAGACTTTTTGACTTCTTTCCTTTAATTTCTCCTGTGCTACCACCCACATTCTGTAGAATCTGGCCTTTTTGAAGAGATGTAATTTGGAAGAGGAAAAGTATGTAAATATAGTGTTCCTATGGATAGAATAATGATAATACTGAGGGGGATAGAAAGTACTGAGGATGGTAGGATGAGTTGTTTTAGATAGAGAGATCAGGGCAGACCTCACTGAGAAGGAAATATTTGAGCAAACACTTGAAAAAGTTAAAGCAGCACATTGTGTGACTATCTGTAGGCAGAACATCCCAGAGAGTGCAAATAGCCAGTATAAAAGCCCTGAAGTGGGAGTGAGCATGGTTAGTTGCAAGAACAGTAAAGAAGTTAGTCTAGTTGGAGAATAGTGAGCAAAGTTGGCAGAGGCCAGATTGTCTGGAGTTTTAGATTTTTTCTCAGAATGATGGGAAAATGTTAGAGGGTTTTAGGCAAGGGAGTGATGTAATCTGATTTGTATTTAAAGAAAATAACTCTGGCATGGAGACTAGACTGGTGGGGGCAGGAGGAGAGAGGCAACAGAGAGAATAGTTAATAGATTATTATAGTACTGAGGTAGAGATGAAAGTGACTTAGGCTGGTCTGGTAGCAGTTGAGGTAAATAAAGAGAAGCAGTTAGATTCCTGATATATTTTGAAGATAGAGCTAACCAGACTTGCTAACGGATTAAATGTGGGTGTGTGAGAGAAATTGGATTTAAGGATAACTCCTAAGTATTAAATCTGAGCAACGAGGTAAATTGTGGTAGTGTTTATGAAAATAAATGGTGTGAGGTTTCTGGGAGGAAGGAGGAATAAGTAATATGGAATCAAGGATTTAGTTGGGACATGTTAAGTTTGAGATATATATTAGTTGTGCAGGTGAAGATGCTGAAAAAGCAGTTGGATATGGAATTTTGATCTCAGGAGTCAACTGGTGCCAGAGATGTGAATTTGGGAATTATATCAGTCAAATTTCTAGATATTTTTATCAGAAGGAGATTTAATACAGAGAATCGGGTATTGACAGAATCATTAGAGGGCTGGAGGAATAGAAGTTTGAGGCTGTTGCTAGGCTTCAGGGACACACTCCCACTAGGCTTCAAGGTCAGCCTACTAGAACTGTGATCCACCGATCACAAAACTGCTGGTGAAACAGACACCCCACATCCAGCAGACATGTGAATGAAGAAACTGGCTACTGCAAAATCTCACACCAGCGAGAGCTCGTCACTGCTACTGGAAGAATGGCTTCCATCCCTTCTACCTTCCAGGTTTTGCTCAAGGTTCTCCAACATTTAAGAGGAGGAAGATATAGCAGAGAAGGAGCAGCTAATGAGGTAGAGGAAAATCTAAGACAATGTGGTGTTCCAGAGCCAAAGTAAATGAAGTACGTTCAAGGGAGTGATCAACTGAATCAAATGCTTGTTGATTGGTTGAGTAAAGTGAGGACTGAGAATTGAATGCTTAATTTAGCAACTTGGAATCACTAGCGACATCTATAAGAGCAATTTTGGTGGTGGTGTAGCAGTAGGTTAAGGAGAGATTGGGAGTGAGGAAATGAAGACAAAAGAAATATACACTACTCTTGTCAAGTTTTTCTATACAGAGAAGTAGGGAAATGGTACTAAAGCTGGAGAGAAATGAGGGGTTAAGAGAACTGTTTTTTGTTTTGAGATGGAGGGTATTTAGCCTATTTTTGTGTTGAAGGAAAATTTGTTGATGCATGAGAAAAAGAGGGGATAATAGCAGGCACAAAAACCTTAGTTAAGTGAAAGAGAATGGTATTCATTATACAGGTGGATGGTTTGGCCTTAGGAAGAAGGACTGTATATATGGGGAAGGCAGAGTATATGGGTACGGATACAGAATCACTTGGTAAATCTGATGATGGGAGAACGAATAAGTTGTTCTCTGATTGATTGTTTCTCCTTTTCAGTAGCGTCATCAGCCTGATATCAGGAAGGTAGAAGGAATGTATAAAGTTTGAAGAAAAAAGAAAGTTTAAAATAGTAATCTTGGAGAATGAGAGAGTGAATTAATTAGACACAGTAATTCTCAAATATTAGCCTGCATAGCAGTGAACTGGAGAGCTTGGTATATTCATTAGGTCTGAAGTGAGGCCTGGGAATTTGCGTTTGTAACACTCCTGATGTTTCTCATCCAGGGATCATACTTTGGCTATAAATTTAAGGGAGACCATTCAGCATGCTGAGTATATTTCTCCAGCTGTATCCAGCCACTGGGTGCAAAGGTGGAAAAGGTGATGAGTTGAATCGAGCCAGAGTTAGGATTTTGCCAGGTGAGCTCAAGGCGAAAAAATAGAAGGCCGTAGGAATGTTATATAGTGATGGAGCATAGAATCTAAGCTGGATAAGGAGAGAAGTGAGGACATGAAGAACGTAATGGTCAGTGAAAATAAGTGGTAGGATCAACGAATTGGAAATTCTGATAGTGAGGACAAATTTTTGGAGTGAAGTGATCCAGAAATATGGAGAGTGGTGGTCAGAAGTTGGTATGCTTGAAGTTAAAGTTTGTAAACTGCTACAGTTATTAATTATGATTTAAAATAAGAGAGTAAGTAACTGAACTAGGTACAGGTCAAGAACTGAGAAGTTGTATTAGATCTTTTATGTGGATGTAGAAGTCATCAAGAACAATGGCAGGAGTAGTGGTGGTGAGTCAGGTGCTGTGGATCACAGCAGCAGCAAGGGAGAGTGGCATAATTAGTATGTACGATAAAGGGAACTGGAGAACAGTGGTCTAGAAAGCAGCAGTGAGTTGAAGGAAGACAGTATTATGCAGGATGTAGGAGAAAACACGTGAGCCCCACTCAAGTCATGTGAGGTCTTATTTATTTCTCACTACAGCCCTGTAACAATAGATATTACCTCATTTTTACAGATGAAGAAACTGAGGCTTACAATAACTGGCATGACATTTGTAGCTTGTGAACACTAGAGGTAGCATCATGTGAATCCAGTGGAAGCCAAAGGAAGGCACATGTTGACTCAATGTTAGAAGGTACTTTTAAGCAATTAGAAGTGTTCAGAGGAAGTGTTCCTTTACAGGACAAGGGGAGCTCTCTTTCCCTGGAGTGTGTATCTGCCTGCTGCCATCACCACTAATTTAATTACAGAGTGTTATAAGGAGAACACCAGTATACTAAGTCCTCGATGTCATCAGTAGTTTCTTTGACTTAAAGTGAAACAATGATGGGCATATAACGAAACTAATTTAACCATAGGCTAATTGATATAAACAAGAGTTATCGCATCAACTTTATAATGAAATGAAATTGAACAAAATGATGTTATTCAAGGACCTGCTGTGTATATAGTAAAGAAGGAAGGGAATTGATATTTGTTAGCTATCGAAGGAAGGGGCAGGGAGGGAGAAAGATGAACTCAGTTATCTTTAAAGGGAGTCTATAATTGTGTGGTAGTTGCACAACATTGTGAATGCACTAAATGCCATGGAATTATACAATTTAAAATAGTTGCATGTAATGTGAATTTCACCTCATTTAAAACGTCTGTGATTAAACTGGTTGTTTCCTTTTTATTCTGCTGGCAAGTCATCATTCTACAGAGTTTCACATGTGGTACTTTGGGTACAAAAAAGTAGAAATGTAGTTATTGCTTTCATGGAACTTAGAGTTTAGTAAATGGTGTATGTATATGTAAATCTAAGTGCCAAAACAATGGTGTAAATAATTGTGGTTGGGCTTCTGAGGAGGAAGGGCTCAATTGGGTTCTGCTACCTATGCTTACCTTGGTGTACTTGGCACAAAACAACTTTCCAGATGTCCTACTTTTTCTTAGCATTAGAATTTGAGACAGCCAACTTTGTTCAGTTTTTAAGATCTTTATGTTTGAACTGTGACATTAGTTTAAAAAATTGGTGGAGGAAGAATAAGCTGATTTATTAAAAGAGCATTTTGTCAAATAAATCCCCTGGGAAGGGACTCAGGGCAAAAATACAGGATTGTTGATCTTGTATGGGATGGTGTTTTGTTTTTATTAGGCCAGATAATAATCTGGTAGATTTTTTAAAAAATATATTCCTTGTTTAAATAAAAACTTTTTTCAGGTTTTGTTGGCTGATTTCTGTTAAGTATTTTAGGTATTAATATTTTACAATGATATTATAAACATCCTGAGTCTGATGTTATGAAAAAATCAGCTTTATTTCTTTCAATTTTGAAAATATCTATTGTTATTTTACAAAATGTTTTACAGAAACATTGTAAGATAGTACAAAGGGTTCATACATACCCTGCAGTGTTTCCCCTATTCTTAATGTCGTTAGTATGGTCGAGTAGGAAAAACTCAGTCTTCCTCTATGCTTGTCCTTTACTCTCACACTACGATCACACTCACAATACTTCAGATACTAGACGTGTTGATTTTTTACTTACACCAAGAAATTCTGTGACACCAGCTAGGTGTTCTATAATTTAACTCAATTCTGACACTGTCTACCTGGAGATAGCATCAGATCCCACAGGTTAAGCTTAGTCCCATGAGACTGCTTCCCACTTTAGACATGAGTCTCAAGTACAGGTTGTCACCTCTGCTTCAGACCAACTGTCTATAAATCAGAGGTTTATAAATCCGAGGTTTCTACAGAAACCTCCCTCTGTGGGTTAGATCAATTTGCTAGAGTGGCGCACTGAACTCAGGAAAACTGTTTACTTACTATTTACTAGTTTATTATAAGAGGATATAATAAAGGATACAAATGAAAATTCAGATGGAATGAAATTGGAAGCAAGTTATGTGGGAAGGGATGTGGAGCTTCCATGCTCTCTCCTGCCGTGCCATTCTCCCAATAGCATGTGTTCAGCTACCTAGAAGCTCTCCAAACACTACATTATGGGGATTTTTGTGGAGGCTTCATCACGTAGGCATGCTCAGTTATTATCTCTGAATGAAGCCTAAAATTTTCTAGCTTCTTATCATGGCTTGGTCTTTCTGGTGACTAGCTCTCATCCAGGAGGTACCAAGAGTCACCTTATGAGAACAAAAGACACTGCTATCACCCAGGGAATTCCAAGGGATTTAGGAACTCTGCATTAGAAACCAGGGTCAAAGACCAATTATTAGAACAAAAGATGCTCTTAGCGCTTTTATTATTTACATAATTACAAGATTTTTAGGAGCTCTGTGCCAGGAACCAGGGGCAGAGACCAACTGTATCTTTTCTATTATCTTAACAGTGGTACATTTGTTCTAATTAGTGAACCAATATTGACATTGTTATTAACTGAAGTCCATATTTCATTTAGATGTCTTCCTCCAGGATCCTAACCTGGATCCCATATTACATTTAGTCATCATGTCTCTGGAGGTTTCATTTTGCTGTTACATTTCCTCAGACTTCTTTTTGTTGTTGACAACTTTGTTAGTTTTGACGATTACTGGTCAGGTATTTTGTAGAATATCTCTTTATTGAGAGGTCTGATGTTTTTCTTGTTTTTAAATTGGGTCTATGGGTTTTCTAACATTTTTGATTATCAAACAGTTATTATATGATTGTGAGAATGTGTATAGAAACTTAAAATTGAGAATTTTATTAGGTATTGTCCATATGGATCAGTAATGGAGCGTGCTGTGTGATAAACTTTGCAGTTGAGAATTGTAAAGTGAATTAGGTACAGAGTTTAGTAAACTAGTAATCTAAGGAAAGAATGCTGGTCGATCATTTGAAATAAAATGTCACTAGCAACAAATCTATTTTTTTTTACATTTTATTTTATTTTTTATTAAATTTATTGGGGTAACATTGGTTAATGCAATTATATAATTTTCAAGTGTACATTATAATTTAACATCTATATATTCTATTGTGTGTTTACCACCCAAAGTCCAGTTTCCTTCAATTACCATATATTTGATCCCCTTTACTCACTTCACCCTCTGTCTACCCCCTATATTTGACCTCTTTTATCCCGTCTGCCTCCCCGCTCCTCCCCGACCCCCTACCCACTGGTAACCACTATAGTCCATGTCCATGAGTCTCTTTTTTGTTTGTCCTGTTCATTTAGCAACAAATTTTTTTTGAGAACCTGCTATTAGTAGGGCCTTGTGTTGCTGTGTCAGTCACCCCCTCCTCCTTATCTGTCTGGTTGGGGCTCTGCACAAAAGAAGCAATAGCAGAATGAAAATCAGAGTGTTGCTTTATGAGTAGATGTCCAAATGAAGAGTGCAGTCAGGGCAGCTCTCTGGCAAAAGGCTGGGTAGAAGCAGGTAGTTCAGACCTAAGGGAGCCTCCTATCTTAACCTAAATCTAAATCTTGGCCTTAGCATGCTCAGTCATATTTTCATTTTGGGGTGGATATTGGTAGAGTAGAGAAAGAAAGCACCTTGCCACCTTCTATTATAAAACTTCACATCATGTTGTAATTGCCTATTTAATTACTCTGTTTCCCCCAATGGATTTGTAGGGACAGAGAGTGTGGTTTATCTTGTTTTCTATTATAGCCTCTGATGCTGAGCCTATTCCCTAGCACATGGTAAGTGTTAAATTAATAAAAAGAGTAAATGGGAGTTTGTCAGGCAGTACTACGAACAGATTACAACACGTATCAGCATGCAGAAAGGTAGGGAATGCTTTCCTGACATGTTAAATAAATTCTTCCAGATGTAGATCACATTCTTCTGCTCTAGGAACCTTCTTGGATTTTGCTTCATTTCCTGTACCCTTATTGCACTTAACAAGCATTCTGTGCCCTGAACACTTAGCTTTATTAACCTTGCATTATTATATAGATGCCTTCTTATATCCTCAGTGCTAGCTTTTTTTTTTTTTTTGGAGTGCCCATCGTGTGCAAATATTGTGCTAGGTGTTGTACATATTTTATTATCCTATTTTATCCTTTCAACAACACACGGCACAATAAGCAAATGAGGAAATTGAGGCTTAGGGAGGTTTAATAACTTGCCCAAGGTTGTACAACACTTTCTTGGCACCCTCCAGAAGCTTGAGGCCTTTTCTGCTCTATGCTGTTTTTAACAGGATACATTGCTTCAGTAGGATTTGTATGTTTAATGAAGGTCATTTATACTGTTTAGTCCTCATCATGATTTATTTCATTCTGGTTGCTGTGTTTTTTTTTTTTTTTTTTTTTTTTTTGATCAAAGGGCCATGTAATCCTGACACTTCTTCAAACTTTGGAGCTGAACAGCAAAACTGGTGAAATAACTCATTTCAAATGTTGCATTGTTCAAGGCTAAAAATGAATGTCTAACTTAGTGATTCCTTATATGATAAACTATTATTATAGATCTGTTTTTATATAGAACAGACAGAAAAAGAAAGTTTTATAATTGCTCTGAGAAAAAATACACTTATTCGAAGTGTGTTAGGCATTCCAGTTTTGATGTGTCAACATTAAGCTGTCCCCTGTAGCCTTGGAAACCATAACTTCTCAGTGCTTGTTTTTAAACTATGGTTTTCTTTTTAATATAAGTAGATTTTGATGATAGAAAAAGTTGTCATGTAGAATTACTCTGTGGAGCCACTTGAATAGACTCGAAAAGTTGTTTATACATAAATAAATTCACTAATCTGAAAAATATTCTGAACAGGCACAGTATGTACTGGCTTTTGCAAGTCAGCCTATATTTGATACTGAGTTTAGACTTCTCAGTGAAGGTGGCGAAAAGGGCCTCTGATAGAAAGCAAATGGTAAAGGCAAAGTGTTGGCTTTTTTCATTTCTTTGCTTTTTAAGTTCTATTAATTTTTTCTAGGAATTCATCAAAAGCCTCTTTTCAAAATGATTTTTTTGGTGACATATAGTTAGCATGACACAACTATAAATGTTGATGTTTGTTTTATTATTTTTTTGGTGGCCTTTTTTTAATGCTGTTTTCCAAATGAGAAATTGATATTATCAGTTTTGTTCTCTGTGACCATCATTCACGTGTTGTTCATTTATTCAGCAGCTGCGTATTGCTCTCCTAGTTATTGTACTTGTTATATAGTGGGGATACAAATGTAAGTAAGATATGACCCCAGCCTTCAAGGAGATTTTAATCCATGGTTAGTCGGACAGCTAAGCACAGAAACACAGTACCTTGTAATAAATGCTCTGATATTCTCCCATGATTCCTTCTCTGGGAACACAGAGAAAGAGGCCCCAAGGTGGTCATGGGAAATTTCCTGGAGGAAATAATACCTTCTTTCCTTTCTTTTTCTCCTCTATCCCTTCCTCATGCTTTTTAAAAAAAATCGAAGTGAAACCTGCATACTATTAAAAAAAAAGCTCTAAAATGAAAAGTAAAAGTTTCTGTTTTATCTTACCCAACTTTGCTTCAGTCTCAGTCCTTAGCAATAACCACCTTTAGCACTTTGTTTTCTTTTCTAATGGTTATTTTAAAAAACTTGAAATAATATACTTTGTTATTTGATAAATAAACTTTAGATAGTGACTCTTGGCTTTGGAGAATGAAAGAAGAGAAATTTAGCAGATTTATGGTACTGCCACCTTCTCTCTTTCTCTCTCTATTTTGTTCATTATCTTATTCTTGTATTATCAAGTTTTTGAAAAAATTATATTTGCTATGTTACTATAATTAACTCTCCTGTTCTTTATTTATAGAATAATTTAAAAAATTTAGCCACAAACAAACAGCCTTCATAACATTATAATAGATCCAAAGACATTATTAATATTCATAGTATATTACAGTATAGAGTAATATCCATTATATTACTATAAATTCAAGTGTCATTGATCATATAGCAAAGGACTATAATTTTATATTGCTCACCTAACACTAGAATAATTTCCTGAGTTAGGGTCCAATGGATGGACTTTTGGCCTTTTTTTTTTTTTTTACAAATGAAGTCTTATTTTCTGTGATTGGATATGTGAATTCCAGCCTTCTTTCTGGAGAAAAAAAATTAGTGTCTTGCTTTAAAATTGAAAAGAAGTCGTGCCTCATTTGTTCAGCAGTATCAATTTATAATAACAAAACAATAATCTAAAAATTAACATAAAAAGTCTTAATAACTTATAAAAATATCTCATGCCTACAGTATTCTATGTTTTATGCATAGGAAAAATCTATAGGCCTCATTCAGAAACTGTTTACTTTTGTTTTGTGTGGCATTCTATAAATCATGATGAACCAGTTTCCAAATCCATAGTAGACTAAATATTATAATTTAATGGTGCTATTGGAAGGCACATTGAAAGTTCATCCTTATAGGAAGAAGAAAGGCAGAAAAAAATTAAAAGCTGACATTATAATTTAAAAAGTATTATGATGTAGGATTATATGATATTGGACAGTTCTGTAAACCTCAGTATCTTGCCAATGTTCATAACGTTCCAATCTTTAAGAAAGTGTTATCATTATTTTCATTATATACCTAATCAGAAACCAGAGAAACAAGGATATATTCCTATCCAAATAGTTAAATTTTAAAAAATTGTTTTTGACAATTAAAAACAATAAGCATATGATAAAGTTATCTGGAAAGTTAATTTGCATGAGAGGTCTTCTCTGACGTCAGCCCAGTTGTATAGTTATTCTGTGTAGTGTATTTGTGATGTTGATAGAGGTGCTTGTTAAGTTATTTAAAACTCAGTCCCAACAAATTAGCTACCTTGTGGTTTTTGCTGTGAGACAGCCATTGACCTCGTTGTGAAATATGTCAGTTGGGAAAAAAGGGAAGTTTTTTTCTCCTTTGTTTTTGTCATGAATACATGGTTTAAATGCTGTGTTAATGTCATTGCATTGACCTTTATTTCCACAGAATAAGAGACTGGACAGGTTGCCTTGTGGAAGAGTCATGGTTTGGAATACTGTTACTTCTTTCAGGACTCTCTGAATTTACTTCTTGAACATTTTATGTCTTTTTCCTTTAAAATATTTTCAAACTTATAGAAATATTACAGAATGAGTACAATAGCTTTTACCCTTTTATCATTTGAGAGTAAATTAGAAGATGATCTCTTATCACTCCTTTATAAATTAGTGCATGTTTTCTACAAATAAGAGCATTCTCTTTTATAACCACATTAGAACTGTCAAAATCAGAAAGTTAACATTGACACATTATTGCCATCTAATTTACACACCACATTAAGTTTCTCCAACTGTCTCAACGTCTTTTTTTTTTTTTTATGGTGGCATTGGTGAATGAAATCCAGTAAGTTTCAATATACAAAAGAATTCCATCCAGCGTCACACATTGCATTTAGTGGCCTTGTCTCTATTCTCTGTCAGTCTGAAATAATTCCTTAGTCTTTCCTTGACTTTTATGACCATGGCATTTAAAAAGATTTTAGGCCATTTACATAGGTAATGTTCCTCAATTTTGGTTTGTCTGGTGTTTTCTCATGAACAGATTCAGGTTATATATTTTTTGAAAGGAATATTATATGAGTGATGTTGTGTTCTCCTTGTATCCTGTTAAGCGGTACAAATTTTGATTTGTCCCATTGCTGGTGATGTTAACTGTGAATACTCGACTAGAGTAGTATCTGCCAAGTTTCTCTTCTGTGAAGCTATCCTTTTTCACTTTGCAACCTATAAGTATTTTGTGAGGAGGGGTTTCTAATTATGTAAATTTTTAATTTCTCATCAAATTTCCACTCATCAGTTTTAACATACATTGATGTTTCTTGGCTGAATTAATTATTAAAATGATGGTTACCAAGTAGTTATTTTTTAAGTCTATCATCTCTTCTATATTCATCCATTGACATTCTACTATAAAGAAAAGCTTTATTCTCTTCCTCTATTTATATCAGTATTGATTCATAGATTCCTATTTTATACAGTGGGTTATATAATCTGTTACTTAATTTATTTTGATACACAAATTTTTCCGGTTTAGCATTTCAAGTTAGCTTCTGTTTTCTTATGACCTATATTCTATCACTCTTTGTATATTTCCTTACTTTTTGGAACAACATATTACATATATTCCCTTTGTCCCTGCATTAGAATTAGTCATTTTTCCAAGGAGCTTTGGTTTCTTTCAGTGAAGAATAGTTTTTTAGAAACCAAGATCTGGGTCTGTGTGTTCTTTATAACTGGAGTGTCACTACTCCTAGGCCCTCAGGTGGGGAGAGCTAGGGAATATTTTCATATCACCTATCTTTCTGTCTGTCTACCTAGCTAGCTAGTTAGCTACCTACTTACCTACCTTCCTACCTTCCTACTTACCTGCCTATTTACCTGCCTGCTACGTCAAAAACCATGAGTTCACAGAAATATCTTTCAATTCTAATTCAATGTCACAGGTTCATTTTAGTTTTTTTTTTTTTGTACTTATTACTCCCTTTTCCAAAAATGAGAAACTTGGTTTCCTATAATTTTCAGTATACTTACTTTTTAGATCTGTTCCCTCTGTATGTGATCAATCTGTTGCTGCTGCCATCTCATCACTACCATGTGGACACCATCCTTAACCCACTGAGGTTCTCATAGTGAGTCATCATCCTTGTACCTCAATTTTGACTCCCCTGTGACCTTGCTGAGGCTTGTACACTCTGGGTCAGGTTGCCACCCTTTCCATGCCATTTTCCATACTGCATAGAACTCTCATTTTTTGTGGCTTTTCTATTTAAAGCAGATTATTTTCATTGTATAGTCCTATACAGGATGTGGGTGTGATGAGTAAAGCAGCTTACTTGGATGGTGGCTAACATGGGGTCATAACTATAATAAATCCTACTTTATTTTTATCCAGTATTTTCATTTTAAATATTTCAAATATTGATGTATTCATTAGAAATATTAATGTAATTTTAAAGGAACTGTGCATAGGTAATAGCAGATGTTCATGGATGACACAGCTATATGATGGCTAAAGTCATGCTGCTGTAAGTTGTGTATCTCAAGATATGTGGGTAAATGGTAAAACTCTCACCTCATATGTTTGTAATGCATATAGTAATGCTGAAATTTTCTACCAGCCTGGTAATCAAGCATATTTAAAATATAGAGCAAAATATTACATCATGTTTGTAGAGAGATGTGTATGTGCTTGTGTGCGTGCATGTCTATAGATAAGGGACTAGAAAATGAGAAAGGCCATTGTTTCCTATTATCAGTAAACATTTAATTAAATCTTTTAAAAGAGATTATTGGAATATATCAGATCTAATTCATCTTTGCACTGTTCCTAGTATCTAGCCCAGTACTGTTCTGCATTTAGGTTCTGAATAAATATTATTTGAAAGGACGAATATAATGTTTGAGGGTGTCTAATAGATATTTGGTGAATTTTCCACAGTAGTTTTTAGGCAAGTTCCATGATGTCTTTCTACAGGGCTATTTGTGTACCTGTGTAAGAATTAATGGCGATAAGAGTCTTGAGTTCTGGTGCTAAGAACTTTTTAAAAAAACATTATTAAAGTATAACTGACACAATAAACTTCATAAAGTTAAGGTGTATAGTTTGATAAGTTTTGATTTGCAAACATCCATGAAACTATCACTATAGTTAAAACAATGAACATATCCAACAGCTCTAAAAGTTTCCTTGTGTCCTTTAATAATTCCTCCTTCCCATTCATTCTCTTTATCCCCAGACAACCACTGATAGGCTTTTTGTCCCCAGAATTAGTTTGAATTTTCTTGAATTTTCTGTAAGTAGTATCATATAGTGTGTGTGTGTGTGTGTGTGTGTGTGTGTGTGTGTGTGTGTGTGTGTGTGTGTTTGTCTACTTTCTGTATCTCAAGATGATTATTTTGGGATTCGTCCATGTTGTGTATATCAAAATATTGCATTTAAGTGGACCCATGCAGTTCAAACCCACATTGTTTAAGGGTCAACTGTAGTTCATTTCTTTTTGTAACTAAGCTGTATTCCATTGTATGACTATTCCACAATTCATATACCTACCCTGTGACCCAGCTTTTCTACTCCTAGGTATTTATCCAAGAGAAGTGAAAGCATATGTCCAAATAAAGATTTGTATATAAATGTTCATAAAATCTTTATTTGTATTAGTCAAAAACTGGAAAAAATCCAGATGTCCATCAACAGTTGATTCCTCTACAAGGGACCACATAATGAATTGAGAAATAGTCTCTTTTCAATTTTCTGTAAGAGATTGTGTTGAATTGGTATTCTTTCTTTATATATTTGGTAGAATTCACAGTGAAGCCATCTGGGCCTGGAATTTTTTTGGTATAAAGATTTTTACTAAAATTAAATTTTTTAAGTATAGGACTATTCAGATTATTTCTTCTTGAGTAAGCTTAGGTAGTTTGTGTCTTTCAAGGAACTTGTCTATTTTGTTGATGAAATAAAATTCCAACTCTGTAGAATCTATAGTGTTGTTCTTTTCTTCCAATGGGTAGTTTGGGTCTTTTCTTTTTTTCCTGGTTAGTCTAGCTAGAGGTTTACCAATGTTATTGATCTCAAAGAAACAGCTTTTGGTATCATAAATTATTCTCTTTTGCTTTTATTTTATGCTTCATTGATCTCAGTTCTGATATCTATCATTTCTTTTCTCCTGCTAACTTTGAGTATGATTTGCACTTCTTATTCTAGCTTTTTATGGTGAAAGCTGAGGTCATTGGTTTGAGGCTTTCCTTGTATTCTAATATATAGCTTTAGTACTTTATTTCTCTGTACATTAGCTGCATTTCATACAGTTTGACATGTGTTTTCATTCACTAAATAACTTTGTTTTCACATATTTGTGTATTTTTTAGATTTTAAAAATTGACTTCTAATTAAATTCCATTGAGAGAAAAATTAACATTATATGGTCTTTTATATTTTTGAGATTTATGTTGTGGTTCAGAATATGTTCTTTAATGTTACACATTTAATACACCCTTGCAAAGAATATATATTCTGCTGTTGTTTAATGTGGTGTTCTATAAATGTTAATCAGATCGAATTTGTTGTTTAAGTGTTCTTTATCCTTACTTATTTTCTTCCTGTTTTTTTTTCTGTTACTTATTCAGAGGGGTATGTTAAAATCTCTGTAATTGTGGATTTGTCTGTTTTACCTGAAAGTTCTATCACTTTTTGCTTCATATATTTTCAAGCTATTAGTAGTTGCATAAACATTTAGAATGGTTGTATCCTCTGGATAGATTGACTTCTTTATCATCATGAAATTGCCTTCTTTATTCCTGTTAACATTTTTTGCTACAAAGTCAACTTTGTATAATATTAATATGGCCACTCTAGTTTTCTTTTGAATTGTGTTGGCATGGTAAATGTTTTCTCTATTTGCTTTTTATATTTCAACTCATTTTACATTTTTATATTTAAAAGGAGCTCTTTATATATAGCATGAAGTTAGGTCTTGTTCTTTTTTTTTTTTTTAATTCAATATGTGAGTCTCTACCTTTTAATTGAGGTGTTTGGACTATTTTAAATTTACGTTAGTTATTGCTATTTTTGAGTTTAAATCTATTTTGCTATTTGTATTTATTTTGTCCCATCTATTCTTTATTCCCCCTTTCCTCTTTATCTGCTTATTTTTGGATTTTATTTCTTTTGTTGGCTTAGTTTTTTTGTTTTGTTATTCTAGTGGTTGTTTTAGGGTTTATGATATCTTCAAGTGGTAGTATACAGTATAAGGATTTCACATCAGTGTACTTACATTTTTCTCTTACTAGTCTTTTTGTTATTATTGTCATGTATTTTACTTCTACATGTGCTATAAATCCCATAATACATTATTATTTTTGCTTTAAACAATAGATAACTTTTCAAGAGATTTAAATAATAATAATAGTTTTTATATTTGCCCACGTGGTTATCATTTTTAATCTCTTCATTCCTAGATGTAAATCTACATTTCCACCTGGTATTATTTTTCTTATGTATGGAGTATTTCCTTTTGTATTTCTTGTGGTGCATTTTTGCTGGTAATTGAACTCTTTCACCTTTTGTATGTCTGAAATGTCTTTATATCATATTAGTTTTTGAAAGATAGTTTCTCTCGGTATAAAAATCTAGGTTAAGTTATTTTTCTTTTAATTCTGAGGATATTGTTCTTCTAGCTTGTACTGCCACTAATGAGAAATCTGTCATTCTTTTATTTATTCCCCTCTATGTAATATGTCATTTTCTCAGGATACTTTTATGATTTCTTCTTTATTACTATGGTAAGCAATTTGATTATGATGTGTTTTGGTATAGTCTTCTTTGAGGTCCTTATCCTAATGATTTATTGGGGGTTCTTGGGTCTGTGGGTTTGTAGTGCTCATCAAAGTTGGAAATTTTTGTCATATCTTTCTCTCTTTCTCCACTGTTTTCTCCTTCTTAGACTACAAATACATACATATTGGGCCTCATGAAGTTGTCCCACAACTCAGTGATGCTTTGTTTTGTTTTTGTTTTAGTCTTATTTCTTTCTCATTTTGAATATTTCTTATTCAAATATCTGTGTACATTTAGTATATTTGTAGGTATTAATCGTTTTTCTGTAATCCTCAAACTGTTCACCCATAATTTTTTTTTTCCAAACACTAGTTTTTATCTCTAGAAGTTAAATTTGGGTCTTTAAAATTTTTTCTGTTGTCTGTATTTAATGTGTTTAATCTTTTTTTCTCACTTTTGAACATATGAATTACCGTTTTAATGGCCCTGTACTAATTGTATCAACTCTGTCAATTCTGGATTGGTTTTGGTTGATTTTGGTACTCATTTTGGATTCTGTTTTGCTGCTTTTTTTGCATATAGTAATTTATTGGATGCCAGGCATTGTAAATTTTGTTGTTTACTGGGTATTTTTGTAGTTCTCCATATATTCTTAAAATTTATCCTGAGATGTAGTTATGTTATTTGGAAAATTTCTGATTCTTTTAGGTCTTGCTTTTAAGTCTCATAAGGCTGGACAAGTCTAGAGTTAATTTTATCTACCCCTGAAACAAAACTTTTCTCAGTACTTTTTTATGTGGTCCATGGGTTATGGTCTGTACTCTGTAGGGAATAGGCACTATTCCTGGCACTGTAAAATCTCTGCTTATTTTTTCGTCCAGTCTTTTTGGATATGAAACACCCTCCAACCCATTCCCCCTGCAGTCTTGGGTAGTTTCCTGAGGTGGGTAGATTCACTCACTAATCAGTACACAACTGAATACTTGAGTGTGACCCTCTGCAGATCTCTGGAGTTTGTGTGTGTGTGTGTGTGTGTATTCTCTCTTCTCTAGAACAATTCGCTGAGAACTCTAGCACTTGCAGTTTCCCTAGACTCAACCTTCTCTTCAACTCAGGGAGACCACCTTGTCCTGTTGGGATCCCCCTCTCTGTGCCTGACCCTGGAAAATTTCCCCAGGCAGTAAGCTGGGGCAATCACAGGGCTTACCTCATGTGTTTCTTTACTGTTGGGTATTACTGTCCTTTGTTGCCTCATGGCCGTAACAGTCTTGAGAACCATTGTTTTATATGTTTTCTTAGTTTTTTCATAGTCATTTCAGATAGGAGAGTAATTCTAGTCTTTGTTACTCTATCTTGGTCAGAAGTAGAGTTATGCTGGTTAAGGATTTTGATATCCTAAAGTGCTTTTTAGTAACTTCAGGGTAAAAAATAACTTTAATGGAAGATGTGGACCAGACCTTACCCTGCTACTACCTCTGTATCATTTCTTTGTTTCCCTTTGTTCCATTCAAATTTGAACTTAGCCAAATTTATAGTAAGTCTACTATGGGCCAAGTACAGAAGAATGGGAGTAAAAATGATTAATATGATCTGATCCCTTTTCATAGAGTCCTTAGAGCTTAGAGAGGTTATATAATATCTTCTATATCATAGCTCTTAAGTTGGTAGAACTGGGTTCATACTAGACCTTTTAGCTTCCATTTGAATGTCCGTTCACAATGGCAATGTGTGCTCATATAATCCCATACACATACATATATGAACATAAAAACATACATATATACTTTCATGCATGTGTACCCTGTAGACCTCAGGATACCTCATGAACATGTAAAGACTATAACACTACAAAGTCTCACCCTCTTTAGATTGGTTTTTGCTCATCAGTGACTAAAAGACTTATGAGGCATTTATAAGTGTGCAAGACTAGGGGTCCAGTGGATTGAAAAGGGAGATAAAAGGAGAGTCTTGTTGGTTTATGGTTTTGGAACAGATTTCAAGAGTTATAAGTAGTAGTGTGCTGGGAGGAACATGTCTTTGGAGACACTGCAGTAATTTTGTTTTGTGTCCAGTTAAAATTGCCAGTTTAGAAAAGAAGTCTGTATTTTCTCATTTTTTTCAGATAGTAGGCCAAATAGAGAAATTTGTTAAGCCAATTCTGAAACATTATACTAAACACCACAATGAGCCAAGTTCCTATCCAAAATAAACTGGTAAGGGTTACACTAACCTAAAATGAATTTAGAAGCTCTCAATATTTTCCCATGATTTCAGACAATTTATGTAATTTATATTTAGATGGTAGTTCTCACGAATAAAACCATCAGGGCCTATGACTCCTCCATCCTCCAAAGTATCGTTCTTTGGTTACCTTTCCAGTTTCTTTATGATTATTGATTGATTCAGGTTTTTAATCTCTTGTTGAGATAACTTGTTAATTTATGGTTTTCTAGAAAATCATTTACTTTTCTTGAGTTTTTTAGTTTATTGGCAAAAAGTTGTATACAGTATTTTTAATCTTAAAAATTTTGCCCCTATTGTAGTTAGTCCCCTTTCTTGTTTCTGACTCTGAAGTACTTTTGAATGTACTTCCTCAAGTATTGTACAATAAATATTGTACAAGTTTGTTGTACAATGGATATATTTTAAATTAAACTTGAATTTTAGCACATGGATAGTATTATGAAACAATCTGGAAAGGATTTAGCCTGCTTTTATGCCAAATGTGGTTCTTCTTGCCTGAAATGAGTTATTTGAGATGTAAATTGGAAATCTGAAGAGTTGATTATTATTCTATAACTGTTGCTTCATCAGTGTTGTTTATTAGTTTTTGAGGACACATCTCGGTTAGACTTGACACACTCGTTATCACATGTTTTCATACTATCTGCCGTCTCCTCAATAGAACTTTCCCACCCACAATGCTACCATTTACTTTTCCATTGAGAGTATATTAATTTACTAAGTAGTATTAGTATTCTGTTTTATTCGATGCCATTACCATGAGACTGTGTGTTCTCAACTATGTTTATGGTCTAGACAGAAGAATGTAGAAGCAGGCTTTAGGGTAGACTGCTGGTCTTCTGGGAAACTTCATATTTAATAAACCCATCAACAAGTATTTGAGTCATTCCCTTGTGCCTAAGACTGCTGTAGGTGCTTTGAAAGTGAAAAAGATTTTTCAGACATTGAAAGTCCATAGCACTTTGGCTCTGACCAGTCTTCCCCTCATGACACTGCTTCATGCACCCTTTGCTTTATTGCACAACCCTGTTCTGAACATGCAAGCACTATACTCCTTTAATGACTTTGAAAAAGCTGTTCTAAATGCCCTTATACTATTCTTTGATGTACAGTTGTCAGAGTCCTACCTATCTTTTTTTCAAACTGAAACATAAATCTCTTTTCCTTTGGTGAGCCATTCCCGAGAACAAGTTATCTCAGATTAAAGTCTCCATTTCAAAAGGGTAATCAGATTTATAGACCCAGATAATAACCCTAATAAGATATTTGACAAGTTATGTAATGAAAGCTTTCAGAACAAGATGAAGTATAAGATAATAGTAAAGACAGGACAATTTGTAATTGTTTAATGACTTATTTTCAGCCTAGAGGGGAACAGCATGGCATAGAGGGCTCTGTTTTTGATCTAGTCTTGTTCAACATGTCTGTTCATTCAGTTATTTACTTGCCAAGTATTTATCGAATACTCTGTGTTGGAAATTGCAATATGCTGGGAATGTAGTGGTGAACATGGGAAACATAGTTCTTCCCTTTACAATACGACAATATAAACATTTGAACAAAGATATAGAAAATGTATGCAAAGCTCAAAAACTTAAAAAGCTAATACAATGGTAATATGGAACTTATAGAGATGGTTGTTCCTTTTTATAATAGAATTAGTATGTAAAAAGATCCCCGGGGACTGCAAAGATAGAATATATATTCAGCCCATTTTGAATTTCAAGATGAAATCTAGCTGGGATAAGGATATAGCCTTATATTTGAGAAGAGAATGGCTTGACTTAAGGGCATAGTTGGAGTAAAAAAAGATGTAAAGCCTTTAGTCAATAGTTAAATTAATGTTAATAATCAGTGGAATGTGACTGCAGAAAAATTCAGGTTATTTTGATAGACATGGGAGTATCTAGAATGAGAAATGATTATACACCTATGAGTGGAGCTACCTGCTCATATGAAAGATATATATTGAATTTATTAGAAATTGCTCGTTTTCCAAAGTAGTTGTACAGTTTTACAATCCTATTAGTAATGTTTGAAAGTTCCAGTTGCTCTACTCCTTGCCATTATTTAGTATTGTCAGTTATGTAAATTCTAGTTGTTATAGTAAGTTTGTATTTTGTATATCATTTTGATTTTATTTTTTAATTCTGTGACGACTAATGTATTGAGCATCATTTCATGTGCTTATTGGTCATTCTTATGCCTTCATTTTGTGAAGTGTTTATTCAAATATTTCATTTTCATTTCTTGGGTTGTTTGTATTTGTATTATTGATTTTATAGTGTGTGTATATATAATATGTATATTATATATATATAATATTTTTCCCCACTTTGTTTCTTGATTTTTCATTTTCTCAATATCTTTTGCTGAGTAGAAGTTTTAAATTTTGATAAGGTATGATATATCAGGTTTTTATTTTATGGATAGTGCCTTTTGTATTCTGTTAGGAAACCTTTGCTTAATACAAGGTCATGAGTATATTTTCCTACATTGCTATACTAGAAGCTTTATAGTTTTAGCTTGTACATTTTGGTCTTTGATCCATTTCAAATTAATTTTGTATATGATGTGAGGTAGAGATTAAGGTTCATTTTCCCCATATTCATATCCAGTTATTTCAGTGTTATTCGTTGACATAGCTTTTCTTTCCCTAATCAGAAAATAAATTGATTATATATGAACAGATCTATTTCTATGATATGAATTTATTCATTGATCTATTTGTTTATCCTTATGCAACTACTACTGCTTTACAAACTATAGCTTTATGATGTCATAAAATCCGGTAGTATAAGCCCTCCAACTTTGTTGTTCTTCAACATTTTCTTGGCTATTCTAAGACTTAAATTTCCATATCAATTTTATAATCAGCTTGTCATTTTAGAAAAGACTACTAGGGCTTTGATTGGGATTTCATTGACCATATAGATAAATTGTAAGGAGACTTGACTTTTTAAAAAATTTTCAGATACAATTGACATACAATTTCATATTAGTTTCAGGTGCATAATGTAGTTATTAGACATTTATATAATTTATGATGTGATGACTCTGATAAAGACTTTTTAACAATAGTGAGTCTCCTAATCCATGAACGGTTATATGTCTGCATTTGTTTATGTATTTTAAAATTTCTCTCAGCAGTGTTTCACAGTTTGCAGTATACAGGTCTTTCACATCTTTCATTAGATTTTTTTCTAGCTCTTTGTTGATATTATATAAAAATACCAATTGATTTTTGTATTTTAATCTGGAATCTTACAGTCTTGCTAAATTTATTTATTTTTATTTTCACACAGTTTTAGCATCTATGAATAAATATTTTTGCTTCTTCCTTTTCCATATTTGTGAGATCTTCTTTTTATTGTCTAATTCCAATAGTTTGAACCTTGAGTACACTGTTGAATAGGGTGGTGAAAGAAGACATCTTTTCTTGTTCATGATCTAAAGTATAATATTTTAGATTTTTTTGATATAAACCCTTTATAAGATTGTGGAAGCTCTCCATTTTTTTTAGTTTGTTGACAGTTTTTGTTTTTAATCATTAACAGGTATTGAATTTTGTCTAATGCTTTTGGGGGCATCTTTTGAAATAATCATGATTTTTCTCCTTTATTATATCATGTATTTATATTCATGTATGATATTTGTCTATAAATTTCTTTTCTTGTCATCATGTTTTGTTATCAGGGTTATTCTAGACTCAAAACAATTAAGAAGAGTTCCCTCTTCTTAGAAAGATTTTCTTTAAGATCATATTTCATCAGTGAAGCCATCTGAACCTAGAGTTTTCTATGTGACAAGGCTTTTAATTACAAATTATTTTCTTTAACTGATAACGGCTCTTCAGATTTTCTGTTTTATTTGTTGGTTTTTGGAAACATCGCTTTTAAGCAATTTGACTATTTCATCTAAGTCATTGAATTTATTTGCATATTTTTCATAATTTTCCCCTAATTTCTTTTAAATTTCTGTAGGATCTGTAGTGATGTCTTCTCTTGTTGTGATGTTGGTAATTTGTTTTCAGGCATCATTCTTTATCTCTTGTTTCTCTGACTTTTTATATCTATACTTATCCTTCCTGTTACTATTACAATGCCTAAATTTTTGCTAGGACTTTTGCAATAACCTTATACTAACCTTTTGTATTTGTATTCTTGATTTTCTGAGTCCCATTCACTTTATTATAGGAAGAAAGGTCTTTCTAAAGTACAAAAGTAATTAAATTTTCCCCAGCTTAAAACTTTTAAGTGCTTTTCTAATACCTTCAGGATAAAACTCTAAGCTTCTTCATATGGAATACAAAGCCATTAATGAAAGGTTTTGTTTTCTCTCAATAGGCTCCTGTATTTTCTTATTTTCATCTCCCTTTTTATCTCTCTGAAATCCATAGGGAACTATACTGCACTGCCTTTGTAGGTGTTCTAAATTGCTATTCTTTGTCTTAAATGAAAACAGTATTTCAGATGTGATGTGGTCAACATTAAGACGACATAAATGGTCTCCTGACTAATCCTTTACTGAGATTATTGCTAATATCTCATTGGTATTATCTCAATGTTTATTAATGTTCATTTAACATAATACTTTATATTATGTGTGTCTTTACATTCACAGCAATATCAAACTGTAAAGCATTATTTTAAGCCCAGTTTCAATTTTACTGTTAAATTAAGTAATAAGGATGTATCTATTTGCTGTAATCAGAATATCTGTCAGATAGCTACTTGACTCATTTTCCTACACCAGTGATAATGTTTTATTTCAGTTTGGGACTGTTAGTGTTGGTATTGACCAGTCACCCAGATGACTAGGTGATATATATTTCTTTCATTATACTCTCATTTAATAGTTTACAAAATTAAGAAACAAATCTCTGAAACTGGCTAGCTGGTTTGGAGGTAAAGAAGTTTTTTCCTTTCTTGTCAGTCCTTCAGCTCCTCAGCCCCAGGGGAATTAGGATGTACCACCTTCTGTTTAAAAGCCCAAACACTTCAAACTGTTATTCTCCTGTTGAGTTTGAAAGGGGGGTGTTTTTAGCTCTGTCTTGATGTAGCCGGACTCTGAAAGTCTATTTGGATAACATTGAAGATTGGAGGAAATGTGACTCTGTCTGTGTGTTTTAAGCCCCTAAGGTAAGATCAGAAAGCGTCTGGGGCAGTGAGAGCCAAATAGTTGAAGTCATACATTAATTATGGTCATGAATCATTTTTATTTTTAAAGTCTTTACCATTTGACACAGTTGTTTGCATAGTACCAGTGAGTTTTAGGCAGCCTTTCCCTGTTTTTAAAGTAACAGGCTATTTTGTTAATTTCTGTTCTAGGTTGATAATACCTATCATTATTAGAATTCTGATAATGTTTTCAGTAAAAATTACTTGTTTCCCTACCCAAATGAGTGGTCTTTAATTTATGTGATCTTTGCTTTGAATATAATGTTTTGAAATTATAAATATAGAAAATTATTATGTTAATCTTTCAGTCTCCCGCTGATATCAATAAAAATAACCAGATCTTGGGATTGTGCTTTTATATTCAGGCATTAGTCAGCAAGTACTTTTTGAGTGCCTCCTTTTTGCCATATTTTGTGATAAGCATTGGAAATATAAAAAGTGATTCCTCTCCTCCCCGCCGAAAGACCTAGTAAGGAAATAGATGAGGAAGTATACAGTTTTTGTAAAATGTGTTTCTGTAATTTTTGTTAGTGGTGTTTTATACAGTAGATGCCACAGATTTCCAGAGGAAGGAGTTCTTCTGCCTATCTGGAATAGTCAGGGGAGGCCTTTGCAGAAGAGGTTATACTTAAGGTGCCTATTAATGGATTTAGGCATGTACTTATCTGAGACAGGGAAAACATATAGGCAAACAGAGCAGTTCACTCAAAGGTACAGAAGCAAGAAATGGCATGAGGTGTTTGGAGAATCACCAGTAGTTCAGTATTGCTGGAGTTGAACATATAAGGTAAGGGATATCAGGAAATGAGGCTAGGTGTATGCTGGGACCATTAGATTTCTTTAGAGCCACCTTTGTAAGAGAATATTACTATCAAGAGAGTGCATACACATACATACCCAGAACAAGAAGCGATAGAATGGAGTATAATCTCTTCTATTGGATTCCTTATGAGCCCAGAGGAAGTTGCTGAATAACTCATTTCATGAAGAAACTAGCTATAATAATATAATAGGAGTTGCTCCCTGTTAGATGACCTAAGAAATCCTTAATAATTATCAGGCAATTTCCAGAGTGCAGAATATGTCATATTTTTAGTGTGTAGTGTCATAATAATAATGATAATGATGATATTGGCAGAGGTATTGATGCTATCAAATCCCTAGTAAAATTAACCTCATATATATATAGGATAACTTTCAAATTAGGATTTTTGACAAATTTTTTTTAAAGCAGGTAAAATTTACATTCAGTGAAATTCTTAGATCTTAAGGTTAAATTCTGTGGATAATACCCATATACTCTTCACCCCAATAAGATATAGAACATGTCCTTCACCTCAGATAGTTCCTTTGTTACCTCTCCTCTCTACCAGTCAGTCTTGCCCCACATAGGCAACTAGCCACTCTTTAGAATTCAGTTACCATAGATTGTATTCTATTGTAAGTATGCTAGAGAATTGTGAAGCATTCAGTTTGGGTTCATTATTAATTCAGTTTGTCCTCATTTCATTCTATTTATATCTGTGTTAAGAGTTTATAAGCTCACTTAAATTTTTGTACAACTTTTATTTCTAGGCTTCATAGAGCCCAGTGTGCAATTAAACAGACTCAGGTAACTGTTCAGAAAATTGGAAAGGAAATTGAAGAAAAACTGAAACTCACATCTACAAGCAATGAGCTGGTATGTTTTTATATGTTTGCCTGTTTAAGTTCCTTGATTTCTAAATATGATCAGCATATTTTTCAAAAACTTCAGGTAGTTTTTTTTTCTCTCTTAATGTTTCCCTCAGACTTCTGCTGGCATTTAAGTGTTGGAAATAAACTTTTCATCTGCTAATAATATAACATACAAGGTGCTTGCTTTTTCTGCAGATGAGACTTTAGATTACATACAATTACTTAGAAGAAAATTTAAAACTGTTTTTATTGATGTCTTATAAGTGTAAACTCTAGGCATGAACAGTATAATGAATGAAAGATAGCTGCCAGAAGAAAAACAAAAAACTTTAGGGCCTAACCTACTGTTCAAATATGAATTTAAAATTATTTGGATTAAACTTAATAATCTGGTTTAGAGACAGCATTCTCTTTTGGGAAAGATTGTTTTAGCAAGTCATTTCCAAAGAAATAGAATTCAATTCCAAAAGGACAGATTTAAGATACTAATATATCTTGGTTGTTCTTTCTAGTGGAGAAAAAAATATTAATTTTGGAATGAAGAGTTTGTCTTTGTAAGCAGAATAGTGGTTAAAACTAATAAATTGAGTTTTTTTCAAAATGCAGCCACATGACTATGGATAGCTTTTGATGAAATTTGTGGTTTATGATACTTAAAATCCAAATGCTAAATGAAATCCTGACTAAAAATGTTTAAGTATTTACACATTTGTTATCATGTGTAAGATAGGCAGTATCTTTCAGTTATTTATAGCACTGTCAACTTGGCAGAGGGCCTTATATTCTTAAATGGAAATTTCATGTTACCTTGAAGATTTGCCCAAGATAATAGTTTAATAGATGAACTGTAGAAAAGCAGTAACACAATTAACCTATAAAGATTTATCTTTCTTGGAATTTGAAATTAATGGATGAAAACATACTTAAACTATATAAAATTGCTGATTTTGACCTATAAGTGACAGTTTCATATGATTCAACCTAATATATAAAATGGCTAGTGCTGTACCTGGCACATAGCAGGCATACAAAATATGGTATCTGTGATAACTATAGTAGGTAGTGAGCTGGGAAGGATTCCCTCTTTTGTTTTCTGGAAGAATGTGTGTAGAATTGGAATTATTATTAAATGTTGGTAGAATTTACCAATGAAACCATCTGGGTGTGGAGTTTTCTTTGTGGATTTTGAATTCAGTTCTTTAATACTTATATGGTTATTGAAGTTATCTATTTGAGCTTTGGTAGCTTATATCATTCAAGGATTTGTCCATTTCCTTTACCAGTCAGATATTTTACCACTCAGAATGGGATTTTTCTGATGATTTTTCATGATTAGACTGGGTCCTAAAGTCTTTTTTTTTGTTCCAGTATCCAGTTCAGGATACCACGTTGTATTTAGTCAGCATGTCTTCTTAGGCTTTTCTGATCTATGACAGTTTCTCATTCTTTTGTATGATTAAATCACCACGATGCATCATTGTTTATATTAACTTTTGTCATTTGGTTAATGTAGTGTCTTCTGGGTTACCTACTATAAAGTTTCCTTTTGAAAGCAAGATATTAAGTCCAGGCAGAGGGGACTTAAGCTTTACCTCCTGGAGGGGAACAATCTGTACATATTATTTGGAATTATTTGTGAGGAAAATTTGTCTCCTCTCCCTTTCTTCTGCCATTTATCTATGTATTCAATCATTTATTTATTAGTATGGACATGTGTGTATTTATTTTATACTTCATGTTATAATTTAATATTATATTTTTGGTTTTTTGTTTTGTTTTGTTTTCTTTCTCAACTTGTGGCATTGAGAGCTTTTTCAAGTTGGCTCCTGTGACCACTTGAGATGCCTTCATCTCTTTTTTGTTTGTTTTTTATAAGCACTTCTTCCGTTTCTGGGACTGGGATAATGGTATTTGGGAACAAGATCTGGACACTGGGTATGCTTCTTGCTACTCAGTTGAAACTGCTTCTTGACCCTCTCAGTGCACAGAGCTACTATACACAAGTATCTATCTCCATATATGTTAAAATAAACATGTTTATACTAATATATTCAACTCTAACACCACAGGGTTCATTCTAGCCTTCCCCCTCATTTTATTTGTAGAATCTTTTTCTAGTAGTGAGAAACCTGGTTCCCATTTTCTACAATTTATTTACTTATTTATTTTTTTTTTACTCTTAGGATAAATGTAATTTCATATTTTTCCTCTTTTCAATGGGATTTTTTTTTTCTTATGCTGGGGCTAGAGAGAGTGAATGTGTGTGTGTGTGTGTGTGTGTGTGTGTGTGTGTGTGTGTGTGTGTGTGTTTCTGCATACAAGTCCTTTTTCTGATATGTGTGTTGGGAACATTTTTTTTTCTAGTCTGTAGCTTGCCTTTTGTGTTCCTAATGATGTTTTCCAATGAATAGAATTTTAAATTTGATGAAATCCAGTGTATTCTAAAATTTTTAATTTTGTGGTTAGGACTCTTTGTGTTCTTCATAAAAAATCATCGTCTAACCAAAAGTCAAATAAATTTTCTCCTGTTTTTTATTTTATAAGTTTTATAGTTTGGGGTTTTACATTTTGATCTATGATCCATCTCAAGTTAGTTTTTTTGTGCTAGTTAATAAGTAAGATCATTTTTTCTGTATGAATATCCAGTTGATTAAGCATAATTTTTTGAATAGTCTTTCTTATTTAACTGTTTTGTAATGTTTTTCTAAACATCAGTTGATGGTGTGTGTATCTTCTGGATTCTCTGTTTTGTTCCATTGATCTATCTATCTATGATCAATACCAAACTCTCTTATTATTTTAGATTTGTTCTCTTAAATCCAGATAGGTTAAGTCCTCCGGCTTTGTTCTTTTAAAAATTTGTGTGGATGTTCTAGGTTCTTTGTATTTCTAAGTGAATTTGAGAAACAATTTGTCAGTGTCTACCAAAAAAAAAAGCCTGCTGTAAGTTTTTGTCTCTGTGTGTGTGTGTGTGGGGGGGGTGACATTGATTAACAAAATCCAAAAAGTTTCAAGTGTACAATTCAACACTAAGTCATATATATATATATATATATATATATATATATATATATATATATACACACACACACACACACACACATACATACATATATATATATATATATATATATATATATACACACATATACTATGTGTTCACCACCCACAGTTAGATTTCTTTCTGTCACTACATATTTGACCCCTTCTGCCCCTGCTATTTCCCTCTCTCCCCTTTCCTTCTGGTAACCACTAATCCACTGTCCATGTCCGTGAGTCTCTGTTTGTTTGGAGTGTTTGTTGCTTTTAGATTTATATTCCACATATAAGTGGTATCATGTGGTTTTCAACTTTTTCTGTTTGGCTTATTTCATTTAGCATAATTATCTCAAGATACATCCATGTTGTTCAAATGGCAGTATTTCATCTCTTCTTATAGCTGAATAATATTCCATTGTTTATATGTACCACATCTTCTTTGTCCTGTCATCATTTGTAGGACACTTAAGTAGCTTCCGTGTCTTGGCCACAGTAAATAATGCTCCTATGAATGTCGGTCTGCATATATCTTTTCAGATAAATATTTTCAAGTTTTTTGGGTAAATACTCAGTAGAAGGATTGCTGGATCATGTGGTAGATCAATTCTTCATTTTTTGAGAAACCTCCATACTGTTTTCCATAATAGTTTGCAGTTCCATCAGCAGTGTACAAGGTTTTTTTTTTCCTCTGCATCCTCTCCAACACTTGTTACTACTTGTTCTGTTGATAATAGTAGTTCTAACAGGTTTGAGATGGTATCTCATTGTGGTTTTGATTTGCATTTCCCTAGAGAAGTTGAGCATCCTTTCACATGTTTGTTGTCCACTTGTATGTCTTTTTGGGAGAACTGTTTATTCAGATCCTCTGCCCATTTTTTAATTGCTTTATTTGTTGTTGTTGAATTATATGAGTTCTTTCTCTGTTTTGGATATTAGGCCCTTATTGGAGTTGTTTGCAAATACGTTTTCCCATTTGGATGGCTGTCTCTTTGCCTTGTTGACAGCTTCTTTTGCTATGCAGAAGCTTTTTAGTTTGATATAGTCCCATTCATTTACTTTGGCTTTTACTTCCCTTGCCTTTGAGGTCAAATTTATAAAATCTTCTTTAAGCTCAAGGTCCAAAAGTTTAGTACCTGTGTTTTCTTCTATGCAATTGATTGTTTCAAGTCTGATATTCAGGTAAGCCTGCTGGAATTTTGATAAGGATTTGTAGATCATTTTGTGGAGAATTGCCATCTTAACAATATCAAATTAAATTCTCTAAATAATATCTTGTATCTTTCAATAGAGATTTTGATATCTGTTGTTGTAGTCATTTCTAAGCGTTTTATGGAAGGGTATTTTTTGGCATTATTGCAAATAGAGATTGTTTTTGAATTTTTATTTCTCATTTGTTTGCTGCTAGTATACCTTTTAATTTATTAAATTCATCTTACAATCTTGTATTTTAGTTTAATAGCTATTTTGTAGATTTCTTGGGATTTTTATATGTAAACATTGTACCTTCAAACTTGAACTGCTTTATGTGCCTTATTTAATTTTTCTGCCTTATTTCAATAGCACAATAGTAAATAAAAGTAATAAAAATGGAAATACTTTCCTGTTCCTGATTATAGGAGGAAGCGATTCATCTTTTCTCCGTTAAATATAATGGTAGCAATGCCATTTATTGGTTTGGGGAAGTTCCCTCTTGTTTCTAATTTCTGAGAGTTTTTATCATGAATGGATATTTAATTTTGTCAAATACTTTTACTGCACCTATTGAAATATCGTGTGATTTTTCTCCTCAATTCTGTTAATATGTATAGTTAAACTACATTGATTTAATTTCAAAAATTAACTAACATTGCAAATCTAGAATAAACCTGAATTGATTATGATATATAATCTTTTTTGGATCTTGCTAGGTTTGATCTCGTAATAATTTAAGGGTTTTTGAGCCTATGTTTATTAGGGATATTGGGATGCAATGTTTTTAATTACTTTATCAGATTGGTATTAGGAATATGGTAGTCTGGTAAAATTATTTCAGCAATGTTTCTTTCTCCTAGTCCATCTTGACCAGAAGCAGAAGTATCTTGGACTTTTAATATTTTCTGGTACTATACTGAGATTTCATATGCTTATGAGAATATTTTATGCATTATGAGAATATTTTACTTATTCTCACTGAGCATATTTCTAATAGTGGCTTTAAAGTGTTTGTCTGATATTTCTAACATCTGGATCATCTCGGGGTTGTCTTTTCCCTAGAGAGTGAGTCACATTTTCCTGGCTGTTTGTATGTTGGGTAATATTGCATGGTATCTTGGACATTGTGCATGTAATCTTGTCGAATTTCTGGATTTGCTATTTTGCTTTGAAGAATATTGGTTTTTATTTTAGCAGAGTGTTAACTTGATTAGGTTCACTCTATGATGAACATTGGATCAGATTTTAGTTTAGTATTTTTACCCTTCAGCACAATAAACTGGTATGTTTGCTTATGCAAGTGTAGTTTAGAATTTGGAGACTCACATTGAATTTAAACAGAATTTGGGGATACCTGTTATCTATCTGGCTTCCTCCAGTCTGGTGGCTTTGTTTACCTGATCTCTTTTGGTTCTTCTGGCCAGAAATACAATTGTCTTTCTTTTGGAGTTTGACCACAGTCACCTCAGGGCAAAGCCACAGAAAAGGGGAAATTCACTTTGTGTGTTGGTTTTTTATACCAGGTTCTGAGTCTCTTCCAAAATCTGCCTGCCAATGACCAATCTCCAGAACCCTCAAGCAGTAGCTTTTTGTATTTTATCTAGAGTCTATAGCTATTATTTATGGGAGGACCAGTTTGTTAGGTGCTTTCTCTTATGCCAGAGCAGAACTCCTGTCTATTTTATTGTAACATACTTTTTGCTTTATCTCCCAAGTGGGATCTGGTTTCTAGGCATGATGTTACAACTGAGTCTATAAAATTAATGAGTTGGATTAAATATTTTCTAAGGAAATTTTTTACCTTCTTTAGTGATTGAGTAGGTGTGGGTGCAATAAAAACAACTTATAAATGACATTTAAAAGCACAGTTGTTAGCTTATAGGAAAACTGTGAACTTTCTTTTCAGATTGTTAATTATTTTCAATATTGGTGGGAAAACTAATATTGGTGCCTTGAGCCACCAATTCTCAAACTTTTTGATCTCCAGACCCTTTTATGCTCTTAAAAGTTGTAAAGATCTCAGAGAACTTAGAATATATCTATTGATAATGCCTATGTTAATTAAAGACCAGTGGATTCTCATATATTCTTCTGCAATTTATCTGTTGTGATATCACAAATCTTATAGACTCTGGAAAACACTATACAGTAATGAGAAAATGAGTGTGAAAAGGGGAAATAACAGCTTAGTGTTGTTATGAAAATATTTTTGATTTCATAGATTGAAATGGTCTCAGGAACCCTCATGGTTTCCTGGATGATGCTTTGAGAAATTTGCTTAAGGCATTTTAGCTCCAATGTGATCTTTGAGAAGAATATTTTTTTCTCTAATGCATCATATACAAATTAGTCTGTCATTCTGAAATGACTCTTTAACATGCCCATCACTGCCTTTGTAAAGACCCATAAATAGGAATATGTGTGCTTTCAAGTAAATGAAATGTATCTGTGATTTTCAGATAAGAGAGTATATATAAAAACACTAAAATCCATTTAAAAGTGATTCATTAGAGATAGATGGACATATTACATTACCTATACATGGAATAAACAGATAAATGGAATAAAACACAGAAACCCATTAGAAGATACTTATAGAACATTAGGATCTTTGAGCACTTGCCTTAGATATATTAGAAAGGATCAGAAGCAGATCTCACTTGGGCAGGGTTTGTTTACTCATCAGAAATTCGAGCCAACAGTCCTGGGTTTGAATGACTTGATATGTTTCTGTAAATGGGCCAGTTTCTGCACATGGTTTGAAACACAAACACAGTATTTACACACTTTCCTCCATTAGCTTAGGATTTAGATTAATTTGTACCCTTAGTTCTTTGATTCTAGAAAACATATCCGAATTTGAACATCTACCCTGCAATAGAACTGCTTAATCCCCTACCTTTGTATATCTCTGTATTCTGAAGGTTTGGTTTTTGTTTTTCTATTTTTTCCCCATGCCCAGGTAGAATTCAGTTGATATATTTTGTGGAAAACTTCAAGTTAAGGAAATTGAACACTTACCTCTTTGTGGGAAAAGTTTGCTTCCTAAAAATATACATATTTCTTTCCTCCATGTTGTAAAAACACCATAGGACTTCCTGATCACAGTATTGGATTACTAAAGAAATGCATATTGTTTCTCTCTCTCTCTCTCTTTTTTTCCCTCTTTAATGATAAGCATTCTATTGACTTTCAGTCTTTGATTGTACAGTGGGTTGCCAGGCAAAATAGCTTTTGTCTCCCCTAGACCCAAACTCTTAGAGAGCAGAAACCATTTCTCATTCATCAAAAAGCACATAGTAGGCTGGTTATTAAATGTTTGCTTTGTTCAGGAAAAATTGATTAGGAATGTTTCCGTATTTCATAGAGTTTTGCGGTCAAATATAATAATGATGATTGGAAATAAGCTTTTCTGCTTATTTTCTTGGCTTAAATGTCTTTAACAGATGATCATGCCATCTGTTTAGAATCAGTATTTCAGAGATGAGGTAGAAGGCATTTTGGGTGAGAAATGATAGCTATAAAGTATTTTCCTCACAACTGTCAAAAGTCATTTTCACGCCATTCCTTCAACAACAAGGCCATACCACTACTCATTTTACCGAGTGCTCATGCTTTCTCATTGTCAGTGAATCAAAAAGAGATGCTGACTTTTTTCTTTTAAAGTTTTCCACTAACTTATCCCAGGGATTAGTAAACTATTAAGTTTATTTCATGAATGGATTTTTTTTTCCTATTATGATTTAAATTAGTATATTTCTTAGGACAGATGAGAATTTACTAGGTACAGTAAATTGCTGTTTTGTTAAGATTTATGTCATGGAAAATCAAGAAAACTATATTATTGACACTATTAATAAGAAGCAGGAGAGAAGAGTACATACATTTCTAATGCAGTAATTGTGTATAATTGCAAACATGCAAGCACATACATGTTCCTTTTGGGGGCAGGATTTCAGATTTTATTTGGAGTCAGAGTGTTTGGATTAAAAGGGAGTCTGGGTAAAGTTTAAACCATTGTTTTATAGGTTTAATTAGGAAATATTTTTATGGAAAGATAAGTTAACAAACTTATTTAGCAAACTTAACTGTAGCTCTGTTAGAATGTCTAAGATTTGTTTTATTAAATGAACAGTTAGTAAAATTGACTTTTTTGGAAGTACAGTGACATCATTAAAAAAATAAACTTTATTCAGAATAGAATTAGGTATACAGAAAAATTGTGCAGAAAGTACAGAAAGTTTCCATTTCTCCCTTTCTTCCCCCAATTTTTTTTATTATTATGTTAGTGTACATTTGTTATAATTATTCAATCAATAGTAATACAATTTCTTAGCTAAAGTTTGTAATTTACAATAGGGTTCACTCTTTGAGTTGTATATTCTGTGGTTTTTGATAAATGCACAGTGTTATGTATTCACTGTTATTGTATCATACATAATATTTTCATTGGCCTAAAAATTCCATGTGCTCCACCTGTTCATCCTTTTCCCTCTTCCTCAGAACCTCTGGCTTTTCCAGATTGTCATGTAGTTGGAATCATATAGTATGTAGTTTTTTCAGATTGACTTCTTTTAAGGCTTCTCCATGTCTTTTCATAGTTCATTTCATAGTTCTCCATTGAATTGCTTTTGTTCTTTTCAAAGATTAGTGTTGACTGCATTTGTGTGTATCTATTTCTGGGTTCTTTACTCTGTTCCACTGATTTGTCTCTTCTTTCACCCATACCACACTGTCTTGATTACTGTATCTTTATAGTAAGTCTTGACACTGAATAGTGTCAGTCTTCCAGCTTCATTCTTCTCTTTCAGTATTGATTTGGCTATTTTTGTTTTTCTGCCTTTCTATGTTAACTTTGGAATCAATTTGTTGATATCCAAAACTATAATTTTCTGGGATTTCACTGAATCTGTAGATCAAGTGGGAAAATTTGATATCCTAATATTTTTTTTTCCTGTTCATGAACATGGACAGTCTCTCCATTTATTTGGATCTCCTTTGATTTCTGTCATCAGAGGTTTATAGTTTTCTTCATTATGTCTTGTACACATATTTTAGCTTTATATTTAATTTTTTTATTTTTTATGCTAATGTAATTGATGTATTTAATTTCAAATTCCAATTTTGTCTTGCTATTACATAAGAAAGCAATTGACTTTTATATTAACCATGAATTAGGCAACTTTACTATAATCTTTTATTTGTTCCAGGAGGGTTTTTTAGGGGATGGGGATGTCGATTCTGTGGAATTTTTTGTATAGACAATTATATAATCTGTAAACAAAGATGATTTTATTTCTTCTTTTTAATCTGTATAGCTTTTATCTCCTTTTCTTGCCTTATTGCCTAGCTAGTACTTCCAGTACATGTTTAAGAGAGTGGTGAAAAGAGACATCTTTGATTTGTTCTCCAACTTAGCATCTGGTTTCTCACTATTAAATAGCTGTAGGTTTTTTGGCAAATGTTCTTTACCAAGTTAGGAAGTTCTTTATTCCTAGTTTGCTGAGAGTTTATTTGTTTGTTTGTTTGTTTTTTATCATAAATGGGTATTGAATCTTGTCACATCTTTTTCAGCATCTATTGATAAGATTATATGATTTTTTTTCTCTTAGCCTGGTTTATGTGGTGAATTCTATTAATTGATTATTGAAAGTCAAATCTGCCTTACATACCTGGAATAAATCCCATTTGGCCACAATGATTTGATTTGCTAATATTTTGTTGAGAAATTAGCATCTATGTTCATGAGTGATATTGGTCTATATTTTCCTTTCTAGTGATATCTTTGTCTGGTTTTGGTGTTAGGATGATGTTAGTCTCATAGAATGAGTTTGGAAGTTCTATATCATAGACGAGTTTTAAAGAACTAGTATTATTCTTACTTAAATAGTTGGTAAAATTCACCTAGATGGTGAAACTATCTACATCTGGTGCTTTCCATTTTGGAAGGTTTGATTTGATTTCACATATATACATATATATATAGGCCTATTCAGATTATCTATTTTTTCCTAAAATGAATTGGTCCATTTCATCTAAGTTATCAAATTTGTGGGCAGAGGGAAAAGTTGTTTATAGTATTAGTTATTATTTTAAAGTTTATGGAATCAGCTATGATGGCCTCTTTTTGTTCCTCATATTAATAATTTATATCTTCTCTTTTTTTCTTGGTTAACCTGGCTAGCATTTTATCAATTGTATTGAACTTATCAAAAAACCAGCTTTCGGTTTCATTTATTTGGGGATTTTCTCCATTTAATTTATTCTGTTTGGGGTTCATTAACTTTTGAATCTGTAGATTTATTTCTTTTGCCTAATTTGGGAAGTTTTAACTATTATTTCAATGAGTAGTTTTTCACTCCTGCCCTTTCATCTTTCCTCCTGGTACTTGATGATACAAATGATAGATCTTGTGGCTTTGTTCATTTTTTTGTTTTGAAGTCTATTTACTCTCTGTTGTTTAGAATGGACAGTTTCTATTGTTCTGTCTTTCAGGTTAAACATTCTTTTTTCTATCTCCTACATTCTGCTCTTGGGCTCATTCACTAAGTTTTCCTTTTCCTTTTCCTTTTTTTTTTTAATTTTAGCATCTATTGAGTTTATTCAGCATAACCACAGAGGTATTGTCTTCATGCCATCACATAGAGACACAAACACAGATAGAGCACAATATCTATATTTAGTTTAGTGCATTCTTTCTGAGGCTCATTTATATATGTCTTCATATGCCACAGCCTATTGTTTAAAGAATAGATATTTTCAATGCCAATTTCTTTGTTGGCTCTCTCAAATCAATGTCATGGTTCCTACACACAGAGCATGTTGTTTTCCTTCTGCCATGATGGCAACAATCATATCTACTGCAGCAAGGTAAAGTTTAGCTCCAGGATTTAAGCCTGGACACATGATATTTGCTCTACTGAGTATAATTTTGATGGCTCCTTTATCAGCTTCCTAAAGTGATAGGATAAAAAGATATTTGTGAAGTAATCTTAGGGCTGGATGAAAAGGCCCTTCTCTTTGTCTAAAAAATAGTAACTCTCCATTTGCTGTAAGGATTTCTATATGTCCATGTCATCATACTATTTTGTCAGGATCTTCCTTAGGCATGATTTGATTAAGCCATGGTTCAGTACCTGGAAATTGCTCTATCAATTGGTTCTTAACACCCTTTATCACTGAGGTTTTCAACTGGATGCAGTTGGACACATTTTCTTTTTCATCAGATTTTTTGAACATGATCCAAGATGAAGAGTGTGGCAATAGGGAAGGGCCCAGGATGGGAAAAAAAAATTGAATTATTTAGGATCTGGCAGATCCCTTTACATGAGGAAGGTACTGACAGTCAGACCTATTGTCATTATCCTAGCCCTATTCTAGTTATTTTCAGTTCTAAAATTTCCATTTGATTCTTCTTAATATCTTCTTTTTCTTTACTGAGACTTTCTATTTCTTTACCAATATGTTCTATTTTTTTCATTTTTTTAAAGCATGCTTTTAATTGCTGTTGAAGCATTTTTATGATGGCTGCTCTCAGGTGTTTGTCAGGTGATTTTACATGTCTGTCTTCTCAAGTTGACATCTATTGATTATCCTTTTTAATTTACTTTGACATCTTCCTTTTTTTTAGTATGAGTGATTTTTGATGGAAACTTATACATTTGGGGTATTATATTATGAGTCTCTGGATTTTATTTAAAATTTCTGTTTTACCCAGATTCCCCTGACAGCTTTCCTTCTGGTAGGGGAAGGGAGAGGCACCATCTCATTACTGCCAGGTGGGTGGAGAAGTTCAGGTTCTCCAGTTCCTTCCATTGACACCCAAGTGGTATGTGCATGCGTGTGCATTCATTACTTCTGGCCAGGAGTAGGAGTTTCAGCTCTCCACTAGGCCTCCAATGATGCTGGGAGAAGTATGAGTGCCTTGATTCTGCTCCCCAGATGGCCTCCACTGATATCATGGGGAATAAGGTGGTCTACTAGTACTGCATACTAGTGAAAGTTCTGACTCTTCACTAGGCCTTCTCTGATATCACCCAGCAGGGAGAGGAAGGGTATCTCATTACTGTTCCAAGTCCAGGCTTCCTCCATATGGGGGACACCATATGGGGAAACTTAGTTGGTTAACACTTGGAAGGAATGGAAGCCCTAGGTCCCTGCTTGGCCTACTCTGAAATTTGCAGGATATTAGACTACCTTGACTCAATTTGGCAAGGATGGAAATCTACATTTTTTTCTAGAGATTTGCCTCTTTTGGACATTTCGTGTAAATAGAGTCTGTGTCCCTTATAAATTGGTTTCTTTTACTTAGCATAATGTTTTCAAGGCTCATTCATGTTGTGGCATATATCAGTACTTTATTTCTTTTTATTGCCAAATAATATTCCATTTATAGATATGCCACATTTTATTTATCCATTTACCAGATGATGGGCATTTGGATCGATTCCACTGTTTGACTATTATGAATAATGCTGTTATGAACATTCATATTCACGTTTTTGTGTGGACATGTTTTTAATTCCCTTGGGTATAAACCTAAGAGTGAGATTGTTGGGTCCTTTGGCAACTCTTATGTTTAACATTTTGAGAACTCCATTTCTTTTTTATTAGTAATTTTTGTCTTATTGTATTATGATGTCAGGAAAGAGGTCTGATATTTTGGAGTGTCTTCTGGATTTTTAGAAAGAACTGTCCTCAGACTATAGATTCATTTCTATTCTTGTTCTTTTCTTACATCTGTACTCTCCTTTAAAATGATGGGTGCTGATAACTAAGTTACCTTAATTACATATGATAATTAAGTTACCCAGGAGGTCTATAAGTTAGATGAGTATTAAAATGTTTTAAACCATCATTCATTTTGAAACATTATGAATGTATAATTATTCATAATTATGACTTTTATACTCATAAATTTACCTGTGCTTTAAATTATTTAGAAAAAAGAAAGTGAGTGCCTGCAATTGAAGATTTTGGTGCTTCGAAATGAACTGGAAAGACAAAAGAAAGCTTTGGGACGGGAGGTGGCATTTCTGCATAAGCAACAAATTGCATTACAGGACAAAGGTAGGTAAAAACACCATATGCATAGTCTAACCTCCACATTTAAGTTTTCCTTTCTTCTCCATAGGCTCAAATGGTCATCTTTGTATAAATTTGCTGATAAAGTTAAAATTTTTTGAATTCTTATGGAGTTGATACATACAGAAAAGTGTACAAATACACATACACACACACCATATTTCAGATTTTCCAAGTGAATATACCTACATAAGCAGAGTTTCCATCAAGATATGGAGGATTCTGAGGACCCCAGAACCTCAGCAGCTCCCTTCCATCCTGAACATCTCCAGCCGGTCTATCCACTACTTTTACTTGTTGTACCAAACATTGGCTTTGCTTAATTTTGAACTTTATATAAATATAACCCTATATATGTACATTTTATGTGCTGGCTTTTGGTCAACAATTTTTTTTGTAAAATTCATTTCTACCTAAATGTAATGTAGTCTTAGTTTTTCTTACTGCCAATGGTATGCCATTGTATGACTATGAATTAATTCTTGTTTTCGGCATTTCGGTAATTTCCAGTTTGAGACTATTACAGATAATGCTTTTGTGAATGTTATAGTACATGTTCCTTTAGGGTTTTTTATGCATTTCTGTGGATGTAAACCAAAGAATACAATTACAGTCATGGTATACCATGTCTTCAGCTTTAGTAGATTGTGTCCAAAAGTTTTCCGAAGTGGTTGTGCCAGTTTACCTCCTCTCCATCCAGCAGTATGTGAGATCTCATGTCCTACATCATTGTCGGTGTTTGATACTTTCTGTCTTTTGTATTTTAGCCTTTCTGGTGGGTATGTTGTAGCACTGCATTGCAGTTTTAATTTTGAATTACCCAAAGACTAATGAAGTTGGACACTACTATTTCATGTTTCTTGCTGTTTGAAATACACTCACTCCTTTGTTAAGTACCTGTTAAAGTCTCCCCCTAACCCCCACCACCAGTTTTTATGGGTTTGACAGTTTTTTTGATAGGCGCTTTTTATATATTATGCATGTGAATTCTTTGAAATAAGCATTAAAAATATATTCTCCCATTCTGTAGCTTGCTAGTTCACTCTTTAATGATACCTTTACATGAACAAAAATTCCATTTTATTTGTTTTTTCTTTTATATTTAAGGCTTTTTGTGACCAGTTTAGGAAATATATGCCTGTTTTAATGTCATAAAGATGTTATTCTATGTTTTCTTTTAAGTGTTATACTACTATACTTTTTACATCTCTATAATTGATCAGGAATTGATTTCTTGTGTAAAACATAAAATAAAAATTAAGTTTCATCTTTTTCATGTAGTCATTTGACCCAGCCCCATTTATTGAAGACCTTCCTTTCTCCACTGCACTGCAGTTTCACTTTTGCTATGTACATACATGTCTGTTACAGGACCCTCTGTTCGATTTGATCTAGTTTTTTATTCTTTTGTCGTTATCTCTGTGTTTAAATTTCTCTCATGTTATAATTGGTCTTTCTATCTGTTAAAGTTATTCCTCTTAGATGTCCTTAAAGGTCACCTTGGTTATTTATTCTTGTCCTTTTGCATTTTCATATAAAGTTTTACACAGAAAAGAAAATCTTGTTAGGATTTTGATTGGGACTACATTTAATACATTTATTAATACAATTGGGGAATAATAGACATCTTTACAATATTGAGTCTTCCAACACCAGAATATGATACATGCTTTTCATATTCTTTATAAAACATTATTGAAATAAACTAGTCATTTGCATAGGATGTTCCCCATGACTTATTGAATTTGTTTCTATTTTTTGATGTTTTATGATACTATTGTAAATATCTTTACATTTTATTTTTTACTTGTTGCTGATATATAGAAACACAATTGATTTTTTCTAGCGGTATTGATTTTTTTTTTTTTTTTTTATGCACAAAGACAAATTCCTCAAAAGTCTTAGGAACAAATTAGCAGTTGCTGTTATGGTAGTGGCCCTACAGCTGTAGCTCTTACATATTAAGACTTCTTTTTTGCACTTGACACTTATCTAGGCACTTTGTTCTCAGCCGAGTTAGGATACAAAGTCAGTAAAAATTGATATTTAACCTTTGCTACCAATTTTTCTGAATGACCATAAAGGAATTTCCTAACTTCTGCATCTTTTTACATATCTGTGCAGTAAGGATAGCGACTCATACTAGTGCCATAGGGATTAATTTGTATAAACGTTTGGAAGAAACCAGGTGCCTGTTATATATTTTATGTTTTTGTTTACAAAAATTTATTGGCACAGGATGATTTCTTGGGAAGAGAAAGATAATTTCTGTCCATGCTGCTGACTTGCTGAGTGGCCACATCACTGTAAGGGCCTCATTAACTTCACATCTATAGTTCCCGCTCCCACACCTCAAAGGCAATGGTTCTCAACTTGTGGTCTGTAGGAGCTTCCATCTGGGTCATGAGCTGATCTTTTCAATATTAATGTTTATTAATATATACATTTTCATTTTCAGCAGATATTAGTAGTTTAATTTATAATGTTTAATAAAAAACAGATTTCCCCACATTAGTGTGTCAAGCTGGATAACCTTCTCATTAAATAGTTATATGTTGATTTACAGGATCTTTTGCCCTATCGTAACCCCCAAGTCTTTGAGAAGCAGCAACACTCTATCTAAATTAGTTTGCTTGATATTTGGTTTAGAAAATGATATGAAACACTGGTCCTGAGGAAATGTGTTTAGAAGAACCTAAATACATTTTATAAATCTTGATAAAGTTCAAGGACTCACTGGTGGCTGTGGAGTGATATTAACTTTATAGAAGCAGAATTCCTTATTTGTAGGAAGAAGCTGCTTTTTAATGCTATTTGTATCTTGCTAGTAACAATAACACATGTATACTTTATAGTTAGAAAGTACTTGCACAAAGATTACCATATTTGATCCTTAAAGCATTCCTGAAAGCTAAGGATGGCAAATATTCTTCCCTTCTTTTTATATATGAGATACTGAGAACTTAAGTGACTTGGCTAGGTATAGACAGATGTTTAGGAACACAGTTGAGATGTATACCCAGACCTTTTGTCTCCATATTCTGTGCTTTTCTCACTGTTCCCTGCTATCTAAAACCTTGCAAAGTACATTTGTTTGAATCCTAATATATTTTATGAAGCAGATGACTTTTGTTGAAATCCTGTAACATGCCAGATATTTCACTTATGGTATTCATATTATGAGAATTGTCCTGAGAGATAATAATTTTTACCTCTTTTATCCTGGAGTAAAAGAACTTGGGCTCAGAGACATTTCTCAAGGTCACACAACTTACTTACTGATCCAAATTCAAATTTAAGCTTCTTTGATTCTAAAGCCTGTTTTGTTTCCACTAAGCAAAATATCATTGTTGCTTTCTCTGATATGTGTCCAACAGATAAACTGAATGATGTTTTTCTAGTTTTCCATTTGGCCTGTGGGCTAATAGATGGTGAACTTTGTTCTGTTATATTCCTATTTATTACTAGATGGGTGAAGTGCATTTCCCCCAAAGATTTCTTTATTTGGTCTCATCGAATTAAGAGATCTGAATTAAAGTTCTATTATTCTCTCAGTCTCTACCTAGACAAGTCATTCAACTTATTTGTACCTATTTCCTCTTCACAAATGAAACAGAATTTTAAATTATATAGGCAAGATTTCTTACAGCTTTGAGATTCTAGTTATAGATAGGATTGGTAGAAAGGATGCGGATCTGTATGCCTTTTTAATGAATCTCTTTATTCTTCATAGTTTGATGGCAATGATATATTTCTCAGCAATGAAAGATGAAACAAGAAGACACTCTGACCCAAGTGTGTCTATAGATGTAGCTTGTTAACTGGAAAGCCATTTTATGGGAATGACCTCTTAGATTTCTGTAACTAGTTATATTCAACTCCTATTTTACAGATTCTTTAATTTGTTTTTGTAAGCAATCACAAAAACAAATACATTGCTTAAGTGACATTGTGTGTAGAAGAGGTTAGATATATCAGATTTCATTGTTCAGATCTGGGGAGAGAAATTCCTCTTGGTAATTCCAGTGAATAAAAAATTGTGATATTTTTTATTGCCAAAATAAATATTTTATATGAAGTTTCTGTCATTATTTTTGTCATTTTACAGTAAATATTATTAATTAAGGTGAACTATATATCTAGTTTCTTCTATTTAATTAGCTTCTGCTTGGTCAGCAAATTATTGTGCTCTTTTGTTCTGCATATCAAATAAAAGAAGAATCACATAATATATTTAAATTGGTGCTTTAGTTTCTATAAAAGGTCCTAGATTTTCATTTGAAGTTATAAATATTATATTGTGTTACATAATAATTTTCTTCTCTCAGGTCATAAGTCATAAGGTGATGGTAAATGTGGTTCCTAAGTAAACCTCAGATTTTCTTTTTAGAATGATTAATTTTACATATATTTGTAATGATTTATTCCAGTAACATCTTAATTGGATTGTAGGAAAGTCAAACTATCTCATTTTAATCTCCCTGTTTTGAAATGGAAAGTATACATATGTAAAAATAGGCCACCTAACAGAAATTTACTTGGTTTGTCATGATTTTTTTTCTCCACTTACTCCCAGAAAATATTGAAAGTGGCATTTATAAAAAATACATTTATAATTAGATGGTTCAATATGGAAGTAAAAAGAGACTATAAGGCATATGCAGGAAGTAGGAAGAACGTTGAGAATATGTATATGTGTGTGCATGCCTTCATCAGTTCTTTTATTCATTATTTATGGAACACCTATGAAGAACCAGGTGCTGTATAAAGTGATAGAAACAGAGTGAAAGGTGCAATAACTGTATGACAAATAAGTATAGAAGGTGCTATAGGAACACAGAAAGTGCACATCTGGCAATCAGAATACCAGATAAAGTACATGATACTTGGGCTGGGTCTAGAAGAATATGTAGTAGAGAGCAAGGAGGAGAAGGTGAGACTTTCCACGTAGAGGGAACAGTTTATATACAGGCATAGAAGTAGATTAGAGAACTGCAGGTAATTCCAGTAAAGCTTTAGCTAAGGATACATTTGAGTAAAGGTCTATAGTAGAGTATAGAGGGGTAAAGAATTGACCTAATCCTAAAGGAAATTTATGTTGAAAGGGTTGGAGATTGTTGAAATAACAAGGAAAGTTTTTAATGACAAAATATAAATAGGACTGTATTGATGACTATAATCTAGAATGGAGATTAGATGTGTCATGCTTTAGAAAGTTCTCTTTGAGTAGTTGAATATAAAGAATTGTCATTTAGGCAGTTATTACAGTAATATAATCAATACTAAATTAAGATCTAAACTAAACAGATTGGGACTGTTAAGAGAGGAGGGAGTATATAGATTCAAAAGATATTTATATTTATATAGTACACTCTCCTGTTAATGGCTTTGTGGATTTGAGGAGAGAGGGAAAGAGGCAGATTTAGAATAGTTTTCAATTTCTGGTTTGGACAACTGGTCAGATAATCAAATCACTCATCAAGACAAATACTGAAGGAAAAGCATATGTTGGGGTAAAGAGGGAAAGAGAAGAATTAAAACTTCTGATTTTGGATACTTACCTAGTGAGTAAGACAGTAAATAAGAAACCATCAGATAAATTAAATATCAGATTGTGACAAGTACTAGAAACAAGCTGTAGCAATAGAAGATGTGAGATCATTTTTACAGAGATTGCTCAGAAAAGATTTGCTTGAGGAGCTCAGTCTTACAAGATAAGAATTTCTGGAGTAACTACAGAGAGAACAGCAAGTGAAGTCGAATATCGGAAGGTTCTGGATTGTGGATTAGAAAAGAAGCCACTATAGCTGGAACATAATTTGTTAGGAAGAGACTATTATGAGAAGGGGTTAGGATGAGAAGAAATTCAGGGTGTAAATGAAGATACTTGCCTTATCCATTAAACAGGAGGAGAGGCTAAGAAAATGGCGTGGGGGCAGGTGAGTTCAAATATTAGTGGGTAGGACTATGAAAATCCTGTTTCAGGGTAGTATGAGACAAGGTGATTATATATTGGATTTAGGGGAGGTTTAAGGATTTAGGGGAATGTATGGAGTAATCATCTCTAAGAGTGGGAAAGCAAACTAATGAGGAAATTGTAATAGGATTGCTGGAAAAATGTGCCTATTTGTGCTTTGTAGTCATTATTTTTTAAGTAAAATGAATCAGGCCAGATCTGTAATTTTCTCTACCTACCTGAAACTTCATGGGGGTAGGTTGAGATGCAAATACTGAATAAAAGTGAAATTATCCCTATTTTCCAGATGAAGAAAATGAAGCTCAGAAAAGCTGAGACTTGTCTAGAGTCTTGAAAATAGCATAGATAGGATTTTACCCAGATCTTTCTGATTTCCTAAGACCACGAACTTTGCAATATAATACACTATCTCCCATAGGATATACCTATTGAATTTAAGCACTAAAATAGCTCTGACCTTTATAGCTGTCAAGCAAATTGTGTAGGGTTACAAATATCATTTGCTTCCCATTGCCTGTTATGAGGAAGTATATCAGTTCTTTAGGGAGAAAAAAATCTTCTGTTGGAATTTAAAAATCTTCTGAGAGGAATTTAGCATCAGTTTCTTATGTGCTAGATATTAAATATCATAATGAAATATAGTCAATTGCAATTTTACAAAAGTTACAGCAAGAAATATCTATTAACCCTCGAGAAAAGCAACATCATAAATCAAAGTCCAGAAAAAGGCATTTCTGCAGGGAGGGAAACTAAAATTGTTGAAGTATATTGCTTTTTGGTCATCTGACTTGATTCAGAGAACCAGAAGAATGACAGTTTATTGGTTTTAACTGTAATGTTGACAGAAGCTGGCCATTAGCCAGTCCGAGACCAAACCCTCTAAGTGAGAGAGAGACTAGAGAGTCTGTGTTTTGTTTTGTTGATGGGAGCAAAATTTATTCTCTACCTATTACATTTACAGGAGACAGCATTGATATTCAGTTATTAAAATTAAAGGGCCTGATTTGAGTTCTTGCTGAACAGAGGGGCCATCGTACTTAACAGAGTGGAACATTGCTGTATTCAGGGCCAGACGTTTTAGAAAGCAATTGGAATACTGTAAACCAAGCACATGAATTTGCTTTTTCTCCCCCTCAATGAGCCATGGATAGATACATGCAAAAAGAATAAATCTGTGGTGATGGTAAAAATAAAGAAGGTGCACAGAAATAGCAAAAATTTTGATACGATTCTCAAAGTCACAAAGTAGATAGGATTGTATTGATGAATAAACTACGGAAAAACTGCAGCTCAGAACACAGATGGAAAAGGCTGAAGTGGAGGTTTCTGGTAGAGCTCTAAGAGGCCTCACCTTTGAATTGAGGAGAATGATGGAGCAATAGTTAGTTAGGGTAGCTGGGCTTGCTTGCCTAGTCTCTTTCCACTAGGAATTTTAAGTAACTTCTTAAAACATTTGCTCCAACTGCTTTCTAAAGATAATGGATTCTTGACCTGGTTAAGTCCCATAGTGTTTGGCATAGAAAGATAGAGCAGACCGTGGACTTTCACTACCTACCCAGAGGAAAACATGAAAAGTAATTCTATTTAGGAGTGAAATATTCTAAATAACACAATCCCAAAGTAAAGTTCTCCTCATTTTACAGTTGTGGTAAAGGTACTACCAGCATCTAGCATGTGTACTCTGAAGGAAAGCCTTATCAGTAAGACCCACCAACTTTCACTGAGCTGGCACTCAGGGATGAAGCCTTACATAAATAAATTTTCATAATGTCAAAGGAAACTAACACTAATTACTCATACTAATCAATCTAATCATGTATTAATGGGTTTGAAGGGAAAACCAAGCTTCATTGGGTATTTTAGAAAAATAGTGTGAATGAAACCAAATTGAACAAACAGTAGCTGACCCAAAAGAAAACACAAAGAATAAAGAACTTTAAAAAACTCAAATTAATATCCTCAGATTTGATATGCATCCTCTACCTAAGAGGTAGAAAGGTAGGAGTAGCTTCATTTTCATCCTAACAGCAAGAGAAAGCTGGACAAAATCATAACTTCTTGAATCTATCAGAGAACTAAGATTGCAGGGCAACCAAATAACCTGCTATGTGAGGAAAGACAGGCATCTTTATGGGGACACAGGATATGAGGACTAAATTATCAGTGGTAGAACATGAGAGGAAGTTGAGGCCACTGTATAAGAAGGTAAAATAATTCAGCTATAATTTTTAACAAACTGCTAATAGCCTAGTATGTCTACTGTGAGATTTCAGTAGATATAAGGCAGTTCATATCTGCTTGCAGTTTATTCTGCATGGACCAACCTTGGATAGTCACAAGAAAGATTAGAGGTGTAAGTCTGGAGAATAGTGGGTGCTGTTGTAAGAAAGGTATAACCCTTCTTCTCTAAGAACAAAAGTATTAAATCTCTAGAGGAGGAGCCTACAGATCCTTCATCCCCCAGGGCACAGGTGAAAACCTATTGTGATTGGAGGAAGAAAAAGAAAAGAGAAGGGAAGAGAGGGAAGAGGAAGGAGGGGAAGGAAGAGAGAAAACAAACAGAACAAAACAAAACAAAACAAAACAAAACAAAACAAAACAAAAAAACACTGCCCTTGCAGGTGGAGCGGGAAACTGTCATTATCAAGAAATATTAAAGGGGACATGGTTCCAAAGTGTAACAGTTAGCACGTCTGTTTTACTTGCAGAAGATCCTGGGTTTCTGCCCCAGTGGAGCCACGGTCCATGGTCTACGACCATGACACTTTGAATGTGCCTGATGTCTGATCTCCGAAGCTAAGTAGGGTTGGTCCTGGCTAGTACTTGGATAGGAGACCACCTAGGAAGATCAGGTGCTGTAGGCATAAATAATAATTAAAAATGTTAAAGGAAATTCTTCATCAGAAGGAATATGATAGTGGATGGAAACATGGCTCTACACACAGAAAAAATTGAGATTTCTGAAAATGGTTGAAATGAAGATAATATAAAAACATTTTTCAAAATTTTTAATTGCTCTAGAGACTTTTTTTCTAATGCAAAAATGGTAATGTTTGTGGGTTTATAAGGTACATAAGTAAAATGTATGAAGAATTTGAAGAATGGGGAAAGGAAGCATTAGGAAGCATTTACTATTTTCAGGTTTACTATTATTTGAAGATAGACTTTGTTAATTAGTTATATGTTGTAAACTCTGGGGCAACCACTAAAAAATTCAACATGGAGTAATAATAAGCCAATAGGGAGGAAGATGAATATATTAAAAAGACTCAACTAAATGCTACAATAATACCAGTTTTACTATAAAGATATAGATAGATTAAAGGTAAAAGAATAGAAAAGTTCACCATGCTAATACTAATCAAAAGAAGGCTGGAATGGCTTTATTAATATCAGGCAAAGTAGACTTCTGAGCAATGAATATTACGTACACTAAAGATGAATTTCACATTATGGTGAAGAGGTAAGGTCACAAAAAGGTATAACGAATTCTAAATATGTATGACTCTTATAATAGAGTACATGTATGTGTGTATGGCAAAAACTGATAGAGCAGAGAGGAGAAATAGCTAAATCCCCAATTATTGTTGGAACCACAACACTCATATCTCAGTAATTTATAGAATAAGTAGAGAGAAAATCAATAAGGATAAAAGACCTTAACTCTATCAGCTATCTTGACTTAATTGACAGTAGACCACTCTACTGAACACCTAGCAAAATATACATTTGTTTCAAGTACACATGGAATATTCAGTGAGGCTGTATTTAGTATAATTAAACAAATACAAAAAAATCAGAATAATAGAAAGTATGCCCTCTCAGCAAAACAGATATAATCTAGAAGTCATTAACAGATATCTGGAAAATTCCAAATATTTGAAAATTATACCACACTCACACTTGCGTGTGTGTATAAACATAAACAATGCATCAAAGAAGAAATAACAAGGAAAATTAGAAAATGTTTGAACTGAATGAAAATATGATATTAACATTTGAAGGATTTCAAGCTTAGAGGCAAGTGTATAGTATTTGATACTTGTATTAGAAAAGAATGAAGATCTTCAATTAATAATCTAACCTTGTACTTTAACAATTAGAAAGGAAGAGCAAAGTAAGCCCAAATAAGCAGAAGGAAATAATCAAGAGCAGATATCAGTGCAGTTGCAAACAAAAAGAGAGTATAGACTATCAATGAAACCAGAAGGTGTTCTTTGAAAAGATCAGTAAAATTAATAAACCTCTTCCCAGACTGACCAAATAAAAAGAAAGTACAAATTACTAATAACAGGAAGGAGAGAGGGGACGTCACTACAGATTTTACAGAAATTAAAATGATAATTAAGTAATATTTTGAATAACATAATGGTAGCATGTCACAGGGACACTGGAGCTAAGCTGAAGAGAGTCTCACTAGCCAAAGCTGGGACCACTTGAGCACCAAAATACTTATATGCAGTAATGAATTATAAATCATTGAAAAATAAAATGGAATCAATGGTTCCATATTGATAATAGCTAATGGAGAAGGGAAGGCTCTTGCTAAGAGAGGAATGCTGAGTGCTGACTGATAAATATGGAAGGAGTACTGGAGTTGATACGTTATTCTTTTGCAACCATCATTGTAAAGATTGATACAAGCAGAAGACACCAATCAATGTTAAATCTGGGTAGAAATATAGATGAGAAGCAGTACATATGCATGATCTTAAAGATGGCATCAGTACTTCTATATGTGATATCTTTAGAAGGACACAACACCAATCATATAGTGTTCAGGCTGGTAAGATATGATGTGAACAACATCTAAAGAAATTAAGCATATTGTCTCAGTAATGTTACTCTTTATAATGTGACTTTTGGAATTTAGGTTGAGTTTTCTGAGGTATTTTTGAATACTTAATTCTTTCCTATCTGAGCCTTAACTAAACCATACTCAGTTTTGTTCCAGAGCCCACCCTGTAATCAATGAGGTATATTACCTTTGGACAGAAAAATGAACATGGTATGTTTTAGAGAGATGATGCCAGTGTGCTTTAGTTCTATTAAAGCCTATGGAAAACCATAGCCACATAGGTGACCTCTTTCTGGGTTTGGATCTTTTACTTTTTATTTGGAGATCATCTTAGACATACAGAAAAAATTATAAGAATAAAGAGAGTACAGAGATCACCTATATTCTTCACCCAGATTTACCATTGTTAACATTTTACTCTATATGTTAGCTGGCTAATACATTTTAAATGTTAATTTTCCTTTCTTCACTTTGCAAGAGTTTTCGTTTGTTTGTTTATTTCTCTTTTGGTCATGTAATATGTTCTAGAGAGTCTTCTAAACTGAGGAGAATATATGCACTTGCATCCTAAAGCCCAGATCTGTCTTGTTCCTCTTTATATTATATCAGGAGTGTTAGAGTTGAGGCAGCCTGATTTATCTGGGATAAAGAATAAGATTGCAAATTTATATTGTGGTGGAAGAATTTATGTGCATTCTGATAAAAAATACATGGTATAGGGGGTGGAGGTTGTCAACCTAAATGTCTTCTGAAATCATTAAGGGTGAAGATTTGGGGAGGAATTATATTGGGCCTAAAGAAGCTAAGTGGTATTTCTTGATTAAGTTCTGTTTTTATTTATTTTTTTGATGGGGGCAGAGTTATCAACTTACCAGTTGTTTAAATATGGCTGAGAGAAAAGGGTAGGGTGCTTAGAAATGTGATAATAAAATTACTTAGGTTAGTGAATGTCGTGTTAAGGGCCAAACTGTGTTTTGGTCAACATACTCCTTGTTCCTTTCTGTAGAAGATGTACAGAGGAGTTAAGGGTTCTTTTTCTTATGGGATCACAGTTCATGAAACAGCTCCTTTTGAAGATCTAGAATTTAATGTGTCAGGATCTAAGATTATTTCTCTGTGTTTCAGGACCTCTAGAATTATCAGCCCTGGATTGTCAAGAACATTAGATTCTCTCATTTTCTTACAGTAGGAAGATGTGAAAGGATTTTATGATCTTATAAATGGAAATGGAGGTTCCAAAAGTTGATACAAATGCAAAAATTCAGGCATATAAACAAATATTAATCATTGCAGTGCTAAAGCAAACACTTAAGGGAAATTAAATGTCTTATATAATGGGATTGAGGTATGGGGTATCAGTTAGAATGTGGAGTTGAATTTTCATATAATTTATACCTATGGAGTTGAATTTTACATAGCCATTAAACATTATAACTCAGACTGTCAACATGGAAAAATGCTTGTGATATAATACAGAAAAATCAGAATATACATTTTCCGCACATTGATTATAACTAAAACTACTTATATTTATGAATAAGATGAAAGTTCACAAAAACTACTTAAATTTATTAACTGTATTATAATAGTCAAAATGGAGATAATTTTTCCTGTTCTACTTTTTATACTTTCAGTAATGTTATATAGCATCTATGGCTCAAAAGAAATTTACCACTTTTAAAAAACAATAAACTATTTTTATTCATAGCAAAACTGAATAGAAGGTACGGAGAGTTCCATATACTCCCAACCCCCACATGTGCACAGCTTCCCCCATTATCAACCTCCCCTACCAGAATGGTACATTTGTTAAAATTGATGAACTTTTAGTGAATCATCATTAACACTCAGTAACCATAGCCACTTTTTAAAAACATAAAGTTATCTGGTTTTTGAAATCTTTTCAGGGTTTCTTGGCCAGTAATCCAGAAACCTGTAGGCAAAGAATCTTAGACTCCTACTCTCTGACTCCTGCTTGAGGCTGGACTTAGGTAAAAATTGAACCAATAGGAAGATTTATTCTCGTTAATCCAAACCAGTATACCCAACCCACACTGCCTTTTAATTTTTTTTTTTCCCTTTCACAGTGAGGGGACTAGGTTCTGCCTATTTGGTTGGGATTGAGCAGTTCTATCTGCACTGTTAAAGCTGGAATTGTCTCCTTCCATCTCTCTCTAGGAAGTGCATTTTCAACTGAACACCTCAAGCTTCAACTCCAGAAGGAATCCCTAAGTGAGTTGAGGAAAGAGTGTACTGCGAAAAGGTAATGCAACCCTGAGAATAATTGTTGTGTGTTGTGTAGGATTCTTTGAAATCTGCCATTATTAATTTATATTTCATATACCTCAGTGCTGTATTCATTTATTCAACAAATTTTATTAAACACCTACTATGTGTCATGCACTGTGCTAGAGGCAGTTACTAGAGCTCCTAGTATATAATCATAATCAGAAATGTGAATACTGTTCTAGTTTTCAGGGCCACAGCACCATGACTTAATGTTTAAAATTTCTTTCTTCTACATGTAGTGTAATTTATAGTTTTTTCTTCAGTAATTTTTTTAGATTTACTTCTGTTTAGTGTTAGCTCATTTGGATTACTTTAACAGCTTTGTTTTCATCAGGCTCCGTCTTTCCAATTCATGTTGCTATCTAGCCCCTCTTCTTAACATACTATTTTTACCATATTTTTTCTCTTAAGAGTGCATGTTGATTATTTTGCTTAACATTCAAATAACCATCAATAAATTGGCTCTATACAACTATACAATAGCTAATTCAGTCAGTCCACAACATTCATTTGACAAACGCTGTTTTTCACCCCCCCTTTTTTTTTCAGCACATGCTTAATTTGTTACCTGCTCTGTTGTTTTGCTCACCTTTTCTCTCTTTTTTTTTTTTTTTCCTGGAAAGTCATCTTACTCTGCATTTTCCTTCAAAAAACTTTAGCAGTTGAGGATTCAAGAATGTTAGACCTGGAAAGAACCTTGGATTTTACCTAATCTAATCTTCTCAGTTTGCAGATAGGAAAATGAGGTTCTGGGAAGCTGCTGTTTGTCCAACTCACTAGGGAAGTGCTGATCCCTTTAAGTCTTCAGTGCTGTTTGCATTACATTACTGCTTTTGCATTCTATTTTGACTTACAGCTTCTCCTAAATTCTTTTTTGTTAAATTGTTAACTCAGTTGAACTGGTAATTTGTTCTGTGGGTATTTTTTCTGTTGGTTATATTTCTTAAGTAGTTCAAGAGAAGAGCTGCATTATTTCATGCCCCAGCTTTTTCCTCATTTGTTCTTTTTCTTATATTATTTTTCAAATGTGGCAGCAGGTTATTTTTTGAGGTAGTTACAGTATGTAGTTGTGAGTGAAAAATAGAATACTTTTTAGAGGAAATACCATATAGATATTTATGAAATCAAATTGGCCTCGGATTAAATAAGATATTAGCTTATTGATCTCTTTTCTTGTTTCCTTGTTTGTAAATGGGTATAATAATATCAACCTAATAGCTTTGTTATAATAATTAATTAAAGTAATTTGTAAAGCTCCTTGCATATAGTAGTAGGTGCTCAGTCAGTGATGATTTGTACCTTTTACATCTCTTAGCATGGTGCTGGAAATATGCAGTAGGCCTTAGTATGTATATAGTTAGCTTGATTGATAGTGTTTAGAGATAGGTCAGGACTCATATTAGCTATTATTCTTGCCTACACTTCTAAAATTCTGTGGCCTACTGCAGACCATGTATGCAATCTTTTTCTACATCAGTTATGTGGAAATAAATGTCAGAAAGCATGTAAACATATTTTTTTAAAACCTGTGCTTTTTTCTTTTCTCATTAGAGAACTCTTTCTGAAGACTAATGCTCAGTTGACAATTCGATGCAGGCAATTACTATCTGAGCTTTCCTACATTTACCCTATTGATTTGGTAAGTTTAAAATTTTCTGAAAAAAAAATGTCTTTTTAAAGATGATTTCTGTTTGAATTTCCTTTCAATGAAAAAACTCATTACTCTAGTCTTAATCAAGTGTTCTGTCATGATTTATTCAAGAGCTAATATCTGTTTTAGAAGTAGATTTAGACTTACTTGATATTAGGTTACACCATTTGATTTTTTATGTCAGTTTGGTGGTGGGAAGCACTCATCTGCATCTCAGAGAATACTAAATTATTTCGGGTTTCTTTAGGCTCTTTTCACTCAACCAAATTATCACCTACCACCATTTTTGACACATACATGCAGATACGTGTGCACTGCTTTAAAAAATAACTGCTAATTAATTTATATTTATTAGTAGTATAACTTAAAATATTCCTGGGGTAACTATCAACATACTAAGTTTTTGAATCTAGCTTTTTAAAATGAATGCACAAAATAAAACTAACAAAATGATTGTATTTTTTTAGTGGACCAAATCTGCTAAATTTAATGTTTGCTTTTGTTTTTGTTTTTGTTTTTTTTAATGAAGAGATTTAAAAGACTAAAATTTTGAGAAGAAAGCAAATAGGATTTTAGGTTGCTCACAGAGTCTTTAATTTCATTAAAATTGGCCAAAAGGTTTTTTTATGATGAAAATTTTACATGGCTTTTTGCTTACATGTATTTTTGAATGTTTATATTATAGTAAATTTCAAATATATATAAATGTGAGAGATAGTAGCATAATGGATCATCATGTACTTATCATCCAGCTTCAACAATTATGGATCTTAAGTCTAGGGCAGTATTGTCTTTGTGTTAACACTGACATGCTGAATTATTTGAGATTTTACTTAGAGTTTCTTTGCTTTATACATAAAAAGAGTTAATTTTATCCTTTCTTTATATTCACAGAATGAGCATAAAGATTACTTTGTATGTGGTGTCAAGTTGCCCAATTCTGAGGACTTTCAAGGTATTTTATTTCTTTTTACTTCTTAAGATTTGGTGTATATAATATATGGGTAAAATATATTTTTTTTATGTTGCAGGGAAAATAGAGATACCTTGAAATATTAGTTGCCTAATACTTTCTCCAGAAGAGTTATTGCATCTTCTGTCTCTTCCCAGTTGTAAGGATATAGAGTCAGATTCCCTGATGGGAGACTTAAGATAATTATGGGAAAAATTATTGAACTTTATATTTGAAATTTAAAAGAAAATAGTTTTTAAAAGGGCTTTAAGAAAGTTAGACAATAGAATTCTTACAATACTAAAATTTCTTATCCCTTTGGTTTGAGTTTCATGAAAAATTTGTGTATGGTTGGGAACAGAGCAACAACAAATATTAATTTTTTTATTATTATTTAAAAAATCATATTTCTGCTTGATGTGAAAGGTATTTGAAAATTTAATTTTTGACATTTCCACTACCACAGATTAAATTTGTTCTATCATTTCTGTTCTCTTTTAATTAAAATATTTATATCAAAGATATTATAGACTGAGTCTTAGTAATTGCTACATTTTAAAATATTTTAATTTTTCTAATCTCTTTACCAGTATGCCAAAGAAAAGAACTTATTTTATTTGGCAATAAAAGATTTGTTTTTGTTGTTAGCAAAGTGAGGTTTTTCCCATTAGTCTAAACAATGCTTTGAGGCCTGCTAAGTAGCTTTATAGATTATTTTCAAAGCTAGCATATTTTCTTTTTGGGAAGACGTTTTTAAGGAGTAGAGCATTACCAACTTTGATTGGAACTTTCTTCCATTTTCCTATAAAGGAAATGCTATTATTTATGGTCCTTTAACATTTAGGACTATTTTAATTTTTACCTTCTTTTGCCTTTATAACAACCCTTGCAACGAGTAGTTGGGACTTGATAAAAGAAGAGAGATAAAACAGGAGTGGGAAAACCTATATTCAATTCCTGGTTTTCTTTTTAGAGACCACGTAATTTGGAGCAAGCCATCTAAGCTTTGGGTTGATTTCCTAATTGATAGTATGTCCTACTTGTTTCACATGACTGTTAGGAAAATGATATCTGTAAAAGCATGACATTTTGCCTCATCTTTAGTCCTCACAAAAACAAAGGAAAATCATAAGGAAGGAGTATAATCTCATTTTACAATGTATAAGTGAGCTATTCAGTGAATTGCTTGAGACCACAAAGCTAGATAATGATCTAGCTGTGACTTCTCTGGTTTTCACTGTACAACATTCCTTCTAATTTCTTAAGTCACACAAATATGCTTTAGTGTTAATTTTAGGCAAAATTGTGGTGTCTTAAAGCCCATGACACATCTTTTTCCTCATTCATTAATTTAACAAAGCTACTGAGTACCTTGAGCCCTGTGCCGGGTTCCAGAGATAGATTCATTCGCTGAAAAAATATTAGTCTTGCCAGGCACTGTGCTGAGTTTTGAGGATATGACGATGGAAAAAAAAAACAAATATATTCTCTTCTTTCATGGAGCATACGCAGCCTATTGATGGAGATAACCAATAAATAAGAAAATAAGTATTTAACTAGTGTTCAATAAGGGAATATGCCATCATGACAATAGGGGAACCTACTTTAAATAAAGCAGTCAGAGAAGAACTCTCTGAGGAAAAACATTTAACAAAAAATTTGAAGGCTGAAAAGAACCAGCTATGCTACAGGTGGGGAAGGAGCATTCCTAGAAGAGAGGGCAGCAGATACAAAAGTCAGGGTAGAGGAATGGGCTTTATTTATCTGAAAAAAAATCAGGGTGAGTGGGTATAGGAGAAAAGATCTATATTGTAGGCAATCATGTAATCTCTCAGAGCTTAATTTCTTTACCTGTAAAATGAGTAATACCTATATCTCTAATTCATTGTGATGATTGAATGAGATAACATTTAAAAATGCTTTTCATACAGAAGGCACCCATATAAATATAATTGACATTAGTTGCAAGAGAGAGGAAGGAAAGAAGGAGGAGAGGAAGGAAGGTCAGCAAAGACCAGACCAGACCTATATGGCTGGAGCATAGTGAACAAGAGGAAGAGTTATATCAGACAAGGTAGGAGAGGTCAGCCAAGGCCTTGAGCTACTCTAAAGAGTTTATATTTTATTCTCAAGAAGAGGATTAATATGAGCTGATTTACATTTTCAAAAGTCACTCGGATAAATACAGAATGATTTGAAGGGAGGCAATAAGGGAAGCAGGAATATCAGTTTTGGTGAACTCTCCCTTTAATCCACTCTGAGATGTTTCTTGATTCTGTTTTTGTTTTATGTTTTTTGAAGTTCTTTGTTTCTTAGTTTTTCATAGCTTTTTATTAGTTATATGTGCATTGTGAATGCCCAACAAGCTGAATAAATTCTTCCTACTCTTTAAAAAATTAGTTTAGGTTTTTAGTGCAGTTGATGAAAAATGAAATGAGGGATAAAATGAAATGAATATTTAATTTTACTCTAAGGCTCTATTCACCCTCCATTAGTCCTAGGAATCAGAAGGTTTAAGAAGCAGATATGGTAGTATTGCACTTTAAAATCTTATGGTAGTGTTTTGCATGGCACTTCCATATACTAAATTTATATAGTGCCCTGTATGTGTCATATACTATGCCAATGCTGAGAGTATACAAAAATGATTAAGACATTGATCCTACTTCAGTGAAATTTCAGTCCAGTTGAGGCCATCAAACTTGTAATCATGCCAATCAAGAAGTATTTGTTGAATTCATATTCTGTGTCAGATAATGAGAAGTTTAAAATGAGTACATGGGACTCAAAGAAGAGAGAGTAATCAGTTCTATCAGGAAGGGATCAGAAAAACCTTTTTAGCAAAAGTGATGGATGAGATGTCTTAGGAAATGAAGTGGTATTCTGTCGAAAGAAGGGTAGGAAGACATTTTAGATTGGATAAGTAGAAATATGGTATCATGGAACATCATGCATGATGCTACCTTGTTTATTTAATTCTCACAAGTGTGAGAATTAATTCCTTCTGTGAGGGAAAGAATTACACTCAAATTTTTTAAAGACAGGAAAATTGAGGCTCAGAAAGATCAGTTAATTTTTCCAAAGACTCACACTAGCCAGTGACAGAGCTAGAGTCACCTCTGGTTGGCCTGATGTCAAGGTCTGTATTATTATTGTTATGAGACAGTTTTCTCCCTTGTTGTGAATAGTAAGCTCTTCAAAATTTCTGACAGCTTTTTAGTTTTCTGTAACAGCTGCATTCTCGGTGAGACTCTAGTGAAGAGATTCCATACTGGTTATTCAATGATATTCATGAGATTTTACATCACGTGGGTTTTACTGCTTGGGAAACTCCTCTATAGTGGCCCAGCATTAGTTGTGCTCTTCATATGGGTAAGTGTATGTCAAAGAGACCTGGATATAACAGGAGAAAGTTGTCTAGTGAAGGATATTCATTTGAGTTCCCATTGACAGAGACATTTCTCCTTAAAAAAAAAAAAAAAAGTTTGTGTGTGTTTTTAAGTTATCCATAACACCAGACCTTTTGTGGTAATGAGACTCAGATTTCCTTCTTTGTATTCCTTTATGCAGGCATGATTTCTTGGAAAAGAGAGTCCAGTCCATATGTCAAACTGTGTTTCCTTGAGAGCATGGAATGATTCCATAGATGCAGTGATTAGAATCTTAAATATTTTGTCCTGTCTGGATCAGTGGGTGCTTGGTTCCTTAACAAATCAGCTGCCTCAGTAATTGGGAAGGCGGGCTGTTAAGAGCTTTTAGATCACTTATTGTTTTTGGATGCATTTGAATATTAATAGTTTGTCCAGCAGGTAAATCAGAGGGACATTTGAATTAATTTATAATATTATGGCCATATGTGTTTGTAGAATTTATTATAAAAAAATTTACACAAAAGCTGCAACCCTGCGTACTACTAACATTTAAAAAAAAAATCAAAAGTATTTATTATGAGGAAACTGCAGATTTTTGTTTTGTTTTAAGCCCCTTAAAGCATTGTTTTAATCAGAATCTTTTTCAATACCTGAATCTTACAGTGTATTCCTATTCTTCTCTGAGTGCTTCAATTTCTTCTCTCCAAAGAAACTATCATCTGTGACCTTTTTAACCCCTAGAGCAACATAAGGAATACAAACCTCTGTTCTGCATTAGGTGTTAGGGACGTCATTAATGCTTACTGGAAAAGTATACCCCAGAGAGCCAGGTTTTGGCTTTGGTAGTACAGAGTCTTTTAGATCTTGGAATACTGGAAACCTTAAACCTTTTGGTTTTTTAGCTAAAGTGATTGGCAACAGAATGTGACATCTGAGTTTTCGTGGCCAGCAATAGCCATAATTAACCACATGAGCTCACATTTTCCCACTGGAGGTTCAGTGGTCTTGGGGTAATGAAAGTGACTTCCCTACCAGGAGGTGGTTTTCCTTTTGAGGGTATTGGAATACCCTTGGGCCCTGTAATGCCTCACCCATGGTCCTTTTAAAATGCATTTTAATATAAAGCTTCAATATTGGAAATCCAATACCACAGTGTTTAACATGAGACTGTGACTGAACACTATAGCCTAGGGTTTTTAATAGGTGGAAAGGGGAGTCTTGTGGAGTCTTGTGGCAGAAATCATGGTATGTGTGAATAACTGGAATCAAAGCTGATTTCCATTATTATCCAGTTTCTAGTTATGCTGTTTGTTTTTGGTTTTTGATTTGCATGGGTAGGCTTCTCAGAGATAACTTTTTAACAGTAAGTTTATGCAAAATTGTTTTGGCTATTGATATTAGAAGACCAATTTTTGTTCTTTTAATAGTTATGTATATGTAGTCTCAAAATATGCAAACATAATCCTTTAGTATTACTTACCCCTTTAATAATATGGAAAAAATGTAGATGCTTGAGTATTTAGCATTTGATTGATTTTTTAAAAAACATTAATAATTTGCATTTGATCTATTTGGAATACTAATTAGGAGGCCTTCTGTTGCTTTCTGGAAGTTGCCAAATCCTTTTCTGTCAGATCATGTAGGAAGGAAAAGTTTGGTGTGAAGCACATATAGGAAAGTCTAAACTTAGTGTCATATTATCCTTCATTACTGTAAGTCCTCTTCTTCCTCTCTTCAACCTTCAAAAAAATATTCTTAAAGACCAAATCCTTAAGATGTTTTAAATTTGATAAGCACTATTCTTTACAGAAAGCAGTAGGCAGGATTCAGCGTCCTCTGACGGAACTCACCATTCAGTTCTGACTCCAGGAATAGATATTTTGGAGGCTGGATATAGACACAATTCTTCCTCTTATTACATCACTCATGGTTTATTCCTTTAGAGCTTGACCAAATCACTTATAATTCCTAATTCTCATTTTTTTATCATTTCTAAATTGATAGCATTAGACCCAATGATACTTAAGGTTTCTCCTAGCTCTAATATTATGTGATGATTAAATTATAAGGTGATGCATTTACAATATAATGTAATTTTAGTCTCCAAGGTGTTGTGATATACAGATTTCAACAGAAGTTAAGTATTGTGATACTCAAGGAAATTGGGTAGCCCTGGGGCAAGATGACAGGTCTCTAAAAATAGTTAGGATTTTAGTCAGTTAGGGTATATCAGTACTGTCAGTTGGAATGAATGTTGTTTGATGTTTTTCATCAGTTTGATTTAAGGGAACACCAAATATTAGTTGAGAAACCCATTCTCTGTCCAACACTATATGAGTCATTGAGGAGTCACAGATTTTTTTTGAAGATTAAAAATTTTGTAGTTTCAAGTATACAGTTCATTGGTTACACACATATATAGTTCGTAAAACGGTTCCCTCCACAATTGCTTCCTCCTTCCCCTGACCCTCTACCTAGCCAACATATTATGCCATACTCCCCATCCCTGTGTCTATCCATCAGCTACTAATTTGTACTTCTTTAACCCTTCACCCCATTCTCCTAGCCCCTCAAACTCCCCTCCTTTCTGTCCATCACCAAATTACCCATTATATTTGTGAGTCTGTTTTTGATTAGTTTGTTCTTTTTGTTTCTTAGATTCAGCATATAAGTGAAATCATATAGTGTTTAACTTTCTCTGTCTGACTTAAATACCCTCTAGGTCCATCAAAGCAATATTCCCTTCCTTTTCAGTCTGTGTCTTTTAATCTGAAGTAAGTCTCTCAGAGGCAACATGTAGGTGTCTTGTTTTCCTTTCCATTCATCCACTTTATCTTTTAGTTAGAACACTTAATTCTTTTCCATTTGAGGTACTTATTGATAAGAATGTACTTGTTACTATTTTTTATTCCTGTTTTTGATACATGTTTTTTCTTCCTACAGAAGTCTCTCCCACATTTCCTGTAATACAGGCTTGGAGGTGATAAATCCCTTCAGCTTATTTTTGTCTGGAAAGCTCTTTTTCTGTCCTTTAACTCTAAATGGTAGCTTTGCTGGATAAAATATTCTTGGTTGTAGATCCTGGGTCTTCATCCTGCCGAATATTTTTTTGCCAATCACTCTGTCCTGCATAGTTTCTTTTGAGAAATCAGCTGCCAGTCTTAATGGGTGTTCCCTTATAAGTATGTATCTTTTTCTCTTGCTGCTTTTAATATTCTTTTTTGGTATTTAATTTTTGGCATTTTAATTATGATGTTTATTGGTGTAGGCTTCTTTGGATCCCTGATTTTTGGAATTCTCTGAACTTCCTAGGGTTTTATGTCCATTTCCTTCACCAGGTTAGGAAAGTTTTCCATCATTATTTCTTCAAACAGCTGTTCAACATTTTGATTTTCTTCAGTTATGCTGATCAGATGGATATTTGGACCCTTAATAGTATTCCATATCCTCCTTAAATTATTTTTATAGTCTTGGCATCTTTTTTTTTTTCTTTTGCCATTTTGATTGAGTGTCCTGATTGGCTTTCCTGTCCTCTAGGTAGGGCATTTGATCTTCTTCTTTATTCACTTTGTGTATTTCTTTGTTTATTCCATTTAATATACTTCTCATCTCAGATAATGTGTTCTTCATTTCAGACTGGTTCCCTTTTATAATTTACATTTTCATTTTTATTTTTTTTTATCTCTTTGTTGAAGTTCTCACTGAGCTTAACCAAAAGTTCATTGAGCATCTTTATAACCAGTGTTTTGAACTCTGCATCTATTAGATTACTTGACTCCATCATATCTGGATCTCTGTTCTGTTCTCTCATATGGTTTCTGTTTCTTTGTCTTCCCATTTTGGCTGCCTTTCCATGTCTGTTTCTATGTACTAAGTAAAACTCCTAAGTATCCTGGTCTTATTAGTGTGGGTTTGTGAAGTACGTGTCATTGGCACAGTCCTGAGAGGGGCTCAGCTACAAATTTAGCTCAAGCCTCTACCCCTCCAGGGCCACCTGTTAAGATTGAGCAAGCAATCCATGGATGCTGTGCTTATAGTTGCCTCAAAAGACCACGCCAGAAACCGAGGCCAGCTGCCTCCAGTGTGAGTCTAGGCATTGTTCAGCAAGGAGTACCTGACACACTGAGGATCAACCTGGATATGGCTTGGGTGGGGCTGCAAGCTGTGAGAGGCGGGGTTTCAGGGAATCCTCTGAGCGGAGTAACCTCTTATCCAGTCTGATGACCTCGCAGCAGTGGTGGCACTGTGTCCATGCACTGGGAGTGGGGTGGGGTCAACAGGGAACAATAGGTACTTCTGGCAGTTCTGTACAGAGCAAGTCTCGCCTAGGCCCTCACTACAATAATGTCTTCCTGTAAGTCCCTGGTGACCCCTTGCACAGCCCATTCTGCACTGGTGCTCAGAGAGAGCAGGTCTGTTACAGCAAAAATCCCCTCACAGATGCAGCCCTTTTAAGAGGCTTCTGCTGCCACAGACTCTATTTCACTCAGCTGCTCAAGACTGGGTCGTCTAGTGTCCTCGCCCTGTCCTACCTTCAGCCATTGTAGGGTGCTTTCTTGGATTTCTCCATAGTTGCATGGCTTGTTCATCAAGATCCCAGGTGATTTTTCCTTGCTGCTGCTCCTAGTTTCCATCACCAGAGGAATGATTTAGTCACCAGAGGAATGAACAGAGCCTCTATCATCTACGTCATTTTGGTTGCCTGCAGGAGTCACAGACTTTTTATATGTTCTTTGCCATTACTAGAAAAAAGTGAAGAAGCTAAGGTGGTACATGTGTGTTGTATACTTGGTGTGTTCTAGGCCTCCAAGTTAAAAAATTGTTATATATTCCACAGTAAAGTCCTGAGAAAGTATGGTGGAATGCCTGAAAGACAGAGGCACTGGTGTCAGGTCAACCTATAAACACACACACACACCACACACACACACTAGCTGTATTACTTTGGACATGTTCCATAACTTCTTTGAGCCTTAATTTTTCTATCTGTAAAATAAATGATATAGTATATAAAAGATGTTTAGTAATTGTTGCCCTGTTTAGTAATTGTTGATGAATGAATGATTCTCATAAGTACTGCGGTCAATGCCTTGTTGAAAAAAAGTATGTAATAAAAATTACTTATTTTTATAGTATGATCAGAGAGGAACCAAGAGTCTACTGTGGTTGTCAATGGTAGAGAATTCACTGACGAATATTAGCTATCATGGCATCCCTGCAATAAGAAGTGCTTAGATGACTAGGAATAAGTTTAAAAGGAGAATGTGAAATATATTACTAATAATTGAAGTTAAAGGTACCCTTAGAAATCAAGAAATACTCAAGCCAAGATTATACCAATCATTTGAGCCTTTCTCTAGTTAGAGATATTAAAGGTTATGTGTTAAATTGTGTGTGTGTGTGTGTGTGTGTCTGTGTGTATTTTTGTGTTAACTTTTTCAAGTATTTTAGGAATACTGTATACCAAGCAGTTACTTTTTTCTTCTTTCTGGGGCAAACTTAAAACTTTACTCTCAGTTTTGAGTACTTGAATGATTATTTGTCACTTGGTAGATAGGAGTAGAAATCTGGTTGGTGAGTTAAAATCGTACTTATCTGTGACTTCTTAAAAGATAGTTGCTTAAGTTTGACTGTAGGATATGTGAATTTTTTCCAACAGTTGCTTCCACCTAACTTTATAGAGAGGATGTGTATTAGCAGTGTGGTTTTTGACTTTCTGACTTTACTATTTAAAATGTTTTTCTCTCTTATTTTGTGTCAAACTTCATAGAGTTATTTATGCACCAGTATATTTAAGAATATTGAGAACATTCTTCATAAGGATGCATTATGCTATTTCATGTCACCTTGGACTTAATGTTGTATAGTAGTACAACAGTACAACTATATTGCTTAAAAGTTGTTAATGAATGAACTGTACAGTGCATTTATGTATTATATAGTATGTTATGTTTAAACCTCAAACTAATTTTTGCATTGTATAATAGACTCAAGTATTATTTTTACCTTTAAAAATTCTGGGAAAGAAAGTAGTGGATATTTGAGTGCACTAAGAATATTTTTAAAGATATATATCAAATATTAATCTCATCACATTAATTATTGGGAACTAGTTTTAAATAGAGTAGATGAACTTTCAAGTTTTATTAATGTGTTTGGATTGTATAAAATTCACATAATTTAAGTACATTTATAATATAAACAATTGTGAGTTTAAAATTATAAAGTATATAATTTAGATAAGATTAATATTTTATTTGCCAGTTTTTTAATAAAATTTCTTTTGAAATTGATTAATTATGGCCTCATAGCTACATTTGTAAGGTTAATAGTTGTTTTCTTTTCCTCTGCTTTTGAATTTACAGCAAAAGATGATGGAAGCATTGCTGTTGCCCTTGGTTATACTGCACATTTGGTCTCCATGATATCCTTTTTCCTGCAAGTGCCCCTCAGATATCCTATAATTCATAAGGGATCTAGATCAACCATCAAAGATAACATTAATGACAAGCTGACAGAAAAGGAAAGAGAGTAAGTAACTTCTTTAATATCAGTATGCCTTTAATATCAAGCCAGTATGAAATATGGAGTATGCTAAAAATATAAAATGTGACCTAGATTGTGACAATTTTTATATATCCTTTCTTAAGGACTCTATTTCTTTTAAATAGAATGTAGAGTATCCATTAGAGTATAATGGATCAACTCCTTCAGTTGCTGACATTGCTAATGAGAGCAAAACTGACTCATTTAATTTTAATTTGCTTTTGTGAGGACAAGCATAATATACTTTGAAAATATTCATGTAGTACCTGTTTTATTTTAGACAACAAATAAAATAGGTAAAAGATTTGTCAGAAAGACAACCAAGAAAAGGGTAAGAGACTTAACAGCAGATTGTATATACCTGAAAAATGGATTAGTGAACTGGTCAATAGAAAATATTCTGACCAAAGGACAAAGAACAAAAGAGATGGATTGTATAGGAAAGTGGTAGACATGTGTAGGTCACAACAAAAATAGCTAATCTACATACAGCTGGAGTCACAGAGAGGGAGAAGAGAGCATGTAGGGAAAAATGCAGTATTTTAAGAGATAATGGTAGAATTTTTCAAATTGATGAGGGAAAAACATCAAGCTGTTAATTCAAGAAGCATAACTACAACATCAAATAAGTACAGAGCCAAAATACTTAGGGAAATTATAATAAAACAGCTGAAAACCAAAAAGAAAGTAAAAATATTTAAAGTATCTAGAGAAAAAAGATTAAGCATCGAAACAGCAACAATAAGACTGAAAGCTAACTTCTCAATAGAAACACTGGGATCCAGAAAGTGATGCAGTGACATTTTAAAAGTACTATAAAACAGTACAGCCAACTTAAAAATTTATATTCAGTGAATATGTCCTTCAAGAGTAAAGAAAAAAAAGACATTTCATACTATCAAAACTAAGAAAATGCAGCCCAGCAAACATATACTAGGGGAAATGACTAAAGGCAGAATAAAAATAATCTTGCATAGAAACTTGGAAATGCAAGAAGGAACAAAGAGTAAATATGAGCATATTTAAATTAATTTTGACTACAAAACAAATAGTAATGTCTTATTAAATATAATATACACATACACAAAATATATTTAGAATTGTAGTGCATGACTCTAACACAAAAGTTGTGAATTGGAAATGGAGTTAAAGTGCCCTAAGATCCTAGCAATGTTTAGAAAGTGGTAAAATACTAATTTATATGAGATTCTAATAAATTGATGCGTATTATAATCTCATAACCCCTAAGAGTTTTGTTTTGTACAAGCAAAAAATTATTAGAGGAAATAAATGGAAAAAATTTTTAAATGCTCAAGTAATCCAAAAGAAGTTAAGAAAAGAAAGTGAATGTTAAACAATTGAGACAAACAAAACAAATAGTAAATTTGATAGATATGAACCCAAAATTATCCTGTAATCACAGTAAATGTAAATGTTATTAATATTCTACTTAAAGATCGTCAGGCTGAATTAAAAGCTCTCATCTTGCTTTCAAGAGATAGCTCAAATATAAGGATGCAGAAATGTTAAAAGAACAAATAAAGACATTTATTCAAATATTATTTAAATGGGAGCTAGTATAACTGTACTATATTAGACAATGTGAAATTTTAAATAAAGTGGGATATTTTATGATAATACAGTCAATTCTGTGTGTGTGTGTGTGTGTGTGTATACACACACTTAAAACCGTAACTTCAAACATACAGACAGATTCATAGAACTACAAGGAAAGCCACAGTCATAGCAGAGGACTTTAAATTTCCTCTCACTATTAGACTAAGCAGACAAAATCATTCATTAGAATCTAAAAGACCAGAACAGTACAATTAAATAGATAAAGAATATTACACCAAGGTTATAGGATATATGTTTTTTTAGGTAAATATGGAATGTTTACTAGAATTGTTAATGCTGGGACTCAACAAATTTCAAAAGATTAAGATAATTTACAATTTGTTTATAAACCACAGTGGAGTTTACAAGAAATCAATAATAAAATCCATTACTGTGTAAATATTAAACAGTATATTTCTGTACAACCTCCAGATCAAAGAAGAAACTATAAAGGGAGTTTGAAGTTATTTTAATCTGAATGATAATGAAAATATAGCATATGAAACCTTGTAAGATGCAGGTAAATCTGTGCTCAGAGGGAAATTTATGCCCTCAAATGAATATATTAGAAAAAACACCTGGAGGAGTTTTGAAAATGAACTCCTAACTCCCAGATACCTGGCCTCTCTCCCAGAAATTCTGATTCCATTGATGAGGCCCAGTCATGAGGTATTTTTTTAGAAGTTCCTGGAGGTGATTCGGATGTACAGTGGGGGTTGAGAACCACTACTCTAGATTGAGAGATGTTGTGATTATGGGCATGAAGAAATGAATATCCTCTACTATATTTAGGAAACTGCAAAAGAAAAGACAGGAAAGGTAGGCACCAATGAAAGAATTTAGTACTTTATCTGTTAGAACAATGACTCTCAGCTTGTAAGTTGGGGACAGGGAACACGTGTAGTTTAAACTAGTACCTTTTAAAGACACCGATTATTTAGTTTATAGTTCAGGTATCCTTTTCAATTTTAAAAATGTTTAAAGGGAGCCTAAAATGTATATGTTTGACAAAAGAGTACATAGATATGTTTTCTTTTTAAAAAAGATCTTGGTGAAATCCACATAACATAAGGTTAACTTTTTTAAAGTGTACAATTCAGTGGCATTTAGTATAGTCACAATGTTGTGCAACCACCATCTCTCTCTAGTCCAAGACATTTCATCAACCCAAAAGAAAACCCTGAACCATTAAATAGTCACTCTCTGTTTTCCCAGCCAGCACCCTCTTTTCTCAGACCTTGGGACTACCATCTACTTTCTGTCTCTATATATTTACCTACTCTTTATTTTTCATATAAATGGAATCATATAATATGTGACCTTTTATTTAAGGGTTTTGTTTTTTTTCACCTAGTCTGATGTTTTCAAGGTGTATCCATGTTGTAGCATAATCAGTACTTTATTCACTGGCTGAATAATACTCCCAATATACCACATTTTGTTTAACCATTCATCTGTTTAAACATTCATGTAGAAGTATTTTTTGAGTATCCATTTTCAGTTATTTTGCATTAATACCCTGGACTAGAATTGTGGGCCATATGGAAATTTTATGTTTTACTTTTTTGAGGAATTGTAAAACTTTCCCAGTTTACATTTCCTGTGATTTTGATTTATATATCCTTAATGACTAATGATGTTGAACATTCTTCCATATGCTTGCTGGCCATTTATATAATCTTCTTTGGAGAAGTGCCTGTTTAAGTCCTTTGCCCATTTTTTAATTGGGTTGTTCATCTTTTTTGTTTCTGAGTTGTAAGCCTTCTTTATGTATTTTGGATACTAGACCCTTATCAGATATATTTCATTTACAAATATTGTCTCCCCTCCTCTGGGTTGTTACAGCTTAAGGCCTAAAATTAAGGTCAATATTATGTGCTGCCTTTATTACCTTGTGATACCAGAAAGGCCTTGAATAGCTCTGCTCCTATCCAAACAACCCTACTTATCCACCAATAAGTGGGTGCAGTTACTGCTTATTCCTGTGTAGTGAATTTTAATTCCTTGGGAGCTGGGAAATTATGGAAATCAACCTCCCACAGGATCCAGTTGTCGCTATATCCTTTGATACTACAAAATTGCCTCTCATAACCCTTGGTTGTTAATAATGTTGACCTTAAATATAAAGACAGCCAGCTATTTCTCCAGCAAAATGGATTTATTTGGGAACACAAAGAATTGCAGTTTGGAACACGTAGTCTAATGGTGAACCATGCACAGGTCCAGAGAAATAAAGGAAAAGAATCTTCTTTATTGGACTTGGAGAGGGATTGTTGTAAAGGAAGAGTTCATTGGAGGAAACTAAAAGTTCAAGAATAGTGACTTTTCATTGGCTGTGTTATGGCAGTCTTCCATTGGCTGAATTGTTACTGAGCAAGGAGAAATTTCTTCTTCCTGATGAGGTGGTAATGCAGTATCAGTTCCTGTTGGAGATGCAAGATACTTCCCCCCTTGTTGGGGTCAGTAGTATGCATTCACTGACAGATGCATTCACTGACAGAGTTCTCTCTTTTGGCCTACTGAATATATTGTAAATGAGGTTTCAGTTTATTAATTTTCACACTGTTTTTACTCGTAACCCCCACGTGATCCCACATGGCATGCAGTGTCCTCCTTGCTTGGGCTGTGAGAGTGTATGTGACTAATAAAGTTCTCAATTTCATCTGTCCAGTTTCAGATGTCCAGGGTTCAGCTAGCTATCTCTTCAACCCTAAGGCACTAATCCCTCCCTTATCAATGAGTGAGTAAGAAGCAATTAAAACAGTTTCACTTTCCTATTTGTTTGTTTATTTATTTATCATGGTGTCATTGGTTAACAAAATCCAGTAAGTTTCAGGTGTACAATTTAGTAGTAAGGCATATATTGCGTTGTTTGTTCACCGCCTATAGATTTCTTTCTGTCACCATGTATTTGACCCCTTTTACCCATCTACCTCCTTCCTCCTCCCCCCTGTCCCCCCACCCCTCCACCGGTAACCACTAGTTTATTGTCCATGTCATGAGTCTTTGTTTGTCCTGTTCGTTTGTTGCTTTTAGGTTTATATCCCACATATAAATGGGATTATGTGGTTTTCAACTTTTTCTGTCTGGTTTATTTTGCTTAGCATGATTATCTGAGGGCCCATCCATGTTATCACAAATGACAGTATTTCATCTCTTCTTATGTATAATATTCCATTGTATATATGTACCACAGCTTCTTTAGCCAATCATCTATTGTAGAGGATATTTCGATTGCTTCCATGTCCTGGCTACTATGAATAATGCAGCTATGAATATCAGTTCGCAAATATCTTTTTGGATATGGGTTTTAAAGTCTTTGGGGTAAATACCCAGTAGAGGGATTGCTGGATCATATGGTAGATCAATTCTTAGTTTTTTGAGGAACCTTCATTCTGTTTTCTATAGTGGCTGTACCAATTTGCAGTCCCACCAGCAGTGTATGAGAGTTCCTTTTTCTCCACATCCTCACTCACACTTGTTATTACTTGTCCTGTTGATTATAGCCATTCTAACAGGTGTCAGATGGTATCTCATTGTGGTTTAGATTCGCATTTTCCTAATAGCTAGCAATGTTGAGCATCTTTTCATGTTTGTTGGCCATTTGTGTGTGTTCTTGGGAGAAGAGCCTATTCAGGTACGTTGCCCATTTTTTAATTGGATTGTTTGTTTTTTTTGTTGTTATTGAGTTGTATGAGTTCTTTGTATATTTTAGACATAAGGCCCTTTTTGGAGGTTTTGCTTGCAAATACCTTCTCCCATTGGGGTGGTTGTCTCTTTACCTTGTTGATGGTTTCTTTTGCTGTGCAGGAGCTTTTTAGTTTGCTGTAGTCCCACTTATTTATTTTTGCTTTTACTTCCCTTGCCTTTGAGGTAAAATTCATAAAATTCTTTTTAAGTACAACATCCATGAGTTTAGTTCCTAAGTTTTCTTCTATGCAAATTATTGTCTTAGGTTTCATATTCAGATCCTTAATCCATTTTGAGTTAATTTTGGTGTGTGGTGATGGACAACAGTCTAATTTTATCCTTTTGCAGGAGGCTTTCCAGTTTTCCCAACACCATTTATTGAAGAGGCCTTTCTTTTTCCACTGTATGTTTTTGGCTCTTTTGTCCAAAATTATTTGTCCTTGTGTACATGGGTTTTCTTCTGGACTCTCGATTCTGTTCCACTGGTCCATGTTTCTGTTCTGCTGCCAGTACCATGCTGTTTTGATTATTGTTGCTTTGTAGAGTAATCTGAAGTCGAGTAGAAGCCTTGTTCTATTTTCTCAGGATAGCTTTTGCAGTTCGGAGTCTTTTGTGCTTCCATACAAATGTGATGATTTTTTGTTCTATTTCTTTAAAAAATGCCAATGGGATTTTAATGGGGATTGTATTAAACCTGTATAATGTTTTATGTAATAAGGTCATGTTAACTATGTTGATTCTTTCGATCCAAGAACATGGAATAGCTTTCCATTTCTTTATATCTTCTTCAATTTCTTTTAATAGGGTCCTATAGTTTTCCTCATATAAGTCCTTCACATGTTTCATTAAATTTATTCCTAGATATTTTATTCTTTTTATTTCAATTTCAAAAGGAATTATTTTTTAATTTTTTTCTGACAGTTCATTATTAGAGTATAAGAATGCTATGGATTTTTGAACATTGATTTTGTATACAGATACTTTACTGTATTTGCTTATTGTTTCTAGTAGTGTTCTTGTGGAGTCTTTAGAGTGTTCTATATAGAGACACATGTCATCCACAAATAGTGACAATTTGACTTCTTTAATTTCACTTTCTTGATACGCAAAAAGTTTAAAATTTTGATTAGGTATATTTTGTCTGTCTTTTTTGTTTGAAAGTACTTTCAGTTTCATATCTAAATCCATTGCCAAATCCAAGGTCATGAAGATTTACCCCTGTGTTTTTTTATAATAATTTTATAATTTAATATTTAGGTCTTTAAGCCATTTTGAGTTTTTGTATATGGTATAAGGTAGGGGTCCAACTCCATTTTTTTTCACGTGGACATTCTTTTGTCTCTGCACCACTTTGAAGAGAGTGTTCTTTCCCCTATTGAATAGCTTTGGCACATGTTGAAAATCAATTAGCCATAGATTATTTCTGGACTCTCAGTTTTAGTCCATTGATCTATATGTCTGTCTTTATGCAAATACCACAGTAAATTTTGAAATTGAGAAATATGATCCTCCAATTTTTTGTTCTTTTTCAGTACTGTTCTGGTTATTTAGGGCCCTTGTAATTCCATATGAATTTTAGGATCATTTTTTTATATTACCCCCAGCCCCCCCAAAAAAGGCTTTTTAATGAACCATTGGATTTAGTTTGCTAGTATTTCATTGAGGATTTTACATCTATATTCATGAGGGATGTTGAGTATAGTTTTCTTATGATGTCTCTGTCTGGCTATCATATCAGTTAATAGTGGCCTCATGGAATGAGTTAGGAAGTGTTCCCTTTTTTTTTGTTTTTTTAGAACAGCAGCCCCAAACTTTTTGGCACCAGGGACTGGTGTTCCTATGAGAATCTAATGCCTGATGTGATGCTAATGCTGGAGAGAGGATGCAAACACAGATGAAGCTTCACTAGCAAGTCCAAACACTGCTTACCTCCTGCTGTGCGGCCTGAATCCTAACAGGCCACAGACAGGTAGTGGTCCATGCATATGCATAGCCTGGAGGTCGGAAACCCCTATTTCAGAAGAGTTTGAGGATTGCTGTTAATTCTTCCTTTAAATGTTTATAATTTCCCAGTGAAGCCTTTGTGGTCCTGGACTTTCTTTTGTTGGAAGGTTTTTGATTATTGATTCAATTTCTTTACTTGTTATAGGTCTGTTTATGTTTTTATATATTTTTGAGTTAGTTTAGATTTGTGTTTCTAGGACTATATCCATTTTACCTAGGTTATATAATTTGTGCACAGTTTGACATAGTATTCTCTTATAATTCTTTTAATTTCTATAAGGTCTTTAATAATGTCTCCATTTTTGTTTCTTATTTTAATTATTTGTGTCATCCTCTTTTTTTAATCTAGCTAAAAGTTTATCAAATTTGGTTGATATTTTCAAATAATTGACTTTTGATTTTGTTGATTATCTTTGTTTTTCTGTTCTTTATTTTATATATTTATGTTATTTCCTTCATTCTGCTAGCTTTGAGTTTTGTTTTCTATTCCTCAGATGTAAAGTTAGGTTATTGATATGTTATCCTTTCTTTTTTTAATGTCAAAGTTTATACCTGTAAGTTTTCATATCCTGTACATTTTGGTATGTTGTGTTTTTATTTTCATTCATCTCAAAGTATTTTCTAATGTCCCTTATGATTGCTTAATAGTTTAATTTTTATATATTGGTAAATTTTTTAGTTTTTCTTCCATTATTGATTTCTAGTTTCATTTCATTGTGATAGAGAAGATCGTATGATTTCAATGTTTTTACATTTATTAAGACTTGTTTTGTGGCCTAACTTATAATCTGTTCTAGAGAAGGTTCCATATGCATTTGTTGTTAGATGCAGTGTTTTGTATGTGTATGTTAAGTTTAGGGTGTTTATAGTGACAATCTTCTATATCTTTATTGATCTTCTGTCTAGATATTTGATTCATTATTGAAAGTAGAGTATTAAACTCTCCAACTATTATTGAAGAACATTTCTCCCTTCATTTCTGACAGTGTTAGCTTTATATATTTTAGGGCTCTGTCGTTTGGTGCATATGTTTTTAGTTATTATTTCTTCCTAATGAATTAACCCTTTTTGTTTCTTATAGCAGTTTTTACCTAAAGACTATTTTGTCTGATACTAGTATAACCACCCCAACTCTCTTTTGGTTACTGTTTGCATGAAATTTCTTTTCCGTCTTTTCACTTTGAACCTATTTGTGTCTTTAGATTTAAAATGAGTCTCTTGTGGGCAGCATATAGTTGGAGCATGTTATTTTATTCATTCTGCTAAATTTCTGCCTTCTGATTGGAGAGTTTAATCTACTTATAGTTAATATAATTATTAATGTGGAGGATTTCTGCCACTTTGCTATTTGTTTTCCATATGTTTTTTCCTCTGTTACTGTCCCTTTTTTTGGCTTGATTTTTTTGGTAGTGTACCATTTTGATTACTTTCTCATATCCTTTTCAGTATATTTTAAAAGTATGTGTTTATTGGTTACTCTGGGAATTAAAATTAACATTCTATATGTATAACAATCTAGTTTGAATTGATACCAATTTAGCTTCAATAACATATAAAAACTGCTTCTCTACACCTCCCCCCACCTTTATGTTATTGTTATTGTGACAGATTACATCTTTATACATTATGTGCCCATAGTGCTGTCTTTTTTATTGAGCTGTGTGGTTACTTTTATTGGGTATCTTTATTTCTTTGTACAGTTTTGATGAACTGCCTAGTTTTCTTTCATTTCAACCTTAACAACTTAGCCTTCATATCTTGCTTGCAGTTAGACTAGTAATCAGCCAGAGATAAAAGCCTAGGATCTTCTCAGCTCTTTTCCAAGCATGCATCTTGTTCTCAGCATATTTGTAACTCCTGTATTCTCTAGTATATATGGGCACTTTCAAATGCACTAATTTCTCAAACTCTTTCTAGCTTTTTCTCTCAGGCTTTAGATAGACTGTTCTATGTTGCAACCTTAATCTTTTGCACAGCAAAGCTATGGATGTTTGGTTTGCCATACATCTTGAAAATGTTCCCGGTTTATCACTTCTAATTGAGTTTTGACTAGGCAAAACAAAAGCAGACACCTTGTATTAGTCTTTCAGGCATTCTTCGACAACATATTACAAAGACAAACACAAAATTTTTAAAAATAAAATCTCTTGTGTTCCCTTAAGAACCAGGGATCAAGGCCTCCTTATACTGGGGATATATGTGGCTGTCTTCAAGACCAGTGCTGAGCTGAAGAAAGGGTTAGGGGCAGGGTATGTAAAAATGCTGCAAAGCTTTCCTCCTGATTTTGAATTTATTTATTTATTTTTGATTCAACATTCATTTGATTGTTGTAAACTTTTGACTGTTTTCCAGAATTTGGGCAAAGTTGATTCTGACAGTTTATGCTGGATTTTTTTTTTTAATTTTTTGTGTTTATCTAAAAGGACCCTTAGATCTACCTGCTCCGTCTTTTTTGCTAACATCATTGCATTTGTTTGTTTAATGATGAAAAACATTACTTATAAGGGATGAAGGGACCTCTAGGTGATTTTAAGTAAGAGAGAGTATCATGGTCAAATATGTCTTTGACAAAGATAACCTTGTAGTTTACGGAGAACAATCACCGCTCCCAACCTTTCCTAGATACCATAGTAATAAAATTTAGTATCTCTTCAGATTTTTATCAGATTAGTGCATGATGATCTAACTTAAAATATTAGTTATGTAAGGAAATCACTTTGGGATCTTGAAGCAAGGGTGTCCCTCAAAAAGATAAATACTCTTTCTCCAGAATTTCTTAAGCAGCCCACTTTAATTTGTGAAGGAGCAGCCTAGCACAAATTAAAGCAGTGTGCCCCAGGGTAAGTAGTAGTGATGATTTGTTTATTGGTTGACTGATTTTTCGTAAGTAATCTGAGAAGACCAGCTAGATTTAGGAGATTATGTTACCTGTTTTTTCTTTGGCATCCAGGAGAACCACAGGAATTGCATTTTAGTGAATTATTTATGTATTCTACCTCTGTCTTCCCCCTTTTGCTGTAACACATATTATATTTTATTGATTCTGTTATACTTATTTTGACATTTTAATATTGCTAAAAATGAGATGCACCTTATTAATGACATGTCATATTATGATTGATAGCATTTATCTTTTAGTGGTACATAAGCTAATGACATAGTTCATGATTGATACCATCTTAGACTTTATGAACTATCAAATATTTTAGCAGATATGTATAGGTTTCCCTTTCTGAATGTGTCAGTTTTGATGTAAACATTTCCAGGGTATTAGGTAGACTCAGGTCTTCACGGGAGATGGAAAATAGGAATTGAATGACCAATTGGACAAATTATACTTAACATATTATAACAGGACTAGGAATCCTCAGCCTCTGCCCTCTCCGATTGCCTACCTCATCTGGCTATTGGCACATGAAACGTTAGAGTTCAAAGCTCTGTTTAGCCAGTTTTGCTGGAGGGAAAAAGTTCTTTTTTTTCTTTGTCTGGCCTGTTTGAAACACTTGTCCAGTTTGATGCCTTGCTTAAACCATTTCTTGTGCACCTGCACACTGTAAAAGGACACTCTGAAATCTTTTCCGCATTTCATTTTGATGCTCAGACCACAAAACATGAAGGAATGTAACCAGAGTCCAGCTGCAATGCTCTTTACCCATAACCCTTGTTTCTTCTTTCACTAAGGACTGAAAAGTAGGTTTAAAAGTGACTTTTGAAATGAAATGTATTAGTCATTGCTCTTGTGCTACTTAACTGTCTGTTAGATAACACAATCAGAATGGATTAGTGAAACAACCATTTAGCTAGGACATAGCTGGTCAGAGCATATGGCTTTTTCAAGCCCTCAGAAGATGTCTGACATTTTTTGTTTTATTCTCAGGAGAAATAGGAAGTGGTATAATTGGCAGGCACTTTTGAAACTTTCTGGCCTATCCACAGCAAGGCTTTTACAAATTGCTAAAAGATGGTCAGCTATTTTTCTGTAGTGAAATTATTGAAACCTAGAGAAATGTTAATGCTGCTTTTCCCATTTTCTCATTTTTTTTTGTACATATGCTTATTTCTGTATAAGATCTTGACTAAAACCCCAGGAGTTGCCTTTTTTACCTTATTGATTCTGATTTTTGTAAGAGACAGAAATTGTAGAGTATAAAAAAATTATGATGTGTCCAAAATCAGATAATTTTGGGTTCAGATCATAGTCATTGCATGTGGATCTGATGCTCATGAGAGAAAGAATGGTTCATTTTAATAATCTATCACCTTTTTTTGTGACTGAGTACATAAGGCAGTCATGCACAAACTATATATATATAAAGGAGTTGGCCTGACAGGTAGGTCCCTAGGCCTGAGACTTGGGTCATTTATTTTTCTGGCAGCTTCCTTAGCATGTCTGGAGCTTCCCCTTCAGCATAACTAGGTTGCATTTTGCCAAGAGGGAAGAGATAAAGGAATCTGTGGAGTGACAGTGAGCAGACTGATTCCATTTCTGTGTTCCTTCAGCCTGCCTCTCTAGCCTGGCAATGTTGCCTTCTTGAATAAATGAATGAAATTTTTTTTCTATTGGCATCTTCCTGAAGCAATTAGAATACCTGAAATGTTATTTGTATAAGAAGCAACTTATCTCTATAAATAGTGACTTGACACCTGGGATTTTGTTGGCATAAGGCTTATATTGAAAACAAATATTTTCAGACTGCTGTGATTCTGACTCCTCATTTCTATCAATACCTGCATCAGGCATACTTAAACACCTGTTGAGAGCATCTTATATTTTTAGAGTTATAGATTCCTTCCTTTAAAATTTTCAACTTATGTTTCAACCAGTGAATTCAGAAATGGTTGCTATTTTCACTAAATTCTCATATGTTTCCTTGCATGGCATTCAATTAAATCTGATGGCTTTCCTACAGAAGTGGGAGTTTTTCACATTGTGCTTAGGCTTAAGTTTTCAACTTTTGTACTATTTGTCATATAAATTAGGACGTTTCTTATAACCTTTTATCTTTATTTTATTATAGGTTGTTGCTCAGATGTTGGCATATAGAGCCCTAAGTAACCAAGATCTCAAAGCTTTAAATTAAATGATGAATGTGATGACTTGAGGCAGTGTGTGGACAAAATGCTTTGGTTTTGTTTTCTTTTTTCTTTTTTGATGAACAACTTTAAAGTATAATCAAACAAATATTTTTCAGGGTGAATACTATCACCTTAATCAATGAAATTATTAGTTATTTCAGGTTTTTCATTTGATTACAGGAATGTGACCTGAATTGAACAATCTTTGTTCATATGAAAACACCCCAAAAATATCTGTAGTCCAACTCCAATATAACTACATAAAGGTACACCATGGGACAGAAATGAAGATAGAAAAGCGTATGTCCATGAAGAATTATAGATTTACTGTGTTTTAGAACCAGATAGAATATTATTAGGTCATATAATTCAATATTTGATTTCACAGATTGAGAATCGGGTTGAAAGATGAAGTGAGGTCACATAGCAAGTTAACTAAGCATTTACTTTGATATGGCCAACTGAGGAAAGCACGCCCAGAAGATTATATGCTGATTTTAAGTGTAGTCTTTTAAAATAAAGCAAGCATTTAGGAGATGAAAGAAATGTTTTTATCAAAATGGGTCTGTATATGAGACTGAAACATCCCCCTTCCTGGTTTAGGGAAAGCTCTAGTAAAAAATACCATGACGCAAATCCTTATATGTTAAGCAGAGTCACTATGTTAAGTTCTCACTGAAAATGTTAATTATTTAAATTCTGTTTATCAGTTGGTTCACTTGACATATTTTTCTTTAAAAGGTACAATGTAAAATGCCTCTCTTTCCTTCTTTCTTGCCTCAGTTTATTTAAACTTGGTGGAGTTTTGCTTTTTATTTTTAATAATTTAAGGTTTTGGAGTTATGTTGGTTTCACCTCTTATCACTGAGTGACTGTGGAAATGTCCTCTCTGAATCTTAGTTCACCTGTTATAACACCTCTCCTACCGGGTTCTTATGTGGATTAAATGAAACATAATACTTGGCATATAGAAGATGCTCAATAAAATTTTGCAGCAACTATTATGTGTGCATTGAGTTTTGCAACAGGAATTACAGTAATTTTTTACTATTTCCAGGCACTAAAAGGAAAGGTGGGCCTAAGAAAAGGTTAAGGATAATTTAAAATGCAACTCAGTGGTATAATATTAGATTTCCTTTTATAATAATGCCATGAGGTACAGTATCTTTCAGTCAATGGTGTGAATACAAAGGACTAAAATTTCCCAGGGTCTTGGGAACAAAGCTGTTGCAAGTCTGAAGGTTTGTCTTTTTTTACTGCAACTACTCAGGGAGTTCACTGCCTACTATCTACTAATGAAATCAAGCAAGTGTGTGTATTTTAGAAGCTATCAGGTAGTGAAGCCCAAGTTAGGTTCAAACTAGACAGTCCCCAGCCTAGCTTACTACTTACTTATTTTTTTGTCTTATCCCAGTTTTCCCTCATTTTATAACCTATGCTCAAACTATTGTTTTCCAAACATGTCACATTAATTCCCACTTTAATGCTTTTTGTCCATGCTATTCTGCTTATCTAGAATGCCTTCCTTAGAATCAAAATTGTGGCTGAACATAAAGCCCTTTCCTGGTTATCTAAAACTTTCCTTATAATTCTGTCAGCAAGTCTGTATGGTATCTCAGAAATGAAATGTATTTATATATACACTTATTTCATTTTAACAACAACCCAATGATGCAAGTAAGTTTTAGATTTATTTGTCTTATTCTGAAATATTGTCAGTGTAAAAACTTCTTCTTACTTGGCATTAACCTTACTCCACTGCCTTGTAGAGAGCCTTGTATTATGTAGACAGTCAATAAAATACTTCTTTAATTGAATTAGAAGAGCAAAAGGGATGTTCCGTTTTTGCAGATGCTATTAGGTAATCTGACACTGCACACTGTAGCCCACAGTTTTTAACTGTAGATTCTCAGGCCAGGACAATCATTATTTCACACAGTCCCTTAGGACCATGGCAAGCTATTAACTTCTGTGTGTGTTGTAATCCAAGGCACAGGGCAGCAGTACTGATGGGGTTGTGTTCAGGAGTGAGAGCAAAGAGCCTGTTTTAAAATAAGGAATCCCCATGGAAATTTAGGCAGGAGAGATCAACAAATAAAACTGCAGAAGGTGGTTGCTAGGTGAGACAGGAAATGAACACCTTGTGAAGATTAGGCATTTCACTGAGAGAGGGGGAATGTGGAAAAAGAGTCAAAAGTAATTGTGCAGTGATTTCATTGCTGACACTTGGAAGCATATTGTTGTGTATGTTGCTTTTAATGAAGTGTGCATTTATAGTGCTGATGTTATTATCTGGATGAGGAAGTCTTCCCTAGTATTATTATCATCTCAGCTTTCTGTAACCAACTAAATTAAAATACAGTAATATAATGGGACAGTGGGATAAAAAAGAAAACCAGATGATTCTGACATGTGACCCCAACTTGAACTTAACTGCTTTTCTGGTTTGCAGTATACTCAAATCAGAATAGAGGTTCAGTGTAATGCTTGAGGGTTGGAGGGGCAGAGGAATAATATATTTAGTTAATAGTGGGCTATGTCATGGGTTACATTATTAGAATAATAATGTAATTAGAATAAAGGTTGTTACAATATTAGAATATGTGAGATCAGTGTTTCTTAACAGGAGTCCCCCAGAGCATCAGTGAAATTTCGAGGTAGTCCATGGACTGGCCTTTTGCAGTCTGTTAACACATATCATGACAGCATAGATGCTTTGGGTTCTAATGAATTAATCATTTACTTTAATAAATAAATTTATTTTGTTGCATTGAAAATGGCAACCATTCTTTAATTTTTAAATGTTTGATTTTTTTGGTAGGAAAACAGTGAAAGATACAAGGATAATTACATAAAGCCTGAGAGTTTTGAGTAAGTGATTTGTGGAATCTTTTGGTTTTCTGAAGAAATAAATGGATGGAAAAAGCAAGAAAATTATTTTTAGGTAAATGTGAGATTATTTTAACTTCCCAAGGTATCGTACTATAATAGGTCTGTAGAAAGTTTTCTAAGGATAACATTCATGTCCTGAGTCATTGTAAAACAGATTAATGTCATTCTCTTAACCAGATAGTAAAAATTTGGAAGATATTCACTGCTATATTTCTATACCTCTCCCCATGATAATTTATAATTGATAGGATCACCAAACATTAACTTGTGAATCATATTAAATGATCAATTGATTTTCATAGGATTTTTCTTCTCTAATTCTTTAAATGCAAAAAAAATTGGTATAAGAATTCATATGTAATTAAATCACAAGAGTTAAATTATGAAAGGGTTACATCATGACAAAGTCAAACCATATATTGAGGACTAATACATATTAGTCACTGTACAAGAAGCTGGAGCTAAATAAAATTACTCAGCTACTGAAGTGGCATCAGGGGTGGACAGCAAGTCAGCAGACAATCATACTCGGCATTATAAGGGCCGTGTTAGAGATTAGTTTAGGGTTGAATTGGGAATAGCAAGCAAAGGCACACTCAAGGAGATGACCTCTAAACATCTGAGCCGCTGAGTGTAGAAGAGAATTACAAGCTGTCCAAGTAAGGGTTAGATGCAATAGAAGGACATATACACTGGTATAAAACAGGTATCGTACCAATCCATTGACCATAACCTCCAATTTCTCACTTTACCTGGTAAGAGACTTCACTTTAAGTTGCTCAGTGATTTTCTTTTAGGCATAGGTAAAAGGATAAATTTATCATTTAATCTTTAGTATACATAAAATAAAAATTACTTTCAAAGATGATTAACTTTAAGTATACATATACATTCAATATGCATTTATTCAAAGCATGGTAATATATTTTTATAAAGTGTTTTAGATCATGGATTGGTTATAGTAAACATAAAACTAATTTGACTTAAACATATACTTGCTTCCATATATAACTATCTAACAACAATAAGCCATATGGGCATATTGTTTTTATATTCTGTAATTAAAATTTATTGCATGACAACCTGTTGCTGCTACAATACTAAGAGATTACTACCATTACAACAGTATAAGGTCCTTCATATGGCATTTGAATAATAAAAGTTGAGTATTCTAAACTTAAGAAAGGAAAAACCATGGCTTTCCCATTTTACTCTTCTGAAAGAATTTTGGCATCAAACACACCTTGAACCACTTTATTTAACTTCACTAGTCTCTGTGCTCTTATCTAGAAATGAATATAATGGCTTTAGAGAAATGTGAAGAATATAAGGCAGAATTTATGTAAAATGACCACTGTATGTAATAGTCACTCAGAAATATCTGTACAAGGAATAAATGTACACAGTACTCACAACATTAATCTCTTTCCCTTCTTCTGAACTTTTTGATCTTATTTCACTCCAGTAGAAATGAGACTCATAGATTTTTAGAATTTAAAAAGTCCAGAGCTTTCAATTCAGAAAAAATCTTTTAAATAATCACAGAAATGCACAGACCACAATGTGAGAAGTCTCATAAATTTGATTTCATTTAAAAACCTTGTTTTTAACAAAAATAAACATAACAAAATGAAAAAGCAAGCCACAGATTAGAAGATATTTATGGCACATAGATTAACCAAGGGTTAGTAACCAGAATATATAAGGAAAACCTTTATATCAATAAGAAAATGAGTAATCAACCTAATAGAAACATAGACATAGTATATAAAGAAGCTGTTACAGAACAAACACTAAATGTTTAATAACATAAGAAAAAATACTCAGCCTTACTAGTAATCAGGAAAATACAAATGAATACCAGAGACGATGTCATTTTATGTTCATCAACCTGGAAAAAAATAGAGTGTTTATTTAGTACCTAATTTGGGGAGCATAGAGGAAAAGGAATATTCAAATTTTCATGAGAGTTTTGACTAGTTGGTCTGTTTCAGAGAGCAATTTGATAATACAATAAAATCTGCACAAACGTTTCTCAACCTAACAACCTCACTCCTGGTTATATATGAGACTCTTGAGTGGCTTTTACACATATGTAGCCTATAAATATTTATTGTGTCTGTATTATATAGATAATTAAACAAATTATCTCTTAGATGCTTCTATTATTCTTTATTGGAACTATTCACAATTATATAGCTGGTATTTAATTTTTGAAAAGTGCCTAGTATTGTACTAGTATTCCTTTCAGAGTCCTCATTATTATGAAACATTACTTTTTTTTCTTTAAGCTACTTTCTTTAAGAAGAGAATATATGATTCTTTGCGTACAGCTTTCCCCTTCATTAACATAGGGTTGATATGGGTTACTTTTTCTCTTAATTCACATTGGTTTTGTATACCAACTCTTGCTTCTTGATTAGTTTTAAATTTATAGTACCAGTTCTCCATATTTCCTTTTGAGCAAATATTGATGTTAATAATGCCTTGAATTTTTGAGTGCTACTCATTAATATTATTGGAAACCTTTTAAAAGGACTTACAAAAGAATTAATTCTTCCCATGCTGCTAGTTGGTAACTCCTGTTAATATAAATGATGGCTCCCAGGTTCATGATGTGGAAAGTCTAGTGATGAAATACTAGAAGTGTTAACTGTGGTTAGTTATAGGAATTTACTGCTGTAAGTTAATTAAACACACCAATAAGCAACTGGAGCATTTTATTATTTTAATTTGTATAAATATAAGGTTGGTAAAGTAATGAGAAGTGGCAGGTCTCTTGGAGTTTGATTGACACTTGTACTAAAACTTTTTTAAATGTGTAGATGATGAATGAATTTATTGAGACAGCTTCTGTTGTAAGATATTCCATACAGAGAATATTTATTTTTGAGTGTGCAGTAGCATAAATTTGTCATTTCCGGCTTGAAAAAATTACTTACTAGGGGAAAGCTTTTTAGAAGCCACCTTCTAATAGTGAATTTACTAAATAGTGTTCTGTATGAGAGATACAAGAATTTCTTTTATTATTTTCTGTATTCTCTATTATTTGTAGTTTCTGTGTAAATCACAAAATGAGAGATTCATAGGTTGAAAGGAATTTAGTAAATAGCATATTATTTTTGCATAGATATTTCTAGAAGAAATGATTAGTAGTATTTTATTCTAAGAGGACACAATTGGTGATATAATTGAAAGTTTCTTTTCCCATTTTGTATTATTTGGGGTTGGGGGACCTATCTGTTTTTTAGTATGCAATTTAGAATAGACATATCACTCAGTTTTGTATGATTAAAAGCTAACTCAAAATCAAGTTTCAGAATTATAAATGCACACACACACCTGCTCATCTGTTCATTAATTCATCAAATGTTTAATAAGTGTGTATCCAGTCTTTTGAATATAGTAATGAGCAACATCAATAATTAAAACAATTTTTTTTCTTTAAAATAATTCATTTAAAATAAATTCTGGTACTGTATACCATATGAATAGACTTTATACTTGATATTTTTAGAACAGACATAAACTAAGAAAGTGAACATATTATCTGAGCTTATTGTCTCATTTGAGAAATAACAAAAATTACCTTGTTTCATTCCTCTTGTTCAGTAACACTCTTTACCTAGCATTTTCTTGTCTTATAAATACATTGTAAGGAGGACAATCTGATATCTGATTTTGAGCAGAGAAAGATAACGTTGGTTGACAGGTGGTTTGGGACCAGTCTTAATAGTCATTTTGTCACTAAGAATAAAGACCTGATGGTTGACTAGAAAGTACTTAAAAGAGTTTTTAGGATAACTTAAAAGTTATTATGTTCAAAACATTTACCTTAGTATTTTGGATTTTCAAGTGAAAATAACATTATTATTCTTAAATGACTCACTGCTCATACCCTACAGAAATATGCTAACATCAGAGCCTATTTGACAAAACTAATTTGGAGGAAAAATAAATAGTGTTTATTTGCTCAAAACTAGCCAATGAAATAAAAGTTACAAATATTAAATTAGTAATACCATGCATGGTCTATTGTCGTGAGTTTCACATCTATGAGTGTGCCTGATTGTACACATACATAGAGCAATATCAGATAATGTTAGAAAAACATAGGAGTTTTAGAACTCAGCTAGTCATTATGTTCACTAAATGTCTTGAGTAAAGTATTCCTCTTATCTCTATGGTATTCCAAACTCTGGAACTCATGGGAGATACTAAAAATTAGCTTGACCATAGATACGCTTAAGAATTGCTCAGTCTACTCTCTCCATCTAGGAGCCATACATTTACTGAAGGTTAAATTGTTTATCACTCCTTCACTTGACTCTTTTCTACTTTAATCTTTTTTAGGAAACATGTGAGAATAGAAAATTTAAAGGGGAAATCTAAAGACATGGTAAGGGGAGCAAAAATAGAAGAATATACATCTAAAGAAATTGAAATAATAAAAAAGGCTTAAGTATATTTAAAATTCTCAAAGATAAAGGAACAAATGGCATTTACAAAACAAGATGGGAGTTTATGAAACAGAAACAGGCAGTTATGACTCAAAAAAAATAATACTTGTTTAAAGTTCATATTGGTTAAGGAAAACCTATTTATTTAAAAACATTCATAAGATAAAGAGTAGACTGGACACACTTAAGGAGAGAATTTTCTTAAGTAAAAGGAAATCCAGTAAATCCAATAAAACAGAACATGACCCAGAATGCAGGACACAGAGCTAAAGAGTTGTATGAAACAGTAGTTATAGGACATAGAGGATAATTGAGAGGTGTCAACATATATCAAATAGGAATTCTAGGTTAGAGATTAGAAGAAATGGCAAGGAAGGAATATTTTTAAAAATGGATGAATAAAAAAATATGAAAAAACTTATGACATCAGAAGAAGGAGACACTTAGAGTTTGCAAAATCATAAGAACATACTGTGAACAACTTTTGAAAGTTGGGAACAGAGAGAATTTCTTTAAAAAGCTGGAGAATGATTATTAAGCCCACAGCAAGCATTAGGCTCAAGTGCTGAAATTATTCCCATGAAGATAGAAAACAAATAAGGAAGGATTGGTGGAAGTTATATGACATTAAGAAATAGAGCATAAACGTTACTGCAACTCTAGGAAGATTGACCAACAATTATAAGAAAGTATATGAGAAATTAGTTTGGCTAAAAATAAATAGGATACTGGAATGGTTTTTGGAGATTTTGTTTTTGTCCAGAAAATCATGGAAGAATCTCTTCTTTCTGCCAGGATTCAATAAAATTTCCTTTTATAATTAGTGAATAAACATTAGCACAGAAATAGCAAAAGGAAGAAAGGGAGAGAGGGAAGGAGGGAGGAAAGAAGGAAGAAAGGCATGATTCCAGACAGTATAAAGAACCTTTTGGTTCAATAGTTATAAGAGCTCAATTGAAAAATTATGAAAAGGTATTACATCAGTCAGATTTCAGTCAGGAAAGCAGAATCACTGTGAGTGTTATGATATAAGGGATTTATTTTGAAATAAGTTATCACACAGTTGTGGGAGAAGCCAGAGAAGAAAGTTCTAAAGGGGGAGTGGGAGGATCAGAGAATGTCACTAACCAGCCTGTCAGAAACTCAGTGCAGGTGGACAACTCAGGCCAGGGAGTGGAAAGCAAGATCTCTCCAGCTGCCGAGTGGAACCCCAAAGGAGAGCAGGTGGAGACATCTATGGACAACTATTGCCACTGTATCTGGTAGTGAGCCTGGAGTCACTATTTGTCAGCAAGGCAAGCAGCTGGGAACAAGAGCTAGATGCAGAACAAAAGAACAGACAGAATCTGCAGACAGCCTTATGTCTGTCTCTTACTAGTCTAACCACCATTAATTTCAGAGCATAGTGGCTGCTGCTTTACTTCTGTCTTCCAAATCTCATGCAAATTTATCTTCCATTTAACTCTACCCCAGATCCATACAGGCAATGGTATTCTGGGAAATAGTTCCAGCTTAGCCAAGTGAACACTATAAAAACCCACAATAGATATGAGTGGGTCCTGTACTGTATTTTAGAAATATAAAGATTAATAACAATAATAATCACTCAGAAAATTATAATTGTTCTTTCTATATTTCACGTACTGTAAATTATATCTATATATATATAATTTGTATATTTGTATATATTAATTGTCACAAAAGCAGTATGAGATTAATGCTGTTAATTCACTTATTAATGTGTAAACTGAGTCACAAAGGGGTCTAGAAATTTACTTCCAAGGCTACACATTGTTCTCCAGGGTTATCAGCAACAGCATTTGAGCAGAATCTAGTAAAATTGGGACATGCTTAAAAGCTGTACATACTAGAGACACTTGCTCAGGGCTTATAAAGATGTTAAATGTATCATTATTTGTATTAGTGAAAAAATAGGAAAAATTAGGTACAGCCAAAATCTTCAGCAGTAAGGGAGTGGAGAAATAAAATCTGGAATAACTCTAAGGTGGAATACCAATTAGGAGTTCAAAAGAATGTATTAGATAAGTGTATCAGCAAAAATAGCTCTCAGAAAATAATATTGAGGAAAAAGAAAGTTGCAGAATAATATACATGGTCCATTATTTGTATAAACATATGTATTTTAAAAGTATAAAAAATGATACACACAAATGTTCACCAAATATGTAGAGCTAGTGGCCTGTGGGAGAGGCTATGGTGGATGGAGTTTTTGTCTACCCACAGCCATTCTTGGCTTCCTTTTATCAGCAGAGCTCCATTTTGTTATTCTTTCTCTTCATTAGCTATATGCAAGGTGGGCCCCATCCCAGAACCAGAGAGTAAACCATGACTGGCTTTTTACCAATCATGGTAGTCCCATTTCATTCAGCAGTGATCGGTTTAGGCCACAGAGTTTAAGGCCAGTTCTACAGTGTGTTTCTAGGAATGGTTTTCTGCACTGAGACATATGGCTGGGGTGCTAGTAGTAGTTTGTTTCTTGATCTGAGTTCTGGTTTCATGGGAGTATGGTGTGAAAATTCAGTGGGTTAGCATTTATCTGTATGTTAAACCTTAATAAAAAGTTATGTATATATATGTATGTATATGTATCTATATGTGTGTGTGTATATATATATGTCTGTCTGTATTTCATATATATACATGTATTTGTATATATATGCACATATATGTATACCTGTGTGTGTGTATGTGTGTGTATCATCATCTACTAGTGTAGCAACAATTTTATCACCATGAATGGGCCTCAAACAATTTTCTAAAGATGGCAGGGTGGAATGATGGAAAAACCTGGATCCTGGATAAGGTCATTAAGCTCCTGAGTTAGTCAGTTCTGGAACTAGCTTGTCTCCTTATTTAAATCATTTGATTTGGTTTTTCTGTCTCTTGAGTCTCTTGAGATTGAAAATATGGTGAAGGTAATAGGGTGAGGAACAAAAGAGACTCGTTTTATCTGTAATGTTTCATTTATTTTAACTAAAAAATGCAAAATAACATCAATTATCAAGTCTGGGTGGTGGATGTATAGTTATTTGCTCATTATTCTTTAACTTAAAAATATCTTTAAAAATAAAGAGGAAAATGAGTGCCAGATGAGTTGTATAAACATCATGAACAAAGATGTAGGAATGATCATTATAAGTTGAGGGGCAACTGGGAAATCTTACTCAGCAAATGAATCAAGAATTGATTTGTTTGTATTCATGTAATAAATATTTACTGGGACTTTACCGTTTGTAAGCTACTATGACATTCAGTTTGGGGCTATGTTTGAAATCACTGTGTTTTTTATTTGTAAAGAACATCTCAATATATTGGTACCTATCTTCAGTGTTCTATAGAATGACTTCCTATATGTCTGTTTTAATGTCAGCATTTTAAATTAGATCATCTCCAGCATTATATCCAAATTTGGTGAAAAACTTTTATAATCATTTTCACATGATTTGAAAACACATTTGTTCCTATCATTCAACTAAGTAAAACTCATAAAACAAATTATTCTTACCTCTGGTGAAATAGTGAGCAGAACTCTGACTCCTACATTTTTATTATTCTTTCTGGGGATAGTTATCATACTCAACCCTTAAATTATGACATTCAAGTGTATCTGGTTCTAGGATATGATAATTTGAAGAAAGCCTTTGGTTAAATTATGAATTTTGGTATAAGACCTGAGTTAGCTGTCTTCCTTCTCACCCTAACCTTGGGCAAGTCACTTTCCAAGCTTCAATTTGGAGAAATTGTATCAGTTTGGAGTTTTCTTTGTATAATAGAAACCCCAAATTAACAGTGATTTAAACATGTAAAATTTTATTATCACACATAAAAATCCAGGCATCAGTAATTCAATGGCAGTTCCATAAATGCTTTGGAAAATCCAGGCTCCTTCAAGCTCTCTTCTCTGCCATCCCTACAGTGTGGCCCTGTACAAGATGGTTATTGGAATGTCGGTCATTCAACCAGCAGGAAAATGGGTGCTCTTTCCTTCTATAAAGACTTCTACATTCTCCAGCTTCTATATGAGACAGGAATGTGTTTCTTCTGAATGGATTACTAAACTTTAGGGATTCTGTTAACCACAGAAGAGGTTGGGTGTTGGGTAGCCTTAGGGTTGTTTTAGTGAACTTCAAACTTCTAACTGAACAATTGTACTTATTTTTTCTCCCCTACATGACATTAATAGTACAGGGATTGAAATTTAAAAAGCATTACTCCATAGCCATATAAAGAAATGAGAAGCAACCTCAAGTGAAAAGAGATGGCAGCAAAATTGTGAAAACTGGAAAACAGATGAAGGGTAGCAACTGACTTAACCAACTGGAAAAACTAAAATCTAAGTGCTTGCATGGGCAAAAGCTAAGACACAAGCTGATTCATGCTGTAAAAGTCCAAGAAAACTCAGAATTAGAGGCTAGGTATCTTTGAAGATGAGACAGGTATGGCTGGAAGTCTGTTTTAAAGTTAGTGTACCCTAATAACTCCTCACTCGTGCAGCTACCTCTCTCTACACTAGCAGAAAACTTGAAGTTTACTCTAAAGAGGTTGAACCAGACCAACCCCAGATTCAGGGACAACCTGAATAACTGAGAGCAGAGGAGCCAGCCAAAAAGAAATTAAGTAAATGTCTACACACTGAAGGACAAAATTGATAAGACCTTGGAAAATTGATTGATCCAAGAGAAAATACAATTTACAGTTGCGCATCTTTCAATGAAACTGCCAAGCCTCGGCTGATCACCCCAAAGTAAAACTTGCTGTTTGACCAATTCTATTCATGCAATTTTCAATGAGCTTTTCATGCTTCACTTTTAAAAATGAATTGTCAATTGAAAATCACATGATATCACTTATATGTGGGATATAAACCTAAAAGCAGCAAATGAACAGGACAAACAAACAAACAGACTCATGGACTAGTGGTTACCAGAGAGGAGAGGGGAGGGGGAAGAGGAAAAATAAAATGTTAAAAAAAAAAAAAAGTCAGTCAAGGATTATCAGCTATTTGGGAAGCACTCTCACCTAAAATACAAAGCCCACCCCCCCAAAAAAAAATTGAAAAAGAAATGGGGAGAGAAAAAAGAATATAGAGATCAATCAAAAACAAAAATTAGGGGGCGGGGAATCAATATTCTCCAAGACACAAGGGAGAGTGCTACATCCAAGAACAAAAACAACATAGTATTAAAAACGAGCATTCATTAAAAGACAAGACTAACAAAGCTTGAAAATGAAAATGATGAAATTTTAAAAACTGGACAGAAAGTTGAAAGGTAAAGTTGAAGAAGTCTAGCGGGGAGGAAAAAGCCAAAAGGCAGAGATTAAAAATAGAAAAGATAATAAATAAGAGGCTTCCTTCAAACAGCTGATGATCCAACAGTGAGTATAGAAAAAGAACAGCAAAAAGAGGGTAGGAAATTCAAAAAGTAATATAAGAAAAATTCTAATAATTGAAAGATTTGATTTTAGATTAAAGAGCCCACTGAGTGCCCAACATTGATATTTTGAAATGCTGGAGGTAAAGTGAAGATTCTGAAAGCTTGCAGAGGAGGAAAAATACATACATGTAGGAATAGAAATCATGGCATCTGACTGGTCAAAGGCAAGACTGAAATCTAGAAGCAGTGGAACAATGCCTTCAAAGTACCTTGGAAAATTATTTCTATAACCTAAATTTCTATGTATGTCAAACTAATAGAGGGGTAGAAAAAAGACTTTTCAGACATTAGAGTCCTTTTAAAAATCTGCCTATGTACCTTTCCTAGGAACCTCCTGGAAGATGTGCTGTATTAGTAAAAGGGAATAAACCAGGTAGGCGGAAAACATCATTCAAGGAAACACAGCAGAGAAGCAAAAGAGATCTCAGGATATGATAAAAGGAAATTGTAGACTCCCAGAAAAAGTGAAATGGATAGACTATCTAATGTATTTAATGTTATTGAGAGGGAATTTTCATTGCTTTCAGGGAGTCAGGATGAATTAGTGAGAGGCACGTCAAAATAGTTAGCAAATGAAGAAAATAGAGGGTTATTAACTTCAGGAAAAACTAAGTTTAAAAGTAATAAAAAATAAATATACATTGTATGGCTTAGCCCAAAATAATAATTACATCGTTATACTACTGTACTGTTGGATATTGATTTAACCAAAAACTGTGGTGTTGACCCTACTGAGAAGATAGGAGGAAGGGGAAGTGTGGATGTTTTGAGAAGAGATGGGGAAACAATGTGAAAGAGAGATAAATCCTCATCCTCCCAAGTAGGTTATCAATAGATTGTTTTTAAAACCATAGAATCAAGAAACAGGAATATAGGATATTAGTTAGATATATGTAAGGTAAACACCAAGAAAAAAAAAGCAGCTTAAAGTGTTGAATAATTGGCTCTAGGATCGTGGTATTGAGGTAAAAGGTATTAGTTATTAAACGCGTAAATTAATGTTTTTACTCTCAGGTTTGTAGAGCAATTTGACTTTTTAAACCTCTATGTTATTTTGATAAAAATGTGAATTTTAAAGTGTGCTTCATTTATATGAATCTTTTTATTTGTAAACAAATTTAATACAACTCAGTGAACAATTTATTCAATGCCTGTTACAAGAGAGACATGGAAATATAGGACTGTAAAACAAAGCCTAATGTGATTACCTGTTTCCAAATGATGGATAAATACTGATAAATCTTATGGTAGCACCATCATTTCTGATTTGAGACTGGGGAAGGCTTCAGAGTGAATAGAGTATTTGCACTGGGCCTCAAAGGATGAGAGGAATTTGAATGGGAGATTAAATGCCAGCTGTGGCCAGTGTTGTCCCACCATGACTGGAAAAGTAAATGCGTGTAGGAAAGAAGTCTGTAGGAGGCTGTGTTGACTCCTGCCTTTCCTAGACATTTCTATTAGTCATTTTTTCCTGAGGATTTACTCCTCCCTGCCCTATCACCCAGACACTCTTAATTTTAATATTGACTTTACCATGCTGGGTTAGGTTGTTGTTCTCTCTCAGCTGGCACCCTGCCTCTTAAACTTTTGGTCTAATTTAAAGAAGGATAAGGGAAGGGGAAAGAAAGTTTTGGTTTCACCTGGCCAAGTGTAAACTTATATTCCTGAATGTAAAGGTAGGAACTCTCTTTCCTGACCTCATAGTCAGCTAGCTAGATATGGCTGTTAACCTTGTTTGAGATCTTGAGATTAAACACTCATTTTTGCAGTTTCAACACAATTTTTAGAACCCTTGAGAGTAATGTAGGACACATCTAATTGTTTGCAAAGAAATATAATAATTTCATAGCTGAGAAATAATTCCTGTCATTTGTTAAAAGCGCTGTTCAGAAGAAATGGGCAAGTAAGTGGTGTGTGCGCATTAGTGTGTGTGTGTGTGTGTACGTGTATGTGTGTGTGTGCGTGTGTGCATATGCGTGCGCATGCACACGTAACATCTTCCAAATTTAGGTTTTTGTGCTCTGGATTTGTTTTCTTTTATATTGTTGGGTCCATAAGAGGAAAGGCTGGCTTAGAACTAAATAGCAGAGCTAAACCATATGTTTTATACCAAATTAGAAACAGGTGAAGGTTGTTAAAATCCAGCAAGAGCTTACAAAAGCTTTAGACTCAAGTTTGTATTAAAGGCAGGTGGTTATATGTACAATAAAAAACAGTCACCAGCACACCAGCTTATTGATACATATGTGATTGATCTTTTGGATAAAAACAAGGAGGAGTTAATAAATCACTGCACATAGCTATAAAGATGTTTGGGCTTGAAAGCCTGGCCTGTAAGAGCAAATGTGGACCCTGAAGGAAATTTATGAAGCATAGATCCTTTTAGCTTTACTTAACAGCTAACATCTGACTGACCCAGGGGGACCATGGAAATTTATTGCTGGGCCATTCAAATATTTAAGCTGTTGTGTGATGTAGAACAGGTAAAGATTAGCCCAATAACAAATATGAGGCTATAAAATAAAATGAGATTTCGATGACTTGTAAGTACTTGTCAGAGGTCAGCTCCAAATGACTGGTCAAAAATGGGAAAAACTTGTTGATAATTAGGGCAGATTGATTATGACAACCTAGATGTTAGCTTTGCTTTCTGTTGGACCAGTGATCCTCAGCGTTTCCTCCTCCTGTGAAATCCATACACAAACAGAATAACTTTAGAGACCTCTAATTGTCTTTTCTTTGTGCTCTGAAATTGAGTAAAATGATGAGTTGAGGTGATTCCTTTTGCAATTTAGTGATTGAAATGTCTTATATATATTCTGAATATGTGGAATTCCTAGACAATATATTCATTCTAAAAAACTGATTTATTAACCTATATATGTGATTTTGAGCTTTGACATCTAAAAAGCAGGTAGAAGTTTTTAGGCTTTCCAATAGGTGATCTAAAATTAAACTTTAAACTTACATAGTTGACAGATTTATATACATGGTTGTTGAAAAATCAATTTAGTAAAATTAACTGGATATTTCAAAAACTTGGATTTATTTCTAAATCTTTTATCCACTTTTCTTTATATAAAGTCCAAAAGTAAGAAATGTACATAATATTGATACTAGGACATTAGAAGTTACATTTTGGACTTAATGAGGTTTTTGGTGTTGACAATCTCTGCCTTTTTGACTTAGCACTAAACCCAAAATGGGGTCAGATAAAAGCTACATGTGTTGATTTTCAGGGTGCCAGTTTATCAAATCAGTTGATGAATTTGGTGATAATTTCATTCATGAACATTGATTTATAGGGAGAGGAAATCCCACAAGTTTTTATTGAAATCTTGAGTAAGTGAAGTTTACAAAATAATACAGATTTATAGAATGGAATTATTACTGGGTGGGGAGAGAGGGGGCTATGGTGTAGAATTAAGCATAGGATTAGGAATTGGATAGGCCTGGGTTGGAATTCTAGCTCTACCACTCCATCTGTACATTTACTTTCTCTATTCCATGAATAAATACATTCTAGACATTGTGTTCTAGGAACTGAGATACAATATTAATAAAATTTAGGTTCATAGTTTTTGTTCTTATGGAAGATACTATAAAGAAATAAATAAGCAATTTCAGAACAGTGTAAAATGTGCTACTTTAGTGAGTATACAAGGTTCTATGAGAACACATGGGAGAGTAATAACTAATCCAAATTCAGGACAGGGGTGAGGTGGAGAGGAGTGGGATTGGTAATTGTAGGTGTTGGGAAAGGCTGTGTGACTGGGGCACCTCAATAATAGTGCCTATAAGAGAGTAGCTTGCACCGTATGGATAATGTGTGCTAAATGCAATACCTAACGCATGATAGATATTCAGTAAATACAATCCAGCATCAAAGTCATGGTTGCTGTTTTTCTGGCAGTGTTCACTGGCCCTCTTACTCTAGTGCTAGAGGGCATTCCCTCCTATTAATCCACAGCAAACACTATTCTGTAATTTGAAATTTCCTCCCCACTAAAGAATTTGTCTTTTGAGCAAAACTCAAAGCACTTTCTAAAAATAAGAGTTGGATGTCTAGGTATATTAAAGTTAAGAAAATGTTTCTGAAGCTTAAAATTATTTTTTAATTCACAGAGATATATGTCACCTAAATATTTGTTCAATACTTAATTTTTAAATTTATTCTTTAATTTATTCACTTATTTGTAGATATTTGTTGAATACCTACTATGGATAAGACTCTGAACTTAACACTCATGTCCTCAAGGAGTTTACATTCTAGTACAGGAAATAAGACATTTGTATAAACAACTAAAATATAGGGTAGAAAGTGTCAGGTAAATGAAGATGCTTTGTGATTTCAGGAGGCAGCAAAATGAATAAAATGTGGTATCTCCCCTTGTGGCACTTACAGATAGGTGTGGGACAGGTGAGAGGGGAAACCAGTCATAGTAATAATAATAATTGAATGTCTCCTGTATTCTTGTAACTGTGCTGGGTCTTAGATTTTTGTTTAATTCTCACAGCAATCCTGAAAGATTGGTGTTATTAAACCCATTTTACAGATGTAGAAACTGAGGTTCTGAGTAGTACACCCAAGTTTACACTACAAGTAAGTAGCAAAGCTGAGATCTGAGCCTATGCATAGCTCTCTGACCTTAAAGCTTTAACTTATTACATCTAAATCTCCCCTCTACTTTTCCTCCCCTCCCGGAAACTGGTTTTATAATTAAAGAAATAATTTTGATATGGGGGATCAAGCACCTATTCTGTTCTCAGCCCTGATAAGTGGTTTACAGAGAATATACCATTAGATGAACTGGTATATTTAAGCAAACCTAAATTATATGCACACATTATGAAATTGTCTTTAGAAAGTTAAAATAATGAATGGTTTTTCTTCCAAATTCATGTTCCAGATGGAAACATTTTCTGACGTTACCAAGCATGGTAGTTTTACGCACCTTGCATGCATGATTGTAGGGTTTTGTTTTGTTTTGTTTTTTTAACATTTACAGATTTTTGTAGGAAACAGGTGCTGTTGAACCCGGGTAAATGCAGGATAGCTGTTAATGTTGTGGAATGTGATTTTGATTTACTTGGCAGAATTTTTATTTTACAAAATTGATGATTAAAAAAGACATGGTCTCCATCCTTTGATTTTGCTGTGTTCACTGAAGTTTGCCTGTAGACTGTTTTTCAACAGTAACCAAAAGGGTGTGGAAAAACTGAAAGGTTTCTGAAAGGAAATTGATATTGAATTCTTTAACAATTTTCACAACCCTGCAGTTTACCAAGTTAAAAATAAGGGCATCACTTTTAACCTTTTTACTGAAATTATTTAGAATTTTATTTTTTTGAAATTCCATTCTCTTTAGTACAGTTCTCTCTAAATAACTGTGTCTATATTGGCAAAGAGAATAATCTGATGTAAACCTTTTCATTAAATGATTTCTCCTTTAAAAACTTGTGATAGAATCTTATTACCTATCATATCAAATTTAATCTCTTTTGACTGGCATATATAATCTCCTATTATATATTCTCTCCCCTTTTTTTCCCCAAAGGAGGTGGGGGCAGGGAATCACTTCTACTTATTTTTCCATAAGGACTTATGTCACTCTCTGCGCATAAATTATTTTCAAATTGCTGTTTTTTGTTTGCTGCCTCTGATCTATTACCTTTTTCCTCTCCTTCCTAGATCTTTCCTCTGCTTTGTGAAACCCCTCTCCAATGATTATAATACACATGTTCTCAACCTCTTTAATATATAACTATGTATACAACTATGGTAAACAACAAATAGACAGCTGTAGTATACAACTAGATGTAAGCAAAATAACTGGCCCACCTGAAAGTATCACTCTGGAGCCTTTTCAAGTAGCAACTGTTTCTTGTCTTAACCTCCCACATCTCTGGGTCTAGAGCAGGTAATATTCTCTTTCCCTTTGTCAATGCCAAGTCTTTTCTCAGTGGCATGTACTTAGTGTTTATGACACTTGGAGAGGATCATTTTTAACATTTTTTCTCTATATGATATAATTACTTTAAGTAATGATTAGGAAATGAAACAATAACAATAGCTAAAAAAGAAAAGCAGAAAATTTTCTTTTATTGGAAAGTATGTATATATTTACTTTTAAAAATTGAACACGATTTCTGTGTGCTCATCTGCAAGGAATAATTTTAAAGGTTTGTATTTCACTGTACCTTGTTCAAGGCTGTTTGTAAATATTTTTATATCTGAATAACCTTATCTAAAAAAATTCTCACCAGAAAAAAGATAACTCAGAAAAGAAAAACTGCACATTGCTATCACTGTTTATTTTTAATCTACTGTTTAAACACAAGAATACGTAGCACCAGACAGTTTGGAGACATAAACTGTGCCCAAAGCAAACTTGGAAACATTCAGAACTTAGAAGAAACTAAATGTGTGAGTCCACTTTTTTGAGCTGAGTGTATAACTGGGAGTTCTACAAATTAGCTTCCATTTACATAAAATATTTATTAGAGTGTACACATGAAAACATCTTAATTTGAAGCTTACATATGTAATGAAATTAAATAGTTAATGGCAACAATTGTTTAGAACTTAGACCAACAAAAGATTTTTTTCTGGGAGAAATATTTTATCACTGGCATTATTTAGATTTGTTGGCTCACAGTGATAATAAAAACAGACCAATTTTTAATTCATTGTATTATCATTTTAAAAGTCTTTACAGGTAATGCACTTCTTTATATAACTCCCTATCATCCTGTCCTTTCTTGTTAGGCCACTGTCATTACTTTTCTATCCTAGTAGCTTCACACCTATAGTTCTCTCGTCAATATCCTAAACATCCTTATTCCATCATTCTTACTTAGCTGCTAGTGAAAAACCAAACAGTTGGAAAGATTGGTAGCATTGTAAATTCCCAGCTGTTTATTTCAGTTGGACTAATACATACTAGATATTTGGTTCTCCTGCCTTAAGACTATCTCAAACCTTCTCTCCTTTTTTCCCCATCACGTTTTCCCTTTTATTCTTGATAAATCACCTCATTTCTGACTTTACAGAGAAAATTGAAGCTATCAGATGGAAAGACTTCCACCAAAACATCTCAAAATCTTTTGTAATCATCTTCATCATCTTCAAAATGCCTTCTACTCCTTTGACCCTGACCCAGCTCTCCAGTTCTTCAGCTGATCCTCCGAAAATACATCTATATAATGGACAAACTCTCCTATGTTTTCAGGCTTTTCTCAGATAAGTCAGCCTACCTCTTGCCCTATCTGAACCTGAATTTTTCTTGAGAACTCCGCTTCTCTTGAAGCCTTACCATTGGCAGCTTTTAATTTTTGTATATGCTAGTTATTCAGATTTAGGAGGTGAGGTTGGGGTTTTCTTGCTCCTCACTACTGAAAGATTCTTCTCTGCTCTGTTGGTAAAGCAAACATACAAAACCCTATTCCTTTGAGACGTATGCTCTTCAACTATACCACCTTCCCCTACCAATCTTAATTCTTACCTCCTTACTCATCACGTATTTTGGCAACAGAGAAACGTTAAGAAAGAGAATATAGGAAAGAGAAACAGTCTTTCTCTCTAATCAAAGGCTTGCTATTATGGGTGACATTAGCACACAAGTGGATGATTCATCCAACACCCTGGCCTCTCATTTTCTTGATCTTTGTCATCAGTGACCTCCTGCATTTCATCATTTTTATTTACTTCCATGGCTACACTCTGAATCATGTCAACATTTCAGTTCATGTTTAAAATCTGATCAGGCATCTTGCTCTTGGATGACTACCTCTTCTTCTGCTTGTTTGTTCAGCCACTTGTTCATTGCTCTTCTTGGTGACCTACAGACCCTGGTCCCTTTATTCAGCTTAGCCCATTCTTTTAGTAACACCCTTGTCTTGCCACCTGTGACTTGTCATTCTTACAACCGTATTGTCATTTTTTCTGTACCTGCTGTACCCAAGCAGATGTCATACAATAGCATCATTATACATTCATGATTAATTACCACTTCTGTGCTCTCAGTAGTGCTCAACAGTTCTATTACATTTCTTTGTTTAAGTTGTTCTACCATTTGATCAACCCTCCATCCAGCTGGGCAAAACAAAACATTGAGTTATCCATTATTTGTTTCTTTCCATCACCCTTCACTTCTATTATTTTATTTCCCAAAGGTCTTCCAAATTAGTCTCCTTTTTTCCATTTCTAATACTGTAACCTCAGTTCAAGCCACCATGATCTCTCACCTACATTACTGCAACAAGCTGGTTTCACCTACAGACCATTCTCTACTGCAATCAGCATAATTTTTTCAAGATGTAAATCTATCATTGTCAGGAAAGTTCAAAGAGAAAAGGTTAATTTAAGAAGGAAATTACCAAATGCAAATCTGAGCATTATATAAAGTCCTTCCATTTTTTTTTCTCTCAGGAAAAAAACAACAGACTATGCTCTGACATGGTCTAGAAGTCTCTCCATAATCTACCTTCCTATCAGCTTCATCTTTTGTCACAACTCTCCTCAGTTCAACTACCATTCTTTCAATTCCTTGAAGCAGCGTGCTTTCTTCTGTCATGAGGCTGCTTCCTCTAATTGGAACATTCCTTTCCTTCACTCCTACCCATCTCTGAGATCTCAGCTAATGTGCTGCTTTTTCTCAGAACTATTTCCTGATTCTCTCAGTCTTTTATCTACCTCTTTTATGGAACAGGATTCCTTTCCTTTGGAGTACTTAATTTATGAATTATATATTTATTATTTATATATTTATATGAGCAATGTCTGTCTACTCCACTGGACTTGATGCTCTATTGTCCATGTTTGCTCATTCTTCTATCTCTACCACCTGGCACTACACCTGACACATATTACGAGTTCAGCTTAAATTTGTTGAATGAATAAACTCTCTTCCCATTATAATGGGAGAGCCATCCCACTCACCATCAAAGGCAAATCATTCTTTTCTAATCCCACCTATAGGATGAAGAGCCTGTCCCCTCTCATCTTGCCAGACCTGCCTGCCTTCCTTTCCTCCTTCCTTCCTTCCTTCCTTCCTTCCTTCCTTCCTTCCTTCCTTCCTTCTTTCCTTCCTCTCTCCCTCCTTCCCTCCCTCCTTTCCTCCCCTTCCCTCCCTCCATCCCTCCCTCCCGTCCGTCTGTCCTTCCTTTCTTCCTTCCTTCCTTCCTTCTTTCCTTCCTTCCTTCCTTCCTTCCTTCCTTCCTTCCTTCCTTTCTTACTTCCTTCTTTTCTTTCAGTGAAGCAACCCTTAGTTGACCTCACAGATTGTAAGGACCTTGTCAGCTTACAACCCCCTTTTTTTGTTTGCTTTTTACTCCTACAGCACCTGGTCTTCCTAGGTGGTCTCCCATCTAAGTACTAACCAGGCCAGACCCTGCTTAGCTTCTGAGATCAGACGAGATCAGGCTTGTTCAGGGTGGCATGGTGGTAGACCAGGCCATTCTTTTTGTTATGTTTCACCATGACACTCCAGTTACTGAGCTCTCCTCTCTCTATGCCAAACTTCTCATCATCTCCATTTCCTTACTTCCAGTCACTTCTGAACTCATACCAGTCTTCCTTCATCTCCTACTGCTTCATTTAAACTTATGTTTACTGTATTACCAAAGCTACCTACCAATGAACTCATGTAATTACATCCAATAGACATGTTTTCATGTCTGTTTTGCTTGACCTGTCAGCAACATTTGACTACTGATGATAGCTTCCTTCTTAAATTAACACTTTCTCTGAGCTTTTCTGGTGACATACTTGGTTTTCCTCAGATATTTCTGAGCAATCCTTTTCTGGCTTTTGTTTTCATTTCCCTACTCCTTGTTGATATTCTCAAAGCTCTGCAACAGCCCTCTTCTCTATGATTTCTTTATGTCAGCTTATTCATACTCATGGCTTCAGTTTCCATCTAAATTTTTATAATTCCCTAGTTGATATTTTCACCCCAAATTTCTCTCCTGCTTTTACATATAGTAAAATATGCACCTGCTGCTCCTCCAGTGTTTCCTATCTCAGTTCAGACACCACCACCTGCCTAGTTATACTCATTCTAAAAACCAAAGAGTCACCTTTGACTTCTCCCTCTACCACTGTCAGAACCAGTCTATCTCAAAGTCCTTTCAGTTCTACCCACAATTTATAGCTCAGATCTCTTCATATATGTTCCTCTTCACTATTGGAACCCTAATCGAAACCATCATCATTCTGGCCTGGCCCATTGAAACAACCTCCTAACTAGGTCTTGTTCCCCTTCATTTACTAGACCGTAGCAAGAGTGGTTTTTAAGAAATATAAACCCCAATCATGGCACTCCCATGCTTAAAAAAATCTTTAATGATCTTTCCATTGTCTTTAAGGATGTAGTCTAGATAGATGTCTTATGGTGTACAGGAACCTGTGCAGTCTGGTCCTTGCTGACCTCTCTAGCCTAATCTTTTAACACCGAGCCCTCATTCTGTGATCTTCACCCCAGCCCCTAGTTGCTTATTCTAATGTCATCTGTGCTTTATCAAAGTTAAGATGACAACTCTATTCTGTCTGTTGCTTAGGCCAAAAACTTTGAAATAATCCTTGACCACCTCTGCCTCTCATACCTCATATGAAATCAGTCAAATCGTGTTGGTTCTCTCTTCAAAATGTGAGAATTCAACCACTTCTCACCAGTCCACTGCTATCATCCTGGTTTAAACTGCCCTCTTTTCTTCCCTGGATTTTTGGAGTAGCCACACCATATTTCCTTTCTTGCCCCTTGCAGTTTATTCTTACAAAGTAGCCAAGGCATCCACATCCCTCCTCTTTTCAGAACTCTCCAGACCCCTCCTCTCATTCAGAATAAATGTCAGAGTTCTTACTCTGACCCACAAGACCCTGCATGATCTGGACCTGTTCTTGCTGACTTTATCTCCTTTTTCTTTTCCGTGACTCTGCTCCAGCCATTTCCCATCCTTTATGCCTATGACTGCCTTAGAGTTTCACTGCATTATCATCAATTTGCAGTGAGTTAGAGATAAGGCTTTGGTGCTATACAACTTAGCAGAAAAATGTGATAGCTTTTTTTTTCTTTAGATGTGACAAAGTGAGACATAGTCTCTTTTATTCTGCCAGATGGAAGGAAAGAAAGAAAGACATTTCCAGGAAGTAAACAAAGGCAGAAAGAGATGAATCTTATGTTTATAAGGCTGTGAGGAAACCACTTGAGCATAATAAAATAGCGGATAAATCAGGCAGACAGGTCAGATCAGTTAGGCTTTGAAATCTAGGCAAAGAAGTTAAAATTTAAGACAATGACTGATTAGGAAGCAGAGTAAAAGTCTTAAATAATAATACTGGCTTCTAGTGAGTAGAGGACAGGAATGCTGCTAAACCTCCTACACTGCACACAACAACAAAGAATTTTCCAGAGTGGCAGTGGGAATGGAGAGATAAGACTATTTCACAGGAAAAATAACTTGTTGACTTGGTGAATCACTGCATATGTAATACAAAGAAGGTGGATAAAAATGGAATGTCATTATAAGCCTTAATAACTGATAAAAGTTGTGGTGGAAAACTAGTCTGGACTGGAGAAATATGTTAAGTTTGAAGTAAAGTCATGACTTCACAAATAATGACTAAGTATTGTCACACTTTCTACAAATACAGTGGTCAAAAATGGTCTTAATACACATAATACAGTTTTTGGATTAACTTATAGCCATATCCTCATTCCCAGTCGAGCTCTCAAAGAACCAGACTTAAATGTGGGGCTTTAAAGGTGAAGGCAAGAAACTGTCTCCAGTTTGTGTTTCTTTTTGAAAATATGTGTTGGGGAAGAGAAGGTAGCACTTATAATAAATGTACCTTTTTAAAGTAAGAATGATTCAAGATCAGTTTCTTTTACAATTTTTTTCCAAATTGAGACATGTTTTTCATATACACACACATACGCTAATTAGAATATATATGCATATATATACACACATACCAAAAATTTTCATTTAAAACATTTTCTACTCTGATACCGCACATAGGAATCATTTTCTCACATTCCATTTACTCGCACTTCAGTAGGCCTATTTTTCAGTCTAAGCTGATGCCTAATATGATGATTCTTCGGCATTATAGTCTTATAATATTTTCTTAGTTTCTGAAGGAAAGACAATGTTATATTCAGTTTACTTAGTTTTGCATATCTAGGATTATAGAATCTTAGAGGTGGGGAGATATTATGACTCATCTAGTCCAATGGGTCATCCAAAACAAATTGCCACAGATTTGGTGGCTTAAAATAGCAGAAGTTTATCCTTTCATAGTTCTGGTGAAGTCTGAAGTCTGAAATCAAGTCAGGTGTCAGCAGAGCCTCACACCCTTCAAAGGCAACAGGAGAGAATTTTGCCTTGTCTTTTGCAGCTTCTGGTGGCTCCAGGCATTCCTTGGGTTGTGACTGTATAATTCTGATCTGTGCCTCCATCTTCACATGACCTTCTCTTCTCTGTATCCCTCCTCAGTGTGTCCCTTATAAGGATACTTATTGGATATAGGGCCAGCCCACCATGATGATTAAGGATGAGCTCATCTCAAGATCCTTAACTTAATTGGTAACCCTGTTACCAAATAAGATCACATTCATAGGTTACAAGGATTAAGATATGGACATTAAACCCCTTGGATACATGTTCATCATTCATTGCCCAACTTCTGATTGGTGCCTCTACCCAAAATCTTTTGGATTTTGACTAACTGGTGAAATCAATTTTCCTGTAACTTTTACCATTAACTTTGTTTCTCCCTGCTTGAAGCCATGAAAACAAAACCAGCTCCTTTTCTCTCTCTGAAAGTCCTTCATTTGTTATCCCTAAGACTTCTGTCCTCCAGGCTAAACACCTCTGATTCCCTCAAACGTTTCTCTCACAACTGTGGCTCCTGTTCTTCTAATCATCCTGGTTATTCTTCTTTAAAGGACTTAGAGGCAATAGAAAGAATACAGAATTTATAATTGAAGACCCTAATACTGAAGTCATACTTCTTCCACTTAAGTAGGTGACCAAGGAAAGTTAGGTTATTTTTAAATAATAAAAACACTGGACCACTCTACTTCACTGCTGATTATAGTCAAATGAGATTATTTCGAAACCTATAAGAAATATGAACAAGAAAGTTTCCAATTATTCATCTGTATACTTATATAAAAAAGTTAACTCCCAGACTGAACATAGATCTTTCAGTGTTAGACCCAGCATGAAGTAGTTGACACTAGTACATTTCCTGGTTATCTGCTCTGTTTCTTTTAAAACAAGCCGGGATCACATTAGCTTTTTTGGTAGTCTTGTCATAATCTTTATTCATTCTGAAATTCCTATGTACTAAAGAGCTCCATATCATTCACACATAATCTGTTTATTGCTTTGTAATTTGTTGATTTATACCATGTGGAGTCAGTGAATTTTTAAAATAATTTGAAAATATAATTTAATTTAATTTGAAAAATATTTTAATATTGTTCATTTTAATTGTCTTTCTGTAAGAGTATAATGGGAAATGTATCGTTCTTTCTCCAGTTATTTAATGTAATACTCTGCTTTAATGCATTCTATTTGTGGTGCTAAGGATATTTTTCTAGTTGTACTTGAATGACTACATTCTTATCTAAACCTTCTACAGTTTGCTAATGTGATTCTCTATCTATATTGAATTAAGATGCCTTTGATTTCTCTCATATCCTAAGGATAACCAGTTTTACCCTTTTAAATAGATTTCATTTTTATAGATTGTTTAATAAATCTACAAATCCATGCACTTTTGCAAAGTAAGATGAATGTGTAATAGTTAGGAACGAATATACTGTTCGACTTGAAGTGACCCTTAAGAATTTCAAAACAATTTAAGATGTGAACTCTGTCCTAATATTTGATCTCTCTTAAAATTGCCCTGTTTGAACCTTTGGCTCTAATTACTCTTTATATTTGTTTTAATGTTCTATACATACTTTGTGGTTCTTTTTATAAAGAAGTCCCAATGAAGTAATAAAGTCAATGTTGTGTGATCCACTTTTCAGGAATTTAGAAGCTTGGTTTTCAATGTGTGCTTTTTTCAATTTAGTCTTCCAATATTAGAAACAGTTTCTGTATTTATAACTTGAAAGTGGAGAGGGATATTTATGGGATCAGAGAGTTGTGCAGATAGTCTGCATGTGCTGGTTTATATTCAGTACAAAGTTTTTGGACTCATAGATTCCTTTCACAGTGCCCCCATGTTGTTTCGTCTTTTCAGTTAGGTAGTTTCTTTGCAAACTACCCCATACAAATATGAATGATTCACAGACATCCTGTGAATGCCTGGTTTTGCACTTTGCTTATCCTGAATTTGCTTTGCTGTCATTTTTATGCATCTCAGTTCAGGACTGAACCGCATGTCCTAGCTTATTTTTTACTGTTTCAATTAAATACAAAGCTATATCTCTTGATGGTGTGTGAAGCATTTGGTGTTCCTGTAGTAGACAATAAAAACAGTTTATGACCTTGCTCACACCCCAGTGCCTATAAATTTATAGCAGAGATACATTTGGACACCATGTTATCAGCATCTTTTGTGAGTTTAATATAAAGCTTTTAAATTCTGTCTTCTTCAGTTTTCCCTAAAAAGCAACATCCTCTAAGCTTTATGGATGTATATTTTCTTTAGAAAATTGAAATCAAGAATATCTAGTCATTGTCACCTACCATTCAACTCCGTAAACGAATTTTATTCTCAAGAGCAATCATATATTGCAAAGATAAGGAAGGTTAAGTTTTCTTTTTGACCTTAAGTTGTGATTGATCTGTTTGTAGAGAAATCTGTTTTAGAGGATAAAATGTATGCTTGGTCTTAAGAATCAGGAAAATATGACTAGAATATAGGTATACTGTAACCTTTTCTTCATTTTTAAGAATGTAAAAAGAAAAATAATAAGGGAAAATTATCCTCTAAAATAATTTATTATCTTTATAAAGATCATGGATCTCAGGCCTTACGCTTCAGTGAGTCAGATTAGAATGGAAAGTCATGTGAGAGCTGTGTGGCATGAGTTGATTGCCTTGGACTCATGTAACATTCACATAGCCGTTGCTGCAAATGAATTTTTGATGAATTTTCACTCACATAGGTGCTGTTGATTTGACTGGCCACCTTAAAAGAAACAAATCTTATATATTGTTTTCATGTCTGATTTTTTTTCTTAATCTTCCCCAATGTAATAAAGGTTGAAATGTTGGGTCCAAGGTTATGCTATGTAAATCTGAAGCATAGTGGCTTCAGCTCCCTGACATTAGTGGATCTCTCTTTTATGTATTAGTCCTCTGTTGCATGACCCAATTCAATTTTTTTTTAAACAAAGCAGTCATTGTTCTCATTTAACCAATGTAATGAAGATATTAAAGAAATAGGTTGGAATGCCTGTAACTGAATGTTTTAGTCCAAGTTTTCAGTTGTTTCTGCTGTAGCCAAGAAACTTCCACATTTGCCAGCAACTTGGAGGTTTTACTCAAGTTTTGGAAAACTTCTGATTCTACTTTACCTTTTTTAGGTTTCCATTATATCCAAAAGGAGGGGAGAAGTTGCAATTTGACTATGGTGTTTATCTTCTCAACAAAAATATAGCACAGGTAAGTAACTCATTCTTCGCTCCTCTCGTACTTCCCGCATACATGCTGCTTCCTGGGACTGCTAACCCTCTTTCTTTATAAGTAAGTACTAGAGTTGGCCAATTTATTTAACCAGTTACAGTGTTAATGAAAAGTTTTGTGGGAGTTTTTTGTAGTTGTTTTTTCTTTTTTTGGCCACAGTGTTATTCTATGCCATTATAAATACTACAGAGCAGCAGTGAGTACAAATTGGAATCCTCCTGCTAAACTCAGAAGTCCTTTGCTGAGCTGTTACTTGCTAGTAGACTGAACTCAAATGTGGACTTTATAACCTCTTGCCTCTGCAGCTTGACCAGTAATAGCTTTCTTCTCATACAGCTTTCTTCTCTTAGACCATTTCTAGAGACTTATTTTGCATTGGAAGTTGTTTATGGGGTAAAAGCTTAGTGGCTTTGGCAATTCCTTAATGGTCTCCTCACCTTATTATCCAGAGCCAAAAGGAAAGACCAAGCACATGGTCCTTCCACACCATCTGGATTTTTGTGGCTTTCTCAACATCACACCAGTTGGTATCTCATTTAAATAATGTCTGTAGAAAAACTAACAGATGCTTGCTTGGGTTTGCATTTTTCTAAAGGAAAATTTGCAGCATTTCTTCAGCATACTCTGCTCTACTTAAAAAGGTAGATATTCTATAAATTTTCTAGTTATAAAGGAAGTTCAGCTTTAGTGTCTTGTTTTTATTTGGGCATCCTTCCAGTTGGAATAGCTTATGGATGAGTATCCAGGTTTCTCTGTTATTTGAAGTCATTATTAACTGTATTCCCAGACCTTTCCATTTTATAGAAGCAATAGATTGATGATTCGTGATTCTTTTGTTTATTTGAGCCCAACTTGCCTTTTATCTGTATAAATCTAAAGACTCACTGAACAATTTTCTTATTCATTCCTGATAGATCTAGAATTATTCCTCTATATAGTGTCATCTTTGACTGTCTTTGTGTCATCCAACCTCAATTTAATGTTTTATTTTTTAATTTGGTTTTTCTTAAGATTCTTATCCTTTCTGCTGTTGGATCAAATTTCTAGTTTGCAGTCCTCAGTCATATGCTTTATAAACTTTACACTCATTGCCCTCTCAGTTATACTACTTTTATTGTTATTGTCATTCCAGCTCATGTTTTTTATTCCAGGCCATGACTCATCTTTCCATGTGCCATTCTTCCCACAACTGACACTTTCCCTTCCTCCATTTTTGGCAGAAAAGTATCTCAATCTAAGAAACCAGACTTTTAATTTCAAGGCTACCTAGCTCACACTACTGATCACAGTTGTCATACCATGGAAAAGGCAGTGTTTAGATGGAACTGGTCAAGAAGTGACCACACTAAGAGTACATTAAGGGAGAAGAGATGCATCTAAGTAAAATAGAGAACACCTCCATGTGAAGTCAGCCAAGGTGGAAAAGAACGCATGGATATTGGGGTCCAGAGTCTGGGGGTCAGGATGTTGGTAAGGTTGGCCTCATTTCATAGAACAAAATTCTGATCTGAGTTTAGAGGTTCTTCTCCCTGCCCTGTTTTCTCTTTCTTGCTATAAGAACCTATGCCCTAGGTCAGAAGTTTGTTGGAATATTTCATGTGAAATCTGCTCCTGATTAAGACTAGGGCTGAAATGCTTGGATTTCCTCACACATCTCAGCTTCAAACACACATACATGTACACATGTACGCACAGACACACATGCGGGCTTGTGCACCCTCTCTCCTTCCCTCCCTCCTTTCTTCTTAGGGTCCAGCAGGAATTCCAAAGGATGGTATAAAGAAGTGTTAAGAATAGCCCAGCTTGCTTTGAAAATAGGACAAAGGTGTGGAGGCTGAGCATGTGCAGTGGAAAATTTTGGAAAGTCAGCCCTCCGCATCAGACTCTTAACTCTAGTATTTGTTTGGTCCTCTCTTTGGAACATTTCCCAAGTAGCCTCTGACTTTATTCTTTACTGAACCAAGGTTGCAAATGTGTTTTAAAAAGTGGATTACTTCTAATAATTTTGTATCCTCTTCAGCTTTATACTATTTTTGAAAATGAGAGAGTACATTTGTGTTTGTGTTTAAGATCAATGGGTTAACCACTCTAAATCCAGAAGGAGCAAGTATCTTGCTCTCTAGTGGTTTTTGTTTTTGTTTTTTGTTTTTTGTTTGTTTGTTTGTTTTTGTAACTGTTGTGGCAGTTTTAAAAGGAGAGGAGAGTAAACTTCTTATAAACAGACTTTCATAGGTTTCAGAGTTCATTCAGGAAGCCCCTTAGCATTTATAAGGCCACTTTTAGCAGATTTGTGACTTTCAACCTTTCTTTGTTTCGTCTCTATTCTGTATCTTAACTGTTTCTTAGGAATGTTTCATTTTGTCTTTGACCTTACTACCATCACTTGATTACATTTCTATTTATAACAAATCACAGAACTATTAATTATCATGGCTTCTAATCAGGTAGTATATATCAATAAGATATTTCTAACTTTTGAAAGTTTATTTTTCTCTACATTTATACCAATACATGTTCTCAAAGGGGAGTTTGTCTTCTTAGCCAGTCTCATTTATACCCCATCTCTTGAGATGTGACCAAATCATACTATTAAAGTGACCCCGCCTCAGTAATTTATAAGCCACGTTAGTGGAGGTGGATGAAAGCGTTGGCATGTGTTAAAGTGCCAGAGAAAAAGTAGTGAAGTCATTTAATACTGCATCCATAACTTGGTTGAGGATTAGAATAGTCAATAGGACCTTTCATCACAACCAGAAGTGGTAGTAAAATCACTTTTTTGGTAGAGGAAATGACAGAATTTAGTAATATTTGTTACTTCAGTATTTGGGATCAGTCCAGCCCAAGTTTTGAAAGCACAAGCTTAGAAAGACAAGCCTTCAAGTAGAAAACCTCAAGTGTTGTTTGAAGAGCTGAGAGGATTAGTAAGGCCTGCTTGCCCCCTTCCTGTCATTGCCATCTAAAGGGATGTGTGTGTGTGTACACGCTTGGTATTGAAAGTGAATAAAGCAAAATTCCTTATTTTTAGCACCATTTACTAATATTTTTCAAGGGTCAGCCTCTTTGTCTGGAAATAGCATTTTTGTTGGTCAGCACATAATATACTAGGAATGAGCCTGGCAAACTTCAGGTACAGTGTAATTAACATCAATTTAAAAGAACAGGTTTTGCCATAATTGTCAGTAAGTTTATAAGTATATTAGAATTTACTATCACAGTAGTTTGCTATTAGTTCCCAGAACACAAAATATAGTAAATCAAAAATTATAATACTTTATCTTACATTTATGGAGAGATCTTATAGTTTATAACATGCATTCATATATATTCATGTGAACCTCATCATCACTGTGCAAAGAGAAAAGAGCAGCTAATATTAAATGAATTTGAAGACAATATGACTTTTGACGTTCATCAGCCAAGTGTAGCATCATATCATCTGATAGGCTTACTTCCATATATTTCATTGTTTTTATATTTCTATCCTAAACATGCACAGAATCAAAGAAGATGGCATTCCCAAATAAGAAAAAGAATTGAACATTAGTTAAGAGCAGAGACAATAACTGTTTTGCACATTACGATATTTCCATTTGTAAGCACAATGGCTGAAATACTGTAAATTCTCAAAATATGTTTAATACATGAATAAATTGTGATACAGCTCCATCACACAGCTAAGAAACTGAGATCCAGAAGATCTGTGACTTGCTTAAAATTGATGAATTAGTTGATGCAACAAGTATTTGTTGATTATCTACTGTATGCTATATATACTGAGGTCTCAATTGATAAGGCAATGAATAAGATACACAAGATCTTCCTCATAAATAAAGTTGAAACAAAATGACAAATATTATATGGTTCCACTTATATGCATTTTCTAGAATAGGCAAAATCAGACAGACAGAATGTAGATTAGGGGTTACCACCAGGGATTGGGAGAAGGGGGAAATGGGAGTGTCATTAATTAATGGTTACAGTTTCTATTGGGGATGATTTAAAATTTTTGGAAATAGATAGTGGTGATTGTTGTACAACATATGAATGTAATTAGTGCCACTGAATTATACACTTAAAATGGTTAAAGTGACAAATTTTATGTTATACATTTTACTACATTAAAAAATTTAATAAACCAAAAATAATTAAATTATACAATTTAAATGAGTGATTTGTATGGTATGTGATTATATCTCAATAAAGCTGTTTAAAAAGGAAAAGAAAGTTCTTTGCCTCCTTAAGCTTATAATCTAATGGAAAGAGACAGACAAAATAATTTTAGGTAGTGGTAAGTGATATGATAGAAATTAATTAGGTAATAGAATAATAAATAACTGGAGAGAGACCTACTTTAGATAAAGCTGTCAAATAAGCCTTACTGAAGAAGTGATATTGAACTATGACATGGAGATGACAAGGAACCAGCCCATTCAAAGAGCTAGGAAACAGTAAGTTCTCTAGGGCATGGAAACAGTGCAAAGGCCCTGAAGCAGGAAAGAGCTTGTTGTGTTTAAGTAACAGGCTAATGTGGTAGGAGCATAGTAATTAAGAGGAGAGGTAGCCAGGGAACATATCATATAAAGCCTTAGAGATTACAATAAAGAGTTTGAATTTTATTCTAAATGTGAAAGGAAGTCAGTAATTTAAGCAAGAAAGTGGCTTGATTTGATTTATTTTTTCCAAGATTAATGTAGCCACGCTATGGATTGTAGGGAACTAGAATAAAGCAAAGTCACCATTTAGAAGGCTATTTCAAAAGACCAAATGAAGGTTGATGCTTGGACTAGGATAGTAGGATAGAGACAGAGAGGAGTGAACAGATTCAAAATATATTATGTGTACTAAACATCACTAATCACCAGGGAAAGGCAAATAAAAATCACAATGAGGTATCACCTTACACCTTTTAGAATAGCTATTATACACGCGCGCGCGCGCACACACACACACACACACACACACACATATATTATATATATATACATATATATATATATATATATATATAAGATGTCATCCACATCTTTGACAATATTTGTTATTTCTTGTCTTTATATATATATATATATATATATATATACATATATATATATATATAAAAAGACAAGAAATAACAAATATTGTCAAAGATGTGGATGAAAAGGAACCCATCAAAATTTCTCAAAAAATTAAAAATTGAACTACTGTATGATCCATCAATTATACTTCTGGGTGCTTATTTGAAAGAAATGAAAACACTAACCTAAAAAGATAATAACATGTTTATTACAGCTTCATTCTTTTGCATAAAAATATCCAGTTGTCTATATGAGAAAAATTTGTTGAGAAGACTTCTCTTTATCCATTGGATTGTCTTGGCACACTTGTTGAAAATTAACTATAAATGTGAGGGTTTACTTCTAAACCCTATCCTTACTTATGCTAGTACCACCCTATATCTTTTTTCCTTAAAAAATGTTTTCTAAATACAATAATAATATATGTTAATTATAGAAGTTTTAAGAAGTACACAAGAAGATAGAAGACCAGAATTTCTCAAATAATCCAGTCTCACCATTCACATGTACCTTCTGGATCTTCTGTACTTTTTTGTCTTTTTCTTAAAATAGTTGAGATAACATTTTATATACTGCTCTGTATCTTTTTTCTTGAGCACAAGCATTTCATCAACCCATTAAAAACTGTTAGTCAATATTTTTAGTTAATATATATTTTTAACATATAGTATTTCATTTGTATGCATATAACTTATTTAACCATTCTTCTAATCTTAGATTTTTGTTTCTCTAGGTTTTTCTTAAAAATAAAGTTTAATTACCATGTCAGCATATATATGTGTTTTGCCTGTATATGTTTCTGCTCTGTAGAGTGACAGATTCAGTTATAAGATATAGTAAGTACTTCAAGCTTTTTTTGTGAGTCCTACAGTGTTTCCACTAAATCAGTTCAAGCTTAAGCTTTATGCAGCTGAGGACAAAGCAGATTTCTAGTCAAATGCTCAATTTGAAAGATGATGATCATTAATTTATTATTCATCCTTTATGTAATTTTTTCTAAGAATAGAAAGTTTCATTTTCTTATGTGTGTGTAATATATATCTCAGTGCACAAATATCTGAGTGTTTGAGCTATACAAGGCCTATGAGACGCTGACTTTACCCTCAATGGGCCTATATTTGAGGGAGTGGGGTAAAAATATGCACAGTATGTAAACAGGTAGCCAACAGTAAAGGCATACAGTGATTACTGTCAAGAAGTTCCATTCAAAGTACAGTTCTGGCTTGCAGCAGGGAGAGTCCTATGGTAGTTTGGAGTCCCACAGACCTGGATATGCATCCCAGTGACTCATGAACTTAGGCATGTAATCAAATCACAGTGCACCTTCATTCCTTTATCTCTATAAAGATAGGAAAATCCTCGTAGGATTGTGGAGAGGACTAGAAACAATGAATGTCCAGTTTGTAGCTCAGGATTTGTCCACAGAAAAGGTACTCAATAAATGGTAGCTGCCATTTTTTGCTCTTGTTGTTATTGACATTCCTATTAGGCTGATGTGAAGAAAGAATGCTTCAGTAAAAAGATATGGCACCTAAACTGGAAAATCAAGGATGGAAGTATCTGGCTAGTGAGAAAGGAGGGGAAGCTAAGGTACAGAGGAAATAGTGCATAAAGTATATCAAGACCAGCCTGGATAGAGCAGAAGGTCACCTTAATAGTAGGGATAGGAAATATCCCTACTTTTGACCACAACTGGCCCCAGCACCACACAGTTACCAGTGTTTATAACTGGACATAAATGTGGTGTGTGTGTGCTCCCTGAGCATGTTTCGAGAATTCAGTAAATATTTATCAAAAATATGAATGGTGAATGAGTTAGCCAGAAGATTGTTCTTTCCTTCTTAATTATTTCTCTTTAATTGTGTGTATTTAAATATACATTTAAATGTGTCATATCTTTTAAATGAAGGCTTTGATTGAGGTAGAAAAATAATATATGTAGTTGTTTTCCAAAAGTTCCATTCTGTGTTTAAAGGGATAACATAATAACTTTTTGTAGTTACAAGTAATTGGTTAAGTGGTCATTGTTAATTTTTTTAAGAATCATATCAGCTATTAACCAGTTTATTAGATATTTATAATGGTATATTGGCTGTGATCATTTTACTCATCAAATGCTGAAGAGTGATAAATTGACAAGATAAAGCAATTTATTTTTACCTCATTTATTTTTCTCCATTTCAGACTGTAACTAAAAATCCAATGCCAAAAATATCTTTCCAATGAAAAGTAAAACAGTTGTAACTTACATTTATACCGATTATTTTAGGGTGCAGTGATCTTTCACTTTATTCTTTGGAAAAGCCCCAAAAGTCTTTATATTATTATTTCCATTTTACATTTAGATAAACTAAGTCTCTGAAGAGTGTGCAAAGAAATTCAAATTCTATACTTGATGGTTTCCTTTTATTAGACAGAAGGAAACATTAAATAACAGTTTTCTCTTTTATCTGTGGCTACCTAAGACCTAAATTTGGCACCTTATTTGGTTTAGCATTTTTGATAACTTCTATTTCTTCCTTTATCCTTGTCGTTTTTTTTAAACAATTCACTTTAGCCTTTTACTTTGCATATTTTAGTATTTTAAACTGGCATATTATTTTCTTCACTTAAATAAATTGCTTATTCAGTAATGATGTTAGCCAAAGCACCACCATGAGTGACTGTTTTTTTTGCTGACAAATATTTAAACAATGAACTTCAACTAAAATGAAATACATAGTGCTTAGTTTAGAAAAAGTAAGATATAAATTCTAACTATTTTTTATGGTTAAGCCTCATGAAATGAATTATGAAAAATAACATATATGAAAAATGAATTTGGTCTGATTTTAATTGGCATCAAAGTGACCAGCATTGTTTAGGTTTAAGCTATTTAAGGACATTAACTTCAAGATTTATTATATGTAAATTTTGGTATGTATTAGAGAAAAACATTTTAAAATGTTCAAACTTGGGTTTCCAGGGAAGATAAAATTAGTATCCTAATAAGTATAAATTTATTAAGTGAAAACCAAAGTCCTAAAATAAAATGAACTAAAATAAATTCCCCATAGCTAAGTGTTTAAGAAAAAGGTTTATGTATCTAGACTCCAAGAGTTCAAATGCCAGTTCTGTCACTTTAGTTGTATGATTTTGGACAAGTTACTTAGTCTCTCTGTACTTCAGTGTTCTCATCTGTAAAATGGGGATAATAATTATACCTATGGTTATAGGTATAATTTCTATCTCTTAGAGTTATAATGAGGATTAGATATTTGTAAAGCACTTGGAATAGTGCCTGGAACACATTAAGTGCTAAATAAGTATTTGCTAAATAAATAAAATGTAAAGTACAGTGTAATCTTCGTTGTAAAGAAAGCTCATATTCCATAAATATAAAATGAGGTGAAGATGTGTGGAAGTAGATTACAAGGTAAATGCAAATTAAGAATAAGTTAAAAAGGAGGGGAACATTGCCTTTTTATTTGTACGAGTCCTATGTAAAAGAAGGAAAAGAATTCAGACACCTAGTTCACTATTGGTGAGCCTTTAGGTTCAAGTTAAGGTAATACTTTTTCTTCTTTTTTTTTTTTCAAAATAAGAATAACATTTTTATAATATAAATGACCCAGTTACAGTATAAATTTATTTCAAAATACAGGCAAGCATTAATGAAAAAATTAAAACCACTAGGGATTCTGCTACTTTGAGATAACCATTGTGATATTTTGGTGAACATTTTTCTAAATATCTGTGGAAGTACATATACATACATAGTTAAATAGATAAATTTACATAAGTGGTTTCATGCTGTGTATTCTGTAGCATATCTTACTTCTTTCATTTGTATTGTGAACTGTATTGTGAAGATAGTTTCATGCTGATGATTATAGTATGAAATTTTGTTGTCTGTATTGCATTCTGGTGTGTGGACATACTGTAATTACAGCTTCCTTGTCAATAGACATTTAGATTGTTTCCAAGATTTCCCTGTCAATGAACCACATAGTAATGATAGGTATCCCTCTGCTTAGATATTTATACATGTGTTCAGTTTTTTCTTTAGGATAAATATCTAATTGCTGGTTCAAAGAACATATACATTTTAAAGTTTAACATATCTGTTTCTGTATCTTTGTCAATATTGTTTTATTAGCTTTATATGAGAGAAGAAACAATATCTTTATGCTTTTATCTATAGCTCTTTGATTATTAGTGAACATTAAGTTCATATATTTCTTTTGTGAATATTCAATACACTTTTATGCCTTTTAAAAATATATAGATAGACTGTAGAATCTACAAAATGATATAAGATCAAAGGAAATAATACACAGGCTTTGCAACTAAGTGTGAAGAATTTGCTAAGTTACAGACTTGTGTCAGTGTTTATTTCTCTGTTTTTACCTCCCTCCTTCCCCCAGTCCTCATCTGGGATTGTCAGTTCCTTTGCTAGATAAAAGCAGTCTATGGCAGTAGAGCAAAGGCTGGACTGAAGATAGCTTTTAGAAGAAGCATCTAAACTCCCATCTCTCAGTACCTGGCTCATTTCTCCATTCTTTTCTGCTGCTTGGCACTGTTCATCTGCTGTAAAATGTTTCTGTTCTTTCATCTGAGTCCTATGACTAGTATGACTGTTTCTCTTTACTCTTTAGTATTTCTGTGGCTCTAAGTAGGGCTGATTGATCACTTTCTCAAGTCAGGTGTTAGGCTGGGCATTGAGGAGAAACGGATGAATAGGACTTGGTTCCTAACCCTGGTAGCTCACCTTCCAGCCAGGGTGGCATTACAGTGTAGTGTAGAGATATGTGAAAACTAGTTGGGGAAGTATTCCTAAAGGAAACATGCAAGCTGGGCCTTTAAGCCTTCATGGTTTGCTTTGAAAGAAGTAGAGAGGAGGGAGGAGTGGAGACGGGAAGGGCAGAGCTCAGAGGTGACTTACACACTGGGATCAGTCAGGGCCTCTCCCTTAGGCCTCTTGATGACATGACTTTCTGTGTGTTCCTAAGCAATAAAGTCCTCACTGTCACCTCATCTGCATTTATAGGCTATGACATGTTACCCTTTTCTGGGACATTACATTTATAATCAGGTGGTATATTGCATTTCTAGATCACTCCCCCAAATTTATCAGTGTTCTTTGTTTTGCTGTTAGTAGACTGATGATATTTTTAACTCATTATGGAATAAAGTGAGGCCATTTTAGGACCATATAAAAATGCAATGCTATATATTCAAGTTATTAATACAAAAAAAATACAAATCTTTTATTGTGTTCATCCTTATGAAAACAGAAACTGAGTCAGTCTTCATTTCACCTGAACTAAGGATGGTAGGTTGGGCTTAGAGTATTAAACTTTTATCTCTTCTGTTACATACTATAATAGTTGTTACAGATAATTATAATAATGTTTATAGCCTAGCATTGTGCAGGTCACAGGGCACTTTTCCTTATAACCTTCTCTAATCCTATGAGATGTGGAGTTTCTCTTGTCCTCTTTTGCTAATAGGCGAACAAAGCTTTGAAGAAATTGAGTGCACAGCCTCAAATGCACATGTATCTTTTAAGGGTAGAGCCAAAACTTGAGCCTAGGTCTTCTATCTCATAACCCAGGATCTCTAGCTTTTAGGAGAGGATAGCACAATTGACTTGAAATTCTAGATTTTAGAACTTTTAATTATATTACATTTTGCTAATTCATCTTTTAAAATAGAGAGAGAGAGAGAGAGAGAGAGAGAGAGAGAGAGAGAGAGAGAGAGACAGTTAACCTCTCTAACAGACCCACAGTTATCTGTGGATAGACCCAAATCAGAATCCTATATTTACAACAGTAGCTTCGTATAAGTTCTCAGTTTATAGATGTATATATTATGAACTCAGATGAGCATTTTACATTTAAATAGCTTAGGTAGATACGATAGAAAAAATAATATTTCGTCATCCACGGACTCCACAAATATGGATGGAATGGTTTAACAAAGAGAACATAACACCAACAATTAGAAATTTCAGTATTCTAATCCTCTCTTTTAGCTTGCTGACACCTACTTATTTATTTATTTGTTTGTTTGTTTGTTTGTTTATTGCTTACTTACTTACCTACTTACTTACTTACCATAACATCATCTAAGAAATTTTAAAATACAATTTACAAACAGTATGCTCTTTGGAATAATAATGATAATACCACCATACATTTATGAAGCACTTTGTACTATTCATAGTGCTTTCACACAAAAAACTCATCAACTGATCCTCACAATTTCTTCTCTGGAGTAGATTTAATAAGAATTTTCACTTTGATTTAATAATTCTTCTTAGGAACTCTATCATAAAGAAATAATTTTAACTTCCTGAAGACATTTAAAAACGTTTATCATAACTGAAAATAGCTATCTAGGGGTAGGTTAAATAAACTGAAAAACATCCACAGCCATTAAAATTTTTATGAAGATTAGGTAATATCTTAGAAATATATTCATTATTAGTGGAGAAGGAGAATATAGAGTTGAATGCAAAGTATTATTATGGTTCTTAAAATAAAAATTTTTAAAGGTACCAAACAAACATTTAGTGTTTATTAGGGAAAAAAATACTTCCTAGATATATGCCAAAAGTGTGATTATGTGTTTGTTCTGTGGGATTTGGGGTAATCTTATTTTTTTATTTCTGATTTTTTTTATTGAGTACATATTTCTTTTGTAATAAAATATATGTGTGTATATATAAAATTATAATTTGATTTTAAGTAAATCTGAGACCTAGTGAGGTTTTTTTGACATTCTCAAAATGGCACAAATGCCTTACTGATGAACCTGGGACTAGAAACTGTGTTTCTTAATCTGTCCATTAGTGTTTATCTTCTGCCATCAAATTATATGATATGCCAACAGATGTAAAGATTCCAGCTTTAAAGTGTTTGCCTAGGTACATTTTCTTAGTAGTTGTAGTTCTCCTTAGATATTTATTACTTCATAGTAAAATTAACCAAATCAACATTTTTTTTCATACTTTCTAAAATACAGCAGTATTTCCCCTGGCTGAATAGGTTTTAGGGCAGCAAAATGTGGTTAGGACTATGGGCACAAATGGACATGGGTTCAATTCCTGGTTCAGTGTTGCCACTTGATAACTGTGGCATTTTATAAGAAATTTTTTTCTAGGGCTCAGTGTTCATATTTGTATAATGGGCTTCACAGAGCTCTGTTGTACAACATAATGTTGTAGATTTGTTCTAAACTGCTCTAACATTGCTGTCTTGCCATGTAGTTTAATGTCTCCAGAAAGAGCCCTAGATTCAGAGTTGTCTCTCTTTGGTTCTCTTAGCTCAATGTGCCTCTTACTCATGGTAGCATTATATAATTCTCTTAATCCTTCTAAGCCATAGATTCATTGTTTTTAAAGTAAGGAAGTTAAAGTAAATAACCTTTCCATTTCCTTGTAGCAGGAATCTATGTGATTCCTCCACATCTTGTTTGAGCACATACATGTTTTTAAAAAACACAATAAATTGATAAAATCACTTTAGAAAACAATTTGGCATTATCCAGTGAACTTGAAGATATGCACATGAGAATGTTTATGGCAACACTATTCATAATAGCCAAAGACTAGAAACAGCTTAAAATCTGTTGGCAATATGTTTATCATTAATCATTATGTAATGGAATACTGTGCAGCCATGAATCCATAGCTATATGCAATAGTAAAGATGAATTTTATCAACACAATATTGAATAAAAGAAGCAAAACAAAAGAGGATCTCCACAATGTTAGTCTATTCATGTATAGTTTAAAAATATTACTATATTTTAGGAATGAAAACTATATAAAAAGTTTTTATATATGGGAGAGAGAAGGGGTTAATGAGAAAGCTCATGAGGAGCTTCTGGGGTACTGGCAGCATTCTGTGTTTTTGACAGAGCAGTGATGTAACAGAGGTTTGCTTTATAATGGTAACAATGTATATGTGTGTTTTAAGCATTTTCTTATATGTGTATTATATCTTGACATTAAAAATTACAGGATATTAACAACAAAAAAGTATATGTAAAACTATTTTATTAAATTCTTATAGTCTCTGAGAAATATTTGTCATTGCTAAGGACTTAATATTTCATTGTCATGTACCAGAAGAAAAAAGAATTTTGAACTGGAGCACTTGGAAGTTCATTTATCTTAGCTCCACAAATGTGGATGTCTACTTTTATTGATTATCTATATGCAAAAGAGTTATTATTCTTTATCCTTAATTTTTACAATAGCCCTCTCAGGTTTTTATTGTTATCCTCATTTTACAAATGAGGAAACTGAGGTTTATTTAAATAACTTCTTGTTTGAGGAGGAATTTTAAATAAATCACTGGAACAAATCTGCATGGAGTATTTTTTGTCTTTTTTGGAAACAACATTTGGGACTATTTTAAATACCCATAATATAAAAATAAGCTCTGAAACGAATAGACTAAGTTTTAAGTAGGTATCTTTTCTTAAAATATGCCTAAAAGAATAAAAGATTTTTCAAATGCCTAGTAGTTAATGAGTTTGTGAGTATTTGGGCATTTACCACTTGTAGGTCAAGCCCTTGCACTAAGTGTTGAAATTGAACCTAATTAGAAGAGAAAGTGAGAGAAACAATGTCTGCATTTTTGATACACTACTTGTGGTGGTCACTTTATCCAAAGTTTGCTGAATTATGACCACTAAACTAACCACAAAACGGAAATTACTTTGTATAGCTAAGCCAAGCCAAAAAAAGGGGGAGAGTGGTTAGATTTAGTTTGTCACTTAGGATTCTTCTTAAAGGCTTGTGAACTTTCACCTTCTTTTAATAAGCCTTCATAATGACAAAGTCCCTGGAGAATGAAATCATCTAAGTGGAATGTGCCTGTGTCTTAAAATCTGATAAACATCACTTCATGGTATTTAGGAGATTAAAAAAGACTTAAAACATGTAAATGTTACTTTCAGGTTATTATAGCCAAGGAAGCCTGTGGTCCAGCTATCAAAACAGCTTAGCTTTAGCAAGTTTCAAGAAGTGGGCTTAGCCAAATTGGTTAGCCCTGCTTTAGTACTCACTGCACTGCCATTTGAGTTGACCTTTAACTTGTGATATAAAATATAATTGTTTCATCTCTGAGGCACATTTATATATCCCTTTGCTCCAACACTAATCCATCATTTACTTTATAGTAATTCCATTCAGACATCACCAGCAAGCCCCGTTAGAGGCTTCTAACGGATATGAGTAGATAGATTTCCTAATCAGTGACATTAGTTTATATCTCCTTATTAAGATACCCATTAAATTCATGCTTGAGAGAGATAACATGAACACTAATGCACTTTACATCTTCCATCAGTGCTTTTTTTATTTATTTCTATAAAGGAGTTATTAATATCTGAATTTAAGAGTCCAAGAGAACGTAAAGCTTTTAGCAGTGGTCTAAGATCTTCCACTCTGGTTAAGACGTGGAAGATGTGAAAAGCAAAGACATTCATCATTATGTTGTCATTTTTATTCTCTTACTCTTCCTAAAACATAGCCATTAAAATGTAATTTACTTAAAACGTTAATTAATACCTTACTTTTATGTAATCTCTTTTCCTAAACACATACATTATCCTGATTCCCTATACTTTATAAGTTATCTTGGTTTTCTAATTTTAATCTGAAACTTAGAATATATACAGAGTCGTGTGTACCTTTTGGATATACCAGCCAAAAAGTATTAAGTGAATGTACTATGCTAGGCTCTGGTGGGTGAGGAAGTATGAAAGAAGTTGCCCCGTATGAGAAATAGTTTACATATGTGTTAAATCTAATTATTCTGATGATTCCCCATCATATTACTTTCAGATATTCAGTAAATATTTATTAATTCCTTTCATTATCATACCCATTTGAGACTTTGGCAAAATTGCTAATATGACTTTCCACTTGAGGAATCCATAAATTAATGCTTATAGTGACTATGACAACACCATGGCAGCATGGTACCCTTTTGCCTTTGGGTTTTTGCTATTATTGCTTTTTCAAAATTGGCAATACAAAGTTAATAATTCCAAAAAGTAGCAGTTTTGTATATCTGCTAGCACATACACTTCTATCAGTCTAACGACTGGCATCATTACTGTCCACCTTTGTTCCTCACTCTTACTCTGTTGTCTCAGGTGCCAGAAAAAGAGGTTAGACAGTGGCAGCTTTTTCAATTTGCTCCTTGTATCAAACTTCCTTTACTATGACTAAAATGCAGTATCTTAGGCTCACTGTAGTTAATTCTATAACATTCTCTTTTCCCAAAATAATCACATGAATAAGTATCAGTACCTATACTTATAGCTACATTAGTTTGGATTCAACAAGAAGCAGACTTCAACAGGGGATTAGATGTACAAAAGATTTATTGGAGAAGGTAGCAGAAGGTGCAAAGAGCCTTTGGACTGTCATGCAGATATTATATTTGTAGAAGGAGAGAGAGAAGGAAGGAGGACTTTGTGGGAAGTATCTTGGACTGCAAATCAGTTCTAGAAAGGTGCATTCGGGTTGATGGGAAGTCTCAAGCCAGAGTTGCCCATTGGAGAAGTCCCATTTGTCATCCAAATGTGCCAGCCTTAGCACCACTGCTATGCATAGTCCTTGGCTGGGAGCAGCCTGCAGGAAGGGTAGCATGAATGCAGTAAGGATCCAGAGGTGCAGTAGCTGGAACCACCAGTCAGTTATACTCCATGCCACAAGAGATCTAAGGGGCACATTTCATGGCTTCTGTACTAGTTGCATGACTTTAAATAAGTTTAGCACCTCTCTGAACCTTAGTTCAGAAGGGTAATACTGCCAACACAGGGTTATTTTATTATAAAGGTTAATTAAAAGAATATATATAAAAACCTTGGAACAGAATAATACTTAACATTAGTTTTCTTTATGGCCCCCCTTCTACTAGCATGTAATTATTTTTCAACTTTTTTTCCTTAGAAAACCATCATTAGGGTATAAGTTGTGCTGAGGTTGTCTATACCAGTGCTGCTCAAAGTATGGTCCACAGAGCTGCTTGTTGCCAGTCTAGAGCAGGATTAGGAACTCACACTAAATGTAAATCAGCCATGTCAATAAACACTGCTTAGTTCAGATGTATTTTTTTTTTTCATATTAAGACATTCTGAATGAAAGAAGGAGTTCATTTATTTATATTCTATCACTTACTTCTTATTTATGCATACTGGTATTTTGAGTATCTTTGAAGTTTAGTCAAACATAAAAAGCAAATTATAATATCCTTTTAATAATCAGATTTTCTTTTACACTGTATAGGGGGCTCTATCATATGTCTTTCTGCTTGTCCATTGCAGTGGAAACCACTCCAAGCTGGGCATTCAGGTTACTTATGTTAGTGGCAGTCAATGGCTCCTTTAGTTTTGTCAGCTTCAGGGCCTGTGATCAAGTATTAAAGCAGGCAGGTTTGTCATTGTCATATTTCCAGGTCCTTTTCTGTGTGTCCTTTTCCCAGCTTATTTATCAACATATATTTATTGAAGTCCTGCTACCTGCAAGATACCACATGCCTGCTGGTCCCCAGTGCTCTCACACTGCTCTGTTACAGCCTTACTAAGCTTCACTCAAGTCATGGTACACCACTAAAATCCTCTTTCACTGTCCACAGTACTCAAAATCCTGTTCTCTCAGTAAGCAGATAGGTGACTAAAAGGGAAGTTATCTAATTTATGTAAATAATACAAAGATGACTTACCTCTTAGTTATATATCTGTAATTTAAATTTCTGTTCATGTAATTATAAGATATATTTTTGAACTGTGGATGCCCTAGCTTAATCCATGAGTGAGAATCTTTCTTTAGTTCTTTGCATCATTTATTTCAGAAATACTTGTCATTACACATCTGTAAGGCTGCTGACCTCTGCCCTAAAGTGGGTGTTGGGTTTTCCCACAGTTTTTTTACTTTCTTTGGTAACCTTCTTTCATGGAATAACCTTGGACAGAGAGACACAAATCCAGGAAGCCAATCAGACCTATGTCTTGTGTTTAAGGATTTAAAATGTAGGTTGTATATGATTTTTGATTAAATATCCTTTTATATTTGAAACTGATTAGATGGAGCCTTGGTGTAATTTTTTTCCCTGTGTATTCCCAGATCTTAATGGTTTGTTAACATGATATAGTAGACGAGGAATATCTAGTTTTTCTTTCATACTTTTAAAAACTAAAGTGCATATTTCATAAAATTAAAGCATCCCAAGAGTCAGTTAATATAAAGTAATACTTTACCAAGGTCTTAAGTGATTTAATATGAAAGATTATATTTTATCGTAACCATAACAGACTTAACAAAACCTAGGCAGACAAATTGCTAGTTTAGGAATGGTCTGAACTTTTTGTTCCCAAAAAAACAAAACCCATGAGATTACATATATATATATATATATATATATATATATATATATATATATATATATAGAGAGAGAGAGAGAGAGAGAGAGAGAGAGAGAGAGAGTGCGCAAGCGCGCGCAAGCGCGCACACGCAACAAGCATTATTTCGTTGATCCCCAAGGTTGTGGATCTAGCAGCAGCTATTATAACATGCTTTGTTTTTATTATTTCACTGTTTAGTTAGTCATCCAGATTCTAGCCACTTGTGTTTATAGCAAGAAATAGTATCCCAGTCCAAGCAGCACAGCTAGTCATACCTTTTTATTGATGTAATTTGACTTATTTTGGTTCCTTTCCTAGTGTCTAACATTTTGTGAAACCCTAACATAAATTATTGGCTTATATAATCCACTGCATCACCCTCACCCAGAGAGATTTGCTGCCTATGCAGTTCCTTAATTTTCAAGTGTGGGAGATTTATTTTTCCTTAGTGAGTCCTAATGTTTCTGCATGCATGCACGCATGCACGCACACACATGCTTGTGAATGTGTGTAGGTACACAAGAATACCAGTGAGAAAGTTAAACATATTCTTGATTAATTCCTGCATGAGATTCTGGAGAAATCAAAGCTTATAGATAGCTGGCTGCTATTTTCTTATGTTGACCTGATCATGAGCAGTATGGTAGTCGTCTTAAATTTTGATCCAGTTTTGTTTGTTTTTCCTATTAGCTGACTAATCAGGACTCTGTACACTTCATGTCCTCTGTGAGTACTCATTGACTGCTTAATTGACCAACTAATATTCCATAAGCCAACATAAACAGCAAAGATATTATCACAAATATTGTGTTAGACATAGCACCCAATAGAAGATAAGTGGAATTATACCCACTTTACAAATGAGGACCTTAGAGGCTTAGAAATGTTAAACAACTTGCCCAGAGTTATGCAGTTTAGAAATGAAGGATCAAGGTACATTATCAAAAAATTTTAATACACATTATTTTATTTGATCCTTAACATGGTCCTTACAGTAGACAGAATAAATTATTGTTTCTATTCACATTTTAGAACTGAGTAAAGGGGTTTGGCAACTTACCACAATGAGACTGCTTTAGTCTAGGATTATCTGAATTCTGACAGTACTTGGCATTTGTAGAAGTTTATAGGCCAGTGATGGCATTGGCCACACTACTGTTCCGTTGGCTAATTTTTATTAAGAGATTCTTCATTGCCTCCAAGGTAGGGTCCCTGATCAAATACTTGGCATTCAAGTAAGCACTCTTATAATGAGAACAAACAATTGTGTAGGAGGGGATCTTGCAAAGCTGTTTAAAGCAAACCCTGCTTGAAACCTTTTTAATGGTTTGCCATAGGTTACCTTCCCATAATCCTCCCTTAAGAAAAAAAGAAAAAGAAAGAAAAAGAAAACTGGCATGGCAAAGACTTCACATGATCTATCTTCTTCCTCCCTTTTCAGCCTTACCTCCTCCTGCTGCCATTAACCCCAAAACCCCTGCCACTGACCCTTTATGCCAGGAAAGCTGAACTACTTCACTGAGGTGAGGCCCACCTTCTGCTTTTACTTTTATACTCCTTTTGCCCCAAATCTCCCCCTATCATCTCTATGCTAAAATCCTATGTATTCGCCATTATTCAGCTAGGCCATCTTTTCTATGAACCCTTTCTTTGGCCTCCTGAACAAAGTTACCATTCATCTTTCATTCTCTCTGCTGAACTTGAAAAAAAAATTAAAAAATTTGATCAAATATATCAATATTATTATATTTGTTGTTACTCTTTGTATGTATATGTCCCCCAACTGGACAGATAAACTCTTTAAGGGCCAGAGACTGAAGCTTATTTGTTCCTTTATCCTAACAATGCTTAAAATGGACTCAGGAAAGGTTTGTGCATAGAAAATGGAGTCAATTAGTGACCTTCCTACTTGGACTAAGGACAAGAATTCAACCTGAAAGGAATAGCCTGCCATTTGAAAGGGAAGGAGGAGTGAATAAATACTCAGATGGAAACTGTCTTCACTTGTAAAAGTGCTTGGCTTTACATGTGTCTAGGAAGGTAATGCAGGGCTTTGAGAAATGGATTGAGATTAAGGAGAAATTATACAATAAGTGAGCATTTTTCCCAAAACATATGCCTTTGGTAATAAGTTATTATAAATTTTATTGTGCTTTTTTCTCTTCTTCTAGTCAAACAGAGAGCTGACAAATGTTTTGGAAGTGTTATCGGCATGTTCTAATAGTTTGTCTTTAGCTGACATTTTTACTTAATTATTTCAAATGCAGTAGCCAAATTACTGCCCTTATCTATAATTAAACTAGTGTATTTTTAATTGCAGTATAGGACAGATTGTTACCGATTCAACAAGGATGCATGACATGTTGCCATTTGAAGATCTGAAAATAGAGGGGAAGGGGTTGTGTCCTGTCTTTAATATAACCCTGGAATCTAGTAACACTTTTTTTTTAGTTTTATAAAACTTATATATACTATTAGAGTTAGGTAGTTCCTTAAGGCTTATTATGAAAACAGTATTTTGTCTTGTTCCCAAAGGCAACCACTTTCAACAATTTAAACAGATTCTCTTAGTATTTGCCTCCAGATTACTAAAAAACTTGATAATATTGCTACTTTGGGGGTTTTGTTTTAGGATTATTACCAATTCCTTCAACAGGAGGTGAGAATTTAGTTCCCTTTTACCACCTCTTTACACCATTCATATGCCCTTTCTGTTCCCCTGTTCTACCAATATAGGTTATTGATAAACCTATATATAATCTAACAATATATTAGTGTTTAAATTACTACATCTGTGTAAATCCCACATGCAGATAAGCCATTCTGTATACCATGATTACTTTTCTCCTGCCTAATATTTTTTGTTTTCTTAGGAGTTTATGATTCAGTTTTTTTTTTTTTCAGTGTATTTTAGTTTTCAGTGTATTAACAACTAATATCCTGGATGGATCCCAGGTCTTCCTCTTTCTCAGTTTATTTCTTGTTTTATTGGAATATATCTTCCTATAGATTTTTTTAAAAGGATATGTGGAGGTAAATTTCAATGACTTTGTAAATCTGAAAATATATTTATTTTTATTTGGCTGAATGTAGAATTTTAGGCTGGAAATAATTTTCTTTAAGAATTTTGAAGTCAAAAAAACAAATGATATAGTCAAAAAATGGGCAAAGGACTTGAATAAACACTTCTCCTTAGAGGACATACAAATGGACAAACATATGAAAAGATGTTCAACATTGCTACCTATTAGGGAAGTGCAAATCAAAACCACAATGAGGTACCATCTCACACCTGTCAGAATAGCTATAATCAATAGGACAAGTAATAACAAATGTTGGAGATGATGCAGAGGAAAAAGAACCCTCGTACACTGCTGGTGGGACTGCAAATTGGTACAGCCACTATGGAAAACAGTATGGAGGTTCCTCAGAAAACTAAGAATTGATTTACTGGATGATTCAGTAATCCCCCTCCTGGGTATTTACCCCAAAGACTTGAAAACTCATATCTGAAAAGATATTCACACACCTGTGTTCACAGTGGACAGGACATGGAAGCAACTGAGTGTCCTACAATAGATGACTGGCTAAGGAAGCCGTGGTACATATATACAATTGAATATTACTCAGCCATAAGAAGAGATGAAATACCGCCATTTGTGACAACATGGATGAACCTCGGGATAATCATGCTAAGAAAAATAAGCCAGACAGAAAAAGTTGAAAATCACATGATATTACTTATATGTGGGATATAAACTTAAAGGCAACAAATAAACAGGACAGAGACTCGTGGACATGGGGAATGAACTAGTGGTTACCAGAGGGTAGTGGGGAGGGGGAAGATAGATTATTTTAGCATCCATTGTGACTTTTGAGAAACCTAAAGACATTTATGCCCCCTATTTATTTACTTATTTTGTTTTGCTTTGTTTTGTTATTTTTCTGGAAATTTGTAGGAACTCATTGTCCTCAGTGTTTTGAAATTTCAGACTAATGTGCCTTTTGGTTTATTTTTATCCATTGTGCTAGGTACTCAATAGATATTTCAATCTGAAAATTCAATTATTAAGTTCTAGAAAGTTTTCTTGAATTACTTAATTGATGATTATTTCCCCTTTATTTTCTCATCTCTTTTCTGGACTCCTGTTATTTAGATGTTAGATTTCATGCACTTATTCACTAATGTTCTTTCCTCTCTTGTTTACCATCTCTTTGTCTTTTTCTGCCTCCTGAAAAATGCCCTTAATTCAATCTTCTTGCCCTTCTGTTTTTTATTTTTCATAATCTGCTTTCATATTTTAATTTTCTAAGAGCTCTTTTTCTCAGAAAACATCCTTTTTATGTGGATAGCAACTTACCTATCTGAGCATTTTAGTGATTTTTAAAATTTTTGCTCTAGTTCTTGATTTAATCTTAATATATCATTTGCATTAGAGGCTTTTCTTAGAAGATTGGTGATACTTGATTATGTATTTATTTTTAAGAGGAGAGGGCTAGAAAACATGAGAAGCTCTTAGTATGTGGATAGAGGCTGTCAACTGTGGTGTTCACTGTAGGGTAGTTTGTCCGGGCTCTTTTAATTGCAGAACACCTAATATCATAATGACATTAGGTGTTCTGCAATAATCTTTTCTCTTGGGCTTGTTAAGGATCTTTCTGTTATCTGCCTGTACAGTACAAGCTTGTAAACTAGTTGCCTATGTTATGGAAGTAGAGTGGGATAGAGGGGAAGAGGACTGAAGGTCTCAGAATTAAGTATGTAAATGCTTACTTAATCACTTTGTTTTTTCTTAACACATTGCCTTTGTCCTTAATTGTGCTAATGTTTCCCTCTCCAGAGAATAAAATTCTAGTTTATTTGCCAAGGGGTGGGAGGGATTGTTGCCTGGCTCAGTGGAGTTGGAGGGGATCTGGAGATACTGTCTTATAAGAGATTTTCAATCTGTTTTCTTCTTCATAACCCCAATTTTACTGCCACTTAAAAACGTACTTTGAGGCCACCAGTTCCTGAACCTTAATGGAATTATTGAAGTGTAGCTCAGATTACTTCTCAACTCCTCTCTTCTGGCTTAGAACTCAACTTTTCTAAGTTCATGAAATTAGTGACCACTTGTCCATTCACTTTTCAGTTTCCAAAATTTTGTTGCTGTTATAGCTTCTCCTATTCTCTGTCTTTGTTTTATTTATGTATAAGTGCAATACATGCAGGGAACAACAATTTAAAATATTACTGTCTTCCCATTAGAAACGATGGATACATATGATAGAAAATCCTATTACAGACATGTTAGAATTACGGGAGGCTGCAGAAGTAAACATACACATTCCATCTGCCATCATAAGCCTCAAGTCCCCAAAGGAAGTTTTTAAATGGAGGAGGAAGGTTTATAAAAGGTATAAGAAAACAGTGAACTTGAAAATATTCTCTTACTTTTAACCAAATTCACTATGATTTTATTGCATTTCCAACAATAGAAGAATGAGATCCAAATACAACTAGTAACTCTCCCAAAGCCATAATCAGGCTTTTCCAAATATGTGTCTTTTCCTGCTCAAGTCCAGAATCACAGAATTTAAAGATCAGAAACACCTCCTGTAATTTCCAGCGCTTTCCTACAGCATTTCTAAGATATATTTATTGTGTTTTTTCTTAAAACTAATTGATGAAGAATGTATTACTTTCTGAGACAGTTCATATATTTAGATTGTGGAAGAAGAGAGGATAGAGGTCAGAAGGTTGAGTCTATCGCTCTGTAATGTTTATCCATCATATACATGCTATAAGGAAGGTGGGCAGTATTACAGGAGCAACATTATTTGATAATCATGGGCCTTAAATTAGATAGACCAGAGTTTTGTTTTATTAGTTGTGTAACCTTTAGGAACTGCTTAACCCTCTGAACCTCTATCTTCATCTGTGAAACAAAGATAATAATACTTTGAGAATTTATAAAGTTTAAATATGATACAGTATTAACCTAGCAAAGAGCTTGGCACCTAGAAGCTGATCATTAAGTGATATTCATTATTCTTCTTACTGGTTCACTTTGAAAGCTTTTCAGTGTATATCATTTGACTAAGTGAGAAGAAAGGTTAAGATTTAAATAGAGAAACCCAGCAGTGGAAAGGACTAGGATAGACCTTCCAGACTAAAGGAGAAGCGTGACAAAGGTATAGCTGTGTCAAGAATCAAAGTGTAGGGCTTATTTAAGGAATGGCAAGTACTTCTAGGTGTTTGGATTGTAGAGTGGTTGAAAGGGATCCAGCATAATGTGAGTGAGTGTAGAGCACCTTTTGATGTAGAGCACCTTAGCAAAAAAAAAAAAAAAAAAAAGTTGGTGTTCTCACATATTACAGCACTCAGTGAGACAGACAAAACAAAGATCCACTGGGAAATCAAAGATCGCTTCTCTGATAAAGCTTTACTTAATATGGCTTTTGAACAACTTGACCTGATAGAGGTCAAAACTGTAATGGAAGTTATTGATAAATCTGAAAAAAATTAATGTTAAATATATAGTTATTCTAGGCAAGTCAAAATCATAAGTAAAGAATATATCTAGGGAAAGGAGATAATTATCTATTTGAAAGCATGTCAGGAAGAAGGAGTATAATTAAACTTTGCTGATAGATTAAATTAATACGAATAGAAATTAGAAAAGTTTTAACTCACATGAAAAATAATATTTTTTAACAGATAGAACTGCCCAACAATGGAATGGAAAGCCTGGGGATGAATTAAGTATCTAGTCTTTAGAGGTGTACATACTAAAGCTACATGATTGTCAAGGGTGCTGTAGAAAATGAGTCTGTTCTGTAAAAGTAAAACCAAGTTCCTCTGAAGGTTATACTCTATTCCATACGATTCTGTGCTTAACCAGGGCTCTTGCTCTCTCATCTAGGTGTAAACGTTGCGTTGGGCTGTGCCTGATGATCTAAGGTGGAGCCTAGGCAGTGACACTAGCGCTGGGGAGCAGTTGCAAATACAGATAAAGCTTTACTCACTTGCCACTCACCTGCCTCTCACCTCCTGCTGTGCAGCCTTGTTCATTCCTGACCTAGAACATTCCTGTTCCACAAACTAGGACCTTAATAATTGTTACAGGTACCCTGAGGCAGTCCCTTCATTGAGTTAAACATTTCAGCTGCTTGAAAGACTTCCAGTGGCTTTCACTAGAACAAGCTCCTGATGGCGCCTTAACCAGGGACTTCTCCACAGTCCTGGTGAACACAGTGAAGCAGTCTTCATCCAAACGAGGCCTCTGGTACAGCTTCATGTACCTCAGGGGCATCCTAACTCAAATAGGAGCCTCCAGACACCTTGACACAGGCTTGCCAGGCCCTTGCAAGCCCCTAGTAGCTACAGAACTCTCTTCATCTCTTAACTGAAACCTGTAACCTTTTCCATTGGAGACTTGTTTTCTGACTCTCCTCCGAGCAAGGAGGTGATGAGGATGGAGGGAGAGGTGGGTAGTTTGTCCATTTCTCCAGACCATAATTTTTCCCTTCCTCTGTAAAACCACCATCCTTCTTTGAGGCCATTTAACTATTGAGCTCTCCATCACACCTAATCACTATCACCTAATATGCTCATTACTTCTTTGGGGTACTTAGAATGTGGAACTTTGCTTAATTTTAAAGTTTTCTTTTTGAGCCTGCTGACTCCTGTGGTCATCCTCCGTGATTCAAGTCTCATGCCCTGTTTTTCCCATACCAAACTGCTTGCTGTTTCTCATGTCCTCTCTTTCTCCTGGGCTTTTACCCATGCACTTTCCTCTGTTTGGAAGACTGTTTCTCTACTTTTACCTAGTAAAATCAAACTTGTACCCTTTGGCTCAGATAGGTTGTCACTCCTAGACTTGGTTAGGTATTCCTCCTCTGTGTTCCTATAATTTCCTCTAGTGTGATACTCATTATTCTTTAATATAATTATTTTATGATTTTAAAATACCTTTTCCCTTATATTATGACTACTTTAAATGCAGAAACTACCTCTTCTATATTTTGTAATTTCAGCCCATGGCCTAGCACGTAAAAGGTGTTCAGTATCTTTGACTGAATGAATACCTGATTACAGCTATTTGTCTTCTTTGTACCTGTACAGGACTGAAGGTAGAACAAAGAGGAATAGACTTGGTGTTGTTGCCATAGCTGGTTTATATAGCTAGCTCAAGTGTGTTGTGTTTTCTCAGTTTGATAAAAAAGGTCACTTAATGCTGTGTGCTTTGCTTTAACAACCAAAAATTTTGTCCTGTTCTGAACTAGTTATTTATGTGGTTTTTAGTTTTTCAGTCTGTCTTCCATAAATTTGAACATCCAGATTTGGCTCTTAGCCTGACAAGATCTTCCAGAATATTTTAGAGAACCATAATCTCTGGAGAACAAAAACTCAGACTCCCCCAAATGGATAAAGTTGGGGGTGATTCTTCAGTGTCCCTAACCCCTTTCCCCTGAACACTTAAATTAGGCAATGGAGATGTATGTTCCTGCATATGTTTAACATTCAAAATATTATTTTCTAACCAGAAACCTCTATGCTCTTGTGTACAGCTATCCCCTTTATGCCTGACATATAACAGATAAATAAAATTTTATCTGTTCATCAAGGAACTGCTCAGACCACATTTTCCCCGTGATTTCACTCCAGATATTTTCAGGTAAAAGGTAGAAGTAATCTTTTCTACCTGTATTAATTTTCTATTGCTTTGGTAACAAATTATTCTAAATTTAGCAACTTAAATAACATCCATATTTATCCCACAGTTCTGTGGGTCAGAAGTCTGGGTGGGCTCATTTGATTTCTCTGCTCAGGGTCTCGCAGGGCCAAAATCAAGGTATTGGTCTTTTATCTGGAAACTCTTGAGAATAATCTACTTCCAAGTTCATTTAAATTGCAGAATCCACTTTCTTACAGCTCTTGGTCTGAGGTTTCCATTTACTTTCTGGCTTGCAGCCATGGGCCACTCTTTGTTCTTAGAGGTCTCCAGCATTCCTTCTCACGTGGCCCCTCCATCTTCAGACCAATGACATCCCATCAAGCCTTTCTCACAATTCAAATCTCTCTGAACTTTCTCTTCTGCCAGCCAGAGAAAACTTTCTGCTTTTAAGGGTTCATGTGATTAGATTAGGCCCACCCAGATAATCTCACTTGGCCATAAACATAAAATAATCAGAGGAGTAACACCAGGGGATGAAGGTCATGCAGGCTATCTTAAACTTCTGTCTACTTCCCCACCCTTCAAACTCTAATGGAAAGTTGTAAGAAACCTTACAGAATGTCCTTTCCCTCTAGGTTCATTTAGTTATCATTCACTTAAGAGGTAACCTCTTTCAGGGTGGCATCCACGGCTGGGTCATTTTGTCATACCCCATCACACCTTGCACATCTTGCCTGTCATAGGTATTTAGTACATATCTAATGAATTACTTCTTGAATCTCAAAAACATAAATGAACTGTCAGATCAAAAGACAAGTGAAATTTTTTCAGACCAAACTGTAAGAGTATCTGTTCAGTTAGAGGTACAGTGTGCACTCAACAGTTCATTGCTGTGAGGGGAGAGGGAGTTGTTTTTGTTTTTCTTGTTTCTTTTTTTCTTTTCTTTTCTTTTTTTAAATTTTCCTTTCCTTTCTCTTTCTTTCTTTTTCTTTTTTTTTTAATCTTTTTTTTTTAAGTTACATTTATTTATGATCAAATAAATAGTGGAGACTAAACAGTGGAGACATGGGTTTGGACCCTAATATAATTCAACTGAGGTCAAAGAAATTTCATCAAAGAACTTAAAAGGCATGAAGTTGATATTAGAGTAAAATTAATATCTTAAGGAAAAGAATCATTAAAGAAAGCAAAGAGCATTCTGGAAAACTGTGTTCCATTTAGGGCACGTCATTACCAGATTCTTTAAGGGAAACTGGAGAGAGTTCAGAGACATAACAAATGATGAAGAGGCTGTAGGGATTAATTTACAAGCAAAGATTTAAAAAGACTAAATATGTATACCTTAGCTGAACAATAGCTAAGTAGAGATGTAACTATTGTAAATGTCTTATATCAAGAGAAGGAAATGTGTTTCTCTCAAGAGTTCATGGTTTCTAAGTATTAAAATTTAATAAGAAAAAGAACAATCTTTTTAACCAACTTGTAAGCAATACTTAGACTATGTAGTGAGATGTAAAGTATCAGAGCTGAATTCAAATCTCAGCTCCTTTACTTGCTACCTGTGAAATTTCCAGCAACTCCTTTAAACTTTTAAAGTTTGTCATGTGCAGAGTGAAAATTATACAATCTACCTCATAGGATTATTATAAAGATTGAGTGAAATGACCAACAGTCAGGTTCCATTCCTGGCACATTCAAGTTCTACCATTTATTAGCTCTATCTCTAAGTCTCAGTTTCTTCAATCATAAAGAGTTATAGTGAGGACTGAAAAATAATATAACATTAAGAGTTTAGCATAATGCCTGGCACATAATTAAACTACTCAGTAAACATAATAGCAGCTGTAACATTATTTTTGTTATTGACACAACCATAGCGCCTAGCCAAAGGTCAAACATATATTCAAATTATTTCCAAATTTTCTCTATATGAACACTGCCATGTACATATCTACATTTCCACCATTATCACTATCACCACCATTACCACCACACATACAAACTATTCAGTAATTATTTGTCAAATTTAATTAAATAATTTTTTCCAATGATCATGTCAAGTATTTGTGGTCGTTGTACATTCCTGGGGCAATGACAGAATGAGCTTCTGTATTCCTTATGTAATCAAATACAGCAGAACAGACTTAACTATATTTCCATTCCAATAAAACTCTGATACTTAGATTTACTTGAATTTCTATGAAAGAATCCCTGCATTTATAATAAGCTTTTCATTTTTGTCTTTTATACACATAAGAACTCTCTGTGGCTCCTCATTAAAAATAGAATTGTGTTGTTCAATAGACAGAATTTACTTTAGCTAGATTAAGCAGAATTGGTATTAATTAGATGGTTTCTAATTAGAGGGTATTAAAATTAATCAGATGTATTAGGTATTCCTCAGAGGCAGCTCACAGAAACTGTAGGGGGACCTGGAGAAGAGATACAGGTGGCAAAAAAAAAAAGCACATGAAAAGGTACACAGTTTTATTAGTCATTAGGGAAATGCAAATTAAAACTGTAATGAGATAATACTATATACTTATTAGAATGCCTAAAATTTTTAAGACTGAGAATATCAGATCCTGATGATGATGCAGAACAACTGAAACACACATTGCTGGTGGGAATGTAAAATTGTATATCCACTTTGGAAACAGTTTGGCATTTAAAAAATAATGGTAAACATGTCTACTATCCAGTCCAGAAATTCCATGCTTAGGTATTGGTCCAAGAGGAATAAAAATACAACTCCAAACAAAAACTTATGCTATATATACACAGGTATAAACCAAATGTTTATTGCACCTTAATTCATAAGAGCCAGAACTTGAAACAACCCAAATGTCTATTTACTGGCATATAGATAAGCAATTGTAACATATCCTTACAGTGGAATAGTACTCAACAATGAAAAAGAGTGAACTACTCATACATGCAACAACATGGATGAGTCTCAAATATATAAATAAAAGAAGGAAGATACAAAAGGCTAAATATTCTATGATTTCATTTATAAAACATTCTAGAAAACTGTTTCTGACCTATTGGACTGTGATCTTCATGATCTGATATATAGTTCTTTACATCAAGATTGCATCAAAGTCAGTGAATTGGAAACAGAAGTAATGAGTTTGATCAGTTTAGAGAGGGAAGTTTAGCTACCAAGGGAATCAGGAATCCAGACTGGGTCAAAGGTCAGTACAAGGTAGTTTAGGTTAAATCAGGGTGCACAGGACTATTAACCATAAGGGCTGGGAGCCAAAATGAACCTGCTAGACCTGACAGCAAGAATATCTGCTCTGACAAGTTTGTCCACTCACATAGCCTTTAGCCTCTAGAGAATATAATCTTTCTTTGATGATCATTATTGAAAACTGGTTACAGTTGTTGTCAAAGGTGGGACAAATTTCCAGTTCTGCTTTGTTTGTCCATTTGCAGTATGCTTTGCTGACCCTCTCTAGCAACTCACCAAAATTGGCAGTGATAGAGACCAGACTTTATGGATTAGGATGACCCCAGAATTGCATCAGTTTAATAGTACTTCAGGTTGTTTTCTGGCAAACATAAGAATCTGAAGCAAAGGACCATATTAATGGAAGTGTTTTTAATACAACAGATTTTATAATGATAAGTCTGACTCAAACATAACCTGTGCCTCATAAATACAAAGTGTGATATAAAGAGCCTATGGTTAGTACTCAGCAAACTTAGATTCTGATCCCTGGGCTCAATCTTAAGCCACTTAACCTCTTGCTTACCTTGCAAGGTAAATGAAGCAGATGGGCTTGTCCTTTCAAAGGTGCCATTCAGCTCTAACAAGAATCCCATGATTCTAAGAATTAGTTGATGGTATGACTGGGAGGAGGAATGGAATAAACCTCCATTTCTTAGACTTAAGAGCTTTTAGACTTGACTTTTAAGCTTTTCAGACTTTAAAATGGCAGGCCTCAGATGTGTCCAGTATTTACATTATATCATATCTATTTTGGAAAAGAACTGGCATGGTTTACATTTGGGGATGGAAAAGTACTCAGGTTGTTCTTGCAACCAAAGGCCCATAATCAGGTTTTTATACTTTTCCTTAGAGGTATATATTGCATTGACTCACTGTAAGAAACAATATTATTGCTCATATTAAATATTTTTTAAGTAGCTTTTCCACATCTTTGAAAGAGTTATAGTTTCTTCTAAGAAGGCAGATTTTTGTTTTGGACGTGGCAGTGCCCTTTTATTTGAGCTCTTAATCTAGTTCTTTTTATGTCAGCGAAACCTTAATGTTTAAAAATGAATTTAAATATTGATAACTACTCCTACAGAGATTTTTGAATACATAAGCCAAACTGTAAATTTAAGTCTTTTATGCATATGTGCATTCTTAATTTCTTATTTTTTGAGTTCCTCTAGACCAGTTTTCTTTGTAGTCAAATTTATTGTAATCTCATCACGAAAGTGTTGATCTTTTAGTAACCTTTATTGAAGCATTGTATTAATCCACATTCCCTCACAGTAACAGACGGTTTGTATCAAACATATCATGCAGCTTAGCTCAAGCCCCATATGGAACTAATAAGCCACGCAATAAGTGTGGCCTTGTGTAGATGACTATAGTTTGGAAGAGTGTGTGTGTGTACATGTATGTGTGTTATCTAAACTGAATTTCTTCTGCCAAAATTTAAATGACAAAATGATTCTTGAACCCCCAGAGTCTTTCTTGGCCTGGAAAAATTGTGTGTTTATAAAATAAAAATAAAATTGAGCACTTTGATATTAAATTAGGCCTCTTAGTTTAATAGGAGGATGCTCACTGAGTATAAGAACTCAGCATTTATTTCTCAAAAGTACAATCATACTTTATTTTTAAATATAATCTCCATAGTTGCAGGCAGTCTTACCTAGTCAATGGAGCACCATTTATCTAACTGAACTCACTGATTTTAACTACAGGAGCTCTAACATCATAGTTGATCTTATATGATGAAACTCACAATGAATGTATAGTGATTTGGGGTAAAACCAACATGGGCTTTGGAAAAATACTGCATTTTCATACATAAATACAAAAACAAAAAGAAGATAGTTAATGTAATTAACATGGCTATAGTTTTTTTGCAGTTTAGCTGTATTCCTTGCTCTTGTGTGTGTGTTTTGTTTTGTCTTTTGTTTTTTGTTTTTTTGTTTTTGTTTTTGTTTTTGCTTGTACCAGTATCTGTAAAGCCAGGTCTTTCTGATTACTTTAATATAGGAATCTTCTGTTGCTGGTAGACAATAGCATTTGTTCATTTTTCCAGGGAAGCCACTGAACATTACTTCTCCCCATTTCCCATCTCATTTATCATCTATGTGTCATTTTCACTTAGTAGCCTACTATAGAGTTGTACAAAAATTTAATTGCTCCCCTGGAGTTCTAAGCCAATCAGAGTAAAGCTGAAATTCAAGCTAATTGAAACCAAAATTCCACTTAAAAACTGCTTAGACTCTTTGGGTGGTAGTGCAATAGGAAGTAGTTACAAAAGGTGTTTATTTCAGAGTCTAATTTGAGGCAGTTAGACCCAAAGCAATATTTTTTTTTGCCTGGGTTTCTTGGCATTTGCCTTCCCCAATGAGAAGTGAGAGCACAAAGCTGCGTTTAGGGAAGTATGTTATTGATAGAGTTGGTGAGGGCAGGTTTTGATGGAATGTGCAGTAAGATTTCTTAAAGAAAGGAATATTTCAGAGTTTTAACTTATCCTTCACAGTTGCCTCTGGAGATGCTTTTCTCATTCATTCTACTGCTGAAACCCTGTAGTCAATTACAGGGAAGATAAAGTCTCAACTCGAGCTTAGTGCTCTAGGCCTTCAACGGTTTTCATGAATACCTTCTAAAAGTCAGGCTTCATGAGTTTCCATTTTCAATAAAAATTCTAATTGAACTCTTAAAACAATTGTATGAGACAAATATTGTTGGTCCTGTTTTATAGACAAGACACAGATTGGTTATGTAACTTGCTCAAGTTTACATCCAATAAATGGTGAGAACAGACTATGAGTCCAAGTCTGTCATTCCAAAGACAGAGAACTGATTCATAGTGCCTAGCCTAGTGGACACTGAATTTTTTTGGATGAATGCCTAGGAACTTATGTAGGAACTTAATAAATGTAATTCTTTCTCCCCTTTCTTTATCCTTGTCTTTCCTTCTTGACCTCATTCCTTCTTCCCTTTCTATTTTTACTAACATCTTAGCAGTAAGTTAACATGTTAAAGAATTGCTTAATAAATTTTAGATTTGTTTCTCTCCTGAAGTATTAACATTTTAATAGTGGGTCAGCCCTGTCTTCCATAGTATAGTAAAAACAAATCCATCCTACCTTTTCTATTTTTATACAATTCCTCTGAGGTGTCCAGAGAGGTGTCTTCTGTAGACCCTTCTTCCATCAAAGCTACCCCTCAAGGGAATATATAAAGATTCAACTTGTAGCCAAGTTTGACTCTGACATCAGAAGTGGGCAAAACCAGAAATGGGGTTGAATGGGCTAATAATATTTCTTCCTTGCTCACGTTGTGAATGTGCACTACCTTGACCATATTTTTATATCAAAATCCCAAGATACATGATTCAAACTTGTAATTTTTAGAGCATTTAAAATGAGTCATAGGAATTTGAAAAGCCCTTAGAGATGATCTAGTCCAGGGGAGTTTAAACTGCAAAATGGGAATGCCTGCATGGTCTCTGACTCCACCACCACTTCCTACAATTAGAGCAGTCCCCTATTTGTTTTGTATTTTGGACTTCTATGTAATATTTCATCTGAAAAAAGGATTTCAGGGCTGTCAAAAAAAAACCTATTTGTAGCCTAAGCAGGGAAGGGGCTTGCTCATGGCCATACAGCAGAGCTACGTCTATGCCCCAGGTCTCCTGACCACCCACATCATGTTATCAATTTTCCATCTCATTATGTAATTATTTTAAAGATATTATATCTATATAGGTTTATTGCTGCCTCTCTGGAGTGCTTTTGGTCAGAAGCTTAGTAAATTAAAAAAAAAAGAAAGAAAAAGCTTTTTAAAATGCTAACAGTGTACTTAAGATTTTTTCCCTTCAAATTGAACTTTTTTTTTCTTCTCTGATTCTCATTCTAAGTTAAGTGATAAGCCATTATTGAGTACTAGTTTTATGCCTAGCCTAGTGATAGGTGCTATAATAATGACAATGTAGAGAGAGTATATATGTATTATAATGATAATACGTATAGTTTATCGAGCACTTACTATGTCCCAGCTATTGTTTTGTGTACTCTGTATACTTACTTTTATATTATTTGAATGGCAGATAACATCTCCATTTACAAGCAAGGAAACTAACCCAGAGGAGTGAAGTGACTTACCCAAAGTCAAGCAATTAGTAAGGACAGCACTAATATTCAAACCAAGATCTTCTGTATCTAGGCTCATTCTAATATGCCATGATGCCTCTCAGTCCCCCACCTCATACTGCATTAATTAAAATTATTAAATATTTATGAAGTGCCTATTCATTTAGTTAAGATTTTTCAAAGACAGTAAATAGAAAGGTAGTGTAGGATTAGGGGAGAGGAGTAAAATTTCCCCTTATCCTGGAATATCAGAGCGAGCTTCCTATAAGAAATAGAACTTGTGTTAGTTCTTTAGAAAGGGCAGCCTATAACCAGATGTAGGATGCCTAGAGAGAGACTTGGAGCCAAGAAAGATGGCTCTTTGCCAGAGTGGTACTATGTAAAAAGCTGTAAGGAAGGTTGTTTGCCAGTATTGAATAGCTGTTATATATAGGGAACTTCATAATAAACAAATTGGATATACTCATTTATGTGCACTCCCTAATGAAATGTTACTGATAAAGATAAAATTAAATTTGTAAATTCACAAGCATGAAAAGAATAGAAGAAACAAGAGCAGGTGATAGTGTTGACAGAATTTTAGAAAATCACAAGCAAATAAATGAATGATAAACTGAGTTGGCAGAATAAAGTGAAACCTAAAGTCTCTAAGAAGCAATGTAATGTAAGACATAGAATTCTAGATGTACTTAGAATTTGGAGGTACCAAGTATCTTGTAGAGTGTAGGGGTAAGGAATAGGTCTAAAAAATAGAAGGATTAGTTGAAAGTCTGTAAAAAGGAAAATAAGACTCTTAATCATTTTTCCCACCCTGTGTAGCCAAGCAGCTACCTCTGCATATAACCCAGTGAGATACTAGAGGTTTACTTTCTGAAAAAAATTATATCTTATAAGCTCTCAACTCTCAACTGCCCAGTGTAGTGGGGCAAGAAGGAAGATACCTTACTGAAAACAAGGGGATTCAGTAAAAGTCCAACATACCAAGACTGAATTCCCCAATCACTTTTTTCTACTTAACTCCCCAAATGGCATCCAGATTATACTTCTAAGCAGAAAACTGGAGGACTCCCTCTGGAAAAAAATAGTCCCTGCAATGATAGCTATTGGGACTGACATGTCCTCTACAAAAGGAGCTAGGTTTCTATCTACTCATTCTAAAAAATTCCCCAGCACAAAGACTATCTGTTCAACTTTTTAAATAAACTGACGACTAAAGATTACTAGACATTAAAGGAAAGCCTCTAAGATATATATTTTTGAAGTCTAAAATGAAAAAAAAAAGAGACCCTGAAGTAACAGAAAATGAAGGATAAGACAAAATCATCATCATCAACATCATCATGCAATGACATAATCAGAATTAGGGGATAAGAGTTTTCATATTGAAAAAAGTTCATTAAGTGCCCAACACAACCAATAAAATTTCAGAAAAGTGGGGTTCAATAATAAAATCCTAAAAACTTTCAGAAAAGAAGCAGCTCACATATAAAGGATCAGGAATTGGAACATTATCACGTTTCTCAATTGCCACATGCAAAACAAATGACAGTGAAACAACACTTTAAGAAATTCAGAAAGAAAAATATTCTCAGCCCAGGCAAGCTATCATTCAAATATGAAGATAGAATGAAGGTATTTTTAAATATTCAAGCTGTCAAAAGAGGTATCCCCTATTCTCTTCCCAGAGAGCTATTATGTGATCCACCAAGATGAGGCAGTAAATCAAGAAAGAAGTCATGAGATCTAGGAAAAAACCACTTCAACACAGAAAAGAAGTAAACAAAATGTCCAGGATGATGGTGAAGGAAATTTCTAAGAAGATAACAATGAGGCAGGCCTAGAGAGTAGCCAGTTCAGATTGGAGCAGAGAGAGGGATACTTCAGGAAATATATCTTAAAGGGGGAGAAATGGACTTAGGTTATCTGATATATTTAATCAAATTGAGAAAGATTTTAAGGTTTTGTCCTAGTTTGGGGAGGACCTAGGGGTAGGTACACAGGTACTCAACAAGTAGTGCTATCAGCAAGATAGATATTCAGCAAGTGGGGAAAAAATGTCAATTAGCGCTTCAAGAAAAACAAACAAAAACTGAAGACCTGAATGCTTTCTATGCCATTGTATTGGACACAATGAATTCCTCTAGGAGTCCACATTGGCTAGACACCTTTCCCAAAAGCCACATAGCAGGCTTTCTTTTACATATTATTAGCCAGGAGAGAATCAGAATCATTCCTAAAACAGTCAGTACAATCAATGGGCAGGAGAAGAGAGAAACCTCCCTGATTGGCTTAGGAATATTGAGATCCTCTCTTCAGAGGACGGATAAAGGTCCAAGCTGACAGAATGATATGGTTACTGTAAGAATGTGGATATACTCACCTTTATAAGCAAAGAAGTGGAAATATTTGGGTAGACAACGAAAGTGTTAGTGACAAGTAGCATTAGAACAAACTTCTCAGAGAGGCAGCCATTCTTCTCTTACAAATGAACAAATAACTGAAGAAGAAGAATCAGAATAAGGGAGGAGAATTTTAGAGATTTCAAATTCTATTTGCATGTATCTAGACTCAGTTTTAAGGAATAGCGTGTTACATGGCTCAGCGGTAAACAGATTTAATAAGGTAAACACTAAATACTGATTTGACAAAAAACATGATTTTGAATATCTTAAGAGGATGAGGAGGAGAAGTATATTTGGGAGGACAGAGAATTAAATCCTCATATTCCTTAATAAAAAGTAGGTAGTGTATGAGTGAGGGGATAAAATGTTTGTGTAAGAGAAGGAGTAATATAGGAGAGTTAACATCTCATTTTTAAAAGTTGGACCATGGTAGATGAGGTCTAAAAGTAGGAGGCAGACAATAACACATTAATATAAGCATTTTAGAAATCTAAAAGCGAAGAAGAAACAGCTACAAGTGGTTGTAACTGAAGAGCAAAGAACTTTTTATTGTAAGACTTAATAGTAGTTTAGACTTATTAAACAGTACATGTATTTTTAAAATTAAATTAATATATATGTATTATATATAAATTTCCTTTTTAGTTCTACATGTTGAAAATTTGAAAAGTGACATGGTAGAAAGAATATGGAGTTGTTATTGTGAGGTTCCAACCTTAGCTTTCTCCCTTATTAGTTCTGTGACCTGGGCAGGACACTTGTTTTACTGAGTCTTAATTTTTTCTTTTGTGAAAAGAAAGAGGTTGTAAAAGATGATCTCCAGGATTTCTTTAAGCTCTAATATCCTATGATTCTATGATAAAAAAAAAATAATAATAGTAATAGTACTGTGCAGCAAATGAAGAGTTAAGACCTGGGTAGAGGCTTGAAATGCCCATATTTTCCTTTTTTGGTTGAAATCAAACTTGCAGACAAATTTTCATTGTGGTCTCTGAAAAGAATTCAAAATGCACCTTCTATTGTGGAGCCTCTGACAGCCAATTGACGATGTACTGGGCCAGGGACACATAGCTTAGTGTTATTTCAGTAAGATTTTTTTTTGATATTTAATATTTTTCAGTATGAATCACAGGTGAAATTTCCATGCCATGTGTAAACAATTTCACTTTTTTATTGAAACAATGAATTCAGGAATGTCGTATTGGGATATCAGCCATTTTGCTTTTATCAATGTATGGAAAAAATGCTTTTATATTAATATAAGAAATGATGTCATTCAGTATAGAGTAGATCTTATAATTCAAGGTCAGCAAATCTCAGGAGGTGATTTAGGTCACCAAGCTAGCTTTGGGGGGGGAAAAAGAGAATATTTTCCCTTTGTCTTCTCAAGTGTTTTTACCAATTTTCCTCTCACTTTGGGGTAGATGGTGGAATAGCATGGTTGTGAAAAGGAGGCTCTGGCTAATAATATCTTTGCCATTGAAACATGTGGTCTTGGAGAATTTACTTCCCTTCTCTGGGCTTCAGTTTCCCCATTTGAAAAAGGAAAGGATCAGCTTAAATAATATTCAAGATGCCTTTTAGCTTTAACATTCTATTTTTATACCTCCTTACTTTATGTGAGGATTCTAGAGATCTGATTAGGTTTTGGGATTTTTCTTAAAAAACTCATAGTGAGAGTGAACTTCTGTTAAGTGTCACTCACTCATACTCAAGTGAAAAATCAATTGAGTACTAGATAGAAACAAAAGAAAACTAATTTTTTTGTGTTAGTAGTGGTTTTATTTTTTAACAGAGGAAAATATTTAAAAGTTTGACTTAGTCACTTTTAAATTTAGGTGCTAGAAAAGTAAAACAGCAAATCTGGTGACCCTTCATATTTGTACACCAGTGTAGTTTACAAAGTACCTTATCCATATATATTATGTCATTTAAAAAACACATTTCTACAGGGCTATGTTATACACACGATATGTATTTGATATTATGAGTGTGAGTATGTGTATGACTATGCACATGTACCTACCTCAGATCTCTGTTATGGTCAGTTAAAGAAGTAAATGCTATTCAGAGACAGAGTGAGAGGAGGCAAGAAACAAACAGGCGAAGACCATTTATCAAGTTACACTAGGAACCTAGAAGGATACTGAATTTTAGAAAATCAGCCTCTAGCAGAAATCAATAAAATTAAGAGCAGATCTAGTCCCCAGGCCATAATTTCCTTGTACTCCCTCTACAGCAATGTTCTCTGGTTCTGGACAAAGAAGTCAGAGATACAAGAGAAATATAGAGCACAACCCCTGTCAAAAATGGCTTTCTATTTATTTGTTTAATAAACATTGAGCACTAGCACTATGTGAGACACTGTTAGGAATTGGATAAATACAACATGACCCTTATCTTTGATTATACAAAGGGAAGGGTCAATGAAAGAAAGGCTGAATGTGCTTGGAGTATGGAATACTAGCCTTCAGTATCTAAAATCAAGTATTGGTTTTATGGTATATGCCCCTGAAGTTGATATTAGCAGATCCTACAGGTGTCTTTTAAATATCTAAATTCCACAGTTAGTCTTTCTTAGTCTTCTCCAACTTAGAGGACAAGAAAGCAGAACATGAAGAGGCTGCCTTTGAATACCATCCCAAAAGTGTGGTTTGATGACATTGGGATCATACATTCGCATTTCCTCTATTAGAGTTCAAAAACAAAACAAAACAAAACAAAAAAAATGTTTAGTCAATCATGTTTTTGAAGCATTGCCTAGTACTTGCCAGAATTTATTTTAATTCTACTTTTCCACCTTTGCAGCTAAGATATCAACATGGACTTGGGACTCCAGACTTGAGGCAAACCCTTCCTAACCTGAAAAACTTTATGGAGCATGGACTACTGGTCAGGTGGTGAGTACCTTTATTTCTGCTACTCAGAAACCATAATATGAATAATAATCCTGAGAAACTTTCCTGACTTTCACATTGCTCCACACCTCCCCTCTGGGTTTTCTTTTAAGATATCAGAAGAAAAGGAAAGGCAGCCATTGTACTTTTGTAGGTCTAAACACCAGTCTAGCTAAGGAGAGTGAAGCACTCTCCAGAGGGGTTAGGATTTGATGGACTATTGATTGGGTAAGCAATCCTTGAGCACATTGCTGAGGCAGAAAATGAAGGGCAGCCAGTGTGATTTATAAAAAGGGAGACATGGAACCCCTATGACTTTTTTAAAGAACAAGAAAAGGATACAACTATTGAATGAGCATGAGGATCAGTGGCTATGAAAGTTAAAGGAAGAAAGCAGACAAGGCATAGGTCATGACAGTTGTCATGACCTAGTCTTGAGAACAGGGGACATATATACTAGAATGTTTCTTGTGTTTAATGTCAATACCTATTATACTATGAGGGAAAGCTGCTGTTAAAAGTACTTTATCAGGATAGACACGACCCTTTTAAAAAGAGAAGAGGAGAGGAAAAGTTTGATGCAAAGAAAACATTAGATTGATTCCCTTGACTTAAATAAATGGAAAGCTGTTGGCTCTAGCCATGTAGTAATTCTTAAAGTTTGAATCCTTGAATGATGGGCAGTAACTTACAAAACAATGTGAATGGAAATCAGGGCCTCAGAAAGTTATGTTTCATCTTAAAATACTGGAAAAGGAAGAACAAATGAAGCCTAAAGTCAGCAGGAGTAAATAAATAATCAAATTAGAGCAAAAATAAATGAAATTGAAAACAAGCAAACAAAAAACAATAAAAAAATAAATGCAACACAGAGCTGGTTCTTTTTTAAAGGTTAATAAAATTGACAAACCCCTGGCTAGACTCACTAAAGAAAAAAAGAGAAAGGACACAAATAAACAAAATCAAGGATGAAAGAGGGGAAATTATGACAGATACCACAGAAATACAAAGGATCACACAAGAATACTATGAAAAAGTATATAACACCAAATTTAATAACCTAGAAGAAACGGGCCAGTACTTAGAAAAATACAACCTTCCTAGACAGAATCAAGAATTGGAAAATCCAAATAGACCAATCTACAGTATGAAAATCGAAACAATCGTCAAAAAACTACCAAAAAGTATAAGTCCAGGACCAGATGGCTTCACCAGTGAATTCTACCAAACATTCAAAGATTTAATACCTGTCCTCCTCAAACTCTTTCAGAAAGTTAGACAATTGGGAGCAGCATAGTTTCTTGTAAAGAACACTGGTTTTTGATCCCAGGCCTTTGTCTAATTTGCTGTGTGAACTTAAAGTCCAGCCTTTCTGAAACGTAATTTCCTCATCCATAATCCCTGCCCTGCTCATCTCACTAGTTTGTGGTGAGATTGAAATGCAATGTTAGACAGAAAAACTATTTGTGGGGAGGAAAGTACAAAATTGGTTTCATTTTCTTCTGTGCCGTGAGGATAGGTCTTGAGGATAATAAGAAAACAACATATACAATTGAACTTTACTTTGCCATTTTTTATTCTTTTCTCATATGGTCTTCAAAATGCAAGTTCCAGATGTTTGATTTTAGATAGGACTCCTGTTAAACAAATACACAATGTTTAAAGAAGTCTACTCAGAATATCAAAATAATCATAAAAGCTTAGTGGTGATTGGACCTCTGTGCCCTGAGGAATAAGGGGTACAAATTAAGTTTTAATTAAAAAAGATAAAGAAAATGAAGAAGAAAGAGGTGGAAGAGGAGGAAGCAAGCAGACATTTATTTAACATCATCTCTGCATAAAGTCTGAAGGGTAACAAGAGGTACGAGACTCAAGGCCTACCTGCAAGGGATTTGTGATCTAGATGGAAACAAGTATATAATTCATGAAAGGTTTTATAACCGAAATGGTAAATACCCTAAAAATAACTTTAAAAAGAGGCAACCTACAACACTACTTGATTAATCCCTAAGTCTCAGAATAATTTATTGAAGAATCTGTCCTTTGTCCGCTGTTTGATAATGCTGCCTCTTTCACATACCAGGTTCACATAAATAGATGGATCTGTTTCCAGGCTCCCTGTTCCAGTTCATTGTTTTGTCTATTCATAGGCTAGTACCACATTTTTAACTCTTACAAGATGTAATTTCTTTAAATCTTGTTGAGGTTTGAGGATGCCCAATAGATAGCTTCTCTCTTCCCCCTGACATTTGGAACAATTTGAGAGAGAAGATACAAGGGATAGACTAATAGAAATCAAATTGTCAGTATAATTACTAATAAAGCCTCTTGGACAATGTGGCTTTAGATCTGTAACAAGAAGGGATTGCAAAGACCTTTTTACTCAAAATTAAACTTATCCTCACAGTCACAGTGTGAACTGGAGAACCCCAGGCTTTTCCCAGAGGCAAGCCCTTAACTACACTGCAAAGAGCAGTCACATGACTCCTTCAGGAACCCAGATGAGGCCAAGCCTAAAAATACTCAGGTTTTATTTTTCTCTCTAAATTCACCAATCAGAAAAGACACTCCTCTTCTAAGAGCAAGTGAGTGAGAGGATGGAGAGAGGCCAAGAATGCAACTCCTAAATCAGGTTCCTTCACAGCAAGGGAAAAGAAAGGTACCCAGATTTTCTTGGTATCTGACAGGATGAAGTTCCTACTTACGGTTCTTTTACAAAAAAAATTCTTTTGGTTTTTCTTGACTTATGAATTATATTTGACTTATTTGACAGCTTTATGGTATTGAGTCTTAACAATGAGCATGGTATTTCTTTATATGTTTTCTTTATTTTTTTAAACATAACCGAGTAAAGTTTTTAAATTTTCTTCTTAAAAGTCTTACAAATCTTTTTATTGAATACTCAGTCCTAGGTAACAGTTTGGTTGCTGTTACAAATTTTTTATTACAACATCTAACTTTTTTGTGGCTGTTATACATGAATACCACTGATTTTTGTATTTTGAGAGTGTAGCTAGCAACATTGCTAACATTAAGTGTAATAGTTTGCCTTAGATTCTCTTGGATTTTCCGTGTGTACAGTCGTGTGTGTGTGTGTGTGTGAGAGAGAGAGAGAGAGAGAGAGAGAGAGAGAATAATGATGTTGTTTCTTCCTTTCTGTTTTTACAACTTTAATTACTTTTTCTTGTCTTATGTTTTATTATATCCTTGTCTTATTCCTTACTTTAAAGAGAATGCTTCTGATTTTTCATCATTAAATATTTTATCTATTGCAGGTTTAAATAGATATTGTATTTAGCAAAAGGAAGTTTCTTTCTATTCCCAGATTACTAAGAGTTGTTTTTAATCGTGAATGTGTGGATTTGAATTTTATCAAATGCTTTTTCTGCAGCTATTAAGATAATACTATGTTTATTCTCCTTTGCTATATTAATGTGCTAATAAATATCAATACATTTTCTAATGTTAAACCATCTTTTCTTCCTGGGATAAACTCTACTTAGTCGTGATTTATAATTTTCTCCTGAATTTATTAGATTTGATTTGCTAATGTTTTAAGAGTATCTATATCTGTGAACAGAGATGAGATTAACCTGTAATTTTTCTTTCTCATATAATCCTTGACTGATTTTCATAACAAGGTTATCACAGCCTCATAAAATAAACTGAAAACTTTTCCCTCCTTTTTTATTCTCTGGAATAGTTTATTTATGATAGGAATTATCAATATGTTGAAGGTCTAATAAAAGTTAGCACAAACCTAGTATTTTTTCTTTCTGAGGTGGAAAGTATAGATTTTTAACTACTGATTTAATTGTTACAATATTTATAGGTTTATTTACGTTGTTTTTTCAGTTCCTCACTAACTCACTCCAGGGCAATTTCTTTTTCTACCAATGTACTGAAATTCTTTTTTTCTAGGTAGCAACCTGTTGGACTCTTATGTTGCCAAATCCAAAGGTCACTCTTCTGTCCTTATTCTGTTCTGCATTTAAGTGGCATTTGGCCTTGCTGGTCATTCCCACCTTCTTGAAACATTCTTTCTTGGCTTCCACACTACTACCCACCTATGGATTTTCTCCTTTCAGCTGCTCTTTCTCTGTTTTTCAGGTTCTTCCTCCTTTGCTTGATCATTAAATATGGAGTTCTCTGTGGTCCCATCTCAGGTTCTTTTCTCTTTTTCTCTCTCTACTCTCTTTTTATATGAGCTCATCCATTCCCTTAGTTTTAAAAAACATCTATATGTTTATGGTTCTCAAAGTTCTATTTTCAGTGTAAACCTCTCCTGCAGACTCTGTATAGTCAGAGACCAATTTGACACCTCCCCTTGGAATATCACTGGTATCTCAGCCTCAACATAGCTAACTGTCCTTCCACTAGTCTCTTTCTCTCAGCAAATGTACCTGTCTACCCAGTTGCTCATCCTTGATTCTCTTCTTTTCTTCACTCTTACCAGGTCCAATCTAATTCATCAGCAAAACTCTGTCATCTTTACCCACAAAATATAGATCAAATCTGACCATTTCCTACCATCTCTACTGGCACCATTGCACCCCAGTGTAAGCCAGAAACTGCATTAGTCTAATTTATCTCCCTGATGTCATTTTTTTCTCATCTTTGTTCATTCTCCATAGTAACCAGAGTGACCTTTTAAAACGTTAGCTCCATCTTAGTCACTCCTGATCTTCAGTGGTAGAATAAAATCCAAGCTCTTTTTCATGGTCTCCCTGGCCCCTGCTTCTTCTCCTGCATCTGACACTGCTCTCCCCCTACTCTCATATATGGTCACCATACTAGCCTCCTCTTAGTTATATGAATGAGTTCTTTCCTGACTCAGAGTTATCACATTCATTGTTCAGTCTAGAATGTGCTCTCCCTCTTCCTTCTCTCCTACCATGATCCTCACTCCAGCTCCTCATACAGAGGAAACAATTTTAGAAAAGGCACAGTAGCTTTATTGGTAAAGAATAGACTACCTTGGTTACAGTGCAAACTTATTTTAGGAACAGAAAGAATCTAGGTTTGTCATACTTAGAGCTTATAGAATTTAGGAACCCTTTAAAAAAAAAGAATGCCAAACTGTAAATACAAAATTGAGTGGGGGGGAGTAAGTATTTAAAATGAGAAACAAAATCACAGCAAATTATTGGAACTTTAGAGATTAGATCCCTTTTTTTTGCACTCTCTTAGACAGTTTGCCCAATATGCTTACATGGAAATCTTTCCTCATTGCAACCTGACTGCCCTTCCCTTCCTAGAACACTATAATCTCTAGCAATTCCCCCATCTAAATTACCAAGAAATTAAGTGACTTTCCAAGAATGATTGACCCATGAACCTCTAGCAATAAAACTAGAATCTAGGTCTCTGATGTAATGAACCCATTAAGCCACAAATTCACACACTTATGTAGTACCCGCCTGTGCCAAGTGTGCCAACCAGGCATATTGACACTGAATAGATAGTATGGTACCACTTTATGGTGCTCTAATTTAAAGTGGGCTACTGAGGTAGATACAAAGTACCACAAAAGTGAATGCTACATGGTGATTCCAAGTAAAGAATACCGCAGGAAGCCAGGCCAGAAGTTACAAATCTAAACAAAGTTAGAACAAGCCCTTTTAGCCTCCGAGGAAATCTGAGAATTTCCGAGAGCAGCCATGGGCTGAGGAGTTACCTCCCAGGCCTGTGCTCCTTAGGGCAGAGGGTAAAACAACTCATGCTCCTAAGGGAGCCTCTTACATCTTTTGTAAAAGAAAACACTGCCATTTTTGGTGTGGTTGTAACTGTTCACAGATTGGTCCCTGTGGAAGCAGATTGCTGTGTGTTCTTTTGGTGCTGAGGATTTCAAATTGGCTGAGGATCAGTGCAGTCACTGAATTCCTACTTATGGTAAGCTTCAAGGTTATGTGACAGCTTGTTTTGTTTTTTAAAGAAAAGACAATGTGATTAAAATTCCTTTAATGAAATGATTTTTTTTTTCTTTCATGTTAAAAATTCAAAAACATCTACATGGTTAATCCTACAACTAATCCCTCTTCCTCATGAACATAGTTAGATGGGGCACAGTCCTCAGTGCTTCATGCCAGCTCTCCAAAAGAAGTTTTCTTATACTAGTATTACTAACCCCTTTGTAACAGCCAAGCAACACAATTTGTAAAAGCAGAATTTCAGCCCAGAGATTGTACTCTTGGATATTTTGTTTAAAAGCCACTGGCATGCCACTTAAACATCCCATTTTTCTTACTTCGACTACTAAGTACAAGTGGTCCAGTATTCAAATTGACGTGCACATACACAGCTGATGCTAGTGCTGAGTTATGATCAGGGAAGAATGTACACACAAGCTGCTGCTTGATGGCTGCCAGTAAGATGATAAGTGTAGAACTAAGTTAAAGAGATTATGTTCTGTGGTTGCTGTAAACAGGCTGTGCAATAGGGCCCTAGCATCCGAGACTTGGGACAGCTCCTCAATTATGTCTCTCCACTTCTCTCTCACCCTGTCTCAGCAGATGTACCACACTCATTTCCTACCTCAGTTCTTTTCTCAGACAAGATCCCACAACCTAAAATAGCCTGCTCTTCCCTCTGCCACATCCAAATGTTCTCTCACTTCAAGATTCAGCTCATGTCCTACCTCATTTATTCACTCATTCAGCAGGCACAGTGACAAATACAGAGATAAGTATGTATTTTCTTAGTAGCTTAGGTTCACTTCTCCCACCAGGTCTTACCCACTCGGCTTTTGAGCAGCTTGAGCCTGGGTACTATGTCTTACTCATCCTGGGGTTCCATCCCTGGCATTAGGGAAGGAGGATATGCTCCTTGAACTTGAATTCAAGGAGCTTATAGTCTAATTGAGGCAATAAAATAGGAACAAACTATGTAATACAAGACAGAAAATATGAAGTACTATAAGAAAGGTAGGTGAGTTATTTAGAACATTCAGAGGAATGTTCTAAATAATGTCCTGGTGTGAGTGGTGTAGGTGAGAATTGGATAAGCCTTTACTATGGAGATAGCATTTGAGTGGACCTGGAGCACAAGAAGGATTTGGACATGTGAAGATTGGGCTGTAGGACGGAGTGTGTTAAGGGAACAGTTGCCCAGTTGTAAGGAGCATGTAAAGACTATGGGTTTGAATGCCAATTCTACCACTTCCTATCTCTGTGACCTTAGACAAGTTTAAGCTGTCAGTTTAAATTCATGTATAAAATGAGATAATAGTGCCAGCCTAAAGAGTTTGATCATAAATATTAAATATGTAAATACATAGCATACTGCTTGGCACATAGTAGTACTCAATACATGATACCTATTATGATTATGTAATGGATAAATGAATCATAGTTATCTGTTCTAAGAATTAAATCCATTCTTTGTTACATAGGTGTTTTGTTTTCTTTTGTTTTTTAATCTAGTCATCTCTTTACACATAGATACAGACTATGGTTCTTGGTTACATTTTTAAATAGTTGCTCATGCCATTTATAGTACAAAATATTCACCATCTCCCTCTCACTTTCCCCATGTCTTTTTAAAATGCTTCTGAAGCCTTAGAGGTAAGAACCCTATGAATCTGTTTGCCTTTTTTGGGTACCTAACTTCTTAGGTAACTCTCACCTGTAGTTAAAAGTAATAATAATAAAAGTCTCTTATTTGCAAAATTTTCCATGTTTTTATTTAAGCTTTGCAACAACTCTGTGAGGGAGACAGGGCAAAGACAATGATCACTATTTACACATCAGAAAACTGAGAGTTAGAAATGTGGGGCAACTTGTCAAGATCACATAATAAATAATAAGTGATGGAACTGGGACCAGAAACTACATTATCTGATTCCTAGTCCCATCTTCTTGTTACATACCTTGCTACCTACCCCTTATTAGCAAGAAATCATTCAACATCTATTGCCTTCTACTGGGAAATCGAATCTAGAGAATCTGGGAAGTCAGATCTAGAATACTAGAAAATACACTGCAAAAAAAGGCAGCAGTTCTGGTGAAAACATTCCTGATTGCATATCTACCCCATTTACCTCGAAGAGGTAGGAAACTAAGAGTCAGAAACTGTGTGAAGAATTTAAGAAATTTAAGACCAAAAGAAATAAAATGATTATGTTTCAAACTTCATTTGTTAAGAAACAGGAAAACTAAAGGAAGCACAGGGGTGGACTAAAACATATGTCTTCTGTTCATTTCTTTTTTGTTGTTGTTTAGAATAAGACTTAATAAAAACAGGATTTCAAAGCCATCTGTCCTGTTTTATACATGGAGATTTTTTATTCTAAGTTTAATTTTTTTTCCAAATATAAAGCTTAAACTGTCTAACAAACAGCAGGGCAATGTGTTACAGTGGATGGAGCACTGGATCAGGGAATTTGAAAGTGTAGGCTCCAACTTTAGCTCTGTATTTAAGTTTCATAAATCATTTTTGAGTGTCTGTTTTTGAAATGGAGTTAATAGCACCAGCCCTATTTCCTGAGCATCGTCGTATGAAGCAAATGAGATAATGTCTGTCCAGGTGGTTTATAAACTAAAAAAGACAATACAAAGTAAATTTAGTATTATTCATGAATTTAACAATTCATTAAATGTCTCCTCTGCATATAGCACTATTCAAGGGATGAAAGAAAATTCAAAAGTGTAAGATTTGCCCTGCCTTTGCCTAGTTGACAGTTGTTTAGTTTACAATCTAAATGAGTAGATAAGGCAAATTAAATATTTTGAAGGATGCAACTTGCAAAAAGATTTCTATGCATTGTTCACTCCTGCTATCCTGTGGGACTTAGACCCTGAGACCTACCTTCAGTGGACAGTCTGTTACAGTGATGGAGGGCAACCTTGCACTGACTTATTTGATGTTTTAGGATGAAGGATGCCATTTTTATAGAGACTGCGTCAATTTCAGTGAGCTTGGTGAGGACAGAATACATAAGGAGAAGAATCGTTAGCTGTTCTGCAGCTTGCTGGAATATACCCGCAGATTCCATCTTGCATTTGTTTAATGATACAACTTTGGGAGAAGCAACTCATGGCTTTATGTAGGGTCATCTATCTTAAAATCTCTAGGTAGTGCTTGTGCTGACCTAGTCTTCATTCCTTTTTATAAATAGGATCAAGCTCAAAGAGTTTTTTAAATAAAGAAGTAAGTTAGTAAGTAAGAGCTTTGGCACATTTTAAGAAAATGTGCTCCCCACACCCCCCGGTAAACTGAGAATGATGAAAACCTAGAGCAAGTGAGCCAGTCTACAGAGGCTAACTATATAATAGTTTTGCTTTTAAGCCAAACCATTCACCTTTGACAATGAGGCAGTATACAGCATTAACATTTTTTTAAAGCCTTCCTTTTTAAAAAGCAAATCTATCTTCTTTCCTTCTCTCCCATATGTTTATGCCAAATTCAGAACTAATTTCTGGCAGGTGACCACTGAGGGACTTAAAAATCTTGTTGTCTAGCTGATGTTGGTTTTTAAATTTAGATCAAATGACACTGTCTTTGAAGTCTCAAGAGTACTACTTTAGGTAGCTGTATTAGATAGGATTGCTTTTCAGAGTACTTCTTGCAGGCTGGAATCCTTAATAGGAAAGTGAAGCCTGGTCAAAAATAAATGAAAAAGAAAGTTTTATTGGAGTTATTTATTCTAAGATAGTTATTTTAGAAGGAACCTTGACAAGTCATCTCACTGCCTCTAGACAGGAACACACGGGGCATATGGGTATCTGTAGTATTTTAAAAGACCTTGGGGGACTAGGCTTCTTCCATAACTCATTTCAGAGTTTAAACACCCTCACTTCAGGAAATTCTTCCCTAAATTTAGCTTACAGGCCCCCTCCTGCGGTTAACACCCATTTCCGCTTTTTTTCTGTCTTAGTCAGGATGAAGAACAGCTGGCCAACATTCTTTGTATGCTAACCCTCCATCAGTGACAGAAAGTCATTGGGGTATCCCTAGGCCTCTTTTCTCAACTTCCAGAAACCAAGTCTTTGCACCAAATTGAGATCTTTTTCTCTTTGTTTTCACTTGTGTCTTATTTATTTCTATTTCATTCCTTTGGATTATAAAATAATATATGCCCAATGAACAAAATCTGGAAGATGTAAAGATATGCATAAGAGGGGGAAACCATAATCCAGGGACAAAAAAACACTGTTAATTTAGTTTTCTGTGTGCTCCTTACATAGTTGAGATAATATCATCTATTCTAGTGCTGTCCAATAGAAGTATAATCTGAGCCACATATGTAAATACAAATTTTCTGGCAGCCACCTTGAAAAAAGGTAAAAAAGAATAAGTAAATTAATTTTAATAATATTTTTCACTTAATCTCAATAAAATCCAGTAAAGGAATAAATTGTCAACATGTAATCAATACTTTACTGTTTGTATTAAAAATAAAATACTTTATTTTCCTTTTTTTATATGCTATGCTTTCTAAATCCAGAGTCTATTTTACATGTACACCACATCTCAAATGCATATTGCAGATACTCAGTAACCCATAGATAGTGACTGCAGTGGGAGACAGCACAGTTCTTGAAGTTGTTGTACTGCTTTTTTGTATATCACATCCTAAGACTTTTACCAATGCCACTATAATCTTATATTTCTTCATTTAGATTTACTACATCTTTAGATAGTTTTGCTTTCACATTATAAGTAATCCTGTAATATTATTTTGCTTTTTTAACATTAACTGAATGTTTCTTAACACATTGCCAAAAGAAAAAAAAAACATAAATTATTCCCTTTGAGTACAACTAATCAAATCCATTTAATCATAAAACAAATATATTTATTTGGTATCTACTGTGTGCTCTGTACTACATTAAATTAGAAAGTGAAGGAGTGGATTGCAAGAAATAGAAGACCAGTTCCTCCCATACAGTGTTTACAAGACTTAGCCCCACAGTTGGACTATGTACTGTATTTTATTCCCCCTTAACTATCCTTCCCTTCATTTCTTATTCTGTACCCCTACACAGATACACAATATGGTTAATTCCCCCTTATCCTTCAAGGCACCAATTAAATATAGCCTCCTCTGATGAGTCCTCCAAAAGATTACTGTTTTCCTTCTTTATAATATACAAAATGGATATGGTATACAAAGTACCGTGGTGTTCTAATTATTGATCAACTCTCTGTCTTCTCTACTACTAGAGTGGGAACTCTTTAATAGTAGAAACATTATTTTATAGACCTCTTTATTCCCATAGCCTAGCAGACGCCAGACAGTGAGTGTGAATTTCAATAATGTCTACTAGAATGTGTATAGAAATTAAAGTGATTACATTAAGCATCAGTTGGATGGTATAATTACAAGTACTACATCTGTTCAGAGTTCAAAAAGGTCACTTTAGATTGGTATGGTTAAAGAAGACTTAATGAAGGAGGTAGGACTTGGGACTGGCTTTGGAAGATGGGCATACTTAAATAAATGGAAGGAAGGAATTAACAGAAAAGCCGCTTATATAATCTGTACAAAAAAAATCAGTGTTTTTAGGAGGGATTCTTAAGCATGTGCTAACTATCAGCAGATAAGCATCCTTCTAGATCTAAAGCACTATATTAAGTTTCAATAAAGCTGTAGGGACATGGTCTTTGTCCATCAAAAGCTGACAGAGGTTTACAGCAATAGAAATGACCACTGGCTGCTTCAGTATGACCTTTGAGTTTAAGCTCAATTTAGATATAACGTCCTGTGTTATATCTAACCTTGGAGTTGTTAAAGATCATTTTATATTATATTTGTTCAGCGATTCTTCTCCTGGTGGATAGCAATGTTTAATACTAAGTAATGTCATTATAGCTAAATCAAGTGACTGTCAACTGCAAATCAGGTATTCTTCCAGAGCATTTTGAATGTTATTATTTAATTAATTCATTTAATCCTTACAACAGCCCTGCAAGTTGGGACTCATTATCCTGTCATCTCACAAATGAGGAAACTAAGGCACAGATGTTAAAAATAACTTAGAGGTGACGCAGTCATTAAGTGGAGGATCTAAGATTTGAGCCCAGGTAGAATAGTTTTAGGGCCTCTACTTTAACTGTTACTCAGTACAGCCTCCCTTATAACTATGTTAAGATTAAAATGTTTACACAGGAGATCATTTAGCATCTTGTGGTTCTAGAAAAGGAACCCTGTTGTTACAACCTTCTCTTCATTTTCTTCATTCCTCTTTTACTGCTCCATCGTATCTCATTTGTAGACACTTCTTTTACCCCATCATAAAAACTGGAGCCCCTCGAGGCTCAGTTCTAGTCCCTCTTTTCTCTCATTTTATTCTTCATCCCAAGGTGACAACCAGCATTTTAATTACTACCCACACTGAAATGAAGCACAAGTGTAAATTTTCAGCACAGATCTCTGTTCCAATTGCCTTCTAGGTGTTTTCACAGCACATTCTGTGTGCTCACGCTTGTTTCATCCTGTCTTCTAACCACCATAAGCCTCATTGTCTTCTAGTGCTGTCTTCAGCAAAGGAAATCTTCATCCATTCTTTTACACTGGCCAGGAAACCAAGCATAATCCTTGGCTCCTCTTTTCCCTTTTCCCCCTATATCCAACCTTAGTGATTCCAGCTAACTTCCCCTAATATATCTATTTGTCTCTCTCTAGACATTTCCATTTTGGCCCAAGCCTCCATCATCTCTCACCTAAACTACTGAACAGCCTGTGGTCCCCAGCATCTGCTCAGGACCCCTCTAGTCTCTTCTCTAACTTTAGCCAGAGTGCACCTTCCAAAATACAAATCAATTGATCAGTTGATTAATCTCTTTCCCCATGGCTCCCCATCCCCCACCTAGCCCAAAATACTTAATGATTTAGATAAGGAGAAAAATTCTAAACATGGCCTTTGAGCTTCTGCATGAGCTAGACCTTGTCTTCCTCTGTAGCTTTATTTTCTACCATGCTCCTCTTCACTTGATGACCATTCGGGTCCTCACACATTATTCTCTCTCATGACATAGGGTCTTGGCTTATGCTATTCCTTTTGTCTGGAAGATGCTCTCACCCACCAATCCATTCTTCACCTGGTGAATAATTCTACTAGCCCTTCAAAGCTTGGCCTTTTCTGGGTCAGTCCTGTTATAAGCTCTCAGCCCATCTTCTTTCCACATAGCATGTGTCAGAGGTTGTCATTTTATGTTTCTGTCTGTAATTTTGTGATAAATGTCTGTCCTCTCCCACTGCAATGGAAGCTTCACAAAAGCAGGAACCATGCTTTTATCCCCCCTCAATCATTATTGTATCCCCAGAGTCTAGTCCACAGTGCCATGTGCATAGTAGACACTCATTATATGTCCAAATAGAGAAGAAATTATTTAATTTGTTACTATATTCTGTTAATACCCATGCAGTCTTACGCTGCACCTCTTTTAGTGGTACAGGGGATTACGTAAGATAAGGTTCCCAAGATGTTCCTAGACTCCCACAGTCCCTTACTAAGCAGTGACTAAATGATGGCTAACTATAACTCTTGCAGAGCTATTCGTTTTTCTTTTAAAATAACAAATAACTAAAGCCCCATGGTTTGGTTCATGTCAGAGCTTATTAGAAATGTGGTGGTAGTTCAGCTTTAGCAGTGTCTTTCACAGACTTAATTTCACAGATTCTGTCATTGGCCCCTGGAGCCTAAGCTTCCATTAGCTCTGCTTGCGAGTTAACTTTTTAAATTCTGAAAGCCTTCTCGGACTGAGGTTTTAATTTCTCCATTGAGTTCTTTTTGGGGCTGGGCTGTGTGAGGTTGTTATTCCTCTGGTTTCCCTGTCAAAGGCAGAGTTTTGTTTTGTTTTGTTTTTCTAGTTTTCAACATAAAAGCTCTATTACTTTCATGTCTTAGGTGCTGACCAGACACTCAAAGGGATCCCCAGGTGTCTTCCCTGGCATCTTTTTCTGTTTCTGCAGTGTTTGTTACCTGACTGTGATAGTCAGCAGATTAATTTGGATAATGATTTCTTAACGTGAAAGCCTATGGGTGAAGTGGTTGACTTGACTCCTTCTGAATCCTCTCTTTGTCTCCCTGGAGGATCATTCTTTATTCTCTGATCTCAGGGATCTCAACCTTGAGACCAAGCAGGCCTCCAGATGAGCCTCCTTGCTGTGGGTACCCCCTCAGCTTCTGTCCACTGGCTTGTGCTGGGGCCCCTCTGTCTTAGCTGGTCAAAATGCTAAATCTTGATTGGATGCTCAGGGCCCCGGAGGCCTGCCTGATGGCCAGTCTCTAACATCACATAGCCTGGGGAAATGGCTTTCTTCAGCTTGCTTGTTTTATCCTTTGCTTGTGAAACTTTGTCTTTCAGAAATTCATCAGTATTCAATTTAAATAAAATCTAAAGACTCCCTTGTTCACTTATACACCTTTTAAACTCTCTGTTTTTATTTAGTCAGACTTTGGCAGGAAACCTTTCAAGCTGAGCCCAGGGGAAAAGTGACCACTGGCACAGATTTCAGTCTATGCCTTTGGCCTAAGATTGTTTCTATTTTTATTTTGTTTCTTATTTTTGTTAACATCCAGGGCAAAGAGTAAGCACTTTCACTTATCTGGTAATGGTGAGAGGTCTTTAGATTGCTTGCCTGTGGCCAGGAGACTGCGTGCTTAAAACTATTAACCCCCGGCTCCCTCCTGGGAGATAAGAGCTAGCTGTTAAATTTGGCTTTGGCTTTCCCGAAAGGAGGCTCTGTGCTTCTACTTGATCTGAGAGAGAGAAAAGAGAAAGATAAATCCCAACCTTTGCTGGATCTTGAAAAAGGATAGTAGCCTAATTTATGGAGTTTGTTTTTTGAAAAAACTAACTTTATGTCATAATTTCTTAGCTGCCAAAAGACGTAATTCTACCTCAGCTTCGCCTTGGCAACCTGCTTTTGGCACTCCGAGCAGCCCTGTCTTTGCTCTGCATTATTTAAGCAGTAATCTTTAAGAAGGTGAGAAACTATTATTGCTTTTTAGCACAGTTGACATGATATTGGCGCAGAGTAGTACCTAGAGCTTCAAACATTTCTAATGGCCATAAACCAACTTAAACACCTCTATGTAGAGGCCTCACTGCCATGAGGTCATTGCTTGCTGCAAGGGAGAGAGAGAAGAAGATCAAATGTTGTTTAAAGGTTTTTTTTTTTTTTTTCTTTTTAAGTATTTTTATTCCACCGAGTTGTAGCTGTAGATTTTGGCCAGCATCCAGACAATCAAGATTTAGCATTTTGACCAGCTGTGATCTAGTAATGTTCCTCAGAGGAAACATTTTGTAGGAGGGAAAGACACATATTTGAGACTGCGAATTGTACTCTTTCCTAATACTTTACAGTGTGAGTCCTGGTTGTAGACAGATAAAACAAGCACAAGTGACTTTGAAAGAGAAAAGGAAAAAAATATTTTCACATAGCTAAAAATTTATCCCTGCTTCAAGAACTTTCTCGATGTGGTAAATCTTTATTTTCCCTTTATTTCATTTTTCTCTGAGTCTCCATATTTATATCATTTAGTGGCAGAATATATTTCTGTTCATAATTGATGCTTAAAATGCATCCACATTCCTTTAACAGCCTAGCAAGTCCTAGAAAGTCAAAAAACCCACATGGACTTAATATAGTCAAGAATTGTAGAGAAGGAAAAGATACCAAGCCACCTGACCTAAAAATTATTGTGATTCTCACTCCTCCTTCAAACATAAGTAGATCAAATGTAGGTGTTTTTGAGGCAAGTCCTAGGGATTGGGAGAGAGAAGGGAACAAACATTTATTTAGTTGGATTGCCTTGGGTAAATCACAGTTAATTGCCTTGTGACCTTGGGCAGGTTACCTAGCTCTGTGCCTCAATTTCTGTAAAATAAAGATGATGTTTATAATACTTCATAGAGATGTGAGGATTAACTGAGACTATGTATAAAGCTATTAACAGAGTACTTACTCCACAGTACATCATAAATATTAGTTGTTAACTGTACTAAGAATTCTATTTGTGTGCCTCATTTAAGTCTTACTACAACTACTGTTAGATATACCCATTTTCAGAAGAGGAAACAGGTTCAGAGCAATGAGGTGCTTCCTCCATCTCCCATATTTTATAATGGTGAGCTACAGGTTGAGGTCTGGAATGTCATATATGGGAAATGTGGAAATGGGAGCACATTTGAGCCAGTGCTTTCTTACCTTATTCTCTCTTTCCCAGTCTTTTTTCTGTAAAAGGAGGCTATAGCTTCCGACAATAAAACCAACAGAAAGAGGAAAAGAAGGGAGAAGTGGTGGGGGCAAGGATTGTGGAGTGGAGTGAATTGTGTATTCTACCATCTCCAGGTTGGCTTCATGGCAAGGTGTTTGTCTAATAGTTATAAAAGTTCTGAACATGGTTCTCCTTGTTTAGGTTGGAAAAAATAGAGAAATTCTCCCTCTTAAAAAAACTTTCTCCCCCTGAAGCTAAATTCATACAGGGGGAAAAAAAAAAAAACGATACATCAGGGGTTTGGGGACAACTGGAATGTAACACAAAGCATTCTGGGAAGTTCTTATAGTCTCTAAGCATTTGGTAGATCATGTAGATAGAGGCAATTTAAGCATTTCTGTTTTATCCAAAGCCCTCTCTACCACATGTCCTTAAGAAAAAAAAGAAGAAAACACTGGGATTAAAGTTTCACATTGGGCAGAATAAATCCTTTGATTGATTTAGTACTTTTTCTCCAAAACTCTTAAACTGGCCTTAATTCTTTATCTCCTTCTTGAAGTCAGCTCCCTGATGTGCAGAAGTAGAGATGGGGGTGGGTGGGAAGAGTTCTAGTTATTCTTGCTTTAAACAGTATTCCATATGGGAGAAACAGCAGAAGGAAAGCCATCTAGATTCTGGTCTTTCCTCTGCTAACCATTACCCTGTCTAAGACATAAATGTCTTTGAGCCTCGCTTACCCTTCTATGAAATAGGGACAATACTTTTGGAATCTGAAGCCCATGGAAGCTAATAATAATGACATTAACCACAATTATAGCCACTATTGCCATCAGAATATATGCCAGGCATCCTGCCAAGGATTCGAAGTACATTTTATTCACTTCTTACCATAGTCTAATAATCTCTTTTACAAAGGAGAAAACTGGAGCACAGACAAGGTAAATGACTGCCTGCAGTCATATAACTAATAAGTGGTGAGTTCAACCTTAAGTCATAATTCCAAATGTGGTCGTAGTGGTGACAGAGCTAGGAGTAGAATTCAGATCCTTTAACATCATTTCTTGTCACTACCACTATCTCCAGATATAGCTGAAGGTTTAAAAAAGGTAACTGACTCCAATAAATAAGGACTCACACAATGAGAAAGAAATTAATCACCTTAATTTACAGAGATCAGAAAAGATTTGATCCAAATAAGCCAAGTTTAAACCACACTGTTCTCCTTGACCTCTCAACTCCAAACCACCTGGCTCCTCCCTCATCAGGCTATTGTTTGTAATTGTAGGATATCCTTTTTCACTTGTAGCAAAGGTTTATTGTTAAGTAATTTAATTGGTCCAGTGTGGTTGTTATTCAACAGCCCATGCTGTGTTTCACTAAACTATGGCCTAGTAAATTTGCAATTACAGTATCTTTGGGTTGTTGTTTTTTAATAAATTCCTTTTAATTGCAGCATTAAACCCCACATGTCATGTTTTCAGGTTTCTAGTTTGGACCTAAGCCAAACTGGAAGAGATATCCACTTAAAGCAAATGGCTGATGAGGAGGATGTGTGCCGTGAACTGGGGGACTTGGTCTAGTTGCTTAAACCTCAGGCTCTTCACCCCCAAACCTAGTGCCTCAGACACACAGGGACCATAGGCTGGAGTGGAGGATGGAGCAAAGCTCCTCCATCTCCTGCTGTTTTCACTCCTCCCCAAACACCAACATTTACTCTGGTTGTTTCTAAGAGTAGACATTCCCTATAAGTTAATCATCATAATTTCAATAACGTACTAATTTCATTTGATAAGTAAATTGTCAGCAGCCTTTAAAATTGGTCATATAATTAAGAAGTCTGCATTTCGACCTCTTCTTCCATCTAGATGAAATAATTATGAACTAGACTGTAATCAGACAAAAAGAATCTTAAAACCTTCTGGGCATTTTTTTTTAATCTATTATTTGCTTTACTAATTGCTACCTTTCTCTCTTTAGGCAATAAAAGAGGCAAAATGTTCATTTTTTTGTTAGAATGTAGTTAATACTGAAATGTCAAATAAAAGTTCCTGGGGTGGCTCCATAGTGTAGTGGTTAGCATGTCTACTTTATACACAGAAAGTCCTGGGTTCACATCCCAGGTGGAGCCACACATGGACCATACCCCAGTGTGCCAGCACCCCCCACCCTATCCCCCGCCCCGAGTGCACCAGGCTGTCAGAGTGTGCTGAGTGTGCTGAGTGTGCTGAGTGTGCCGAGTGTGCCTAGGGCACCAGGCCCCAGGCCCAGGTGCATGTTGTGAGTGCATGGAAAGAGATGCCCCACCTTCAGAGATCCAGTTCTTACAGGGAGATGGCAACATCCTTAGGTCAGGGATGGGCATGGGGGATGGGGGCAGAATTAAAGAGGGGAGATAGATTAGATAGATAAATAGGTAGGTAGGTAGGTAGGTAGAGAGAGAGAGAGAGAGAGAGAGAGAGAGAGAGAGAGAGAGAGAGAGATAAATGGATATTCCTTCTGGAAACCTATTAAATATGAAAATCATTTTATTGAAGATCTATACATTTTGTTTTTATACAAAGATACAGCAGTTTCTTAATAGCAAAATTTTAGAAATATCCTAAATCTATAAAACTAAAGGAATGATTAAGCAAATTTTGATATTTCAATGGAGCAGTCATTTAGACTTGTTTACCAAGAGGCTTTAATAACATCCAAAAGCAGGATACAGAATTGTATATATACACAACAAATACAACTTTAGTTTTGTTTGGTCTTTTTTAATTAAACACACTTACATGAATTCAAAGTTTAAAAAGAAACTATCTAAAATTTATAGTGGTTATATGATGAGTAATAGGCTTGTGGGTGATTCTGATTTTTTATATGGTTTATATTTTTTGAGTTTTCCAGGGGAAATTATTATAATAATTAAAACATATGTGTTTATATATGTTCTATTATAATCATTCAACACCAGCTGTTCAGAGCTCAACTATCTTAAAAATCTGGAGCATTGTTAAGATCCTGGAAGTAATAAAAAATTTAATTCTGAGCCGCCAAAACTAATGTTAAAAAACTCATATAATAAAGCACATTATGCCCAGGACATCTGCTGGACCATCACTCAAATCCTATTTACTCTTACTTTGCACACAATTCTCAAGAATACAGCAAATTAGAAGCAAATGTTGAAAAAAGAGAAGCCCCAGCAGGCGAGAGCATGGACATAGCCACCTGACCTTGAGGGTTGGAGAGGACACAGAAAAGCTTAAGTGCAGACTTAAGAACTCTCAGACTCACGTCCACTGAAAGTCCCACAACTCCTTTACCATGTCTTACTTTAGTTACACATGTTTGTAGTGGTGGCCCAAAGTTGTTAGGAAAATATCTTTTTGTTCAACTGATTCTTTTTAAGATTATAAGAAAGACTGATGTAAAACAATGTAAAAGATTTCATTGTACATGGCTAAAAATAGGCGAGGGGTGGGGGGAACCAAATGTGATTAAAGGATAAACTTTAGATATATAGACTTCTTTATTGCCTACCCATAATAATCTATTTCCTTACCAATCTTAAGAGGGAGCATTTTATTGTTACTAGGATTTTCCAAATTATATCTCACACTATCATTACCTGAGTTTGCATAAAAATCTAACAGAACTGGAGAACAATAGCACAAAATCAAGATGTCAGAAAATACCAAAGTCTTCACTTCTTAAAGCCTTAGAATCCATCTATTAAAATAAGAACAACACCCCAGAGCTTAGAGACAGGTTGGGCAAGTTAAACGAGAAGGCCTGTGGAATGGCATATAGCTTGATGTGTCTGGCATGTCAATTGCACATAGCAAATGTTAGTTGAATTTAAATATGATTTTCCCATGTGGGATGCAACAGACTGCATGGGCTCTACCGTAATATCAAATCTAGTTCAGATGTGGGTTCTTTAACCTTGAACAAACCACGTAACCCAGCCACCTCCCTGCATTTTTAACAGGGTAGATGTGAGGGTCCAACATTATCGGTGCTAAGGAAAATGGTAGTTCTCTCCCCCTTGTAGTTGGGAGGAAGTATGTCACACTTGATTACTTTCTGTTTTGCAAAGTTGAGGAGAGCTTCAGGGAGTCTCAGAATCCAGGAAAGCTACGAAAAAAAAAGAAAAGAAAAAAAAAGAAAGAAACCCTTCTTCTGTATCATAAGCACTGCTTTTTGTGCCCTGTCCTGTTCCTCATGCTCTGCCTTTTATTGGCCGACCTGGAGCCCACCAGAGAAGCAGAGCATGATGGGGGTGGAAGGGTGATGGTGGCAGGGAAAGTGCAATGTCATTTACCCTTCCAAGCCATGAATGGTTAAGTAACTGGCCCCTAGTTCCATTACAGCAGTATCACCTTCACTGTTCCAGACTGGTTCATCTCGTGTTTCCTACCTGCCCTGGGTGGGGTAGCAACTGAAAGCCTCGTCTGTCTGCTCAGAACAGACAGTCTGTGGGTGGTACTGATGCCTTATTTGGGTTTGATTACCTAGGCCCCCTGCAGAATCTTTTGGAGAGGGATGCTGTCAGCAAGTGGTAGAATGAAAACAAGTTCTCAAAAATGTGAAGCTTACCCAATTACTGTGAGTTTTGACAACATATTAACTGAAAACCTAGATTAAGGCCAGCAGATTTTGCTCTGATTTGTTTTATTTTTCTTGAGAACTAAAAACAAAAATTTACTGGTGTACTTGCCTGGTTCTACACATCCCACTGACCACCCCTAATTATGAAATCTCTCCTGGCATCAGCACTTGTAGCCACGCAAGGAAGTCTGGCGGTCTCATGGATTAGAAGCTTTGTGGTTGCCTTTTCTCAAGAAGCATAACCCTTGCTTAGGTGTCTGAGACCACAGGGGTAATCTAGCATCAGAAAAAATTTGAGAGAAGAGAGAGCAGGGAGCTGGTGAAAGAGCTTGTGGCTCTGGACACGGATAGAAGGAACCCTAGATTCTGTCTTTTTCAGAGCACTTATCGCAATTTGAAAATGTATTAATTCAGTAATGATGGATGTCTTTCTCAGATTGGAAGCTTCTCAGAGGCAGGGCCTGCTCTGTCTTACATTTATTTCCCCTCCCTAAGGCCTGGCACAAGTAGTACTATTTGTCCATTGGGTATAGTTTCAAGTGTAGCCTCTGCTCCTGCCTGGTCGCTGTCCTTTGCAAACCATCCCTCTGCGTGTGTTTCCTCATTGAAGAACACAAGTCAGATGGATCTTGTATTTGTACCTTCCTCTGTCTGTGGACCCTGTCTGTTCACATAGTTGTATTGAATCTAACCAGCTCCATCCAAGTATAACATCAAGTATTGTGACCTGTATACACCAGGGGTGGTTTAACTAGTACAGTATATGACATGACCATTATTTCCAGGGTCTGGATACCCTATTTCCATTAACTAATTGTTATTTATTATTTCAAACTTAAGAGAAGTAATGTATACTCTACTTTCTTGACAGGGTTTTTGTGAACTGAAGTATGTGAAATTACTTTAGAAACTAAAAGGTCTTATATCACTAAATAATGACTATTATTGCTGGCCCAAAGTATCATCCTGAGAAGTAAGTCAAGTTTGAAAGAAGGTTCTGAAGACCAAACTTATAAAACATGTGTGGGACTAACCTTGTAAAAGAAAAGTCATTTCCCAAGTTAATTTTTCTTTAAAAAAAAAATAGAGAGAGAAAGAGAGAGATCTTTATCTATATCTACATCCATCTATCCTTGATCCTTTCTCTGCTAGTTCTCTAATCCAAGGTGATTAGCATTTGGGTATTGGAAGAACAATTGATTGTCGTGTCATGGGTCCGGGGTTTGAGTCTAGCCTTGCCAATGCTTTACTGAGGTATCATGGACAAGTCATTTAACTCTGTGCCAAATGAGGATGTGAATATAAAATGAGTTGAATATGAAAAAGAATAAGAATGCGAATAGTCCTAAAGTTGATTATATCCTTCGTGTATTTTTCTTTCCAGATCTAATTCCTCCAGTTACTTCAACTCCTCCCCATATGGCATGTTTTCCATCCCCCATCCTACCAGGGCACTCTCCACTGGATTTAGTTCAGTATGTCTTGTATCTTTCTTGAAGGAAGTTCCCAAAGTTGAACTCACAATGTTTCATGTTGTTTCTTCTATTCAGACACTAGAATTAGTACTCAGAGTGATTATTACCAATTTTTATTATCTCAGACCTCGATATGTTGTTTCCTGACTCTGGATCTCAAAGGCTTAAGCTGAGTTCTGAAGCTGAAAGTTAACTTCTTCTCATTTTTGTTTGTCTTTTAGCGACAGACATCATACTTCCAGTGCAATCCCTGTTCCAAAGAGACAAAGCTCTGCATTTGGTGGTGCAGATGTAGGCTACTCTGGAGCCATCCCTTCACCAGAGAAAGGACACCGAAAACGGGCCAGCTCAGAGAATGAGAGACTCCAGTACAAAACCCCTCCTCCCAGCTACAACTCAGCATTAGCCCAGCCTGCGGCCGCCATCCCCTCCCTGAGAGAATCCGAGAGAAAGACAACATCTCTCTCCTCCTCCTTGGATACCTCCTTGGACTTCTCCAAAGAAAACCAGAAAAAAGTAGAGCTAGGTGACAGCTTAAGTGGTGGCCACATGAGTGTGAACACTAGCCAAGAGCAAGGAGAAGTCCTTTCTGGGCATCCAGCCACTGTAAATGGCTCTCTCCTACCCAGCGAGCAGGCTGGCTCCTCCAACGTCCAGCTTCCAGGTGAGTACCGCCCGGTCTCAGAAGGTGAGCTCTGCTGTACTGTGGAGCAAGCAGAAGAGATCATTGGGATGGAAGCCACAGGTTTCACCTCAAGTGATCAGCTGGAAGCATTTAACTGCATCCCAGTGGACAGCGCTGTGGCAGTGGAGTGTGATGAACAAGTTCTGGGAGAATTTGAGGAATTTTCCCGAAGGATCTATGCACTGAATGAAAATGTATCCAGCTTTCGCCGGCCACGCAGGAGTTCTGATAAGTGAGATGAGCAGGCAAACAGTAGGGACCAGGACAGGGTCACTGCCTAAAATGAGCTGCACTGGTTACCTTTGTAATAATTATGACAGAAAATGAATATTAATGGAGGATATTCCTCAGAAAAACAGACTTTGTAAATCGAGAAGGGACTCAGGATCATTGTGTATTAGTGGGCCAGACAAAATTAGATTTTGCTTGCAAGATTTGCTTTTGAGGTCCAATGATTGTTTTAAGGCAAAAGTCACTCTCTAACTCGAGTCACCTTATAGGTATTTGTCTGGTTTTTACACTCCTATGTTATCCTCAGAGGGAAGATGATAATATATAAATAATATAATGAACTCACCTTTAGTTTCTCATAAGCATTTACCCTCACCAGAGTTTATAACACTTTGGGAAAATTGAATAATCAGAAAAAGGTTTCTATCATTTCTGAAGGGTCCATTAGGTTGATGAATAAGAAGCACAATGATCTCCTCAGACCCAGGCCCATCTGCCCCTGCCCTGGCCCTCAGGCCTCGCAGGCAACCTGTACACTCCACTGTTGCCCCATTTCACAGTGGGTGGGTTGTGCATCCTAAAAACTGAGGACATCGGGTTTTCTGGTTCTTCAGTGCATTAGCCATGACCTTCCACCTCCTCTAATCAGCCATACCCTTCATGAAGCCCTCAAACCAGATGAAAAACCTCACCTCTGGTGGAACCCAGAGAATCCTCAAGGACCCAAGGTTACTACAGTAAGATGGCATCCAATCCCCTTTGGGGGGCCAAAGTTTTTACATGGGCAGATGCTGAAGTCAAAAACTACACATATTCTCTGGCAGTGCACTCACCAGACAAAAACCCCTATATGTAAGTCTCATGTTAATTTATTAAATTTCAGTTGGAAAAGAAGGCATTGTATGTGATGAAATATATGTAGAGAGTCAGGCTGTCCAATGTGCAAACTGGAAGGCGTTTGAGGTAGCTGGATTGAGAGACTAGATGAGGCATAGAATACTATTGGTATGTGTGCAGTTGCTTAAATATTTAATTATGTTTTTGAAGTTCAATTGTCATTCCTGAAGCTCAGATTTCATTTGCTGTCGCTTTATATTTTATATACCCAAGGACATCGCCTCAGGGTTGCAAGATCTTTAAGAAAAATTTATCCATATATCCATGTATTGTATAAAAAAATAAAAATTGAGTTTACTTCACTTGACCTGATTCTTTTTTTTCCACTTTAAAAATTCCTCTTGAACCTACAACTCCATATGTTACGCCATGACAGACTAGACTGAACGGAAACCAGAGCTGTGTCTAAGCCCATGTTGACTTTGAGTTTACATATGATTATAGCAGCACAACACCTTCACAGGTGTACCTCTAGTAGCTGCATTTGTCCTACATAACATCTCAACTTGTAGGTTTCATAATCAGTTTCATATTTTGTCTAAGCACTCCTGGGCTCAATTTTAATTTATAGCAACATTGTGAAATGCAATAGTGCGTGTTGTTATTTTCCATGTAGAGAGAACGCAGAGAATCATTGCATGACAGATGGACCCAACCTGCAAGCAATTAAAAGCTTTAACTTCAGCTGAAGAAATCCATATGAATTCCACGTAAAAGAGATGGACTACTCCAGAGCTGAAGCAGAAGCCATCTGTAGAGTCATGGCTTCTTCGCAGTGTGCCGTCATTCATTTTAGAGTCAAAGAGGGTGGAGATAGACATGGTCTCGGATATCCCATCAGACTTGTCTGTGGGGTCATCCAGTGAAGTAACTAACATCTACCTCCCCCACCCCCCGAAAAATAAAAGGTTTTTGAAGGACTATGTTAGTACGGACAATAGGAGGTGATTTCCCAAGATGTGGGAGTGGACCTTAAGCTTTATGCCAAATGTAAAGACAAGGTGCATTCAACTGCAGGCCCTAGAGCCTGGCTCGTGGCACCACCAAGCAGAGGAACTGTGTACAAAGCAACCATAGTCACAGTGCTCATCTCAGGCTGCACACGACCAGACAGGAGCTCGAGCTCTGTCAGTGTTTAGTTCGTGGACTCCTTAATGGTTCTGGGGTCCACAGGGGTTTTCACGCCCACAGCATGGAGCCCTAAACGGATTGTTACCTACACCTTAGCTTGATTCACAGTGTCCATTGAAGTTATGCCTCAAAACAGCGCTTAGGTTTGGGTTTGTTTAGTTTGGGTTTTGTGTTTTCATTTGAGTTTGTTTGATATCTCTAGTTTGTTTCTGCTATGACCTGGGTAGAACCTACAGTAGTACATGTCTCTGCAGGAATAACTGACATTTTCCAATGCTACAGAAGTTTAGTTTTGCCTCTGTTTAAAGTGGTCACAGCCAAAATATGAGGTGTTGTGATCTACTGAACTTTTTAATTAGTCTTGTAGATCACTAAAAAAATCAAATTTGCTTCGGGAGTATAAGTCAAAATGCATACTCACTACTATCCTTTCTGAACAGCTAAGCGTCATTTCAGCTTTCATGTAGCTGAGACATTTTTGACAGCCAGCAAATATCATCAAATGAATATTTGATTGTGTTTTCTCTCTCCACTTCCTCTAACCTACTTTAGAAATCCAGAGATTTTTTTCCCCCTCAGAATATTAGTTTTGGAAGTTTATATCCAGCTATATTTTTTTAGCAGTTCTAATGGTGTCCATTTATCCTGACCTAAGCGGTTATTTAAATAATTTTTTAAACCACCACCAATAATAAATGGCATGTGAAACTGATCTGTTGGTAATTGGAAGAAAACTCAGCATCTGTATTTATAAAATAAAATTGATTAGTATTTATTTTGAGAGTAAAAACGTATGTTATTTCCCCACTATGTTTGAGTCTAGTCTTCTTCCTCATTGTTTTAAATTGTCTATCAAAGCTGAGTAAACTGAAAACCTTATTCTTGAACACTCAGCCAGCCTTTTCACGTTTGTTGAATTAGCACTCTCTGCCAGGGACTGGGCTAAACAAAGTTAATGCAAGGATTAATAAGCCTTGACCTCTGCCACATTCTCTGATGGAAGGAGGAAGGGGTGATAGGTATATTAACAGTTATAATTCAGTGTGATAAATTATATGATAGAGAGATGTAGAGCCATCCTATGGAATACAGGGAAAGCTATTCTGACTCAAGGATCGGGAAAGGTTCACAGAGGGTAATGCAGATGAAAGCTTTCACATTACAGATAGTGAGAACTGCATGAGCAAAGGCCCAGAGGCAAGGCAGGGCCTCGTGTGTTAGCACGGAGTTTGCTGTGCTTGGGGCCTGAATGGCTGTGAAGGGCGAGAGAGACTGAATTGCAGGCCAATGGGAAGGACTTAGGTGCCAAGTTGAGAGAGATTCGAATGCATGCAGAGGGTGACTGATGGGTACCCTTTCAGGCTTCACAGCAGAAGAGTCACTTGATTAGATCCGAATTACGACTAGAAGCCAAGTTGAGGCTGGACGCTAGTGATCCTTGCTTGAATCTGTTCCATCTTTCCTTTATTGCTTAGGGAAAAAAATCTGTCTGAAAAAGAGGTGCCTCCTGTGTCCCTAATGTTGTCAGGGTAAATACTGAATAACAAACTGGATTTTTAGGGTGGTACCAAGACTGTTGCCAGGATCCGTTCTTCAGAAGCTCGATTCTGAATGCCCAACTTGGCTCCTTTGAAGCTGTGACTCTGGTAAGGTCGTTGAACTTTTAAGAATACATTTTTTAATCTGTAAAACATTTAGACTCCTGCGCTTGCCATTCTGTTTGTATGGGGCCTTCCCATCAGTGGTGGTTCCCGCTTGTCCTGTGGAGGCCTCCACATAGTGACAGACTTAGACCATTTCCTGTGCCAGCACTGGAACCCAGCCGCTTCATCTCTCTGAATCTGGCTCCTTATCTGTGAAATGGGGATAATACCCACCCACCCCCAGGATCGAATAGAGGGTTAAAAGAGATAAATATTTCTATGAAAGCACTTAATGATCTTTACGTTAGGAGGCGTTAGTCATTTAACAGAGATTTCTTGCATCATATGCATCAGGCTTTGGTAGGACAATTGAAATACAAATATTCATTTCACACTCATTGAGGGTGTATCAGGGCCGAAACTGGTCTTCTGAAAAACTAAATTCTAAACAAATGTCAAGTGTTTCTAGATGTTTTGGTGAGTGACATGAACATGGTGTTGAGATGTGGCCTAGAAGCCTAATTAGCTTAATTTTCATGTTTCTTAACTCCTGGCAGATGAGCTGATTGAGGCCCACCTTACCCAGAAATATTCTCTAGCACAGCTTCTGGCTGTCTCACTGAATGCTGAGCGGGTGCCCAGAGCTCTTAATTTTGTTAGAAGTAGATAGAAGCTTTCTTTTTCTTCTTCTTTTTTTTTCTCTTAGTGCATCTAATTACAGTTTTGTAGGTAGACAGCTCAGCCTTGTGGATTTTAAATGAATAAAAAATACAGGTCTCTAAAATAATCCCACACTTTTTAGCGGCTGGCAGTGTCAGCAACCCAGAGAAAGGATAGTCCGGAATCAAAATAAAAATGACAAAGACAGCCAGTTAGTAAAATAGCCACAGCTAGCCAAGCCCAGGTTCAGAACTACAGGCTTGGATCCCTTGGGTTTTGTACAAAGCACAGTTCTAACAAGCTTCTCAGTCCCAGTTAAAACAGAAGCAAAAAGCCAGAAAGAACGGAGAGTGGGAGGTAGACAGAAATGAGGGATAAGCTGACTCTGAGCAGCACATATGAGCCTCCAGCACGCAGTCTGGGCAGCTTGAACGAGGAGCCCTCAGCCTGACCCAACAGCCAGTCTGGAGGATTCAGATCCCAGTCCTGCTGCTCACGGGCTCTGTGACCCCAGAGAGGCACTTGACTTCTCTGAGCCCATGTGCTTCTCCTGGGCCCTTTGCTCAGATTTTCCCCTGGGGCTGAACAGAGACTCCTCTTGCCCAAGTGTAAATTGGTATTCATTCTTCAAAACCTCTCAGAAAAGGAAAGGAGAGGACCCTCCCCTGTCACTGCCTACTCTGAAGAACTTGGGGCTAAACCATTTAACAATTACCACCCTGCCATCTCCTCGGAGCCTTGCAACATGGGTTTAAAAACATATAACAAAAATTAATAAAGCGGCTGGCTTAAAAAATTCAGCTTAGCCTAACCAACGTACTGTATTCTTGAAACTAAAATAAATTTTTAAAAAATCAGGAAAAGGGGAAGAGGGAAAGTTGATGGGATAAAAGGGGTCAAATATGTGGTGACAGAAAGAAATCTAACTATGGTCTGTGAACACACAATGCAATAGACACACACACACACACACACACACACACACACACACACACACACATGCCTTACTGTTAAATTGTGTACCTGAAACTTACTGAATTTTGTTAACCAATGTCACCATAATAAAACATTGTTTAAAATATATATATATATTTTTTTATTTCACCTTAAATGTGACTTACTGTTTCTAAGGATAACCCTCAATCATTGGGAAAAAAGATAAATTAATTTTAGTTCAATAAGAAAATGGATAAACTATTTTAAGGTGGTATATTATTCAAAATGATTGGATAAGTTTTGATGCTTTAAGAGATAAACTTCTCTCAAGAACTTACTTGCCAAAATATTTTTAAAAATCATTTTATAGGGAGCATCTTACTTATTCCTCAAAGAAACCGGCATCACTGTGTGCTCCCACGAATGTCTTGCTCCTCGGGTCAGGGACTATGCCATACTGGGATGTGAGGAGGTCCAGGCCGTCTTCCATGCAGGGGGTTTGCGACCTTTTCCTCATACAACAGAGGCCCCTGGAGCTCGCTGACCTTTGGCCAGGCCCTTTGCTCAGTCGCCTGGGCTCCTCTGCCCCACCCCCACCACCCCTGCCCAGGCCTTTAGTGGCACGTGGTAGGTGCTCGTGAAGTTAGTGGGAGTGGGAGGATGAGGCAGAACATAGATCCAGGGGGTTCGTACTCACACCTGTGTCTGAATCTTGGTCCCCTGGGTGCTCTGTGAAGGACCAGCGTCCCCAGAGTCAGCATCAGAAATGATTTGTGATGTTTATAGAATGATCCGAGACTGGCGTCGGGGTTTTGTAGACAGTAAAAGGAGATGCACGTTGGAGGCCCACGGTTACCACAGGTTCTCAGTAAACGTCCCAAGTGGCAGTGAGCTACCACAAGGTTGGGGGAGGGTCCCGTGCAGGGGCTGAGCCTCCGCTGCCCTCCCCTGCCCTGCCCTGCACTCATCTGCATTGGGGCATCTTGCTTTCTCTCTCTCATGCTGCAATGACCCCTCAAACGTGCCGTGTTTTCCTGTTCCAAATCGAAGCCTTAACATGATGGCAGTTGATTCTGTGGGTAGCCCTGGGAGGATGTGTTACCATCACCACTTGACCAGGGAGCCCACAGGAGTGACCTGCCCAAGATCACGCAAATCCTGAGGCCACCCTGACCTCTGCCCAAGCCCTTTTCTGCACCTCAAGTCCTGAAGTCTGCTCCCTCTGCCCCACCCACCTGAGCATCCTGCCAGCTACAAGCAGCCCTTCCCCATCCAGCAGCCCCTCACTAAGAAGGTGGGACGAATCGGGAGGACGTTCGTTTCAGCACCTCATGAGCATTGCTCTGTGAGACGTGGCACAACTTCTAGAAGGGGGAGAATATGTCTGTGTACCTGTCAGAAGTGTGACATAATCGTCAAAGTCCAGGAGGTCTGCCGCATAAATTGTGACTCACAGACATGAAATTGGAGCCCGAGACGCAGGGGAGGCTTTTTTGAAGACTCACTTTGGCTGTGTCTGACAGGTAAGTCAAGGGGATTCAGTGAAGACAGGATGGCCGGCCAGGGTAGGAAGCAGGAGAAAAGGAATTGCCAGGGACCTGTCTATTCACTCATTGAACAGCTATTTAGGGCCGACATCCCGCACCCAGCAGTGAGAAGGCAAGAGAACAGAGGGCAGGCAGTGAGAGCATAGAGTGAGGGTGTGGAGACGAGTGCGCACAACTATTGCTAGAAGTTTACCTGTGAAGAGATGGAGGAAAACAGGGAAGCGGATGGAGAGAAATATGAGTAGACTGGAGGTTTCGTATCTATGCTGATGAAAGGAGTGAGCTCAGGGAGAAGAAGAAGGTTCAGGGAGAACACAAGGCAATGAAAGGAACAAGGTCTCAGAGGAGGTGGGAGGGGGCAGGGGAGAGTGGAGGCCCTGGCTGTGGAGAGGACATGACCTGGGTCAGAGGAAGGCAGGACCAGATTAGGGCTGTCCGTTTGCACAGGGTGGGAGGCCACCAGCGTTCCAGCCTGGACCCTGGGGGGTGGCCTGGGATGCGACCGGATTGGAGTAACCATCCAGGGGACAGGCCAGGGCAGAAGGAACACCTTGGGGGTGGCTTGGAGCTTCTCAGACCTTTTAAAGGAGATTCCTGAGGTTTAGGGGAGAGGACTGGCTGGCTGCCCAGAGGTTTACCATGGCAGGGTGCCACCTAGATTGCAGTCACCTCCTCCCCTGTCTCTCTCCAGCCACCCTCTGGCCCCGCCAACCGATTTTCACACTGCAAACACAGTGCTCTGCCCTAAACACAGCTGTACCCTCTAAGAAATGCTGCACAAAGGAAAGAATCAAACATTGACTTACCTTTGCTACGTGCACAGTACACACTAGTTGGCCAAATAATTGATGAGGGGGAGTTTCTCTTACAGAAATGTTCCAAGTAAAAAGGTTCAGAAGGGATAGTAGCATTAGACTGTCCCCACTTTGCACCTCCTAATGAATTTGTGACTCTAAGATGATAATCATCGATGGCTGCCAACATCACAAAAAGAGAGAAGACCAGACATTTTATGCCTTCTGATGAAAGGACACCCACGAAGTATTATTGGCAAATCTTGGCCCTAAATATGGTTACACCCCTTCTGTCTGTGATGTCCAATACAATAGACCCTAGCCACGCATGGCTGTTAGGTAACTGAAGACTAGCTTGTTAAAATTGAGACACGCAGTGAGTATAAAACACACAGTGAATTTCAGAGACAGTACAAAGCTAGGATGTAAATAGTTTTAGGTTAATAATTTTCATCTTGATCACATGTTAAAAAGATAATATCTTGGATATATTGAATCAGGTAAAATATTATTATTTATTTCACGCTTCTTTTTACTCCTTCGAATATGGCTGCAAGAAGATTTTAAATTGCCAATGTGGCTCACTTTATGTTACACCTCCCACCACAGCTCTTCGGACTCTTGCTCTGAGTATGTGTTTCCCTGTCTGCCACCTCCAGCAGGCCGTGAGCTCTCAGAAGACAGATACCCTGTTTTAAGGCACAGCTAGTGCGCAGAAGAGTTTGCTGGATCAGCGTCCGTGTCACGAGTGCCCTTTTTGCAGACCAAGCAGTTGAGGCCTTGAGAAGTCCGTGTCATGGCTAAGTTCACAGAAGTAAACACCTGACAAGCTAAGACTTGAAGCCAGAACCTTGGAGTCACTTCTCAGTACATCTGAGCCGCAGGCCACAGTTCCCTTCATTCATTCATTCCTTCATTCCTTCATCCATTTATCATTGGTCGGGCGCCCCCGTTTCATCTGCCACTAGCTGAGCACGGGTCAGTGCTATGAAGAAAGCCCACAGGTGACCATGAGAGCGTGACATGAAGGACCCACTTTGCCCTGGGATTGCAGGTGGGCCTCCTTAGGGAAGTGAAATTTAAACAGATTGGAAGGCAGAGGGCCCGTTCCAGGCCCAGAAAATGACATATGCAAACCTTGGAGTAGGAAGGCACGTGGCACGTGGCACGTGGCACATGGGAAGGACTCCAGGGTGAGCCGAGGGCTAGCGATGAGGGCGGAGCAGGAGCTGGAGAGGTGGGCAGCGGCCAGCTGCTCTCATACTGGGGCCTACAGACGTCACCCTCTCCCTGTCCAGGTTGCTTTCTTCCAATGGTATTTTGTATTGTAGTGCCGACGATTTTTTTTTTAGTGCATCCTGGTCCCCTCCCTCTGGCTGGCCCCCTCAGGACTCAGCTTTAGTGCTGGCCCCTGCGTTTGCGTGGACCTTCCCGTTGGCACAAGGAACACCACAGGTGGCAGGTTTTAACGTGTAGTCACAGCCCAGATGTGTGGAAATGAGACTTTATTTCCCCACAACCATCTTCAACCGAGCTCATGCATACCTTTTTCAGCTAGTTGCAGAAAACCCTTGATTTTGCCACTTCAAGGCAACTCAGTCATTTCCAGTTAAAACTTAATCCTCTTTAGGGTGGGCGCTTACATTCCCAAACCCTCCGCGACCTCACCCTTCAGCCACTCTGACTGGCCCTGGTGTTGCTGCTCCTCCGGGCGTCTGGTGCCGACCTCCACAGCCGCGGCCCTTCTGCGGTCCTCACCCCCTGTGTCATTCTGCCCTGCACTCGGACCTTCTCAGCTCTGCTTGGCTCCCTGTGGATGGACTTAGGTAAACTTGGCCACATTCTCCATGACTCTGTGAGGTTGCCCTAAGGTCCACCTCCCTGCTAGGTAGCTTCTCAGACCCCCTGAGACACATGGAGCTTCGACGACGGCTTGCCTAGATCTTCCTGGCCTTGGCAGTTGGGTCCCTTGTCTGCCACTGGCCCAGACTTTCCTTCTGTTTAGACCCCAGATGGGGGCAGGGGCAGGGGAGATTCACCAGCCCTTTGACTTGGAGGTCTAGCTTTGCTCCCTCCAAATAGCACCCCTGCAGCTCTTGGAACTTTCACTTCCTTTTTCAGAGGTTGGAAAACACTTCTAAGTCACAGCCTGCATTCTTCTCCCCTCTGTGGCTTCTTTTTTTAATGGCTGTACGCTCGAAGTTCTCCAGGCTCCCAGCGCTGTTTGGTCAGAACTCACGAATTCTTTTCTTGCTCAATAAGCCTGCTGGCCTTGCAACGAAAGCCTGGCTTTTGAGACATTCAGCCTTTCAATTCCCTTTATTGTTTTGGACTGGATCCACACTGCCCTGGGGGTAGTAAATGCAGGGGCAAGCGAAAGGGTCACAGGAACGAAAAACACCTAACCTAATGCTCCACTGCTCTCACTGCCATTGAGCAGGGACAAAGGAGGCTGCGGGACAAACAAAGAAGCATTCCTGCCGAGTGAAGTCCAAATGATGTCAGGGCCTGTGGCCCAAACAAAGGAATCTCAGAAGTTTAGAGGGAAAGAAACGGCGGGAGAAGCGAGTCGTCACTGGTGTGTGGGCATTTTAAAGGCTGAAGAACTTGCAATGTGGCAGGTAGTGCCAGAGTCAGAGGTGATTTAGTTTCAGCAAAGCATCATCTGTCACATTAGGCTCGTGCTGCTACCGAGAATTTCATTGGCTTTGCAGTTTTGTGTGGTTTAAATTAGTAAACTTATTTTGGTTTTATGGTTGTAGGAGAGATATAAATGTTAACTTATATGTAGTTTTTTGATTGTGAAAGGTTCTCGAGAGTGAAAATGGAAGGGTGGAACAGTCTATGCTGAACAACTTTTCCTCGTGGTAAAATTGCAAAAACAAAACAAAACAGAAACCAGGAGGAAATTAAACGGTCTTCACTTCTGGGTTAGAATATACCCTGAAATGCTGGGAGGGGTATAGAAGAGGCTGTACATACCTGTCCCCAACCTTGGCCTTTGCTCTAGATCCCTGAGTGCCCTCTGAGGCGGCCCCTCTCCTAGGCCCTGTCCCCTCTATTATTTCCCTGGATGCCTTTGACTCCTAGGTTTCTCTCCCTCTTGGGTTCTACTTCTTTTTCCCCTTAGCCTCTGGAGGACCTGGGCAGGAGGCAGGGGGCTTTGGAAGGGAGCAGAGCATCCATCGGACCGACTGAACATTTGCAGTGCTCGGACAGGGCTCCTCTTACCATTGTTTTGCCTAAAGAGTTTCTGTCTCTCGCTTCACCTTGGCCACATTCCCAAATGTCGCCTCTGTTTTCTGCCTTCAGTGTGTGCCAGGTCCAGGAAGGAGGTGGAGAAGCAAAACACCCTATGCTGGCACAAACTTATTTAGGCAATTTTATGAATAAAAGTAAGTTTTCAACCTTAAGGGGTCTACAGGAATTTTTAACCTTAAAGGAGTCTACACATGGTGTCAAAGGTCTTGCTAGGGATTTTGTGCTTTATCTTAAGTGCAGTGGGAAATTTCTGAAGCATCTCAAGCATGGAAAGTGGCATGTGCTAGTCGTTTTAAAAAGAATGCAGGGGGAGAAACTTTCTGTATTGGTGGCAGTATTAAGAGAAGTATTTGCATAAACCTTTCTGCAGATAACAATTATGAAATCTGGACAAAAATATTTTTCAAATAGATTTATTTACTTAAATTTGTTTCAAGTATACAGTACATTGGTTAGACATCTATATTGTTTATAAAATGATCCCCCCAATTGCTCCCTCCCTCCCCTGGCCTTCCACTTAGCCGTCATATTAATGCTGACTGCATTCCCTATGCTGTGCTCCCCATCCTCATGCCCAGCTATCAACTACTAATTTGTACTTCTTTAACCCTCACCCCATTCTCCCAGCTTCCCAACCCCACTCCTTTCTGTCTGTCACCAAAAATTATCCACTATTTTTGTGAGTCTGTTTTTGATTAGTTTGTTCTTTTTGTTCCTTAGGTTCCACATAGAAGTGAAATCATATGGTATTTATCTTGCTCTGTCTGACTTATTTCACTCAGCACAATAACCTCTAGGTCCATCTATGTCATTGCAAATGGTAGGATTTATTTTTAATGTCTGAGTACTATTCCATTATACATATGAACCATAATTTCTTTATCCAATTATCTGTTGATGGGCATTTAGGTTGCTTCCATATCTTGGCTATTGTAAATTGTGCTGCCATGAATACTGGAGTGCATAGATCTTTACAAATTATTGTTTTGGTTTTTTTTTTTTTTTTTTTTTTTGGATAAATACCCAGAAGTACAATTGCTGGGTCAAAAGGTATATCCATTTTTAATATTTTGAGAAACCTCCATACTGTTTTCCATAGCGGCTGTACCAATTTGCAGTCCCAGCAACAGTGTATGAGGGTTCCCTTTTCTCCGCATCCTCGCCAACACTTGCTGTTTGTTGATTTATTGGTGATAGCCATTCTGACAGGTGTGAGGTGATATCTCATTGTGGTTTTAATTTGCATTTCTCTGATGATTAGTGACCTGGAGCACCATTTCATATGTCTGTTAGCCATCTGTATTTCCTCTTTGGAGAAGTATCTGTTCAGGTCTTCTGCCTATTTTTTAATTGAACTGTTTTTTGTTTTGTTTTGTTTTTTGCTATTGAGTTGTGTAAGTTCTTTATAAATTTTAGATATTAACCCCTTATCAGATGTATCATTAGCAAATATTTTCTCCCAAATAGTTGATTGTCTTTTTGTTTTGTTGATGGTTTCCTTTGCTGTACAAAAACTTTTTAGTTTTATATAGTCCCATTTGTTTATTTTTTCTTGTGTTTCCCTTGCCCGAGGAGATATATTTGAAAAGAAATTCCTATTAGTAATATCAGAGAGTTAACTGCCTAGGTTTTCTTCTAAAAGTTTTATGGTTTTGGGTCTTATATTTAAGTCTTTAAATACATTTTGAGTCTATTCTTGTATGCAGTATAAGAAGATGGTCCAGCTTCTTTTTTTTTTTTTTTAACATATATCTGTCCAGTTTTCCCAACACTACCTTTACTCCAAAGGAGGTATATTCTTACCTCCTTTGATATATAGTAAGTGAGTGTACAGGTGTGGATTTATTTCTGGGCTCTCTATTCTGTCCCAATGATCAATGTGTCTGTTTTGATGCCAGTACCATGCTGTTTTGGTTACTGTAGACTTGTAGTATAGTTTGACACCAGGTAGTATGATACCTCCAACTTTGTTCTTTCTCAAGATTGCCACGGCGTGGACAAAATTTTTTAAAACAATTATTTAAAGGCCCTGGGAAGTATCTCAAAACAGACAGAAGCTGAAGGAGAGTTTGTTTACTCTTGAAAAGCTGCAGCTGGAAGAGGCAAGAATCATGAAAGGGTTCCCAATCCCTGGTGGCTATGGCAGGTAGGGAACCACCGCCTCACCATCCTAGGTTGCAGAGAATAGAGTTCAGAACTCTACATGGAAATTTCAAAATACAATAATTGAAATAAAAAATTTACTATTGAGCTCAATAGTAGATTGGAGATGGCAGAAAAAAATAAATCCAATTACTAACCCCGAAGATAGATGAACAGAAATTAATGTGAAGAGAAGAAAAAAATTAAAGAAAATGAACAGAGACTTGAGGGATTATATTAAGAGATCCAAAATTTGTGTAGTTTGAGGGCCAGAAGGGGCAGAGAGAATGGGAAAAGGCTGGTAAAGTACTTACATACATACTGGGCAAAAACTCCCCAAATGTGGTGAAAACTTAAACTTCAAGAGCTCATAATCTCAACAAATTCCACGCAGGAAAAGACAAAGAAAACCACTTTTAGAGCACGTAATAATCAAACTGATAAAAGCCAAAGATAAAGGGAAAATCTTGAAAGCAGCCAAAAAAAAAAAAAAAGACACTTTGCAGACAGAAGAACACGGATAAAATTAATGATTGATTTCTCATCAGAATCAATGGTGGACAGAGAAGACAGAGCAACACGCTCAAAGTTATGGAAGGAAGAAACCATTACTGGTAATTCTATATTTAGCAAACTATCCTCCAAAAATAAAGGTAAAATAAGACATTTTGAGGTAGACAAATGAGATAATTTATCACCAGGAGAAGTTCATGACAAGAAATGCTAAAGAAAATTCTTCAGGAACTCAGATCTGTAGTCAGGAAAGAAAAGAATTGGAATTGATAAATGTGTGGGTCAATTAAAAGATTATATATATTTGGGAGGGTTATGAAGTATGTATATGTAATTGACAACAATAGCATTAAAGATAATGGGGTTGGGGCAAGCGGAAATATATTACTGCAACATTCCCAAATTCTCTCTAAAGTAATTCATTAACTCTAATTAGACTCTAACAAAGATTTGCGTACATATACATATCGCATACATAGAAATACATTAAAGATGTGTGTCGTACTCTCTAGAGGAACCACTGAAAGTTATGCAAAAAGATATAACTAGAAAGCCAATGAAGACTGAATAAAATGGAATACTGAACGATACCTGATTAACACAAAAGAAAGTCAGAACAGAGGAACTAAGGAACAAAACCCAGATGAAACAAATAAAAGACAGATAACAAAATTAAATAAATTTAAATAAATAAATAAGACAAATAAAACCATTTCAATAATTATAATAAGTGCAGATGAAATAAATATTCCAATCAAAAGGCAGGGATTGTCAGACTGGATTTTAAAAAAGCAAGAATAAGTTAGATGCTGCCTAAAAGAGGCATACTTTAACTATAAACACACAGAATCAACGTAAAAGAGTGGAAGGAGAGATCATGCAAATAGGATGGGGCAACTGCTGTGGCCACGTTTATATCAGATAAAGTAGACCTGGAAATGAGACGATTACCATAGCTAGAGAAGGACGTTTCATAATGACAATAAAAAGCTCAATGCACTGAGAAGAGGAAGAATGATACAAGTACATTTTAAATGGGCGCAATTTACTGCCTGCAACTGTACCTCAGCAAGATGGATTGAAACAGAAGAGAAGCCCAGGAGATGCTCAGGGGCGGCGGGTTAAGGGAACGTAGGCTGGGTGGAGGGTGTAAGGCAAAGAAGGAAGGCAAGTTTGTCAGGAGAAATGCTGATTTCAGATTAAATGTGTTCAGCTCGAGAGGTTCGTAAGGGTAGATGTCAGTAGGGGCCACGTGTGTAGGCAGGAGGTGGCGGGCGTTAGTCAGAGAGACTGTAAAGTGGGAGGAACGGGTTCAGAGCTGAGCTTGGGGTTCATTTGGAGGCGGGAGAAGGAGGAGGAAAGGTCACAGGAGACTGGGAAGAAAGAGCCGGAAAGGCGGGAGGGAGCCGGGGAGTCCAAAAGCAAGGGCATTTTACTAAAAAGGGTGCGGCCAGCCCAGAAAGTGTTGCTGAGCCGGCAGGAGGGAGGGAGTGTGGTGCTGTGGGAGGCAAAGGGCCTGAGCCAGGCGTCCAGCCCCAGCACTGAGCCAGGCAACCCTGGGGGAGAGCGGCTGGGCTCGCGGCCTTGCCCTCTGCCCTGGGCCGGGCGTGCTCAGTGACCTCTCTCTGCATCTGGTCCTCCAGGCACAGAGAGGACCTGACCGAGTCCCTGCCCCACTCCAGGCGCGCCCAGTCTGGGACACGGACGAGGGTGATCACACTTCCCTGAGTGGGGGCGCCTGGACTTCGGAGGTGAGATGGAGAGAGGGAAAGAGGAGCGGTGTCTGGCCGGGCCGTGAAGGACGAGTAGGGGTGAAGGGTTTCCAGATGGCTGAGGGGAGGGTGGTTTTGTTCTGCCTGATCGGAGGGCCGGGTGGGCGGAGGTCACAAGGAGGCCGATGTCCGCTCCACACTAAGTTTCTCACGAGTGCGCCCAGCCAGCGCACAGCTGGCAGGGAAGGGACGAGCACCTGCGGAGGTGCAAGGTGCGGCCAGGCGCACTGCTGGAGGCTGAGCACCACGGGAGGAAGGCTGCAGGGGGTCAGACTGGCACAGGCCCCCGCCCGAGACAGAGCCCACTGGAAATGCAGGCTGGCCAGACGCATTTCCTGGGCAAGCTGCACTCCTGGGGCCTTGGTGGACTCATGCAGTCGACTGCAGAGGCCGGCAGGACATGTGTGACTGAGTCCCGCTCTTTCAGAAGCCCTGCCCCCCTGGCCCCGGGGAGCCACTGAGGCACCACCTGCTGAGACGCACCCCCGACGTGGCGGGGTCTGGGAAGGGGAGGTTTGCAAACTGTGAGGTGCCTAGGGTTGGGGGAAACATGCAGCCAGAGGTTCCAAGAGAACAAACAGGTGGGGCCTGGGGGAAGCCAGTGCCTGGACCCGGGGGAGTCCCTGTTTCTGGTCACGCAACTCACAGCCAGAGACGGCGCCTTGTAGAGGTTGCGAGCGAGGCCTGTGAGGCAGGCGAGAGTCATATCGAGTTTTAAGGGACTGAAACTTGTACAACATGGAGAGCACTTGTTGAGAAACAAATCTTCCTGACGTTTCATTTGAAACAGTCAGACTTCATCGGGACAAAATGAGTCATTATGTGAATGTGGGGTCCAGGGAACTGGGGTACTCAAAGGTGCTGCTGAACACACCATGCATTCGCTGTTTGTAGTTCTGCTCCAGGTTCGCCCAAAACCCAGGACTGTGGTAAATCTTATTTTGCGTGATTGTCATCAGAGAAGAGAGAAAAAAACGCATGCTCTTTTACTGAGTCTATCCTTGACAGGAGAGAACTTTCGTTTTGAGTATGCCCCCCTGTTACGACTTCGCACAACCTGATGACTGGCAGGATTTTCCACGGACTACCACTGGGCTCTGTTCGCTTCGGACATTGCCTCTCCTCCATTGACCACATGTATCCGGGTCGGTAGGACGTGTTGATGTCACAGTACAAAGTGTGGCTCTGCACCACAATGTCACGAAGCTGGGGGCCTCTGAGCAGGGACAGTGTGAGTATTCCTGCAAGCGATTCCACCCCAGGGTGACTAGCACTGACAAAACTACACATGCAAGGGACTGTGACCACATGTAGATACCCCCCTAAGCCCAATGAAACTCATACTCTACACAACTTCCCCTTAGAGCTGCTCCAGGGCAGGCAGGACAGTAGAAGTCAGAGTGGAGCGAGACAGAGGCCTTACCCAGTAGGAGGTAAAACACTATGCTTTTGGAAACTTCACAAAAACATATGGGAACGCGCGGCTAGGCCCACCCTCTCTGGCCTCGAAAAAAACTGAGGGACCTAGTGAATAAGGGACCTGAAGGCCGAGCCTCTCAGGTTTTATTTCCAGCTTAGTTCTATCCTGTCCCTCCTTGCCCGACATCCTTCTGTGGTTCCCATTCCCCTCAGGGAAAAGCTGGGCATTCAGGTCCTCAGAGGTCCTTGTTCCCTGAGGAGCTGCGGAAGGTAGGCTTTCGAGGAAAAAGCAAAGATCGGAGCCAGTGGGTGACTCTGAGGACAGCAAGAGTGACAGACCTTAGGGTCAGTAACCCCAGGGGCACCTTGGGGAGAGGGCTTTATTGATCTACTAGGAAGCTGCTAGCACCCACCCGAGAGATAAGGGCCCGTGGGTTGGTATATTACCCACACTCTTCACTCCAGCATCTTTCTTTGCTGAGCCAGTGGGGACACCGGGGAAGAGCCCCATTCTCCTGTGGAATTCCTTTCTGGGCCAGAGAGTGGGGGCTGGGGTGGGGAGCATGGGTGAGGTGGAAGAAGGGCAGTGGAAAGGACCCTGGCCCTGAAATCCACAGACCCGAGTTCAAGTGCCTGCTTTGTCCTTTGTTGGCTGTGGAACCTTGGGCAAGTGGCCTAACATCTCTGAATGTTAAGTCACCGTCTATAAATGTGTCCTCATCTATAAGTCAGGAATAACTTGCTCACGCCCTGGGTCCTGGGACCCAGACTCACAGTAGGGCCTCGTCTCACCCTGGCTGGCAGAGGACACTGAACCCAGAGGTCTGTCTTGATCCTGAGTGACTCTTGAACCGCCTCAGTAGGTTAGGCAATTTGATTGCCTATTTATTAGCTTTATAAACTCTTCTGATGTCACTTGGCCCCATCCCAAAGCCCCACAAAATCCTGTTTCCCGCACTGGCTGCCCTCCTACCACTCAGCTGTGGGGACCGTCTAGTGTGGGGAGAGTTCTGAGCAGTGGCCAAGCAGCCGAGATGAGCTCTGCACTGGGCCAGGCCTCAGTCTCCCTGGCCGAACCTCGAGGGGCAAGCAGGCTGGGATGAGTCCAGAGCAGCCCCTCCCGAGGCCTCTGGTTCTCATTACTGCGCTCTCTTGTGTTCTTCCAGGCCAGCCTCCTCCAAACCCCTTTCAGCACCACTTCTGGTTCTTCTCCCGAGACTCCCTCTGCCCGTCCTACCTTCCCGTACACCTCTAGGCGCCCCACCTGGCCACCTGCCTTGGCCTTGTCAGGCTACTCAAGGTGGGAGCCTGAGGGGTGGCCTGAGGCCGAGGGCCTTAAGCTCCTAAGCCGGAGGGGGCATGAGTACTCACAGAGTCCCCAGAGATGGGAGGCTGACTCAGTTGGTGACACCCTAACCTGGTTGGCCCCTGGACTGCACTCCAAGTGGCCGCGTGACTCAGGTTGGTCTCTTCCTTCGCTGAGCCTGTTTCCTGACAGGTTAGAAGGGGCTGCTGGGACGTTTGCAGCAAAGGGCCTATCCCTGCTCTCAGAAAGAGTCCCCTGACTGATGCCACATGGACCTCGCTGAGAAGGTGCTCCCCGTGCCCTTCAGAATGAGCAGTCCCCGTGCTCAGGCCCGCCCAGTGTGTGGTGACTGCTCCCAGGCCCACGCTGAGCTTGGCCCCCCTGCAGGCCTTTGCACAGATTGTCCCCACACCTCTGTGTGACCCTGGGCGGTCACCTAGGTTCTGCCCTCGCATTTCATTCGCATTTTGAATGAAATCTCTCATCTCTCTTTTCCTTTGACTCTTGAAATCCTGTGCATCCTCTCAAGTTTGAATCATCATCCCATTTTACAGATGACGAAACCAAGGCTCAGAGAAGCCTGGAGGCTTCGTGGATCCTAGCTGTTTCTTATTTAGTCACTGATTCATTTGCCTCTCTATCCAACAGCCACCAACTCCTGTCCCAGGAGTTGCAGCTAAGGCCTGGACAGCATGATCCAGAGCCAGCCTCGTGCCCGCTGCCCAGGAAAAAGGCCCTATAAGCACTTAGACACCCTTAGAGATGACCTGGGGTTCCCCACTCCACTTCCCAAATGTGGAAGCTGAGGTAGGTCCCAAGAGAGGCAGGAGGAACCGTAGGATGATCTGACTGGTTCCAAACCTCAGTTTTGACTGTTCCTTCCTCCTCCCAGGATGATCTCTGACCCCGCCCTGGACCAATCTGGGCTTTTTTAGGCTTAGAGGGAGTCCAGTGGCACAGGGGCCAGGTTGCATCCTGGGCACAGAGCAGCAAGTCCCCTTCCCCAAAGCTGGAGCTGAGGTGCAGGCAGAGGTGCAGAGCTGGGGGGACAGGCGGTGAGGGAAGGAGCTGGGGAGGCCCAGCCCCACTGGTCTCCAGCATGTGATATTATCTCTGGCCCTGGCTCAGCCCTCCAAGCAGGATGCAGCTTTCAACACCTCTCTCCCCTCGGATGGGCTCAGGGCTTTTGGAGTTTCTCACGGCATGGATCAAGGGGCTGGGCCTGGGCAGAGAAGGCCCCCAACCCAGGCGGCCAGTCATCAGACAGTCACAGCCCCTGAGGTAGGGGGATGGGCCATGATGCATGAGAGCGAGCAAGTCACAAGAATGGGTCCCCTGATCAAACGTCTTCCCAACCCCCGCCCCCTCTGTTGTCCACAATCCAGGGCGCCTGCTCAAGGAAATCTCCACCCGCGTGTTAGTGATTTATTTAGACTCGACTCATCCTGCCTGCTCGGCATCCTGCCTGCCCGGCCTGTGACAGACCTTCTCTCCACCTCCGCCTGTCACCCGGGTCCCTGGGACGGTTTTCATCCCTAGCCCTGCAGGCCTGGCCCTGCTCCATGCTGCTCCAGATGGCGAGTGCTCTGCTGGATATTGCAGGCTTTCAGGGGGCCCCAGAATCTCACTTCTAGGGACCCAGGCAACCCCCCAATATTCTGTGGACCCTGGTCCTCAGTCCTGCTGGGCCCCTCCTTTCTATCTAAGGAGGTTAAGTGAGCTTTAAGAATAAGAGGCAGTCTTCTGGATTCTTCAACCCGGTCTCCCCATTGACCAGATGAGTAGCTAGAGGCCAAGAGAGAGGAAGGCTGGGAGGCAGTGGGAGGTCCCAGGCCTGCATCTGGCGGAAAGGCCTTTAGGATTAGTGAGGAACACCCCATCCGCACACGTCATCTCATCTAACCCTCACCTAAACCCTCCCTCCAAGAAGGGCTAAATGTCTCCACTTCACATGTGAAAGAGTGAGGTTGAGATGGAAAAGTGGCCACAAATCATCCGACTGGACCAGAGCACAAGCTGGAGTCTGTCCCCTTTTCTCTCTGTCTCACTCAGGTTGGGCCTTCGGCTTCCAGGCCGGTTCACTGCCACGTGACCAGGACCCCGTCCCAGCTGCAGGGTTTTTCCATCCAGTAGAAGCTGGGCATGTAGGAGGTGTGCACAAATATGTGTCATAAGCACTCATCCTGCTCTTTGGAAGTAGGGTAGCATACTCCTGCTGCAGGGCCTCCTAGAAACTCAAGAGCACTGTGGGGTGGGGCCCACACCGCCCCTGGGCCCCTCAGCGCGTCCATCAGTCCTGGTGAGCGTGAGGAGGGATCTGGCCCATTCTCTCCTACAGCCTGCAGCAAGGTACACCCTAGGGTGAGGGCCCTTTGTGCTGTGGCCTGGGAGATTTGCTCACCGTCAGCTCTGGTCCTGAGACACATGATCAAAAGGGGGGTGGGTGGCAGGAAGAAGCCCCTGTGTTTCTGGTTTTTCTCAGCACGTTCTCCTTGTCTCCCTCTCTCCAACCTCAAGGTAAGCAGGGGACAGGGACCATTGTGCAGATGAGAACACTGAGGCCCAGAAGGTTGCAGAGCCTGGAACTGGCCTGTTACATGACGCTGGACAAGTCGCCTACCTTCTGTGGGCCAGTGTCTTCATCTCGCTCTGATGGGAGAGGAGTAGTTTAGACACAACACTCTCTGGAGCCTTCTCTTCCCAGGCAGCCACATGCCACCTGACATTTCTCTCAGGGCCCAGTGTGAGGCCAGGCGCCTTAGGACAGAGCCCGGCCTGTATCAGATCCCCACTGGGGGTGCAGGTGACATGGATGTGCAGCTGAGCACCTGCTGTGCGCCAGATGGTCAACCAAGTCCCTTGCGTACCTTCTCTCAGGCAAGCCTCAAAGCCACTTGTGAGGTCTATTCAAACACCCCTGTGTGATACTATGAGGCTCAAAGAAGGTAAGTGACTTATCTAAGGCTACGTGGCTTTATGGGAACAACAATGTCGCCCTCCCTGTCTGCTTGCTTATCAGGGCTTCCTGGCCAGGGTAGAAGGACAGTCTGGACCAGAAGAGGAGGCAGGCTGCCTCTGTCCTCTGAGTGTGCAGGAACCGGGCTAGCGAAGGACCAAATGACAGCACTTAACTGGCGGATTGGGGTTTGGGTCTGTGGCCACCGAATATTGGTTGATTTGGGGGTTTCTCCCCTTCTCACACAAAAAAATTCTCCTTTGTTCTGAGCTAGCAGAGCTCTCCTCCCCAGGGTGACCGTCTTCATTTGCCTGGAGTTAACAAGGACCCAAGGCTCTCGATCCCCAGGCATAAGAGGAGGATGGGTGGGCCAGGGACAACCACTGGGTCACTGACCACTCTGTGCTCAGCACTGGCCTCTGGGGAATTTTGGTGCTGGTCCCTGTTCTGCTGTCATCCTCTCCGCAGCCTGGGAGTCTCCTCCTCAAATGGACCTGTAGAGGCAGCTGGAGCAGACATATCTGAAGAGCTTTGGAGCAGGCATATCTGGGTTGAGTCTCACCAGATTGGGCTCTGGGTGTCACACACCCTCCTCAAATTCCAGCCCTAGAGTTGTCAAGTTGTGTGGCTGTGGGCACATCACTTCACCTATCCACATCTTGGTTCCTCATCTGTGGAACAGTGGCAGAAATGGAGACCAAGCACACTGGAGTATTCTGAGGACTAGAAGAGTTAATAGTACAAAGCACTTGGCCCAGCTAACGGCACATGGAAAGCAGGCAGTCATTGCTGGCTCTTATTATTTCTGTGATTGATCATCGACACCTTTGGGCCGTGGTTCCTTTTAATAGGGTGGGAGTCCTGATTTAGGCAGCCTGGGGTTGCTGTGATGAGCCTCTGTAGCAAGACCTGCTACACACACACACACGGAGCATGGTCTGTACGTGGCAGCTCTCTTTTCCCTCTAGTTTTTAAAACTGTGAAATGGAGAGCAAGATGCCTGTTTATCGACTGCCTAAAGGGCTAAAAGATGGGATGTGAAAGTGATAGGAATGAAAAAAGATTTCCTAATAGGCCCACATTATAATTCAGGCATCATTTTTTACTTAAGACCCAGAGAGGGACAGCGACTTTCCCAAGGTCGCACAGCAGTTGGGGCCAGTTCAGGGTTGCAGTCTGTTCTTCTGACGCCAGCTTTTTCTCTGAGAGGCCCACAGAACTGGGCAGGGAGAAGTACCTAGAAATGCTTCTTGGACGAGGGTTGAATATCCACAGGGTGGGATCATGGAGGCCTTGAAATCTGGATATGAGCTGGCAGGCTGCAGGGTGCCCTGGGCGGGGGGGTTTGAATATTGAGAGGAAGCCACCTGTCAACACGGTGAGCAGAGCCTTACCCTGGATGATAGGGAAAGTGAGAGAGGCCCAAGGACGTGTCCCTTCGAGGGCGTGGCTGTGTTAGCTGGAAGCCGTGGGGTAGTTTGGGAAACACGATGTCAAAATTCGTTCTGCTGCACGACCCAAATGCAAGCTCAAACCCAGGAATTGGCAGGGTCCTTCCTGCCATGCCTTTCAACACCCCCTTCCTGATCTCTTCCTAGCAAATGAAGGGCTGGGTGTGGCTGCTGTCGGGGCTCATCAGGGTCACAGGCTGCCATGATCAGACGTCACAAAGGCCAAGTTTCATGGCACCAAGGCTCGGGGTCTGGGTCTACGAATGAAATCAAGCAACCTCCATCATTAGGGACCCCACCCAGGCCGGCTGTACTGAGGCTGGTGCCCAGCTCCCCACCCCTTGGCTGGCCCAGAGCTGCATTCAAAAGGTACTCAGGGGCCAGTTGTTTGCACGATGGTGACTTCCTGTGGCTGGGCTTGGGGAGGACATGGACAGGGACTTGTCTGCCATCCATCCACAGGTCTGGGATGTAGATGAGGCAGAACAGGAAGGGGGTGCTGCTGAGGAGGTGGAGAGAGCCTGGGCAGAACCTCTCCCTCCAAGCATCCCTTGGGGCTTCCTTGAATATTAATCTGTCAAACTAGGGGGATAACAAGGAGTAGAAGTCACAGATTGAAAACACAGGCCTTCGCCTGTTATTTCAGGTGTGTGTGTGTGTGTGTGCTGGGGGCGGGGGCAGGGCGGTAGCAGGCTGGCCCTTGGAAGCTAAGCCGTCCACTGGCAGCCTCAGCCACCAGCCTTCAGTGGGATGTGTGTCTCCTCTCCCCTCCAGGGCAGCTCAGAAAGCCAGTCTGAGGCCCTGGAGGAGCAAGGGCTGCTGGTAGCTTTGGCAGACAGTACAGGCATCCTAGCGGTGCGAAGGGCTCCCCCACATGGACAGCACCTTGGGCAAAGGGTGCTGGAGCCCAGTAGGTCCACTCTTGTGTGGCCCCAGCACTCACAAGTCTGAGTCTCTGTTCCTCGTGCTTGGCACAAGTCTGAATCTCTGTTCCAGTACCAGCGTCAACAGGCGCCCCAGCCCCTGAGAGACTGTTCCATGCTCCTCAGACCTCACACTCTCTCTGGGTCAGTCTCATGGTGAATGCAGTGAATGTGGTAGGTTTGGGACAGGCTGGAGTCTTGCTCATATTTTCCAGAACCTTTCAGACCCTCCCTACCTGGGCTGGTGCTGGGAGCCAGAGGAGGATTTGACCCAGCCCTCACCTGGAGGGGCCCCCAGTCTGGGGTCATGGAGAGCTGGATGATTTCATGAGGATCTGTACCCGATGGGATTCCTCTCTAGTTCCCGGAGCCCAACAATAAACTTGTTAGGGAATGAGTGACCAACTGAAGCAGTGCTTGCTGACCGCCCTCCAATTGCAAACTAATCTCCTGGAGCTTCGTCCACCTGAGGTGTGAGGCAGAGGCAGGAGCCCCCACTGCCTCCCCTAGCCCATGTTTGCTGTGCGTGGGTAGGGCGTGGAAGAGAAAAGAGGACTTGCAGAAAAGGGAATCAGGGAAGGGCCAGGGCTCTGTTTTCCCAAGCCAGGCTGCCTGCTCACAGGTGAAAGAGCAGGTGAGGGAGCCCAAAAGAGGTCCAGGTGGTGAGGGGGGCTCAAGAGACAGACTTACCCAAATTATTTTCCCAGGATATCAAAACAGTGAGTGGCCCAGTCTCTGGAGACATGTGCCCAAATAAGGTTCTCAGAACCAAAGGGAAGACAGATAACCAAGGCCCTGGGGACAGAGAGCCACTCAGAAGAGCTCAGGCCCAGGAGGGTAGAGGTGGTCGGATGGTGCCCGTCCTCCTTGCCTGGTCTCTCTCCACCCCTTTCCAGCTCTGGATGGTCAGTGAGTTTATTCACAGAACATTGTTAGGGGCCCAGAGGGCCAGCCAGGACCTATTAGACCTTGGTCTGAACTAACTAGAGCTTAGAATCAAAACCAATAACTCTAAACTTGAACTTAAAACTCAGACGTGGAGCCCAGCTGGAGGACTTGGAGTGCGACTTAGGCCAGCAGCCACCACCCCTCATGCTTCTGAAGCTTTTAAAATCCATGTTCCCTTTTCGTAAACAGTCTCGCATGCTCTTTTAATATTATTTGAAATTCAAAGTGGATTCAATCCTGTGACTGAATGTACATGAGAGTGACTGGACTTAGCTGTGCCCCCATTTTCACAGGACCGGTTTGCCCTGTCTAGGTTTAGCAGTTCACTGCACACCTCAGACTTGCAGTGCATACGGGCTCTGGTGTCCCTTCTTCTTATGGGGGAAGGGACCTGCGGGAGGCCAGTTCCCTAGGCCACACTGTCTTTGGACAGGTCAGGCCATTAGAGTCCTTGGGCTGGTTCAATTCAAACTCTCTGCCGGGTAAAACCTAATCACTCACACTTCAGTGTGAAACGGCAGCAAATGGACGCTCATCATCACCCACACCTTGATCAGTTCTGTGGCTTTTTTTTTTTTTTTTTTTGGAGGAAGAAGAAAGGTGACTGGGAGACCCAGGGAACTCCAAGGTTAAATCCTGGAGGGGAGGGTAGACATGCTTTCATGGTCAGGTCTATGGTCTGTTCCCAAACATGGCAGGGAGGGAGAATCACCTGGGACTCCTGTTAAAGTGCAGACTCCCGCACCCACCCCACTTCAATGAATCAGAGTCTCTGTACTTTAACCAAGTGTGTGTGTGTGTGTGTGTGTGTGTGTGCGTGTTTATGTGTGTGCACACATGTAATGCAGGGATCTTTCTGCCCAGGTATCACTTCCACTAAGCACGGCCCCTTGGGCTTTGTGGGCACCTCACAGATTGGCATGCCCACAACCGTGGCGACGACCAACAGATTTGCATAACTCACACGTCACTATTTGAAACCCAGTTTGGGCTTTTCTTCATTTCTTTTATAAACCGGAACTAACAACAATGGAAGAGGGGGTGGCCCCTCAGGACCCCTGAGAGGCTGGAGGCCCTGTGGGCTCCAGGTGAGTCCTTACCACTCTGACCATGTGAGGGGTGAGGAGCACCTGAGCCAGCTCCTGCTCACCACTGGTTGGGATGGTAGGAGTACAGCGGGAGGATGGCCGTGGGTCTCCTTCTCACACAGCCTCCCCTGGTCAAGTTCACTGCGAAGAGAGAAGGTGAGATGTCTGGCCCGCCCAACGAACCCCACGGGAGCCCAATTATTTACTGGAAACAGTGAGAGATGAATTCTTGGCGGCTTCAGTCGGTGCAAATCAGAGACGCGACCGAACTCAAATCTGGTTTTGATCAATTTCAACCTAAAAGACGGCGCGTTAAATCTGAGCTCAAGAGGCCTCCTTTCTGGAAGCCCCTCTCCAGGCCTCCCTGTCCCACCCACCTCAGGGCTGGAGGCCCCTTGAAGAGCAGTGAATCTAACGCACCCGTTTCACAGATGGGGAGATGGAGCCCTGAGACCTCTCGAAGGCCACTGTGGCTGCTGTCGTCTGCAAGGGCCGAGCCAGGTGAAGGGGAGCAGTGGCCATGCAGCTCTCTAGCTGAACAAGTCAAGTCTGGAGACACCCTGACCTCCCCAATCCCAGCTTTCCAGTCTGGGTGCTTCCACTAGGTTTCTGTGGATATGCACTCTCTTTCGTGGTTGAGAATGGGGGGCAGGAGGAGACCCAGAGAGGAGACCTCTGGGCCTCGAGTCCTCATCTATGAAATGCATTATCATGACACAGGCACCCAATGTAATGAAGAGGGCCAAGCCCTGCCCGGTCTGGTACGCAGTAGGTGCTCTTTGCTGAACTGGAATCTGCCTCAGTGTAACCTCATCCTCAGGCATCTCTCAACCCCACCTTCTTGAGACCTGGACTGCCAGCTTGGGTCAGCAAGTTCAGTGGGCCTGGCCCAGCTGTCAGCCTCATCCTCAAGGCGCTTTGATCCACTGCCAGCTCCGGTGGCTGGAGCCTGGGCCGGCAGGCCCTGGCAGTGATGGATGTGCCTGCCTGGCGTCCCGCTGGAAAACACATGTCCCCTCACGTACGTTCTGGGGCCTCTGCCTGACACTGGAAGCCCCCCAGCCTCCACCCACATTGCTCTCTTGCTCACATCAAGCCCTTTTGCCACCTTAGCCCCTTTATCCCCACCCCACCCCCACCCCCACCAACCACCTCCAGTTTTCTCTCCTACTGTCTCCTCCTCCTCCTGTAGAGCTAGCTCTTCGAGCCAGAGTCAAGTTCACAGCTCCTGGTCTGGTCCACACAATGGCTTTCATGTGTGGCCCTCACTTGAGCCCTACCACAACCACAGTGTGTGAGGCAGGTGCCATCACAATGGTCCTAATCTTGTAGATGCAGCCGCTAGAGCTCAGTGAGACACTGTTACTGGCTGTCACTGATGAGCAGGGGTCGGGGTCCTGATCTGTCTGCTTACAGGCTGTGGGTCTTGGCTGAGAGGACTCTAGAGGCTCAGAAAGTCCTGGAGTAAGGGGGCTGGAAGGAGCCTAGGGAGGCAGTTGCATTTGATCCAACTTCAGGGGAATTCTCAACTCAGGGGGTCACTGACGCTCAGAATCTCAAAACAGGCTGTAAGGATGCTTGGTGGTCCCTGAGCTCACCCGCTGAACTCCCCAGTGGCCTCCAGCTACTAAATAACCCCAGGGATGGGGGGCTCCTTCTCTACAGTTTGTGGCAGCCTCTGCCCTTGTGGGACAGCTCTGGCTGGAAGAATGTCTTTCCTCCCACAGACCTCAGTGCCCTGTGTCTCCCTGTGGCCCCTTAGAGTCTGGAGACAGCAGCCAAGGCCCCGTGGTCCTCTTCCTTCCAGGCAGGGAACACAGGGCAGGTGCGGGTGTGGGGCAGACAACTGGGGCTGGGCTGTGGGGGAGAGAGTCCCAACTTAGGTCACCAGGGCTGTGCAAGAAGTCCAGCCCCACCGACCTTGATGTGTGGCCCCCACTAAGTCTCTAATTCTCTCTAAGCCCTGTTTCCCCTTCTAGAAACGGGAGAGGGCAGCTGAAGGGCTGACAGGCTCCTGGCTGGTTCCATGCGGCCACCGTGAGGGGCTCTGGGAACCTCAGGTAACCTTTGGCTGCCCTCATCTCCCTGGGGGTCGCTGCGCCAGCGGCTCCTTCCAAGCGCTGATTAACAGCTGGGGTGCACCTGGCGGGCAGATGTGGGCTCCTCATCACCCCTGCATGTGCATGCGCACGAATGTGCATGTGCATGCGTGTGTGTGAATGCGTGCGTGTGTGGGTGGATGTGTGTGTGTGCACATAGATATGGGGGTGATCACACTGGGGACTGGAAGAAGCACCAAATCCGGTACTTACAGTGTGACCCTGGGAAGCCCCTGCCTGGTCTGCACCCCGGCCTCCACGGCCCTGAGTGGTGACGCAGCAGGCGCTGGGAGCTGTGGGCACGCCCGAATGCGCTGTCTCCTGGCCTGGGGTCAGCCAGCAGAGCGGCCTCTACAGATGGGGTTTCTCGTGAAGAGACGTGAGGCTGACTTGGGAAGCTGTGGGAGTGAAGGGCACTTGCTGAGGGCCGAGGGAGCCTGATGTCAGGGCTGGGCAGAAGGGTGCAGCTTGGGACCAGCCCTTGCCCACACTCTGCCCTCCAGAGTCTGGTCCGAGGTATAGGGAGAGGGCACTGGCTCCTCTGGAAGTCAGCACAGACGACCTCAATGACTCTGAGAGGTCGGGGTCGAAGTCCCCATTTGACAGAGGAAGAAACCAGGAAAAAGGGAACCTAGCCAAGGTCTGCCGAGTGGGGCTGACTCCTAAACCAGCACTTGCCCCACATGAGGCTGGAGTCAGAAGTTTCCCCAGGCCCGGATGGAGCAAAGGAGGGCCTCCAGCAGGGCCCTGCTGTCCTGCAGACTGGGGGCGCCTCCCCCTTCCGGCTGGGCAGGGCTGCCGACTCCTCACAAACTCAGGCTGAGAGGAGGTCAGGCTGCGGCAGGGAATCTGGGAACAATTTGATAATTAGGCGAGAGGCCTTGACAAGCAGCCTCTGTGGGGTCCATTAGGGGGCCCTAGGGAGGCCTGCGGTGAGGCTGGCCACCTGCCAACCCTCACCCTTCTAATACCCCACTTCCCTCCTGCCCACCCTCCGCCGTCTCCCAGCAGTTGCTTCTACTGGGCCCCAACAAGCCCCTCCTAGCAAGTACCCTCCAAGCCCTTGCTATTCCTTCTCCCTCATCCCTTTCCCCCACCCCAGGGCACTAACAGCTCTGATGGAACAGGGCGGGGCCTCTGTGCCCTTCAGCTTCAGTCACCTTGGACGGACTCCACAGTGCTGCGAGGCCGCCTTCTACTGACCAGAGAGGGCAAGCAGCCTTTGTCCGAGGCCACACAGTGAGGCTGTGAAGAGCCAGAGTTGGGCTCAGGCAGCTGCCTCGCCAGCACAGCCTCGGTGGGGAGCAGGGCCTCACAAACTCAGAGCACGCAGGGCTTCTAGAAATGAAAAGCACCCCCGTTCCCTGCCTAGCCCTATCTCATAGCTGGTCATTGTGCCACAGAACCAGGCCCCCAGAGAGGTGAAGGGCACTGGGGGTGCAGCCAGCTCTGCCCTTTGCTGAGAGAGGCCAGGGGCCTGTAGAAATTCGGGCTACGTAAAAATAGCTTGGACCCACGGTCAGGACGGGAGTGGCAATGACGAACAGGCCAATGTTGGGGGTCAGCCTCTTCCTGCCTTCAGCTCTGGAAGGGAAGAGCTTTGCAGACATCCCTACCCTCCCAGAACTCAGGTATCCTGGAAGGTCCCACACTGGGCCAGGGACCTAGCTTGGCCTCTTCTTCCTGAAGATGAAAAGGAAGCCAGGGCTACTCTGATCCTCCTCTTCCAGCATCCAAAGAGAGCCCCCTCCTCGTGGTGCCCTGTCCCACTGGCGATGGCTGACAGGGCCTTCCACAGGGGGCGACCATCGGGCCTAGCACCAGAGCTAGCGCTGTGAAATAATTGATGATCACCAACCGTATGCTAGGTCCTTCACTGAACCTCCACAAGGGTATCTCACACAGCAACCCCTGCGTGTCCTAATAACGATATGAGCAACAAGTGTCCCGTCGGGAAGTAGAGGCTCACAGATGTTTAGAGACTTGCCCAGTACGTTGTTGAGTAGGTGGCAGGCAGACCCCTCTGACCCCAGAATCCATGATTTTTCACCCTCCCCTGGTTCCATCTGGCATAATCCTTGACAGGTCCATTGGCCTGGAGATGAGCAGTGGTATGGGCAGGTTCCTAAGGACAAACGAGGGAGCGGGGGCTTTGATCCAGACATGCGGGGTGGGTAGGCTCAGACAGCTGGCAGCGGAAGGAAGGGCATGCTTGAACAGGGCATGGTGGCTTCTGAGTCCCAGGCACGTGGGGAAAGCAGTTGGGGGGTGCACAGCAAGGGTGGGAAGGGAGGTGGAGGAAAGGGCCGGCCAGCCTCACTGCCAAGGCCGTGAATGCAGGCTGAGAAGTGAGCTTTACTTGGAGACCAGCCACTCCTGGAGGTGGAGAACCTTGCTCTGACGCTGTCCCAGGATAGCTCAGAGTCCGCACAGGACAGGTGCTCCCTAAATCCCCAGGGTTTGTCAGACAAGGGCCACTTCTCCAGGGGGGCCTCGGAAGCCACAAGACCTTCTCCAAAAAGCCCCAACCCATGTCCAGGTAAAAAGCATTTGCTGGTTCCTGAGGGGTGGCTGACCAGTGGGGGTGGGTGGGTGGGTGGAGGGCGGTCAGGGTTGAGAAGGGGGTCTTTCGTCCCTCTGCTCGCCTCTGCTCCTGTGCCAAATCCAAAAAATCCCAGAGCTTCAGCACAACCAGGAGCTTTCAGCACGGCCTGGTAGGAGGGGTTGACCTGGGGAGAAAAAGGCCCCCAGTTGGGAAACTGGGCCGTCCTCCTGTCCCCTGGAGCTCCTGGCCTGCCTGCCATCCACACCCTCTGGTGGAGGCCCGGCCTCACCCAGATCTTTGGCTGTAGCCAGATCTTCCAGCCCTGGGGGGTCCTCCCTTCTCTTCTAAACTCTTTCCTGGCCCAGGGCAAACATGACTCCCTGGGTGTGGTGGGCCCAGGGGTGGGAGCCCTGGGCTGGGCGGCCAGCATCTGGAGCCAAGAACCACAAGCTCAGCTGGAGTGCTGGGGCCGGGGAAGTGCTCACCCACGGAGGTGATGTTGAATCTGTCCGTGCCCCCCTTGTCAGGGTGTCAGAGTGATTTATGCGCAGATGCTGAGAGGAGAGGCTGGAGAAAAACAAGCAGACTCAGGGCACAATCCTCCCCCTTCCTCCCTGCCACCAACTCAGAAGGAGAAAGAGCTTCACTGCTGTGTGACCTTCTGGCAGGTGCCTTCTCTTGCTGGGCCTCTGCTGTCTTTGAATTGGGTTTGAAACCCAGCCTTAAAGCACAGAATTGCCTGAGGTCCAAGCGAGAAGTTGGGTGGAAGCACCCAGCTCAGAGACTAGCACAGGGCAGGTCAGATTGGGCCATTGCTCCCAAGCCCGCGGTGGCTCCCCTGCTCCATCAGTCTGGTCCCGCTGGTTTCTAGCTTCATCTCCCACCCTCTCCCCCTCATTCACTCCACACCAGCCCCTCTGGTCCCAGAGGCCCCTGCCTGGAATGCTCCCCCGCCACGACCCTATGGCTTGCTTCCTCATCCCACCTGGCCAACCTGAGCGATACAGAATCCTTCCTTTCCGCCAGCCTCACCTTCTCACACCAGTGTTCTCTTCCCCCTTCAGGCTGTTGTCTTAACTTTCTCCTTAATATTTGCCACCACCTGACTGAAAAAATTTGGATTGTTTATTGTCATTCTATGAAGGCTGAGGAATCCCTTGGTGTGTGGAACAAAGTAGATGCTCAAAAAATGTGGAGGAGTGGGAAGTGGGAAGGAGGGCAGTTGGGCTTTGAGAAAGGGAAGATGGGGGTTGGCGAAGCCAGGGAACTGGCCTGGGGGAGGTGGCACTGAGTTGGGCTTAAAATGATGGTTTGGCACCTGACAGATGGCAAGGGAAGGCACTCTGGTGTGAGGTGCAGCCAGATGCCTAGGGGCAGGCAAGAACGTGAAATGGGAACATTATTAGGAAAGCGAGGAGGCCAGGTGGCTGGAAAGGAGAAGAGGACAGGCAGGAGGAGGGACAGGGCCGGTGGGGCCAGACCGTGGCGAGCTGCTGCATATATATCACAGGCAGGATTGAAAAATAACAGTGTGTTCCCCACGTAATTCTTTAAAGAAATAAAGGATGCACTAGAAGTCTTAACTAAAAGCCCTTAGATGGAGCAGGAAGTAAACTTATCAGCCACATAGTAACCTGTGTAATGACTGCGATTAAGATAACATTTAGCTCTGAACTTTCTGTTCACCACAGCAATAAAGGAAATAATGATGCGTTAAATGCTTGGCACTGTCTGACCAAAGAAAGCACCGCAGTTTAGAAGAGACTCAGTTCTAAGAGTAATTAGTCGTGCGGTTGAGCCGGCAGAGGGAAGGAGCAGGAGAGCCCGAAAGAGTCAGGTGCTGTCATTTACCCATCACGTTTTACACTCGGTGATGTGTCCTGTGCTATCACTTAGATTTCAGCACATTTGGGGAAATTGGGGCTCAGAGATGAGATGTCACTGGCTGAGGTCACCCGCCTTGCCTGGGGGAGCTGCTGGAATTCTAATTAAGGACCATGTGACTTTGAAGGCTGAGGGGAGGGTTAACCAGAGCAGGTCTGTCAGGGCTAAGGGCAGGAGGTGGGAGGGGCGGGCGATGGACCCTAGTCTGGAGCCAGGAGGAAGGCATCAACGTCGAAGGTTTCCAAGGGAGGCTGTCTTGCTCCTGAGCAGCAACAGCAGCTCCTAGGAACCTCCGGAGCCACAGACAGCTGTGGGTACCGAACTGGGGTCTTTTCTGCCTGGAGAAGCCGGGGAGGACTTCTCAGAGACAGAGTGTGTTACTGGATCAAAGACGGTTCCAGGCCACCTAGGGACAGGCGGGAGGGATGGAGATGTGAAAGGAGACTACACAGAGTGTGGGAGGTGTGGAGGAAACGGGTGGGAAGGGGCAGAGGAGTTGTGTGCATGCATGTGAGTGTCCAGAGGGGCCGGCTGGGAGAGGGTGCTGGAGATGGGGGTCGGAGGCCAGACCAGAGGGCCCTCCATACCAGGCTGGGGAGCTGAGATTTATCCTGCAGGCAACAGGGAGCCACAGAAAGTGTGAAGCAGGAGAGTAAAGAGGTAGGGTGCATGAGCAAGAGCAGTGGTTCTCAGTCTCTAGCACCGGAACCACCTGCAGCCCCAGCTAAAACACCCATCGCCAGGATCTCCCTCAGCTTCTGATTCTGTAGAGCTGGAGTGGGGCCTGGGCGTTTGCATTTCTAACCCATGGGGCGGGGGGTGATAGAGCTTCCCATTCATGGTGATAGGAACCCAGAGGGGCTCAGGATGGGATGGTGGGAGAGGGTGAGCCTGAGGCTTCTGGAGCCCTCATGGGAACCCAGATCTAGGTCAAGTCACTACAGCCAGGCTTAAGGCCAAGGGCAGGGTCCTGGCTGTAGAGGAAAAGGGGAGGGGCCTGGGGGACAACTGGTCCCCATCACGACCTGGAGAGAGGCCTCCCTCAAAGGCTGGGCTGATCTATCTGAGCCCTAGCTCCACAGAGGTGGCTTCCCGGACAGGGACCAGGACTCTGCACTAGCAACCTACTGCTCTCTGTGGCCCTGGACAAGTCACACCCAAGCCCAGCTTCACCATCTAAAACGACAATAATAGTACTTGTCTTCTAGAGCTGTCATGAGGTAACGGGGGATATGAAAGCCCCGTGCAAACCGCATGTCCCTGTTCATGCATGAATTGCCCTTACTATTATTGTTATTTTATTACTGTTATTTATTACTACTACTGCTACTACCTCAGGGAAGAGAAACTCAGCAGGAAGACATGACGTCTTAACCCTGAAGAATAATGAATGATTTCGGTACAAAAGTATTTGTGATGAGGGCCATAGGACATGGCAGGGGCGGGGGCTCACTCTCCTCTGTGATGTGGCTCCTGGCACAGGGCCTGGGAAAGGCCATGGGACCGGACCTTAACCCTGGTCCCTCCTGCACAGATTAAATATTTGGGCTTCTCCTTCGGACACGGCAGATGGGATGGTTCAGACTGACCACAGCATGCTCTGCTCTGCCCAGACCCCTATGCCTGAGAGCCCCTCAAAGGCCAGAGCATGGCTGAGGACTCAGCTCCTGACATAGTGAAAGCTGGTGTAGTCCTGCCCCTCTGGGCCTCAGTTGCCCCATCTGTAGCATGGGGGTAGAGGTAGGAAGGTGGACAGGCTGAATTTCAAGGCCCCTACTAGCTCTCCAGTGACCATGGCCTCTCTGAACCTCCACCACAAGGTACCTGTCCCACAGTAGCGGTCAGTGAGCAGCCGTGAGGGGAAGGCGAAACATGGGACACGCCTCCTGAGCAGGGAGGTGGAAGACTCAGCAGTGACACAGATGGACGTCCTTCACCAAGGATGGAAGGCCTTGGAGGGACTCTTTACCAAGGTGGCATTCTGGAGACAGGGTCAGGCTCACCTGAAAGCAACTGCAAATGCCACCATAGCCTCCCTCCTTCTCAAAATAACGAACACTGCCCCTTTGTAAGCACCTGCTCTGTGCCTCGCATTGTGGCCAGGGTGGAATAGGAGGCCAGCTTTATGCTCCCTAGAGAGCCGGGAGCTCGAGGACTTGTCCTGATGGACAGCCCGGGCGTCAAACCCCACCATGACCTTCACAGCAGCATTTCTAGGTCTCACCTCGGCCAGGGCTGTCCGGAGCCCTTGATCTCACCTACTTCTCTCCACGGCCTGAGAGAAGGGTACTGCGTTGTCCCCATTTTACTGATGAAAGAGCTGAGGCACACAAGGTGACACATTACCCAGGAAGGACATGAGGGACTGGCTCCAAGTCAGTTATTTCTTGGGCGATAGTGGCGTGACTGACTGTGTGAAAGATGACGCCATCAGGACATGTGAGTGCTCAGCGCCCAGTGGGTCCACAGTGCTCATTCCCACACAGGGCCTTGGTCTACGAGGTCTCAGATTCCACGGCAGGCGGAAGTCGTGAGAATCTGGTTCTGAATCGCGGTGCCGCCTGGTGGCACCTCCTTTGGAAGCTTCTTCCAGGGGAGAGACCACGTCCTGTCTCAAGCAGCGAGGCAGCCCCAGAAGCCAGTTCTGTGGGAGGAGAGTGTGGGGCTCTGAGCTCTGCTACTTCAGCCTCAAACTTCCCAGGAGTCGGGGTCCTCACAGAGCTTTGGGGGTGCTCCTGAGCATACTCATATTGGGGCAGCCTGTTACACTGTAGATGCACAGGAAAGCCCTTCGTATAGGCTGGGTGAACCCCTGGGAGCCAGAGCCAGTAGAAACAGCCTTTTCATCTCAGTTTTCTCATCTGTAAATTAAGATTAACCTGGAGGAAAGCGAATGGGGTCTGGCTGCCTCTCGGGGGGCCCATCAGTCACCAAGTGAGCAGCATTCTCCGGAAGGCACGCGTTTACCCCTGTGCCCGGTGGGCAGCATCCACCTATAGCCTAGACCCAAACCTCAGCCTCGGACCCTGGGGGACCGCCTGCCCCTCTGGTGCGGGCCCTCACCCCCCAGGCTTTGTGCTTCTGTTCCATCTCTGAGCCAGGCCTGAATGAGGTTTGGGGAAGACCATGGGAACAAGACGGCATCACCAGGAGCCCCAGAAACGCCTGAGGTGCCAGCGAGGTACCAGTGAGGGTGCTGGGGACCTGATGGTGGGAAAAGGCTCTCGCAGAGGTCTGCAGCCTCCTGGGCAAGGATGGGGGGTGCCCACGTGCTCAGGCAGTCAAGGAACTGGGCAAAGCCTCCCTTTCCCCCAGCTCCATCCCAGCTGTTGAAGGAGCAGCGTGTGAGGGTGGAGTTGCACTTTGCGCCTGCATGGCTTCCCTCCCACTGCCTGCTGTGGGATCCCCCCGACTCTAGGGCTGGCTCGTCCATAAACCCGAGGCCCCTGACAGTGTGCCTCTGTGCCACGCTATTCCCTCTGCCTGCCTGCCTGCCTGGGTGTCCTCCAGTACACCTGGGCATTGTACTTTGTCCTTCCAGATCCAGCTGTAGGGCCGAGGGGCCTCCTCTGGGAGGGCCGCCCTGACTCACTCACCACCCTCTGAGCCTAGGCTCCCAGCCCACTTTGCTTCCCCCATGCCTGGACTGGGCACTTAGAGGGCTGGAGCCACACTGGTCTCAGCTTGGATCCCTCAGTGCCCGGCAGAGCGAGGGTCAGGACAGCGCTCGGTGGAGGCTTGCCGACTTGACCGAATGACTAAATTCTGATTTGATAACAATGGCCACCAATGAATGACTCTTGCTTTCTGCCAGGTGCTTGATATCCATCATTTACTTTGAGCCTCACAACAATCCAAAGAGGCAGGGGATGTTGGTCACACTGTTTTACAGATGAACAAACTGAGACTCAGAAACGTTAAGTAACTTAGGCCACGCGGTCAGCAGAGTCGAGAGGCAGAGCCACGCCTGGCCACAGCTAAGCTGTGCTCCTAACCTCAGTGGAGCTCCCTCCGTGCTGCTCTCTCCCCTGGCCAGGTATGCTGGCCCAGCCAGGCCTGGCTGTCCTGGCGGGGCACGGAGCCCGAACGCGGAGCAGCTCTGGAGGCGGAAAGGCGGCGGGCACTACAGGGATCGCTGAGCTCTGGCTGCACCATCCAGCCCAGTGTCCTACTTGATGCTTGATCCTGAGGGGACAGGAGAAGCCTGTGTTCGCCCTCCATTTACAGCTGAGGAAATAGAATCTCGGGAGTCAAAACTTGGCCAGGGTCACTCCATGTGTAAGGGTCAACAGCAAGGGTCAATTCTGGCTGTGCGACTAACAGGTCAGGGCCCTACCTGTTACACAATGTCCTCCCCGCATAGTGTATGCATTTCAAGTGTGCTCTGAAGAAAGATAAAGGAGTTGGTGGGTTGTCTCTGGTGTGTGGGTGTGTGTGTGGGGGGGGGGAAGTAAACTTTGTATGTGCAGAAGGTGGTAGGTGTCTGTTCTCCTTTGCCCCAGAAATGAATTTTAGACCCATCAATGCTTTGGCCTGGACAGGGTATGGCAAGAGAAGTTATCCTTGCCCTATTCCTGAGGATCCAGGTACCCATTGCTGGAAGGGCTGGGGAGTTGGGGGGTAACAGCAAGATCTCTATTTGCAGGAAGAGGAGCCCTCAGAGGCAGCAGGAGGATAGGACAGCACCTGCCAGGAGGGAGACAGCCCCCTCAACTGACACCCAAGGGGCCAGGGGCTTGCTGGTTGATGTCACTTGGAACATCAAGGATAAATCCCATCACAGACCCACAGGGAAACCATCCAGATGAGTGGCCTGTTCCCAGAGGTGGCCTTGGATCAGAGGGTGCCCAAGCTATTTGTCCTTCCACTCAGAAACGTCCAGGGAAATACTACGTAGAGCCAGGGTCTGCAGGCTTCCTGCCGCCGGCGCCAGTCTCCCCGGGGTCAGATGGGACTGGAAGTGAGAACAGCTGCTGGGGGAGGAGAAGTGGGGGGAAGGAAGGATGATGTAAACACTAGAAAACCCGCAATGACACTCCCACTACAGGTGGAGGAAAGCAAGGCAAACAGTTCTGGACTCTTCAGATTCTAGACACTAGACTCTTAGGGTTGGCCAGCCCTGAAGTCCCGAACTCCCAGGACCCTGGAACACGTCCAGTGAGGGTCAGAATCTAAGGAAAACTGAGTCAGGATCTTGAGTTAAAAGGTGCCTTCAAAGGCATGGCCTGCTTGGGCTGCTGTAACAGTACCCCCCAGATGGCATCCTGCCCTGAGCCCCCAAGGACAGCACGTTTTTATGGACACAGAGATGGTGGCTACATAAACACTCGGGTTGTAACTACAGCCACACCCCTGTCCTGGAACGCTGGGGTTCGGGCCTCTCGCAAGCCTGCTGCTCACCTGCCAGCCCCAAGGCAGGGGCTTGCCCTCTTGCCAGCCTGGACGGGTGTGCCTGGGGTGGTATGTGCTCTGCCTCCTCCCTCACATTCCACCCCTGCCCCAGCCCTCCAGTGCCCTGCCTCCCTTTCCTGCCGGAGCCCAGCAGGTGAGGCAATGGGGACCAAGGGACCGATAAGGAGAATGTCTTCAGCAGCCACAGGCCCAGGGAGCCAAGCGGATATTGATTTGGTCTATGGGAGCAGAGGGACCCATTAAATGTGTGGCTGTTAAATCGCTCTGCCTGAAGCCAGCCATCTCTGCGGGTGGGCGGGAGACCTAGCAGGCAGGGGAGGACAGACCAGCCCGTCGCTAACACCCTGCTGGCAGTGGTTTTAGACACCCTGGCTTTAATGTGCCAGCCCAGGGCCTGAGGCAACTTGGCTTGGACCTGTGCTGCCCTGGTGCCCACAGGTCCCTGAGTCCCGCCACATCCCATTTTTTGGCATCCTCCAAACAAGCCTGTTGCCATGCCTTGCTCATGCAGACCCCTCCCCTTCGCCTCCTCTTCCATCCCTTAGAATCCTACTCAGTTTTCCAGACCCAAAGCAAACGGCACCTTCTCCATGAAGTCTTCCAGATTTTCCACTCCTTACCCTGCACCCCCTGAAAGAAGTAGGCTTACTTTTCCCAAAGCCTCAAAGCCCCAAAGGTCCCAGGACTCCGCTAGTCTTTGACCCCAGTCATAGCTGCTATACTAACCAGAAATTGTGGGCCCACTGAAGAGGAACTCATATGCTTCACCCACATTACAAAAGGGCCCTGGGAATCCAGACACCCAGGTGATCGTGAACTTCTCAGTTCAGGAGGACAGGGCAGGAAAGTGTTGGCTGAGCTACAGCCTAATGGCCATGGGGATGGGGGCACCTGGACGCTGGTCTCCAGCCTCTGTGACAGATGTCAAGAATTGCTCAGTCTTGGATTGTTCCCTCTCCCTCCTGTGTGAAGCGCTGTCTGACCACTCTACTGCCTCAGAGTCAACGACGCACTCAGCTGGAGGCCACCTGCATCCCTGGGATGCCATCACAGACTCGGAGCGAGGCAGTCGGGGGCATGAATCCCCACTAGGCCACTCACAGCTCTGTAACCTTGGGTTACAGAGATACTGGGCTCTACCCTTCAGAATGAATGGTTGCAAGAATTAAACAAGACAACTGCAAGAGAGGCCTAGAGAGGGCCAGTGGCTGCCTGGAGTCACATGTCAAGAGAGTGGAAAAGATGCCTGGATTCCTGTTTCCCAGCCCCAAACTCTCCCCCAACTCCTGCCTGCTTCCAGCCTCTCTCAGGTCGGGGTCCAGAGCGGAGGCCTGCGTCCTGCTGGAGGCCTGGTCTGTGTAGCCTGGCAGCTGCTCTCCACGACCTGAGGAACAGACCATGGGCCTGCTTGGGGCTGGGCCTGGTCCCCGCAGTTGTTCCTCTGGCCTGGCCTGGCCTCCCCAGGGGGCCTTATCTGCTTATTCTCTCCTTTCCCACAAGCTAATCTCTCTCTCTCTTTTCAAGAGTTCCTGTTTCCTCTCTGCCGCCTTCGTGTCTCTCTCCCCAGGCCCCATTTCTCCTGTGTCTCCGGCCAGTATCCCACACTCTGTTCAGAAGCTTCCTCGAAACAGCTAGTACTACCATCTTTGGGGAGTTTCCATCTCTCAAGGGCTTTCTGGGCCTCATGGAGTCCAGTCTGGACTGCCGCCCTTACAAGGAGGAAGATGGAACGTGGCCTGGGACAGGGGTCGGGAATCCTGCTGGTGACAAGCATCTGACACCAAAGATTAATACCTGGGCCTTTTAAATTCTTTGAGTTGACTATTGGCCCGGGGACCTCTACAGGGCTTCTGATGTAATGATTTGAGGATTTTACTCCAAAAGTTCAAGACACCAAGACTTTATTGTTCTGCATCTCTAAACACAGTAAGCTCTGAGACACCAGAGCACTGAGGTTCTGGGATCCACACTGGAGGAGCCTCACGTAAGTGAGAAGGCTCAGCCTAGCTGCATGCTTAGAACCCTGATCTGGCTGGGAGGGGTAGGCCAGGCACCAGCTCTCCACCACCTTCTGCTTGCCCAGCTCCTGAGCAGCTAGAAAGGTGCAGGGCTTCATTGCGGGCCCAGGCGACAGGAACATAAGACCCACCAAGTAAGGGCCCAGCTGGGTCTCCTGTCTTGAGCCAGAAACGGTCTTCTGCTTCCACACTGCCCACCCTGCTCAGCTAGAGTGAGGACATGTGAGAAGGGGTTTGGGCTCATATTCAGCTGGGCTCCTGGCCCCGTACTCCTATGAATTGCCAGTGAGATCTGAGCCAAGTGGTCTCCCCTCTCAGAGCCTCACTTTTCTTACCTGTCAGATGATGGTAATAATACCCACCTGGGGCCTGCCCTGAAGCTGACTTGAACGATGTGTCTGAAATAGCACACAGGAAGTTCATAATAAAGGGTAGCATTTATACTATGATGACCCCCTTTTTTGAGGGTCCTTCTAGGTCCTTGATCTGGTCTCCCCATTGGCTTATCCCAGTTAAGGTCCAGAGGACACCCCAAGTCCAACATTTCCAAGGTATATCCTCAGCTCTGAGTGTACCTGGATCCTGGGGCTATATTGGTGCATTGAGTTGGTCCCAGCTCATGAGGAGGCCCCAGACAGGTAGGGGAGGCAGATCCAGGCACAGTGTAGATCTCCACAACACTTTGGCCCAGTGCAATTTTAGAGGGGAACACAGAGGCCATGGAACCCAAAGGAGACCACTGACCCAGGCTGAGGGTGGTCAGGGAAGTCTTCCTGGAGGAGGGGACCATTTATATGGGCCTTGAATGAAGAGTGGGCAGTGGCTGGCCATTGTGATCATGAGAGCGATGGCTGCTTTAAAGGTTCAAAGAGTTGTAGGGAGCCCAAGGGCACTGGGGAAGGCTTTGTGGAGATGGCCATGAAGGCTGAGTGGGATTCCAACCAGAGAAATGACACTCCAGGCCTGCTGAAGAGCAGCAGGTGCCAGAGGCAAGCTGAGCAGAGGAGATGCCTGGGGAGTTGCAGGAACTGTGGCTAGAAGAGTCACTTGAGGCCTGAGGGAAAGGACCTTATACGCCAGACCAGGGAACTGGGGGTTGATTTTGTGGGCCATGGGAAGCCAGTGAAGGCTGTGGTGCAGGGCAGCCCTGGGCCTGAGAGAGCAAACACTCCGTGGAGGCTGAGTTTTCTGCAGAGATGCTGGCGGGAGCCCCGCCTTGGGATGCCTGGCAACCCCACCACCAGCCCTCAGCCCCTTATCAGCTCTGTGCCCACAGGAAAGGCCCTTCCCATCTCAGAATTTCCTCATCTGCAAAACAGATTGAGTGGAGACCAGAAGACTTATCTCGAAGTTCCTTCCAGCCTGTGATTGTGACTCAGGCCACCCCTGCTGACACCTCAGCTGCACACTTTAAGGCAGGGACTTGGAGAATGGCCACATCTCTTTCCACCCTGAGATTGGTCCAGCATCTGCGAGTGTGTCCTTGCCATCCCACCCCATGTGCCTGCTTCATTTCACTGAATCCTGTCCAGGCTCCAAGCCTGTGCTCTGCCCAAGCCATTTCAGACCATGTCATAGTGCTCTGAGGAAAGGAGAGCCTTCCTCTCCGTGTGTCTGTTCCTACGCACGCAGACATTCAGTTTATCACATTCTTTTATATCCTTTGTCTCATGTGGTCACCCACAGACTAATACAGGTAGCTAATTGCTTCCATTTTGGGGGACCTACCATGGGCCAATCCCCAGGATATTCTTCTCTCGTTCCTCAGTGGCATGCCCATGCCAGGAAGTAAAGCTGAAGCTCAGAAATAGATAGTTTGTGTGCACTGAGACCCCACCTTCACTTGGCCATAGCTAGGACCCCTAGGTTTCTCCCATCTCCCTGGCCATCACTTCTTAGTCTCCCTGCCTCTTGTCCTCTTCATCTCCCTGACCTCTGGAGCAGAAGTACCCAGGCTTGGGCCTTGGCCCTTTTGCTTTTCTGTCCCACCCCTTCCTGCTGATGCCTGAATATGCGTCTCGGCTCTGGCCTCTCCCTAGAACTCCAGACTCAAACATCTGCCCATCTATTCAGGATTTCCACTTTGGACCAAATCAACATCACCATCTCCATGTGCCCAAGTCTGAACCCAGTCCTCTCTCTTCCCTCATCTCAGCATTCTTCCAAGTGCTCAGCCAATACCCTGCAGTCCTCCTTCATCATCCTTGCCCTCACACTCCACAACCATAAGGAGAACGAATCCTGCTGGAACACCACAGGAATTCCTCCACTTCTCTCCTCACCCACTGCAGCCAGCCTGGTCCAGGCAGGAGGCTGGGACCTTTCCCAACCATCAACCTCAATCTCCATCACCCTTGTTTTACAAATGAAGTAACTGAGGCTTAGGGAGGGGACAGGGCTTTCCCAGGGTCACAGATAGCCCACAGGGTTAGATGGAATCTGAGTCTGCATCCCCAGCTCCTGGGTTGGGTTTTCCCTTAAGCTAGTTTAGCAGATCTGACGACATGGCCAGGCTGTGTACGCCTGCGTGTGAGTCCCTGAGGAACAAAGAATCTGCCAGCTGGGTTTATGTTTCAAGACGTCTGTCCTCGCCCTTGACCGAGAGATCTTACAGGGAGACCAGGGCCAGATCTTACAGGGTGGGGGGAGTGTTGGGAGAGGCACATCAATCGGGAGCCGCCTTGCTAGAAACTGGATAGCGCCACCCCCCACCCCCCACCCCCGCCCCACACCAGCCCCAGCCCCAGCCCCAGGATCTTCTGAGCTCACTTGAGGAGGCCAGAGACTGCAGGGGCGGTCTGGGGTTCTCTGAGCATTTATTTCATACAGCTGTTTAAAAAGCTTGTTTAAAATATAGATCATCATATATATATTTATATATATAATATATAAAGAGAAATTGAGGCAAGCCACCCCAAAGGAAAAGCTATGTTTTATAAATATTTCTGTAGCTCCCACAACCCAGAGGAAGAAAAAACAAAACAAAACAAAACAAAACAAAACATTTACAATCCAAGCTAGTGGTTCCATGTGGTGGGCCCAGCAGGCTCAACCTTAGGGGGCAGGTTGGGGGCGTGTGGAGGTCTCAAGGGCTAGGCCTGCAGAATGATCAGCTGAGGGCAGGAAGACCCCCACACACACCCCTTCTTCCCAGGAGGTTGGTATCTCTGGCTTGAAAGGTCAAGTCCACACTAGTCTTGCCAAACCCATGGCCCTGGCTTCTTAGACCAGCCTGAAAGGCAGTAAGTGGGCACTCCAAGGCCTCGGGCTGCCAGGTTATTTTTAATCTTGTCAGTTTCCTTTGATGTCCCGGCCCTCCTGTTCCTGGTGGCTTCCAAGTGGAAGCACAAGCCACTTCCCAGGCCTGGCATCTGGAATTCACAAGCAAAAATCCTTGGGGTGTGTCTCCAGGAGCTCTGGCTGGCCTCTGAGGGTCCCCAGGGGCTCCCACAGGGGTGGGGCAGGCCTCACTTGCAGACGTAGCGCTCCACCGTGCGCTCACACCTGCGGCAGGTGACGTAGCAGCACCAGTGGTACTTGCAGTGGCACCGCTCGACCACGCGGTCTGTATAGGGGTTGTAGCCACGTCCACAGCACATGAGGTCACAGCTGTCACTGCCTTGGGATGTCTTGTTGCATTGCCTGAGGGAAGGAGGGAATCAGTGAGTGCTTCTGTCACCTCCCAGTCCCAGACTCCCCTCCAGGCAGCCCACAGCCTCCCCTACCAGGACTGCAAACTCAGTCCCCTTTGGGAGATGTCTTGGTCTTTGAGAATTTAAAATAATCCTCTTCCCCGAGGGTGCGCTCACTTTTCCCCATTAATTTCTAATAGGCATTTGTCAAAACGATGGCGGTGTTTTATTTCTTGGAGGTATCGTCTTTCCATTTCTTCCACTTCTAAATACTTGAAGGAGTCTCTTACCACTCTAATCACCTTACCTTCATATTTAATCTTGAATTACATTGTAACAATGTAAAGATTATTTTTACCTTTAGAATCCCAGGATAAATTCTAAAACAGACGAAATGGCACTGGATGTGAGGCAAAGTGAGTGTCTGGGACACTGTTTATTGAGAGAGAGGGTCTGTCGCATTTGACCCCTATGTGCCAGGTGCTTCTCTTCAGTATTTTATCATATTGGAGGCATGAAGGGTCCTTGAGTCAGTGGAATTGTCATGCCCATTTTACAGATGGAAAGAGGCTCAGCGAAGGGCAGAGGCCTATTCAAGTCTCACAGGAGTCAGCAGACAAGCAGAGCTTAAGCACAAGGGTCCTGAAACCAAGTCTAGTTCATGCTGTCCCTACCCTAAAGGTCAGAGAACTCAGAGGCTGCCAGGGGCTACATTTCTTCCAGAATCACTTATGCGGGAAAAGAATGTATAGAAGGTTCCTATAAAACTAAATATCTTCCTTTTGCCACCAGCTCTTACGTCAAATGAAGAAGTATCTGTGTAGGTTGGCAGCTCCTCTAGCTGGGCTCAGTTAGACAGGAATGTTGTCATGGGGACAAAGCTCATTTACATCCAAGCCCCCACGCCCCGCATTCCTGCCTTCCCCACCTTCCCCGCCTTCCCCGTACTCCCAAATTCCCTGACCTAGCAAAGCTCACGTTTCCCCTCCTCAAGGAACCCTTCCTTGATGTCTAGGCCAGATCAGGGCCTCTCTGGGCTCCCCTCACTCCTAAGCTTCCCTCTGCCACAATCTAAGCCCTTGATGTCTCTTTCCCTCCCCTGGCCTTTTGTAATGAGTGTGAGGAGTATCCGTGGTTTTAAGCTACTGAGATATTGGGGCTGTTTGTTATTGCAGAAAAAGCTAACCAATACGGATGTCTGTGGAGGCCCATCCCTAAAGGAATGGCTGAGAGCTGAGTACGGCAGAAAACCTTGGGGTGGGGCAGGGAGCAGGAGCATTCCAAGGAGGTAGGGAAGGCCCCTGTGCTGTGGGATGGGGCATCCTTGTCAGTAGTTTGTCATAGGGGCAGAGTGGGGGCAGCCGAGAAAGAAGAGGCCTGGGACAGGAGACTACCATTAACGAGCCCTTACCATGGACTGAAACCACCTAGCACAGGGGAGCCGCTTGGTAAGTGTAAGTAGGGATAACTCACCGACGCTCTGAAGTGTGTGATATTGACTCCATTGCACAGAAGATGAGACTGAGCCCCAGACAAGTGAAGGGATTTGCTAGAGTTCCCACAGCTAGAGAGCTGCGGAGTCAGGGTGCAAACTGTCCTTCCCCACTGCCCATACAGACAGACAGGCGTTCCTCCTCCCGCGCCAAATCCAGGGAGACCCTCTCTTTGCTCTGCAGTTCTCAGTGGGCTTCCCTCAGCCCCTCTGGGTTCTAGAATTCTCCTCTCCCCACCCCATCCTCATCACACCCACCCTGGCTCCCTCAACCCAGACTCTCACTCCTTCCTGTCTCGCTGGCCTGACCTGGTTCCATCTTCACTCTGCTCGACCCCCTCAATCTGGACTCCAGATGGGAGCCTAGGCCTCCTCGTAGAGCCTGCTGCCCTGGCCTGTGAAGACAGAGCCCCCCAACCAGCCCCCTCTCCTGGAGACAGGAACATGGGCTGCGGAGGAAGCGAATGCTGGCTGGGCACCAACTATGTGCCAAACACGTTCTCAGACACCCTCGCTCTGGTTCAATATTCTTTTAACCCCGCAAAACACTCATTTTGTGGAATGCTATTAGGGGCTCCTTAATAAAAGAGTTCCACAGCCAAACACCTCTGGGAAACACAGCTTAGACAGTTCCTTTACTGTGGGATTCCTCAGAGCCTTCAACATGTACTCGTGCCTTGTGAATCGCCAGAGAATTTTGCAAACATATACGATTGCAGAACTATCTCTATTATAGCTACTCTGGCTTCCTCCAGAACCATCTCTGTGAAATGCTGCTCCCCTGAATCCCCACCGGCCCTGATAGCACACAGTAGGTCTGCAGTCGTGACTGGCTCCCTCTCTCTCCTTTGTCCTGAGCCAGCTTCAGCAGCCATGATGGAGCCAGCTGCGGACCCCTGCCCCTGGCTCTGAAACTATGTGGAGAGGGCCAGGGCCCAGAAGGCGGATGCATGCATGTCAGCAGGCAGGGGAGTACTGTCTCTCCACAGAATGCATGCAGACCTCGCTTTCCTGCTGCCCCTCTAACATGTGGTTGCCCCAATTCTGCCTCCACTCTGTGCAGATATTCAGTGTCGCTGCGGGCTAGCCGACGCCACCTCCCCTTGTGCCTCTCTCAGGGCCTCGTTTGTCCCACAAGCAGGTTATACAACATTTATCTCTCACTTTCACTTGACAAACATTGACTGAGACCTACTTTATGTTGGGCAACTTCTTTCCAAGCCCCTGTCCCCCACTGTCTCTCCCCATCTATCTCCCCGACTAGAGGGAAGGTGGGGTAGGGGCCTCCCAGCAGTCTCCATTCCCAAGAGGCCCCTGTCTGGGTGAGACGTACGGCAGCCATTTCCAGAAGCTCTGCCAGGGGTGCTTTAAACCCTGGCACCTCCTCTCAGCATTCCTGGGGCCACCTCCTTTGACTGGGCTGAGACTTTGTGCCCGAATGCCAACCGAGGCCTGACAGCATGCCTGGCCCTGAGCTGGGATGGGGCATGTGCAACGCAGCTGACGCTTCCTTACCTGTCTTGCGTCCCATGGGAGCCCACCTTCTCATTCTTCATGCAGAAGTCGGGTGAGCTCTGCAGATAGACGAGCTCTGAGTCCTTCACGGGCCGGATGTCCAGGTCCTTGGGCACCAGGTGCTTGCGGGTGCCCATGGGTCGGTGCACTACCTTGGTAGCCGACAGGTAGCGGGTCTTGAGGTCAGCGGCCACATCTCGAAGCTCCTGTAGCCCCTTCCAGCATGTGCGGATGGAGCAGGAGCCAGATACCCCGTGGCATTTACACTTCATTTCCAGAGAAGCACGCAGAGCCTGCGGACAGGAGAGGGCATTGGGCTGGGCAGCCAGGGTTTCATCCCTGGCCTGCCCCGGGATCCTGTGTCCCATGCCCCCAAGCCCCCGATACCAGTGCTGGGTGCTCTCAGGAAGTCATCACCCACTCAGGCTTCAAGCAACAGGGTTTTCTGCTCTAAAGTTGGGGAGTGTTGTAGGTCCTCAGCTCCCCCTCCAACTTGGGGGGCAGCTGGGAGAAGCAGAAAGAGAGTGGCATCTGCAGGATAACAAATGCCACGTATGTGCCCACTATATACCAAGTGTTCTAACAGCCACGCAATATGGCTTCATCAGAACTGCAGCCCTTCACGGGAGGTCTCTGCTTCCTCATTGTAACGAGAAGAAGCGAAGGCTCATATAGGCCAAGTCTCAGGCCCAGTGTTGCGTGGCTGAGAAATCTTGGAGCTGAGACTTGAACACAGGTCTGAGAGTAATTCCAAAGGCCACGCCTTTAATTGGTCTGTGCTTTTTCCCACACAGAACTGGGGCTCACTAAGTGCTTGCTGGAAAAAAGCCGGGAGGGAAGGAGTACGGAGGGGAGGAAGAAGAGGCAGGAGGTGAGCGCATGAGGGGGCGTTCCCTGGCCTGGCTGGCCTTCCCCTTCCACTGCCAGTGCTCCTGCCAGGGACCCTCAGCAAGCCACTTCACTCAGCGCCTCTGTCTTCCTCTGTGCAGAGCAAACACATAACTGCCACCTTGCAGAGTCACTGTAAGGCTTCAGTGAGATGACATATGTGAAAGGATTTAATGAACTATAAAAGTTAAATCTACTAGTTTTGAAAATCAGTCTAAGTAATAATTAGGTGGAGTAGGGGAGGCTTGGGCTTTGAGGCTTGGGGAGACTCTAGTCCTGGCTTCGGAAGTGACTCTGTCCCACCGCCTTCCCTGGGCCTCAGTTTCCCCATGTGTACTTGAGGGGCTTGAGTTATATCTTTTCAGTTCTGCTGTGTAACCCTTGCTTCTTTGTACACAAGACCCGGTTCTCTGTGTCCAGGCCAGCCCTCCTGCCTGCTCTGTGCAGTCAGCTGTGAGACTTAGACCCCTGGGCCTACCCCTGCATTAAAAAGATGGGGAAACTGAGGCACAGAGAAGGCAGCGACTTGCCCAAAATCACTTGGTGATTTAGTGAGGGTGTTGGCCAAGGTCTCAGGGCCCCTTCTCTCTCACTTGTGCCAGGAAATGGGGAATGAGGGAGTCCATTGAGGTGTAAAATGTAGCATTGTCTCAGTGAAGCCTGTGGGACAGAGCTCAGGAATGAAGCAAACACAGCTGCAGGGCATGGTCACCCTCTCAAAGTTGGGGAGGTACTTTTGAGTCACCCTGGAAAGGTAAGCTCAGCTTAGCTGTGTGCCAGGCACTGAACCCATTGTATCCTAGAGGCCATTTACCCCTCACCGTCCCTCTGCTCGGGGGAAGAGGATTGCTCCCTCTTGCAGATGCCCCAAGGAGCCCAGCTCCTTGGCATCAGGACCCTGGGGACAAGTGCAGGGTGCTCCTAGGCTGAGAACCCTGTTTGGACTTGAGGCAATGGTTGTGTCCCGGGCAGCACAAGGCTTTGGCCTGGCTGTGGGTGAAAGTGGGGCTGGGGTCTTGGACTGGGGGCTGGGTGAAGGGCCCCACTCAGTTTCCTAGGGTGGGGGGTGGCAGGCCCCCAGGGTTGGGAGGCTGGAGTCCTGGGTCCCTGGTCAGGCCCTGCTACAGACCCACAGTGTGTTTGGGCCTCAGTTTCCCCAAATGTCCAAAGATAGCCTGAACATCCTAGAATCCTTACACAAGGGAGACCAGTGAGAGAGAAAGGTGAGGACGTGAGGACATGGAAACCTCTGGACTTGGTGTCCCACAGTCCTGGGCTCCATCAAGCCCTGTTTCCTTGGTTGACACACCTCAGCTCTTTCTGCCTCACTTGGTGCCTCTATAAAATTGGTCTCACAAGGCTGCAGGGAGGAGGTCATGAGAAGCCATCTGCAGCCGACACCGTTCTCCATCTGTAAGAAGGGGTAGCAGTACCTCTTCACAGGAGGTTTATGGACCACAGGAGAGAAAAGTCATCCAGCACCCAGCACAGTGTCTGGCACACAGATCATTATAAAGTTTTTTGTTTTTTTTTTTAACTTTCGAAGAATAAAAAGGTCCATTCATGCGCTCACCCAAACTTTTGTGGAATGAGGTGAGGAATTAAGAAAAAATTGCTAACAGATGTTGAGGGAAGTGTGTTTTGGAGGGTGGGGTGGGTTTTGGAGCCAGGAGGGATCCCATTAGATCCCAGGAGATGACTCCTTAGACGAAAGCTCTGGTGCCCCACAGCGCTCCCCATGCCTCCTCCACCTTGGCCCAGAGCCCCAGAGGACAGCCTGAGAAATGCAGCAAATGGGGATTCGAGAGCACCAAACCCTCCATGTCATAGATGGGAACAACCAAGGCCAGAGAAGAAGTGACTTGCATACAGAGCCCAGTTCCAGATCCAAGGTAGAATCTCGGAGCTCCTAACCCCTAACTCACTGCTGCTGCTTCTCTGCCAACATTCTCCAACCCAAATCCCAGTGGAACCCCTGGGGGAGGAGCCAGGCAAGTCCCAAGTGGCTAGAGAGGGAAGAGCGGGGAGGAATGTTAGTGTGGGTGCATCAGGGCCCATTCCACTGCCCTCCACCCCCTCCATCAGGCACACTGGGTGACCTTTTCTGGCCTACTGGCACAAGCACAACCATCTGGGGTGGGTGGGGTGGGTGGTTACCTGTCTCCCCACTTCACTGTTGTGTAGACGCATCAGTTTATTGGCTTGGGATCCTGTTTTTTTCACCTTCATAGGAGCATCGGAAAACTTGGCCCCCATGAGGAGCCCGTAGCTGAGGTTGTCCGCACATCCTCCCCAGCGGTTCCCGGGCCCGGGTGGCTCACCTGGGACAGGGCCGCAGGAGCAGCCAGGCAGGTCGCCGGAGGTGCAGGCCCGGGCGATGGAGTGGCTGATGGCGGCTGCCGACAGCGCATACACGAAGGCGGACTCCCGAGTCCCTGTGGGGAGGCATGAGGTCAGCCAGGGTGGGGTGATCCAGGGATAGCACCCAACCCAGGCCTGAGAGCCTCCTCCTTGGCCCCTACCTGCTTCTGTGAGGTCGGGTGGGGATGGGCTGCAAGCAGCATGGAGCAAGTGGAGGACAGCATTAGGGCCATTAATCTGTCCCCCCACATTCTCCCATAAATGCATGTGCTAACTTTCACAAGTGCATGCACGCTCTCTCACACAGACACACACTCACAAAGGCCTGCAGAGTCCCACACACACACAGGCACACCCTCAGTCCCACATACTCTCCATCCCATATCTCCCCCTGCCTGCCCCACACTCAGTGTTAGGGGCTGCTTTAGAGAGATGGAGGCCCAGTCCCTGAGCTCCACAAAGCACTCATGGGCTTTGGGCAGGAGGAGTGTGCGAAGAGCCTGCTGTGGGTTGAAATGTTTCCCTCCAAGAGACCGGCTCAAGTCTTCATTCCTGGTACCTGTGAATGTGACCTTATTTAGAAATAGCGTCTTTGCAGGGCTAATTGAGCTCAGATCATACTAGATCAAGGTGGACCCTAATTCAATGACCAGTGTCCTTAGAGGAAGAAGGAGTTTTGGATTCAGAGACACATAGAAGGAGAAGGCCATGTGACAGAGGCAGAGACTGAGGTGATATAGCTATAAGCCAAGGAACACTGAGAACCACCAGCCGCCACCAGAAGCTAAGAAGAGGTCAGGAGGATCCCCTCCTAAAGCTTTCAGAAGGAGCACTAACCTGCCAACACCTCGGTATTGGACCGCCAGCCTCCAGAGCTGCGAGGCAATAGACTTCTGCTGTTTGAACCTCCCATCCCCTGTTTGTGGTGCTCGGTTACCGCCGCCCTAGCAAACTCACACCGAGCACGTGGGGTGTCCTCGCTTTGGGTTCATGCCCTGGCTCCATCTCTTACATCTCCTAGCAAGTCACCCCCCACTCTTAACCCTCAATTTCCACAACCTAGAATGGGGAAGATGACACCTACCTGAAAGGCTATCTCTGGAGTTCAAATAATTCAAGAAGGAAGGAAGCTTTGTTAAGTGCTATACGAACGGTAGCTGTTAGTGCAGGGGAGAGATTAGATTCGTTAGGGAATTTCTGCTCATCAAAAGCCTCTCTGTTGCACACATGACCCCCAAACCCACCCCAGGAGCCACCTTCTCCAGGCAGTCTTCTCCGCAGATATTCTTTGTCTTTACACCAATCCGCATCTTTCAGCGACTTTAGTTGGCCTGGTTTAGAATTACCCTCAAACACCAGTATGCCCCAAGGGTGATGTTCTTATTTCATATTCCCCTCCAAAGAGCCTCCCTGGCATCATTCATTCCTTCATTCATGTGTTCGGGCACATGTGCATTTGTGCTGTCATTCAGGCCCTCCTGCACTGGTATATTCACTTACTATATGTTTATTCATTCATCACTTCATGCCTAAATGTTCAGATCTATGATTAATTCATCCCCCTATCCATCCATCCATGCCTATAACCTTTTGTGTATCCATCTGTCATCCATTCACTCATCTATCCATTATATATCCATTCATCCACCCATGAATTCATCCACCTATCTAAACATACATACGTTTATGCCTGAACTCATCCATCCCTACCCACATGCATTCCACAGCCCCTAGCAGCCCCACTGGCTCTCTACCTCTCTCCAGGTCAAGCAGGTAGTTGGGGGCAAGCTCGATGGAAGAGCAGTTCCAGCGCATGTCCGCGAAGGCCTTGCGACAGGCCTTCATGACCTCACGGGCGGCGTGCACGATGGTATGCATGAGCTCCAGGTTGCTGCGGCACAGCTGCACCTGTGCAGACACCAGGCCCTCCAGCTGCTTGCAGTGCTGCGTCTGGTTCAGCGCCAGTGCTGCCGGCGTCTTGGACAGTGCCCTGCACACAGCCGAAAGACAACAGTGATGAAGGAGAGACAGGGCACGTGAGGGGCCGCATAGCCTCAACCCTCCGGGCCCCAGCTGCTCCTCAGCTGGCCTGTAGCTGTTGCTGGAAGGAGCCAGGAAACAAAGAGACAAAGCTCCATCCCCCTCATCTGCTTCTCCGTGACCTCGGGCATATCACTGTCCATCTGTGGGCCTCAGGCCCTCATTCAGAACATTCATCCATCCTCCCTAACCTTTATTGTAATTCTACTAACAATAAACAATTTTGCAGTTAACAAGGTACTCACACCCATTGTCATTATTTAGTTCTCACAAAGTTGTGAATTGCTACTTTTCATCCAACATTCATTCAACACTGAGTACCTACTAAGTGGCAGACACTGTTAAGTGCTAGATTACTATAATTACGGTAGTAGGTTACAGTTAACTGAGCACTTACTATATGCATAACATAAGTTAGGAGTCTCCTATCATTGCTTCATTTGATTATTAAACTCATTTGTTAAGCTATAAAGTCCCACATACGTGTGAAGGATTTTTATTAAAGAGCCATTCATTTTCTGATAAATCAGAAATAGCCATTGACTTGCTGTGTGATCTTAGTAAATCGCCATCTCTCCCTGGACCTCAGTGTGCATACCTATAAATGTATTTCCAGAATGCATTCCAATGAAGCACTCTGAAGAAAGAGATCCGTGGTCAAGCACATTTGGGGAACATGATATACTACAAATCCCCTTGGAGAGCCATGATGTACATTCATATTTTAAAGCCCTGAGAAATGCAGCAGCAAAGCAACAGGTTTGGTTTTGCTTAACTCCTAGTCTGCTGAGCACGAAGCCCTTTGAAGAACACTGACCTCATCTGTGCTTTGGGAGAAGCTGGCCTAGGGGGTCTCTATGGACCCTGGTGATGCTATAGGACCTAAGAGGTTCCCTGATCCTGGCCCTGAGCACTGGGATTCCAAGACTTGAGGAGCAGGGGTCCTTCCTGGATCTGTCTTTTTCCCCAGGCCTTCTCTGAGGGGCACACTGCACCAGGCAGCACCTCCTCTAAGTGCAGGCTACAGGGGCCACAGCCTTAAAGAGTTCCACGTAGACTTACCCCCTGCCCCAGGGTAAACTGACCCTCAGAAATCCAGGGGAGACCCTGAAGGGAGACAAAGCAAGAATAGGCCAACCTGAAGCCTAAGTGCTTCGTGCCCACAGCAGTCCTCACTCAGGGCTGGGGCTCAGCCTTAGCAAGGCTGAGAGCCTAGAATCCCTGGCCTGAGATCCTGAGGGAGGCTGCCTGGTGCCAAAGAACAGCACAGGCCTGGGTAGACTGGTGGCTCTGTCATTCCCCTTGTGACTTTGTGCAAATCGCTTAACCTCTCTTCTCCCAGCAACTTCCCAGCATTATCTGAGGGGTTAACTCAGACAGTGTGCATCACTTCTCTGCCTGGGGTTGACACGCCATGGTCAGTGCTCAGCTCTATTACTGCCTTAGGGGTCTTTTCCTACCTGTGGACTACCTCACACTCCCACTTACTCGAGGCCCAAGGGCTGCCACCTGACATTAAGGCCCCTCAGAACCTTCTCCAACCTCTCATCCTTGTCCCCCATATGTCCTAACACCCAGCCACGCAAAAGACTCCTGGCCTCTCTGATAGGAACTGTCATACCATCACACCTTTGCCCCAGGCTTTTCCTGACACCAGGTATGCTCCCGTACCTAAATGAATAAATTAACTTTATCTGCTTGTGGAAGACATACCTACTAAGCACCAACTCTTCCCAGACTCATTTGGTAATGAACATGACACAGAACCCTTCCTCAAGGAGCCCCTAGACTAATGGCAGCATAAACCTATCAACAGTTAAAAGGCAGGGACACAGATGTTCCAGCTCATGGGCTAGGCCACGGAAGAGCACAGGCTTTGGGCACCACCTGTGTGACCTAGGTAAACTACCCAGCCTCTCTGGACCTCATGTTCCTCATCTGTTACAAGAAAATGGTAATATCTACTTTAAAAGGTGATGGTAAGACTTAAATTATACGAGTGCAAAGCATTTGGAACATCCTTCAGCAGGATCCCCTTGGCTGTTGCCCGGTGGGTGAATCTTGGACCAGCGGGAATAAAAGACCTGGATTCTAGCTCAAGCTCTGCCCTCTATGTGCTGAGCTATTTGGGGAAATAGCTGTCCCTCTCTGAGCATTGGCTATAATGGGGCTCCTAGAGGTCTTGTAGGGGCTGAAGGAGGTAATATGTGCTACGTTAAGTACTAATAGGTTAGTTTGCTTCTACTTGCCTCTCATTCTCTGTCAGGCCCCACCCATCCTACAGCTCTAACGCACAGAAATCTTTCAGGGGCCCAGGAAGCAGACCCTGGGTAATGGCATGACTTGGTATCCACAGCTGGGGCAGCACAACCCAGGCTCTCTGACATCGAAGTGGCTGTGCTGTGCAGTCTTCCCTTACTGTGAACCCTAGCACATCCCCATCCCCAAACCATAAGCGGGGAAATGTCTAGCATACCTGGATGCTAGCGTCCAGCACGCAGAGCAGACCTCAGGCATGCTTTCTTGACCTAAACTGAACAGTCTGTCCCAACCTGGCCTTTTGAGCCATTGAGGCCCGCCTATACCGGGACACCTCAGGGAACATATGGTCTGACTTCCCACCGCCTGTACTGGGTGAGGTGTCACCACTCAGAGGCAGAGGCCACCCCTCAGTTGTGACCCCTTCTCCACCTCCACCTAGCAGGCACTCTCCACATGTGCAGCCCCACATGGACACAACACTCCCCAGTTTGCAGAGCCTCACATCAGGCCTCATCCCGTTCTCACAACGCTCAGAGTGAGTCTCTTTCATACAAAGGAGGACACGAGGCCCTCCAGTGCCTGGGTGCTCTGCCTCCTCCTGACACCATCCTCCTGCAGACCTGGCCTCCCCTTCCTGGGTCCTCGCTCTGCTAGGCTGGAGGCCATTCGGTCTCAGCCTGTGTCCTGGAGCCTGCTCTGTCCCTCACCTCATCCGGCTATCTTCCCCTCTGAGCCAGTTTTCTGTCTCACAACAGGAAGGATTATGTGAGATACACCAGAAAATCCTGAGTGCGGTACCGGGCACACAGCGGGCACGCAACTGGTGAGGGTGGCCTCCCTCCCAGGTCTTCTCCCTGCGCTTCTGCTCAAGCCAAGAAATGGGGTAACATGAGCCATTCCTGGAGACCTCACTTTAGGCAATTCCTGAGTGCCCAGTGCTGCAGAACCCAGGGAGGGGTGCTCTGTGTTCCTGGTCCCTGACGACCCTGAGCCACGCTGCGTCTCAGCATGTCCACCTCTGAAGTCATCCAGGACCCGCCTCCCCAGCTGGCAGTGAGAGCAGGTGCTATGAAGGAAACCACAGTGAGGGTGCTCCCAGATGAGGCTCCGACTGCACAGGTGGGTGCAGGACAAATAGGAAGAAGACTGGAGGCCCCTGACGGGCTCAGGGTGGACACCAAAGGAGCTGCTGGAGAGACTGGCTGGGACAGAGGCCTGCTCGGTGTGGAGGGGCGACACGCCTACAGGAGTGTGCAGGCGGGGAGACCAGGAGGCGGGGAGACAGCGGATTCCACTCCTGAGGAGGGCCATGCGGTCATCTGGTAATTAGTGGTAATGACCGTATCTAACTAAGTCCCCCTTGGGGAGGTAATCAAGGATTAGGGCAGGAGGCGGGGGAGTTACCCGTCTGGACATCTCCACAGGCTTGCCTCACTGCAGCAGGCCCCTAATTGAAAACATTTTGGTTTATCTGGAGGTGGGGGCACGGGGGAGAGGGTGGAAGAGAGGACAGGAGGGAATAGAGAGTTCACAGGCAAGGCCTGTGCCAAGGGTGCTGCCGGAGTGGCTGAGGTCTCTCCATCTGGGAGTCAGGGGTTCTCCTGGGGGGCAGAGACCTAGGTTTCGGCTCCAGCTCAGCTGTTCTCCCAACATGCCACATAAGGCAAGTCACTGCCCCTCGCCAAGACTCAGTTTCCCCCACCCCATTGCGTAAGTGGGGACACTGAGGCTCAGAGAAGGGCAGGGCCTGCCCAGACCTGTACAGAGCAAATCAGAGGCAGAGCCAAGCTAGAACCAAGGCCTCGCAGATGCCAGGCTAGGGCTCTTTCACTCCCACTTTCGAGGTGAGGAACAGGCTCAGAGTCCATAGTAACTGATGTGCCTGAGGCCTGGCTCATGGCTTGTGAACTGACAGAGCTCAGGCGAGGACCCAGGCTCCCCGACTCCAGTCCTTTGCTCTTTACAGCCACTCTGCAGCAGCTCTGTTCCTCATGGGGACTCCTGGGACTCTTCCTCAAGAAGTACAGTCCCTAGTGAGCAGCAGGCTTGGGGCTGCCCAGGGAAGGGGGGCTGGCCTTTATGGGCTCTCCCAGCCAGCCCATGCCTTTTCCCTCACTGACAACCCAAGAGGTTCACCCTCCCCTCCGACCCCGTCCCGGGCAGCCAGAGAAGAAGATAGATAGCCCACCTGGGTCCCCCAACACTTGCTGGTCTGAGAGCCTCCCAGCACCTGACTTGGGTGGGAAGTGAGGTATGGGAGGGACCCCCATATCATTTCTGGTCACCTGCTTTCAAGGGCAGCCAGGCTCTGTCCTCCTCTCCCTTTACTCTCCGTCCCACTAGGAAACTCAGGCCAAGTCCTAGGTCCCTAACTGGTGGGCATTCCAGGTCACTAAACCACATCTGGTAGTCAGTTCCTATGTCAAATACCTCTTTCATCTTCAGCTCACTTTTTAAATTCCAGGGCAGCAGGACCCCAGGACGATCCAAGGACAGATGAGCCTCCAGGATGAGTCCCCAGCCTCCCACCAGCACTGTACACTTCTCCGGTCCCAACTTCCCTGTGGTTCCCTGTGACCAAAAGGCCACAGAACCAGATAGCCTAACTCCAAATCCTGCCTCTGCGGCCTACTAGCTGTGATATCCTGTTAGAGACACCCTGTTAATTCCTCTTCTGTTTAATGGGAGTGACAGCAGAGAACACCTCACAGGGTAGTTGGGAGATTTAAATGAAGCAACATACACAAAGCACTTCGAACTGTGCCTGGCATGTAGCAAGAACATATATAGTTGACGCTTGAACAAGTCAGGGATCAGAGGCATCAGTGCCCCTGGCCCCATGCAGTCAAAAGCTCACATTAAACCTTGACTCTCCAAAAACTTAACTTGTCCCTCAGTACCCATGGAGGATTGGTTCTAGGACCCCTAGGGATAACAAAATCCATGGATGCTCAAATGCCCATGTAAAATGGCATCAATCAATGCATAGTGTTGACTCTGCATGTCCTTGGATCCCCAAGCATGGATAGAAAACAGTGCAGGTATTTAATGAAAAGCATCCACATATAAGTGGACCCGGCAGTTCAGACCCATGTTGTTCAAGGGTCAACTGTCCACACACACACACACACACACACACACACACACACACACACACACACACACCTGTTATTCTTAAACTCCACTTTTCCTGCTGCTTCTTCCTCTATCTTCAGCTATAGCGAGTTTAACCACTGAAAAAGGTTTGGCTTCATGAAGCCAGTCTGCCTGAGTTCTGAAGCCACAGCCACCATTAACTAGCTGTGTGACCTTGAGTCAGTTACCTAACCTCTCTGTACCTTTGTTTCCTCTTATGTAAAATAGTAGTGATAAGACTATCACCTACCTCGTAGGAGCATTATCAAAACGAAATGACTAACGCTCTTGGAACAGTGTCTGGCATTTACTAGCAGGCTCCTATAATTCATGGTCTCTGTTTCCCCACATACAATGTCCTGCCTCTATGCCTTCGCCCCAGCCCCAGCTGTTCCTCCTGCTTAGGGTGCTGCTTTGCATTCTACCCTTAAACATCAAAATCTTACCTATCCTTCATAGCCCAGCCCGCAGTCACTTCTCCTAGGTGGGACTAACTGCTCTTCCTCTGGGCTCCCAAGCTCCCTCTCCAAGGACACAGCCCAAAGTCCACTCTGTTTTTTATACATGTGCACCTCTCTCCAGAGGCTAGGAGCTCCTTTAAGGCAGACGCTGAGTTGTATCCATTTGGGGGCAGCCAGAGCTATGTAGTGGGGACAGCATGGATATTGGACTTAGCCAGCCAGCCACATGCCAGCTTGGGGGCTCGTGCATATCATACTTCTCGGAGCCTTGGAGCCTCGGAATTCCCACTGTAGCGCAGGAATGATACCAGCTACCCCACAATGGTCTAGGAGCAAGCCCAGTTCTCAGCCTGATGCTCCTTTGCTCTTTAGCAAATCCTCTCCCTCTTTGGATGTTGGTTTCCTTCTCTGTAAAATGGTGATGGTGGGCAAGGAGGGCTTGGACTGCCTGGTCAGAAGTTCCCATGACCTAGGACAGTGTAAGGTACCAGCAGAAGAAGGAAGGTGGCTGATTTCTTACAAAATTAATCAGGAGTGGTGGAGCCTAGGCTTCTCCTTATAAACAAAAAATGCAGGATGATGGGGTTCCCCTGTTGAATCACCAATTAATCGATAACTCAGCCCCGGAAGGGCCAAGGCTAGTGACCTCAAGACTGTTTACTGGTGGCCTGGTCGCTATCGCAGCTCAGTCTTCCAGCTTATACATGAACCTCCCCCAGAGGCCCTCCCTAGCCTCCATAATCTGTCCCCTGCCTGTGTTATCTGCATGGCTTCCCACCCCCAACCCCGCACTCCAGACTGTGTCCTGTCCTGGACTTTCCCACCACTCAGGGAGTTCCTCCATGCCAAATGCCCTCCTTCTTGCTGTCCCCACCTGACCCACTCCCTGAGCCTCCTCAGGCCCAGCCTAGGGGCACTGCCCCAGAAAAATCGCCCCAGAGTTTCCAGTGTGTGCCCCCTCACCAGGTGGTCTCCCCTCCTCTGGGCCCCACAGAACCACCCTGATCTCTTCAGGGCACTTGGAGTTATTTACGGCCTGGGCTTATCTTTTTCCAGTCCAGAGGGCAGCTCCTCCAGGAAAGGGCTGGGTTTGATTCTCTCTCTCTCTCTCTCTCTCTCTCTCTCTCTCTCTCTCTCTCTCTCTCTCTCTCTCTCTCGGCTTGCAGAGCCCACAGTCCTGCACAGAGTGCACAGAGCAGGCACTCCCTTCTGCTGGATGGAAGGGCGTCCCTCTCTCCTACCTACCCCTCCATCATCTCTAACTAAAGGAATCCCCCTGGCATGTGCAAAGCATCTGACAGTTTATGTGGTGCTTTCAAGAGCCGCCTCTCGTCTGATCTGAGTGACTTACAGATGCTTGCCCCCCTTTGACAGAGGAGGACACAGAGGCTCCCAGAGACTATGTGACACTTCCCCAAAGTCACCCAGGCGGCGGGGTCGGGACTGTTTGAGGACCTCCAGCTAGGGTCAGAAGACTGACAAGGAAAGATAAGAGCAGGCCCCTGTGCAAGGCTCAGACTTCTGACTGCACCCCTTGCCCACGCCTTTTCCATCTGCCCTGGCGGGGGGACTGCGTAACCCTCAGCTGCTCAGGACTACTCCGTCGCCCTCCAGGCCCTTTCTCGCTCCTGCTTTGAAACCCTCCGGAGGTGAGAACACTACTTGACAGAGGAAGCAAAAAGGACACTGAGGAAGGGTGGCTGGCCCCTGGCCACTAAGCCGACTTCTGCTCCCCTCCGGGGGGACCCCTTAACGCTCCCCGCCGCCCGCAGCTGCCCACCCCGGGGGCGCATCTTGGGCAGCCTCGGGGCCCCCACTCACAGCCACTTGATGCCGTAGCACACGCCGCTCTGGAGCACCAGGGCGAAGAGGAGCGCCTCGCAGACCTGCGGCCGCGCCCCCATGGTCGCGCGGCGGGCGCGCGGGGGTCGCACCCTGGGGCGCCGCGCCGGGGCCGCCGCCGCTCGTCCTCGCGCCGGTCGCCTGCAGTCGGAGAGAGCCGCCGCGGCGGGTCGAGGCGGGCTGGGGTGCGGGGGGGGGGAGTTTTATTCAAATGGCAGCGGGGGGTCGGGCCCGGAGGCCGAGCGCGCGGCGGGCGTGGGCTCCCGCCCAGCTGGGCCCGGGGCGCGGCCGGCGTCCGGCTCGAGTTGGTGCGGGCGGAGGGCGTGGCCCCTCGCTCGGCCCCCGGCCCGGCGGCCCCTCGGTGCCACTTGGCTGGGACCCAGGCTGCCGGCAGGAGGGCGAGGGGCGACAGGACCAGAGACCCCGGAGAGACCCCAGAGAGGGACAGAGAGAGGAGAAGAGGCCGAGCCTGAAAGGCGCTGAGCAGAGAAGAGGGAGACGCGGGACAGACAGACACAGGGACGGAAAGGAGAGGGCGGAGGGGGGGTGGCGGCGGGCGCCGGCGGGCCGGGGAGGCGTGCTTTCGGGGCCCAGAGCCTCGGTCCTCCTCGGTGCCGTCGCAGTGATTACACGACGGCCCCGGGGACTGTCCTTCCCCACCGGGCCTCAGTTGACGATGGCCCCGGTGACTGTCCTTCCCCACCGGGCCTCAGTTGACGATGGCCCCGGTGACTGTCCTTCCCCTCCGGGCCTCAGGCGAGCCCCTCTGCAGACTGTGGACACAGCCGTGGGTTCTGGGGTGGAGAGCTGTCACCTAGCAGGCTCGCGTCTGCTCCCCGCAGCCCGGGGAGCGAGCCCCCGGCGCTCATCCAGCCCACAGCCTGCACGACGGAGGTCCAGAGATGGGAAGCGGCACTGCTCAGCCCGAGAGCGCAGGGCCATGCCCGGTGCTCCGCCCCCACGCCACCCTGGTGTCTGCTGAGACCCCGGACCCGGAGAGCGAGGACCAGGGCACGGGAATCAGTTTCTCAGGCTGTAAAGGGGAGGACCAGAAACGGGACGGCAAAGGTCTTTGTACTGTGAGGGCTGTTCAAGGCGCCAGGTCTCCTAGGCCCTCTGAAGCCGTCTCCCTTCCGGGGCTCGGGGGGCGCTCGGGCCGGGCCGGAGGATGGGCCGCGGGGCGAGGCTGAGCAGGGAGCGGCCCGAGCCTGCGCGACGCCGCCTCCCGCCGCCAGGCGGCGTCCTGGGGCCGCACAGCAGCCGCCGCCCCTCCCTCCCGCAGGCCTCGGAACCGCTCGCCCCGGCTCTTTTTCTTTTTCTTCTTTTTTTTTTCTCTCTTCATTCTCGCCTCATTAACTCCCTTTCCAGCTTCTCCCAAATTTACCGACACCTGGCGCTGGCCGAGACTCATTCACAGCCCCAGCCCTCTCCCCTGGGGAGGAGCAGAGACAAAGGGATTCCTTGCTGAAGGACTTGGGGGGTTGAAAAAGGAGGCGTCCGCCTCGGTGCAGGCGCTGGAGCGAGAAGGGGCCGTGCTCAGTCCGCGGTATGAGCTCGGACAAGCCCTCCACCACCCAGAGCCTCAGTGTCCCCCTGCACGGGACTTCGCCAGCATCTGTCTCCTGGAGGTCCTTGCAGACTCCCCGAAGTCTGCGGGGCGCGGAGCTCCCCTCCGCCTGTTTCCGCGGTTCCGAATACCTGCGTAGTGTGTGCAAGCACGTGTCTGCCTTACACACACGCATCACGCACGCCGACTTGCAACCCCACTCCGGAGCCTTCCAGCGTGACCCAGAGGAAGGCAAGGAGAACCCCTGGATCACATTTACGTCCTCCTTCTCAGCGTCTCCCGCTCGACGCCCAACACCAGCGGGCGCTGGCTGCAAGTGTGCGGGCCAAGGCTGGGGGTCTCGACGGGGCTCTCAGGGTAACTCCCGCCCGGCCCGAACGCAAGCCCTTTGTCTTACTAGCCCGGAAAGTCTTACCGCGCTCGAGAACGAGAAAAAACTCGTCTGGATGTGGGGATGCTCAAACCTCCAGTCACTGTCTCTCTTCCCCCACCCCCTCCCCAAATGCGAACTTCCCTCACACACACCCCAACGCGCTCAGCACTCCGGGCTGAGGAGAGTGAAGGGGCTGCACCCGAGGGAGGCGATCGCAGACGCACAGCGAGGGACCAACTGGCACAGGGAGAGGAGGGGCCGCCCGGGTGGCACAGCGCCGGGGGACCCGGGCCTCCCGCTACCCCTGCTCTTTCCGAGCTGCCCTGGTGGTCCCGGGGTCCTCCCTCCGCCTCTCCGGCACGTCCCAGGGGAGACACTGCCTGACCTGGGCCTCTGGGCTCTGACGGATTATTCCTGTCCGGTGCAAGAGCGTCCAGCGCAGCCGCGCCGGCCTCCGGGTCACCCTCAGCCTGCGCGCGGTGGGTCAGGGCACACTCGCCGCCGGGAGCCCCCGACCCGCCAGGGGGCGCTAAATCGGGGTTCGCGGTCGAATCGGCGATGCCTCGGGTGCCGGGGGACTCTGGGCAAGTCCCCTTCTCTTCCCGAGCCCCAGTGCCCCTGTCTGGGGATGGGATGGGTGCCGTTTAAGTGCCCTCCCAGTTCCGATCGTCTCCTAAGACAGTCACATGCCGTGGACCGTCCGGACTTCCCGAACCCTTGCTTCAGGCCGGGCGCCGAGCCGCCCTTGACGCCAAGGGCGCAGTGGGCTCGCGTCTAAGCGTGGTGTCTTCGGTGGGATAAGGGGTCCCTTTCCAACCCCGCCGGGGATAAGGTCCACGGCACCCCGCTTGCCCTGGGCGAGAGAAGGGACCGCCTGGGCTGAACGCCCCTGGGCACCTGGGCGCGGCAGCAGCAGCCGCGCTCCGACAGGTGGTTATAAGGCTAGGGCTCTGGAAGTTCCTGGAAACCCTGCTAGAGAGGCCGCCCTTCTGGGCCAGGCCGGGCGGACAGGCCTCCCCTCCCCTCCCGGATCGAGCCCGCACCGCGCGCGGGAGCAGGGTGTCCACGCCTGGCGTACGGTCGGCGCTGGCCGGGCCTGAAGCCTGCTGCTCCGCGGCTCGCAGAGCCAACCCCGCAAGCCCGTGACGCCCAGCAACCGCTTCGAGGTTACCTGCGACGCGGAGCCAGGCCAGGCCCGCCACCTGGCTTGGACCCGAGAGGCTGGAGTCTTGCTAGGTGGGTCTTGCTCCTCCGCGAACAATGCGCCCGGGCGCGCGCGGAGACGGGTTATTTTGGAAGTGGGAAGGGAGGGGTGGGGGGACTCGGGGTACCTCCGCTACCCTTCTGAGCCCGACCCTGGGCGCCTGAGGACCGTGAGGGTCACAGGGGCACCTCAGCCCGAGAGGTGGAGGGTGTGGGGCTTGTACTCTAGCTCAGCCAGATGTTCGGGGCGGCTCCAGATGCGCCTCGCGGCCGGCACAGGACTCTCCTCCTCCCCACCCCCAGCCTGGATCTCAGGTCTGTAAACAAACTCTCGGCTCTCCCCACTCCCCGCCGCTTCTGGAAGCGGGTCTCAGAGCCAGACGTTGCCCCCCCCCCCCCAACGCAGTGCGAGCCGCCGTGGTTCTGCCTTCTGCCACCCTCTCCCCACCCCACCACGCACTCTCGCAGCAGGATCCAAACCCCCCACCCCCGGGATGGCTCGGGCATGACCTCATTCGCCGGCCGGCTGCGCGGGGGGGGGGGTGCTGATGGGGGGAACAGGGCCGGCAAGGCTCGCGGCGGGCTGCGGGGACCGCACAGCCCACTCCTAGCACGCCTCCGCCGGGAGCCCGCGTCTGCAGACGCCGCGGCTGGCTCCGCAGGAGGGGTTCCTCGGCGCGCCGCGGCGGAGAGGTGTGGGAGGACGCAGCGTGCTTGCGGGGGAGTGGGTCCCCGACGGGGTCCTGCTGGAACCCTCGGACCGGGTCGCTTCCCCCTTCCCCCGCCGCCCTAGCTGCCGCCGTCGCCGCTCACCTCCTGGGGCGCTCGCCGCCGGGCGCGCCCCGAGTTCCTCGCTGCTCCGGCCCGCGGGGTAGCGGGGAGCACGGCCCCCAGCGGACCCCAGCGCTCTCCGAGCTGGGGAGGCGGCGAGGGCGCCCTCTTCGCGAAGTGACGAGAGACACACGCCCGGGATCCTGGCAGGCGGCAGCCGGCGCGGGTCCCGCGGGGACTCTGGAGAGGACTCGGGCTGCTCCCGGCTTTGGAGGCTCCCGGGGCCTGAGACTGCCCGCGCGCCCCGCTCTCCTGGCCGGGCCGGTCTGAGGCGCGGGCCGTCCAACCGCTTTATGAGGCGCGGGCAGCCTCTTTGATCCGCCCACGTCAGCGCGCGGAGCCCCAGCGAGCCGCTCCCGCCGCGAGCGGGGGCGGGGCGGGGCCCGCGGAGCCCGCAGCCCAGGGGACCCGCACCCTGCCCAGTCACAACGAGGGGACTTAGTGGCTATAGCTAGCGCCCCTGCAGCGTGCCTGCTGCGAGCCCCGCGGGCCGGCGCCGCGTGGGGCCCCGGTAGGTCGGTGTCTAAACTTCGCAGCAAGCCGGGCAGGGGAGGGGACCTGAGCCCGTGCTGTGTCACAGAGGAGGAAGCCACGGCTCGGAGAAAAGTCCCACTTAGCTTTCATCTGCAGCCCGGGTGGCACCGCTAAGCGTTCGTCCTGCAGCTCGGTTCAGCTAGGCGTTGGGGTCTGAGGGCTGCGCTGGCGACTCAGCCTGTCCTTGGCGGGGTCGTCTTTCCCGGCCTCGGGTTCCGGGAACTGGAAAAAGGATCAGCCATCCTGAGCTCTCTCGTTCGAGAAGGGAGGAGCAAGGGCTCTGCTCTGGGCAGCACGCTGTAAACCTGAGTAACAGGAGAGCAGGCGTCCCAACCTCTGGCTGGGGTGACTGTTGGGGAGTCTTCTGGCCTCCTTGGCCCTGGTCCCCGAGGGCCCACCAGCAGAGGACTGGGTTTCAAAAACTAGAGGGGACTGAGGTAGAGCTTCCTGCAGCCGCTGCGTTGGCCTGGGGCGGGCGCTGTATTTCTGAGGCAACATCCCTGGGACTGGTTGGGTAAGTGCGCATCCCCCTAAGGCCCCACCTTGGCCTTCCTGGCCGAGGCTACACCTCCCTCTCCCTTTTCTAACTGCTGGGTCAGGCTGAGGTTTCCATGGCTACCATCTCCTCTCCACCTCAGGGGCCTCAGTCCTGAGGATAATCTAGTTCATTAGTAGAAGGAGAAACATTCTTAGTGGAAAGGGGTTTGTCTCAGGTCCCCCAAAACGCCTATTACTCTTTTCTCCATTTTTTTTGCAGCTACCCATGAAGTGCCACTCAGGCTGTCCCAACCTAGCTACAGGTACCTCCACAACGACATACACATCTGTATCCACGGAGCCCACTGCACTCTCAGCCATACAAGTACCTTCTACACCTGAACAGCCAGTCCCCCTTGCACACAGGACTGGAGCATATCACCCCATAAATGGTCACAAACACACTCAGGAGATACTTGCACACACTGAATGCCCACACACACTCAGAAGCACATTCAAGTGAAATGGCTATATATATCTTCAAGATGCTGCCAAACATATGACTGCCCACAACCAGTTCATACACAAAGCACACATGTGCTTTCATACACACATAGCTTCCGAGTGTGCAACACCAAATGTACATATCCTCCTGTACACACTCTCAGGAATGTCCTTGTAAACACATGCTGGGGCACACCCATCTCCTCTCCCAGAGCGCTAGGGTCAATAAAAGCTGTGGGAAGGTAGTGGGGATTTGGATGGGGCACCTAGGAAGAGGTGGGGGCAGGGGGGGGCGGACAAGATTTCTCTACTTAAGACAAAGGCCTCCAAAGGTTTCCAAGAGTGTCCTTAGCTCTTCTACCCAAGGCACTCTGGCCACCACAGCCAGAAGCATTCCAGGAGGTCTCTGTCCAATTGGGATGCACTGTCCTCTTTGTCTAGCTCTCTGCTCATTTGACAAGCTACATCAGTTTCCACCACGCATTTGCATAAACAGTCCTTTGACCAAAATCTATTCTGGCTTTCAGCTAGAATAGACACAGAAAGCAATTTGGAGTCACACAGGCTAGGCTTCCAGTACCGATTTTGCCCAATTTTATTTTTAGCTGTGTGATCTTGAGCAAATTGCTGATAATCCCTGAAGTCTTAGTTTCCTCATTCATAAAATAGGAATAATACAATCCCATCAAATCCTCTGTTTTCCAATGTGGGGATTAGAATCTACATTTTATAAATGTGGAAGCTGAGGCTCAAAAGAGAGGAGCCAGCAAAGGCTGGAGCTTCTATTTGAACCCAGATCCTTCTGGCTCCAAGTGCAGTGCAGCTGGTGGCCCCCACTGAAATAGATGGTCGGAGGAGGATAGTGACTTTCCATTGTCTTGAGAGGAGTTGAGGGAAGCATGGAGAAGACGCTTGGATTCCTGAAGTCCAGCACTGACCCCTCTTTGTCCCTCCTAGCTACTCAGCTCTGTCTCCAGAATCGAAAGCCAAGCATTGGCTAGGGCTGGAACAACCCTGCCCTGTGTGGGAAGAGGGACATGAGGAAGTGATGGTAAACCTTGAACTGAGAGTAAAGGAAGATCTGGGGCAAAGGTATGCTCCTCCCTGCACCCCATTCTCTCCATTTGTATAAAGGGGAGTACTTTACCACCTCAGGCATTCTGGAATTTCCTGAGACACTTGTGAGAAGAAATTTTTTTTAATCTCTAGAATCAACCGACCTTCCCCCTTCCCTGTTCCTCCTTCCTTCTGTCCAAGGTCTCTTCAAGGGCTGTTGTGGGTCAGCTTGTGCTGTCCACCTGGGCTGCAAGCTCCCCTTCAGAGGGAGGAGGCTCTGACTTAGGCAGGATAGACACATTCTTGGTGGTGGCTGCTATGGACATTACTATATTTTCATTCTCCTAGGTTACCACCAGCAGTTCCGGTTATCTGATTGCCCAGATGTGCTGGGGGCTTCCTATCAGTGGGCTTCTCAGCCCCTGCCTGACTGCCATTGGTAAGGGTACACACTTTTTCACCCCAACCCCTGCACGCAGCCTGCCCATGGGGTGCCCAGGCTGAAAGACCATGGAGCAGGGAAGCCACAGTTCTGTTTGCAGTGCTGACCTCTGTTGACCCTTCCATCCACCTCAGCTTCTTTCCCTTGGGGCCAAGGCCTTGGTAGAGGTGGGTAGGGGTGAAACAGCTGTTTCCAGGAGCCCTTGGATGGGTGGACAGGTGATCCAGTTAGTCCTTACCCCATCAGTAGTTTTATGTGTGATAGCAGATAATTGTTTTGCCCTCTCTGAGCCCCAGTCACCTCATCTGTGAGTGAGGGGTTGAACTAGATAAGCTCCAACAGCCTTTTATGCTCCAGAACCTACGTCTCAGATCCCCTTGACTTTTACCTGTGTCATAGGATAACACAAACGTGATGGACACAGTGAGGCTGAAGGGTGCTGTTTTAGCATGAGGGTGCTTTTTAGAAAGGCCTTCCTGGGAAGTCAGGTAAAGAGGGGGTCTGGGCAGAGTAGCCTGCCCAGCTTTCCTCCAACTTGAGGATTGAGCTTCCAGGCATGGGGGAAAAAGCCTCAAATAGCAGCAGGTATGTCATCAGAGTACATAGGGCTGGGTCTCAGATTCCTTTTCACATACCCACTATATGACCTTGGGCAAACCACCAAGTCTCTGTGATCCTTGATTTCATCATCTGCAGAATGGAAAAACCACTAAACCACTCCCTCCCAAGCTTACTGGGAGATAACATTGCGAAAAAGAAGTAATATTGTTGACTGAGCACGTACTGAGTACCAGGCAGTTTCTGTACCTGTGGGCAAGATAGGCCTTGCTCTGCAGATGAGCACGTAAAGCCCAGGCCTGTCTGGTGATTTCTGCAAGAACTCATAGTCAGTGAGTACTAGAGCCTGGCTCTAAACCCAGTGCTGTGGGCGGCTCAGCTTCTGCCTACGGGTTCCCTCGGGGGAGCAATTGTTTTACAAGGCTCAGAGAGCAAGCTAGAGGGCCAGGGTCAGCTGAGAAGTTTCTTTCCTGGGTGCACAAAATAAAATGCCACCCATCATGTCTACTGAGGGCGTCACTTCCGAAAGGCCGCTTTCAACTTTCCACTGTTTAACTGTGGTGGTGGCTGCTCAGGAGACAATGTTTGTTTTTCTGAGGCTTCTTTCAACTCCAAAAAAGAAACCCAATGCCAGGTGGCTTACACATAAGAGAAACTGATTGGCTCATGCAGCTAGAGGAGAAATTAGGGTGGCTAGTGACCTGAAGGGAGAGCTGTCTGGGCTTAGGGCTGGTGCTCATTTCTGCTTTTTGCTGTTCTCTTTGAGCTGATGTGGGCCTGATTTCTTCCCCCTGGTATGTAGCCACCAACAGCTCCAGTTCAGAATTCTAGGCAAATGGAACTTCTGTTTCCCTGGGCCTCTGTATTTGTCCCAGAGAAGGCAGCTGATTGGCTTTCCTGAGTTACATGCCCTCCTTTTGCTTGACAGCTGTTATTGCCATGAAGAGGGGCCCCTGGGATGGCCACGGAGAGGTGCCTGTCACCAGAATAGGATGAATGAGAAGCAGTGGACCACTGGGGCACTCGTGTCCAGGTTAGCAGTTCCTAACATGGTTGAGCTTCCATTTCTCTGATAGGATACAGTGGTGTTTCTGCACCTGGGTCTCACCCAGCACACATACAGGGCCAGAGACCCACAATATCCAATGCCCCTATTGCACACAGAAAGAAACTGAGGCTGAGAGTGTTGAGCAATGTGTCACTGATCTGAACTCTTTCTGCGAAGGCCAGTGAGGTAGCTCTTTAATGACACCAATTCTTTGCATCCCAGAACACACACACCCCTTTGAAATGTGACTCTATTCAGAGGGGGAGACTATTCCCTCCTACCCCCTACCCCCTACCCTCCACTCCCCAACCCCATCCAACCCTACCCCAACTTGGTCTGGGCTGGCCTCATGACTTGCTTGGACCACTGCATGTGACAGAAGTGAAGCTGTACTTGTTCTGAAGCCAGGCCTCAGGGGCCTTGCAACTCTGCTCTCACCCACTTAGAGCCCAGCCCAGCTCCAAGAGAGGCCCAACTGGCCCAGCAGTCCTAGCAGAGCCCAGGCCTGGCTGACCTATTACGTGAGCAAGCCCAGTGAGATCAGCAGAACTGCCTAGTCAGTCACTACATTTTGACGTAATTTGTTGCATATTGAGAGATACCCAAAGCAGCCAAGCTTAAATAGTGAAAAGGCTAAAAATATGCATTTGTCTAAGGTTATTTCAGAATTTGAGAGGCTGGCCACTCACCCTGTCATGCCTCTGAAGTTGTGGACACCAGAGCTACTGTAAATGTCCCCACCATTCTGGGAGCAGCGTGCTGTCAGTGACTAGCTCTCTCACTCACGCTGCACTCCTGGTGCTCCATCAGGGCCAGCAAACAGTGGTTTCTCCAAAGCTGCCAAATAAATAAGCAAATGGCCTCACCCAGCCTCTGCCTACATACACCCAGGAAAGGGAGCTCCCTTCTCTAGGACAGGCTCTTCCATTATAAGATGGTTCTGCCAGGTGGAAGGTCCTTCTCCATTTCAAGCAAAGACATATGACTCTCCTGGTGGCCCTGGCTCTCTTCCTGGGTCTCCTCTTCTATATGACAGTCTTGGATATATCACAATGGTCTCTGACATCTTCAAAGCATCACAACCTCCCTTAGTAGCAAGTCCATGTACATGGAACACTGACCACAACCATCATCTTAAGGGAATTGTTTCCATCAGGGCCTAAAACACCTAAAACAAGCATGTGTTCAGGGATCACAAAGTTTGGGGTTTCAACCCCAATCTCACCTCTGTTTGGCCTTGGAAAAGATAATTCCTATCTCTGAGCCTCAGTCTTCTTGCCTGGAAAATGGGAGTAGTGAAATTTACCACCTAAGGTTGCTGTGGGGCTTAAAGAGATGATATATGTAAAATGCTCTACATGTAATCGGACCTTGATAAAGGTTACTTTCTTTTCTGCCAGGTACATAAATAGTTCCAGATGGTGAGGCCATTTGCGCTTAGCATTCATGTCTACATAAATAATGTGCAGGTGGGGGAGGAGCTGTCAGGTGGCTGGAGATGGGGAAGGCCACTCCGAAAGCAGGAACAGCTTAAGCAAAAACGAGGGAGAAGTTTGGTTTCAGGGCAGGGTCAGTACATGGGGCTCAGTGCTGCTGACATCAAGCATGACAAGAGGGAAAATGACGGGGGAAGAGGACAGGCCCATGCCAGGGATGGCCCAGAATGCTGGGCTAAGGAGTGTGGGCTTCTATAAGAGAGGCATGGAGGAGGTCTGAAGCAGGAAGGATGAGGTTGGATGTGGGATTCAAGTCTGGGCAGATCTGGGGGAAGACTGGGAGAAGAGGAAAGAGAGAGTTCCTAGGAACCTGAGAGGGGAAAGTCGGGATGAGAGCAGGACTGGCTTAGGCCCAGCATGGGGAAGAAGAGCCTGGCCGCTCAGTGTGGCCATCATGGGAAGCAGGACCCCTGACCCTCTCCATGTTGGGAACAGCACCTTTTCTGCCTTTTTAGTCTAGGAACAGGCTGTGAGGGAGGCCAGAGGAGAAGACCTGGACCAGATCAGCAGTCAGAGGGATGCAGGATAGACCAGAGCAGGGACTACCGCACTCATTTATCTGGCAGGAACTCAGAGAAGTCCTTTCCAGGTCTGCTTGCTTCTTTTATGAACCAACCGTCTTGGCCTCTGAGCTGAACTAAACAATTTCCTAAGCTCTGCCACAGTATGGGCTCCTTGAGACTTGCAGCTGCCTTGGGAGGGAGGGTTGGCTAGGCAGAGACAATTAGTCCTATTTTAAAGACTAAACCTAGGGATAGTGACATGCCCACACAGAAGATGTATGGCATAAATGCCTTCCACTCACATCTAGCCTCTTCCCACAGCACTGAGGGACTGGACAAGATGTTCTTGCTTACCTGCTCAGGGTAAAGAGTGAGGGGAGCCAGAGAGAGGTTGACAGGCATCAGCAGACAACACTTAACCCAAACTGACAACTTAATTGTGAAAATATGGACAAGGTACAGTTACGTGTAAGGAAATCCAGACTGTCCGGGCCCCTGGGGAGCCTCGGCCAGCACCCCAGTTGCCGGGGAAACAGAGGGAGTTGAGGATGATGTCACTAGACTGAAGCTGAGGTAGGGGGGATGGGCTACCCAGCCACCTTGTTGAGACCAGATGGGGCTGTCGGCCTGGCCACAGGCTGTGGTCCTCATGGTTAACTCCTTCCCTTACTCAAGGGGGAAGAGGGAACTTCAGAGTTGAAGGGTGACTTACTTGTCCAGGATCGCAAAGGGAGTCAGTGACTAAGCTTCCCTCACTTAGGTGACCATGTCTATTCACCCAGCAGGCTGCAGGCACCTTGAGCACAGGGCTAGGTCAGAGTCATCCGTGAGCCCTGTGCCCAGCACAGTGACTTGCAAAGAGCAGAGCTCAACTCTACAGTGAGGTCTGCTTGATCCTTTCATGAAATGGGTGCATAGGCCACTTTGGGAGGTGACACTTTTTGAGCTCATAGTAGCCTTAGATGAGGTGGCATCCTAAGCAATCATCATTGAACTCAGAGAGGGCAGGTCACCAGGCCAAGGTCACCAGTAGGTTGGGGTGTTGTTGGGCTGATGCTGAGTCATTCCCCACAGATTTGACACCTTATACAATCCTTACCTGGGAAAGAGTGGTCCTTCTCACTCATCCCCTCAGCCCAAGGCAAGGATCTGGGCCCTTAGAGGCCCCCATTGTCTAAAGCATTTACTCAGAATCCCTAGCTCCTGACCCAAACATCAACTCACCCAAAGCATCAATAGCATGATAATTACTGCCCTTAGCACAGCCCCTACCAGCTCTGTGCCGGGCTCTGGCTATCATGCAGTGCTCCATATCTCAAATATTTACAACTCTATAGGTTGGGAGTTACTGCTCTCACTTTGCAGTCCAGAAAACAGAGTCTGGAGTGGAGAGAGGGGGCACTTGCCCCCCTGCACACATTCGGAAAGTGAAAAGCTGGGACTTAACACTCTAAGTCACTCTACATCTCCTCCCTGACTCTTAGATCATCCCATAGTGGCCACTAGGAGAGGGGTGGTTGAGTTTTTGCCTGCCCTGTCTGGTGGCTAAAGCACCCTCCCCTTCTATTGCCCTCATTTTCTGAGGTTCTGCTGGTACTGCCAGTAACAGAGCCCAGTAATTTGCTAGAAGGATTAGCCCTTTGGAGAATTCCATCTTCCTAGCCACATTATATGACCCAACAGGACCAAATAGAGCTATTTCCCTCGGCTTGCATAAATGGGTGCTGGGAGAAAGTGGTTAGCTTCCTTTGGAATGCAAGTTCCCAAGAGCTTCCAGCAGCCAGATTCCCTGCCCTGTGAGGAAGACCAGGAGAATGAGGAAGAGAAGAAACAGGCAAGGGGCTGGGGGAGGTTATTTGAGTCCCTGAGCACACCCTTGTCCCTTCCACTTATGTGGGCCAGTGAGTCCATGTTCCTTAGGCTCACTAGAATTAGTCTCTAGCTAGTCTCTTGCAACTGGGGCTGTCCTGACTATTACTTCTGGGGTGTGCTAAGTCCTGTGCTGTTTTTACAGGAGGTACAGGATTAATAAAGTTTCTCATCCTTCAGGAACTAACAAACTGGGCAGGGGAGAGAGAGGGGCAGATATGGGTCTGGGTTCTATCCTTGCTTTGTCCCAAACTTGCTGTGTGAGCCTTCACTCTCTGGGCTATAATTTTCCCATCTTTTACGTGGAGGGGGTTGTTGGGTTCAATGTTCTGCAAGATCCCCTCCAGATCTACACAACTACTTTTTTCTAAGAAAAAAATTTGAGATATAATCAACATATAATACATTTACCCCTTTAAAGTGTACAGTTCAATGGTTTTTAGTATATTCATGAATTTATGCAGCCATCACTGTTTTCTGCTTTCAGAACCTTTCCATCACCCCCAAAAGAAATCTCTACCTATCCCTCCCCACTCCTCCCATCACCTCAGTCCCTAGCAACTGCTGATTTCCATTTTGTCTCCATGGATATTTTTATTCTGGATAACTCAAGTTCATCCATGTTGTAGCGTACATTAGCATGCCTTCATTTCTTCTGATAGCTGGATAATATTCCATTGTGTAGATATACCCCATTGTGTTTATCCATTCATCAGTTGATGGACATTGGGTTGTTTCCACTTTTTGGCTCTTATGAATAATATTGCTATAAACATTCATGTAAAAGCTTTGTATGAAATGTGTGTTGTCAATTTTCTTGCATGTATACCCAGGGTAGAATTGTTGGATCATATGATAACTCAATATATATGATTTGGGGAAATTGTCAAATTGTTTTCTACAGTGGCTGCACCATTTTACATTTCTACCAGCAACGTACGAAGGTTTTAATTTCTCCACATCCTCGCCAACATTTTCTATTTTCTTTCTTTTTTATTTTGGCCATCCTAGCGTGGGTGAAATGGTATCTGATTATGGTTATGATTTGCATTTTCCTATTGACTAATGATGTCGAGCATCTTTCCATGTGCTCATTGGCCATAAGGATATCTCCTTTGGAGAAATGTTTATTCAAATCTTTTTCTCATTAAAGAAATAGATATATATATTTTTTATTATTGTTGAGTTGTGTGAGTTCTTAATATATACTGGATACTAGGATACTACATCCTTACCAAATAGATAATTTGCGAATATTTTTCTCCCATTATGTGGGTCTTTTCACTTATTGATAATGTCCTTTGAAGCACAAAGTTTTACATTTCCATGAAGCATAATTTCTCTGTTTTTTCCTTTGTTTGCTTGTGCTCTTGGGATCAAATCTAAGAAATTATTGTCTTATTCAAGATCATAAAGAATTATACCTATATGTTCTTCTAAGAATTTCGTGCTATTTTTAGCTCTTATATTTAGGTCTTTGATCCATTTTGAGTTTATCTTTGTATATCGTAGGAGGTGGCAGTCCAACCTCACTCTTTTGCATGTGGATAACCAGCTGAGCCAGCATCATTTATTAAAAAGACCATTATTTCTTATTGAATTGTTTTTGGCTCCCTTGTCAAAAATGAGTTGACCATTAACATATGTGTTTATCTACACAATTACCATTTAAGTGACATTCAGGAAATAAATCATAGTAGGGCCCACATAGTCACAATTATGTGACACGTAGTATGGCAGAGGGAGAAGAACAAATGAGAAGTTTGGAGTCCCGCAAACCTGTTTCAATTCCAGATCTTCTGTAACCTCAGGTGGCAAGCTATTTTATTTTGTCTTTTAAAAATAGCACAGTATATTACACTGAACACATTCTTGTAAAAAGTACCTATTTCTGGATGTCCCTGAACCTCAGTTTCCTCCTCTGTCATGTCTAAGTCCTAGAGTTGCTATAAGAGAGAGAACGTGAGAAGGGTGTTCTCTCTCTCCCAAAATGAGAGAGAGGAAGCAGAGGGTGTTTCAGGTGGAGGGAGGAGCATAAGTGATGGCTCAGAGGCTGGAAGGTGCAGGTATGATGGGCGGGGCGGTGGCAGACAGTGAGAAGTCTGTAGGCCAGGAGGTGATGTTGAAAGGCTGCCTTGGTGTAAAACACAAAAGACTCTGGTTCCTGCAGCATTGCACAGTTCAGAAGACACCTTCAATGTCCCCCTGGGGAGCCCCATGGCAGAGAGGCCAAGACATGACATCCAGCCACACCTCCCAGCCACAGGGCTAGCAGTGAGCAGGCTACATATGTGCGTGTCATGACGCTGTTGGCTCCACTCAAGTCTGGGTGTGGTGGGCTGTGCCAAGAGAGCAAGATGGGGTCTGGCTTTTGTTTCTCCCTCTGTGGTAAGTGAGTGAAACACGCATAAGGGCAGGGAGAACAAAGTGCGAAAAGAAGGGAAGATGAATCTACCATTTGTTGAGCGCTTACTGTTTCCCAGGAAGCACTATATGAATTTCATCTCAACTCACACCCACCCAGAGAAATGGGAGTTAGGAGGATCATCCCATTTCACAGAACCCGAAATTGGCTCAGGAGGATACATTTGTCCATGATCACACAGCCAACTGGTGACTGAGCTAGGATTTGAATCCTGTTCCATCTGTCCCTAAAGCACATGCTTTTCTTATAATGCCAAGTTATTCTAGAGAAAAGAGAGAAAAAGAGGAGGACAAGAGAGAGAGAGCCCAGCAGAGGGAGAGAGTCACACAGGGAAGCAAATAGAGGCAAAAATAAAAATAAAAAAAATAAAAAAAGGAGTGGAAAGACCATGAGGCCTCTCTGAGGTCTGGAGCGGGTCCTCAGGGAGTAGCTGAGGGTGGGGACGGCCGGAAACCGGCTCACCGAACCTGGAGCCAAGAGCCATGCTTGGCCTGAGACCTGGTGGAAAAGCTCTCACCTCCAGATATTGAAGAGGGGAAGCTGGCATGGAAGGAGCAGGGTCCCCCTGGGAGGAGGGGAGCGGGACCGGATGGCCAGGGGCTGCCAAGCAAGGCTCTTCGCACATCATCCAGCTCAAATAAGCACAGAGGCTGCTCAGGCTGGCTGGCCCCTGCTCCTGGACGTTCAGAGCAGCAGGCTTGAAGGCCTGGATGGAGGGAGGGAGTGATGATCAGATCCTCCTGGAATACCAGTTGTTCTTAGGACAAACTCCTTAATATGGCCTATAAGTATGGTGGCTGTAGAGTTTATTGTCCAAATTGGGACACTCAAGAGTGAGCAGGGACAACAGGCATAAATGGATAGGTATGGTCCCCAGCCTCTGAGGTCCCTGCATAGGCGGGCCTGCCTTGTTTCTGCTGCAGCTGCTCCCCAGCTTTTTGTTCTCCACTCACACTGGCCTTCCTCTGCAGACATGCAGGGCCGACACCAACACCTCTCCATACCCTGTCATTGTTGCTACTTGCTCTCAGATCTCAGCTCACACTAGTGTTCCTATTAAGCCATTCAAAATATCACGTGCTTTTCCTCCACGGCACAGGTCAAAATCACAACAACGAAAGAGATTCTTTATCGTGTCTTTGATCGTTTTAAAGTCTGTCTCTTTCTAAGGACAGGGCTAGGCCTCACTTGCCCACTGTCATATCTTGAACACTAAGCCAATGGCCCCAGTGCATAAATGAATTAATTCCCAGTGCCCCCTGTAGGGCCCCATAGTTCTGGGCTACCCTTGTAGTTTTTGGTTCTTTCCAGTATAAGAAAAAGAAAGGAAGGAGCTAGTCCTAAAAAATAATAATCTCCTTGGTACAGTGTGCACTTCTGATTTCTTTCATAGGCTCTGAGCTCCTGCAGGAAGAGACTTCATTTCCTTCTGATCTCTTCCTTCCCCAGTCTCTGTACTAGTCTGCTTTGCTCACTGCTCTACCCTAGCTCCTTGAACAGTCTCTGTACCAGCTGTGGGCCTGAAGAGAGGACTCAAGTTGAACTTATTGATGAGTGATCACAAAGTGAATATCATTGTAGTAGGTCACAGAAAGTCCAAACTGGAAGGAAACTATAAATGCTGAGTACAGGCCCTGGGGTATTGTAGACACAAAGAATATTAGTGTTTCTTCTTTAGAGATCATTTTGTCTGAACAATCACCTTTTTTCTTTTGGAGCTTTTTTAAGTGTACCTTTCGGTGAATTTTAGCATATTCATAAAGTTGTACAACCATTACTATTATCTAATTCCAGAACATTTTTAACACCTCCACCCCGACCCCCCCAAAAAACAACACACGCACACACACTCAAGAGCAGGCATGCCTCCTTTTCCCTTCTTCTCAACCCCTACAACCAGCAGCTATCTTATTTGAGGGACAGAGAAACTGAGGTGCAGAGAGGGCGGTGCCTTATCTAATGTCTCATTGTTGGCCAGTGGCAGAGCCAGAACTTGAGCCCAGGCTTTTCAGTTGGGCAGCAAATATTAGCTCTCTCTGGCACACTCAGGCACTCTCTGAGCAAAGGCCCGTTAAAACTGAGTCTATCAGGTAACACCTGTAGCCATGCCCTTAACTGTTCAGAGCCTGTGCTTGCTCTGAATGTTCTGGTGCAGAGCAGCTACACACATTTCCAACTTGTATCCCACATCCCACCACAGCCAGTGTTCTTTCACAGCTTGGGATGCCCTTCCCTAAATGACCACATGATCTCCCTCTCACCTCCTTCAGCACCTCAAAGGTCCCCTTCTCAGGGAGGCCTGCCCTGACCACCCTATTTAAAAGTACAAACACGCTCCTCTGTGCTGAAAACGCTTTCCTCCCTCCAGGTAGACTATTCCTGCACAGCACCTACCATCCATGGGACATACTACATCTTTTGCTTTTTTATCTGTTACTATCTGTCTTCCCTTGCTAGAATGTCAGCTCAGTGAAGGCAGAGATTTTTGTCTGCTTTGTTCACTACTACACCCCAGCTCCTAGAACAGTGCCTGTGACACAGAAGGTGTTTCATAAAATTGGTTGAATGAATTCATGACTAAATTAATGATTAGCTATTACTGCACTTTAATCAGCGGTAGTCGGGAAGGGGCTTTTATGCCTATTTCATAGCTGCGTTTATGTCTGCTATAACAAAACACCATAGACTGGGTGGCTTACACAATAGCATTCATTTAGTTCTAGAGGCTGGGAAGTCCAAGATCAAGGTGCTGGCAGATCAGTTCTTGGTGAGAGCTGTCTTGCCAGCTTGCAGACAACTGCCATCTCACTGTGTGCTCACGTGACCTCTTTGTATCCTCACAGAGAGAGAAAGACAGGGTGGGAGAGAGCTCTGGTCTCCCTTCTTCTTCTTACAAAGACACTAATCCCATTGTGGGGCCCCATCTTCATGATCCATCTAAACCCAACCACCTCTGAAAGGCACCACCCTAAATACCATCACAATGGAATATGGGGCTTCAACATATGAATTTGGTGGGGATGCAAACATCCAGTCCACAACAGATTGCAAGCCGAGGTCCAGAGAGGTAATCTGGGAATCAGAGGCAGGCCATTACTGTCTCCTCCCCCTTGGTCCTGTCAGGGGAGAATGGGTCAAGGTGAACACGAGGAAGCAAGCCAGACTTCCTGGGACTGCCACTGTTTTTAGGACCCCAGAAAGCAGAGTCAAACTCTGAACCCAGCCTCTTTTCCCTCCTGCAGTAATTTACCAGCTTTCCCATTCCATGCCTTAGCCAAAAGAGAAAAAGAAAAGAAAAAAGACAGCACTATTTTTTAAAATGGCATTAACTCTGTGAGCTCCAACATAAAAATTGCTATTCATGATGTCATGAGCCCTGAGGTCTTCTGGGCAATGCTACTGACACTTCGTGTGGTGAGCTGGACCCAAGATCCACACACTGCTCTTGCCAGAGCTGTGTGAGCCCTCGGGCAGGCAATGGCTCCATCAACAAGCTGGGCCAGACCTCCTGAGCCAGGATAGAGCCAGGCAATGGGGCACCCTTGAGTAATAGCCCCATAGAGCACCCTCTCTGTGTTATCCAGAGGTCTTAAAGGCCCACCTCCCTTAGGATCTATGGCAGCCCTGAGACAACAGAAGGTAAGTACTCTGATCTGTGTCTTTCCACGAAGGAGCAGAGCACAGAGGGATGTGGTGCCCTGACCATGGTCACACAGCTGGAGAGTGATGGCCTCGGGGACCTTGAAGCCTGCCCTCAGGTTCTAAATTCTATGGTCCACTTCAGAGGAGAAGGCATGGTTCTTGCCCAAGAGAAGCTGACAGATTGAGACAGGCTGTAGGGAAACAACTCGGTCAAGTCCAAGTCTGCATTTTAAAGCCGAAGAAACTGAGAGGACAGGGACTGGCCCAAGGTCACACGGTCAATCACAGACTAGGCAGGGCTGGATTCAGGCTCTAGACTCCCGGCCAGGAGAATTTCCTATGTCCTGCCCTTAAGCAGTTCCGTTTGGGCGGAAGCTCTGTAGGTCCGGAAGAGACGCCAGGCCATTCCAGAATCCTGTCTAAGGCTGTCTTCCAGGATCTGCTGTCAGGCTTATTCCTCAGAGAACAGCTGTTGGCAAAAGGAGGTGAGGTATTGATTATGGCTGGAGCTGGGGAAGTGTGGCTGAGAGGCCCAAGAAGGGGGCTGGGAGTCTGGGAGGCGGGGGAGTGAAAAGATGGGGAAGGATAGTGGAAGTTTCTCTGAGAAACAAACCAAAAGTATACTTATTTTTGCTTTTGCATATCTCTATTTTCTAACTTTTCTGCAGTCACATAATTTATTTTTTCACGTTTGAAAGTGATAAATCATTTAATTGGGATCTGTCTGGAAATCCAGGTTGTCTCAGTCCTGACTGGCTAGGCAAACTTGGGCAGATCCCCTCCTCTCTGGGGCCTTTCTTAGAAATGCTGGTAAGAAGGCTGCCCCTGAGAAGCGAATGAATAAAAAGTCTCCCTGATTCAGGACACAGCCCTCCAGCCTGGTCATCACAGATGTTAACCATCCGAAGAAAGATGCAGCAACCCAGGAGTGAAGTGTCCGAGGAAAGCCAAGGTTCAGAGAAGCCCACTTTGGCCACGTGCATGTCCAACACTGTCCAGAAGTCAGGAATTGTTGTCTGAGGGATGCGCCCATCCCAGTCCCCAGAGGGCCTCTCTGCTCCAAGTGGAGGTGGTTCATCAGGCTTCACAAAGGTCTGCATCAGCAATCCTCTGCACCAGCCCTCCTCAATCCTTTGCTCAGATTCCAGGCCCACCAAGCAAGAGCTTCCCAGAGACCAGGCTTCCAGAGGGAAGGGGGATGGGGAGGGGACAAGAGCACTCCTGTCAGTGGAAAAGGAGAGGCCTGGTGTCCATTACAATAGTGCTGGGAGGAGGTGTTAGTCTTGAATGACAATAGTTAGGGCCAGCCTGTCTGACCTTTCTGGGTATCTTGAGAAAGGTCAATGTCAGAAGCAGCCAGATGAGCACCAGTCTCCAGGCTGGTCGATCACCCAGGACCTGCCACCCAGTGCAAGGGTTAGATGATTTTAATATAACTACAGTATTTAGAACAGTGCCTGCCATAGCATAATTAGTAAATAAAAATTGCTGAGTGAAAGTTAGACATGGCCTTGATCCCATCCATCTGCCTTGCTGGAGCTGCTGTCTCTGGGAGGTACATCTTCTCTGCCACCGCTAGGCACCGAGAGGGTACCCACCTAACTTCTGAAATGTGGTATCACTTTCTGGTCTTCTCCTCCCAGCTCCCCTGTGATGTCCAGGTGTGAGGGATGGATCATGGTTCTTCACCCCTGAATAACCTCCCCATGTACCGCTTATCACTCACCTGCCACCAGCACTGAGCTAAACTTTAGAGGCAGAGAATTCTAGGTCAGGCGGGGGCCACAGTGTGGTGGCTAGAAGGCCCTCAGGGTGTGCCTTGCTTGCTCCTCCCCCATATACGCATGGGGAAATGAAGGCCCAAAGAGGAAAAGAGACCCCTTCCCATACCCCAGCTACAGTTTGCTGGGCTGGAGTTGGCCCAGGCCCAGTGCTTTCTCCCAGCCTCCTCTGCTCTTTGGGTGTCCCCAGAGGCTGCTCCAGAGACTACGTTTCCCCTTTTGTGGCCATACCTCACCTGGTCTTTGTTTGCTCCATTCTCTGTGGCTCTGTCTGGGATAATTCTCTCCAAGCAGGGTCAGTCCCCTGGGAGCAGAGCAGGCAGCTAATGAGCTTCAGATGTCCAGGCCAAACTGCCTTGAGGCAGGCGGAAGCCCTGAGGCTTGTGCTGATTGCCGCCGCCTGCCAGTGGTGGTGGTGCAGAAAGGACACCTCCTTTTCCCTTCACAGATTACTTAACTCTCAACTTGGACACAGCAGGTGCCAGTGTTTCACCCCAGAAACCCCGGTCAGGGCAGCTCTTTCAAGATCTGGTAAAAAGCAGGAAAAGCTGGAAGACAACTGCATTTTGATCATTTGAGTACTTCTTTCTTCTTCTTTCAAACCTTTTCTGGGTCTGGAGCAGGTCTTGCCACCGAGGTTGCAGCAGGGAGGGGGAAAAGAGGGGGGGACAAGCTGCATCCGCTGGGGTAGGCACAGACATCATCTCCTCCAACCCTCACAGGAAACCTGCAAGGTTGACTGTCATCATCCACTTTACAGATAAAGAAAAGGAGATTCAGAGGTGAGGTAACTTGTCCAAGGTCACGCAGCCTCTGAGAGGCCAAACCAGGATTCCAGCTTACCTCTGGCAGAGGCCACGCTCTTCCCTAGAGCAAACGGGGATGTTTCCAGAAGGCCAAGATGGTTTATTGTGGTCTCAAAGTCACTTGAATGGTGCGGACCTGAGGACTGCCCTGGGATTTCAGACCCTGAGGCTGCCTTTGCAGCTGACTCACTCCTCTATCTTAATCGGGCAGCAGATTTCACATTTACAAAATGGGGATCACCATCTCAAGCTCAGGTGAGGTAACATGAATTGCCCCCATTACATCCTCAGCCATGCCTGGAACACATTCTGCAAGTCAGACCCTCTGCTGAGAGCTTTTTGTTGTTTAGTTGTTAAAACCTTGGATTCTAGAGCTCTGCCACTCACTAGCTGTCTAACCCTGGGCAAGTTCTTTTACCTCTCTGTGCTTCATTTCCTCATCTGTGAAATGAGAATGTTAGTTCCTATCCTATAAAGTTGTAAAGTTTAGTTAGTTATATTGGTAAAGGACTTAGAAGGATGTCTGGCACAGGATACATACTCATCACATGCGTTAGCTAACATTGGGCTCAAACTCCTGAGCCTGGTATTATAATTATCCCTGAAGTACAGATGTAGAAACTGAGGTAATACAGTACAGTGATTCTCAGACAGTGTGCACCAGAATCACCTGAAGAATTCATTAAAATCTGGAGGGCTGGGTCCACTCAGAATTTCTGGTTCAGTAAGTCTGGGCTTACTGAATTTGCATTTCTAGCACATTCCCAGGTGAGGCTGTTGTTGCTGGTCGGGTGATCCCACTTTGAGACCCAGGTCTCTAATAGATCTGACTGTGGCCTCTGTTCTGCCAGGGCCAGCTAGAACCAGTAATAGCAGACCCTCCATAAATAATTTGATGTGTGAGTGAGTGAGAGAGTGAGTGATTACAGAGAACAGAAAATCTGTTGGACCAGGAGCCCCGGGATTCTTCCTAGTTCTGAATTTGCTCCCAATCCCCTATGGGACTTGACCAAACATTTTTCCCTTGCACTTTGGTTTCCTCCTCCATAAAACAGGGGTTACGATAATCTTTCCTCACAAGGGTCTGTGAGGATGAAACAGGGCCTGGCACAGCTTTGACATTCAAAGCATGAATGATGAGTGTGGTCTTAGTGGAAGGTGTCAGGTGACAGGTGCTTACTACCATCTTTCACTGCTGTCCCTTTCCTCTCCCAGCACTGAGAGCTGTAGTTCATCCCCTTCACTTCTTTCTTGAACCTGAGTTGCGAAGATCAAAGATCGAGGCCACACTGTCCCCACGTCCCATGGCACTCGGCAGAGGGCAGTGTGCTTGCTGTGGCCACAGGCTGTATAAAGGGGCCTGTGTTCAGGCTGCTCACCTCCCACTGTGCGCCCGGTGGTTTTCTATTTCAGTTGCTGTAAAAATATCACCTTTGATCTCAGCTTGTGGCTCTTAAAAAAAGAAGAAACCACCAACAGGCTGGGTTTTCATTCTCTCTGCCCCTCCTCCCTCTCACCTCTGGCTGTCTGCTCTCCTCCTCTCCTTTCCATTCTCTCCAGGCTCATCCTCTCCTCTTTGGAGCACCAGCACCCTAGCTGGACAGATTCCCTTAGGAATCCATTTATCACTCTGTGTGCCTCCCCAGGTCCCGGAAAAGGCTGTCTGCTGAAGGGACACGATAAGTAAGAGTGTGTGCGATAAGACTGCCCTCTCCCCTCCTCCCTTTCTCTCTGTCTCTTCTCTTCTGCTCCGAGGTCCAAGAATCTCCAAGATTCCCTGTTTGGCCAGGTCCAGGCCACTTCTCCAGCTACTGTCAAGCACATGGTATCAATAAGAGCCCTGCATATGTGAAGTGTTGAGTCTTCTCCAGAGTAGAGTGAGAACAGCTAGTGGGGCCTAAATATATCACGCCATCTACTCAGAGAGCCCAGGTCAGCAGCCCAGAATCGCCTGGAAGAGTGGCCTTTAGGCCTGATAAGTCTAATGTCTCACCTCCTGGCTCAGCAGGCACAAAGACATCCTCCTCACCCCTCACACAAACATACACTCTTTCCCCT